>OZ009946.1:42715275-45215275 GCA_963932025.1 Erebia epiphron | reverse complement strand
TATTTGATATGAATTTCAGCTTTTTACCTCCATGCGTTCCTGAGAAAAAGGGTCTTGACACGCAGACGGACGGACAACGAAGTGATCCTATAAGGGTTCCGTTTTTTCCTTTTGAGGTACGGAACCCTAAAAATCACAAGATAATTTTATTTCAGTTTAGGTATTAACTACTAAATTATGAAAGGTAAGTATTGCAGAATAATCTTAACAAATAATACTTAGGTAGGTAGACACTTACTAGATATAATTAAGAATAAAAACCGGGCAAGTGCGAGTCGGACTCGCGCACGAAGGGTTCCGTACCATAATTAATAAATAATTACCTTTGTTAATGAACCGCAAGACTAACTTTGTTTGTAGAGGTTTATTGTTAGAGTCATTAGGGGTAAAAGCACGCATTTTTGTCTTTAAGGCTTTATTTAGCCGAAACTATTAAGATGGCAGACACAAATTTATAGTACATTTGTAGCACGTTTATTAGGCTTCTAATTGATATAAAGTTCAATAAGATAACTATCAAGATTCTTTGATTATAAAGCAAACGGATGAAACGATCAGACTGCGTAATTTTACCCAGGCATAGGGGTAAAAGTACGCAATCGTAAGGGTAATAGTTCGCATGTAGGATAAAAGTACAATATTCAGGATTCGTACCTTTAGTTAGGTAATAATAAAAATATATGTAGTATTAAAAAAAAGATTTATGTAGAAAAATCAGTACACAATTAAAATAATTCAGATTTAATCAACGAAATAAACTTAAAATACTTCGAAAAGAACATAAACTAAGATATCTAGCACTTTGGCATTGGTAAAGTCAAAAGTCATAAAAAATAGATATTGCAATAGTCCAACTTCAACCTCTTTCTGAGCGTAGCCTCATTGATTCCCACAAAATCTGCAGCGTATCTTTTACTTTTACCCTGTTCGATCAGCTTTTTCGCTACAGTAATTTTTTCTTCCGAAACTAGAGATCTGGTATCTTTTTTACATAATTTCGAGGCATTATTTCGCAATCTGAAACAAATACATTATTAATTGTAGAACTACCCATTTGGTTCAAGTTTTGTATATGGGGCATTTGGCTGGTAACGAAAACAAAGAGCAATAGTAAAAATTTCAATAATGCTAGGTTAGTATGTAAGTTTGAAATAAATTGTTTAATAATTATACAAAAACAAGGAAAAAAGGTTAGCTTGATAACAACATAACATTGAGTGTCACCAACTTTTCCGTAGAACACAAAAATACGAATTTTTACCTTAATTTAACTTATTGAGTCATAATTCGCGGCATACCGCGCGCACTGCTCTCCAAGTGTTGACACATAATGGCGACCCAAGCGCGCGTTCTCCCGTCGACCAAGCTCCCCTGCCCGCACACCCTTCACTGAAAAATCGGCATCGCGAACTTTTGCCCATTGCGGACTTTTACCCCGAATAACCCTAATATCAAAAAAACTATGCTAGTTAGAGCATTGGCTATAGTTTTCCTGTAAAACATACGTAAATTCCTATTGACCATAATTATTTCAAATTTTTCGATTCGTAAACTCCGGAGATAAGGGGGGGGGGAACGGTATTTTTTTAGACATTTTCCCCGATAAATCAAAAACTATCATAACTAAAAATAATTAAAAATCTGTTTTAGAATGTACAAAGTAAACCCTTTCATATGATACGCCACACAGGTCAGTTACCTCACCTTTAAATTTCAACCCTCAGATTTTCCCCCCTTTTTAAATAAGAACAAAAATAATTTCCAATTTTTTTTTATTCCAGTGTCTTTGGGCCACTAATATACACAACTATTCCAAATTTCATGTCGATAGCTTCGGTAGTTACTGAAATAATCGAGTGTGACGGACGGACAGACGGACAGACAGACGGAGAAAGTCGCACCATAAGGGTTCCATTTTACCATTTTGGTACGGAACCCTAAAAATTGAAAGTAACGTTGCTGCAGTTAACTAAATACTTAGGTCGAGTGTAATCTAAATTCAATTTACTTTATCCCCAAGAGGATAATAACGGCTTTTGCATTCAGATATCGAAGAGTAAAAACACTCTTTCCGAGATGATGGGAAGAAAAAATATTAATATTATTAGGTCCAACAATAGGTTCTATGCTTGCCCCTGGGTACTGGCTACGCTGGCTACATAATTACATATAGATAATACATAACTATAGACTGGCTACATAGACAACCCATAGACTCATATACACAAACATTAGGCTTGGTATCACCATAGCATAGACACTTGTCTCTGTCGTCTGTCAGGCTGACACTGACGTCTGTAAATTGACAAGCAGTGATGCCAAGTTAAAGCGATATTTCGCCTTCAAATCTCGAAGGTAGTGAAGGAAAGTAATCGCGATCGGTTGAAAAAAGGGAGATTTTTACGTCATAGATTTGCTAAAATGCTATTTTTTGTAACAAAAAATGTCTGCAGACACAGAAAAATTTCCTTAGGAGATTGTAGATATACAAAAATATACTATACTAGCGGTCCGCCCCAGCTTCGCACGGGTAGCAGTTGATCAAAATAGTCCATACCCAATAATGGTCAGTCGGCACTGAGACGAACAACTCCACCATACATTCTCAAATTTTGTTCAGCAAACCGCTGTGAACGCTTGGCACTTGAGTCTCCAATACGACGTATTTTCGCTGCCCTTGCCTGGGAACTATGTTAAGAACTAACAACTAAGTTGAGACCTGGCTCTTTTAGGCATTTCGCAATCTGTCTATAACAGTTAGATATTAAAATGTTTAAAAAAAATTTAGTAAGTTCTCTTGTATTTACTATGTTTTTTTCTTGACAAATATGACATAAAAGTGTCTTAACAAATATGACATAAAAGACAGTCTGAATTAATTGACGAATAGAGGTTACGTAAAAAGTTAAATTAGGTGAATTTTTCCGACTTAATTCACATAATTGCAATTTTCGAAGGGATTTCTATTTTATTTTAAAAGAAAATGTAGCCTATGTTACTCCCTGATGAAGTAGCTTTCTATAGGTGAAAGAATTTTTAAAATCGGTCGAGTAGTTTTTTTGTTTATCCATTACAAACAAACAAACAAACAAATCTTTCCTCTTTATAATATTAGTTTAGAGTAATTGTGAAATAAAAATAAGGATGCTTAAGCATTGGTCACCTGGTATTCCCCTTTTACTTGCTTATTATATTTCTTGTATTGTTAATTATAATTGAATTTTAATTTTATTAATTGATGAATGCCTGTCTGTTACTGGTTCCTTAGCACAATATTAAATGATGATGATGATGACATTGGCGGATGACGGATTAAAATATATTACGCAGTACTTGATTTCAATATAGCTCAATCTGTATAGCACTTCACGTCGTGAATAATAAATGTTTTTAGTAATACTGAATACAGATTTTTTAACGTGCGTGCTTTACCTGCTTTCGATCTTATCTTCCTAAAATTAAGGTTGATCTAAGTATATATACATTTTAAAAATTGCCATTTTAGGCTATATTATGTTTTTTAATCGGGTGATTTTAGTTCACTTTAGGCTTCGAAAGACCTTATACTTCTTGCTTTCCATATTTTGGCGACTTGAAACGGTTTTGACTTGGCAACACTCAAGTGTCACTGTCAATTTGCGTCGACTCTCGTCTATCACAAATGGATTGATGTTTTTTTTTTCAAAAAACCTGCAAAAAACGAGAAACCTTTGAAAAAATAGATCTTCTAATACATTTGTTCTGGATTCATAGTCATATCTTAATTGAAAAGTGCTATAGTATTCCAGACGTTACTTCTTTAACAAATAAATACAGACTTGAAAATGATTTCTCTAAAGATTCGCATAAAATAGTTTAAAATTATAGAAACTGTGTATAATGGCCCCTGGCAATAAGGAGCGGCACCCAGGACACACGGGTACTATACCCAAAACGAAAGTGAGAAATAATTGTAATGTACCTCAGGAAGCTGTAACTCCAACAAGGCGAGACATGGCATCAAACTTGGTGACGGTAATAAAACTGCATTTGGTATTAAATATCTGTAGTATTTATGTGTTTTCACCCAGACTACATTTATTCACCATTCCTTTATTGCTACTGGTCTGAGTGCACTGAAGTTTTTCAGAACACATGTGGCTGTTATTTATAGAAAATTCAGAGCCACACTTATTGGATAACTGCCAATCTAATCTGTAATGGTTCACACGCTTTGGTCTTAGAGATTCTTTCTGTTCTATTAATATTAAAATAAAATCAGTCTCCTAATTATATTTCAATGATTGTACTTTCACCTCAATTATCCATATGGGAGGATGTTTTTCTAAATTTAAACTTAAGAAGGTATCTGTCTAGCAGTAAATAATTTAAAAGTTCAAGTTTTTATCTCAAAAATTGTGTGGTATTAATTGGTTTAAAGAACACATGGAACATTTTTTAGACTTCTCTGGATTGGGTGCCAGTTTCAGAATATAACGCAAGAACTAACTGTAACCAGTCTCGGAAACAGACTAATAACACGTCAGATCAAGAACTAACTGACTTAGGTAAGAAATTCCAAAATTTAACCTTTCTAATTGTATATTTTTAGTGTAACTAGTTCTTAAAGAAAAGAAAAACATAATTTATAAGGTTCAATGTTAATTAAGTAATTAGCTGTCATTGATACACATAATATTATGATGACACATTGAATCACCTATTATTTGAGTTTTAACAATTGAGTTGATATTTCTAGATAATTCTGTTGCCTATGAGAGTGGGTTTGGGAGGTTTGTACCAGTGAGGCCACAACCACGGGCTCTGCCATTGACTGTTCAAAACCGAGAGAATTTATCAGCAGAACATCATGATGATGCAGCTTCTACTTCCTCACATAATTTGCATCCTTATGCTCACCAAATGCAGAATGGTATTAAGCATCTTACTTGTTACAATTCTCAAGTTTATATTAAGTATAAGAAGTGTACTAAATATGCTTCATTTAATGAATTATTCCAGTCAGTCAAAAGCTACTAACTGTTTTAATTATAGTTCCTATAGTGTAAATTGTAATCAACCGGATACATACATATGGATATTTCAACCCAAATTGCAAATTGTCATATAATTGTGGTATGTACCTGTTTGATTACATTATACTATGCTGTTAAACCACGAAATAAATCCTTAATCATTGTTTTAGTTATGATTTAACTTTTGGCTTGAATAGAAATTTTATTTTTGTTTAGACATTGATAATTTATTTGAGTTTGATGATCTAGATCTTTTGTTTAGAGAGAGAATGGATTTTGAGAAAGTGAAAGTTTAAAAGCATATTATAGTGTAGTTGACATGTTTATTTTGCTATACAAACCATAATAAAAACAAATAAGCACAGTTTAATAACTGCCTCGTTGGTCTAGTGGTTAGCATAGTCAACTGCGGATCACGAGGTCCTGGGTTCGATTCCCGGTCGGGCATAAAAGTTAGCTATTGGGTTTTTCAATTAAGAAATTCTCAGTGCCAGCCCAGAGTTGGAAGTTGGCGGTGTTTCACCCCCGTGCCTCGGAGAGCACGTTAAGCCGTCGGTCCCGGTTATTATCACTAACATGATAACCGTTAAAGCCCGCCAACCCGCATTGGAGCAGCGTGGTGGGTCTAAGCTCTAATTCCCGCTCTCTTATGAAAGTGGAGGCCTGTGCCCAGCAGTGGGACGTTAATAGGCTGTAGTGATGATGATGGATGATGAGCTACTTAATGGCTAATTAAGTTGTACAAAAATTCAAACTTAATGAAACTCTTAAAAGGTTATTAATCCTTAATTATAAGGATTAAATAATAATCAAATCATTCAAATAAAATGAATTAATCAATTCATTCAAATGTTAATTTGTTACAGGCTTAATTCCTCATTCCAATCATGCAGCAGCTGCGGTTATGATAGTCAACCCCACAACACCTAATGCTGTTGCAGGGAATATGTCTCAGCATTTTAATGTAAGTCTTTTTTATGATACAAAGTTGTAAATCATCAAATCACTGCTGTCACTGAACTGCCATTATTCCAAAGTAAAATATGGTGACAATATATCTGCAATAAGTCAAAAACAATTTAATTTGTTTTAATTTTAGGGTCCTAATCAGAATAGAAATAATTTAACAAGGAATTTAAATTCAACTCGCAATACTTTTGAAGGAAATAATCCAAACAATAATAATACTACTTCGAGTTCAAATTCAAGGTCTGGAACGAAATCAGTGAATATAATGAACAACATGTATGACCAGGGGCAAGGCAGCTTTAATAATATTAATGAAAATAATCAGGTAAGTAAGACAACCTAATAAATCGTTTTAAAGTTGTTAACTTATTGAAGAACTGAATTATTAGCTATTTAATGTGTTTTAAACAAATATTTTACTTTTACAAAAATATGGTTTCCCACTAAAATCCACTCTTCAGAAACTCTTAAATTAAGTAGTGTTTAAATACAGTGCAAAATCTATATCTATACTAATATTACAAATGCGAATGAGTGATTAAATTTGGCACAGATATAGATTATAGTCTGGAATAACATATTATAGGCTACTTTTTATCCCGAAAAATTCAATCCACTCGGATAAAGTCGCGAGCATCAGCTAGTAAATACATATTGATAATATGACTGAGAAGACTGACTTTTAATCAGTATAACCTTGCGGTTTACCAAGCAGCTAATCAAAAATGGTAACATGCTAAGCTGTTTTGATGAATTGGGGATAATTGGAGTGAACATACCAGTTGGCATTAGGCAAGGTTGAAACTTGAAATCATAGATCAACTTAAATTAAATTAAACATCGAAAACATTAATTGATGCCCTTAAGCGCTTATCAGCTTATACAAATAATACCAAGTATGTAATACAGACTCACAGAGAGTCAGCCCGAGCTCTAGGAGAAGCGATTGTTGCTGCGTGCCCAGATGCGGCTGCAGTAGAACGTCGACTTGGACAGATACGGGAATACATAAGAGTAACGTCATCCCTTGTTGATACCATGAGGAATTCTGAGGATGAGGTAGGTTTTGGGTTTAGTTATTTGTATAGTACATTTATTACTATTTATTTATCTAAACTAATATTGTAAATGTGAAAGTTTGGATGGATGGATGTTTGTTACTCAATCACGCCAGAACGGCTGAACGAATCTGTATGAAATTTGGCACAGAAACAGATTATAGTCTGGAATAACACATCTAAGGCTACTTTTTCAAAAAAACTCAATCAGATATGTTAAGTTAAAACAAATAAATAAATAATAATTTATTCATGAGAATGTAGGTGATATAAAGTTGACTACAACTTATTTACTTACTTACTTAGTTGGCAACTATTTCACATCATAAGAAAATGGGTGGGCGCGTGGACTTTAATACAGGAGACAGAACCGCACGCGGTGTATGTGAACACTTTACATACCGCTTTATGTTATTGATGTGTGGCGATCACGCCCGCCATCGCGCCCGCCAGTTACCCTACACAATAATTTATAACAATTGTATTATTTGATCTAATTTATGAAGTCAATTTGATATATTTTGTATTCCATTCTAAATATTGGAATAATGTGTTCACGACTAATGCTAGTTTTTAAAATATAAATTAAAAAGAAAATATAATTTAGGCTTTTATTGACCACACAAAAGAAGAATATGATGAACTTGTAAAAATGGTTATGCAGTTGAAAGAAAGTGAAACTAAACTCGAGTCTATGTTAGTCCAAATGCAATCTAGCAATGCTGCAGCTCTAAATGAAAGTATAACTCAATCTCCTGATCAAGGGGTTATCAGCAACACTGAATTAGAAAGCAAAAATGAAGTTACTCCTGATACCTTGTCAGTAACGCAAGATAAATCTTGCAATATTAAGACAAATAATGATAATAGTGTGACAAACGTGAATCTAAAGAAAGTAACAAACATTGAAAATGAGCATTTGAACAGAACAATAACTAATACTATACAAGGAGAGGAGAATCAAACACAGAATGAAACTGTTAACGAATGTGAAGACATTGTAGATGAGGGTGATAGTGGTAGAGTGGAGATTAGAGAAATAGAATCAATTACATGTACTGAACCTGAGATAAAGAAAGATGATAAACAACTAAATGACATTTTACGAAAGAACATTATGGCGTGTGTTGAAAAAATTGCCATCATGGAAGAAATGAGAAATAATAATAAAGATTCTAGCAGCAACAATGAACAGGTTTTGTTTCGTCGATGTATGCCGTGCCGTGTGTGTCAACTTATTCAAAAAAGATTTGCATAGCATGCCATTTACATGTTAAAGTAACCATGTCTAACTTGCTTTACAAGAATACTCAATGTTGAAGAGGAAATAAAAATATTCTGACTTGAGTGTTTGCTTGAAATGTGTATGTTTGTGGTATTGCCATTATTTACAACTTAATCTGTGGTTTCCATAGCACCAACTCTAACCATTAGAACCATAATTTTTTTAAAGAGTGTATGATTAAATTCTCAACATTTTCAGCAAGATGTAGTTGTTAGGCCAGTGTCTGCCCAGAGTAACGGCTCAGCTTACAGTGAGAATGAACTGTGGCAAAGTGAGATCAAAAATAAGATGGAGCTATCGCAAATACGCCTCACAGCATTAAAGCAACAACAGAAGCGACTACTAAAATACCAGGTAGGTTTTAAGAACTCTTGGTCAATTATTATAGTGTAAAAGTTCTTGTATCATATTTAATTCAAAATGGCTTTCATCAACATTATGGGAATGGACCAATCAATGAATGATACCAACTCTTAAAAATAAATATTAAACTATATGAAAAAATTGCAGGAAGAAGCAAAACAACAATTGGAAGAATTAAACAAGGAGCGACAATCACAGGAAATTGATATTCCGTCCACATCACATGAAAACTTTAATGGAATGCAGGTCTTACATTTTAGTACATTTCTATTTTTAGTTTTCTTAATGTACATTATAATTATGGCCATAAAAAAGATGTAAAAAACAATCAACTACTAAACAAACACTAGGCAGTGTGTATTGATGCCCATATTGAGTCAACAAGTCAGAGTTCAACTTCACTTCTGTCAGGTTTCCTAAGAAATGTCACAGTTTTAATTTTTTCAGAACATGACACTCAGCGCGAATTACCAACATTCGAATCGCATGTACGGTGCTAATCAGATTGGAGTAGCGACGACCTTACCACAGTCCAATGAGGCGTTGTCGGGCCAGCAGCTAACAAACAACATTGACGACCACGCCCGCTCCACTCACTCTGGACACAGCCAGGATGAGAGGTTCTCTCTACGCGACGGCAACATAGCCAGCAGTGAGGTGAGTTTATGGTTGGCCATTGTCTGTTAATATCCTTTCAGTTGCACACACTATGTGTAAACATCAGAAGCAAAATTCTGATAATATTGGCAGCACGATGTCCTTATCATTGATCTATCTAGGTGGAATCTTCCTATGGGAATTACTTTTGAGTTTTGACACTACTGATAGTTGCTATACTATAAGTTGATAGTTGCTTGACACTTTACTAACCGAGTAGCCAGTTTTTGCAGCTTGTAAGTCTAACAACACTATCATTCCACTGAGCTACTTCAATCAGTATTAGGAAATTATCGCTTTCGCTGATTACTGATAACTCTATGTTCTCTAGATGAACTATCAGTTATCCGTGAAGAAATAAAATAATTGAACCAGTGTAAAGCTAACGTGGCGCAATTCACCAGGAGGCAACGGGCGGCGGGCGCGATAGCGAGGCGGAGGATGACGAGGGGCTGATGCACGAGCGCGGCCGCATGCTGCAGGCCAAGCTGCGGGAGCTGCAGCGCAAGAAGCAGCACATGGAGGACTTGGTGAGTGAAAATAACGTGAGGTCTTCCACTAGGAGGCACTGAGGCTTTGGCGACCTCCGTGGCGCAGTGTTGTGCGCTGTTGTCTTAACGTGCGGTGGTCCAGGGTTCGATCCCCGGCACCAAAATTCTCAAATTGACCCAATTTGGGAATTTATAATTTCTGAATTTTCCCTGGTCTGGCCTGGTGGGAGGCTTCAGCCGTGGCTAGTTACCACCCTACCGGCAAAGACGTGCCGCCAAGAGATTTAGCGTTCCGGTACGATGCCGTATAGAAACCGAATAGGGGTATGGACTTAATATAACTGCCGTGCCCCTAACAGGTTAGCCCGCTACCTTCTTATACTGAATCATCAGTCATCACTTACTTCTCCTACTGCATCCACTTACAGTGTATAAAAAAAGGAGGTGGATAAAACTTCAAAAATGCATTTGTCCTTTACAAATTCAGGCGGTGATTGTTCTCGTCATTTTGCCAAAATGTGGACTTGTTCGAAATTCGAAAGGTTTCCACACGCAATCCCTAGAGTTTTACACAAGTATAATACGTAGCTTCTAAATGTAAAGCTCCTGTTATCCTCTCAGCACAATAAGATATCACTACTTGTTGATGCAAATCAGCTCTTACGAAATTCCGCACTGAAGTATATGCTACCGGTTCCAGGTTACAGAATTTCAAAAATTGCAAATGGCAACTCGGCTGGGTAGCTCGCACAATACTTACTCAAGTTCAGGTGAAGATAGTGGTGACGACGAATCCTCGCGCAAATGTAAGTATACTTTAATATGTTATATTATTACTTTTATTTATAGATGATAATGTCTATGTGGATTCAGGTTTTGAAAATCCCGGAGAACTCCTTCTATCTGGCTATTTGGTACCTTTTCATGGTCCATACGTTCAATTTGAAAGAGAGAAAATTTATATCCCGAGGACGGACGGAGTTTCCACGGGTATTTAAGTACCTAAATCCACGCGGACGAAGTCACGGGCATCATTTAGTGCAAAATATGTGCAAAATACGTGTAAAAAGTGATGGAATAAATACAAGAAGAATAAAAAAGATACGCGCCGAATTGAGAAGATTTTTTGGAAGTCGATTGAAAATAAATGAAACTTTATTTTTACAGGTAATAAATCTGGCGTCAATCTCAAAAACGAAGATCCATTTAAGTTAATGGAAATAAAGGCAATAAAGACAGCTTTACAAAAAACAAAAGGTAAGAAAGATGAAAAAGAAATAAAGTCTTAAATATACAGTAACAAATTTGAAGTAGAAAAAAATTGACTCAACCTTTTACTCAGTGAAAGAATATCTTGAGTTTAAAATTAATAAGACATGAACCATAGTTTTTTTAAATTACTTTTATTATGATTGATCTAAGATTTAAATATTGAAAGTATTAATTAAGCACTTACCTAATTCTTAAATTTGCACGTCAGCATTGACGAAACATGTTTGGACAATTTTTTGACTGTCATCATAATTAAACCACACAACAGTTGAAACAATGTTTCAACCAAATAAACGATTGATTGATTGATTGATAGATCTCATGCGGTCGGTAGAAACATTCGAAGCGGACCATCTCTCGGGTGTTCACGAAGACTCCTTCCACTTGCCCGGCCATTCTAATATACAGGATAAGTGAGTAAACTTAAAAACACATAGGCTTGAAATACATACAACGCGGCTCGATGTTTTACTTGATTCAAACCACTATTGTGAACTGTGAAGGTGGTTTTAATTAGGACCGCACATATGTGTGCTGTTTCATTTATTTTCATTTCAAATTTCGTTATAATAATAATTATTCAAATGGAATACTTCATTCATTTATTAATTGCTTAGTACAACTACAATAAAATTAAATGATTAATAAATCAATACCTCAAGTTACAAGAGAGCGATTAAATAATCACCTTTGTAGTTTAGATGAACTTTAATCAATTTGAGACGTTACTTATTATAGCTATTTAATTTCTTTAAAGTAAATCGGAAGGTGGCGGTAGTATGGGCGGCTGGTCAGAGGGCAGCGTGTGCCGTGTGCGGAACACATTACCTCAGAGACACAAGTTCACCAACGAGCAGCACTCGCAGCAGCAATCGCAGCAGCAGCAGCAGCAGTTGCAACAGCACCTGCAGGCTCAGCAGCATCAACAACATCTGCAGGCTCAGCAGCATCAACAACATCTGCAGGCGCAGCAGCATCAACAAAACCTGCAGGCGCAGCAGCATCAGCAACACCTGCAGGCTCAACAGCATCAGCAACATCAACAACACGTGCAAACGCAGAATCAACAACCCCAACAACAGAGTGAGTATTCCACACCGCACTATGTTCACCAACGAGCAGCACCAACAGCAAATACAGCAACAAAGTCAACACCCGCAGGCTCAACAGCATAAGCAACATCAACAACACGTGCAAACGCAGAATCAACAACAACAACAGAGTGAGTATTCCACACCACACTATGTTCACCAACGAGCAGCACCAACAGCAACTGCAGCAACAGCGTCAACAACACTTGCAGGCTCAACAGCATCAGCAACATCAACAACACAAACAACAGAGTGAATATTTCACCGAAGCACGAGTTAATAAACACGAACAAATATGAGGCTGTAATAGAACTCCGCGAAAATTTTCGTAACTGTTCGTTCGCTGCTGACTAGCGGGAACTTTATGTCTGCCGCGTCCTCACCAAAAAATAAGAAGAAAAGGGAAGAATTGTGTTCGATGATAGTCGAAGTATGCGTGTGATCACGCCGTGATTTTGTGTGCTAAGAGAATTTGCGTCACAAAATATGTATTTACATTAAAATATGAAGTGCCCCCTAGACGTTCAAAAGTGATTGGATTTGTACTGCTACTACTTCTTTCAGTCTCTCCTTTTTTATATTAAAAAAAAACATTGTAGTAACAGAGGGTTCCGGGGTTCCAACACTTGTTGGATATTTTCTGTTGGTCTATTTTTTGCTATTCTTCATAAGTTTTAATACATTTAGTGTTTTGTACGTGGCAAGATTCATTTATTCCTGTTTATGAAATCCTTTAATCCTTTTACATGACACTAAGAGGGATTATCTCAAATTAATTTTTGATTCTAGGTCACGAAGCCAACATCAACACGTTGCAACAGTTAGCCCAAGAACTTCGTATGGAGACTGAGAAAATAATGGGCGAACGAGCGCGGATTACAGACTTGGTGACCAACAAAGGTGAGAAGATTTGATTCAAAAATCAATTCTTAAAATTGAATGAATGCAACTTAAACATCTGCCAGCATCTGCTGCCATCACATCGGAACGAGCTAGGAACATAAGGCGGTAGCAATTTTTCCCGGTTGTGGGTGTGGTCTCTGAGGCCGAGAGAATAGGTACTTTGATTTTGCTCAGAGACATTATTTATCTGGCTTGTTTTATAGATCTCAGCCTGCGTGTTTAAAGGACTATTACACTACTCTTTTTCAAGGGACCCATACCCTGAATCAGTGTAGTGTAAAGTGTAAGATTTAGGGAGAAAGGGTCCCTCATTAGGGACACCGGGTCGTCCCGGTCTGCCGCGCTCTGCCGACCGGGCAATGTAATGACACCAGATACTTATGGTGGTTACGTTTAGGGAGCTCAGTCGTCGCACGTCCAGCGTAGAGAGTTGTTGTGTTTCTCCGGCTCTCGCGAGCATTTTGACGTTAATTTAGTTTACTTTGTGCCATCTAGGTTCTCACTTCTCGTTCATACTAAGTTAGGGCCCGATAGCGCATTGTAATAGCGACGCCAAAACTAGCAGCCACGCCCACCCTTGCCACAGAGCCCTTGAAAAAGTGTAGTATAATAGTGTAGTAATAGGCCCTTTAATGCTGTACAGTTAGAACAGATATTTGACCGGGGCTTATATTCGTATGTCTCAGAGAGGAAACAGAAGAAAGTGAACGAGGAAGTACGATCCCGGGCCGCGCCTTGTCCCGGGCCGGCGGAGCGGCGCCAGATGCAGCTGCGGGCCTTGTTAGCTGACAAGCAGCGCGAATTGGAAGCGCTGCTCAACAAAGAGGCATGTACAGTGCAGTTATACTTCCTGGTAGTAATCTGTAAGGGATCATCCATAAAGTACGTCATACGTTAAGGGGGCGGGGGGGGGGGGGGGCGTGACATTGTGTGACAAGGGGTGGGAGGGGTCCTAAGTTTTGTGACTTCACATTTCAAAATATCATTTCTTAAATATCTGTGTTAAAATTTAAAATGCCGAGTTCGGCTTGTGTCTCTGAGGCAATGTGTTTTAAGTTTTTCGTTATGTTGATAATTAGCCACGGTATCTTAAAACTAAAGCTACGCGAGGGTTCCAAACGTGCCCTGGTCTGAGAAGAGCCCACAACAAACTCAGCCGGGTTAAAGCCGTAACTGTAATATGTCTCGCACTCATATGGGCAGCAGACAATGACGTGTCGCGTTCGTTTGTTTCACTTTGGCTTTTCATACTTTGAAGAAATTTTCTAATTCTGTTCTGAAATTTGAAAAATAAAGTAGAATAATAAAGTAGAATTCTTCCACATTGGTTAAAAAAATACAAATTTGCAGGTTTGCCTTTATGGCTCTTGTAATATAATTATTGTAATAATTCCTTGTTTTTAGACATCCACCACGCCATCCGAAGTTCAGAAAATGAAAACCGATTCGCGCGCCCCATCCGTCGTTAATCAGTCGTATAACAGGTAATTTTTTTTGAAGATTTTATTTAGTTACTTAATAAAATAAAATAAAAGTTTTCTATCAAAATACTTAATTCTTGATATCGTTTGAAAAATCATACCTATTTTATTGTTACAGCGAACAAGAAGAACCGGAATCACGGTCCGAACACGTTCCAATGGACTCACAGAATTCGAGAGATACTGAAAACTTTAGGGTATGTTACGTAATTATCAAACAGAAATCACATCAAATAACTTAAAAGTGTGCAATTTTTTTCAATTGAGGTGTTATGCTTACCCTACCAAACCCTGCCCTGTAGGTACAGTGAGAATCAACATTTCAACTATCGTAAAATTTTCACGTAATCACTTCATTACATGAAGGAACTAGAAATTGAATTCGCTATGTTCCGCCACTGTATCACATAGATTTACCTATTGTGGCGGATTATAGCGAATTCAATTTCTAGTTCCTTCATTACCATGGACTTCCACAAAGGAACGCCTGCTTATATCTGTCACCGTAAGATTGTAAAAACCGTTAGGTTATAATCTAACTCGCGAAATTGTAAACTGTCGAATGATTACAATATAACGGATTATTTTTCGGTAGATTGTAATCTGTTAGGTTTATTAACCCGATAGAACCTAATGGCCGGCACTACTTGATTATTTATGTCGAACCCTAACCTAACCTACAAGAAAGAGACAAGAAAACGTAAATACAATGAATATTTCAAAAATTTACACTTAAAACATTGATCGGTTCACAATCTTTCGACTGTTTACAATCTATCAAAAAAAGCGTTTTGACATATCGAACATTTAATTGTCATCAGCTTGGGGAAGTCCTTTAGGCATTTCCTAGTGAACGCCACCACTTGGTCCTCAGCCTTCCTCATCCAGCCATTTCCTGCCACCCTCTTTACCTATATCCGCAGGCCATTGTATTGGAGACCGCTCCACATCTACGTTATTTGTACGCGGTGGTACGGACTATTACTTTTCAGTTCCAATAGCCCCTACAACAAGGATAGCCTGCCTATTGCCACTTTGAAATTGCAGATGCTTTGGAATATGTCAATGACCTTGGTTCTGCGCATCTCTTAATTGCGAATTCTTTCCCTCGGCCTATCTCGTAATGTCGTGTAAAGAGTTACAGGGGTGTAATTTGTTATAGGGAGGAGGTGACAGCATTCTAGGCAGTAGATCTATCAACACAGTCGTACGTAATTATCAAACAGAAATCACATCAAATAACTTAAAAGTGTGCAATTTTTTTCAATTGAGGTGTTATGCTTACCCTACCAAACCCTGCCCTGTAGGTACAGTGAGAATCAACATTTCAACTATCGTAAAATTTTCACGTAATCACTTCATTACATGAAGGAACTAGAAATTGAATTCGCTATGTTCCGCCACTGTATCACATAGATTTACCTATTGTGGCGGATTATAGCGAATTCAATTTCTAGTTCCTTCATTACCATGGACTTCCACAAAGGAACGCCTGCTTATATCTGTCACCGTAAGATTGTAAAAACCGTTAGGTTATAATCTAACTCGCGAAATTGTAAACTGTCGAATGATTACAATATAACGGATTATTTTTCGGTAGATTGTAATCTGTTAGGTTTACTAACCCGATAGAACCTAATGGCCGGCACTACTTGATTATTTATGTCGAACCCTAACCTAACCTACAAGAAAGAGACAAGAAAACGTAAATACAATGAATATTTCAAAAATTTACACTTAAAACATTGATCGGTTCACAATCTTTCGACTGTTTACAATCTATCAAAAAAAGCGTTTTGACATATCGAACATTTAATTGTCATCAGCTTGGGGAAGTCCTTTAGGCATTTCCTAGTGAACGCCACCACTTGGTCCTCAGCCTTCCTCATCCAGCCATTTCCTGCCACCCTCTTTACCTATATCCGCAGGCCATTGTATTGGAGACCGCTCCACATCTACGTTATTTGTACGCGGTGGTACGGACTATTACTTTTCAGTTCCAATAGCCCCTACAACAAGGATAGCCTGCCTATTGCCACTTTGAAATTGCAGATGCTTTGGAATATGTCAATGACCTTGGTTCTGCGCATCTCTTAATTGCGAATTCTTTCCCTCGGCCTATCTCGTAATGTCGTGTAAAGAGTTACAGGGGTGTAATTTGTTATAGGGAGGAGGTGACAGCATTCTAGGCAGTAGATCTATCAACACAGTCCCTTCGCATCTCGGCAGTGCTTACGGCAGCGATAGCGATAGGTAATGTATAATTTCGTATGTGCCTAATCTTCTAGACACACTTCCAGAGTAGTCGATAGTTATGCTCTCTAACATCTGCTCTCGATTGTGTAAGGAAGTCGTAACGTTTGTCAAACGGATAATTCGACCTGTTTAAAGATTTTAAAGATGCCCACACGTCAAAAAGTATGTCATGAACTCCTTTAAAAATTCGAGTAATACGTTTTATGCTGTCAAATGATTACTATTCGCTAAGACAAATGGGCCTCTGGTTAAAATTATAGTCCCACAAACTTTTCTGATCCGGTGGCCAAAATTGGAACTAATTTGTATGCCTGTTATTTTTTTTCATATTTACTGGTGACGCTGTCACCAAGTCTGATAAGTTTTTGGGACTCTAGATGAAATGGAAACAAAGCACTGAGTCATCATTGCTCTATTTTCGTTCAATCAAATTTCATATCGCGAACAACTTTCAATCGTATCAACAGGTAAACTTCGGCTCTACTCTGCAAGGTGTACATTTAATCGTAGCCTGATTGTCAATGGCGTGAAGATAAGCCTTGTTATTATGACTATGAAGTTTTAATGTATAGACAGAAATTGATTGTTTTATATGTTGATAGTGCTTCCAGAAATAAGTCTAACCAAAGGAATCGACCCAGGAGGCGTCCCACTCAGGACCGACAGTCAGAAGAAAATGTAAGTTGTTGTGAATACGTTTACCCCTCTTTAGCCATAAAAAACATACATTTGGCGTCTAGAAAAAAAACTCTGATCTTGTATCTGCGCAGAGTGATATTTTATCGATCTATTAGTATTAGTTATAAACCAACGGCGAAAAAGTGTTTCGCCGCGATATTTTTCGTCAGAACGACTCGTTTCCCGCACAGTACTTTTTGATCCCTGATACCAACTATAAAATAATGGGACAAGTCTAAACTAATATTTGTTTGTTTGTTTGTAATGGATACACTCAAAGACGACTCAACCGATTTTAAAAACTCTTTCACTTAAAGAGAGCTACTTTATTAGCGAGTATCATTATATCAGAATCATTGGCTATATTTTATTTTCAAAAAAAGAGATTCCTACAAAAATTGCAATAATATGAATTAAGTCGGGAAAAATCGTCTATCGTCGGAAAAAAGTTACACGAGATTGTAAATAAATTTATTGTTTCGAAGGTTACGGTCACAAATAATAACAACGTGAATGTGCGTCACGAGCCGCGCGCGGAATCCTCGAACGTCAACCTAGTGCCGCCCGTCGCACAAAACAGTAAGTCGCAATGCGTTTTATATCAACATGACTGTATCTATCTCTTATACTATTTATCCAATAGTGATAAAACTTAGTACAGTTGTTGGTATTTGTGAGAAGGATTTTGACATAGTACCATCAACTTTTGCAATGCAACTGGTCCCCAAAGTGATCAAGGTACCATTGATTTGGAACCATTTAAAAAAATACTTTACAGCTATGTTTCTCTGATGTGCTGGGGCATCTACTGGTTAAGGTTACATTCCGAATTAAAATTATTTTTGTTATTTCTGACGCCCACCAGTAGTTCCATTAAATGATAAAAGACACTATTTTCGAACATTAACATTTCAGTTTAAATCATCATTTGAGAACCAATTATTCAATTTATTTGTATATTGCAGATGACGCCGCTGGAAACGTCCCGTACTCTCACCTGCCACCGACGTGTTGGAATACGAATAAATCCAATCAGGTAAAATTACTTATACAATATTACTTTAGAGACTAATATTACTGTCGATAAAAACCAGGTGGCAAACTCTTAACCTGGTTAGCCTGCGCCTCGACATTTACATAGACTCCCAGTGGATATGTTTCAACCGAAAATGTACGAGGTAGATAACTAGGCACAATGAAGAATTTCATTTGTTTCACTTTCGCCATTTAGGTCTCGAGCCCGAGTGCTTTGCTTTGCTCCAAATTTGAAGGCGTCGTACAACAACCGAAAGAAGCGAAGCTGTTTACGCGTTTTTTTGTAAAATTTTGTACTGCACTGCGTGCTGCCAAGCGCATTGTAGATTTCTACGCCGCGTTCGTTCTATCGATTGTTTAAATTTTTTGACTTTTATGTTCTCATCCCAAAAGTCCGGAAGTTTGCTAAAAACACTAATTGTATTGTAATGTGTTGGCAGGATATGCGTACTAATCAATTCACGCAAAACAGCCATTCACAAACCATGGACCGCTTAATGGGTACGCCACAGATGTCTTTCCCGCCCACCCTGCCCTATAATATGATGATGCCTTACGGTGAGCTATACTTTTTTTTTATCTGGTGATAAAATGTACCGATGATGTACTTTTAGATTGTAGCGGGCTATATTAAACCTCTAGCCCCAATCGGTTTATTCACGGTATCGCACTGGAACGCTTTAATCTGTTCTAAATAAACTAATAAAAGTATAAATAAAAAATTTAAATCATATACATAGAGTATAGACATGTGAAATATAACTTGCTCTAGCAAGCCTCTGGCAAGCCTGATAATTCTGCATAATTCGAATTCCCATAGTTGTTGACGGATTTTCGTCTTCTGATGAAATGCTACGGTTTTACCTAAAAAATAGATTGAGGGAGGGGGAGGAGGTTTTTAGTCCGTAAGCCGCCAAATCTCTAAAGGCCAGTTGACCATGGCTTTAAAACTCTGCGGTAAAAAAAAGTTGTGTGAAGAATGACTATCCACACTTGTGTGGTGTGCCTTTCCATTCTGAAAGGAGAAGAGTCCCTGAGTCTTAAGTTTTAAATTGAAAATTCGATTTATCGTAATCGAGCGTTCGATCGCATTAGTGTCAAAGTAAAATTAGTTTTAACTGCAGTGATTTAAAGCTCAAATTCGTGTATGCGTTCACAGCCAGCGAACTTGAGCGAAGGATACGTTTCGATATTGAAATCGGTTGTACTGAATTTGTGACTTTAAACCAATAGATTTTGGGTCCATTTACATTTTACTGCGACGATCATTCGTATTTGAAGCTTACAGTGGTCAGTAGTGTGCCGACGATGGGTTGATGATGCTGAGTGTATGCACTGTGCAGGCATGGTGGGCGGCTGCGGCTGCGGCTGCGGGCTGTGGGGCGCGTGGTGCTGGCAGCAGCTCGCCATGCAGCAGCGCGAGATACACGCGCTGCGCGAACAACTCACGCACGTGAGTATATGCGGCCCACTATCACACTGCAGGCATGGTGGGCGGCTGCGGCTGCGGCTGCGGGCTGTGGGGCGCGTGGTGCTGGCAGCAGCTCGCCATGCAGCAGCGCGAGATACACGCGCTGCGCGAACAACTCACGCACGTGAGTATATGCGGCCCACTATCACACTGCAGGCATGGTGGGCGGCTGCGGCTGCGGCTGCGGGCTGTGGGGCGCGTGGTGCTGGCAGCAGCTCGCCATGCAGCAGCGCGAGATACACGCGCTGCGCGAACAACTCACGCACGTGAGTATATGCGGCCCACTATCACACTGCAGGCATGGTGGGCGGCTGCGGCTGCGGCTGCGGGCTGTGGGGCGCGTGGTGCTGGCAGCAGCTCGCCATGCAGCAGCGCGAGATACACGCGCTGCGCGAACAACTCACGCACGTGAGTATATGCGGCCCACTATCACACTGCAGGCATGGTGGGCGGCTGCGGCTGCGGCTGCGGGCTGTGGGGCGCGTGGTGCTGGCAGCAGCTCGCCATGCAGCAGCGCGAGATACACGCGCTGCGCGAACAACTCACGCACGTGAGTATATGCGGCCCACTATCACACTGCAGGCATGGTGGGCGGCTGCGGCTGCGGCTGCGGGCTGTGGGGCGCGTGGTGCTGGCAGCAGCTCGCCATGCAGCAGCGCGAGATACACGCGCTGCGCGAACAACTCACGCACGTGAGTATATGCGGCCCACTATCACACTGCAGGCATGGTGGGCGGCTGCGGCTGCGGCTGCGGGCTGTGGGGCGCGTGGTGCTGGCAGCAGCTCGCCATGCAGCAGCGCGAGATACACGCGCTGCGCGAACAACTCACGCACGTGAGTATATGCGGCCCACTATCACACTGCAGGCATGGTGGGCGGCTGCGGCTGCGGCTGCGGGCTGTGGGGCGCGTGGTGCTGGCAGCAGCTCGCCATGCAGCAGCGCGAGATACACGCGCTGCGCGAACAACTCACGCACGTGAGTATATGCGGCCCACTATCACACTGCAGGCATGGTGGGCGGCTGCGGCTGCGGCTGCGGGCTGTGGGGCGCGTGGTGCTGGCAGCAGCTCGCCATGCAGCAGCGCGAGATACACGCGCTGCGCGAACAACTCACGCACGTGAGTATATGCGGCCCACTATCACACTGCAGGCATGGTGGGCGGCTGCGGCTGCGGCTGCGGGCTGTGGGGCGCGTGGTGCTGGCAGCAGCTCGCCATGCAGCAGCGCGAGATACACGCGCTGCGCGAACAACTCACGCACGTGAGTATATGCGGCCCACTATCACACTGCAGGCATGGTGGGCGGCTGCGGCTGCGGCTGCGGGCTGTGGGGCGCGTGGTGCTGGCAGCAGCTCGCCATGCAGCAGCGCGAGATACACGCGCTGCGCGAACAACTCACGCACGTGAGTATATGCGGCCCACTATCACACTGTAAAGTATGATACTATAGAAGCACAACGACCTCAATTTACGGGCCCTGTCAAATAAAGAATGTAGACTTATTTTTAACCGACTTCTAAAAAAGGAGGAGGTTCTCAATTCGGCGCGTATCTTTTTTTTTTTAAATGTATGTCGGTGCATATCTCCGTGGTTTCTAAACCGATTTGAACAAAATTTTTTTCATTGGTTAAAGGAAACTCACGAGTTGGTCCCATAAAAAATTCTGACTCCAAATCCTCAATCCTGATGCTGTAGGTGTACCGTACTACATGAAATCATCAAAACTAGTGAGTTAGGAAATTTTGATGGTGAATTCATATAGTAGGTATCAAGTCACGTGTATACGATACAACTCTGAGTCCCAACTCCTCAACCCTGATGCTGTAGGGTACAGAACTTCTTAAAAATAGCGATTTAAGATTTTTTATGATGAATTAATATTGTAGGTGTCAAGCAACGACTTCATACTTAAACCCAAGTCCCAACTCCTTAACCCTGATGCTGCAGGGTACAGAACTCCTTAAACATAGTGGTTTAGGATTTTTTTATGGTGAATTAATATTGTAGGTGTCAAGCAACGACTTCATACTTAAACCCAATTTCCAACTCTTCAACTCTGATGCTGCATGGTACTGCACTCTTAAGCCGTAGGGATTTAGAGTACACTAAAAAGTTAAAATAAAAATTCTTTCCAAAAAAACCGACTTCCAAAGTCGGGCGAGTATAACAAAGATAGGCATAGTTGACGCGTGAGGCTCGCCCGACTTCAACATAGTGGGTAGAAATCAATATTATTTTTTACTTTACAGTGGCTTTGGAAGTCGGTTTCTTGGAAAGAATTTTTACTAACACCATCTAGTCTGAAAAGCGAGACAGCGCTATGGCGGGGACAAGGACAGGCTTATACAGGTGACGGGCACGCCCTAAACGTCGGACGCCCAACTTTTTTCTATCAAAGGGCCCATATTATAGTACCTATATATACATCGATGATGAAGAACGGTAGGTTGAGCACGTTAAGCCGTCGGTCCTGCGCCTGATATCTCTCCGGTCGTGTCGGATTTACCGTCCCATCGGGCTATGAGAGTAAAGGAACAGAGACTGCACCTGTTTTTGAGCACACACATGTGCACTATAATATCTCCCGCGCAGATGGCTAATCTCTCTGGGGTTGGGCGAAAATCGGTTAGTAATTTTTTTTAAGAACTTTTTGATTTTCCGAGATAGCATATTAGGTAGATAATGGGTATGGCTGTCTTCAGAATGCAATTAGCTATCCCTGTAGCAAACATCGACAGAATCTTTTAAATGGACAGATTAGTGTCTATGGTTTAATATCAATAGGGAATATGCATGATTTATTTTTATTTCTTAAATCAATCATTTACATCTTTATAACATAGTAAAAAATATAAATAGGTTTGAAAATAGTCAAATAATTACGTTAATTGGTGTTTCAAAGTTAAGTATAAATTTGAGCCGTTCAAACGCCACCATTAATCGCGCGCTTTTGATGACGTCATTGGTTATGTCCCGTGTTTGTAATAGCTTTAGCTTTAGCTTTAGTTTGTAATAGTGAGCTTCAATAATATAATATTATGTGTAAATTATAATCCCACTTTACATGTTTAATAAGTCCACTATTCACATCATATCCCGAAAATATTGTTTATCTAAATATATAAAAGAAAAAGGTGACTGACTGACTGATCTATCAACGCACTGCTCAAACTACTGCACAGATCGGGCTGAAATTTGGCATGCAGATAGCTATTATGACATTAGCATCAGCTAAGAAAGGATTTTTGAAAATTCAACCCCGAAGGGTCATAATAGGGGTTTGAAATTTGTGTAGTCCACGCGGACGAAGTCGCGAGCATAAGCTAGTCTGGTATAAACTATAATCCAAACCCAAGTTATGAAGGGTTCAAAAAAACGAAGAAGCGCTCCGAGAAAAGGTACCTAGGTTGTGCCCTTTCGCTTCGCTTAGCTCGTCTCAGCGGGGACACTCCCGTAAATTAGGAGTTTAGGAACAATTTGATGACAAATGGTTATGTATAGGTTAATTAATATGTTTAGTTGTAAGTAATATTTATGCATTAAAATCTATGTTATGGATTAAAATATACCATGTAACATAATAATTACCTTGCAGCTTTCGAGTGAAAGCTGCAAGGTAATTATTATTATGTTTTGCTTTGATCTCTGCTCTAGTAAAATCGAGATTTGGTGCAAAATCATAAATGCATCTATTTTCGTTAGATTATCCGATTGTACTTTGACAAAACCAGTTTCTGTCATCGCCCTAGATTGACTACAAATATATATAAACAAGTAATCACACAGGAATACAGCTTTAAACAATTTTTTCTCACAAACACTACTAACACATTATGAATATCGACGCCGATAAATCCACTGACGTGACCATTTACGTCACATTTCGTTTCGACCAATGGTGACGCGTTTTGCAAGTTTGAATTTGCCTCCCTTATTTTTCACTTTCTATTTAATATTTTCTGGGTTTAAATAATAACTAAATAAAAAAATACCTTTTAAGTATAATGTAAAGACAATAAAGAATCTAGAAAAAAATATTTGAGACAAATTTATATTTTATGCATATTCCCTATTCTAAAAACTATTTTAATGCTTTTTAGCTGGAAGAGCGTTGGAGAGCCGAAACCGCTTCGCACACCCTAAATAACCAGGTGCCTCCCGGCAACCGAGCCAATAATTATTGGGACAACTTTAGAAGGTAATTTCACATGATTCCCATATTATGTAATTGTTATCGCTGATCGATTTTAAGAACACTGATAATATCTTTATATATTTAATTTATTTCTAATTTCAGATATTAGAAAACATCATAATATATAAGTTACACATATTAAAATAGTTGTAAAGTAGTATTTATGTACATAATATATTATATTCCGGTCACTGCACTTCTAACGCACTCGAGGGTAAGAAACGTGTGACAGTGTTACCTTGTGGCTTTATTATTCATATTTATTAATATTTATTTATGTCAACATAACTGTCTCCTAAAAACAATAAATAAATAGAAAGCTCCTGATTACATATTTAGTATTGTTTTCTACTAACAATCTAATACTACCAGTCGATTTACTCAATCGTTAGTAGCGAAACACTCGATGGAAGCGATAAAGCGATAATCAAGCAACGCCTTTATAAAATTTTGCTGGAGAACCCGCGAGAATGAGGTCGCTGATGGTGTTCTCGTCCGCAGCTACTCGCGTCAGAACCTGCTGTCGGCGTCCGGCAAGAGCAACGCGGAGGGCGCGCCGCCGCCCGCCGCCGCGCCGCTCGCCGAGCGCTCGCACAACTCGCTGCACCACGCCTGCTCCTCCACCTCGCCCTCGCTCGCGCCCAAGCGCAACACGGACGCGCCCCCCGACGAGCCGCGCCGCGCGCGCCGCAACCTCGCCGAGCCCTACTCCGCGCCCGACGTGCTCAACGTCAACCGCAGCGCCGCGCCGCCGCCGGCCCGCGCGCGCGCGCTCGCCGTCTGCGCCACCAGCAACATCGACATCGCGAGCGCGGCCGACGCGCCCAACCCCAACCTGGCGCCCGCCGCGCGCGAGCCGCACGACAAGGCCGCCGCCAAGCTGTTCGACCTGCTGCGCGAGAACATCTACTCGGAGGTGACGGCGCTCATCGACGTGAACGAGTCGCACCCCGACTTCCTCATCCAGCTGTTCCGCGAGCTGCAGCTCATCAGCTCGGAACCGCTGCGCCAGCGCGTGCTGCAGTCCATCCGCGGCGTGCTGCGCTGCGACGACGAGCCCGTCTCCAGCAGCGCTGACCGCGCCGCCGCCGCTGCGCCCGCCGACACTGCCGTCGTGCGCTTCCTGCTCGTGCGGAGCGACGAGATATTCGACTCCGAGCTGCTCGAATCGCTGGCCGCGCTCATCCTAGGCGGGCCCGCGGACGCCCGCCGAACGAAGAGACTCGTCGATTCGCTCTCCAAATACGAGGGAACGAGAGTGTGCGACGTCTCGAGCGATATCATCGAGAGTTTGCCCCGGTTGAGTTCCGGAAGTACCGAGGACGAGGAGTCCGCGCACCTGACGAGCGAAATATCGGAATCGTCGATCCTGCAGGACGTGGCGGGCTCGCTGAACCTGTTCAGCTCGAGCGAGACTCGCTTGCACCAGCTGAACGCGTGCCCGTACGACATGTGGCCGGGCCATTTGCACGTGGAGGTGGAGGGCGCGGGGCCGAGCGCCGCCAGCCCGCGCGCGAGCCGCGACAAGGTCGACCTCATCGACTGCTCGGAGATGCACAACGGGGACCTGGCGGAGGCCGACCAGACGTGCCGCGCCGAGCCGGAGCCGGGCGCCGCCGGCCCGCCCGCGCCGCCCGCGCCCGGCGACGCGGACGCGCTGCCGGACGTCGTCGACACGGAAGAGGTCACGCCCACAGAGGTAATGCGACACGTATTGTACTGTAGATGTCTACCCCTTATTAATTGCGCTAACCGTAACAACTAACACTCTCGATCGGTTTGCCTAACATGCTTATTATAACAATTGAACTGCAAGCTTTGTTTTCCATCATTTTTAATATTTTTGTGACTGAATCTTTTGTATCTACCTACTTACGTAAATTAAGTTCTCATTGGGATATAATAAATGAAATGACTGAAATTGCTTTTTAATTAACATCGTATTGTTCTTGGTATTATTGCTTTTTGTAGATAGGGAACAACCATCTTAACAAACTTCTTGCTTTCTCCTGTTTGATAAGAGATCAATGTCTTTCTCCTGTACTGTATGAAAAGACATCATATCTGTGCGTGTGGCAGAGGCACTCCTCTCTAGTGTCTAGTAAGAATCGACATGTCAACACTAGGGACCGCACAGAACAAAATAATAAGCAGGAATATGCTTCTTACTCTGTGGTGGACATATAGTGGACGAGATTTTTTACCCATTCGGTCGCTTATTTAACTTTAATAACTTATATAGTTAACTTTATTAACTACGATTTATATGGAATTTGTCAAGCGCTGGATGAGTTGATGACGGATGGAACTCGATCAATTCCATATAAATGGTAGTTATCTAAAGTCGCAATCGAAAAGTTAACAATCTCCCAATAGGCCTACAGACAGGTTGTACATATTTATCTATGCCCACAGAGTAGATTGTTAGTTCGCCGTACGCGAGATAAGCGTGACAGGCTGCCTGTCCACTGAAGTGGAGCAGAGCGGAGATGTGCCAAGCAGACCAATCAGATTCCTCCAAGGTGCTGCGATAGTTTCATCGAGTCAGCTGTGAGGAATTCGATTCCACCACATCTCATCACTCCACACATCTCTCCACTTCAGTAGAGAGTGTATTTGATTTTGATTCCATCTCAGATTGCGTATTACTAATGCATAGCAAGAATACATAGCATTCTTTTAAAGTAATAAGACTACGGCTAACTTACTAATTTCATTAGCTTTAATTCTAGTCATCCTATTCAGAAATATAGTCCGTGACATAGAAGAAGTCCCGCGCGAGTGGTGGCATGCCTATGTAATTTATGTATGGAAAATATGTATTAGTTCAACTAATTCCCGCGAACCTCCTTTCGTGACACGAACTATAAAATTAAATTTTGATTTGCCAGATAAAGGCGAAAACATACTTGTTCACCTGAATCAAACAAACACCAGTCCCAAAGAAAAGAGAGTTTACACATCGCGCGCTAATTGTAATTGGATCGGGTGGGGTGTTTAAGTACGTTTTCGGCCTTATTTGAATAGTAATTTGGTAACAATCTTACTGGCACGAGCCGTGAGCACTACCTTTAAAGCCGAATAGGTATTCTTTAAAATATTTATCTCGGTTAAAATTATTGAAGTTTGTAACTACACCATAAATAGCGTATATTTTAATAGTATTGGAAAATGTACCTACCTACTTGAATTTAAGAAAACTAGAAAAATTTAAATATTTAAACTAATGTGCTTACATCTCGTGCGCATTTTAAAAGAAGGTTAAGTATATGTTTTTTTGAGGAGTAAAACAACAATTTTGTAATACTTAATAATTTATTACATAAAAATGGACTAGATATTACATTAATTATTCAGGTACTTATATCACAGATAAAAATTAATCTTTGAATAACACTTTGACTTTAGATTACTTATTTACAATTTCAAGCAAAATTTTACCCTAAAACATATCATGGATGAAATATAAAATGTTGATATGTTTACATTAAAGGCTGAAGCAGAGTGGCTTGGGCTTGACCGAGTGCCAACAAGGCTGCATATGGAAGAAGCATCTGAAAAACAGAAAGGTGAAAATTAATATTAAATTAAAATGGAGCAAACACCCAAACATCAAGCATATTAGCTGTTTGATCTACTGTTTGAGTGAACCTGAAAAAAATTAAATTAGATCTTCTTTGTCTGCATCTGTAACAGAAAAACAGAACAAATCGAAATTAATTTTCTTTTCCTTTTTTCCAGATTAAGAATGAGAAGTGAAACGTCGTGACATTCTTCAATTCACCATTCATTTCATTATTTAAATACTTTATGTGTATTCTCATTATTAATTGATTGCTGTTTATATTTCATTTGTCATGTAATATTTATTTAGAATAAACAAATATATAAAGCACTTGTTCCTTTCTTCATTGAAAATAAAAAGCTGCCCTTATCCTATTTTATCTTTATTACGAAAATTTCTTATAGGTAGGTATATTGCTCAAGTATTTCAATACTCTGAACAATTTCTTTACAAAACATTTAGTAAAAGAAGTTCTTAAAAGTCCCAACATCACTATTGTCTTTCACAAGATAGACTTCTCATGGACACTGTAACAGATGAAAGGAACTCCCTCCATGCAAGTTCCAATAAAGAGCCTCCAGTAAATCTTCAGAACTAGTGTCCAGTTTCTTTTTCTCAATTGTCTCAGGTTCTAATTTTTTCTTTATTTGTACTTCTGCAGATAAAGTTAATTTCTTAATTAGATTAAATCTGCAGATAGGCAGGAATTTTGGATAAACTATATCATATGGACCATGAGACAACGAGAGGTATCTGGATTGTTGTGAGTAGGGCGCAGTAAGCATGGGTTGTAGTTTTGGGGCGATGGCACCATACCCTCTGAAATAAAGTCGAATTTTGTCACACTATGCCCTTCCATTTACCACAGCAGGAGTCCTCCCATTTCCTGTTTTATTGCAGTTTCAAATTATCTGAATAGCAGTAGAACCTTGGGTATGCACTTGTGCAATGCAACATATTGTGTAATGCAATCCATTTTACTGCATACAAATAAGTTGCAAAACTTGTCCTTATATTTTAACTAGCTGACCCGGCAAACGTTGTTTTGCCATATAAATTAAGATGTAAGCTATCCTATCTTTCAAGTTGGATCAACCGATACTACCGATATTACCGAAACTTAAAACTACTTAACCGATTTTAAATTTAATTTAAAATCGGTTAAGTAGTTGAGGAGTCCATCGCGGACAAACAACGTGACACATGATTTATATATATTTATTCGGTTAAGTAGTTTAGGAGTCCATCGCGGACAAACAACGTGACACATGATTTATATATATTTAGATGAATGTCTATTTTAAATTAAAATAACATTTAAGCAGTTAATTAACAAAATATGAAAGCATTCCCAAGATTTCCTGATTCTAATAAATATTAAATACAATATTATTAATAGCTTTAATTTTTAATCTGATGTGTTAAAAATCTAAATACATAAAATATCACAAATGTAGTCTAATAGGAGTTTATATGTATAATACTCAAAAAATTGTTTAAGGCACAGACACACTCATGAACAGCAATTCATATTGAAGCAAATCAATTATAATTTTTATGATCAGGTACATACTTTACAATAATTTAGATTAGGTACATACTTAACAATATGTTTCTGCCATTATAAAATTGATTATAAATATCAAAAGTTGTTGATGACAAACCACAAACATGGGTAACTATTAATCATAATCATAATCATAATCATAAGTTAAATAAGTTTGTCATTTTCTATGGAGGCGTATCGGGTCATGTTGCGTCGCGTCGCTTTAGTTGCTCACCTAGGGTTAGGCTAAGTTCTAATTCTGAACACATAATAATAAAGTCTAACTTCAATTAAAACTAACCTTTTATGGAGGAGATATATAACAGTGCACAAGTCTGTGCTCAGACATGGTTGCTGCACTCTCATGCATAACTCACTCAGGCCCATATTAATAAACGGATATCAACTAAGAACAGTGCCTAGGGAGATTTTCTACCCATTTTTCACGATCCCTACTATTGGATGTTATACCCATCATATAGATTTCGGTAGCATAAAATTTAGCCTATGTTACCCTGTACTATAATTGTCACCTCCCCTGTACTATAATTGTCACCTCATTCATCAAAATTGCCCAGTAGATTAGACGTTATGGTGAAACATACAAATACAAACATACATAGATGGCTAAAATCATAACCCTTCCTTTGGGCTTTGAAGCAGTCGGGTAAAAAGTCCCACTCAGCCTGCATATTCTCAAGTATTGGTCAATCTATACTTAAGACATTATCAGTGCAACAAACTTTCAGTTATTTGTTCTTGAAAATATCTGTAGTAGGCGCAGAAAATATTCTTTAAAAATAAAGCTATACCTAACAAATTATTTTATTAAATTTTCTCTACAAGCTAATATCGTAACATAAAGGTACTTTTAATATAGTACTACTACTATAATATAAAGGTACTTTTAGATTTAATTGTGTAGGTATATTGTTGCAATAGCACTATAAATAAAGCTATCATTTTAGTTTAGTTTAGAGATGGTGAACAAAAGAGTTGTCCTCAATGGGACTTAGTTATATATTATGTCACCGTAAGATTGCAAAAACCGTTAGATTGTAATCCAACTAGCGATATTTTAAACTGTCGATAGATTGTGAACCGTTCAATCTTCCGAGTGTCAATTTTTGAAATATTCATTGTATTTACGTTTTCTTGTCTCTTTCTTGTAGGTTAGATTAGGGTTCAACATAAATAATCAGGTAGTGCCTGGCCTGGTTATCGGGTTAATATACCTAACAGATTACAATCTACCGAAAAATAATGTGTTAAATTGTAATCTGTCGACGGTTTACAATATATCTAGTTAGATTACAATCCAACGGCCTTTGCAATATTACGGTGACATATACATAAACCTCTTAGGCGCGGGATATATACGAAAGGCGCGGCAACGGTATGGCCTTCGAAGTATGACAGCAGCGCCCATGCCTCGTAAATTTTCTATGAACGATACGATAGAAGTAGCGGCAGCACGCCCACGCCCGTCGCCTCTTGTGTATATCCGGCGTCTTATAAACTAAATTGACAGGTCGTTATTAAAGTTAGGGCCATCTTTTACCTCATAAAAACTTGTGAATTTATATTATACTAGATGATTCCCGCGACTTTGTCCGCGTGGACCAAGTTTTTTCAATTCCCGCGGGAACTCTTGAATTTTCCGGGATAAAAAGTAGCCTATGGCCTTCCCCGGGATACAACCTACCCCTGTATCAAATTTCATTAAAATCGGTTGAACAGATAAATTTTTTGATTCCCGCGGGAACCTTTGAATTTTCCAGAATAAAAAGTAGCCTATGTCCTTCCCCGGGATACAACCTATCCCTGTACCAAATTTCATCAAAATCGGTTGAATAGATAGGCCGTGAAAGCGTAGCAGACAGACAGACAGACAGACAGACACACTTTCGCACATGTAAAATATATTGTAAAATATTGTAAATATTGTAATATATAGTAACTAGACGATTATAATAATATTATATGGATTACAGAACTGCTGTCAATTTAGTTAAATATTACAGAGATCAATAATGTCATGATTTGCACCACTGACTTTCTTATAACTATTATTATAATGAGTAAAATAAACATTATCTATATAATTTTTACACTTATCAGCAAATCGGATGGCAGCTCTGTACATTAATAATACCATTATTAAACACACTCAACAGAGCAATAGATCAATGTGATTTTTCAATGCATATACCTAGTTAATGAAGTGGATGTGTTATAGGCTACTTTTTTATCCTGAAAATCAAAGAGATCCCCCAGAATTGTTGAAAGCTATATCCACATTGAATAAGTCATGGGCACCATATTATAGTATGCAATTGTAATAAAATTTGTGTATAATTCAAACATGAAAACAGTCAGTTTTCACTCTAACAACAACATCATTTATAACAATAGAATGATCAAAAACCAATTTTGATGTGCTTAAAGAATTGACACCAGTTATTCTCACAAAGTAAAAATACAGATTTCAGTTACTCCTTTAGTCACAAAACAGCGTTTGCAACATAATGGACCACTTTAATAATAGTGTTCCGTTCAATGTTGTTATAACAGAATTAACTGTATAATGTTCTAAGATTAGAAAACAAAATTTACTGTTGTAGAATACAATTACTTCTTGTTTATTTATGCAATTACAGCAAAGTGTTCATTATACCCTTAGTCCACTAGGATCCACTTTATGGGTCACTTAGTAAAGGATTTTTCAGTGTTATTATGTACAGCATCCAATTGGTTTGGTTTAACAAATTTTGGATACGCTGCGATTAACTAAAGAATGAGTACTTAAATAGTGGTGTTAATCAATTAACAGTATCCCCAGGGTTTATCAACAGTTTACTGTAACTGCACACAGTAAATTTGTTTACTACTAATGAGAATTATTGACTTACTTAAAAACTAACATAGCTAAAGAAAACCAATTTTATTTTTCATAATTAGCAATGCAACAGGTATATATCATACTTGTCATGTGTACTGGTCATACTATACTATGCATTTTGGACTTTTTGACATTATCTATAAGCTACATTGACACTGTATGAACAATTGAACATGAACAAACTGTGTCAACATAGCTTTAAGTATTAGAAAAATAAATCAAAGAATAATTAAATTAGTTGTTTTTAGTACAGACATAAGTTAGTTTAAGTGCCAACGTACATGTCAAGCTTTTGTGTTCGGTTTTCCAATATGATTACCAAATCAGGGCACTGATGTACATTAGGTACAAAATAACATTTTGCTGCACACCCACCATTCAACCAGTAGGGTTAAAAACTAAAATCTGGTCAGAATGTAAGGGTAATTAATGCATATCAGGTCACCTTGAGGGCTCACGAGGTAACTGAAATGTATGGTTGCCCTATGTTGTCACACGTTCAGAAATTTGAATTTAAATGCATAGTACCAATTAGGTTTTCTATATAATTTGAAACTGCAGTAAAACCCATTTTAATTTATTGTAAATTGTTTATATTATATTAAAAGGTGAAATCCCTGCTGCATTGTTTAGGTATAAACTATTTAATTTCACACTAATATACAAATTCAGTATAAAATTAAACAAATAATGTTATAATTATCGAGATAAACGAAACCTCATTGGAAATGTGATAATATTTCATAATTACTTAATATGAAATTAATATTAGGAAACAGCCATAGGTAATTTAAAAAACATTTCAATGAGATTTCAAAAAACAATCTAAAGAAAGTCTTACCTTCACGGATGCGTTTAATTTGTGGATAATATGTGTCGTGGTCCGCGCTTCTTTTCCTCGTATTGCATAGCGGCGTCGGTGGTGTTGCTTTAGTGTTGACTTCGCGAGGGATCTCAACCATTTCACAATCTGCGTCCTCGTGAACATTTTCTAAATTCTTGGTATCATGAAAACCATAGTAACAATTCGTTGATATGTGGATCTTCTGGCAGTGTCCCATTAACACGCTGGTATCGGTGCAAACTGGAGCAGGTCGCATTGCTTCAAAATTAATTTTAGCATCTTGCTTATTATAGAAATGAATGCTGCTAGCCGGCATATTCCTATTTCCTGAGGTACCCGTATATATATAATGTTCTCTGTGTCCTGAGGTAGAAGGTTAGGCACGCCGCCCGAGCTTCTGTACTGTGTAGTGAGTAGTCTGAACAGAACGGTGAATATCGAATGGTCCCAAGCAAAACTTTGCAAGCTTGATAAAGGTTAAATAGGTCTTTCTTCAGTTACCGTAGCGTGTTTCTATAGTTTTAATATTTCTAATAGCGCGTTTTTATCGGCGTTTCAAAAATAAAATAGAATAGTATACCAAGCCAAAACCATGAAAATGCAAAACGGGCAAAATTTACGTCACTCGTCAGATCAAAGAAAATAATATAAATATATTACTTCATAGTTCATTGTCTCTGGAAAACGTAGAAGGGAAATAGATATAGAACAGGCGTCAGCGTATAAGTATGCGATAGCGATAGTCTTGATGCGATACTTTCATAATGGTAAATAAGTATTTATTTTTAGTTATTTCTATACTTTATAGCATTCATGCAAGTCTTTACAAATATAACCTGTTTTTATCTTTAACAATCAGGTCAAAATGAGGTCAAAATTGTAAACTTACGTATTAGGTTATGTTCGGCTTTGCAGCCTAACACACAACAATACACAATAGGTACACAATTGTCTATAAGTAAAGTCACTTTTTTCGTAAGCTACGAGCACCTTTTACCACTTTGTCCAATTCCGATTTCGTACAATATGGGCGAATAACAAAAACGGCACAGGATTGTTTCATGTTTGACCTCTACTATCATAGAGGTCCAACAAAAAGAAGTAATACGCTGAGCAGGACAAGAAAAGCGATTTTCTCGCTCTGTCACTCCTTGGCATTAGCGTATATACTCATTGCGCTTACTTGTGGTATTATTAATACAGTGCCTACTCTATGCTATATATTCTTACTCTATGCTGGAAAATATGGATGGAGCTTAAATAAATATGTACAACATGGAGTCAAAGAGTATAATAATATGGAGGGTAGAAGGAGTGTAACTCTGTATGGTAAAAAGTGTCCGTCGAAATGCACCACATTGGGGGCGCCACATTGGCATCAAGGAAGCGCCAAATCTTACTAATCTAATATTATAAATGCGAAATTTTGGATGGAAGTATGGATGGATGGATGGATGTATGGATGTTTGTTACTCAATCACGCCCCAACGGCTGAACGGATCTGGCTGAATTTTGGCACAGAGATACTTTTTAAAGAGTTCCTGCGGGAACCAAAAATCCTCAATCCACGCGGACGAAGTCGTGGGCATCAGCTAGTGAGAAATAAACAAGGAAAGAAAACATGCATCATTACAACTTACGTTGTGCAAAATAATGATGCATGTCAACATAAAATTATTTTAGTCGAATTCATACCATACTGTTTGCTACACCAGCGCCACTGTGGAAGGTTGTTGACATTGATTTTATTAATAGGAGATTTTTGAACTGTTATTTTCAGCAACCACTGGACCCTTTTTTACGACTGCCTGAAAAAAGTAGTATATTGTTTTCAGGGTTCATGTATGTATGTATGTGAGTTTGTATATTCCACCATAACTTCTATACGCCTCAACCGATTTTGATAAATGAGGTATCGTTAGAATCCTTAGCTTATTCCGGGTGACATAGGCTAGTAAAATTTTAAAAAAATTGATGGGGTGACCATGGTTCCGCATTAAAGGCTAAAGTTGAAAAAAAATATTTGAAAATAAGATTAACTATATAATCATCATCTAGAAAATGATGAGTAGATTCCAAAAATATATAACACTGTAGTTCAATATATTTTAAAGTAATTCAAAAAAAAATATCATTTAATAAAAATGTGAATAAGATTCCAAAGGTAATTAATGACTGTGGTATCGTTACGTAGTGGCAGTGGTAGCCGTACTTCAATTCGAGGGGGATTTTTTATTACACGACTGCCCAAAAAAGACGTGTTATGTTTTCAGGGTTCGTGTATGTATGTTTGTCTACGGTAGAGCAGTCGTATTTTTTAATCATTTTAATTATCAACTTTTCTCCCTTAAGAGATAACAATCCTTACCTCTACCCTCCATAAAAGAAAAGTGAAATGAGTATTATTTATCAGTGTAGTTACCATAGATTAATAAGATAGCATTTATACCATTGACGTGCCAGTGACGCATGATCGTAGACTGAGAAATGCGAGTGATTGGTGGTTCTGATGTTGTTGTTTTTCATTTTGTCCCCTTTCGGGACAGGCAAAGGTCCAAAACCATACAGCCTATTCAGTAATATTTATTTTCCTTATTATTATTTTTTATATGAAGGCAAAGCCTATTCAAACGTTTTTCTATAATATTTTCTTTTTATACTGTATAATCTCTGAAGATTGATCTGAATGTGTCTTTCTTTTTCTCTCCTTTGTTTTAAAGTAAGTCTAAGGGTCTCCTCTATTTTATATACATTGTCAATATTCACTTGAACAGTACTCGTAATGAATTTATACAAATATTTATAATTTAATGGATTCTTCAATAAATCCTTTAAGAGCGCGGTACATCTTCAATCTTCTTAAAAACATAACTTAGGTCATCAATTAGCACAAGGCGCTGGATGCCAAAAGATGAACAGGAAAAGAAAATATTGTAATCCAGTGTTTGGGATAGGTCATAGGCACAGGGTGGTCACAGGTCACACAGGTGGTTCTGAGTTTTTAAACAGGTGGTGGACTTTTTTTTTAATTAAATGTGATTACGGCACTCGGTTCTAGCTCTTCTGAGCATAACGTTAGCAAGTAAAAGCAGGGTAAAAGTAAAAGGGTAAAAGCACATGCAGCTATAGCTAAAGACTGGAGTGCTTACTCATCATAATATAATAATATTTACTTGAAGCAAATACCTACTTTTCGCTATCCCACTTTGAATAACAAATTAGAGCGAGAGGTCGGACACCAATGGTGTGTAATCCTCTCGTGTCCGCTGAGCAGTTAAAGTGGGTTAGCGATAAATGGGATTAGCTTCAAAAGAGTGTTTGCTCCATTATTTACCACACACAGACTAATAATAACTATTTAACACACCACTGACCTGTACTGACCACACAATATAAACACACATCTATGTCTGGAAATAAAGTCTGTGGCTCAGAAGGGCTTGAATCCAGAGCCGTAAAGCCAGTTAATAAAAAAAAACAATGGTGTAAGGGTGTCAAGCGGTGGTGTCAAGTGTCAAAAAAACCTGAACAAAACTAAAATCCTCGCTGAATTCAAAGTGCAACAAAATCTTCAATCTTCACCAGAGACAAGTTACCTTATTACCTACCTTATCTTCACCAACAGCAACCAACAGGCAACAAATGCAACAAACTATATCAAAGAACATTTTAGATAGTGCCCATTTATTATAAGTGATCGAAAAATAAGGATTTAGAAGATGTATTGTACTCTAAAATAATTCTCAATTGTTGTTAGTTTCTGTTGAGTTGACGAGATTTTTACTGTTTCAAATAGTAAACATGATTATGTTGACTTCTGTCGCTTCATCTCTTTATAGAAAATTTGGTAGACATTATGTTCAAACAAAACATTACAATTCATGCATCGCGGGGTATCGAGTATTACATCGAGACAACATTTTCACAGTAGATAAAAATAAACTGTACAGGTATTTTCGCTCATCTGTTTATTTTTATGACAAAAGTGACATAAAAGGTGCTAAGAATGTAAAATTGAACACAACTGACCTAAAAGAAGAAGGAAATGGTGTTAAACAGAAAACACTGGGTAACATTATAGTGAAGACTGAAACAGACGCTGATAATGTAGTCACTAAGGTCACAATAGAGAAGCCTAAGGTGCAAGAACCAAAAGCAAGTGAAAAACAAGCTGTTACACCACCAAGTAAGCATTTTATTCAGTACCATTCCAATACTTTTTAAATACTAAAAAAATGTAATGATATTATTATATAAATATTTTAGAGAGAAAGAGACTTCTGATTGATTTTTCGGCTTCATATACTGAACGTAATTTTATAACACCAATGAGAGCTATGACTGAGTACCTATTGAAGCAAACAGATTTAGAAAGCTTACCAAAGGTGCTCCGAAGGAGTCCATATGAGTCTGAACCTCCTATTACGGTGCACTACAGAAAAGATGTTGAAGCTAAAGCTGTTGAGGTAAGCTTTTGAATATTTTAATCCATACTATTATTGTTAATGTTAAAATTAGTCTTTTAAGGGTGGAGTTCACCGACATTTTCATCGGCTGATTATCAGATAATCGACTGATTAAATCTTTTTTACTGTTCACCACAACCCAACCACTGTTTACAACGCTTGATCGGCTGTTTAACGTAACCGAGCTCGGAGGGATCGTTTAAACGCCGATTACTACATTTTGACATATGTCTTAGCTAATATTATACAGAGGAAAGATTTGTTTGTTTGCTTGGTAGTGGACAATATCAACACCTAGACCTACTCAACCGATTTTAAAAATTCTTTATAGAATAGATACTTTATCAGCGAGTAACATAGCTATATTTTATTTTCAAAAACGAAAATTGCAATAATGTGAATGAAGTCGGAAAAAATTACCACTATTTGGTTTCTACACGGCATCGTACCGGAACGCTAAATCGCTTGGCGGCACGTCTTTACCGGTAGGGTGGTAACTAGCCACGGCTGGAGCCTCCCACCGGGCCAGACCAGAGAAAATTCAGAAATTATAAATTTCCAAACCCTGCCGGGGATCGAACCAGGGACCTCCGCACGTTCAGGCAACAGCGCTCAACACCGCGCCACGGAGGTCGTCGAATCCTTATCAAAATAAAGTGGTTTCTCATCTCAAGTATTTATTATAGACCAAATTCGCCCTTTACCCATTTAATTCAGATTAATATCTTAGAAGATATCATAGAAATAAAGTAACGCGCAATAGAAATAGGTGCCGCGACATGCATTGGCAGGCGGGGTGAAAAGATATCGCAGTGCTAATGTAAAACCTGATTTGCTGCCCAGTACCGACTGGCTATTATTGGGTATGGACTATTATGATGAGTGCTACACGTGTGAATCCGGGGCGAACCCCTAGTATTTAAATAATGAGCTTCTCGTCACTGGTGAAATTGAGAGTGCGCTTCTTTTGGCCTTCCATATTTACAAAATTTAAAATAAACTGTGCATAGAACCACAAAAATCACTTGACTGATGCTTAGCTGCGTTTTCAATAATTTCAGATTTCTGCAACTCAACACGCCACATCTGGCACAATTCAAAATATCTTGTCAGTTCAAATTTCAAAACAATAGGGGCCATGACACCGTATTACCTGTCCAAATTCAGAACTACAGCGTAGTTTATCCTCCCCAATGGTGTCGTTATACTTTTCATGTTGATAGCATTTTATTTTATACTACTAAATATAAACGTCACAGTACGTCAGCATGAACAGTTAAAACAATGAGACTACGCAAATGTGTTGGCTTTTACCATTCGTTCAGTTCATGTCAATTTGCTGTGAATGGTTGTTTATCGCCTGGTTTAATGATCGTCGTTCAAAATAACGTCGTGAACAGTAAATATTTAAACGGTTGTTTAAACGGTGTTGAAGAATAATCAGCCGATTACCTAAATATCGTTTAAACAGAAGTCGGCGCACTCCACCCTTACCCTTTTCCATGGCCTCTGTTTAACCAATTTTGATGATTGGTATCATCAAAATGGATGGCTTGCAACTTTGGGATGGACATAGGCAATTTCTTTATCCGTGACAATCAAAGAGTTTCCAGTCAAATATTCAAAAATCTAAATCATCACCATCATCATCTAGTTTTATAGTATAATTAATATGAACCAGCCACAATATAATATAAGTAAGTTATATTGTGGCTGGTTCATATTTTTTGAATTTTTTCCTGAAAATATTTCTGCCGAAAATAAAATAAAAAATTCACATGAATAAAATTATTGTTTTCTTTTATAAAATCTAGGTGTGGGGTTCCAAAGATGCTCTTGATAAAGAGTTACTAAGAAGAGAGTTAGACAGAAGAAGATATGAACAAGGTAAATTGTATAATTTACTTACTATGTACATACTACAGCTGTAGTCACATATTTTATTTTTGACATACAGCTCATTTAATGTGTTAGCAAACAATCGTTTAACCTATATTGGTATAACAACAAGCTTGGCCTACACATTATAATTGCCTGTCAACTAATGCGGATCGGAGATGTGCTGATTCACCTGGTAGGAATCCAATTGGTCAGCCCATTACATGTCCGCTTCGTTCTGCTTCAACCAACAGGCAGCCTTACCCTATAACTATTCAACTCTCCTAGCATTAGTTGCATTTATTCAGTAACTCAATCTGAAGATTGAGAAAGCTGAATATGTTGGAACAGCATCAGAAGTGTTGCTAGTATGGGCAAGAATGCCAATAGTAAATAGAAGTCTTTATTTCAAGTCAGTAGTTAGTCTTTGTAGTCAGTCCATTACTGCCGCACTCACAGTCTCTTAATAATTACTTACTCGTAGTATAGATTCCAATACACAATCTTTAATAAGGAGCTCCTTAAGTAATACCTTAAGTATTCATCTAAAAAGTTATTTGCCTAACTTTTTTGGGATAATCATAAAAGTGATTGATTGAATTGAAAAATTAATGTAAGCAAATTAGATTTAACCTGAATCCAAGAAATTAAGCACTCAAACTATTTGGAGTTCTCACCAACAATTTCTCAAAAAATTAAATTTCAGATGTATTTACTGTTAAAAGAAGACTACGAAATTACAGAAGAGAAATGGGTCACAAGAGATTAAAACATGGTGTTGAAGAAATGGGATTAAAAACTGTATCTGGCAGAGTAGTGTTGACAGCTATTGGAATGTGAGCCCTCTTCTCATAGTTTATTTATTAAAATTTTTGCCTTTTTAGGGTTCTTCTTCCTTACACCTATGGCAAGGGCTTGGAATACTTTTCTGAGATCAGTGTGATTATTATTATCTTATAAGTGTTAAGTTATAAGACTGAATGGGAAACTTCTGGGTTATAAATAAAACATTTACTTAGAAACAAGATACTTATAAGCTATATTGTGCATAGTTTTTGGAGATAAAACTTAACTACAACATAACTGGCTATGGAACGTGTTGTGTGTTCTGACCTTCCCAATTGTGAAACATATTTTTCATTTCAGAAATGGATGTAACTTTGTCTTCAAACTTTGTGCCTGGTTGTACACTGGATCGCACAGCTTATTCTCAGAGTGCATACATTCCCTTGCTGATACTGTAAATCAATTGATTTTGGCTTATGGCATACATAAATCAGTCCAAGTAAGCTTATTTATAATGCTCTATATTTGTATAGTTTTCCCACTTCCCAAGTGCAGACAGTCCCTTTTGGCAGGAAGTGTTATGAAAGAGATAGCAATAAAATAAGCACTGTCATTTTATTCTCTGTCCCATCACTTATTAAACTTTTGGCAGCTCAAGTCAATGATGTTCTAATGGATTACTGATTCGATTTTTCGAGCTTGCATTGCAGCTTCGTGACTATTTTGAAAAGGAAATTCGTACTGGTAATTACTAGATAAGTACATAGGAGATACGAAATATCGGATATAAGGGAACATCGTTTCACTATTGTAAAAAAATCTGCATCTATGAAGTATTACCATTATATATACCATATGCCATTTATAGGCAAAATAATACAGCCTTAGCTTTTCATCATAACCATAATATTAGATTGCAGATCCCGATCATCCATATGGCTACACAAACATGAGATATGTTTCATCCCTCATATCAGGAGTGGGGATCTTCTGCGTGGGATGCGGGTTGTCCTTCTACCATGGTGTCACTGGAATATTAGATCCACAGCCTCTGCACGATTATTACTGGGTATGTGAAGACTGAAGATTTTTCACGCCTTTGAAACTAGAATCATGTGAATTTATATACATAAAATGCTAAATTTATATGGATTCAGACTGTTTATTTTATACAGTACTAGCTGATGCCCGCGACGATCGAGGTTTTTGGTAACTCCATAATTTTCCGGGATAAAAAGTCTTTATGCTATTTCAGACTATAATCTATCTCTGTGCCAAATTTCATGCATATCCGTTCAGCCGTGCTTGAGTAACAAACATCCATCCATCATGCATACATCCACTCATCCATCAATCCAAACATTCGTATTTATATTATTAGTATACATACATATATGGTTATTTGGTGAATATCCAATGTGAACACAAAAAACAAAACCTGTTTTTGTGTTTAAGGCTTACTTTGTACTGGGCGGAGCTGTAGTGTCGGAAGGTGCCACTTTGATGGTAGCACTCAGTGCGATTCGAAAAGGCGCCAAGGAGGCCAACATGTCCTTGTACGAATACAGTAAGTTGTATTAAGACTTTCTGCAAGTAATCTATGATTTTGTTAGTGTTTATTTCTTGGTATGACTTTTATATTATAATACTGACATCACAAGGCTACTAATTAATCATTTCAAATATCTTGAACTGAATTTCTTAGGGTTATTAAATCTTCGTGTTCGGTCGAAGGTTGTGGCGACCGAAGCTTGGCTTGGTTGTGGTTTCGAACAGAATTCGATCTTCGATCGGACACTACTAAGGATCTATTTATCATACGGGGACGGATTTTTCGAGGCAAATAGTATACGAGGATTTTTTTTTATCCACCACAAGTTAGCCCTTGACTGCGATCTCACCTGATGGTAAGTGATGATGCAGCCTAAGATGGTAACGGGCTAACTTGTTAGGGGCATGGCAGTTATATTAAACCCATACCCCTATTCGGTTTCTACACGGCATCGTACCGGAACGCTAAATCGCTTGGCGGCACGTTTTTGCCGGTAGGGTGGTAACTAGCCACGGCCGAAGCCTCCCACCAGGACAGACCAGGGAAAATTCAGAAATTATAAATTCCCAAATTGACTCTACGATGATCGAACCTGGGGACCTCCGCCCGTTAAGACTACAGCGCTACACACTGCGCCACGGAGGTCGTCAAAGGAGTTTCCCGTAATCGTTACAGTAATGCGGAGTTCAGATCCATCTGTCAACGTGGTGTTGTTCGAGGACACGGCCGCAGTGGCCGGCGTGGTGGTGGCGGGCAGCTGTATGGCCATCTCGCAATACACGGGCAGTCCGCTGCCCGACGCGATCGGCTGCATCCTAGTGGGCACCCTGCTGGGCGGCGTGGCCTCCTTCATCATACTGAGCAACGTCGGAGCACTCGTGGGCAGGTGTGTTGCTAATTTTGTCATGTGCCGGATTATCCGTATCCGCTGATATAAGAGGGAGAAGATCCGTATCCGTTACTTTTTTGACGGATCTTTAAGGTGATTAAGGTAGCAATTGAAAAACTATTAAATTTCATTCAGATTATTTTTTATTCCTTAAAATCAAAATATTTGGCACCTTTATATTGCAAACATTTATTGTAGCGAGTTTCAAGGTCACGCTCACCGATCAGACCGATTGAGTAAGAAAGTTAAAATCCGTATCCGTATCAGGAGATCTTGACTAATATCCGTATCCGCGGATATAAATTTTTAACGATCCGGCACATCACTAGTTCCTATATAACCCGTCGGTTAAACCATCCAAACTCAACCTTTTTTATATCATACACCAAGAGCCTCGGTGACGGGTTAAAATAATAATATGTGCGTTTTAAGATATTAAATATAACCCGCTATAACGGTGACGGAAAACATCGTGACGAAACCTGTAAGCCTTAGAATTCTCCATAATGTTCCTAAGTTCAAAGGTGTCTTGTGGTGGTGTGGAGTCTACCAATCCGCACTTGGCTAGTGTGGTAGACTGGCCAAATTCTTCTCATTCTGAGGGGAAACTCGTGCTCAGCATTATCAACTACTAGCTGCTGCCCGCGACTTCGTCTGCGTGGATTGAGGTTTTGTTGCTTCTCAGGAACTCTTTAATTTTCCGGGATGAAGTAGCCTATGTGTTGTTCCAGACTATTATCTATCGCTGTGCCAAATTTCACATGTATGCCCGGCAGACTTTGTCTTGCTCTGAACCTCGAAACCGATTGCAGCTCCCCCTATCGGGTCCAATTGTGAATATAAACCATCCCGGGGTCCAAACCAACACAACAAAAAAAGAGTTAACGAAATTGGTCCAGCCGTTCACGCGTGATGCCGTGACCAAGGGAAATAGGGATTCATCATACTAATCATACTAATATTATAAATGCGAAAGTCACTTTGTTTGTTGGTTTGTCCTTCAATCACGCCGCAACGGAGCAACGGATCGACGTGATTTTTGGCATGGTTATAGTTGAGGACCTGGAGAGTGACATAGGCTACTTTTTATCCCGGAAAATTGAGGAGTTCCCGCGGGAATCAAAAAAAACTTAAACCATGCGGACAGAGTCGCGGGCATCAGCTAGTTTTTATGTATAGATCATACAACCAATCATTATCATTATTGCAAAAGTGTGACGATACGCATAAAGCTTTAAACTTCTGCCCTTAGTCAAGTTTTAACATGGCAATTTCGATTTGCTTTTGGGTCCATTTTATTATGACGCCAATGTGTTCGAATGCTCGAATACGATCAATCGATATAACATTATCATGTATTTGTACGATGCTTACTCATAGAAATTGTTACAGGTCCATCCCGCAAGAGCAGTTAGACGAAATAAATAGCGTTTTAGAAAGGGATTTTATGATTCGGGCGATCCATGACGTTAAGGGTATAGATATAGGAAGCAATCTTATTAGATATAAGGTATGTATATTTTCTTTATTCATTTCTTGTTTGAGAAAAATATGGATATTTTAATTATTATTCTATCTAAATTATTTTCAGGCAGAAGTGGATTTTGATGGCAGAGCACTAACAAGATCTTATTTAGAAAAACATGATTTAAATATGTTAATGGAGGTAAATAATGCTTAAAAATTATATCCATAGCATTTATATGTAGTAATTATTATGAACTTTCACTCGTATAAAAACTGAGTAGTTATGATGCATTTCCAACAATCTGATTACTTCCATATGACGTGATAATATGCCCCCCGATTGTGTAAGGAAATCGGAATCGCTTATCAAACGTATAATTCGACCTGTTTGTGTAGTTCATGTCTGCCTGCACGTCAAAAAGCATGTATGAACTCCTTAAACAGTTCGTATAATACGTTTTAACTTGTCGAATGATTACGATTTGCTTAGAAAATTGGGCCTAAGGTCAGTAAATTATTTGATCGGTCTATCACTTGCATGCGCGTGACTTCATAGTAATATTTGCAAATTCGAATGAGAGCAATGAATTACTAAATAATTCACATATATTATTTTAGGATATGAAAAAAATTGAAACGATCGATGACGTAGAATCATTCCTACTGAAGCACGGTGAAAATATTGTTGACATGTTGGGCGGCGAAATCGATAGGATAGAATTGAAATTAAGGGTAAGTACTAAGTAATTATCTGAAAATTCATACATAAGACTGTTTGTCATGACTGTAAGTAAGATTAGAATGCAGCTATGTCAACTGCACCCAAACTGTTACAGGATGGAGTGAAATTTAAATGCAGTTCTTGTCAGTTTGGTTTTACAAAATATTAAGATAATAATTACCTGTTAAAATTCAATATGTATTATAATTTTCTTTTCTGTACATTGATCTTCCAAGATTAGAGTTTAAACTATGTGTTATCTGATCTCTTTACTAATTAAAATATCTTTTTTATTCCAGAAAAAGTTTCCGCAAATTCGGCACTGCGATTTAGAAATATTATAATCATAACGCATTGTAACGCTTAGATATTTATTGTTAATCAATGAAAACATAGTCACAATGTTCCCTTGCTTACGCTACTTTGTTATTAAAAAAAAATAAGGTTATATTGTGATTGTAATAATATACAATGTTATCAATCAAATAAATATTATAAATGCGAAAGTTTGGATGGATGGATGGATGTATGCATGTATGGATGTATGAATGTTTGTTACTCAATCACGCGCCAACGGCTGCACGAATCTGGCTGAAATTTGGGACAGAGATAGAATATAGTCTGGAATAGCACATAGGCTACTTTTTATCCTGGAAAATTAAGGAGTTCCCGCGGGAACCAAAAAACCTCAATCCACGCGGACGTAGTCGCGGGCATAAGCTAGTATATTTATAAAGCCTGAACAAAAGTGTTTTGGGGTATGTATCTCTATCCAACGACGCAGAATCGGCTTCAGCCGAGTGCGTATGCTAACATATTACAGATATTGAGGCCAATTCTGTATAACAAACTGAAATGACAGCTCTAAATCTAGTTCTGTCCCATTCCACAATGAGTATTATGAAAGGGTAAGCAATATATTTAAATGTTAATGCTGTCATTTTAGTTTTGTTTAGAGATTGTGTAAAACAGAATTAGCCGTGTCAGATACTAGATTTGTATAGAGGGAGGTATGTCTTAACGAGAAAATTTCGAAAAACCGGGCAAGTGCGAGTCGGACTCGCGCACGAAGGGTTCCGTACCATTATTGATAAATAATTACCTTTGTTAATGAACCGCAAGACTAACTTTGTTTGTAGAGGTTTATTGTTAATATAAAAAAAACTATGCTAGTTAGAGCATTGGCTATAGTTTTCCTGTAAAATATACGTAAATTCCTATTGACCATAATTATTTCAAATTTTTCGATTGGTAAACTCCGGAGATAACCGGAACGGTAACGGATAACCGTTAAGAAAACGGATACCGGAACGGTATTTTTTTAGACATTTTCCCCGATAAATCAAAAACTATCATAACTAAAAATAATTAAAAATCTGTTTTAGAATGTACAAAGTAAACCCTTTCATATGATACCCCACACAGTACAGTTATCTCACTTTTAAATTTCAACCCTCAGATTTTCCCCCCTTTTTAAATAAGAACAAAAAAAAATCCATTTTTTTTAAATTCCAGTGTCTTTGGGCCACTAATATACACAACTATTCCAAATTTCATGTCGATAGCTTCGGTAGTTACTGAAATAATCGAGTGTGACGGACGGACAGACGGACAGACGGACAGACAGACGGAGAAAGTCGCACCATAAGGGTTCCATTTTACCATTTTGGTACGGAACCCTAAAAAGCTTAAATTATTAGCCGCTGACTTGTACTGAGAAAGAAATCTTGCAAGGGCAATATTTGTAATGGTTATTCACTTGCTTGCCCTGGGTAAAATTACCTTGGGAATTAAAAATAATAATTATTATCTATGCTGGAGAATAATCAAATTCTAATTTGAAAAGGTTTCACGCTTTTATTCAGAAAAATCTTTATTCATTCATGTACTCACCTATTTTACGATTTAAATATTTGGTCAAGCATAATTTAGTGTTACATACTAAACTGTGATTTTTTTGTATATAGATCTTAATTTTTAAGTATAAAATACGTAGCTGTAAATCTAAAAATATATTAACTGTAAATAAATGCTGTTAAATTCAATATTGTTTTTTCCTTTTCTGAGCAATTATAATTAATCTTTCGTTTTCACTGTCGTCTATTTAAAGAACAATCTATTGATTTCAGTCTTAGCCTAAACACCCACTACGATCCGGCTCCAGGAAAAATAATAGTCTATAATCTATATGGAATTATAATTTAATTGGTACAAAATATCCTTTCAAAATTAATTTATTATAAGTGATAACAGTTATTTCGTCAGCAGTAAAATTCAAATTAAACACGAGGGTAGATAACAATAAAAAAATTAAGAGATCGTTTCAAGGAATCCATTTACGCCATTATTTATCAATTGCGCAGATATCCAACAGTCCCCAAAGCAGAGATATTTTTTACCGAAGCAATTTTATCTTCTATAAAACAATTTCTTTGACCATACGAGCTGTTTTCAATAAAACAAAGGTAAAAATGATAATGCTAATCTTAATGTCATAAAATAATTGGCGTCTTAGCAACCTTAGAACAAAGTTTCACATGTTAAGTAGCTTGATTTTTATTGTACATACTTAGATGAAACGCTAGCAACATGTAGATTATCCATTAATCTTTTTCTGTGACACGCTTAGGTTGCGCTTAGGTATTTTAAAAATATATGATTAATTAAATGCCAGTTTTACTTAAATATAACACAACTGAGCATAGACCATCACGTTCCGCGGTCGGTGCAATTTCAGAGCGATCAAGAAGTTTTTAACTGTCCGCTACATATAGGGCGAAATTTGCTTCATTCACCAATTATTTCTTTCAGTGTGGTCTCTGGTGTGAGTACCTAAATGTCTTGGTGGCAAGGACTGAAACAGTAACCGAAATAAGTGTTTTAAATACTGTATTCAAAAACACTTATAACAGAAACATGACAAAAACAGAAACGATACTCTAACCCGATCAATCTGTAAGTGTAACCATTTATTTCTGTTCTGTAACCCTAATAGGTACTTACGCTAACACTTTGCACGGTGTGACAACGCGGTTTTCTCACTTCATTGTACTTTTCACACCCTGGCCCAACATTGGCCATGTTTTTCTTAAAATAGTTGCAACCATCGGTGCTTTCACCTTAGGTTCAAGTAAATTTGGCAACGTCGCTATTCCGGTTACACTTTAAAAAGAGTTTTAACACTTCCATTTCTGTCACAGAAACATAAATGTTTTGGGTTAACAGATTTACGGTTACCGATTTGATTCTGTTATCAATTCAACCTGTAACACTTATAATTCTGTAACCATTATGAATCTGCTTTTCAGTTCCTGCTTGGTAATAATCTTTCCAGTAAATAAATACATTTCTTTTCATGCCTATCAGTATATTTCACATACTTATAAAATATTAGCAAATTAAGAATATCCCTTTACACAACCTAACCAGTCTTTCCATAATATATGCAAATATAAAAATCAGCAAAATATCTTGTATGACGAAATCAGGATTACAAAATCAGTGGCATATCAGTAAAAATATAGGTAACTTACTTAACTAGCGTCCTACTAATATAGAAGGTGCTTGGCATTTACAGCATTATAGGTGTACATATACAACACACACCACCGACTGGGGGTATGGGTTTAATACTGCCATACCCCTAACAGGTTAGCCCGCTACCATCTTAGACCGCATCATCACTTACCATCAGGTGAGATCGTAGTCAAGGACTAACTTGTAGTGGAATTAAAATATATGTTATTTTGAGCAGCATGTTCACAAGCCACTTGATCTCTTAAATGCAAGGTGGAATCTTTACCCAAAATAGGACTTACAAGTTTTATCATGATATTTTTGTTAGATGAGTTGTATCGTATTTTTGATCTGGTTATCTACATTGTAAGCAAAGGTGTTATAATTCGTAAGTTAGATCGCTGTCAAGCACTTATGCCCGCTCCAAAAAAGGTTTGTTACCCCTGCTGTCAGACGGTTGCCTAGCAACGCTTTGTTATTAAACATTCTACATCGAGTTTGACTGGAGTATAGATTTCGTAAGGCCGTCGATATTGATGAAATTGGTCTGCGCTGGACATACTATAATGGGCATGCGTATAAATCGAGGACCAGTTCAGACACGCGAGAAAACCGCGCGATTTGAACTGCACTAAAATTGACCTTGTTCAGACATCAGACTCTGTGAGCGACTGGGTATGCAGAAAAAACGCAAGATAACATACTCGAATAACAATATGAATTTACTTCCGAAACGGGCAACTATAGTAAACAGCACCGGGCTGATATTTTTTTTAATTTTTCGATGGTCGGGTAACGGTGCGCGCGCTTTTACCAATCCTGATTTCAGAGTCTGAAATAGCTCTTATGTGTATTTTTATTTGAAAACTGTTTGAAACCACCAAAACACCACAAAGTACCAGCTATATAGCTGGTTTCGTCTGCGGTAGACAAAGATTATAATGCGCAGTTTTGTTCCAAAAGTCGGAGTTCTTCCAGCCGCACCATCCTTTGCTGACCACAACGGTGATGTCGTCTGCGCCCGTGAAGTGCGGGTCGAGGATGAGATAGCGGGTCTCGTTTGTCGCACTGTTGTATTCTACGCCTAGGATTGTGTGAGCTAGCACACCGCCACCTAGGACAAAGTATATACATTGGTTATAGCTGTTATTATTATTATTTAATACTTTATTGCGTAAGAACAGGTCATATACAAAAGACATTATAACAAAATTACATACAAAAGGCGATCTTATCACTATAGTGATCTCTGCCGGCAACCTACATGAGTGGATCGTACTTGCTATGAGACGGGAAATTGCTTTGAATAAAACGTGATTATATAAACTTACATTCTAATAGGTATATACTATAAACAGATAAAAATAATATACATATAAAATAAATAAATATTTAATAATACATATTATATACATAAATATTAAATTACATATGAGTTTACAGCAATAGATAATGTGATTTGACACGGCCTTTAAAGCTGTTATGTTAGGTTTAGATTGAATGACCTCCCTGTGATATGCGATGTGGTTTTATTAATGGGCGGTCCTGAGTTCGATCCCCGGCAGGTGGTATTTGGGCATTTATTCTAAACTGATTCTGATCTGGTCTAGTTACCTGTCTAGGTGACCTCCCTATCAGCAAAGATGTACCCTTCAAGCAATGACTTGTAGACACTGATTAGGGGTTTAATACAAACTACCAAATTCTTACCAGGTTAGGCCACAACGATCTAAAACTGCATTATCGCATACAATCCCGGTGAGATCGTTGTTAAGGGCTAACATAGAGTAGACGTAGATATATATGTAGTTACTAGATAGGCCCTTTCATATAAAAAAGTTGGGCGTCCGACTTGTGGTGCATGCCCCTCACCTGTATAAGCCTGTAGCCTGTATAGTATACTATTTTACTTACCTATCATGATTGGGCTTCCATGTCGTTCAAAATGGTGCACAAGTTCTGGTGTATAACTGAGCAATTCTGAGCCTGTGTTCGCAAAAATAATTCTAGATTGTACACCAAGGAGGGTTTCCAAACAAAACATGACTTCCGTAGATCCTATCCATTGCTTAGAACCTAAGAACGAGGATGGCTTATCGCCAATATTAACAAGGCACTGTTGGATATCTCTGTGTGTTGGTATATCGATTGTGCTATATCCTTGAAGCCTGAAACAAAATAAAATATAAGCCACCAGAAAAATTCCATACAATAAAAAGAAACGTCTTGACTCACTAACTGATTTATCAATGCCTAGTCCTAACCCTTAGTCATAGAAAGCTTTTGTGATTAAAGGGAGCTTAAGGCTAGTTTTTTCGAATTTCGGAGCGAAACCGCGGGCACATACTAGTAATAAGGTAAAAGACACAAGATTGTCTTAAAAACACTAACAAGATAACTTGTTCATATTTTCAAATTGGTAGATATGAAATGTCAGCCCAAAATTATTGAAGGTCTCCTAGTTTAATTCACGAAAGTATACCTATTTGAAATTACGAACAATCTATCTGTGTTAGTATTTTTAAGACTATCTTGGGTTTTTTATCTTATTACTAGTAGGTATACGCCCACAGCTTCGCTCCGAAATTCGAAATATCGGGCCTTATGACTGCTAAGTACATAAGTCATAACTTTAAACCATCAGTATATATTATGTAGGTACTAGATGGGCCCTTTCATTGAAAAAGGCTCCTCACCTGTCTTAGTTTTTTAAGTTACCTGGTTTTGGGTTCCAGGCCTAGAATAGTCCAGCCCAGTAGGATAAAAAAACCGGTCAAGTGCGAGTCGGACTCGCGCACCGAGGGTTCCGTACAAACATGTAGTAAATTTTAAATTATTATAAAAACTACTTACTAGATCTCGTTCAAACCAATTTTCGGTGGAAGTTTGCATGATAATGTACAGTCGACGTCAAAAGTCCATATAGAATAAGCAAACAAGGTGCTTTGCACGCACTCGAGTCACCCACACACTTACAGTAATATAATACAAGTCGTTCAACTTATAGGTATTGTAATAGCTGAACAACAATTTCACGCTTATAGCAGTAAGTTTGATGGCGTAGCTCGGAGCTGCTCGGATTGGGCATCGTGGCTGTTAGTGGTTCAAATCTCGGATCCCGTTTTTGCTTCTTTTTCTGTTTTTATTTGTTGAGAGATAAGTTTATACCAATAATATCATATGTGGGTAGTTAAAAAATCGCCGAGAGTAATGAAGTTAGAAATTATGGTCACTGACTGAGTACTGATAGTCGTCATTAGCAAGGACTACTATAAATTCGTTAGCGAGTGGTAGATATCAAATATTATTATCCCTATCTTGAGTCTTGAGTGTAACAACGTTTTTATTCTTTTCAACAATAATGCAAGCTAATATTAATATGCAGGAGAGGATGCGTATTATTGAGCTACATAATCTCGGATATAATATATCTCAAATTTGCAATGAAACTGGTTTCACTGTAAGTATTGTTTTTATTGTTAAAAAATGTGTATTAAGTAAACTGTGTTCATAACCTTACAATTACATAATGTTTTGGCAGTAAATATCTATAAAATTTAGACAAAATAGATATTAGTTTTAAATGTGTTTATTTTAATCTCGCTGTTTGGTTTTTAGTGGATCACCGTAAAGCGTTGGGTGTCGCGCCATGATGAAGAAGGTAATTTAACCTCTCGACCGCGAAGTGGCCGCCCCCGACATATTAGTGCTTCACAACGGAGATTTATGGTCGAACAGTATGAGAATAATGGCTTCATACCAACTGCTGAGTTCGCGAACATGTTCGATACATCAACACACACTGTTCGTCGAGCTCTGCATAGCGAAGGATTGCATCATAGAACGCCAGCCATAAAACCCTCTCTCACTGAAATTCATAAACGTAATAGATTGTTGTTTGCAAGGGAGTATTTAGATTTCGACTGGGAGAATACTATTTTCACTGATGAGAAGTCGTTTATGTCGTCTCAAAGTGGTAGGCTTCATTTGTGGCGTAGAAATGGAACCCGTTATGCAAATAAAAATGTTATCCCAAATACGGAATCTGGACGGATATCAGTCAATATGTGGGGGTGGATGAGTGCCGCTGGACCTGGTGAACTAGTGCCGATAGCAGGGCGCGCCAGAGCTGCACATTATGTGGAAGTGTTAGAAGAGAGCATGTTACCAAGTGTGCGGTGTGTTTATCCAGCTGTTGATATGCAACAACTATCATTTGTGCATGATAATTGTCCTGTGCATCGAGCACATATAGTGCGTGATTGGTTTCATCAAAACCCAGATATAACAGTAATTCCCTGGCCAGCAAGATCACCGGACTTAAATCCTATAGAAAATTTATGGGGTTTGATGGTGCAAAGGTGGAATATGGGAAATGAAAGGACTGCAGAGGAATTAGAGGCTCACTGTATGAAAGTGTGGGAGAATATTAGAGGAACAGATATTTGTTCTAATATAGTAGGATCCATGCGGCGGCGTTTGCTTGCTGTTATTGAAAATAGTGGAGGTTCTATTAAATACTAATACTTACATAAAAAGATATATAAATTTTTACTTTTAAAGTATTTAACCATAAAACATAACGTATTTTCTTTTCCTAACTTATATTCATTATTATTAGTATATCTTGTCAAAACTAACAGACAAAAAAGCAGCGCCGCCCATTGGTTACTAGATTTTTAAGGTTTAGCTTCAATTTTCTTTTCTTTATGAAAACGATTACTTAAGCTATAACCTTAAAAAATCATAGAAAAAGTAGCTGAAGTTATTTATTACTTTTGAGAAAATGTAACATGATAACAATGAAAATAAAGTCGAATATCTAATAAAAAATGGTTCTTCCAATTTATTTTGTTTGTTTTATTACTTATTGACTCTTAATAAGCAATAATTAACACCACTATAATAAAAAATAACAAACAGTCATTTATACAAAACAAAATAAAAACTGCAAAAAGAGATTCGAACCTAGGTCATATTGATGCATCGTATACCATCTATATTATCACGACACTGGGTCTGGTTACTGTTAAAGTGATGAAATAAACAATCACAATAGACAAGGTTATTGAATATAAATGTTTTGAACCTAATGCTAATGTCTTAAGGTTGATATTATTGACAGTTTATGGTAATAGGCAGGTAGTATTGAACTAAAATCATTTGAACCTTATGATGTTGATTTAAGGTTGATAATGTTATTGACAGTTTATGTTTAACTGTGTGAGTGAGCACGTGAGTGATTCACAGCATTGCTTGCACGCGGTTTTAGCCTTAGAGCTATGAATGGACTTTTGCCGTCGACCGTACATCATATATTTTTTTTAGTTTTATCATTCTCTTATTTTAGAAGTTACAGGGGGGGGGGGGGGACACATTTTACCACTTTGAAAGTGTCTCTCGCGCAAACTGTTCAGTTTAGAAAAAAATGATATTACAAACCTCAATATCATTTTTGAAGACCTATCCATAGATACCCCACACGTAGGTATGGGTTAGATGAAAAAAAAATTTTTGAGTTTCAGTTCTAAGTATGGGGAACCCCAAAATTTATTGTTTTTTTTCTATTTTTGTAAGAAAATCTTAATGCGGTTCACAGAATACATCTACTTACCAAGTTTCAACAGTATAGTTCTTATAGTTTCGGAAAAAAGTGGCTGTGACATACGTACGGACAGACAGACAGACAGACAGACATGACGAATCTATAAGGGTTCCGTTTTTGCCAAATTTGGCTACGGAACCCTTAAAAGCAACCAAGATTAGTTCCAGCATAGATGGAACGTACAATAGGCGTTAATACCTACCTATACCTAGGTAGGTATTATTATTACCTAGGTCTAGGTAGGTATTAACGGTCTATTTTAATATAGTTAGTAAATTAAGTATACGAAATTCTTTGTTTGAAAGGGCTATGTAAATTGAGGTCGTCGCTTTAAACACTTTCATAGCATTGTTTAACTTACCTGAACCATGAAAATATAGTTTGCATTGAGCGGTAGGCGCATCCCCATCCATCATCGTTGAAGTTGTCTTGCATATAATGGTGGTAGGTGTAGCGTCCTCTCACTAAAGCTACGGTAACATCAGGTTTCACCTGCTGCGGAGGCAAGGCTTCATGAGGGTTGATTAGTTTCACACTATTTGACGGATACGCATTGCCCCTTCGGAACATGGGCCTGTCCAGTGGTAAAGAGAGCTGCTCATGCAGTGACCGCCTCTCCCTTTCTGAAATAAATTTTGATACATTTAAGATCTTTAGTCAAGCCCTAATAATATTATTAACGCGAAAGTTTGTAAGTGTGGATGCATGGATGTTAGTTACTCAATCCGCCACGCCAGAACGTATGAACTGATCTGGATGAAATTTGGCACAGAGATAGATTGTAGTCTGGAATAACACATAGGCTACTTTTTATCCCGGAAAATTGAAGGGATCCCTCGGGAAGAGACGACAAGTCTTAAGGGGAGCTAAGAAACAATGTAAATGTAAATTTCTTTGTGTAAGGGACAATCCAGAAGTAGGTATTTATGAGACGCTTTTAATATATTTGTACTCTCATTTGGAACTTGCACGAATAAATGGTTAAACGTGTAGAGGTTCCACGAGAGATTTAATGTAATTAGATAAAAGATGGCTAAACTTACAGATAATATTCATTTGATCCCGCCACGACTGCTATCGTTAAGCTCTAAATCAAAATGCGATCTAAACACAAAAGCATTCAATAATCGCTGAGTCTGCCGGCAGGAGACTAAACTACCATCGTTCAAACACTCGTATCTATACTAACTATTTTCAATATGGCGTCCGTATCTGCAGATGAAATCGAATGACATGAAACGACTCAAATTGACAGATATTATACTTTCTGTTTCATGAGGTATAATGACAAACAGTAATAATGCTAACAGCTGTTAATAAATAATTGGAAATTGGGAACCAAAAAAACCTCAATCCACGCGGACGAAGTTGCGGGCATCGGCTAGTTTCTGTATATTTTTCACTTCATGGCAAACAAAAATTCCATAATATTATGGAAAAGTTCGAAATAATATTTCAAAGCAGAAATCGACTCGTTTCGAGCAATCGACTTCATGGCATACAAAAAGTTCAGCAATTAACTAAACTTTTTGTATGCCATGAAGTCGATTGCTCGAAACGAGTCGATTTCTGCTTTGAAATATTATTTCGAACTTTTCCATAATATTATGGAATTTGATAATTTGTGAAAAATAACTAAATAAGTTGCTAATTCTGTTGTATACAATCTCTTGACTGGATTAGAAAGGACAGGATTAATAATACTGCTATCCCTTTCATAATGGTCTCATCAGAAAAGGGAAATACTAGATTTAGTGCTGTCAATATAGTTTAGCATACAATTGAATTAGCCACCATGGTAGATACTGAAAAATTTAGATTTTTGGCATTTTGATCATAATATAATATCATTTGCATATTTAGGGAAACTTCTAGTAAAGAAGGGAAGTGTCATATAGTTTTCTGCAGTTGAAACAATTTCAAGTCTTTACCCATGCTTTCATCAGGAATGCCTTTTGGTACAACTCTTGTGATGAAGTGACCCAAATCTGGAGGTAGAAAATGGAAAGTTTCAGGTAACCGTAAACCTGCACCATCCCCAATACCTTCTTGACCTACGAAGAAAATTATTATTCTAACAATTAGATTGTACAGAAAAAGAAAATCAAGTAATACTTAGTACAGCACCAGTTCTCAAAATTATACAAATAGTCTATTAATTAAAAGTTGGAACATAATATTCACAAAACATAAAATGTAATTATGTTTTTTTTGGTTATCTTGAAATAACTTACCAAGTTGCTCTAACAAGACACTTTCGAGTAGTCTGAGAGATCTGCAAGCAGCCTCAACTAAGACTGTATACAGTTCTGACAGTTTTGTGTTTCTGTGTACCATGGCCAAAGTGTCCACTCGTAGAGGCATACTGATGTAAAATGAAGCTGAAAAAAATATGCCATTAATATTAGTACATTACATCGCGAGACCGGGAAGTACGCGTTTTCTGGTCGAGTGTTAGTTAGACGGCCGAGCTACGCGAGGCCGGCTATATACGAGACCAGAAATGCTCTCCCGGTCGAGGTGTGTATAGTGCTTTTCTAAAAAATGAAACAAGTGACTTTTTTTAATATATTATATTATGTAATTAAAAGATAGTAAATAAAAAAGGAACCTACTTAAGAAATATTAAAAGTTAAAAAATAAATACCTATTATACTTTTTTTTTGCGCTGTGAGTGCTGAACGCGTAATACGGTAGAGTTCCAAATTTAAACTATTTAGGCAAAAGAACATTATAACAAGTTACAAGATATTCAGGAAGAAATTCCAAATTCCATATTCATACTTATAATATGTAATGAAAATACATACATTCTTTACTGGCCTAGGCCGGGAAGTTTAACTTTCGAACTCATTAAAGGGTATGAAATGTGCACATTTCATATCATTTTTTAGAAAACAACTTTGTTGGCCTCATCCACAAATTAAAAGTAGCATAGCGTGCTTTGGATCAAGCTATGTTGAGTATCACTCGAAGACAAAATCCGGGATAAGAGTAGAACTCAGGCCACTTCAGCTTAGTAAGTATAAGTGGCAGTGGGCAGGTCATCTCTGTTACAGAACCGATGTCTGATGGGGCAGCAGTATTCTTGATCAGACACCGCCATAACAGATGGCAGTGTCTTTCAGCCTGCTTAACCAATGATTTACAGAAGGTGGCAGGAAGCAGGTAGATGAAGACTGATTAATGGTGTGCTCTACAGTGATGGCACCATGGAGACTAGTGGATTGGGTTAAACCTTTCTGCTTTTATCTTCTGATTCAGCCACATTAAAAACCAATGTTTCTACTAGGTTAATTTCATTTAAAATAAAATTATACAAATGAAGTTTATAGAAAATGCTTTTGTTATAGAAATATATATTGTATGAAAAACTTACGTTTTCTCTGTGTAGTCATCATCTTCACAGCTGTTTTTACAAGCTTATCTGATAACATATCCTTTGTAGCCTTCAATACTAAATTAACAGGAACAATTTCCTAGAATTTACATTACAACATGTATGAAATGAACACACAAGTATAAAATAAAAAAATTAATATAACCCCCAACATATTAAAGTAACAGGATACCAATTTTGATTTGATCAGACTAGTGGATGTTGCTCACATCCCTTCATCAACTAGAAAAAACATTTAAATTGCTGAACTGATTTTCTTGAATCGCTAATACTCGATCGAGTCACCTTTCTAACAAAAAAAACTAAATAAAAATGGGTTGATCCGGAGCTACAATGTCACAGACAGACACACAGACTTAAACTCATAACACCCTTTGCTTTGCGTAACAATAATAAATAATAAAAGCGGATTAAAAATAGAACAGATTAGATGAATCACTTTGTGCCTAGACTTGATGAAGTACCCTGACTTGGCCCATGAGAAATTTTTGAAAATAGTTCCTTAATAATTCAGCTCTGACATAAGAAGAAGTATAGATTATAGCATTTCAACAATATTTATTTAAACTATTTAAATTATAATCTGCAGTTGAAACTAAGTCATGCATAAGAACTAGTTGGAGTAGTTGGACTGATAATATTATTATTCATGAATTTTAGCCCCATACATACTAGTGTTACAATTTTTAAGTACAAATGACTACCTCTTCCAAAACTTACCACTTTATTCATACTGTGTTTTTTCTTTTTGGAAGTTTGTTCTGGCCCAAATGAGTCCATTAACTCTCCTATATTGGCTTCAGTACTTGTACCAGTAACCCCAACATCCGAGGCTATTCCAAATAAGTATATTGAGGTCCCATCAATATGGAATGACACTTGCCCTGATGCTATCTAAGTAATAAATGAAAAGGTTATATTAAAAAAATATTTTACTACCAGATACTTGATGAAATTGATTTAAGCTTAACGGATTAAAGCATATCACAAATTAATAAGTAACAGCACAGTTTTTCATAGTATCATATTATGTGATATGTTTCTTATGTAACTTTGTGAAAATATACAGTACTAAATATACCAAATTCATTTGATAACAGGAGCTAACAGATGTCAAATTACAGAAGAATCTCACTAATCCGGCACTATTAAAAACCAGAGGGTGTTGGATTATTGGTTTATATAGAAAAATTCATAACAGCGCGTTGTAAGTGGTGTTGGGTGCTGAATTATTGGACGTATCAGTACATTGAAGTGCTGGATTAGTGAGATTCTACTGTATTATTGTGTATCGATGGAGGCAGCAGAGCACGTGGTGCTGGGTTATCCAGCAGCGGCCTGTAGGTGGGCACAAAACAGAGGTCAGTCAGTCCCGCTAGAGTAGGGATGTTCCAATTACATATCGAAGTATTGATACCTACTCATATCAACACATTTTCATTTTTAATACAAATGAATTCATGTTGAGTACCAATATGATATTTGTCATTTTTAAAATACTTAATATACATTACATAAATATCAAAGATTATTTATTATTCACTAAAAACTTACCTAATCTTCCAAGTAACAGGCAATAAAATTTTAAACCAACCTTTTTTCTTTTATTTTGCAGAATATTTTTGACTCCCGCAAATGTTGCTTCACATTGTAAAGGCAGTATAGTGTTCAAGCGCACATGAACAAACTGTTTCCACAGTTCATCAGGTTGGAACACTTCATAGCTTGTTTCTTCAAATTTGTCGTGCACCAAAAAATGTGCTTTTATCTCTCTATCCTTACTTATTACTATAAAAAGAGGATTGTCTGTTATGTCTACATCCTGTAAAAGAAGTAATCCATACACTTACACAAGAACAGCATAGAGCGTGGTAAAAATGGTATTTTTAAGGGAAAACGTAAGTTAAATAGAAACTATACTCACCTGAAAAATCTCCTTGGGTTTAGATTCTACCGACAAAGTTTCGCTGAATTTCACAACACCGCACAACTCTATTTCGGCGGGCAAATGAAGAAGTAGTTGTCGGTACGTTTTTTGTCCATTTTCGAAGAACTCTAAGCTAAGTCCCACAACCAGTAAAGTGCCGTCGTACATGAGGCCGTACAAACATCCTGTAGGCTCATTTGTTTCAATCTTATATAGCCGCTGTAATTAAAAATAGTCGAAATAAATTAAAAAAAAATTACATTTACATTCTACAGCAGAAAATCAAAATAAATGCGGTGATGACGTCTAAACTTCCACAGTAAAAAACTATACTTTAAATTTAAATAAATCAAGCTATGCGATTTCTAAATAGTATTTTTAATAAGCCTATATCTAAAGAGTGAATAATGCAAACACTTTGTTCCTGATTTTATTGAATTTATGTATATTTTTTACCTCAATAACATAATTTGATATTTTAAGACGTGGTGACATTTTTAACTAGTGTTGCCCTATTCGGGTTTTCACTCATAGAGATTCTATCATTTTTGTGTAGCCTGTTACAAAAATCATAAAATGTTGTGGCTATTTAAGCACCACTCTACCCTCCATAATAAGCACGAAAGGTTAAAAAATGGAGTGCGCACTCATAAATACATGTATTTGAATACATCATACATGACCAAGTTTCAACTGTCAAGCGAAAGAGAGATCGGACACCACTGGTGTCCTCGTGGGTAAGACTATTGGGTAACTTTGCAGACATCCCTGGCGCCAAAGAGCCTGCTATTATAATCACTACGTTCTACTTGGCGCAGTGGTCTTATGGTGGGTGGGCGGGTTCGATTCCCGGCAGGGCCAGTATAGAAATTTCTGAATTTTCTCTGGTCTGGTCTGGTGAACTTTGCCTGTAGCTAGTTACCGGCAAAGACGCACCGCCGATACACAATAGATCAGTAATGGTCAAAGTTATACAGGGTCTATATAATAGAGCCCTGCATAGCCACATCTCTAAAATGAAGAAAGGCCACATGTCTATTCCACTTTCCCCTCAAGGATTTCCTGATGTTTAACAAAAAATTACTATATTCACCAATCAATGAATCAACCCACTGATCAAGCAATAGATACTATATTTTTATTTGTTCTGAACATTTCTGATTTACTATCATCCATCTGACGAACATAGTATTTATAGTACGGGACTAATAAACATTGGCCCTATAATAAAATGAAAGAATACATTCTACAAGCTGATTTTTGGCACACGTGTTCCTTAGGGTCTTAGAAGTATTTCCTCAAAATTCCCCCCTCCTAGGTCGCGGGCGTTCCTATACACCCCTTAAAATGTCTCCCTGAGCGCGGTATTTTATAATTTTCTCAAAAAATATTTGAGCTAGAAAAAACTTTCTATTGCGAAAATTATCCTCATTAAATTATCTACAAAATAATATCTTAGTTTATTTCGATAAGACTAATAGTTTAGGAGATATGTTAACCCTTTTTGCATGAAAAGAAAATATTTTGCATGTAAGGTCAACCGGGGGATTTGCGTCTTGGGGGCTATTGAGTCTATTCGAGATTATTTAAAATCTGGTCGAAATACAACTGCTTCTGCCATCTAGTCTTGTTTATTTGCACTAAAATCGCAACATAAAACTTCAGTAGAGGGCGTTGTGACCCACAAATTCGATGTATAAGCCATTTACAACTTGTCTCTGATTTATAAAATCACATGTTTTGTGACAAGTGGTGCTGCGCGAGGTGAGTGATCAAAATCCTCAAAAATCCACATTTTTCTTGAATCTCTTGTTTTAATTATATAATATATCAATATACTACTGTTTACACATATAAGCTATAATCAATATACTATAGCTTATATGTGTAAACAGTTATTTTTATAGTAATAGTTTTAATTATTGAGAAATTATGATCTTAAATTTAAAGGTTATGATTGGATTTTTGAGGTAAATGCGTCTGCTGTTTTGAGGTTATTGCGTCTATTTATCGCAATTGCCCCAAAACCAGGGTTCTTAAACCTTTTTTGTGGTGTATAATAGACTAGCTTGTGCCTGCGACTTCGTAATTTCAAACCCCTATTTTACCCCCTTTACGGGTTGAATTTTCAAACATCCTTTCTTTTTTAAAACATATTATTGTGATTTTGCTAGATTAATATAGATTTGATCTCATAAAAAGTAATAATATTTAGATTTTTAGATTTTTATTCAGTGTCAGGCAGGATAGCTAATTTGATATTTTCATTCAAATAAGTATACTAATAGTTTCATAGAATTAAGATTGAAAGTATATTCCTTAAATATTTCAAGTGCCTTGTTACTACAGTCATTTATTTTATAAAAATATGGTAAAGTATTACAATTTGTGATTTAACTTAATTTTGATCTAACTTTTTTGAATAATATTAGGTAAGTATGTTGTTTTAGTTCAATTTTTTTAACAAAATGTTTTTTTTGAGAGATAAGTAAGTCATTTTAATTTTACTTTAACAAACAAAATGTTCTAAACATCTGGATTTCTCATCGGGTAAATGCGTCTATGACTTTTTAGTCGCATTTTCCCAGATTTCATAACATTACTTCTAACAGACTGAATTTTTTTTTTTAGATTGACTTGGATAGATCCATACACAAAAGTGTAATTGTATCAAAATATATTAATTTCAACTTTCGAAAGTCACCAGTTGGAAGTTATTTAAAAAAGACGCGTTAAAAGTTAGTTAGGGGTTAACGCGTCTAAAATACTTCTTTTTAAAAAAAAAAAACATAATTACTCATTTTATCGTAACTCAAGAAAGAAACAAATCGGTTAAGCTTACACATGAATAACTTCAAAACACATTTTTACTAAGAATTTACCTAATGATTTTATCATTATGGTGGTATGACTAGTTAAAAGTGGGTAAAGTATAAATGTAACGCAATTGCCCCGGTTGACCTTATGGCTTTTTGTAATGTAGTTTGTAATTTCCATAAAAACTGATAGAGCTACGAAAATGTAGTGTGAAGCAAAATGAAAGGTTACCTATTAAATTAGCAGCTATAAAATGATATTTCGTTTATTTTGATAAGAGTAGGTAGGTAATAGTTTTGGAGATATGCCTACCTATTGTGTAAGATAAAGAAAATAATATGCAATTACCGTGTAGGTACGTTTTTTTTAATTTCCAAAAAACAATAACAGGAAAAACTGATTGAAGCAGTAAGAAACATAGTTAAATTACCTACAAAATAGTACCTATTTAGTTCATTATGATAGCACTTGGATAGCACTAATTATTTCGAATATATATCCATGTATTGTGTACGAAAAAAAATAACAAAAATGCTAGAATCCTGTGTTATTTGCAATATCCACAAAAACTATTAGAGCTGGAAAAAAACTTTGACAGAGTAATTAATTTCACTAAATTACCTACAAAAAAGTCATAAGGTGAATTCAGATAGGACCAATAGTTCGAGAAATATGGCAAATGTATGGCAACCTATATTCCACTATAAATCTGTGCTATATTCCAAGTTTTTTTTTTCAACAACCGAGGATATGTTTTAGAATTTTCACAAAAACTATTAGAACCGTCAAATGCCCATTGCCCTAACTTTTCACGGATTTTCATATCATTGGACTAAAACATAAATTAAAAAATTGAAATTTGCACGATTTGCACGTTGTATGCACTTTTTTTGACTAAAAAATTCAAGAATTCTATCATTTTCATTTATTTTAGACAATTTTCGTATTTTTTATGCAAATTTTGAGATATTTCAGGAATTAGGCAATGTTAGACTTATTCCTAACATTGCCCGATGTGTTCACACCAAAATAAATTATTTGATTTTATTCGGGCACAATCTAAAATCTACCTTAATATCTAAACATTACAAACCAATTTCCAATGATAAATTTAAGGCGTGTTTTAGTAGGTAAAATTAGGCAATGTTTGGACACAATTTTGTACAACCTCCATACATCGACAATGAATGGGTAGGGTTGCCTCGTTAGTATAATGTATGAATAACACAAAATATTAAAAAAAAAAATTATGCAAGTAAGTATTTTTATTTTAAATTCTCATGGTTAATTAGTCATTGCGAGTAGTATTTATTAGGATAATAACAAATCAGATTTAAAAAAAAATTGGTTGGTAGGTAACAATTAAGATTATCTTATAACATTATCATAGTAACTTTTTATTAATCCTATCTTAACTTCCATTTAGCAAAAAATACAACATCACTACAATCAAGGTAAGATGTGAAGCACTATAATGAATGATTTTATCGCTCAATAATAATTGTACATACCTACCCATTCAAAATAGAATAAATCAAAGGGTCACATAATGCAGTCTATGAAAGTAAATCTATAATAATTTAATATAAAAAATTCTTTTTCAACAACCGACTTCAAACTCCCGCGCCAACTTTACAACAACAAGCACACGCTATACAAAGTACTTATTTTATTGTTGATATTTTAAACACCACTCGACCGATTTCGATAAAATTTATATGGGACCACTTGGGAAGTATTTCAAATAAAAAAAGAATCATCCAAATCGGTCTACCCAGTCAAAAGTTCTGAAGTAACAAACATAAAAAAAAATACAGTCGAATTGAGAACCTCCTCCTTTTTTTGAAGTCGGTTGAAAATAGGTTATTCTACAAACAAAACATATTTCAGAAACAAAAAATCGTTACAAGTTATCAATACAATCTTCTGCACGGCTTGTTCATCTTGATTGCCCTTCAAACAAAAAGAAATCTAGACTAAGTAGGTAATATGTAGTTAAATTTTTTTAGGTTTGCTTTTTCAATCAAAAACATTAAGCAATATATTATTATTTTAATTGATACCCTGGGTGACATAGGGTGTCAACCCTAGCCTAGGCAATGTTTGTACACTTAATCAGAAAAAGTTGCTAAACTTTGCATAATGCAACATTTCTCAGTAAATATACGTGTAATTCCATCGTTATCAATGACAAATGATAAAACATAACTTCACTAATTTTGTGTTGCCAGATAATAATTCTAAAAACTGACAAAGTTTCCATTGCTAGACTAGTAAATTGAAAAAGATATTACCTTTTCTCTATTAAAGGCAAACAGGACGCCAGGCAAGAATAAGGCATTTGACGGAACTAGGAATAAAATACCTATCATAAGCAAAAATTAACTTCTCTAGATTATTTTCAAAATAGTAGGTACCTATTTAGTTTATTTTGATAGAACTAATTAGTAATAGTTTCGGAAATATGGCTGCCTAACTGGTATAAAAAACAAGCCTTTGTAAAATCCGTGATTTTTTTTTGTAATTTCAAGAAAAAGTATTAGAGTTAGGCAACAAGTGAATATATAATAATTAAAATTATTAAAAAATACGACTGCTCTGCCGTAAACACACATACATCCTTTGGAATCTTATTCACAATTTTATTAAGTGATATTTTTTTGTGAATCACTGGATATATATTGAACTATACCTAGTGTTAAATATTTTTGGAATCTACTCATCATTTTCTAGATGATGATTATATAGTTAAAATCTTATTTTCGAATATTTTTTTTCAACTTTAGTCTTTAATGCGGGACAATGGACACCCCATCATTTTTTTTTAATTTTACTAGCCTATGTCACCCGGAATAAGCTAGGGATTCTAACAACACCTCATTTATCAAAATCGGTTCAGGCGTATAGAAGTTATGGTGGAATATACAAACTCACATACATACATACATACACACAAACATACATGAACCCTGAAAACAATATACTCCTTTTTTCAGGCAGTCGTATAAAAAGCTGTCAGGACTTAGTAAAATGATTATTAATTACTTTAAAATAGTGTTTAGTTTATTTTGATAGGACAAATAGTTTTCGAAATATACCTTGCTGTTGTGTAAGAACCGGTGGTAGTCATGTAGACTTTGCCTATTACTACGGAATAAATAGAAATTAACCCATAAATAAGTACCTACATAAAATATTTTTATATCATACTTGCTCAGTAACTAGGGATTACTATGGTGCAAAGTCTCCTTGTAAGTTGGTGTTTGCAATTCAAGGCAACATTACGTCGCACTATGCTTGAATTGTAATGTTCACATTACAGTTCAAGCTATGCAAAACTCCTTGGTAAACAATCTCTTTTCTTATAAAATGGTAAGAAAACTTTTTACCGAAAAAAAAACACTGAACATGGCGGCATTTAATTTCCATACATTTCAAACTATGCAAAACTCCTTGAAACCCAGAGCCGTAAAAAAAAAATGGAAAACTATTTACGAAAAAAAAATGAAATGGCGGCATTTCATTTGATCTGAAAGTTTGTGAAGTTTGTTTGTTAAGTGATTTTGCATTACCAATGTTTTATTTACCTCGCAAGAATGATATAAAGTAGAATGCTTACCTCGGTTGCAAGTAGCTATTACACCCTCGAACTATATTGTTATTATATCTCGGGTGCACGCGATCCATTAGCGCCCTACGCGAGCTGCGCTCGCACTGGCGCCAAATTGGATCTTGTTCTGTAATAGCTTACTTACATCCCTTGTGTAACAATCTACTATTTCACACCACTCGCTCAACAACGCCTTATTACATGGCCTGTTATCTATGGTTAAAGTAAGACATTAAATCCCTAGGGTTATAATGTTGTACTGAAAACCATTATTCCCTAGGGTTATAATGTGATTTGAATTTAGAATCATCGCGCATCTGAAGCAAGATCTGAAGGAAATTCTATTCATTCCAAAGAGGTTTTATTCATAATTCTTATTCCTATATCCATAAAGTCTAATTTCAGTAAACAGAATGTGTTCTCAGCAGGCGCGGCCAACTCGATTATCGATAACCGAAGCCGTGGCCCACTAGATTCGCACTGACGACATTTGTTTGTCAAATCGAGTAGGCCACGCCAGCTGAAAGAAGTGGTTGTATCGCGAGGTGTGAAAAGTAGAGTATTCACCGTAGGGGTAATGCTTTATTAATCTTGGGCGCCCCTAATTCCCGCGCTACTCTCAGGATTCTAGAATCTAGATGCATCGCACACAACCCCCTCCTCCCATTATTTACGAAGTGTGGTGTTCTTTTGTAGATAGATAGATAAAGAAATCATAATTATTACTATTAGTATATTGTATTATTTATAGCATCGATGATTTTCAAATAAAATGTCATGCACATTTTCGATCGTAATATTTCCGAAAGTATTACTTAGGTCTATTGAAATGAAATAAAAAGCATTTTGTAGACGATTTTATGAACTTTAATTTTGTTCTTGTCGTTTTTTTCCTAGCTCTTATACTTTTCGTGTAAATCACAAGAATCTAGCTGTAATAGTTTTGAGAAAATTAGGTACCGCGCTCAGAGAGACATTTTAGGGGGGGGGGGCGGGGGAACAGGAAAGCCCGTGGCCTAGGAGGGGGGGATTTTTAAGAGGTACTTCTCAGATCCCAAGGAACTCTTGTGCCAAAAATCAGCTTTACATTTTTTATTTTAGGGTTCCCATACAAAGCTTGCATAAGTAGCCTGAGCTATTATATCTTCTTTGCTTCTGACTAGAACCACCACCAGGCACCAACCAGGTTGGTGCCTACTTGTGGTTCAACCTACATAGGTTGGTCCAACCTGTAGAGTACATGGGGATCATTGATATTTTCTAAATAGTGTATTAATAAAAAATTATGACTACCAAATAATTTTATTTCAATTGTTCATTTTTTATACATGTTTCAATAACTGATTCAACAAGTTTACTTCTTTCTTTTGCTAAGATTAAAGTTTTCTTTTCATCTTCTGTAGAAAGGTTGCAACCACCAAACTTTTGTATGCCACAGAAAAGCCCCTTATTCCAACATACAATAAGGTTGGCTCCAATACTGCCACACATTTCTTCTTCATAAGCTGACGGGTCAGCCAGCACTATGCTCCTGCAGCAAAACAATAACACAATGTCAAGGGGCAAGCTTTCAAAAAATATATAGGTTAAGAGATAGCTGCACTTTTGGTACCTAACTGATGTGATTTTTATACTATTGCTATGTTGGTATTTCAATTAATATGATTTTTATAATATAATATTGTTATGTTGGTATTTCGATTATTATTTCAGTAATAATAAATTAGGATAAGTTACGTATTGTTTAAATATAATGACTTATCTAAGCCAATTATAAAATTATAATAAAACTAGATGATGTACTTATAAATTATAATGTACTTTAAAAAATAAAAGGGAAAGATGAGGTGCATCAAGTGCTCGTATCATTCACAACAGTAACTATCGTCTGGTGGAATTAGTGATGCCTGCAAGCGTGTCAGGTCCCCAGACCTGACTACTTATCGCCGCTCAAGGACGAGTTATTGTTACCAGAAATGACCAATAACTAGGAAGGCTTATTCTAGTATAGTATGCGCTGTACCTAAGTAACCAGTATAAAAACTGACTCTATTCATCGGGGCGTTCACTAGATATTGCCTTTCAAAGACGTAATACGTCGTTAAGTACGTCAAGTAATAAAATTAAAATTAAAAAAAAAAACCACGACGAACTGCAGCGCCCCATTATAATTTGTGACCTTATAACTTTATGACAACAATTAGAACTTCGCAGAAGTAGTTTTATCAACACAAAACTGCATCTTTGTCGGCTCAGTAGTTTTTTTGACCAGCGTGTTGGACTATGGCCAAATGGTAATGAGTAGAGGTGTCAAATAGTATTAAATTTTAATATTCTGATACTTAAATGTTAAAAAAATATATCAGTTCAAAAAATACGTTAAAAAAATTAAATGGATAAAAAACAGGAGTTCCTGTGACCTCCACCATCACGATACCCTGGGCAGCATCTAGGTTAGCGCTTGTCAAGACAAATCAAAAGAGTGCAAACACGACGGGATTACGATGAGAAGGAGTTCCTATGACCACCTACCAAATCACGATTGCAGCTCAGCTTGGTGGACTATGGCCCTAAAACATATTCAAGAACCTTGACAGATGTTATGCATATCTATTGCAAAAAACTGAATACTAATCGGTCCAGTAGTTTTCCAGGAAAATGGTAACTAAAAAGTACACAAACAAACAATCGCACAACCTCTTAGGGCAAACACATATATACCGTCCGTTCCGTCGTGGGTAAAAATAGCTCAAGTGTCGCCGCTTTGATGTGATAATAAAATAGGTGTTAATGTGTAGTATTTAAATATCTCCCATTTAAGTATTCAAAATAACATATATCACCTTTTAGATCACCTGTGATAATCAATCAAATAAATATTATAAATGCGAAAGTTTGGATGGATGGATGGATGGATGGATGTATGGATGGATGTATGGATGGATGTTAGTTACTCAATTACGCCGCAACGGCTGAAAGGATCTGGATGCAATTTGGCACAGAGATAGATTATAGTTTGGAATGACACATCCTTTTTATCTACTACTTTTTAGGCTACTTTTTATCCCGGAAAATTGAAGAGTTCCCGAAAAACATCAATCCACGCGGACGAAGTCGCGGGCATTAGCTAGTACTAATATAAATACAATCTGAAACATGAAAATTAATAGTAAGGTGATATAATTATAGTTACCAAAAGATAGTAACCACAAAACAGTTATCTCTTAGGCTATAAGTATTGACATTTGAGTTGCACGAGCCAGTGTAAATTTGTATGAAAAAATCGTGCTGTAAAAATGAGGGATCTTTGGAAACAGATTGTACAAAAACTTTAAGTTGTATTGAAAATATTGTTTAATTAAAGTGTTCCTTGATCTTTAACGATTAATTTGAAATAACTTTTGTTTAAAATATAAGGTCTCAAATTAAATCACAATAGTCGGAACGCGATAACGCCTTTTTTGAGATTTCCATGAATTTCCCGATAATTTTCTGCAGTTACTATATGATTTTTTGACCACTTTTTTTAATTACGTCATACTTCATTTAACTGAGTAGTGAATGGTATTAATTTGGTAATGAAATTTTCATTTTTCCTATCCTAAAACGTCAGAACAGAAAACAATGTTTCAGTACTTGGGCTCTTAATAAAATTACTACTTAATTTGACACCAATTCCAATAACTAAATTATCACCTTGGCATTTGTTGATAAACAGCAAAACTAGTAGCTACTGGTAATCCATGTATAGACAGGGGTAATCTTACACTGGTATCCACTTTTATTTCTTCCGTTTCTATATCAAAGGTTACAGATGGCAAAGATACTGCAAAAAAATAATACTTGTTGTAATGTACTTACTACAGATCCCATGGCAGAAAAATTTAATTTAGTAAGTACTAGACGATGCCCGTGACTTCATCCGCATGGATTGATGTTATTTAATTCCTGCGTGAACTTTTCCGGGATAAAAAGTAGCCTATGTCCTTCCCCGGGATGTAACCAATCTCAGTACCAAATTTCATTATAATTGGTTGAGTAGTAGAGTAGCCGTGAAAGCGTAGCAGACAGACAGACAGACACACTTTCTCATTTATAATATAAAAATTTTACCTTGAAATAAAATTTGTATTATGTTTCCTGAGACATCCAAAGTCCCTTTATATGAGAGAGTACACCTTTCCTTGCCACCGGAAGTCGCTAGAGGTTGCTGTTTTCCTCTTTCTGCCGTTCTCCAAGAGGTCCAATCTGTCAAAAAACTTATCCCTTCTCTATGCCTCCACTCAAGCCGCCATGTTTGATCATTGTTCTCATATTAAATTCCACCAGGAAGCCATTATTGGGACTTTGGATGTCTCAGGAAACATAATACAAATTTTATTTCAAGGTAAAATTTTTATATTATGTGTTCCGTTCTACATCCAAAGTCCCTTTATATGAGAGTTGTTTGTTATCTCCTGGTGGCTTGAGTGGGTGATAAGGAGAAAGCAACAATGTGATAGATAGTTATATGTTAGGCTGATGTTTCAAAAAATTTTGATAGAGACTTTTCTACCACATTTGAATCATTATTTAGCTGAATATTTCTATGATAAAATTTTCTAAATGTGTATTCATGTTGCCAGTTAGCCTTCTCTAAGATATCATTAATTGGGTAATTTTCTATCCAGTTTAAAGAGGTCACTGCTGACCTGAAACTACCCGGCGTAGCTTGGATGCCTGCCTCAACAAGAAGTCTTTTAATCCAACCCCCAATCATAGTTGGAGTGGCTGGTCTGACCGGTTCTCTAATGGAGATAAATAAATTTGTCACTGAGCCTCTTACATTATTAGTAATGTCTTTTAAGACTCTCAACCAATAAACCGGGTCAAGGTTTCGATCAGGGCAAGCTAACAACTTCCAACATGACTGTTGGTGTGACACAGAGTCTGTTTTAGAACCAAAATGTGGATATAGAATGATATTACTCGAGTTATCTACGAAATGAGTGGAATCACAATGCAACAGAGTTAAATCGTGAACTCTGCGGCCTGAAACTAATAAAAGAATTGTAGCAACCCTTCTTGACACATCAAATAAACTATTTGGATTAGGTTCATTATTCTTTAAATATTCAATAAGTATTCTAGCATCCCAAATAGGTGCTTTAGGACGTATAGGCCTTGATATAGAAATTGCTTTTAGCGTATGCTTTACTAAATTACTAGAAGATATTTTGATATCTGAAAGGGTTTCACAGACTGAGGCGATTACTGATTTGTGAACTAAAATAGTACGGTAGGCCAAATTATCAGTTAGGAATAAACTTGCTAAGTACCTTGCCACGCTCGATGGACTTGGAGAGCGAGCATTCAATCCTAATTTCCCACACCAGAGAGACCATTTGTTCCAAATAGGTATGTAAGTCTTTACAGTTGATGCTCTCCAGCAAGTAGAAAGCAGAGCTTTTTCTTGGGTCGACCAATCAGATGTTAATGTATCCCACCCAAAATGAGCCAGGCTTCCAGCTTTAAGGTGTTGACTTGTGCTGGAGGCAGATTCGTTGCTGTATTCACTAGGTTGAGTTCTAAGTCCCGAATCTTTCTGGGCCATGTTACTGCTCTGGCTTTCAAATCTGTTCTCCAAAAGGGTTTCTTCCATTTGGGTGCTATTATCACAAAATGACCTGACGCTGAATTTAGGTGTTGAAGAACTTGAGGCAGAAGGCATGGGGGTGGAAACACCCAAGCTAGGTCGTAATGCCAACATCTGCTGAACGCGTCGTGAAAGTATGCGTTCGAGTCTGTCAAGTCGAGCGTTACATAATTTGGTACTACATGTGCGGTTTGGGATGCGAACAGATCTATTTCTGGAACACCCCAGAGATTGAAAATTTGACTCACTGCTTCTGCTCTTAAGCGCCACTCGGATCCGGCGCGATTGCGTGATAGGCGATCGGCTTCCGTGTTGTACACCCCTGGAAGATGGTGAGGGAGAAGCACCACATTGATACTGTCCACCAACGCTAGGAGCTGTTTTGTCAAGTCTAGAAGGAATTGTGACTTGGTTCCACCTTCGTTTTTTATGTAAGCTATTACTGTCTGGTTGTCGCTTTGAAGAATCACCCCTGAATTTCTGAGCTGGTGGGCTTTGTAAGATATCGCTGCTATTACCGCATACATTTCCTTCGCGTTGCAGTGCCAACGGTTCTGGTCGGGGGTCCAAGGCCCTGACAAGGCTTCGTTGTTTACCCATGCTCCCCACTGAATGTCTGAAGCGTCTGTAACTATATAATTTGTTGGCATCTTCTGGTGATGTATAGGTGTCTGTTGATCGATATTTCGTAGCCACCATTCCAGTTCTAGCTTTACCTCTTCCGAGTAACTGACTGCAGAGAGAGGATTCCGACGAAGTCGGTTGCTGTGGCGTTGCAGAGTCCGGCAATGTAACCTTCCCCGTAGGGTGGTGAAGGTTGCAAAGTTGAGATACCCTAAGAGGTGTTGTGCCTGCTTGAGGGTCCAACTGCCCGCAGCTAAACGAGTTGATAGACAGCTGCTGATCTTGATGACTTTTTCCATAGGAAGACTTTTGCTGTTCTGTTGTGTATTCCAAGTAACTCCTAAAAAGTCGATCACCCTGGTGGGTGTGATGATTGACTTTTCGAGATTGATGCACCAACCTAGACTGGTCAAAAAGTTGATTGCAGAGCTTATTTGAGTCTTTAAAGTTGATTTGCACTGGTGAACTAACAGGTAATCGTCCAGATACACCACTATTCGGAATCCCTTCTTTCGAAGAACTTCTGCTGTCCAATTTGTCACCGACGCAAAGAGTTTTGGTGCCACTGCCAAGCCGAACGGCAGGCAAGTCATTTGATACAGCCTTCCTTCGTAACTGATACGCAGGTAACATCTGTGTTGTTCTTGAATTGGTAAATGATAGTAGGCTTGACTTAAGTCCAATTTTACCATCCAGTCCTTCTCTTGTAAAAACCCTGGCATGCGGTGATGATTGAAAAGGTGAAACGGTTCCATGTACTGGTTCAAGGCTTTCAAGTTGAAAATAACTCGACTTTTTCTGTTTTCTTTTGTTATGATGAAAAGGGGAGAAATGAAACTTGGAGTTAAGGGGGCTGGCTCCAGAATGTGACTTTGAATCATTTTTTGTATCTGAATTGACATTTCCAAACTTGTTGGTGTCTGAAACTGTGACAATGCTTCCTTTGATGGCAAAATCAATGGTACTATTTGATTGAATGGGATTCTGACCCCTGAAATCATTTTTAGAATAGATGGGGGCGGATTGAAATGGAGCCAACATTTTACATAATGTCTTAGACAACCCCCTGTGAATTGTGAAGGGTCATTTGTGTTTATTTGGTTTACGAGATGTCTTATATTTTTGCCCCCCCTTTCTTTTCGAAGTGTTATCATCCACCCGGGGTCGAAAAGTAGTTTGTTTCTTAGATACTTGGTTAGATTGGCTCTTCGTATTAGTGCGTTGGGGGTTATCTCTAAGTCCTGATGTAGATGGCAGCGGTGAGTGAGGCCGAGTAGACAGGGAATATGGCTGCTTCTCTAATTTAGATAAACCTCCAATTTTTTGGATATAATTTGACAAACCCTCGGGCTGAAAAATGTATTCCGCTGAGGGTGGAATATTTTCTATGTCTTCCTTCATGTATTTGGTTTTGACATTTTTTAAGATTGCCCTTCTTCTCATTTCTATAACTTCAGCCCGTTTCCCACAAATTATTTGCAAAACATCATGTGAAACTGTTTTATATGTAGACTCACTTCCAAATAAAACTTTTAACTTTTCATATATGGTATGAGAAGTAAGCTCATTTCCAGCTGACGATGACCAATCAATAAGGCCTTGCAAAGCCGTGTTAACCGCCTCATTCTGAGCCATAAAAGCGTTAGATAAAGCTGCAAAGGTTCTCTCTAAGCGAGACAATTTAAACGGGCCATGCGGATCTTCAAACCTTCTTAGTTCCTCATTTACTTTTAATTCAACAAAACCTGGCGAAGCAATATACTTCTTTTGAGAGTCATTATATCTGACCGCATTCCAGTCCGTAGACTCAAAACGCTGCATATTATTAAGCATGCTAACCCTCTCAGGCACAGCTTTGGGGACCACTGGCTCCTTAACCGCTACAGCAAGGTTAGAAATATTTTCAAAAGCTTTATTTGCACATTCAGGAGGGCGCAAAAATAATTGTTCTTCTTGCACCGGGAGAGTGGTACAAGATGGCGCCGGCACTGCTTGAGTCATTTGTGCAAAATTGTTATAACTTGTTAGTAAGAAATTATTAATCTGACTCACCAAGTCGTTAGACAGTGCTGTAAATCTTTGTTCCATCGCGGCTGTGACGGACTCATGGGATGCGGACCTATCCCTGCCACGTGCGTGACGTGCCCTCTTCGGGGGCGAAGGTGCCGGCGCCGAGCTGCTATCATTTTCTGAAGTTTTTGACGAATCGTCCGAACTTGGGCTATGACGTCTTCTAGGCGCCTTTGAGGGCGTGTTGTTTTCATCCATTTTCACTTTTACACCACTTTTAAGTGTATAACGATAAATTTTTTGTTAAAATAGCGACCAGGTAATCCACGCGGCTTTAGAAAAGACGCAACAATGATCAAACATGGCGGCTTGAGTGGAGGCATAGAGAAGGGATAAGTTTTTTGACAGATTGGACCTCTTGGAGAACGGCAGAAAGAGGAAAACAGCGACCTCTAGCGACTTCCGGTGGCAAGGAAAGGTGTACTCTCTCATATAAAGGGACTTTGGATGTAGAACGGAACACATAATATTTGTATGGATTTTACTTATTTGTTGAATTAAAATAGAGATGAGTGGAGCATTACTGCATAGTAGTGCATATAGGTGAACAGGTAGTTGAATGTAAAAAGAATGAAGTTGACCTACATGTTTTTAAACTTGTCATTATGGCAATGATACAAGCATCTACTACACTGCCATCATAGTCCAAACATACCAAGTCACAGTATACAACCCAAGCAAGTTTATCAGATACAATACACAGATCTTTTAATTCTATGCATTTAGAGTTCACCACTATATCAGATACTAAATTGCTTATAACTTGCGCATGATCGGAAGGTGGTCCTGGGCGGAATTTTGAAGAGCACAAAGGTAAGAGCTCAACGTTTGATACTAGGAATCCCATATCTGGTTCCTCTGCTTTGGGTTTCGCTAGTTCCTGAAATGAAAAACAGCAATTGTGCTTTACTGTTGCCTTAATACACATACAAAAGTATTAACTGAGTGGGTGATATAATTAAATGAAATGAACTTGAATAAAAAAAATCTTACCAATTTTATGCCACAAATGACTGTGGTATTTCCACATTTTACGACAGCGGAGGCATCTGCTGTTTTTATGGCATTTATGTTAACCAAAACATCACGCTGTTCATTGAATTTTCTTCCGTCTGGACGGACGTCCCGAGAAATGTAGTCATTAAAGAATTTGACCGGGTGTATGAGCCTGAAAGTTCAATATTATTTGAGGTCAATTCTTGCTAATTAAGTACCTAGTACTCTATAATTGTTGTATTATTTAACATTTACTTGTATACTTCTGCCATGTTTTGCTCATTTATTATTCGGTTTCGCTTGTGTACAAAACTCACAGAACTTTTAGAAACTATTTTATTTTCAAACAAAGTTTTCAATCGGCAGCTTTTTTTTCTGGTCGGTGATCAGAGTCGGTGATCGGCAGAACCTTAGTTAGCAGCACCGACCAGAGACAAGTAACATCTATGCTTTGCATCTATGGTTGTATAGGATAGCACCGACCAGCACCGACAGAGACAACAGAAAAAGTCACAGATAGGTATTAGTGAAAAAGTTAGCAGAGTATTTTTTTTTTAACTTTTTGTAAACACTATAGACTTTTTATATACTCTGTGGATTAGAGCCACATAGAATATGCCTGTGGAATATGCCTTTGATTTTATGTATACAGGATATGAAATATGCTAGATATATTGAAGCTTCCGTAGCTTATAAATGGCGTATGGGCGGAGCTTAATGCGCGCATTAGGGCTGGTATTATAAAATTATCACAAATATACTTAGTAAACAATTAAACATAATTTTTGGTTCCCGCGGTAACTCTTGAATTTTCCGGAAAAAAAATTGTGTGTGTCAGCTCCGACGCACGAGTGGAGTTTACTCGTACTATCCTATTTTGATACTCGGCAAGCCACGTATCAAAAAACAGCACTCGAATTAAAATGACCTTCATTACGATACAGTTGCATAAATAGCTATATTGATATGTTCAAAAACAGCAATATAAGTATATTGACACTGATAGAAACAAACAAGCCCAATAACATATAGGTATAGTCGCCTTGCAGCATACACTATGTACGTCTCACTCTTACGTCACAACCAAATTAGAAAGTAACGAGGTCATTCATCAGTAGATTTTACCTCTCATATTTTTCTCATACCGGGCGCCTTATATATGAAAATCGATTCTTAAGGAGTAAACTCCAAAAATAAAGCAATAAATAAAAATAAATGAACCGATCAAAAACCACTTAAATAAATACTGTAATTTCAAATACGAGACACCATACCGGAGATCGGGCGTCTTAATCTAGTGAGAGTCTTACGGCCAGTTTCTGAATTGAGAATTTCATGTTGTTTGTCTCAAAGACTACTTAAGGACTAATTAAGCAAATTTCTGTTTCTGAATTGATATTGGGCCGGTTTCTGAATTAAGCATTCAAGCAAAAACAGCAAGTTCCAACTCTCAAACCTTACACAATATCAATTCAGAAACAAACATTTTCTTAATTAGCCCTTAGTAGTCTTTGAGACAGACTCGACATAAAATTCTCAATTCAGAAACTGGCCGTTAATCTAGTGATTGCGATGATAACCTAGTAGTTATCATCGCTACAGCCCAAAATGAGTTTGGCAATATTATAAGTTGAAGCTGACTGTATACATCTCATCTCATCTCATCTCTCTACCCCTCATGAGTGAGAAACAGTAAGAGTGATATGAAGTTTTAATTTTATCGAATTTCAATTTATTTGTAAACAATACAATGCCCGCACTATATGTATATATACCTACTCCAAACAAAAACTAATGAAATAATCCCAATTTTTGGGGACAGCGCAAATTTTTTTGGGGGATAGGGGTATGGGTTTAATATAACTGCCATGCCCCTAACAGGTTAGCCCGCTACCATCTTAGACTGCATCATCACTTACCATCAGGTGAGATCACAGTCAAGGGCTAGCTTGTAGTGTATAAAAAATAAAAAAAACTATGCTTTAATTAGTCGAAATAACTTAAAATACTCGTTACTCACCTATGAAATGAAATTCCTGAGCGTTTTACATTATTTTTTGGCCATCAACGCCATCTAGTCAAAAAAGCGGGAACTTGCTTGCAACATCTTGAATGAAAGCTTGAAAACGTATGTTTCGGTCATAGATAATATAGGCCATAGCCATAGAAGCCGTAAGGCCAGTTAGTAAAAAATAAATATCAAACAGTTTCCGCGGAAATTAAATGATTGCGTAATGGATAAATATATTAAATAGGAAGAATAAATAAAGTTTTTTTGGAAATGTGTAATTGGTTACTTGACAGCTGTACCTATAAAATATGAAGTATGTTAGATTTGGTAGCTTGTAGGTTAACAATAATTATACAATATGTGTTTTGCATTAAAATAAATTGTAAATATTTTATTTTTGCAAAACAAATTTGAAATTTTTTATCTGTGGATTACAAGAAGCGAAACGCGGGCGGTCATGATAGAGCCCCGTGTGACGTCACATTTCAAAAAAAAAATCGTGTGTACTAATGTTTGTGTATTGTTGAGAAAATTTAACACTAATATATTTCGATTTGTGATTGTGAGAGGAATGGACTGCTATACAGCTGATAGTGCAAATCTGCCTAAAGTCGATTCATCTATGGTTGCAATTTTATTTGCGTAACTTTTGCTCTGCCGAGTTTCCTAATGTAAAATCTTACATGTAATTTCCGAAATACACAAAATAATAGTAATTACGAGTAGGTCTCATGTTTAAGACCTGAGAAAGTGCTGCTGTAAAGTGACAGAAATATAATTTATGTTAATTTTATGTAATGTTTTATGAAGAGAATGTTAGGTTAGGTTTAATTCATTTTTGCTAGATCATAGGTTCGTATTATTAATATATAGGAATGTTTTTTTTATAATTTGACAGGATACGAATTAATTATTATTTATAATATTTCTACACACGTCTTCTAGCTTGTAATTTTCACAATTGCATCAAAAAAGCTGTAAACTTTCCACTCAAAATCACAATATAACTCGGTGCGTCGTAGTTAGCTTTGTTTTATTTTGAGTTATGACGTCACAGGTAGCAAATGTCACATGACCCGCAATTTTCGCGCGAATTTGAAATTAATGTATTAAAAATGTATTTTTTTCTAATAAATAACGCTTTTTTGAGAAAAAGATAATTGTAAGAGGTATAAAATGAACCCACGTACATTTTTAAGTACTTTTCCGAAAACTGTCAAATAGCCAATTGTGACTTAAAACACATAGGTACCTTAAAATAAAAATTGTACAGTGCCAAACTAATTAGACTTTAGATGGTAACCTAAGAATAATAAATTATCTACACGACGAGCGACCGTGACAGCGCTACGATGGGGACAAATACAGGTTAGGAACGCGCTCTCAGAGTCGGTCGCCCGACCTTTTTCTATGAAAGGGCCCATCTAGTACCTACATATATTATATCGATGTATAAAGGCTACAAAAAATTGGCTTCAATAGCGATGACGTCATATGACAATTGCCTAATGCCTGACACGTTCACGCAATAACATAATACCCTGTCTCATTCTAATAACGTAGCTTTCATTATAAAAGAATAGTCAAAACATAGTAGTACATGTTTTATTAACAAAATGCATATAATTGAGTAAAATGCATTATATCCTTCTCTATATATACATAATCAAAGGAATATGCTTTGATTTTTAAAATTTATAAAATCACTTAGGTTACTTGTCTCTGATTAGAGCCACTCACCACTCCATCGAAGCTCAATCGTAGCACTCCATAGATTTTATACATGAAGGTAGCGGGAAACATAATCTCATAGGAAATCAGAAATTCAAAATTGTACGCGGGCGAAGTCGTGGGTGAGGTGACCTCTAGTTTATAATAAAGCCATGATTACTATTGTAAAGACAAAAATAACATTAATAGAAGGAATGTATAAATACTTAAGCTAAATAAATACCTCCATGGGCGAATTCATTAGCCGTTCGCGCACTCGATTTTCCTGTTGGTGGGGTTTGAACCGCGCGTTTGGGTCGCGCTGCGTCACGCAGGCTCACGCTGACGCTTGACATTGACAATTCATAAATTTGACACTTGACAGTTCTTTTTGATTCAGCAATCGCTTGCCAAGGTGTGTTTTTAGTAATAAATCGAACAAAATCGGCTTTAAATTAGTATAAATAAGTGACAATTTCTTTAAATTAAGCATACTTGATAATTAGTGAAAATAAAACACCATATATTTTTACCGCGTCTGTTTATTATTTACAGATCACAATGGCTAAACCGAAAGGAGAGCGAAAAGGTAAATCCGCTATCAATGAAGTTGTTACTCGTGAATATACAGTAAATTTACACAAGCGGCTTCATGGTGTTGGTTTTAAGAGACGAGCACCTCGTGCGATAAAAGAAGTTCGCAAGTTTGCCGAACAACAAATGGGTACCCCCGACGTACGTGTAGATACCAGACTAAATAAGTTCCTTTGGTCAAAGGGTGTCAGGTATGTTATTAGATGGTAATAAGAATACCTACATATTAAAATTAAGAACCTTAAGAACCTTACTAGGATTTTCAAATTGAGTAAACAAAGTTATAACCTCTTGTGATCTTTTTACGCAAACTTATGTTTGCAATAAAAGATAGGTTCATGAGAAAAAGTAATTACTGGAAATTGCTATTTGTTAACATACTTAATTTATAATTATACAATCAATTTGATAATTTATACTAAAACAGCAAAAATAAGTGTTTAACATAAAATATAATATGTACATAAAAGTTTCATAACCACCTTATGTATGCTCACAGAGCGTAATCTTGATACGGTTTGGTATGTAGGAAAGGTATATGGAAGCTCTCCTCGCCAGGATATGCACAGATTGAAAAATTTGGGTTCAAAAATTTATTTGAGGTCTGTGAGACTGGTGGTAGGTGGTTAAGGGTTAAGTACTTACCTATTAAGTAGGCATGCCAAATGTATATCTTTCATCTCATCATTTACTCCCAAAAATGATCTTAACAGGAAATAAACTTAGAAATGTTTACACTTTTACTAAAATTTTATTTAGTCTAGAGATGTTTGACTTAACTTATTTCATTGGCTTATTTATTTGGACTACATGATATTTTGCAGAGCATTATTGATTCTACTCATATTGTGTTTTTATTATATCCTTTGATTTACTTATTAGGAAACTGTTTATTATACTATGGTATAATGAAATATAATTCATCATTCTTCATATTACTTAATATTATAAATGCGAAAGTGTGTTTGTTTGTTGGTTTGTCTTAAAAATTAAGGAGTTCCCATGGGAATAAAAGGAAACTAAAACTATGTGGATGAATTTGTTGGCATCATCTAGTTCTCATGTTGTGTTTGAATAACATTTGTTTAAAGGGTAGTAGTATGGTTACAAAGCCAAGTTATTTATTTAAAATAATTTATTGTTTCAGGAATGTTCCCTTCAGGGTTCGGGTAAGGTTATCTCGCAGACGTAATGATGATGAAGACTCAGCACACAAACTATTCACACTGGTGACATATGTGCCAGTTGCATCCATCAAGGGCTTGCAAACGGAGAATGTTGATGCTAGCCAAGAATAAACATTAAGTTAAGCTTAATTTTGTGTTTTATTTCTATATGATCTGGAGCCATAGCACAGTCATAGACCTAGCACTAAAATTGTAACAATCACATTGCTATTCATATTCTTAATTGTTTTGTGGAATTTGTGCTAAGGTCAATTTTGTGCTATGTGACTTATCCATGGCCTAGTGAGTCTCGGTAGCTCATCTTGAATACTCTCCATACATATCTATACTAACTGGTTTGCATGGGCGTTTTCCATTTGCCGACACGAAAACGGTATATTGTAAATTATATAAGATTGCACTGAAATGCACAGAAATGTATGGAGAGGATCTTATGACATTTATTCACTGAGCGACATTGGCTAATTCTGTTGTACAAGCATAACTAAATTGGCAGGTTTAGATCCAAGTGCTAACCCTTTTCAAACTCGCTTATATTTTTTATTCAAATTAACTTACTAGAGTGCTTTTGGATTGTCAAGTGAATCTACCACTGGTTCGGAATATCATTCCTACCAAGAAGAAAACCAGCAAGACACTTGGTGGTTGCTCTTCAAAAATTCATTTGCAATTACATCAATGACTAAAATATAGTAAATACCTACATAAGTATCCACTGTCCTTAGCTTTGCTGGGGCGAGTCAAATCCATGCTCTTTTATCGTTCACATAATCTTCAACGGTATAATAAGCTTTTTTGAGGAGCATACTTTTAATGGATTTCATTTTATGTAAAGGCAAGTTTAATAGTAGATTGTATTTTAGGGGAGCATTGAGCAAAATAATATTTTTACGGCGAGGGCGTTTTTTTGAATCCAGATCGAAGTGAGGGATTCTAGAGTAGAATTCCGAGCGTAGCGAGGAATTCTTCAGCAGAATCGTGAACGTAGCGAGGGACTCAAAGTACGTCGCCCGAGCCTAAAATTTTTGCGGCCGAATGATACACTCTACTTTTCATCACCCCCTGTATGTGAAAATAAAAGGCGCCTCATATTTTATTGTAATATTATTATTGAATAAAACAGAGTAACAACTAAATTGAAATTAAATAGTATCTAATAATAAAACAACTAAAAACTTATATTTACATTTTGAGACATTTTCGCAATTATGAAAATTTATTGTTACAGTTTTATTACGAATAGAGATTGTTGTAATAGAGATATAAATAAAATAGAATTTTAGCATTGAGTAGGTACTCCAAAGAGTTGAAGGTTGTTTAGTTTTGGCTAAGTAGGCCAAAAACACAGGTTCTGAAAAATTCTTGGCGCCTCTTGCATTTCTCCATTCAATAAAATTACCATAGGCTTTCATATATTTCTCCCGGGATTTTGCAATAGATTATTCGTCACACTTCTTGCATCAGGTCTAATACTTTCAGGAGTTAATTCTATACTTTCACTGTCACTTGAAGAACTCATTTTTCAAACCAAAACCATGAATTTCTAACACTGTGAAAATTGACGACAACGCGGGCTTTAGTTCGCGCGTTTTTAATTTGAGAAGAAAATTGCGGCGCACTTTTTGAAATAAAGAGGATTAAAAACTCATTTCTGCCCGCTAAAAGTTTCTTATAGAAAACACCCACCTTTGGGTGCACTTAAAGGTGTGGCGGTCTTCGCAGTCCGCACATAATCCAATAGATGGCATTACTAGTACGATGCACGCGATCACGAAGAGCCCAACTCACGCTTACGAAGTTTTCTCAGAATTACGCTATATATACGACCTCCAAAGATGAACGGTCGGACCAGTGGTCCCCGAGCACAACACCCGTTCGGAGGATGATCATCCTTTGTTACGGTCGAGCCGAGCCATATCACCTGCTCCCGTACATTGGTGACCCCGACGTGATCTCCCAAGCCGCCGACGGCAATCACAACAAGCCGACGTGATCTTCAAGCCGCCGCCGACGATCAAACAAGCCGACGTGATCTATAAGCCGCCGCCGACGATCAAACAAGCCGACATGATCTTCAAGCCGCCGCCGACGCACATCAAGCCGACGTCACGCCCTCACTCGTCAGACTTGAGCAACATCGCACATCACAATAATAATCCCTGCAGTCATCGCATCGCGGACAGTATCATCAGTTTGCAGAGCGGGACACTTACAGCATCACAACGCAGCACAGCAACGCAACGCAACACAGCCGATCGATGTTCCGGCACAACAGCAACATACGCAATGCAGCAGAGCCGTTCACAGAGCCACACGCACGGCGGCCCGCACCAGTCGATACGCAACAGCATATCAGTACACAGCCCGTCGACGCCCCGTACCAGCTGCACAAGTGGGTCACACAGCCTCAGAGTCGTATGAGCCTACAACGCCACTACTCTGGTTGTACACGACTCCGCTTCACTGAGTACTTCCCGACGCAGCGCTTACACCTGAATGCTCATCGACGCCACTTCTCCAGATGCTAGCCACTCAACCGAATGCTGACGACCTCCAGACTCGAAGGGGAGTGATGTGGCAGTCTTCGCAGTCCGCACATAATCCAATAGATGGCATTACTAGTACGATGCACGCGACCAAGAAGAGCCCAACTCACGCTTACGAAGTTTTCTTAGAATTACGCTATAGGTACATAATATATACGACCTCCAAAGATGAACGGTCGGACCAGTGGTCCCCGAGCACAACACCCGCTCGGAGGATGATCATCCTTTGTTACGGTCGAGCCATATCACCTGCTCCCGTACAAAGGCAAACCAAGTCGTCCTTTTCGAATACATGGGATGAAAAATAGGTTTTGGAATACTTAGAATAGAATGCTCATTCCCACTAACGATCTTCAGATTTTCTTTAGGCCGAGCTTTCCGTAGGTAATATTATGAAAGGGATATATATATATATATATATATATATATATATATATACCTATAGAGCACTCAATTTAGAGAAATTGTGTACAGCAGAATTAGTCAAGGTCATATACAGCCACCGAGTAGTAAGGTCTGTGTGTACAGCACATCTCGAAATTGGACCTAAAACATAGGTAGGTATTATTTCTATGGGCATTTGTGTGACTGATTCAATTTCAATCCCCGGGCAATTTTGTCCCTTTGGATAAGTATGTCAGCCTAACCGTACAAAAGAAAAAAAAAACAAACAGATAATAATCTTGAAAGTTAACAATAAGTACTTACTTACTTACAAAATAATAGTTATTTGTTATACAAGAGTGAAAAGTTGTTTTTTAACCGCGTGCTCAATTTTGATGATCGAGCAAGCGAATGTGCTCGTGATTCAAAAATTAGAATCCTGAGCGTCAGCGAGGGAATCAAAAGAGCACGAGGTGAAAAATCTTTTCACTCGAGTGCAACACGTAACGTTTCATCCCACCTTAGCGAGGAAATGACATGACGTGAAAGAAAATGGTCAAAGCAAATTAAAATAGTACCTACACCAAGAAGGTTACGAGTGTGAGTTTTTAACAAATTAAAAACGGTTGTATGGAAATTCGGCACCATAGAGGTAGAAGTAAATAGGTTTTAATGATGTTTTGAATTCACAAACTTCATAGACGAGTGATATTTACTAACGTGCACACGATGTTCTAAATTCAATTTACTTTATCCTCAAGAGGATAATAACGGCTTTTGCATTCAGATATCGAATAGTAAAAATACTCTTTCCGATATGGTGGGATGAAAAACATATTTACATCATAATAAAGCAAACCAACTGTTTGCACATATTTGACATCTCGAAGAACATGTAATTAAACTATTAAATCTCTATTATACCCATTTCAAAGATATAAAGACATTATAAATTGAAGCGATTTATATATGAAGTCCCAGGCGGGCCACCCCACTTGCGAAACCTCGCGTAGGTAAGTAATAGACTCCATTGGAAGTTAATTTCCTCCCGCGAAGAAGAACGCCCTCAGCCGTATCACGGAACCCATCTGATTCCACTGTTGATATGTAATCCCTGGGATTCAGACGCGTTATTATTTACAAGAAATAAAGCGGTCTCTCGACATTTTTTTTAAAATCCACTACAAGTTAGCCCTTGACTGCGATCTCACCTGATGGTAAGTGATGATGCAGTCTAAGATGGTAGCGGGCTAACTTGTTAGGGGCATGGCAGCACTTTGCCGGTAGGGTGGTAACTAGCCACGGCCGAGCCTTCCACCAGGCCAGACCAGGGAAAATTCAGAAATTATAAATTCCCAAATTGACCCTGCCGGGGATCGAACCCGGGACCTCCGCACGTTAAGGCAACAGCGCTACACACTGCGCCACGGAGGTCGTCAAAAACATAACTAGCTTCTTACTCAATACAAATTAAGAACCGAGAACCTAGTGTTTCTCCCATATGTTTCTCCATTCCCAACGAGTCACTATTCTCTGGGTGTGACTCGATGGGAACTCACCACCAAAAACCATTTTTTTTCAAGTAGGTAAGTACCTAACGATAACTTAGGTATTGATTTAATCTATAGGTAGTGTCTTTTTACTCAGTTCAGAAAGAGGAGGATGTTCTTTGTTTTTTTACCAAAAAGGAGGAGGTTCTCAATTCGCGCGTAGTATTTTAGGTACCTAGAGTACCTAAAATACTACCTACTACTACCTAAGTTTTACTCTAAAATTATTTGATCGCTCCTGTTTTGATCGTCATTTTCCAACGGTGCAAAACGGGCGGTAGGTATTGCATGTAACGCGATAATAGGTACCGATTTCTCCCTGTTGCGGATCTAATTACTTATATCTACGTAACCTAATAAGCTCGGTGCTTGCATCTGACTGTGGGTAGGTATATATGTAGCAGATTGGCTGCGAGCAACGTAACTAGGGAATCCAATCGAAAATAGCTCAACTTCAATCCCGCGGGATCTAATAAAATAATTATATTTTTGTAGGTAATGAATAGACAAAGTGTCCAAAGACATTACTTACATAACTAATTGATATGCCCAAACATCGCTAAGCAAATCGTCAAACGGTGAGTGTTAAACGATAAAGCTGCCAAATCATGAAATGGCGGCGTTTCATGATATGCCGAGAATTTCATGCTGGCCAATTATTATTAAACGATCGGACGCCGACGTGAATATTATGAGTATTATAGTAATATATTCACGTCGGCTTCTTATAAAGGGCCAGCGGAGGGCGAATTGCCCATACAAACGTAATACCAAAATAATATGTAATTCGAGAATATTTCCACCATATTATGCGATTATTAAGATTGAACTTGTATTTATCCACGTCCCTGGATAATTATTTTTTTAAAATACTGTCCCAAAATTAAATGTAAGCACATTTTTTAATGTAAGCACGTTTCGCATGTTTTTACGACATAAATGACATGTTTTCTCCTTATTTGTTTCATATTAAAACCAACGATATCTCAGGACCATAGCCTGTATTGTCAAGTTACAGAATAACAACACGAAGTTAAAAACACATCAATTTTTAATTCATCATTTTTGGTATTCACGGAACTTGGACTAAATGTATAACAAATTCTGTACGCTCATATTGCTATCGCGCTTGCACGCAATCATGTGTCATTACCCAAATAGCAATATACCGGCAAATTTATATTTGCGGTTCGAATAGAAGTTGCGAGCGGCGTTCGCCGGCCTCTGTCACCTCTCTCAATCCTTGAGCAGTGATCACTGATCACTGAAAATCGCAATTCTTAACACCTTCGTTGCTTTACGAGGTTAAAATAGCCCCGAACGAGACATTCGCACCGTGTGCACGCCAAAAATGCTGTTCTCTCATTCAATGCGGCGAAGGTATCTTCACCGTCTATTGAAGTAGGAAAGAGATAAATATACAGGTATTTTTCCTTCGTCAAATGGAATAATGATCCGTAGCTAACTGCATTCGGGGCTATTTGCACCTCGTTCCGCACCAGAGACAAAAAATATTACCTCAGTGCGGTTATAGGTCCAAAAGGCCCCGAACCCCGCACCACGCACCGCGCCGTCGCACGCGCTGCGCTCGACACCAGTGACATGCTGTGTCGATAAAAGATCAAACGCGTTGAAGTCGTGCTTTTTTATAATGTCTCGACCCGTTAAAAGGAGTAGATTTATTCAAATCAGTTCAGATTTAACTGAGTTATGGAGTAAAATCAACAAAATCGCCCTATCCTGGCGGAATCATATTTTCTATCGGGATAAAAACTATAATAATAATAATAATCCCATGGTCCCGAGATGGAAGAGACATAATAATAATAAAAATCTTTATTTATTCAAACAAATATATTATCTAACTATCAGCTACCGCTATACCAAATTTCATTTAAATCCGTTCATTAGTTCTCGCGTGATGCGCGGCCATACAGACAGACAGACAGACAAAAATTATATAAAAATCTGTTTTGGGCTCAGTCGATACTGATTTTAATCGGGGTATGCTATACTATCGATATAGTATAGCATACCCCGATTCAAATTTTCAGAATATATTAAATGTACAGAAATCTTCCAGTTACAGTTTTATTATAAGTATAGATAGATTGTTTTGTTTTTTTGAAATGTTGTTTTAAACCTACCAAAAAAAATTAAGTTAAAAACCGACACATTATATTTGAGCACAATTTTGTTATATTTGCCTTTCAATAAACAACATTTTTCAATTTATCGATGTTTCAGTTCCCATCACTACCTTACGACGTTTTGTACCCTAAAATCAGTGCGTTACGAGGTCGAAATAACCTCGTTTCTAATTGTTTGTGTCTGAGTAAATTTAGTTTACTTGGTGTTTCATAGATGGCACCACATGTACTCTGTATCACGCTATACTTTCGTATTGCCCATATTATATAGGAAATAGTAATGTCTCAAAATAAAGTTTTTACGAATCAGTGTTGTGCAGTGTTATTTATGTGCGGTGAGTGAACACTAATTTTATTTTATATCTTCTAATATAAAAGTCAGATCTTCAAACGCTGCCAGTTGAATATACTTTATTTTATTACGTAACAGTTTATTAGAAATAAAAACTCATATATTAATTTTTAAAGGCTTAAATTCAGCTTTTATCAGATAAGTTTTACGGGGCAAGATAGACCCCGTAACGCATCGTATGGTGGTTTACTTTCGGGTCATAAAAACCCCGTAACGCACCAGGTGGAAGTTTTAAAAATTAGTAGCCGCAGCAAAGGTGTTAAAAACTACTGCTGCCACATTTTACTTTTATATTATTGTTATGAAAATTAAACTAAATAAAAATTAATTAGTACCCAGTGGTTTTCAATTAGGTACGTACTATGTACGCTGGTCCTATTTACCCGTAGCTTCAGCTATGTGCAAGCTATACCTACTCAGATTAACTTCCGTAGCGGCTACCGTAGGTACCTGTTTACATTGTCCTGTAAACTAGACTTTATTGTTCATGTTTCGTCGTAATTTCAATTACCAACTTCATACATTATTGTTATGGTGGACTATAATACCTAACAATGTGTTATTCCAAAATTGGTTTGTTGAAATATTTTACACTAGATGATAAATCGCAACTTCGTCCGCGTGGATTTAGGATGTTGAATTCCTGTATCATAATAATAGCAGAAAGAAAGACGCACATTCGCATTTATAAGCATAGATGTGGTGGTATGTTTTTCAATAGATAAATAGTATAGGACTTATATACTAGCTTTTGCCTGCTATTTCGTCCGCGTGGATTGGATTCCCTCGGGAACTTTTTAATTTTCCGGGATAAAATGTAGCCTACATGCTACGTAAGCTATCTCCATTCCAAATTTCAGCCAAATCAGTTGTCTTTGCGGCGTGAAGCACTAACAAACATTCAAAGTTTCACATTAATTTTATTAGTAGGATTACCCGAATTTGACGACCTTCCCTGGCAATGGCGTTTCCTGTTGGGTTGTTGTGGGTACGATTCCCGGCGGAGGCTATGTGGGAATTTCTAATTTCTGAATGGTCTGTGGCATGATGTTGTGGGAGGTTTAGGCCGTGGCTAACTATCACCGAATCCGATTAGTTGGTTTAATTTAACTCCCATACCCTTTCAAGTTGTACCTATCACCATCATGTCTTACTACTACTAGATAACGTAGTCAAGGGCCTACTCACCTTGATAGAGTTGGTCATATTGTTTTTTCAACAATGTACCTATTTTATCAGTTTCTCCTTTTACAAAGGGTAGGTAGGCCATCTGTCTTTCCGCAGCCAAAGGACGTGCCTTCGGGCTTTGAGGTCCGTTTTTACTAGATGGTAATTTGTGACCATTCTGTCGTAACACCTTGCGTACATGTTCTAGCTCACCCTGAATGTGAAGGTCATCACACAGGTCATGAGCACGGTTGACAAGAGTGGTGGCAACCGACGCTAGGTGGCGTGAGTGGTGATGCGACAGGCCGTGCAGATACCTGTCCGTGTGTGTCTGCTTTCGGTAAACTGAGTGACCAAAATTACCATCCGGTCGTACATGGATAAGTACATCCAAGAATGGCAAGGTTCGCTCTTTCTCCATCTCATACGTGAAGGACATTTTTTGGTGGATGTAATTTAGATGTGACAAATATTGCTGCACTTGTTCTTCTCCACCTTGCAATATAGCAGAGACATCGTCCACGTACCGCTTCCAAGTTTTAATATGTATGGGTGCAGATGTGATAGCCCGATTTTCAAAATCTTCCATCCATAGGTTGGCGACCACTGGCCTTACAAAAGATTGCCCATTTGATGCGATCACCGAAGGATCGTCTGCCATACCAGTGTCCGGGTGTGTATAAGATCGACTGCAGCTGTGGGAGCTCTTATATTGGTCAAACGAAGAGACCCATAGCAACTCGGGTATCAGAACACATTAAAGCGGTGCGAAACAACGATCCTCAAAAGTCTGCGATCGCGGAGCATATCCTACAGCCAGGCACAAAACATTGGATCGAACTCCACAGTCCTCGAGTTCTCTCCACAGACCGCCACTATGTGCCTAGACTAGTGCGCGAAGCGATTGAAATTCGCAAACACCAGAATTTCAATCGTGAAGAGGGTTTTAAACTAGCAAGTATGTGGAATCCAGTGGTAGAATTATGCAAACCAGGACAGCATCGTACGACATCGAAAATTAATAGTGACGTTGTGAGTGTTTTTTGCCGGACAACTCGTGAAGTTCCAGCGAAAAGAACAAGAAAGAGGGTAGTTCGCTACTGCCCTTGACAGCTCGAACTTCATCTCTCGCAGCACCGCAGTCCCGTCGTGACCACGACCCGTGCAATTGGGTTGAAATATCGACAAATAAAAACAAAAATTAATCGTGGTATGTACCCGTTATATACATTAAAATATACAGTTTTCGAATTTTCCATGATGCTCTCATTAGATTGAGTTTTGTGTACATGAAGGCGTTTAGTACTATTAGATTTATATTCTGAGCTATAGGTCAATACCTAATAGCTGCCTGGTTCGGTAAGGGTTGTGTAAATTTTATTATTTATTTATTAGACAGCTTTAGTAGGCACCAAGAAACCGGATCTCCAATCGGTTTGATAAACAGCCGTACCTTTTGCAGGTTAGCGCCTTCCATCTTTGGTCAAATATAAAGTTGCATGACAGTCTGTTAAAGTTACGTCACGGTATCCGGTATTTTTTTTTATTTGACCGTATTATTCTATGAGCGAAATTCGAGTTTTTAGTTTAGTTAGTTCGAGAGTTAGAATTACGAGTTACGTTCGGGATTAAACATAAATGGAACACAACAAATCACAAGAAAGCAGTGTTTAGATCACAGAGCTGTCTCCGATTTGCTGCTGCCAAAGTCTGGAATGATCTTCCGCCTCCATTACGAACGAGAGATAAACCTGTTAGTGATTTAGGTATAAAGCACAAAAAATATTATTCCTATAATTTTAATTAAATTAATTGAGTTATTTATAATATAATCTACTTATACAGAAAATTTAAAATTTACAGGGAGCTGCAGACCTTCGTTGTATTTCAGTGCAAGATCAGACAAGTACCTACCTACGAGGATAGCAAGTCTGCTGGGAAGGCAATACGTAGGTATATTTCAGCGGGCACGCTCCGTTCGCACAAAGGCATAATTTATAAGACAGCTGTTATAGGTTTTACAATTTTCATACGATCATTAAAAACTATATCAGTGATATCGTTTACCCAGCTGCACTACGACTTACTATAGGTCATCATAGGTTTGTTTTTCTTTCGATCACGGCGCAATAGAGCTATGAATCGATGTATAGGTAATTTGCGTTGGTATAGTTGAGTGACACAAGCTACTTTTAATCCCGGAAAATGATAAGAGTTCCACCGGGATTTCCAAGACACGGATGAAGTCGAGGGCATTTAAATGTATTTATTTAGTATGACTGTATAGTAAGTAAGACTGTAAGTCATGTTTTTCTTAGGAATAGAGCATTAGCCACCTACTTACTATTTCTATAGTTCATAAAGTACATAGATAGCTTGCATCTCGGACACGGACATTAGTAGCGGGGTCCAGGGCCCGTATTCTCTAACTCAGTGACTATCAAAAATGAAAGCAACTGACATATATGTAATATCCATTGAAGGTTTACCATGAAATGTTACTTTTTATTTCATAGTAAACCTTCAATGGATATTACATATATGTCAGTGGCTTTCATTTTTGATAGTCACTGAGTTAGAGAATACGGGCCCAGGTAACCCCGTTAAATAAAGAGTTTCCATGAGATTTTTTAAAATCGGAACCACGCGGGAAGTCGCGGGAATCAGAAAGTTTCTTAATAGGTAATTTAATAAAAAAAATTTTTTTTAAACAATCTACTTCAAACTCCCGCGCCAACTTTACAACAACAAGCACACGCTATACTATACGCTATACGCTAAAGTAGTTTGAAGTGAGTATTTGTCAAATATTTACGCCTTCCAAGATTCAAGACCTACATTTTAGGTCCTCACTTACCTTAAGCAGAATCGCTTCGTTATTATTGGATAGCTACCTAAAGCTGTTAACACAAATTGCCGGTAGTTCTACGTAGTTGGACGCAGTAATAAATGAAGGAAAAGTTCAAATAGATTGTTATTATCGATTGAAAGTATGGTCATTAGGAGAAACAATTAGGTCGATAGTGGATTTGGTGAGCGAAGTGTTTGTCACATCTAGCGAGTAGCGATCGATCCGTTCGCTCCCAAGTCCCAACCAATTACTACTGATACATGACCTAATATTGGCCGTAATATCCTAGATTCTACCAGAATAGTGCTGCTAAGTGGGTACTTTGTTTCCAGAAATTCTGCAGTACCTTAGTCCTCAGTAAGTATATTGGTATATTATGTAGTATGTATAGCACGATTCGTTGAGGTATATTATGTAGGTACGTATTATTATCTTTCTCGCTCTTTGACGTCGTAGTAGGATAATTTAATATAAAAATTCTTTTTTCATCCCACCATCTCGGAAAGAGTAGGTATTTTTAATCTTCGATATCTGAATGTAAAAGCCGTTATTATCCTCTTGAGGATAAAGTAAATTGAATTTAGAACATCGTGTGCACGTTAGTAAATATCACTCGTCTATGAAGTTTGTGAATTCAAAACATCGTTAAAACCTATTTACTTCTACCTCTATGGTGCCGAATTTCCATATAACCTTTTTTAATTTGTTAAAAACTCACACTCGTAACCTTCTTGGTGTACTTTTTTAATTTGCTTTGCGCGCACCATTTTCTTTCACGTCATGTCATTTCCTCGCTGAGGTGGGATGAAAAGTTACGTGTTGCTCTCGAGTGAAAAGATTTTTCACCTCGTGCTCTTTTGATTCCCTCGCTGACGCTCAGGATTCTAATTTTTGAACAACTCGCTGCGCTCGTGATTCAATTTTTGAATCCTTCGCTTGCTCGGTCATCAAAATTGAGCACGCGGTTAATAAACAACTTTTCACTCTTGTTTAACAAATAGGTAACTATTAAACAACCGACTTCAAACTCTCGCGCCAACTTTACAACAACATAAGCACACGCTATACAAAGTACTTATTTCATTGTTGATATTTTAAAAACCGCTCGACCGATTTCGATAAAATTTATATGGGACCACTTAGGAAGTATGCCCTTTCAAATAAAAAAAATAAAGAATCCAATCCAAATCGGTCCACCCAGTCAAAAGTTGTGAGGTAACAAACATTAAAAAAAAATACAGTCGAATTGAGAACCTCCTCCTTTTTTTGAAGTCGGTTGAAAATCCTCATTGCTGAGGGTTGTGAGTCGTGACTAGGGTTGCCACCTTTTTTTTGGCAATTAAAGTACATAGGTTATTTATACGTAAGAAAAAAAGTACTCGGTGTCAAAATAAAGTACAATTTATTTTTCTTTATTATGTTTAAAAACGTATTTTGATTGCTTTTTTCAAGTTTCATCAAATTAATATCACTGCTAAACAATATTTGCCAGCATCTTTGCAGTCTATATTTAAGTTAAAGTAAATAAGTAATTCGTTTTTATCGGATTCAGAGATCCTTTGTTTTTTTTTTAGTGGATCATTATTTAACCAATCACCATGTTCATGTCAATGTGATTTCCCATTGACTTTTAAATACTTCTGCGATCGTTTATTTTTCTGTTCGTCCGTTCCGTCGCACAATGGGATGAAACGGTATGAACAGTCTCTTAAATAGTTTTAACGAATTGTGTAATTCCAAAACTTTTTCCATGATTTAATTTACTCAGATAATAAGAATTTTATAAATAATGTCAAAAAATAAAAACATTTTAGTTCTAGGTATATAAAATTACTCTCAAACATATGCGATAAATAATAATCAATGCGATTTACATCCAACCAAATAGCTTTTAAATTTTACAAGAAAGTGTTGTTGTTATATATTTTTAGATTGCTTGGAATCGCCACTTTACAAATAACTTACGATTTTTTAAAATAAATATTGTGTATCTTTTTGTAAATTTTTAAGTGACAAGGCAATTTTCCATCTTTTTATGTTTGAGGTTTCTTTGTTGCTGAAAGCTACCGGTGTTAAGTTACTCTTTTAGATTCCTTAAATATTCCTTTATACAAGGAAACAAAAAAATCTACGTCTTAGGCGCGCCATTTTGATCTAGAAGCAAAAATGTCCAACGAGGGAAGAAAAAAAAAATTCTTTAAAAATTACGTTTCTTCTTATTTATGTCGATTAAGGTCATTTTTTGGTACAATTAAGTACCTACTTTTATTTTGTGGTAAATTTCATATGGTATAAATGCAATTTAAATTTAATATTCCCTTGTAAATTTAAAAATATATCGTCCTGTGACCTGATTTTTGTGGTTATCATTTAAACCACAGGCATGTTAATAATATTGCTGCATAAGTAGTTTTTGCCGTCATCAGTCCATAAAATACTTATAAATGGTGCTAAAATAATAATTATATGCAGTTTTGCCTCTAGGGCAATTGTCTGAAGATGCTCAGGAAGCCCGAAATAAAGTTTGCAAGAGACTAGGGTACATCACCCTCGGAAGTGTTCCTGTTCAGCAACAAATGAAGACGTTTTGCACCTTTTATTGTATAGGTACATGTAATCAATATGAGGCTAGCTTCAATAGACCTAGTTTTATTACTTGCTTTTTGTAATCCCAGACAAATCAAATCGTGCGAAATAAAGTATTTTCGCGTCCTTTATTGTTTTCATAAAGTATAGAGTACAATTACCAGAAATAACGTACAATACTTTATTATAAAGTACGGGTGGCAACCCTAGTCGTGACAATATAGGTAGGTACATTAATGAACTTAGAGTGAGCCACGTTATAGTTGTATGATGAGCAGGTACGATTTAGCCTCTGATTACTTTGCTTAGACCTCCAAAACCCCATCCATCCAGTTACCTATTTACTCATTTGGGACAATGTTGCACCACAGAATAGGTACCTAATAGTACCTACCTACTAATTGCACTTTCGGAAATGTAGGCCTGCTAAATCCACAAGGTCATTCGACCTATAGGCAGCATTGTAATTGACTTATTGAACAGACTTACGGACAGTATTACGGAGCATACAACTGTCAGCCAGCCAGTCGCATAACAAAAATCCCAGTCTACTTAAATCAGATACCGTATCTCGTTTAATAACGTTTCTCACAGTTCAAACTGTGAGATCGGTTCAATTTCTTCCTCGTTGCATTTCCTATTGTGCTCGAGATTACTTTCTTGTTTACTTAAAATTCACTTAGCGTCAGTTAGGTATAAGTTTCTTAAATTTCTTGGCAGCCACCTAGTTTAACAAGAAACTCACTTTAAAAAGTGAATCTCACGGTACTTACCTACATATACCTACCTACCTACCTAAGTATAATATTCTACGTTTACACGTATCTACCGAACTAAACTGGAATATTAATTATTTGTAGCTGATGGAGCACCAGATTTGTAGCTGATGAAGTAACTGGAGGGGTTTGATCACGGTCAGGGGAGTTACCTATACCATATAGAGCCACGACCGGCAGCAAAAATTAGGTACTCAGGAATCTCATACCTATAGAACCACGCTTAATCGGCGTGTAATTTTCTGATAATATTATGAATTTAATTAAGTATAACCATGGTAGAAGGTGTCAAATATTTCGTAAAGTAATTTTGTTTGGCAGGAATGTCTTGCTTCACAGAAGTTTGGCGCGTTAAACGATATAAGTTGCGAAATCGCCTGACGTTGAAAATTAAGGCTGTACGGGAAAATTTGTTCTAATTCTAAAGTACCTAGACGCGTGATTAATTTACTTTGGACTAACCTATTGTTTACAGTATTTGTTCGTATTCTCATCTGACAATAATAGGGTATTGGCATATATATTCTGACGACTAACTGATGAATTTCAGTAAATAAATTACGAGGCCTTCTTAGAATCCTACGTCGTTTTAAGTGGCAAGCTTTGCTCGCACAAAGCTGTAATTTTTAGGGCCAAACGGAGACGGAGGCTTGAGTTATAGCAAGTGCCTAATGGAGCGATTAAGTCCGACCACCGAGAGCATTACAGCTCTTTGCACAATCATCTAGGTCCGCATTTAAACACTTGTTAAGGAGTTGACGCCGAGGCCTTACCTACGTAATTTGTCGACTACGCACAGGTGAATCTATACTATACTACTTAATATTATAAATGCTATTTTGGATTTTGCGATGTAGTTTGGATGGATGGATGTTTCTCACGGCAAACGCCAGAACGGCTGAACGGAATAACACTTAAGCTACTTTTTATCCCGGAAAATTTAAGAGTTCGTGCGGGAACCAAAAAACCTTAATCCACGCGAGCGAAGTCGCGGGCATTAGCTAGTCTACCATAAACAATGTCTCACTTTTGATGTCAAAATGGTGAGGAACTATTTGGAATATTTCTTGATCACAATTGCCGAAATAGTAACCAATAGGTACCTACCTAAGTAGCCCAAATATAATTGCATAAATACGACGCTCGGAAGACTATCGTTGACGTGCGCTTCAGGGATGTGTTTCAGTTGCTTTGGGTTGTAGGTTCGCAGAAAGAGAAAGTTATGTAAGAACCTACTTAACAAATGGAATAAGATGGAACTGGATAAAGGCGCCATATCATTACAGAATAGGAAGGTATCTGAATCATTTTTAATTTGGAAGGTCCTCTTTCAAGTTCGTCGGTAGGTATAGTCAGTGGCGTGCAGTTCATAGAGGCATAAAAGCACTGCTTGCCCAAATGGAAACGTCAATGCTCTTTTTTCATCAAAACAGCTAGTAAATAGGTATTCTGACTAACTAGTGCCTACCCTAGCTCTATAACCTGAGCACGCCACTGGGTATAGGTATCAACGTGCCTTCAAGAATTCTATTTTTTATTTGCGACGCTTGTTCAAAGTCGGTATTACTTAAGTCACAATGTCGCCGGCAACAGCGTTGACGACCGCTGAGACTGAAGTCGGTAGATCGCACAAAGTTTTTCAATAAAACGAAAGAACTATGTCCTTGGAGACAACATGACAATACGAACAGTGCGATGTTTACGGCTCCACATTTGCTTTCACGCATGGCCAATTGTTCGTTGGTTTGGATGTGGCAATAAAAACTTGTGGTATAAAATAAGTAGGTACGTATTTTATGACTGATTATCTATTGCCTAATGAGATACACTGGATAACGTGGACCTCATTTACGTATATAGCTTCCAAGATCAAAATATTTACGAATTCTGGTACCTACTTAAGTCAAAATTTAAAAAGGCTTAACTCTACAGTTAACGTACGAAATGTTTTAAGGTATTTAAGGTAGGTAAAAAGTGTCTACCATCATAATAATGCATTTCCCGTGATCATTTAAAACAAGTCAACGACACAAACGGACATAGCAGCTGCAGGGAACTGCAATAGGATAAGCTGTCAGGAACACTACTTAGACAGCATTATAGGAAAAGCATAATTGTAGCTGGGACAATCTTCCTTCTTGTAAGCATTTGTAAAGTACCTATAGGTAGTAAATGTAAAAAATACGAAGGTTTAAAGCTTAACTAGGCAAGTTCAAGTCATAAAAATGCTATTATTGCTTAGCTCTGTGTTACATGTTTGCGTAATGCTTCGAGTTTGGACCTACATTGGACCTACCGACGTGACGGCTAGCTATCGAACTTTACACAGAACGCGCGCGTACGCGGTCACAGAAAACTAATTAATACAAACGCGAGTAAGATTTGTAATAAAAGGTAGCGTCCAGCGAATTATTTGAATCACGTCATGTTACACAGCAACTAAAAAGCCGTAATAGTTAAAAAAGTTTATTTAAGTACGAAGGAAATGTTCCTGAAAAATATCTTCAGGACTTGCATTCCGCAAAGCGATTGACAGACACGCACTTTGCATGCCCCAGTTCGTCTTTATCTTGATGGAAAGGTACGTAAGGTACTTATTGCCTTTTATAATTCATTGCATGTAAGAGTGCTCTGTTGATATGAGCTACGTGTTTATCTGTAAGAGAATGCATCGTCGAGCATTACTTTTCATAATAAAAGCTAGATGAAAATGCCAAACTTTATTGCAAAAATAGTAGGTACCAACCTACCTAGATTTTTTATTCTTTTGTTATTCAAATAATATTATATACGCTACAATTTCAAAAATATAAAATTTATATCCGATATATTATTATCGATAACAAACTATACCTCTCGTATTTCAGGTGGACATGAAACTGTCAAACTTCCATTTATATTCAAATTGGTCATTACTCATAACGTTTTAGAGCAGCTATAAAAATATCAAATGCAGCTTCCGAAGCCCTGAAGATGAATAGCTTTAGTAATTGTTACACTCAGAAATATCTATTCATAGCGATCTTTTCAAATATTTCCTGCAAATTCAAAATCCAGGAAATTGAGCATTCACAAAGACTCTTTTAACACGTTGAGTGCGAAACCAGGTTCAAACACCTTGTATACGTCTACGCTTACAGTGCGGCTAAGAAAAGTATAGACTTCCTTGTCGCGCGGAAGGCCTAACTTTAACTTGGTTCGGTGTAGGAAAGAGATGAATATATATCTAAGATGTACTATTAAAATAGAATCCAATGGTGTACCTACCTTAATACCAGGTTTTTACACCTGGCACCGCATGGAAGAAATAAAATTTCATCATAATGCGAAACCAGGTCGAAGCACCTTGTACGCAACACGTACATTCACGCAACTACAACAGAAACGGAATAAACAATAACGAAAAATAATTATATTTTTTTTCAAATGCTTTACAACTCTGGGTTCTAGTTTTTATAATCGAATAATTAGTAATGACTCTATGACAGACTATTATGGTACCGTTTACTTTTTTTTTACGTTTTATTGTTTTTCATTTACAATTGACAGCTTTTAGACTCCCGCTGCCATAGCGTTTTATTTACGTGTTTTACCCGTTTTGAGATAAGAATTTTTTTTGACTATATTCGACTTAGGACCCAATAGAAACTAAGTGCCCAGCCGCATATTTATGTCAAACCCTAACCTAACCTAGTTTTTTCCCACTCCTACTTGTTAATGGGGATTTATTACTTTTCCCCTAAAAACCCTTAACGCTTAAAAATGTTTCTTTCAAATGGCTTTACAACTCTGGGTTCTAGTCTTTTTAATCTAATAATTAGTGATGACTCCGTGACACTCCTGTGACAGACTATTCAGGTACCTAATTGGTCAGAAGGACTAGAATCGAGAGCCGTTAAGTCAGTGAAATAAAAAAAAGTACCTAATTGGCGTTTATTTTTTTTTAGACGTTTCATTTCACTGTTTTTTATTCATTTACAATTGACAGCTTTTGCCTTTTATCCTCGCGTCATAGTGTAGCGTTTTATTTACGTGTTTTACCCGTTTTGAGGTTAGAACTTAATTTCGTTATTTTCTTCAAAACTGTGTATTTCCTTGTAATAAGAGTAGTAGCACTGTAATCGTGGACCAAAGCTCTATCAATTATAATTATTTTTACCTGAAAATTCGTGGTTAGGGATACTAAGTCCAACCCTAACTTTGCAGTTTTCCCCAAACATAATACGGTTTACTGCAAATATAAGTTTGTAATCGCAAAAATGTAAATAAATTTTCAAACACATGCCTTTACCTATTCTTACCTATTCTTTTTTACCTATTCTTTTGTTAATTTTATTTTTATTGTTTTTCTAGCAATCTAAAGAAAAGGATTACAGTTATCGGATTCGTGAGTACTTATTGTATAGTTGGAGTGGTGTTTCTAATAATTGGCTGCAAAATATGTGCACTAGAATTTTTTTTGTGTGTATAGCTTATACACATACAAATAAATAATAATAAATTAATAAATTAATCTTTTCAGAACCCGCACGAAAACTTGACAAACACAATTTGGTAAAAGGTGATAAGAAGAGGAATTGTGTCGGACCTTTTTAACCAGTCGCCAAGCTGACAAAAAAGTAAAAAAAAACTAAATTAAATGTATGTGTTTTATTGAAAAACATTAATTCATGTTTGTTTTTTTCCATTATATTAAAATTTAATTACAGCTATCGATATTTTTATTTCACATCCTTAAAATACGCACCAGACTTCCCTTATTCAGTGCGGCACAGGGTGATTAAGCCCTGTATTTTGAATATTGCTATAATTTTTAAACTAAACAAGTTGTTAACGAACGCCTTCAGGTGTATGTCAATTAATTCATTATTATTAATATTCAAAGCAAAAAAACATATATATTTTTACATGAAGCAAAAAAAAGGATTTAAGTTTCTTAAATTTTACAGGGTCTATAAGCCTTGTGCCGCCACAATGGAAGTTTTATTACCAGGTGTATAGGCCTTGTACCGAAGAAATGGAAAGTATTGAAAAGTTACTGTCTCAGCAAACGTGTTAATAGATAATTATATTTATTATTTAAATTAAATTTTGCTATCCAATTAAAAAATATTTGTCTTATATAACTTAGTGACCCAATAAATTTAACTTTGAAGTAAATTCTTCGAAGTTAAATTTGAAGAATCTGTGAATGGAAATCGGGCAATGGTAAAAGAAATTGACAGAAGCTTGAAAAATTCTTTCCGATACCTATACATTATAGCTTAAATAAAAAATTGAGGTGTCTAGGTGGTTAAGTGGCGACCCACACACAGCAAAATCCCAGCTACGACCTACAGGAAACTCAGTTCTCAGTCCCATAGTTAATTTCGTGGAAATCTTTGTTATATATATTGTATTCCCAGTTGTGATCGACGTAGACTGGTGTCTATGAAGAAGACGTAAAAGCTATATTTAAATGACTATTGTGGATTTTTGTTTTAAATAAAGGAAGAGATGAAGTGGAAGGACAATTTGGTGTAAATTTTAAGCAGGCACGCCCTATTCACACAAAGCATAATTTATTGGACTACGCGGAGACGGGCGCCTGAGTTATGTTCCTACGATAGCGACGAGCTTTTAACTGCCTAATGGGGCGATTTACTCCGACCACCTTGCGCCTACTGCTGCTCTTTACGGCCAAGACCGCCTTTAAATACACTGGATTATGTAAATAATGGCTGATCTTTAATTATTATCTTCGTACGTTTATCGTTTTGGGCTTGAGTACACAACCTTGTATAATTCAAATGATATAGGTACTTACACAGGGGCGCTATTTACAAAGTTTTTAGAACGGTCAGTGAGACTCTCACTGACTGTTCTAAAAACTTAGAAACTTAAAAAAATATCATCATCTTTTTCTGATTATATCGTGAGTCATTTCACTGTATAAATCGAAAGGATAAGCTTTATGTATCTCTATGATGTATCCACATGACTTAAAGTGACCTTTGGCAACGAATATTTTTTGACCCTTCGACAAATATTTGATAGTCTACTAGAAAGTTAGAGTTAAACCACTATTGATGTGGATTTTAAACACAAAACAAACTTGTTTGTTTGTGCAGATAATATTCTAATGACAAAGTTTACATAGTTTCATACCTCAACTTTAGAAGGTTTGACTTTGATTTAATATCTGATAGACTGAGAGGTATTTTAATCTACTAAAGTGTTTATTCGGATTAAACTTTCTAGGGTAGGTATGTATCTTCATTACCGATAAAATGTTTAATTGTTTTTAGCCCACTCTTTCTTGTTCTCTCAACCGTTAGACTTCTACCGTTGGATACTGTTGGCATTTTGTTGCTTTCCACACTTCACAGTCTTGGGCCGTTGCTTGTGTCCAGACTCCAGAGGTTACCTGCGACTTTTTTGATATCATCACTGTAAACAGCCTATCGGGAGATATTAAAATAAAGGCGATCCAAAAGTGATCTCACAAAACAGTTTTTTTAATATCCACTTCAAGTTAGCCCTTGACTGCACATTTCACTTGATAGTAAGTGAAGATGCAGTCTAAGATGGTAGCGGGTTAACCTTTTAGGGGCATGGCAGTTATATTGAACTCATACCCCTAAGTAAACGGTTTCTACGCGGCATCGTACCGGAACGCTAAATCGCTTAGCGGTACGTCTTTGCCGGTAGGTTGGTAACTAGCCACGGCCGAAGCCTCCCACCAGGAAAAATATGAAAAATAATATATTATAAAACGCTGTGCGTATAAACCAGTTACAGTCCTTGATAAGAGATGACAGGGGCCGCTTGAACTGGCAGTATACACTATTATCAGATGATGAATCCCAGGGGACAGTAAATATTCAGCATGAACGATTAGCCTACGCTGGCGGGTAATAAATATGCTGCATTTTCGTCAACAAAATTTTAAACCTGAATCTACAGCATAGGTACATAATGACAATGAACAAAATCGATATGGTTAAAAAAGACGAAATCTAACGAAATCTACTTACTCAAATAATATATACGGCAAAAGAAATTATAAATATATGCTTCCTAAAATTCTCGAAGATCTTCCATCGTTTCTACAATATAATAGCAAAGAAAAAAAACATATTTATATAAGAAAGTGTAAAAGATATTTATTAGGTAAATAATGATAATACTTACTAACTAATTCAATAACCTAATATAGAACATAATGTACATTATTTGTCTGTGTAACTGGTAAGTACATCCAAATATTCTTATTATTATGTATTAGTTTATTAAGGCGAACTCGCCATCCTCACCATAAACGCCAAGTTTTTTTAGAGGCTCCGATATTAAGATTCGTAAATTGTAAAGTTTGTTTTGATCAATAAATAAAAAAAAAAAAAAAAAAAAAATAATTTGATACCAGGAGTTATACATATGATTGATTGACGTGTGTACCTATTATTTTTGTACAAGTAATAAAATTATAAAAATTAATAAACCCACGAGCATTTCCGTGTTGCTATTCGCTGTATTTTTTTAAAGGCACTATTACATTTTATATGCTTGTAGATGTAAAATTTATGGCCTCTAATTTACGGTCTACAGACAATTTCAGGTAGGTGCACCGTGCAACGTCTTATGAGTACAATGTGTTTAGGCAAACTAATGGAAGGGAACCGCAGGTTTCACGTTGCGGCTGACAGGCCCCACCTCAGATGCCACATCGTGCAAAACGGTGACATGTTTGTATTGTTCGTGAAGGTACATTACACATCTCAAAGGCGGATGGTAAAGGCGAATAGTATATAGTATAGTACGGGACTAATAAACATTGACCCTAAAAAAAATATATGTAAAGCTGATTTTTGGCACAAGTGTTCCTTGGGGTCTGAGAAGTACCTCTTAAAAATTCCCCCCCACTAGGCCGCGGGCTGCCAACTCCCCAACCGAAGTTTTTTGTAATTTTCTCAAAAAATATTAGTGCTAGACAAAAACTTTCTATGGCGAAAATTATCTTCATTAAATTATCTATAAAATAATATTATAGTTCATTTCGGTAAGACTAATAGTTTTGGAGATATGTTAACCCTTTATGCATGAAAAGAAAATATTTTGCATGTATGGCTTTTTGTAATGTAGTTTCTTGTGATTTCCATAAAAACTGATAGAGCTACAAAAGTGTTGTCTGAAACAAAATAAAAGGCTATTAAATTAGCTATAAAATGATATTTGGTTTATTTTGATAAGAGTAATAGTTTTGGAGATATGCCTACCTATTGTGTAAGATAAAGAAAATAATATGCAAATACCGTGTACGTTGTTTTTAATTTTCGAAAAAAAAATTACAGAGTTAGGAAAAACTGATTGAAGCAGTAAGAAACATAGTTAAATTACCTACAAAATAGTATTTAGTTCATTTTGATAGCACTAATAATTTCGGAAATATATCTGTCATAGTTAACATGAAAGCAATATTGCTCAAAATTTTATATGTTTTCTGTAATTTATAGAAAACTATTAGAGCTCGGCAAAAAACTCTCAGAAAAAAAATGAACACCATTTAACCACTTATTTTAAAAAAATTAGTTTATAGAGATAGGACTAATAATTTAGAATAAATATCCATGTATAGTGTACGAAAAAAAATAAAAAAATTGCTAGAATCCTATGTTATTTGCAATTTCCACAAAAACTATTAGATCTGGAAAAAATCCTTGGAAGAATAATTAATTTCACTAAATTACCCACAAAAAAGTCTCATGACGAATTTAGATAGGATCCATAGTTCGAGAATTATGGCAACCTATATTCCAAGTATTTTTTTGTTTTTTCAACAACCGTGGTTAAATTTTTGAATTTTCACAGAAACTACTAGAACTAGGAAAAAAAACATAAGTAGCAAAAATGAACTTCATTAAATTATCTTCAAAATAGTTTTTAATTTATTTTGATAAAACTAATAGTTTTGGAAATATGGCTGCCTAACTGGGATAAAAAACTAAACCTTTGTAAAATCCGTAAATGTTTATTGTAATTTCAAGAAAAAGTATTAGAGTTAAGAAAAAAGCTGTTAGGACTTAGTACAAAGATTATTAATTTACCTGCAAAATAGTGTTTAGTTTATTTTGATAGGACAAATAGTTTTCGAAATATACCTTGCTGTTGTGTATGAACCGGTGGTAGTCATGTAGACTTAGCATAATACTATATATTATATAGAAATTAACCCATAAATGTAACATATTTTTATAACATCCCCTCCTCCCACAACCCCCTCCCACCCTCCACAACCCCTTGCCCTCCATCACCCACAACCCCCTCCTCCCTCCCACAACCCCCTCCCCCCTCCCACAACCCCCCTTATTTGGGAAGTGTGGTGTTGTTTTGTAGATAGATAGATAAAGATATCATGATTATTACTATTAGTTTATTGTATTATAGCATCGATGATTTTCAAATAAAATGTCATGCACATTTTCGATCGTAATATTTCCGAAAGTATTAGGTCTATTGAAATGAAATAAAAAACATTTTGTAGACGATTTTATGAACTTTTATTTTGTTCTGTGGTTTTTTCCTAGCTCTTATACTTTTCGTGTAAATAACAAGAAAATTAAACAATTTTTCAAAAAAATAAAAAATACGCATAATAAGCCGGCATATTTCCAAAACTATTTGTCCTATCATAATAATTTAAATATCATTTGGTAGATTATTTAATGTAGAATATTTTCGCCACAGATGGTTTTTTTCTAGCACTAATATTTTTTGAGAAAATTACAAAAAACTGTGGTTGGGGAGACGTTTGGGGGGGTGGGGGGAATCGCCCGCGGCCTAGGGAGGGGGAATTTTTAAGAGGTACTTCTCAGACCCCAAGGAACACTTGTGCCAAAAATCAGCTTTACTACATTTTTTATTTTAGGGTTCCCATACAACGCTTGCATAAGTAGCCTGAGCTAATATTCCTGACGAAATTTTTGTCTGGAGTTAGATTAATTTGGGTGTAAAACCAGACTTAATCTTGCATAGCATCCATCGTCTTCTAAAATCACTGCGGTTATCCCCTAACCTTTATCCCCATAATCGTTAGCTTCTTCTCAGGCGCTATAGTCTTAGCAGACTGGTCGTGGCTGTCATTTGGGCTGTTGCTCGCTTGAAAATTCGTCTTCACACCTCCCTGACGGTTTCTCACACTCAATGAATGCATCGGAATTTACATGATATGATGATTGATAGCCTATATTTGATACGTTCATCTCAGTTTTAGCACGTCATATGTATACCATGTCGTCGAAATTGGCAAGCAGGGAAAAAGAATTATTATAATTGCACTCTATTGGAATTAATCAAGCTTTTTACTTCTGTTTCGTTATAATGTTTTTATTATAAGTAGTTAGTGTAGCATTTTTCATTCTACTCAAGTACACTAATAGTAGTAGTTTGTTCCATAATTTCAATAAATATTTAAATTAATCCCGAAAGGCTGTTGATAATTTAATTCCGGACAACAAAGGTTCTCATAAAAGGCTGTGTGCCTATATTTTATTCATAGGTTGGGTAATGGGGATATATGGGTGAATTTTAATAGGTAGTAATGAGGTTTCACAAGTATGGAAATAATAATTATTATTATCGTGGGCAGCGTGAAATACAGAGCCGGTTTTATAATAAGAAATACTAGTTTTGTAATAATAAAAATACCTACTTCTTATTATTATAAAACTAAATAGTATTTCTTGGATACTGGTTGAGGAGTAGGCAGGTACATGAACTAAATAAACAAAATTCACTTTTTAATATTTTAAATTAGCTGATTTTTTCAATTGCCCCAGCTCTTCCAGCTCTTTGTATCAGTCTCGGTTTGATGGGTTTGATGGGTTTGATGATTTGTTATGATTTTTTATCGGACGATGAATTTTTTTAGATAAGTAGGTCCATACTTAAGACTGACTTTAAACGTGTTAGGATGGCGATGATTTGGTTGGTAAATTAAACCAATAGAATTTATGGCAGGTATAGTATAGTATTGTAGAAAAAATACATATCTATACATTTTAATTTTGCTACGAGAAACCTCCGGCTAAATTCAACACGGATCCGCCCACAGAGGGTTCCGTTGTCAATTCTCATCATACCCTAAAAATCGTCAAGAGCTGCATTTAACTATAGTAGTAAACATTAAACAGTACAGTAATCTAGATTGCAATTCCAAATGTACCAAGAGGGAAATACAAGAATTCTCACGGAGTGAACTGAAGCAAATGTTAAATTAAACGAGTTCCAGTATCTGATTCACACTTCAATGTGCATCTTATGCGACAGTGCACGGGACTTCTCAAATAATTATGCATGTATGAAAACATTTCTGAAGAAACAGTATAAAGATATATCTTTATAAAATACCTAGGTAAATAGGTGCTACTTATTGTAGTATTGCTAGATGTATGCATCGTACTTCCATTTATGTATTAGGTAGGTAGGTACTTAGTCCACCTGATAGAGGCGTTTACCGAATTTGTTGGCCTTATTACCTACCTTAGGTATGCTAGGTATCTGGGTATGTACCTACCCATCTATGCGTGGCGATGTCAAGTTAAATCCTTATCCTTACTTCCTTACTAATATTATAAATGGGAAAGTGATTTTGTTTGTATGTTTGTTCCGCTTTCACGCCGTAACTACTGAACCGATTGCTTTGAAATTTTGCAGACGTAAAGTTAGAAGTCCGGATTAAATAATAGGGTACTTTTTATCCCGGAAAATTAAAGAGTTCCCGCGGCAACTAAAACTCCTCAATCCACGCGGACGAAGTCGCGGGTATCAGCTAGTCTTTCGTTACATAAATTAAGTACCTATATGTAGATTTCTGGAGCTTTCAATATATGCGGACGGCCATAAATCGGTCTCAACCGATTTATGGCCGTCCGCATGTAAGGCACAAAGTTTCGTTTGGTGAGTGGTTAATTGTAATAGTTACGAGTATAGTATAATTGATTGAAATTACTAAAGCTATGAAAAAGCCTTTAAGGGTATTCTCTCTTGCGCTTGATTAAGCTTCAATCGCTGCCTCGTCGATCCTCAAAGCCTTGTTAGCGTCTAATGGCACGAGAGCAAGCCCTCTTCACATATTTGAACCATTTCAACCAACAACCGCACTTATTGAAAAAATATAGCGACCTAACCTTAGTGGAACTCTTGTCGCTTATTGATTCTTCATATATTTATGCATAGGGACATTACTATAATATTTTACCATGATTCCTGCGCTATATATCCGCGAGGATTAAAATGTTTGAAATAGTAAAACTCTAATAGGTGCAATAACTGAAAAGTACAAATTGATTAAGTATTTGATAGAAGCACGAGTTGATACAATATACACGATTGACGGTACAAAGAGTTTTCGTAAGGAACGCAGTACGCTGTTACGTCTCCAATTTGCAAAAATTTTAATCATCAACATCCAAAACAGCCTTGCCTTGTCTGTCGTCGATAAGTAGGTATGTATCTGTATGTTGTCCAACATAATTAATAAATAACAACCATGTAGGATAAAAAAATATTATTGAACTATGAAATTTGGCGAACGCCAAATCGTAATTGTAAAAAGGCCGAATAACACATTATTGTAATAAGCAAAATCTCTTACGTCGCACAAAGGTCTAATTTATAGGATTGTGAGAAGACAGGGCCTAAATTATGTACCTGCGATAGCGACGAGCTTTTAACTGCCTAATCGAGTGATTTTCTTGTGCCCACTCTCTTTTTACAACCAAGAATACACATTTTAAATTCACTGCGTTAAGATATCAGCTGAAATGTAGTCAAATAATACTTCCGTCATATATAGGTTACATCATTTGTTTACCTTTTCTTGAGAAAAGTTATATCAAGTGGGTACATAAATAATATTGATTTTTCACTATCATTGTCTGCTATTTAGCTCAATAAACGTGTTTCGTAAATTATCGTATTATTTATAAATAATAACTTTTCTTTAAAATGAACAGAGCAATAATATGTTTTCTGGAGTAAAATCAAGAATTCTACGTAATAATATACGTCCTTTAGGTACCTATTCTATGAGCTTATGACTTCAGTTCATTACCGCGTCGAATCCTACTCCTTTACCATTCTTATGGTTCGGCCGACGGCCATTAGTGAATTAGTGAAACAAAAATGTGGCTTGTGCTTGCACCTCCTCGATCCACTCCATCCATTTGGTAAGGCGAACCTTGCCCTTCGTAAGCCGTACCTACTTCATAAGCCGGCACTGCTTTGACTCCGCCGCGAATTATTAATATCACTACAGCGTTGCGCCATATAAGAAAAATATGAGGCTTAAATTACCTAAAATAGTCTGAATAAAAGTCCGGTTTGTTTACGCGTAAATCTCACCATTGATAAGAGTTGAAATGGGACAGTTACACGGGTAGGATATAATAAGTATTATCAGATGACACGTCCCAGGGGACAGTAAATATCCAGCACGAGCGATTAGCCGGCGCCCGCAGCTAACAAACATGTACACATTTGTCACATTACGGAATCAACTGACTGACCTACAAACTGTAGATATGAAGCAAAGTTCAAAAGTTCATACAATATATTGTAGACACGTATTTACCTGCTGCAGTTATGCTTCTCTTAGGGGTGATATCGAACGAACGGTATGAACGGTGAATTTAGAACATCAATGTGAAGTGCCTGTCCTATTAGATCCTCAATTGGGATTCTCTACCCTATCTTTAGTTTTTGCAGAAGTTCAGAATATTGCCGGCTGGTGCTTCCGTGCCTACGTTTGTACTTTTCTATTTATCTGAAAAAATATTTGTTCACGGGAAGTTCGAGCAGCAGTACAATCATGCACTAAAAAGCTTACCGTTCGAGTACTGGATTAAGCGGTACGAGACTGCTCAAAACAAAATCCAATTTCTATTAACCGTGTATGATATCGTGAATACAATGATTTTCCCAAGTCCTCTGGGGCAACAAGTTGATGAAATATTTGTTCAATCGCGTGTGTAACGTAGTTTCATTTATTTCACTTTTCCCGAGTCATTCGAGTGAAATAACAACAGTATGTACCTACCTACGGAGGACGTGAATCAGCAATAAATTTCAGTAGGAATTTTTGTATATCAATTCATCAAAATAAACCTTGGATATTTAATTTGGCAGAATATGAGAGCGTACCTATGGAGCCATTTTCTAAAATATTCCCTATCGACGGGTATGGTATAGTAATAACAGTGTGGTGGCATGGGATTAAAACTAAACCGTACTTGGCGGTCAGTACTATCTACCTACTATCATTTATCCAGATTCTATTAGGATGACAGTTGGCATTCCATCCTTTTCTCTCGAGTGTTAAGAGTAAAAGAGATAAACCTATTTTTATTATCGTTATAGCATTTGGATTGGGTTATACTACGTTCAAGGACTCCGACTTATGAAAACCTTGTCCTGGTCATGCAACAGCAACGGTAGCGATCACATCCTTTCTGTATTCCTAGCATCGCAGATAAAATACTTAGCATGCAAATACAAACTTACGTCAAATAGAAAGAGGTCTCAACATCGAAATCTCTAGAGCTAAAGCTCGTAAGCGTCCCAGAAAGCGTTGGCTAGACATCGTGAGCGCAGATTTTAGAGCCAATAGACTCAAAAAGCTAGCGTGAAACTCGGCAACGTGGACTCCAACATGCAGGAAAGCGGATTATTATGTTCTGAAAGAAATTGACGATTCAATAAAAATCGAACTTTAGATAGATTTATTTTCATGCTGCTTATATATATTTGTATTTGTCTCCGACCGGTTGATAACAAAGCATCACAGGAAACTGTCAGTTCCTGCAGGAGTAAAATTAGTATTAACGCAGTCGCTTTCATTCGACTACAGGAACGAACCATTAATCTTATCCGATGAGATTGCGTTCCAGATTCGACACAGTTATTTAATTACCCGTGTAGAGAAGTTTTTATTGTCGTCAGTTGAGTAATAAAACTATTGTTTGTTTACGTATTTCGTGGATAAAACTTCAATAAATAAATTATAATTATCTAACATAAATATGACTGTCCTGTTAAATATAGCTTCTGGTTAATAACTACTAAAATATTATGATACCCCAGCTTTGTCCAGACACATTGTCTATAATATAATAAGATGGCATACATCACCATTCCTCTATATTCCATCGATTTGTGTGAAATCTATTTCTCCCAACTAACTTTTAACCTACGAATGATGTTTTGACAGTTGTTCTTTCGGAATTCTGTTAAAATTTCAAATATTTTATTCGTTATTCGGCACTGGATAAATCGGCCCTTAAACGATATTTCAAAGGCTTCTTAAATATAATAACAAAAATATTGTGCCTACCGCACAATTTATCAAATTATTACCAATTAAGTACTATTATCATGAAAGTATATTGTATTTTTAAAATATTAAAATGTAATTAGGTAAGTATTGGAATTTGGAATGTAAAGAAGGCAATTTTAGTAGTTACCTTAAATCCAGTTTGTGTTTCCCTTTGAGTTGCAAAGTCTTTCATAAAGTGTCAGATATTTCATAAGCACGGCAACTCCACTGCAATGCAGAAAGCCTAAGAGCTAAGAGCTCTTCATATCCTAAGTATCGTCTTAGTCCTCTGCAGCTCCTTATAAGTTCAGGCCTACTTACGCTAAAAGAATGAGAAGTACCTACCTATTTAGTGTTCTATAAGTACTTACTTGAGTATTTTCATCATCATAGGTAACTAATTGCCTGAATTTCGAAAAAGCATTTCATTTTTCTGACCCTAATTTAATTCTAACAATCAGATATTGATAGGTCTCAGGTTTCAGGCATGGTGTCTTCACGTTCAGTAGCGAAAATAAAATTATAATTTGTCCCCCATACATAAAATAGTTTACCTACCTGCCTTTACCTACTAAGTACATCCAGTAGGTTCATACTTACCTAATGCATAACTGCATTATTGTTTAGAATGATACAAGGTCGTAGATTACCTATTTACCTATAGATATTTAACAAAGGTTTAACTGTAATTCGGCAGTGGACGCAATTCTATTGAGAATGAACGCTTAAAAAAACTTATCAAACTTTAAATCTCTGCTACCTTAACTAAGAGTGGATTAAGGTTAGGTATACAAATATCGCAATTTATAAAAGGTAAAACTGAAATATTATGAGGAATGATGATGAATTATATACATCAGTCTTGTTAGTGATCCTACCTATTATTTGGAGTATAAAAATAAAAGGAGTACCTACTAGCGGCTGACTCTAGTACAATTTGAACTAGAGCATAAACAGTACTTGAGAAGTGCACGAGTGCAAAGCGACAGCGTGAAGTACTCTCGTCTCTCTTCGTTACAGCAATACCTACTGCTCTAACAGATTATTTGGTACAAATGTATTAATCTCATTAGCTTTTTTTAGGAAAAGGAGACTTTCTTGTTAAAAGGTGTTCAGGGTATCCAGATCAAGCTCGCAACTTTTGAAGCCTTTTTTAGTCAAAGTTGTAGGCTTGCAGCCAAATTTACTTTTGGCTCCTCAATTTGGCCATTTAAAGCATAGGTAATGCTTTAAATGGCCAAATTGAGGATTTCTTTCGACTATGAAATGTATAAAGCTTGAATTCGACACATAGCGCTTGAACCGTCTTTGTGGCGAGCCCCTAAGTCGATTATAATCGAATAGTGGAATTAATAATAAATTATGGATTCCACTGAAAGTCTGTAAGTATCTGGTTATATACCTATATTTTTATTTTAGTTGCTAAAGTTTCTTCTTAATTGGTTCAGTGAGTATCCGTGATGTACTTACTAATAAACGTTCATTGAATCCACATTTTATGAAAGATATAACGTTATATTTCCACTTTGTTTATATTGTAGGACTTCCTATACCTATATTGAGACACCATAGCATACAGCAGAACCCAATTTGCATTGTAAATCATATATACCTACCAATATATCAAATAATAAAATCCGACGTTTTGATGTTTAAATTTTGAATAACCTCTATAGAAATATCATATCATACTAATATTATAAATGCGAAAGTCACTTTGTTTGTTGGTTTGTTGGTTTGTTGGTTTTTTGGTTTGTTGGTTTGTCCTTCAATCACGCTGCAACAGAGCAACGGATCGACGTGATTTTAGCCCGAAAAATTAAGGCGTGCCTGTGGGAATTAAAAAGGGAATTAAGCCACGCGAACGAAGTTGCGGGCGTCCACTAGTTTTTGTATAAGTTTAGCCTGAATTGAAGCGTAAAATGTACTCCAGAAGTGCAAGAGCGGGAAGCGGCCGAGAGTGAAGTGCTCTCTGTTCTTGTAGTAACTGCAACTGTGCTGCAGTACCTACTAGATTACTGTTTTCGGTAATCGGTATTACCATGGCATGGCACTATGAATAATTGTATGTACCTATACAGTTAAAACTGCTTTTTATTTGTGATACAAACGTGTTTCTTGAAAAAGGTATATTTTTTGCATTTTTGTCGACATTGATGATTCTTTTATTGCTAACGCTGAACCGCTAGAATCTAAATTAAGAGTGTGATTAATTGTTTGATGATGATGACTGAGAGCCTGTTTTTCTCTGAATGCAACCTATGTAGGTATATACAAAATTTCGTTTAATCGTTTAAACAAGCAGACAGACAAAAACGCAATTTCACATTTACAATATTTTATGCTATATTGAAATTACTAGATATTGCCCGCGACTTCGTCCGCGTGGATTGAGGTTATTTCAAGTTCCCGTGGGAACTTGAATTTGCGCGATAAAAAGTAGCCTGTGTTATTCCAGACTATAATCTATCTCTGTGCTAAATTTCATATAGATCCGTTCAGCCATCCAAACTTTCGCATTTATAATATTAGTATAGGTTAACTAACAGTCCACAAAGAGTAGGTACATAATATTTTAAGTGAAAAAGAGTACGTAATTTTTAGCACAATAGAAGTGCAGTAGAGAAGAAAACGAGTCGTTTTCACAATGGGAACCGTATATAGAACGTTATTAAACGAGTCCTGGTATCTGATTCACGCTTCAATGCACCAGCTCTGTCCTCTGATCCCTCTGTATCTAAAGAAATACTCGTAGTTTCCTAAGATAAACATGTGTTTAAGCTTTTGTGTGAAAGTTTTTTGTAAGACCTACAGTTATGTAGACAAGTATAAATTACAAATTTAAAACAACCCCCGACATAATATGGAAGGTAACAGACAAAGAAAAATGCTGATGACCTACAGACGGATCAACAGATTTTCATGAAACATGGTTAAGAACACTCGAGATAAAATTTTCTATGACACAAAAAAAACTACTATAGTTTGGGCGTTACGATACCACAGACAGATACACAAACAGACACATTAAACTTATAACACCCCTCTCTTTTTGCGTCGGGGGTTAAAACATGTACTTACTTACTTTATAGTTTCCTCACTCTTTAATTAATTTGGAAGTTATGAACATGAAAAGAAGGCTTAATATCAAACAGTGTAACTACGTCTGAAAAAGTTATGCTTGAAGTGGTTTTTGGTCGATTGATTATGGTGATTATTATTCTAATATGAATAATGGTGATCTTGCTGACCAAAATGCATTGTCACTCTTTAGTCACTAAAAAGTCTGTACAAACACTGCGCATTTTTATGATGATGACAATATCATGATAGGACCGAGGACTAGTCCTTTTGATCTGATATCAGAATCAAAAAGACTAAGAACGGCATGGGAACAATTACTTAGTGTGGAAGTTGCTATAAGAGATCTGTAATCAGCAGCGAACGTCCATCGGTTGAAACAATCTATAGATATATATAATTCTAGGATTGTAACGCGATGTTATTAAGAATCTTCCATATTTATCAGATATCATTTAAACAATTTACGAATATCTATTATACCTGTAGGAATTTTGACCTAATAGCTTTAGCTATTTTCTCAGTATCTTTATGCTCTCACATCGGGCTTATTGGAAACAATATTCGGCAGTGGGTTGACGCTAATTGTGTCGAAACGGGCGGATGGATCGTTCCATGTCGCACTAAAATCGCACCTATCTCCATCTCCTATGCAATCATGCACCTTAATCTACTATCGATCTCGCTTCAATGTATTGCAATCTCGGTTCCATTCCTGAGTTTGTTTCTGCAATTCAAACTAATTAATCCTAAAATATAACATTTAGGACACTTACGTCTCTCTTAAATTCATAAAATAAAGAATTAATTAAGTCTTCCCTATTTTTTAAAGTTCGCGTCTTTTTTTGTCTAATCTAAATTTTGTCGAAAGTATTTAACTAATATTTACCTACCACAAGTAATACATAATTTGTAATATAATGCATCATTTTGTTTATAGGATATTGGAAAGACTTTTCCGTCTTACTTCATCCTACATATCAGGGTTAAAGAAATCTAAAATTAAAATACTTACTTGAAATAGCTTACTATAACCGGCTTGCAGCCCGAAGCGATCTCAGAGGATTGCTCTTGACCTGCAATGCAAAACGCCCTACAAAAGCGCGTTGGGCCAACTGCAGTCTCCGAGTAAAACAATGTTCCTTCAGACTCGTGTAAAAATGGGGTAAGGTTTTCTAAGATACGCAGTCTTACAATATTAATTAATGTGGTTTTATATCTTTGAAGGATAATAATCCAGCCTATTTAAAAACAGCTTTCATACCCACCACTATTTTAGCGGAGCTCATATTTTTCTTTTTCAAAATCAAGAAATTAGTTTATTATCATAGACCTTTATAAGAACTCCTTATTAATGAGTAAACTTTATCACAACTAATTGATTTTTTTCATTTTTCGATGCCAGGAATCTAAAGAATTAACCGAACTGTAGCATCTGTAACACTGGTAAATGAAAGGTAAATGAAATGATCAGTATGATCTGTTGGTCCGTTAGTAGGTTGACCCACTGAGATCACTACCGTTTAGGTAGTGGTAGTCTTCCGTGCCTCGGAGAGCACCGTTAAACCGTCGGTCCTGCGCCTGATCTCTCTCCGGTCGTGTCGGATATTCCGTCCCATCGGGCTTTGAGAGTGCACCTGTGTATGCGCACACACTTATGCAGTATAATATTTATATCTCGCGCAGATGGCTAATCTATCTGGAGATAGGCCGAAGCCGAAGGCCGTGGCCGAAATTCGGTCTGGAGGACATTATTATTTTTAGTAATAGTAGTAGTAGGTTGATTTCATATAGGACCTACTTAGCTTCGGCCCGCGGATTCGCTCATTTTTAGTTCGATTTTGATTGGTAAATTTCAAAACCCTACTTTACCCCCTTAGGATAAATTTTGAAAAAATCTTACTTATCGGATGCCTACGTCATATTTGGAGCTCTCTGTATGCTGAATTTCAGCCCGAACAGTCCAGTGATTATATTCAAAGTTTCCTTTTATGTATAGAACAGACACAGACCATACAGCCAGATGATTGTCTACTTCTCCGCATGCATCTATCTTGTCTGTAGTTATATTCGTATCAATATTTAAAATTGGAAGGCAGCTAAAATAAGCCACTTGTGTTTTGAAACAAAACATAAAATTGGCCATAATTTAGGAGAAGCAACGCCTCCACCGCACACATGGGAAATTTATTAGAGACCGTGACAGAGATACCATCTGCGTTTGATTGCTTTAACGATAACGATTTTTTAAATGTTAAATTTAAAAATAAAGTTGTTTGAATGATTTATGAAAGTTCGAAGTTTTGGTAACAAATTTATGGTGTATAGAATTACTGAGACAATTAAATTGAACTTAAAATTGAAGAAAATAATATTTATTTTAGAAAATAATATTTATTAGAAAATAATATTTATTTTGTAATATTCTGTTTTTGTAAAATTTTTTTGTTAAAATTATGTTAGTATGCAATAAAAGTATATTTACTCACTCATTCATTCAAAATAAAAATACAATTTTCAGTGTTCATTCTAAGCAACCTTAGAAGCTTAGGTGTTATAAGGGTTGCGTGCCAAAATGGTAAGAAAGCAACCCTTATGGTGCGACAATGTCCGTCTGTTACGTGTCCGTCTGTTTTTCAGATATTGGCAATAAACCGAAATCAGAAATAAAATAAATTTTCTCATAGATTTATATAAACTTTACAGGAAAAATAAAACGAAGTCTAGCTAGGAGAGTGCTTTCATAAATTAGCAGTAAACCATAACACACTACTAAAAACTATTTTTTAACTAGTTTAAGGCTGTAGCGCAGTCTTTATTATCTAGAGATCGAATAATAAAATTAAACCAAATTCTTCCAACGGAACTATCAGTGCGCAAGTCCAACTCGCACTTAGCCGGTTTTTCATGTCGACAAGGTAAAATGAAAATGTTAAGATAACGATTAAATTATATTTAACGAGAGTTCGTACCTACTCTCAATGATCTTTCACCTTTCTAATAAAAGTGATCGGTGGGTTGAAAGGTACAAATAAGTTGAGAGGACGGTTGTTCTCATGTCATTAGACATTAACAAGGCCTTGGTAATGGAAGCATGATGTGGTAGCGATCGAACTCGGTCAAGCGCAAGAGATAGATAATACTCTTTCAAAGGCTTCATGCTTGCTGATTATAATTTGGTACTAACTATAAACTACTATATATAACTTGTAATATTGTACAATGTACATATACTTGCAGTACAATACGATCATTCATAAAAGTTCCCCATAAATCATAATATTGATTAATAAATCCCTCTTTTACTATTGATTACCTATCGCTGAATCCACTGTATGTTTATTCGTTTTTCAGAAAGCATCTAGGAAGGTGAAAATCGTAGACAAGAAATTCAGTATAGTGTGTGTGAAAAGTTTTACCAGAAGTTATAATGTGAAGAAGTACCATTTTGTCAAATAAGCTACCTATAGTACGTGATAGGAGCGTGGTTAAACATCTTAATAATATTTAGTGTATTTAGGCTAGCTAATGGAAGGGAACCGCAGATTCACGTTTATAGTGTCAGGCACAGCCTCGAATGCCATACCCTGCAAACGTGACACGTTCTTGTTAAATGAAATTATGTTAACTATGTTCATAATAGTTGCTCATATACCTACCTCCTATTATCTATAATTATACATACATACTAGATGATACTCGCGACTTCGCCGCGTGGTTTTAGGTTTTGACAAATCCCAAGGAAATTTTCCGGTATAAAAATGTCCTTCATGTAAATCTCTATTCCAAAATTTCCACAAAAATTGTTGAAATTTGAACAGTTTTTGAATTAATAGGCCGAAAAACAGACAAATACACTTTAACATTTATAATGTTTTAGTATGGATACAAGGTATTCTTTTGGAGAAACTGACGTGCTGGGCCTAGAAACTTGTAGTTTTACAGGTTTCGTAAGGTAATCCTTAAAAACATTTTGCATTTAGCACTGTTGCATGGAGTAAGTGACACTCAGATTATTGAAATCACACATGAGCTTGAAGTCTGTTCTAATGTTTGGTAGTACCATTGCTACGTAATACGCAGTCAATGGCTTTCATTTTTTATAACCACTGAGTATATAGGGTATCTGAAAAACTTGAATGCCTTTTGCGTTTGTATCGTTCATTTAAGTTATCGTTGCAGCGTGTGCTACATAAAGTTCATGTTATTCCTTGCTTGCTTCTCTAAACAAGCACTTTAATCTTATTTATATTTCTTATCCTCGTTTCTAATTAGTAACACTAACGCTTGCACGTTGAATTGTTATGAAGTAAGGCGAGACCGCGATAAGTAAATAAAATTGTAATATCACGTGAGCAAGCACTGCGATGCTGTACTCTCCGCTCTTAAAGTATAATAATGTTTTGCGCTAAAGAGCCGCAGTGGTACGTGTAGTTTATTCTAACTAGTTGGTCATTTCATTCACTATTAAGTTTTTAATCTTTGGATGAAGGCTTATTATTGTTAACGCCCTTCAAGGCTTTATTAAAAATTAATACTTGTGAATAAGAATGAATCATGTAATAAATCGGTTAGTAGGTACCTAACCAAATAAAAAACAAGTGGCAAATACATTAAATTTCAAATCAATATACCTTCCTAATACATATTTTCCAATAAAATGTAAGCATGCAGGTTGCTAAAATTTCGTCAAAATTATTTAAAGGGATAGGCCACGAAAAAGTAACAGATATGTAGATGAACACGATTTTGTATTTATTATTTACTAAAACCACAAACAAATGATTTAATTTAATTTTTCACGATTTTGTTTAAAGTAACACGTTAACTGACGTTTAGAAGAAATTTTTTAAGCAAGAAATCGACATAGTTTTCAAGTCTCATATCGACAGAATGTTCTGCATCGCTAGCAGACGAGTTTTGTCATCATGTCTTTCCGACCCACTTGTAAAAAATATAGTGATTTTACGTTCGTTGCTGTATAAATGCTTCCTTCAGGTCCAGGACTGCTAGAAGAATTTTCTAGCTAGTGACGACTGTGGCTGAAACAAGGTCTCATTTCCTTCATATGTCCTTGACGTTGTTAATTCTTAATCTAAAAACCTACGCTTGTATCAATGGCATCCAAAGGGCTTGTAGACAGTGGCATCCAAATTCACACAAGTAGGATATAACTTATGAGGAATTGAGTTATAAATATACCTATCTTGCGAAAATATTGGGTCCGGAATGTATTTGATATTTTTACAGCTCTTCCATAATATCGTGAGTTATTGCGGAGCCATTTGAATATGAATGTAGGCTTGACAGTTTCATGTTGACCTGAAAAGATGCGAAAAAATAAATGCGTATGTCACCGTAAGATTGCAAAAACCGTTAGATTATAATCCAACTAGCGATATTGTAAACTGTCGACGGATTGTGAACCGTTCAATGTTCCGAGTGTCAATTTTTGATATATTCATTGTGTTTATGTTTTCTTGTCTCTTTCTTGTAGGTTAGGTTAGGGTTCGACATAAGCAATCACGTAGGGGCACTTAGGTTTTATCGGGTTAATATATCTAACAGATTACAATCTACCGAAAAATAATGCGTTAAATTGGAATCATTCGACAGTTTACAATTTCGCGAGTTAGATTATAATCTAACGGTTTTTACAATCTTACGGTGACACGTATGTAATATTTTTACGTGTAAGTAAGTAGGTAGGCATGATCTCTGTTAGTAAGGATAAGGCTATGAAGGGCGGGGTTACATAAGTAGGTATAAATTAGTCTATTTAGGGTCCATTGCACCATCGCTAATTACAGTTAACGTTATATTTGACCACCCAAAAACCACTTTAAGCTGCTTAAGTCAGGATTCTTCTACTTTTTAACAAAATTTAACTTATAATCTTAATAATCGATGCATAATAATATGTACATAATTGTGCTATTCACTTAGCATTGCTAGCTGTTCTTTTTGGTGATGAAATTAAATGGTGTTATTGACCCTAAACATAGTTGAAAATGAAACTAAAACACTTGTTCCTAAACTATTCCTTTCTATAATAAAATAGTTGCTGTAGTTACTCGTGTCATAATAATATTAATATTTTATAGTGTTGACGTTAGCAAAATACGGCGCGGGCGGGGTCTCAGGGGCGGGCGAAGGTAACAGAACATTACTTATTAAGCCAAAAGGGTTTGTAATGATGGCAAAAGGTCCTCTTTATTGTTCTAATGCTGAGCTTTTTATGTTATCGTCATTGAAGGATGCATAAACTCCCTAAATAGAGAATAGAATTTGCGACCTCCATTTTCTTACAATATAGGTATACGTATAGTTCTTTAGTATTTTACAAAAACAAAATTTTCGATATTAAGTATAGATTTTCCCAAGAAATTATACTTATGGGCCAGAATACATAAAGCTTTATAATATAGGTTAGTTAAGGTGGATCTAGGTTAAAATAGTGGTCTCGAAAAGCGGCAAAGACCGTAGATATAATAAATAACGTATTACCTACCTGTTGTCCTTGGTGAGAGACGAAAGTGACGCGACACAACGCGACAAGATACGATTCCATAGATTTTTATTTTATTTTAAGTGAAGTAAGTGAACTTTTAAGTGAAGCGTCAGCTACTGTTTGATACTGCCGCGCCGAGCCGCATCGGTCGCATTGTCGCGTTTGTCACTTACTTAAGTAATTTATTAGCGACACTGTAACAAAAATTCTGAACGGGGCTAAGGGAATTCTTAGAATAATGGCGGTAATAATTAGGAAATACGCAACGATTATTATTCTTGCTTAAAAACAAAGGGTAATTATGAGATTCTCTTTTACCCAGAATAAAATATTTCTGGGTGCCTTCCGAAAGGTTTAAATACGAAGAAAATCATTTCAAACGTTTTAGTATTTCTGTGTAACAGAACTCAAGACATTTGCTAAAATCCCTCTTTGAAATTTGAATTTGAGCGGCACATTACGAAGAAAATGACTGGCTATAAAGACTTCAAACGCAGGCTAATCGTAGCTTCCGACCTTTCGGTCAGCGAATAAGGGCTATAAGTACCTGCTAAAACATTTTCTTGCTTTATTGAGTTCCCTTATTCAAGAATTTTTGTTACAGTATTGGACGATTAAAATTCGTTCTTCATCATATTTTTTGCAGCATTTTGTTAAAGTGGTTAATTTTAATATTAAAAGAGAGGGCAGTTTATTGCTTGCTCGCCACTAATAGTAGTTACGTGGCATTGTGTTATTTTGTATTTAGAAGAAGCTTGGGTTAAATAGATTATCCAAATCACATATACCTATCTTCCAAACAAAGAGTACGGCCAACCATTGTACTCCAAATACAGCTTGTTTTTCTACTTTTTAAATAACGACTGTCTTCCTAAGGAAAGTAAAAGTAAGGTTAAGGTATTTTACAAAGTCGTGACAATGGTATAAATCCTCGCCTGTCAGCTCAGCGTGTTTCATCAGTGAGCACATTTGTTAAAACCTACTTACCGCTCTCATATCAAAACTTCTAATTTAATTTGAGTGCAACGAGACGTTTACTTAACTTTCAACTTTAAACAACTATGTTAAAACAACGTTCAGTAAATAATCTGTAAATTGATATTGCCACTAGAGGATACTGTAATGTAAATAGTTACAAAATATAGTCTTTAATTAGATGATCTAAGTACATAATAAACGAATTAACAATGAATTTCGTCTTGCGCTCTAGTTGGCACACCCCGGTCTGAATCAATTTGCTTTTTACCGTCTGCAGTTACCGTTGCCCTATTTACAGTTCCCTACAAATGCGTCACTGAAATAAAGCATAGATATATCGGTGATAAAGTTTATCAATTTCAGTGAAACCAAGCAAACAAGCAATATATCTATAATATAAAAATAAGTCGGAGATCCTTCCTGACGCTATAACTCCAGAACGCACGAACCGATTTCCACGGTTTTGCATTCGTTGGAAAGGTCTCGGGCTCCGTGAGGTTTATAGCAAAGAAAATTTCAAGTGCGGGAACGGGAACGGAAAACCGAAATTCACGCGGGCGGAGCCGCGGGCAAAAGCTAGTTCCACATAAAATTGTTAGATGGGTCCCGGCTGTTCCCGTAATGTTTCATTGTGCGAAATGCTATAAAATCCTCGTAAAAATTTATAAAGCTACTCAATAAAATTGTATACTTAGAGTTTTGTGGTTCGGAATATTACTTGGGTTACAGAGAAAGCTCTTAAATATTTTTTTGTCTAAATATTGAATGGATGCAAATGCAAGTAGGCAAAGAACTAGGTAATATTATAAAAGACTAATTACTACTGCAGCTGTAGTAAAATAAACAGTACTTAGTATTTAATTAGTAAAGGTGCAGTATTTAAATTTCAAAATCATAAACATCTTTTAATTTTCTAGTCTCTACCTAGTTTGCCGTTAACCTTGTTTTGGGTGAATACAGCTGGTGTCAGATATCCCTTGTTTTTGGTACTGTAGGCACAAAACTAGCAAACCAGACAATAATTTATGCGTACTTAAAAGCTTTAGACGAGTTATTTACTGCGTAGTACGAAGGTGCGCCGTCGCCGCGTGTATGTGACAGTGGCCCAGTTAAAATGTCTCTTCCGTAGCGTCGCAATGCTGTCTGCGTGCCAGCGCAGTCGCTCGCCGTTCGTTTGCTGATTAACGGATTTAGGTTATGTGTAGCATGCACTAACAATTATTGTGTAGATACACTCAGGGCGAAAACAGACTAAGAAAAACAGACAAACAACAAGCAGGATAAAAATCCACGCGAAATGCCTACATCGTATCGGTAACACGTTTTGCCCTGTCACGGTAGAGCTACCGCAACGCTAGAGCAATGGTTGCGCTAGTGTGCAGATACGATAAAAATAATTCGCTGCCAGTTTTTTTTGGCTGTAGTGTGTTTTTACCCTAAATAAAATGAATGACAAAGAATGAATGAATTAAAAGGTAATTTTTATCCTTCTATGGTTAATATTTTCCTTCTAATAAAGCGAATAAAAATGCTAAAAGTGGACGACAAACCAAGTTCAATTCAAGTTTTTGGATTTCACTACGCCGCACCGCCCACCATATACTTTTCTTTGTTATTTTGGCCCCAATATTTTCTTAAAAAGTAGGCCTTTCACTTTCTTTATTCTTTCAGTGCTATGCTCTCAACGGCGTTTGATTATTATTGTTGTTTTTCTCTCATTTATTTGTATTTTGATTTCTATAAAATTATTCCTGAACATGTTTTACATAAATATATAAAAATACTACAAAAAACATCTTTAAAAAGAATTCTACAAGTTATTATTATCGTTATATATTTTACTCTCATGGCCAAAAATAAATATATGTAGTAAACTTACATGCATTATAGAAATACATAAACCTACTTAAACATTACTTACATACATATTTGTATCGGGCGGAGGATTGCAGCGGAGGATTTTTTCATTTTATTTAACCTAGTTTATATTATGTTCATTTCATACAATAAAGATAAAAATCCTGACTCACTCATTCACTTTTTGACCAATACACACCCAAATTTTTCGCAGAGGTTGCTTTATAATGTAGAATGAATAAGGCAGGATTTAGCGAAGCCTTGAGCGTTCGCTAGTTCTTTTACCACTCACTCAATCACTTCAACCAACTGCCAGCGTACTACGTAGTACAAGTCTCTTCTCAGAATGAGAAGGGTTTTGGCCAAAGTGCACCATGCTGGCCCGGATTGGCAGACTTCCCACACCTTTGGAGAACATTATGAAGAACTCACACGAAGTTGATCTTCACCGCTAAGGCAAATGATATTTAATTTCTTAAAACGTACATAACTACGAAAAGTTAAAGGCCGTTAAAGTTAAAGTTAAAGTTAAAGTTATCGAAACCCCGAAAACCCGAATTGGAAGTCTAATCTATGATAAAACTCCATAATTTCCGGGATAGGAATAGCCTATGTCCTTCCCCGGGATACAACCTATCACTGTACCAAATTTCATCAAAATCGGATGAACAGGTGGGCTGTGAAATCGTAGCAGGCAGACAGACACACACACTTTCCCATTTATAATATTAGTAAGTATAGATTTGAGCCATACGAAGGTACTAAGAAGGTAACGTGTGGTGTGATAACGGCCCTGTGTTTGACACGGTGTGAAGCCTTTTGCGTGTCAGGACAAATGTACGCTGAAATCTGGTATATTTTTTGACCACGTTTATGTAAATCATCGGCCTTCACTGTACATTGTATGTAAATAAAATGTCGTGCCATTTATAAACACAATGGTGATACCTATGGGATTTAACAACGGTTATTGTTTTGCAATGTGGTGTTGGAGATGGATGCTTCGGATCCCACGAATCGTGAAAAGGATCAACAAATCAATCCTGGAACAGGTTTGTGTAAACACCAGACTCTCTACAACGTATTTACCAGAGAATTATTAGTTAACTTAGATAAACTTATAGTCGTAGGCAAGGTGGAAGGAAAAATACCACGCCGCCGATCACTTAGCCGCTGCTGGTCTGAAATAACTCACTGGCCTTCCACTGACAACTGCAATCCGAAAAGCCGACGACCGAAAAGGGCGGAGGGCTATAGTTAACAGCGCTAGTTTTTAAGCAGAGAAGATGTTTTGTTTTGAAGAAGAAGAAATTTTTTGTTTTGAATTCACTTAATCACAAAAAATCAGGATAACTCATTGTTATTATCGAAAGAGAAAACCGATGACCAAAAAAACCAAAGGCCTTTTAGTTTGCTTTTTTAGAGAAGTAGAACATGAGTAGACATGTAAATCTTTGCCTGAATTCGCTGATCTAAGGTAGGCACATCCTATGGGGTAGCTATTATTTAATCTATAATATCGATATAATATTGAGGCTTTCAACGGAACCTAATGACCTTCTCTGTAGCATACGCTACGATTACGCTACGCTACATTTCGTAGAGTAATAAGCCTACGGAAGCTCCTAACGTTCGTTGTAGCATAAGCTGTGATTTTCGTAGAGCATAAGTCTATGCAAGCTCCCCTACATAGTATACAATTTCTAATCGTAATTTTCCCGTAATATACAAATAAAATGTTTTTTGTTGTGATTTCAAAAAAATAGTACTTAATAATATAATATTACAACCTACAACGTAACTAACTAACCTTCGCTGTAGCGTACGTAATACGTTGAATACGTTATGAATTTCGTAGAGAAATAAGCCTACGCGAGCTCTCTTCAAAACGTATAGTAGTATTTCTATTCATAATTATAGTGTGATATACACAGAAAAACTAATCTGCTTATTAATTCTTATATTTTATGGATATAAAAATAAATAATAGTGTGCTGTAAAAGATATTTTCTTCCATATTATGCATATTAGCTGTTCCAAATTACTAAAGGAAAACCGTTTTAAAATTAAAAAGGATTTCGCGAAATTGTATTGCGATTAAGTATCATATCAACAAAAATGCATTTAGTTTTTTTCGCATTACATTATGGTTTTACTGGCTGGTGCTCGGTGCATCTTCATTTAGTTTATGTTAATAAGTTGGTGCTTAGTCGCAGAGCCGTCAGCATTTTCACGCTAAATGGCAAGCTGCACCTTATCGGTGCGGACGAAGGACGAGGTTTTGAGGGTTGTTTCAGGGGTGGCGGGAGGTATGAAAGGCCCGACAGTGCTGGCCGTGACGCTGCCTAGAGCGGACGTGGACGAACGACGCTTATCTAGAAATCTCACGCTCTTTCCCATTGCTTTCGGTTCGGACTTACGTTAATCGAATTAAGTGACGCGTAAACTGACATCTCAGGTGGACATTGGTGTAAAACATTCACACTGAAAGGAATGGTTCCAGATCAGATAGCAAAAGAAAACTAAGTGGTATGCCATACTAATAAATATTATTATTGTAGCATAGCAATTTAAGAAATACAATGTTTTTTTAGAATAATACTGAATTATCATTTAATAACAGCTGTTATAAATCATAATGATCGTGAGATTTACTACAATTACTACTAAAGCATTATACATAAGAGCTACAGATAATATCTCTATTGTTTACGAATAGTTGTAGAGTAGGTTTACAGGCCTTACATTTTACCAATTACCAAACCTTTGTTACAGGGTAATTGGTTCTAAATAAAACATATTTTATCGTTAGCTTTAATCTGTTATCCTATTTGATAGAAAGCGTTATTGTACTATACAAAGGATTTGGTCGCAGTGTGCGCACGATGTTTGTCGATCGTCTCGTTTGCATACCTGTCCAATAGTTTGATGCTGAAAAATAAACTGATTTTGCATGCGATATCACACTGACTGATTTAGTGACTTGTCTGATATCTAAAAGTATTTAGAGATTTTTTAAGCGGATAATATGGAAATTAGATAATAATTACGCTAGGTTTTATTTTGCTTTGACTCTCAAAATACACGTTATTTTCAGATTTGTAATATAATGGTCTCTGTACTCGAGTTCATATGAAAATGACATTCTTTGATGTATAAAGCAATTTTATTTGCAGAGAAAAAGAATGCAAATGAAGCGGGTGCCGTTGATCAAATGCAAGGGCATGTTCTGCGTATAATGGATCATAGCAATGTTCTTTTTTGATAATAATTATTTTAAAAGAAACCCCCTTTTCGTTGGTGTGGACTTGGCTTAATGTTAATCTATTTCACTGGGATAGTAATTAAGTTGGGGAAAGACCTCAATTATTTTAAGTAGGTAGATAAGTACTTTAATTTCATTGTTTAGATTCTGAATGTGGGTTTTTGGCCTATTTTATAAAGAGAGATCAACGTTTCTCACACATCACTGTACGAAGAGAGCGGCTCTGGTTTTTCTTCACTCGTATATATAAAAGGTTAAATATTTTCAGACCTCCCTTGAATAAGATCACAGGTGAACTGTACGACTTGGACAGGTCACCTGTCACCTGAGCAGTATATGATTTAGTTCAAGTCAAACCCAAGTACAGACAAGTATCAATTGATTTAAGCTACATCGTGCTGGCCCGTGCATGGCGTAAGCCAAATCAGGCCTTAGGTGGCACGAATGACATCTGCCCACTAACCATTTATAAAAATAAAACTTAGGCACTAATACCGAAGCGGTTGTTATTTATAACAGCCACTATTTATAAAGCCGTGTCGCCTTTTCAATGAAATATTTACCGTGCATGCAGAAAAGGTATTAAGATTAACTTTTCATTTTCATTCCAAGTGAAAATTTCTATTGCGTCTTGTCATGAAAGGAGCTTTCAATGCGTTTTCAGGTTATTAGGTTATCATAACGTTTCTTTTGTCGTGAGGGGAAATGTTCCTTTGACCTTTTTATTGCTAGTACTGTAAATAACCAACGTGTCTCAAGGATAAGCGCTTGATATAAAAGGTTGTTTTAATTGTAAGGGGTCAAAAATTGATCACCTTGGTCTTCGGATAAAACGATTGGTCAAATAATTAAAAAAAAATTTGAGAAAGGTTTCTTCAGTAGGTAATATTATGTAGACCCAAATTTATATGGAGCTGACTAATTATTACAGCAAAATCCGATAGCAAAATTTTATATTTCACCCACTCGGAAAGTACTTACCTTCTTACTTTTTTCAAAACGAGTACGTCATGAAATTTCATTGTTAACGTGCTGAGCGGGCTGACAAAGTGTATGATATTTCATTGTTAACACGCTGATATTAAAAAAAAAATATTAACCTCAAATTTTTAATGTCAATATAAAAGACAAACTTATATGTTGGCCGAGGTAACTGCCAGCCCTCCGGTCACCTGTGGACTCTGTGAGACGAGAAGATAGATCCTTAAAAAAGGATCTGGCATCTTCGCCCCACGACCCCTCCGGAGGGCTGGCAGTTACCTCGGCCAACATATAAGTTTGGCTATTCAGCGGGGTAACGCAGCCAGCGTTCTGGGCACACTGCCTCATTGCAGCGGGATAGATGATTTTTTAATGTTTAGTTTTTAGTTTTTAATTTAGTTTTTAATTTAGATTTAATTTAGATTTTAATTTTATTATTATTAACAATATAAATAAATATAAAAGACTAACATAACAGTTATAATAAAATGAGGTCCGAGGTTCGAGGTCCCGGGTTCGCTTTTCTGCGGGGTCAATTTGGGAATTTATAATTTCTGAATTTTCTCTGATCTGGTCTAGTGGGAGGCTTTGGCCGTGGCTTGTTACCACCCTACCGGCAGAGACGTACAGCCAAGCGATTTAGTGTTCCGGCACGATGCTATCTAGAAACCAAGTAGGGGTATGGGTGGACCTATTATAATATTGCCGTACCCCTATCAGGTTAGGCCGCTACCATTTGGGACTAATAAAATAAAAGAAACGTATCGAAAAGCCAAATCGCTTGGCAACTCGTCGTTGTAGGGTGGTAACTATTTGCAGCCGAAACTACAAGTTAGGACATTTTAGAAATGATAAATTAGTCATTGCCAGGGGTCAAAACCAAGACCTTTACTCCGCTACATGGAGGTCGCCCAAACTCAGGGAGTTTGTACTAGTTACCGTCATGGGTCGCTGCCGTCCCGCATTGTGTATGACCATGGATTAAAAGTTGTTCTTCATAAACAATAGCTGGTGATCCGATAAGTTCACACTGGCAACCCTTGGGCCATTGAGCTAAGTATCAAGCAGCGACTTTCTCGAGTATTTGTTCTCAGTTGTATCATATTTACATAGTAATCTTGTTACTAAATTGTTTCAATTCCATTTTCCCGCTCCGCAGAAATGGCCGACATGTAAACAGCAAATAAAGATATTTGAACAGTCCATTTGTATGGACTCGCTGTGACATTTTCCGATAATTGTTGTAATAAAACTGCCAAAGTTATGGCCTAATTTCGGACGCCAACGAAGTAAACGCCCCGTTTTTATTGGCGAAATCATGTGTTAATTAATTAGCTGCGTTTGTTAGTGATTCTGATTACAGACCTTTTTATCAACTCAGACTATATTTCCATAGACCTTACCTATACTCGTCTTGTATTTTCGTGAGCACGCATAAATGTTAAAAAGTGGCCCTATTGTAGAAGTAGATTTATTTTCAAACTTTATCCTTTCATGAACATTGCTCTGGATAGTTATCTTCTTTAGAAATAAAATGGAAAAATACATGTTTCATCATGAATTTGGCCTCCAGCTGCGAAATCTGTGCTATATTTTAGAAAAAGCTTTCACTCACTATAATAGGTATAATTGAAATAAAAAATAGTACGGCAGTTTTATATTCTTCGTTTCTTATTTTATTTTTGTTCTATTTTCGCCATTTTTTTGCCGGTTTTCAGCGATAGAATATAGCTTGCACTAGCAAAGTCGTTTACAATAGCCGAGAAGTTGTAGTTTAATAAAAACAAAGAGGTGAATAGGAAAACTTTCCAGGCGTGACTCTCACTTGGGCCATTGAGCAACGAGTGTATGTCTTAGGAACGACAAACTCTGGCGTTTTTAGTATGAGAACAAGAGTGTCTATCCACAGAAGTACTATGTATAAGACGGTCCAGAGGACTTTGACTTTTCATTATTTTTCATATTACATCGCGCTCGAAATAATTTTTCCGTGCTGTGTCGCTAGGTTTATGCTATCTAATATTTTGTAGTTGTAGAGTAGATATATCTTACCTTAATATTTATTGATGCCCGCGACTTTCATCTGCGTAGAATAAGTGTTTTTGAATTCCCACGGGAAGTCCTTAATTTTCCGTGATAAAAAGTACCTAGTCTAGATAAAATGTCATTCTCCGGGTCCTCAAATATACCCAAGCAAAAAATCAAGTCGATCCGTTGCTCTGTTGCGGCGTGATTGAAGGACAAATCAACAAACAAATACACTCTCGCATTTATAATATTTGTATGATTATTATGATCCGGTATTGTTATACATTATCTATACATATAAAAATCAATTGCTGTTCGTTTGTCTCGTTAAAACTCGAGAACGGCTGGGCTGATTTAGCTTATTTTGGTTTTGAAATGTTTGTCCCAAAAAGAGCCTTACCGACTGACATGTCTCATACCTAATATCAAACTTTAAAAAAAAGATTTTGCATTGTAGGTTCTCTCTACGTAGATTGTGTGTGTGCTATAGAAAAAGCGAAAGAAGTAAGGATTTTGAAAAATCAGTAGAAGACTCGAAGTTCAAAACACCAATAGATTGGCGATGCTGCGGACAGTTATTGGTGTCCGTTATTTTATTTTTTTTATCCACTACAAGTTAGCCCTTGACTGCGATCTCACCTGATGGTAAGTGATGATGCAGTCTAAGATGGTATGGGGATAACCTGTTAGGGGCATGGCAGTTATATTAAGCACCCATACCCCCTATTCGGTTTCTACACGGCATCGTACCGGAACGCTAAATCGCTTGGCGGCACGTTTTTGCTGGTAGGGTGGTAACTTACCGCGGTCGAAGCCTCCCACCAGGCCAGACCAGGGAAAATTCAGAAATTATAAATTCCCAAATTGACCCTGCCGGGGATCGAACCCGGGACCTCCGCACGTTAAGACAACAGCGCTACACACTGCGCCACGGAGGTCGTCGTATTTATTTATTTTTGTCAGAATTTTCTTTATGCTATCATCATTCTTTACAATTTCATTTTTTTAATTATCCTTATCGATATTACCGAGAATTCTTCGGACAGTTTCCAACAAAATAACAGAATAACAGTTCGAACAGATAATAAAAGATCGAAACTTTTGCTTCATTGATTCCGATTTGAAGCGGGTCTGTCGTATAAAAGTTTGTATCACATACACAGGCGAATGAACCTTTCACAGCACATTTTGTATGTGAGATACTGAGCAAAGATTGACCACTCTTGCACAAATGAGGCTCCGGAAATATTCGGTTAATTTTATGCTTGATCCTCATACCACATGTTAATCCTGAAAGCATCTGTGTGTGGACTGGAGATGCCGACTATAGTGTCTAGTGTCCTTTACACACTAAATAATATCATCGCTACACAGTTGGTATAATATCCACCACCACCACCACTACAGCCTATTAACGTCCCACTGCTGGGCACAGGCCTCCACTCTCATAGGAGAGAGGGAATTAGAGCTTAGACCCACCACGCTGCTCCAATGCGGGTTGGCGGGCTTTAACGACTATTATCATGTTAGTGATAATAACCGGGACCGACGACTTAACGTGCTCTCCGAGGCACGGGGGTGTAACACCGCCAACTTCCAACTCCGGGCTGGCACTGAGAATTTCCTAATTGAAAAACCCAATACCTAACTTTTATGCCCGACCGGGAATCGAACCCAGGACCTCGTGATCCGCAGTCGACTATGCTAACCACTAGAGTCTGTTGTTTTTGTTGCCATTATGCGTTTTAGTTGCACACTAAATAATATCATCGCTACACAGTTGGTATAATATATCTTCATTTAACTTGGTAAGTATACAATATTTTTTATAAAGTTGGTATTATTACAACGTCTACGAAGAAGAAGCTTAATTCGCAATAATCTGTCGCCAAAGCAGACATAACTATGGGGTATAACGTGTACCTTACACGAGTAGCTTGTGATATTCACCGCCCAATATGCAATTCACCACACCACACTAATCTTCCAATTTATTCTCAACGTACGTTTCACTCCGACAACGGAGCATCCTCAGGAGATGTTGACTCGACAGTACACGAGTAAATCAAAGATTTTTCTGGGATTTTTCAAAAATATAACATCAGGTGGATGAAGTCGCAGTTATCATCTAGTTTTCTTAAGTATATTAGACTACTTACCGAAGAAACATCGTTTTTATTCATATTTTCATGAGATACATTTCATTAAATTAGAACAATAATTGAATTAATCCAGTAACACAATCAATAATAGTATAGTAGTAGTATCAGTAATAGTAGTAATGGTAATTAATCGATGCTTGGTAAAAAAATAAGTTCATTCTATAGTTTTTTAGCAGTTTTAGTATACGAGATAAATTGCAGCAGCCTCCTAGTTTATGACAGAGTGGAAACCAGATCTAATGCGAGTCATCCCAGTTTCAGGCGACCGATTTGGCTAGCTGAATAGCAAGTGGCAAGTAATAACGTATTCAAATTGGAATGCTGTCTGTCATTATTCTACATGGAAACGAGCTAAGTTCGGAGGATGCGCTGAGTTAGTATTATGGACATGGAACCGCTATATGGATTTCGGTACGTATTTCAAATTACGAGACACCTATTAAACTTTGAACGACTTTGTTTACTTACTAACAGTGTTCCAATATTATTTTACAAACAGTTTTTATATTTCATCGACAACGGAAATAAAACACTTTTGATAACAAACAACCTCAACATTAAGTAAAGTTTTATAAAATTGGAAATAATGAATCGAATTAAAATAATAGTCAACAAGTAATAAAATTAAACATTTTAAAAAAAACCCACGACGAACTGCAGCTCTATTATACCTTTGACCTTTATAACTTTGAAACAACAATTAGAACTTAGCAAACGTATATATTACATAATATCTAAAACATAAAACTGCATCTTTGACGGCTCAGTCGTTTTTTTGACCAGCGTGGTGGACTATGGCCAAACCCTTCTCTTTCCGAGGCGCGCTTGTCACGACAAATCAAAAGAGTCCAAATACGACGGGTTTACGATGAGTTCCTATGACAACCTCCTGGCTCCATCATGGGACCCTGGGCAGCATCTAGGTACAAAGTTCTTATCAAGACAAATCTAAAGAGTCCAAACGCGACGGGTATACGATGAGAATTTAAGGAGTGCCCATGATCGCCTCCTGACTCGATCATGAGACCCTGGACAGCATCTTGGTACAAAGCGCTTGTCACGACAAATCAAAAGAGTCCAAATGTGACGGGTTTACGATGAGAACTTAAGGAGTTCCTATGACCACCTCCTGGCTCCATCATGATACCCTGGGCAGCATCTAAGTACAAACTAAATATATCTAAATCAGCACAGTACTTTTTGTGAAAAATGGTAACATATCGAAATATTAAAATCATAGACTAACGCTCAGCTTGGTTGTCTATGGTCCTAAAATATATCTAACAACCTTCTCTCATATATATATATATATCTAATTCAATAAACCGCATCTCAATCGGCCCAGTTTTTTTGTGAAAAATGGTAACATATTGAAATATTAAAATCATAGACTACAGCTCACCTTGGTTGTCTCTGGTCCTAAAATATATCTAAGAACCTTTTCACAAGCTAAACATATCTAATGCAAAAAACCGCATCTCAATCGGCCCAGTACTTTTTGTGAAAATGTTTAACATATTGAAAAATTAAAATCATAGACTACAGCTCAGCTTAGTTGTCTATGGTCCTAAAATATGTCTAAGAACCTTCTCTCAAGCTATATATATCTAATGCAATAAACCGCATCTCAATCGGCCCAGTACTTTTTGTGAAAAATGGTAACAGTGGTTGAAAAATTAAGATCATAGACTACAGCTCAGCTTTGTTGTCTATGGTCCTAAAATATATCTAAGAACCTTCTCACAAGCTATACACATCTAATGCAAAAAACCGCATCTCAATCGGCCCAGTACTTTTTGTGAAAAATGGTAACACGTTGAAATATTAAAATCATAGACTACAGCTCAGCTTGGTTGTCTATGGTCCTAAAATATATCTAAGAACCTTCTCACAAGCTATACGTATCTAATGCAAAAAACCGCATCTCAATCGGCCCAATACTTTTTGAGAAAAATGGTAACAAAAAAGTGCACAAACAAACAAACAAACAAACACACAACCTCTTAGGGCAAACACATATACCGTCTCCGCTTCGTCGACGGTAAAAAACCCTCTTTAGATGATTAATTTATGTAACGAATAAATATAAATTATTGTCATAGATATTAGAACTTCTGCAAATTAATCAAAATAATATATACCGTTAAAATATTATCGGTACCTACTATTGAATATAGTTTATCTTACACAATGTACCTACATGTTACATTCAGTTGTCACAGTGTCAATCTATGGTATCAATATATTCAACATAAAAATAAAATACTTATCGCGACTAGTGTAGTTCGAATAAAAAAGACGTGTGGCACTCGGAGACTGCCGCGGTAAAGCTATTGCATAGTATTTTTTATCAACTTGCTATGACTACTTGTGTTGTTGACTTCAAGTTGTTGAAAATATAAAGGCGAAATATTTTTATGAAAAGATGATTTTGGTTGCTATGACTACTTGTGATGTTGACTTCAAGTTGTTGAAAATATAAAGGCGAAATAATTTTAAAGAATTATGTTTTCAATAGTCCAGGTGTCCAAGGGGAATCAAAAAACCTCAATAGAAGGACACCCGGACTATTGAAAACATAATTCTTTAAAATTATTTCGCTTTTATATTTTCAACAACTTGAAGTCAACAACACAAGTAGTCATAGCAACCAAAGTGTTAGGTTTTTTTTCGTTACGGAATTTCTGGATTCTGTCTCCACGCTCAAGGCCCGCGATAGAAGCTATATAGCTTAATAATTCAGCGTAATTTGTAAATAATCGAGTCCGAGTATTTGTATTTATTAAAACATGAAAATCATAAAATTATTATGATAATAATATTATTATGATTATAACGACATGATATCAATATCACTTGTACTTTATAGCTTTAGGTATGAGCAATTTGTAAAGTAATGCTGAAATAAAGAAAGTTTAAATACGTTTCTAAAACTTTGATTTTGCACCCGATTTTTTCCCGCTTTTCCTCAATATTCAATTTATAACTCTCTGTTCCGTTTTTTAGGTGTGATGCCTGGATAAAAAATTCTGTGAAACGAATCAACTACGTGTAGGTACGTACACAAAGAATAGATACGCGTGTTGAATCCTCTGTACGTGACGTGTAGGATATCCGGTTGGTTTATAGAGATTAAAATACTTTGACATAAAAACAATCTATTGCAAATAGAGTCCTCGCGGATGCGCTGTTTGTTTCTTTGCATGGTGTCTGAGTTTTTAGCTATGAGTATATCACGCTAAATATTTAAATCCATACTAATATTATTAATTCGAAAGTGTGTCTGTCTGTCTGTCTGCTACGTATCACGGCCCATCTGTTCAACCGATTTTGATGAAATTTGGTACGGGGTAGATTGTATCCCGGGGAAGGACATACCTAGGCTACTTTTATCCCGGAAAATTAAAGAGTTCCCGCGGGAATTAAAAAAACTTAATCCATGCGGACGAAGGCGCGGGCATCATCTAGTTAATAATAAATTATTCGTTCGGCGTACCTATAATAAGAACGAAGGATAAGCCGTTAGAGTTAGAGAAAGGCACACTTCGTATAGTTCAATGATAAGAATAGTTTCAATTAAATATCTTTTATCGGAAATAAAATACTGCATCCAAATTTTAATTAAATTTGTCATTTTTCCTGTTTTCTCGAGAGCATTCCAAACATTCGCTCCGTCCACACGTACTCACTCCATTTCGTGCGACAATTTTTTAGTCGTTCAAGTAAAACGTTATGTAATTTAATTCTAGTGCTGAAAAACTAGGTATATACTTGTTTGTTATAAACGCAGTTGTTAAAAATTCAACTAATCTCCGTTGGCTGCCATCGCTAACCACTATTATTGGATCTTACATTAGATATTATGACGTATGTTACGTGTTAAATTAAACACAATTAAGTGGTCGGTGCACATCCAAAAGCTTAGGTATTTCCTTATATTTTTATTACTAGCTGATGCCCGCGACTTTGTACGCGTGGATTGAGGTTTTTTGATTCCGCGGTAACTCTTTCATTTTTCGGGATAAAAAGTAGCCTATGTGCTATTCCAGATTATAATCTATCTCTGTGCCAAATTTCATCCAGATCCGTTCAGCCGTTGGGGCGTGATTGAGTAACAAACATCCATACATCCATACATCCATACATCCATCCAAACTTTCGCCTAGCCTATGTGCTATTCCAGATTATAATCTATCTCTGTGCCAAATTTCATCCAGATCCGTTCAGCCGTTGGGGCGTGATTGAGTAACAAACATCCATACATCCATACATCCATACATCCATCCAAACTTTCGCATTTATAATATTAGTAAGAAGTAAGATTAGTAAGATTATTAAGTTAAAAGTCCATAGTGGTTAAATTATAAATCACCGTTGTTGATCTCACAAATGTTAAGACAAGCGTTTCCTGGAAAGACATTAAAAATACTGTAGTAAAATCTTAACTAGCAGCAGCGCATTTTAAACTGATCAAAGATTTAGCGCGAAAACTTTCCAGAGCCCCCATTTCATTTTATTATCAAAAAGTTTCATTAAGGAAAAGTTGACGGGTGTTTGTTACTTTATTGTCCAATTCATTTCTCTGAAACGGGCGTAAACCGCCGCCTTACACAATGAAACCCCTCCATGGACTACAACTTCTCTTATTGAGTCCTCAGCACCCGATTATTGTATGCTTAGCATACAAGTTTGCCTTCTAGTTGTATAGAACATACTTCATTGTAATAGTTTGCTGTATATGATACTTTACAGATGGTCAGCACTGAATGTTACAAAGATTTATGTAAAAGCCAAGTTTTAGTATAAAAAGCTGTGCCTCGGCTTCACTCTATTATATAGGCATATTGGATGATTCTTTTACGGCTGGTTTGCAATCTTATATGGAAGTCATATTTTGATACTGATTTAGTCATGGTTTATATCAAGCAGCTATCTTATTTAAAAGCATTAATGTTTCCATCCAAATCATTTGAGTTTTCGTTTCATTAGTCAGCTTATCTCTGAGCGTATCCACGCCATACTAAAAGTATTTCCAAATATAGCATTTTATTTTAACGATACAACTTTACACAACACCTAGTTATTTTCTGGTTAGTATAACAAGTTAACGGGTATAAAACAATTGGGTGCAAGTGGTGAAGGCTTTATTCAGTGTCCGAGCGAAATCATTGCCGGCGAAAATAAATTGCACCCGCTTGAAATTACCTCTACGTTTTATGATACAAAAGAGGTAAAAACTATGTTTTTCTACTATCTACTTAAAATTGATGTGAGTTTTCATAGAAAATTCACTGAAATTGCCCTTAAATGTAAATCACTACTAGTTTTATTCGAGCTTACTTTAATACTTAATTGCGTTTTTGTTATGTGACTGTTTCTGACGCTATCCACCTTTCTTTGGCACGTGCGACGTGATCAACGCGTGCTGACGTTCATGGCAAATATATTTTTCTAAAAAATGATATTATGAAATGTGCACATTTCATACCCTGTGAGTGCTGAACGCGTAATACGGTAGAGTTCCAAATTTAAACTATTTAGGCCAAAGAACATTAAAACAAGTTACAAGATATTCAGGAAGAAAGATTCCAAATTCAAACTTATGATATGTAATGAAAATACATACATTCTTTACTGGCCTAGGCCGGAAAGTTTAACTTTCGAACTCATTTACAGGGCATGAAATGTGCACATTTCATATCATTTTTTAGAAAACAATTTTCCGGTCACACTAAATGGCAGATTTACGCACAGCACGATAAGTTACAAGGAAGTCTTTGTATTATAAAAGGTTATAAATTTGGGATCTCTTTAATATATGATCTCCTGACAAAAGGCGCAAAAGTTGCCATTTACATTTTTAGGATACGATCGATAGGGTCGAATCTGTCACACGTAATTTCAATTTCAAATAATCCGTGTATAACTAGCAGCATAGCGGCTCTGGCCGTTTGTTCGCCTCCTGTAGGTTCTGAGTGTGTATGCCTGTACAGTATGCGATTACTTTTGGTCGATTTTTTCCATAAGTAGGTAGAGTCTAGCTTAGGTACACAATCCATGAAGTCGAGAAAAAGTTAGCTTCTACCATTCACTTTCAGCGTGCTCATTGCATTGCACTTGGCAAGCTAGTTCTTTTGCGAACGGAGCCAAATCGTCAAATAAAAACTCTGAAAATTATCGTTAGAACAAAAGTAAGCTGGGATATCAAACTAAATTTAATTTTTTGATATAATCTTCTTAAGCTAAAGTTTCACGCTTTGTTATTATCTTTTGGTTTTCGTGGTTAAAAATTTAATAAAAGTATTTAGGACCTAGTGATAAGAAAAATTTACGTAGTTTGCTGTGTAGACCCCATTGCATGGTGGTAACATATTCATAGTTAAGTACTGTAAAAGAAACGTTAATCATTCCCGATATTCATTCTATTCATTGATATTGGATTTGGTTTTAACTCTGACTGAATTTGGAGGTCTATTTGTTTTCGTTGAACGAGCACAGTTGAATAGAAATATCAAAAAGTAATTAATTCTAATTAATTTTGGCAACCTTGTTTGAAGAAATATTTCTATCGGGATAGGAATGCTATCATCATACTAATATTATAAATGCGAAAGTGTGTTTGTTTGTTGGTTTGTTGGTTTGTTGGTTTGTTGGGTTGTCCTTCAATCACGCCGCAACGGAGCAACGGATCGAAGTGATTTTTGGCGTGGGTATAGTTGAGAACCTGGAGAGTGACATAGGCTACTTTTTATCCCGGAAAATTAGGAAGTTAACTTAAACCACGCGGACGAAGTCGCGGGCATCACCTAGTAGAGAATAATCAGCAAGAAAATCTGTGCTTGTAGGTGTGCAAAACAACGAGATTATTTCTTATAAGAAAATTTCCAACCGCTTTGTCTCTACTGCGCATCGAAACAAGTCGTAGGTACTTAAAGCTCGGAATTTATAGAAAACTTTCTAGTGCTAGTGACCTAAATTTTAAGTCGCTATCCTTAACGAATGGTTTCGCGTGTCGTAATCGTGTATATTCTCCTCTCTTATCGCGAAAAAGCGAGTTTAGGTTTATGGAAATAGTGAGAAAGTTTTTTATAACAATGACTTATTACGAAACTAGCTGTGCCCGCGACTTCGTCCGCGTGGAATAGTGACTTTTGGCAGCATTTTTATTTTTTAGGCCAATTATTTTGCAAATAAGACATATACATACAATAACATTACACTACAACTGCCTCGTTGGTCTAGTGGTTAGCATGTTCGACTGCGGCCGACGAGGTCCCGGGTTCGAGTCCCGGGTCGGGCCATAATTAAGTATTGGGTTTTTCCGACTAGAAATACTCAGTACTAGCCCGGAGTTAGGAATTTGGCAGTGTTTCACCCCCGTGCCTCGGAGAGCACGTTAAGCCGTCGGTCCCGGTTATTATCACTAACATGATAATAGTCGTGAAAGCCCGCCAACCCGCATTGGAGCAGCGTGGTGGGTCTAAGCTCTAATTTCCCTCTCTCCTATGAGAGTGGAGGCCTGTGCCCAGCAGTGGGACGTTAATGGGCTGTAGTGGTGGTGGTGGATACAATAACATAAGCTGTTTACAGTATTTTACTGCAAATAGCTTATTTAAGTACATTTTAAACTTTCATCCCCTATTTTTACCCCCTTTAGCGTGAAATTTTTAAAAACTTTGAATGTCGTATTTATTTATATCTATTCAAAAGCCTAAAAAATAAGTTTCAAGCTTCTAGCTTCTTTCTATTCTAATTTCATACAAACTTTCACCCCCTATTCCAACACCTTACAGCCCTTTTTTCGTATTAAAAAGTAGCTTATGTCTTTTCTCAGGCTCTAGAGTTAGACTATCTCTGTACCAAATTTCATTTAAATCGGTTCAGTAGTTTATGCGTGATTGCGTAACACACAGGCAGGCAGAGTTACTTTCTCATTTATAATATTAAAATATGGATTACTAGGTAGGTAGTTGAATTTTATAAAACACATTGTCCTATAGATTTTCGTGCCAATTCACATTGGCAAAAATTTATTATTTTTTAATACAGTTGCTCAAAAAGTGGCGTATTGCAGGGACGTATAGCGTTCGGGATGTGGGCTATTACATACTCGTGTTTTTTTTTACCTTTCCCGAACTCGTGCGTTCTCTTTCCCAACTGTCAAAATAATGTCTATTAAAAAGAAAAACCAACCATGTAGTTTTTACTAAAAAAAATCATAGAAGTTTTTATGATTCATGCAAATACGTATATTTCTAAAAAGAAGCTACTAATTTGTTTTGATTGAATGAGTTTGGTTAGGTTTCATTTCATTTCATCTCATTCATTTTCATTTCATATCAATAAAAAAATTCTACTGAAGACTTGGCTGTATGGGCATAGTTCCCTTTGCCTACCAGAATGGGTGAAGAAAAAAAAAACTCTGCTTATATATTCTACGGTTGGCGCCATTTTTCAGAAATTTTCTTTGCGAGTTTAGTTGTTTGTTGCACAAAATGAGTAATTTCGACCCTAGTTTTTTTGAATTAACACCACCGGAACTCAGTATAATTGCACAAAATGCTTCGGAGAACATTTTACCGGAAAAGTCAAAAAGTCGCTACATAATTCAAAAAAATTCAATTCAAATGTTTTTTATTCAAATAGACTTTTTACAAGTGCTTATGAATAGTCAAATGAATCTACCACTGGTTCGGAATGCCGTTCCTACCGAGAAGAACCAGCAAGAAACTCGGTGGTTGCTCTTTTGAAAAAGTATATGGTATGTTTACAATAATTGCAATAATCTACATACACATACACACAACATATACAGATACATAAGTAACCGCAGTCCTGAGCATTGCTGGAGCGAGTCAAATCCACGCGCCTTTACATTAATATAATCTTCGACAGTATAATAAGCTTTTTTCAGGAGCATACTTTTAATGGACTTCTTAAACTTGTGTAAAGGCAAGTTTATAATAGGTTGAGGAATTTTGTTAAAGAATAGTATGCTCATTCCCACGAACGACCTTCGGACTTTCTTGAGGCGGAGCGATGGAGTCACGAGCCTATGGCGGTTTCTAGTCGGCCTATCATGCAGATCACATATTCTTTTGTAATTCTGAATGTGTTGTTTTACAAAAATTAGATTACTGTAAATATACTGCGAGGCTACTGTAAGAATACCTATTTCCTTGAATCTCTCCCTAAGGGATTCACGTGGTTTTAAATTATAAATTGCACGTATTGCCCTTTTTTGTAATACAAATATTTTTTGAATATCTGCCGCTTTACCCCACAGCAAGATTCCGTAAGACATAATACTATGAAAATAAGCAAAATATACAATCTTTGCAGTTTCAACGTCTGTTAACTGCCGAATCTTTCTGACAGCGTAAGCAGCAGAACTGAGTTTACCAACTAGATTTGATATATGGGTGCCCCATTGAAGCTTAGCATCTAAGGTCACCCCCAAGAACACGGTGGCCTCTTCTATTTTTAACATATCATTATTTACCACTAGATTAATGTTACGTATATTCTTGGTATTGGGCAGTGCGAACTCAACACACTTAGTTTTTTTTGCATTTAAAAGTAAGTTATTTACAGTAAACCAGTGAGTGACCTGGGAAATGGCACCATTTACGTCGTCAAAATCATCCTTATTTCTATCGACTTTAAAAATTAAAGACGTATCATCGGCAAATAGCACAATATCACAAGTATCCTGGACAAAATATGGTAAATCATTTATATATACCAAGAACATGAAGGGACCCAGAATGGAGCCTTGTGGGACACCCATTAACGAGGCTGATCCGGATGATTTCACATTGTTTACACATACCGTCTGAATACGGTCACTAAGATATGATGCAATGAGACTAAGTGCAGTGTCTTTGATTCCATAGTGGCTCAATTTGGTCAACAGTGTCTCGTGTTCAACACAGTCGAATGCCTTAGACAAATCACAGAAAATACCAATAGCATTCTGTGAGTTCTCCCAAGCATCAAATATATGTTTTAACAGCGCCGCGCCCGCATCGATTGTTGATCGACCTTTCGTAAAACCATACTGCTCGGAGTGAAGTAATTTATTTAAATTAAAATGCCGGAGCAGTTGGTTGAGCATCATTTTTTCAAATATCTTGCTTAGGGTTGGCAAAATTGAAATTGGTCTGTAATTATTTGGATCACTTTTGCTACCTGATTTAAAAAGAGGAATCAATTTACTACATTTCATGAGGTCAGGAAAAGATCCCAAATCCACAGACTCATTAAAAATTTGAGCAAGATATGGCGCAATGACATCAATAACATTGCAGATAATTTTCACTGATATCCCCCATAGATCTCCCGTTTTTTTGCATTGTAAAGATTTAAATGTTTTTATAATATCATAGGGGGTCACATACTCAAACTTAAACTTAACACTGCACTCAGATACATTGCTACTGAGAATTTTATAGGCTTCTGTTGGCGAGGAATTAAGGGAACTGGTAGTAGAGATTGGAATACTTTGGAAGAAATTCTCAAATGTATTTGCAATTTCTACATCAGAGTCAATAATACAGTCATTAATTTTAAGCTCCAGTTTATTGTTGTCCCTTTTATGTCTACCAGTTTCCTCAGAGATGACATCCCAAGCTGCTTTTATCTTATTTTCAGAGTTGATAATTTTCCGCTTTATGTGAAGGGACTTTGCTTGAATACAAACCTTCCTAAATAATTTTGAATAATTTCTCACGTATCCCAAAAATGTGGGGGTGTAATTATATTGCTTTTCAGCGTACAAATCAAACAACTTATTCCTACTTTTATAAATTCTAACAATAGCCCAGTCGCTGAATTTAAGATTTTTAAACAGCTTTCTTTCTATAATTTTAAATATTGAATTAAATTGGTTATTTAACAAATCAAAAAATGCTTTATAATGTTCATCCGGACCACCCTGTGTAAGGTCAAGTTTAGGCAACATGTTTGATAAATTTTGCTTGAATTGCCTTACTTTTTTTAGTGGTGACTGGTCTATACTTTATTATCTTTGTTGTGTTTTGTTGAGAGCTAGGGATAGATACCATCTGTCCGCAGTGATCGGATCTTAGATTGGTTATAACTGATTTCTTGACAACTTTACAGTCACAGAAAATGTTGTCATATCTACATACGACGAATTTATCGCGTGGAGAGAAGAGAAAAAAATAAATAGTTTTTCAGAAAATGTTATGTTGGCATACTTCTCCGAACTCTCAGCAAAATTAAAACCTTCTACGTTATGTTCGAGGTTTTCGATGATAAAATGTATGCTTAAAATAAGGAACAACGTGGATATAAGTGAATACCCAAAATTAAATGCTTTCTTAAAACAACAATCAGACGGTTTTACAAGTAAAAAGTCGAAAATATTAACATCGAATGAAGTGGAAAGGTTTTTGAACGAAGCTCCCGATGATCATCCCGATGCCATTGTATGACAAATACTTATACATGAACAATCATACGAAATTAATAATAGTTTGGCTCAAACAGTAAATATGCAACCTAAAACTTCCCCAGTTAGTTTAAAAAACTGTACCAATTTCAATGTATATGTGAATTATAACTTTTATAAGAAATAAATGTTATGTTAGTTGAGTTTATTGTGTTTTTATTATTTTATTAAATTGCTTCATTTTTTCGCAACTGTATTAAAAATAGTCGTTCAGTACACGTGCGGAACCGTCATTGCAACTTGTTCGACTGTCAACCTTGTCAACCTTGTTAGACATTTGTCGGAACTCTTTGCAATAACAGCCTTTTCACACTTGTAATGAAATATACTATTTCTATAATAACAGGCACGCTACCTATCTATCAATATTTTCGACCCTCATCAAAAGTATGTCGGTTTAGAATTACCAAGTTCATATACCTAATAGTTACCTATAGCTTACCCTTTCAGCCAAGTCGTTATAATATTATGTAGGTTGTTCTGTCATTGAATATTAACAATCTTGACAGTGAATGGATGATTGAAATTTAATTTATTCAATTAATTTGAATCGCTTTGTGTATTAAACTGCCATCAAAGTTTGTGATAGAATTAAAATTACAAATTTAATCTTTAAGACGATCCATATAAAGGAATGTTGTTGCTACGAGTATAATGAATTGAATTTATTTTGTCAGGCGCTCCGCTTAAATTTCTAGATAAAAAGCTTTTGATCTTATTTCGGAGTATTTTCTGAGTAACTTTCACTATAAAGTTAGGTACAAGATATGTATTTGATCCACTAAATGTTAAGAGTTTAATAATAATAATAATAATAATAAATGTGAAATACAATTTTTTAAATTCAATACAAATTTTATGCAAAACGAAGTATTGGGAGTAAAAATTACATTCCAACCATTCACTTTCAGCGTTTAGCGCATTCTATTGCACTTGGCAAGCTAGTTTTTTAAAAAGTTGAGCCAAATCCTCAAACAAAAATTCTAGCGCAATCCTAAGTTGGATTATTGTAAAAAATTCATTCTCTTGACACTTATGTACTTAGCTCAAGTCTGCATGAAAGCCATTTAAACGGAATGTAGTAAAGTGCTCAAATATTTTTTGCGGACAGGTTTGGGTCTTTTAGAAAAAATAACAATAGGTATGAATAGGTTCTATCTATTCTTATATATAATACTTTTTTATCAAATGTATAAAAATGGAGATAGGCATAAAATTTTATTTCTATCGAGAACATATTAGAAATCGCGATTTACTCCGTTCGCTTGCATCAGTGAAAAGATTCCATTTCCAGTTTGCATTTTCACGTACAACCTAAAAATATAGCCCTGTTTACTTAAATACAATCTCAGAGCAAACCATGTAGCTTCTACTGCAATCGCGTCACCTTTTACCGACTCCTATTTGCGACAGTCAAAAGGAAATGTATTTGAATTTGTTTTGAAGGAAAATATTGTTAATATCGCATGAATTTACAAAATGTTGCCAGTTCACAGAGAACGAGTTAGCTAATTTCCCAATATTCTTTGAATAGTAACTAGTTCTTTGATTTGATAATTCAAGTAGAAAAAAAATGATTTAATAATGATCAAGTAAAAGCTAAATTTGTAAAAAAATATTCAGTCAATATTAATAAATTGTAAATCGTTATTTAAGAAAATTTTATTTGAAAACTACGATATACTAAACGTCAGTACTATATTTCGTACAAAATAATTTCGCTTTATTTTTTAAGCTTTCGATATTGGTGAAAAAAATGTTTGTAGTGTCCAAAAAAAAGAGTTCAAGAGAGTTAATGGCAGTAAAATTTCCAAACTTTTGCTGTATTAAATTACAATTTACTTCGAAGATCTGTAAAAACAGTAGCTCAAAAGAGCTGATTTAACTTTGGGCAGTGGATGTATCTTCTTATAATAAGTACAAAAAAACCGGCCAAGTGCGAGTCGGACTCGCGCACCGAGGGTTCCGTACAAACCTGCAGTAAGTTTTAAATTAAATGTTTTTTTAAATATTTGAGTTGATTGAATGAAAGGTAAATTGCGATTTACGATTAATGACGTATTAAAAAAAAACTACTTACTTGATCTCGTTCAAACCAATTTTCGGTGGTAGTTTGCATGGTAATGTACAACATATATTTTTTTTAGTTTTATCATTCTCTTATTTTAGAAGTTACGGGGGGGGGGGGACACACATTTTACCACTTTGGAAGTGTCTCTCGCGCAAACTATTCAGTTTAGAAAAAAATGATATTACAAACCTCAATATCATTTTTGAAGACCTATCCATAGATACCCCACACCTATGGGTTAGATGAAAAAAATATTTTTGAGTTTCAGTTCTAAGTATGGGGAACCCCAAAATTTATTGTTTTTTTTCTATTTTTGTAAGAAAATCTTAATGCGGTTTACAGAATATATCTACTTACCAAGTTTCAACAGTATAGCTCTTATAGTTTCGTAAAAAAGTGGCTGTGACATACGGACGGACAGACAGACAGACAGACAGACAGACAGACAGACATGACGAATCTATAAGGGTTCCGTTTTTGCCAAATTTGGCTACGGAACCCTAAAAATGACTTACTATAAGTAGCATCAAGTTGGTATTCATGTGCCCATCATTAGGTATGTTGCTGTTAGTTCTGCCGTTGTCACAGCATGACAAGTATCTTGACGATTCTTTGCATATAATGAACTAGCGCTCCGCCCCGGCTTCGCCCGTGGTACATATATAGCCTATAGCACTCAGGGATCACGTACATATCCAACGGTGAAAGAATTTTTGAAATCGGTCCTGTAGTTCCTGAGATTAGCGCGCTCAAACAAACAAACTCTTCAGCTTTATATTATTATTAGTATAGATTATTAAAATTAACGGAATTGACCGATGCCAAACCTATCCTACCCAATATAGTTAAACTATGTACCAATGCCTAAGTACATAAAAATACAAGATGTATCATTTCGAACTCGTAACAATAGCTCTTTAAAGTGTGTCACCTGTGTCGTACTAGATCAATAAATCTTTTGAAGGTACAAGACTTCCTTTCTACTTGTTAGTAATGAAAGAGATTACGTAACGATGCTCTTCTATTGTAAGTGTGAATACAACACTCAGAGTTTTCTCATAGTCGAACATTCTTTGCCGCATTTTCCTTTACTGAGCACTGTGATAAATTGTTCCTCAAGCACTTAACTTTAAAAAAAACTTAGAATCACTAACCTAGATTTTACCGCCCTGTCTCCAACAAATGGAATTCACGCAAAGTCTACCAAATCTTTTAAGAATTCCAAAATAAGTTTTTCCATTTAAGGACTCTTATTTTTAATTAGTATTATTTGAGCATTGGACTTCATTTGATCTTACGTGAAAAGTATTTACTTTATACCCGTTTGCACCAAAAGAGGGTAATGTCTTTGGGGTGCATGTATTTATGTGGGTATATGGGCGTCAACAGATGTTGAATTTGTAATACGAAAATGTGAGTTTTATACAAAAGTGAGAAATGGAGGTCTGATTTTTTCGTGTCTCCTTGTGTGGAACCCGTGGAACCTCATTGAATAGGTTTTTAAAAGTAGGAAGAAAAAGGGGTAAGAAAATCCGTAAGGAAATACTTTCAAGGGCTTGCCGAGTTAAAGTTTGAAAATTCAAACAAATTACTCATAATTCGTAATCGGATAAATCGGATAACCAAACGAATTTGATACCAATCGAGAGCAGGAAGCATAAAGATCGTGAAAATATAGGGCTGCTTATGGAAATTCGTTCAAGGGTCAGGGTTGCCGAGCTTAAAAGTTTCCAATTTTAGGTGCCAAATATACTCCTTTTATCTTTTGATCATATTAAAATTCTACATCAATGCTTGTGATAAAAAGGTACACTTTTCACAGACCTCGTAACAAAACCACACTTTATTAGAAATTCTCAATCGAAAATCGGAACAGATGTAAAAAATATTGTACGGGATTCAAGGGGATATGTATCAAAATCACGCGTGGGTAAAACCCCTGCACGTGACCCAGTGGTACTACATGAAAATGTATATACTGTAGTCGAAAAGGAACCTTATTGCCTTGGGGCTAATTTTATTTTCGTTTATTTACTTTAGGTCAATTTATTGTGAATGAAAACGTGACTACAGCTTACCCTTATCAGGAAAACTGTAGTCGCTGTGGCTCTTATATGACTGTCAGTGAAAATTTTGAATTAAAATATTCACGCGTGATGTAAGAGTTAAACAAGTTTAAAGTCATAAATTTATACTAACGTAATCATGGTATGTTAAGACGACGCAAAGCTCTCTGATCTCTCTGATAATTACATTTACTTCCATAATCTAGGGCTATTTCATCCAATTTTTACGCAATGGTTCCTTTTTTGATTACACCGTTGCCTCTAAGCGAAAAATTTGACTCGATCGATGTCCAAAAAACTTATGTCAAACATGTCACATGCACAGAAAAAAATCAAAAATTACCTACACTTAACAATGCTACACGGCTGGAATTTCTGCCAGGTAGTGTAATGGATAAAATACTCACAACATAAACTAAAACAAAACGCTGATATAGTTACATTTTAACACACTGTACGGGATTCTACATTGTTTTGCGACAGAGGGGCATATTTTGTGATGTCACGGCAGGTATAGGTAGGTTGATGACTTCGCAAGATATATAAAATACTAGCTGATGCCCGCGACTGCGTGGAGGTATGAAAATAGATAGTAGCCGATTCTCAGACCTACTGAATATGCATATTAAATTTCATAAATATCGATCAAGCCGTTTCGGAGGAGTATGGTAACTAACATTGTGACACGAAAATTTTATATGTATAGAGAAGATGTTATGTGGTTACGCCATGTTCAGCTTTTTGTATCGAATGCATTTCCCCTCCTCTTTTGATATACCTTTAAGGTACCTTCAAGTCAAGAGTCAATAGGCATCGTCTAGGCAAGCGCGCTCCACCTTAGGCTGCATCACCACTTGCAAGCAAGTCTTTTGCATTTTTTTAAAATAAGCGCATGCACATAGGCTAGCGCTTATTTCAAAAAGAAAAACTACGAGTATACCATGTAGGTACGAAGAAATAATAAATGGTAGAAGGAACGTTAACTAGTTACCCTTCTTTATACCTCGACATTGTGTCAATACGGCACAGTCTGCTGGCAATAGGTACCTTTTTATGAAAGGACTATGTCACCAAATTCATTTGGCATTCAGCCACATATTATGTAGTCTGCACACATGAGAGTTGTTTTTGGAACACCTATTACAGCAAAATTTAGATAGCTATCCATTTTAATGCTCAGTTGATATGAGTTTTTACTTTGTGATGTGCCTTTGTATCGATATTGGTATTGGTTTGTGTTTCGTATTCCATTTGATATGACAAGGTTATACCTATGTTAAATATATTTGAAAACATAAAATCAGGATTAATATTTCGGTTGGATGGCCAGGCAGCGAATGGTTCGTTAGCTCAGTCATCAGTGCAACGTCGAGCGGCGTTATGTCGGCAGAAAAACTGGCTTTAACAAATACAAATCACCCGTTCACTGTCGCATCATTTAAATCACTCCTTTTTTGGGAGTTATAAGAAATTTTTAATTTTTCTTCTCTCGTTCCAATTTTTGTGTATTCGGAACCTTCAGTTCCGAAATTAAAGCATTCCGACTTTCCGATAGATTTACAAATTCACCTGAGTAGCTTTTTTTTAAAATCAATGTTAAAAGTTTTTTAGTGCAAAGTTTCAAAATAATTTTTAAAATTAAAAAAAAGCACTTTCAAACGTAGAAAGGTCCCCCCCATATATGTTTAAGCAAAAATTGAAAGTTAAGTTTCTCATGTAAGTGAAATTTTCTTCTTTTTTGATAAATACATTTTTTGAGATAAAAAGATAACTCCTCCTTTTTTGGAGTCGTTTGAAAATAAAATTTAATACTTAAAAATTATAAGTACTTTCCTTTTTGCTACGGCCATAAATCGTTTTAAAGAAGGCACAAAAAAGCTGAATTAAATATTTTTTACTTACAGCCGATCCGATCTTACTTAATAATAAATTTGAAAAACTTCCTTTGAAACATTTTTCATTTCCAATCTAATTTCGCCTGCTCCACTACACAATAACATTGTTTATTTATAAAGAAGACAGCGTGCTCTTTTCTCTCTAAATGAAATGATACATTGTTAATGAGGATTTCGCCTGATATTTCATGCGTCGAGTCGGCTGTTTTTTGAAACAGCGCTGCCGAGATCTATAAAAATTGCAAGTAACAATAGTACAAGTAATATGGGAAAATACGTATCGTTAAGAACATTCTTACGATTCATTCATATCGAATTGTGTAAAAATCCATACTTCCATACTAATATTATAAATGCGAAAGTGTGTCTGTCTGTCTGTCTGCTACGCTTTCACGGCTCATCCAGTCAACGGATTGTGATAAAATTTGGTACAGGGGTAGGTTGTATCCCGGGGAAGGACATAGGCTACTTTTTCGAAATAGGAATCGAAAAGTCCAAATCCACGCGGACGAAGTCGCGACCATCATCTAGTAATTATGTATTTAATAGAAATGGCAGACGCGTGTTTTCTCAGCCCATCGGATGGGGTGCTGTGATTTTGATGTTACAGAGATCAAACCTGCATCCATCGGAGATCGTTATTCAGTGCAACTTATTGATGTACAGAAGGATAAGACTGGTTGTTGAATCTATTTCATAATTTCGAATATGTACCTAAAAGAAATATTTTTAAATTCCACTACATGTTAGCCCTTGACTGCAATCTCATGGTGATGATGCAGTCTAAGATGCTGTTCGTGGGCTAACAGTTTACCTACCGCTACTATTAACCATCCCGCTCCGTCTTTGAACGGGTGTAATTTCTGAAAATATTTTCTTAGTTGCACTATACGTTATAAAAAACCTGCGTACATAAGCTTCTAAAACCAGCAGAATTTATTCTCTACGATGGTTTGTCAGTATATTCTAACGAGATTTGGCTAATGGCATTAAATAAATAATAAAATCTATGATTTTACTATATTTTTGATCAAAATAAACAAAACTATATTAAGAAATCCGAGAAACTACCGTGCGAGCACCATTGCATTTTCGTTCTTTGAGTGAAATGTCACCAGGGAAATCGAGAGAAAACTAGTGTAGTTTTTCACGTAGCTTGCGGTTCGTATGATCTCTTTTTAAATATGGAATGAGATAGGAGTCCAAAAGTAATAGTAAAAAAGGAAGTCAGAATTCTTAGCTGATATTTTACTGACATAATGATACAAAGTGTAGACCGCATTGGTTTCTACTCAGCCTATTAAACTTGTATAGCCCTCTGTAACTGACGTCATTCGTTTGCCAGTTAGTGTGACGTTAATGGTCAGTTAGTAGTTCATTATTAACAGGGTCGTTTGTCTTAATTATTAACATGCCATTGTGACTAAATCAAGGAATTCATTACGGTCATACTACGTAAATGGATTGTTACATTTGTGCTAGAAATGATTACTATACAGGGCAGAACTACTCGTACAACGAGTGCTACCAAATAACATGTTTTTTTTTGTGATTTAAATAAACATTAATGAAGGCTTGTGCTTGATGACAGTAATTTCCTGATGAGACTAAGGTTGAAACGCGCTTGCCTTGAAGGTACCTAAGTTACACGTGGTGGCTAAAACGTGTGCCGGAAGGGCGTTCCTTTCCTTATAGCGGTTCATAATTAAACTTTCTTACTTAGGTACCTAATTAATCCAAAGCGACATTCGTTTTTTATACTTGACAGGCCATGTTTTATTATATATAATGTATTGAATATAATATGTAGTTATTAGATGGGAATCCTATCATTAATTTAACCACATCTATTTTCGGTTATCTAGGTCAAATCGATAGATGTTTTGTAAGTTTATTGTTATATGGCAAGGAATGTACGTCAGTGGTTTATTATGGTTTGTGAAATATGATAATTTTGACAGATGAGAGGTGTATAGCAATAGTGAAGGACTAGAGTGAGACAGACTGAAGCAGTACTGTAAACGGCATCTGCCAGAATTATCATCCTAAATTTGACAAACCATACGTAAGTGATATTATAGCAACGTACATAAACGTACGATTATAGTAAATCGTACGCTTAGGTTTGTTACCCTTGTAAGAGTATATTATGGTTAAAGATAAATAGATAGTAAGACTGTTATGCCAACCCGCAGTGCCCAGCTGTGGGACCGTAATGGGCTGTAGTGGAAGACTGTTATGATCACAACAATGGATCATTACCCTGCAGATGATAATAATATATTCAACTAGATGATGCACTCGATTTCGTTCGAGATTTTATTTCCGCGAGAACTCTTCAATTTTACCCTATAGATAATTCTTACCCTATAGATAATACGTATCTCTAGTAAATTTCGTCAAAAGATGGGATGTTAAAGCGTAGCAGCCATACAAACCGACATACACTCTTTCTCATTTATAATATTAGTTTAATGTGTGTTTGTTTGTGTGTTTTATGAAAATAGACATTGTAAGTAGAAAAAAAAGCTACGGAGAACAATTACTCAAATTAGTCTATTGTACAAATTGAATCGATTAGGTAAGTGTTTGACCATAAAAAGAACGACGAACGAACGAACTGAAACTCGTATAAAACTGGGTGCGTAGGCGGATAACCACTTATTTATGTATTTGTACTAGTAATTGGTCAATACCCAATAGTCATTCCGAAAGAGGTTGGTTTCCCTATTTCTTTTGTTAACTCTACAATTTGATACCTAATTAAAATCGAGTGCCCGACCAGCTACTTGAACGCGGTATTTATTTTGTATATATTATGTACCTACTTCAAGAACTCAAGATAAAAAAAAAGAAATTGTTGTTGTTGAAAAAAGAATTTCAATTTATTTATCAGAGGCCCAAATATTTTAATAAAAATATTATTTATACAAAAAAAAAAACAAAGGAACTGGTACACTCGGTACAGTAAGATTTTCATTAAAGGTTTTTTAAATGGAAAAACAGTGTACGTTTTGTGTCATCGCATATTCATGGGACATTTTGTGAGTCGACCTCTCAAGATTTCCGCGCCGACTGAGTAAACAACGTCTAATGGAGGGATTTCTGGAGGTTACGCAGCATTCACAAACATTTGGTACTATGTAATCATGCTACTTCTTGCAATTTATATATATCCATACTTAATATTTAAATGCGAAAGTGTGTCGGTCTGTCTGTCTGCTACGCTTTAACGGCCCAACTACTCAACCGATTTGATGAAATTTGGTACAGAGATAGATTACATCCCGGGGATGGACATAGGCTTTTTATCCCGGAAAATTGAAGAGTGAACGGGAATCAAAAAACATTAATCCACGCGGACGAAGTCTCGGGCATCATCTAGTACATTATAAATATACATAACACCGGATACACTCACGTTTTTCATGTCGGAAAAGTGCCCGACTAGTTTCGAGCCCGTTTGGGGCCCTTATTCATGAGCCTGTTCGCGCGACGCGGTCGCTGCTCGACTGCTGTTCGCATGCCGTCTACTCTTCTTCTTGCAATTTCTCGGTTAGGGACGTGCTATGTGGTTTATTATGAACATAGTTTTGTTTGCATTGTAAGGCATTGTTCTGTAACATGCCACTGTAACAGCCTTTGCAATATACATTGATCTCAGCCTTGTACACTGGAGTAAATTAAACCAACTAGCTAGAATATTTTATCATAAATCATCAACATGCCCAATTACAAAAAAACTGTCCATATAAATAATATTATAAATAAAAATGAATGATGTAAACGCGATCTTGTATAAAGTTGGAATTGTAGAGTCAAGCTTAAATAAATAATTATTAAAAAGCAGCATTTTTTGCAATTCAATAAAGCACATAATAATTAATCGGGCTTACTGCATAATACCCCAGCGAAGGCTGTGGGATAAAATCAAGCGTTGCACACATTTTTTATCCCAATTGATACATCAAAACCTAAAAGTATATAATCATTATTTTTTAAAGAGCTAATAAGAGTTTATTCTTATTATGTAGAACTTAAACGGAACGCAGAGCGTTGGTATTCAGAAGTCTTGGCTTATTGCGAAGGGTCTGAGCTCAGGTAATGCAACAAAACGTGAGGGGTTAAACAAAGGCATCTATTATCTACTTTGGATAAAGAGAAACAAAAGCTTGTTTTTGGTGTTAATTCTGTTTGAATTAATCGCAAATTAGGATTTTGCTTGGCACGAGTTTAAACAATTAAGATTTGAAATAGCTCTACTTTATAGTTTAAACAAATAAAACATAGCTGTTAATATAAAAAGTTGAATGCACGTTTGATTTATATGTTCTGACTAGCTGATGCCCTCGACTTCGTCCGCGTGGAATAAGTTTTTTTTAAATCCCCACGGGAACTCCTCAATTTTCCGGGATAAAAAGTAGCATATGTTAGTCTCCAGGTCCTCAACTATAGCCATGCCAAAAATCACGTCGATCCGTTGCTCCGTTGCGGCGTGATTGAACCCAATAAACCAACAAACCAACAAACAAACACACTTTCTCATTTATAATATTAAAGTATGATAATAGTGTGGTAGCTAAATTTTGTTCAGTACCTAAAGTACAAAAATATGTTAATTGTTTCAAAGGACTGCTTCACATAAATAGATAAGGGATTAACTATGATATGGTTGGTTATAAATAGATAGTCGGGTTAATTAATTATTAAAATAATGTATGGAAATGGTTGTTTATCAGAGTCGACATAGTTTGTGGAGTTCCATTTAAAATAAACAACTTTTTGATATTATCTAAAGTATTAGTGATACGAAGTATCTTTTTTATTCAAAAACAAATTAGACATTGACAGCGATATCAATCGATGGTAAGTGATGAGACAGCCTAAGATGGAAGGGAGCTAATTTGGAAAGGGTAAGTATAGGAGATTTTCTATGCTGTGTCGTGCCAGAACGCTAAATAGTTTGGTGGCATAGTTATGCCGCTGCACTGGGTTTGTAAAAAAGCTATGAAGTCTTCCATCAGACCAGACGAGAGTGAATTACGAAATAATAAATTCCTCCTGCACGGAATCGAATTCGATGCCTCATACAAATTAAACCTCAACGCTCACGGAATTTGTCGCTTTAAAGTAAATGAAGCAAAAAATCGTGTACCTATCCTTTTTTTTATACCACTACAAGTTAGCCCTTGACTTCGATCTCAAGATCACTTACCATCTCTGATGGTAAGTGATGATGCAGTCTAAGATGGTAGCGGGCTAACCTGTTAGGGGCATCACAGTTATATTAAACCCATACCCCTATTCGGTTTCTACACGGCATCGTACCGGAACGCTAAATCGCTTGGCGGCACGTCTTTGGCGGTAGGGTGGTAATTAGCCACGGCCGAAGCCTCCCACCAGGCCAGACCAGAGAAAAGAACCCGGGACCTCCGCACGTTAAGACAACAGCGCTACACACTGCGCCACGGAGGTCATCCTGTGCTTAGTGTTTCTATCGCAATTTTCTAAGCTCACCATTTGCTTACAGTAGATACTCACCTAAAGTAAGGGATACTGCACTTTAGGTACTTTACTGTTGACGAATGGTGAAAGATTTTTCTCGTGTCTAGACCATAAAATAAACCGTCGTAAGTCTAGTATAGCGCCATTTTGCGAAGCCGCTTAAGTTGAGCTCTCGGTTTTGCGGTCAACGACATGTAGCGTCATAGCCATTTGACGTGAAGAAAAACAAGAACAATCGTTAGTTTCGTCCTCGCTGAACGTGGTATTTCCAACTTTCTCAATGTGTTAAATCAGGTGCTTTATCGCGTGACTTGGCTTTAAACTTTATTTCAAAATGATTTATTGTTAGGTCGATTGCGGTGACTAAAAAAATTTAACCCATTAGCTTAGCTTTTAAACTCTGCTTAAAAATATTCTTTATGTAGATAAATGATGCCACAATAACTTTTGGAGTTCTTGAGAATAATAAATTATAACGTTTCAGTGGCTTTTCTTTTAAAATAAATTATGTTAGAAACCAATAATTCAAAGAATTACTGTTTTAGAGATCCTAAAAGTTTTCGTAATACCACTCTCGAATTGCTCGAAATACTCGTAATTTTAGATTTTATTTTCGCTTTGACGAGCTTACATTAAAATGAATGACTTTTCTAGGTACTTTCAAAAGTTCAACAATTTATCAGACACTATCATATCATACTAATATTATAAATGCGAAAGTGTGTTTGTTCGTTGGTTTGTTGGTTAATTGGTTTGTCCTTCAATCACGCCGTGACGGAGCAACGAATCAACGTGATTTTTGGCTTGGGTATAGACCTGGAGAGTGACATAGGCTACTATTTATCCTGGAAAAATAAGGAGTTCCCACGGGAATACAAAAAAATTAAACTATGCGGACGAAGTCGCGGGCATCAGCTAGTCAAGCATTAATTCTTTTCTGTATGTTCTAGTAGGTGTGTTGCCCTAACTAGCTATTATAGATGTTCACCTTGGGTCCGTATCTTATGGTAGTTTCATTAATGTCAAAGAAAATTCAAGAATACACCAAAGTAGTGAACAATTTGATATGAAAAATGTGTCACTATTACCATTTCCTGTTTTTATTTTGTTACAAAACAAAATGTAAAACTATAATATATATCTACATTATCGTTTTGTGACTATAGTTAGAAGGAAAACCGTGTGCTGCCGTCAATTCTTTCTTGATTATTTTTATATAAGGTGCTCTGTTTCACAGTTTACGAGTGTATATGTCTTCAGAGAGCGATAACTTAGTCATTTTATGTTCACCCCTTCTTCGTTGGAACCTACTTCGAGAAGTTCAACGTGCGGGTCCCCAGGGAGAGTCATAAACACATACATACTTTTACGTCTTCCATCTGAATATGTTTTTATCCTAAGTCTCATTTACATTAGATATTATATTACGTCATTCTGAAGTTTACGTCCATACGTAATTTTCAGAGAGAGAATTTAATAAATATGACGTGATGTTTCTACTGGGACTTGTAAAACACTAGGTAAAACGATGCCAACTGAAACATTAGGAACGCCAATAAATCAATAGACATAGTCACATGATGGCGTCCTGAAATCCTATAGGGTGAGGGTTGCCAAGGTGAACTATTGCCAATTCTACTCCTTGATATAGCGAGTGCTAGTTTTAAGGATCCTAACGGCCGGTTTCTGAATTGAGAATTTCATGTTGAGTCTTTCTTAATGCTGACTACTTAAGGACAAATTAAATTATTGTGTGAGGTTTGAGAGTTGGAGCTTGCTGTTTTTGCTTGAATGCTTAATTCAGAAACCGGCCCAATATGAATTCAGAAACAAAAATTTGCTTAATTAGTCCTTAAGTAGTCTTTGAGACAGACTCAACATGAAATTCTCAGTTCAGAATCCGGCCGTAAGTCGTGGAATTTATATGTGACATTAACGAACAACATTGAAGTATATTTCTGTGGACACTAACTAAATGAATGCGACATAAACACGGTGCCTCGCTAATAAATTGTTTAATCCCTCTTTAAATGGGTAAAGCTAAGTAACAAAGGTCGGGTTGCAAGTAATGGCTCTATAAAAACTTATCGTCTGGTAGAAATTAAAGGTACAAGTAAAAACACACAATGTGCCGGGTCGCTCGTGAATCGTAAGGGTTGGGAAAATCGGTCGTCGACCGCAGTTTATAGTTTTAATATCGTTGCGGTTTGAGTTCTCAGAGTTATTGAGAGGACACGTTTCTTTTTCCAAATACTTATCTTTACAATTTTATGAGAATGTAAGTAGCCGTTGCTTTAATATCGGTTAATACAGTAGGTAGGTAAGTAGTAACCATTGTAACGCCCCCGGGCGCTCGGATGCTGATATTGTCTGGCGGGAATTAAAAAGCTCAATAAAAACAAAAACTTTATACATTATCCTTCGTGGAGCGTCTGCGAACAGACAAATAACAGACATAACCGGTAAGTACCTAGAGCACCGTTTGTATGAAATACAAGTTTTATTTGCCCTTCTGTGTAAATGCAAAAAAATGGTAGCACAAGGCTTAGGCGGGCGTAAGTTATTTTCGTTTTTATATTTTCCTCTGCCGCTCTGGGCACCCTCTCCCGGGACAGATAATTTCGTACACGCTACGTGCTGCGTCCGACACTGTCGGATTAATTTGACCTTAAGAAGAAGACTTCTTCTATGCCTACACTTTTAACGATACCTAATTTCTCATGCATCTATCTTCTATTTATGTACGTATTATAATTATATACCTACCTACATATTAGAATACTATTAATAGACTAAGAAGATCATCAGACTTTTCACGTTTTTGTACAATGGCAAGAAATAATTACCTATTGTGATGATTTGACTAATCTTTTTGATAGACTGATCAACGGATTTTATTCTATCTATTCCTATTGGAGCCTTTATTTTCAAAACGTGCTTTAACAACCGATCGTATACTCATCCATACCTACTAATGTTATAAGTGCGAAAGTGTAGGTCTGTCTGCTCTATGCTTTCACGGCCCAACAGATCAACCGATTTTGTCGAAATTTGGTACAGAGATGGTTCCCACGGGATTTTGAAAAAACCTAAAAACACGTGGATGCCTGCTACTTCATCCGCATTTAGGTAATTTTTTTCAAAGTCCTGAAACTAGATAACAAGAATTTCAAATAATACATTTGTTTTATAAAAAACATTAAAAAATATATAGTCAAATACATTAGGTATGTAGGACAAGCACTTGTATATAATAGCTTTTGTGAAAAGGCCGTTGCAGTTAACATTTTCTGTTGGCGGATTGATTAATTGTAATCTTTTTTTGCTAAGTTAACATTTTGTAAAATTCTGTTTGGCAATAATTAAAGTAACTAAGTATATATTTTAGTACCATTTAGAAATCTTAACTATCGTTTATCTAAAAACAAAATACAGTACGATAAACTGGAAATAAGGCAGGGAATTTCTTATCCCCGCGTTTAATTACATTCGCAACTGCGTCCTAATGATTTGGAATGTTTTTATTTATGCCACTTGCTTTATATGTATATTGCGAGTCAATTTACTGCCGGGTTCGGTGATAATGGTCCCGAGATTAGGACCTGACAATTTTAGCAAAGCGTTCTTTTATGTTTAGGAGGTTACGTGTTCTGAAATTAAGTCGACTTTCAATAAGGGGAAACCTGCACAAATACATTTTTCTATGTAAATTGTTCCAAATTTAATAAAGTGGGCTACTTGAGCCAAATTTTATGAAGGAAATTGTGAATTGTTTAAATTATAAGGCTCTCACAATCTATTTAAAGTATCTACTCAGAGAGGGTAATAATGCGAATTTGGGAAGCAGGCTTTATTGTTTTGATGGGCGTTATTGATCAAAAGCAGTCTGAAAATCGCTTTTAAGAATGTTAAGAATCTTGTGACAGATCACATTTTGAGTATCTGTGTAGATTGTTACCTACTATATCATATACATTGACTGCCTCGTTGGTCTAGTGGTTAGCATAGTCGACTGCGGATCACGAGGTCCTGGGTTCGATTCCCGGTCGGGCATAAAAGTTAGGTATTGGGTTTTTCAATTAAGAAATTCTCAGTGCCAGCCCGGAGTTGGAAGTTGGCGGTGTTCCACCCCCGTGCCTCGGAGAGCACGTAAAGCCGTCGGTCCCGGTTGTTATCACTAACATGATAATAATCGTTAAAGCCCGCCAACCCGCATTGGAGCAGCGTGGTGGGTCTAAGCTCTAATTCCCGCTCTCCTATGAGAGTGGAGGCCTGTGCCCAGCAGTGGGACGTTAATAGGCTGTAGTGATGATGATGATATCATATACATTACAACTGTAAAATATGTGAATATTATAGTATAATTTATCCATGTGTTTGTCTTTCAATCTTAGCAATTAATAAGTACTTAAGTAAAATTAAAATAATTTTATTATTTCTTTTTACTTTTGCTTAATCTTTAACAAACGAATTTCGGTATCAAACTAATGTATAAAGTAACAATGCGACCGCTTAGCAGTAAGTGTAATTAGTATAAGAGGGGAGACAAGGAAAAACGCATAAATTGCGGACCAGGGACAGCGCCTATAAAGTAGAACGGAAGGTGATACTATGTGAGCCCCGGCCCCTGGCCTAGATCCGGCCTTTTTATGGCCAGGACGCTATCGACATTCTTATCTCTCTCCATTTTCTCAAAAGATCATGCGTCTAAAATACCTGTCGAAATGTTTAGTTTCTATAAAAATGTAACACAAAATGAAACATGAGATAGTAGAAAACTTAATAGAATAATCATCATTATTCATTATCATCTCAACCCACTGTTGGCCCACTGCTGAGCATGAATCTTCTCTCAGAATGAAAAGGGTTTAGGCTATTTAAAGTCCTCCATGCTACCAAGGCCGGATTAATAGAATTTGCCTTACCTTTGAAAACATTATTGAAAATTCCCAATCATTGTGGTTTTCTCGCGATGTTTACCTTCAGGTTACGTTTAAACGATATTGAATTGCTTGAAACGCACATACCTCCGAAAAGATTGAGGTGCCCGACCGTTAAATTCCAGACTATCCCAATAGGAGGCAAGATCTTAAACAATAGGCTATCGACGCTTATAAATACAATAAAATAACGGCAAGAGCTCGACAGACAGGGAGCGAACTAAAATGCTTCATTTATAGGTGTTTACGAACGATTTTATATCCGTTACGAATACACAAGAGTCCAAAACGGATATCTTTGTTTACGCTTAAACGAAACAAAACAAATAAGTATTTGGAAACCAGCTTGGAATATATAACTCAATGCCAAGTTTTCAGAAGTTCGGCAACTTTTAGAAAGTACTTCGCCCAAGGAAAACAGGCCAATTCGTAAACCTCGTTGTTCTGAAGATACCTGTAAACAAAACATTCCGAGACGTTGAACAATAACAATAAAGATTGATACTTTGACCCTAATTTAGTCGAAAACAAAAACAAGAATTGTTGGATAAAAAATTGAAAATGAAATTAGTTACATTCTACTTGGTAAAAACATAAATATTGTGTCTGTTATACACAATCTCTATATTAGTTTAGTGATTTTGTACAGCAGGATTAGCCACTGGGTAACTTAAAAATCAAAAGACTTTATTAAGCTTTCGCCGCACAGTTGGGTATATTTAATTGAACTACGCACAGGAAAATTATTTAGTTGTTTAGTTATTTTTGCTGGTTTCCCAAAGGATTTGTCAATAAGACCAGGCGGGCACAATTTGTGGTTTTCTTTTCATAAAATAATTATAATCAATACCCGACACGTTTATTCTTTTTATTCTGTATCAACAGGTTTTTTTTCTTTTAACTTAGACCTTGACTGCAATCTCACCTGATGGTAAGTGATGATGCATTCTAAGATGGTAGCGAGCTAACCTGTTAGGGGTAAGGCAGTTATATTAACCCCATACCCCTAATCGGTTTCTACACGGCATCGTACCGGAACGCTAAATCGCTTGGCGGCACGTCTTTGACGGTAGGGTGGTAACTAGCCACGGCCGAAGCCTCCCACCAGGTCAGACCAGAGAAAATTAAGAAGTTAGCTGATGCCCGCGACTTCGTACGCGTGGAAGATTTTTGGTTCCCGCGGGAACTCTTTCATTTTCCGGGATAAAAAGTAGCCTATGTGCTATTCCAGACTATAATCTATCTCTGTGCCAAATTTCATCCAGATCCGTTCAGCCGTTGGGGACCCGGGACCTCCCACGTTAAGAACAGCGCTCAACACTGCGCAATGTATGTAAGACTGCTATATTTTATGGATGTAGCTGGAGTTATAAATTTAGGTAAATTTGCGCCAACCCATTAAAATTTTCTGTACGACTTTTTTATAAAGATTTATTTATTTATTGTCCTTTATTTATATGTACTTTTTATGTCAAAAAGCGATACCAGAAGCTAAAAATTCAACTAAATCAGAGTGGTGGTGGCCTTAAAGCTATATAATTTCTTAAAAGCAAAAATCCACACTCACAGTCTCAGGGCGACGTCTACATACTGTATCCGTCGCACTTCATCCGTTTATACATAAAATATTTTGTGACCTAAAAATGCGCATCAGCACAAGGTAACTGTAATTTACGGTGTACAGGCGCATATCGTTTCCTGTTGCTTGTACTGTGGCCATCTTTTTCGGAAAATACTCGTATTTCATGTTTAATCTTGCTGTTCACGTTTCAACTCACGTACGGCAGCTGACATAAAAGTTCACCACCTGCACACTTCGAAACGGTTACTACTTTTAAATTTAACATTTAAAGGCATTTTAGCGTGATGAGGGACGTGTGGCCTAGTTGTGAAAACACATATCAGTCGATTGCGACTATTAGGTAAGCAGCGCTGAGTCTAGTCGGTAGGTAACTGGAAGAGTGACCGAATTTGGAAGTTCGAAATTGGCCTTATCGCTTCCTCCGTGTCTCGGAGGGCACGTTAAACCATCGATCCCGGTTATTATCACTAACATCTGATAATAATCGATAGTAACCTAAGAGTTGAAATAGTACTCTTAGTCGAGTCGTATGCGGAAGGACCTGGGAACCCACCCCATTATTATACTAAGAAAACCCCTATGAACAATGGAACGGGGTCACGACGTTCAGCAATGAGGAATACGACGCAGAGAGAGAGAGCGTGATGTAATAGATTTGACATCCATCCATATCCATACTAATATTATAAATGCGAAAGTGTGTCTGTCTGTCTGTCCGTCTGTCTGTCTGTCTGTCTGTCTGTCTGTCTGCTACGCTTTCACGGCCCATCTGTTCAACCGATTTTGATGAAATTTGGTACAGGGATAGATTGTATCCCGGGGAAGGACATACGCTACTTTTTATCCCGGAAAATTCGAGAGTTCCCGCGGGAAACAAAAAAGTTTATCTGTTCAACCGATTTTGATGAAATTCGGTTCAGGGATAGGTGGTGTCCCGGAGAAGGACATAGGCTAGATTTTATCCCAGAAAATTCATGAGTTCCCGCGGGAATCAAAAACCTTAATCTACGCGGACGAAGTCGCGGGCATCATCTAGTAATGTAATAAATTTTCTCTGTGAACCCCTTGCATAACGCTTTCTTCTAGCATAGCAGAGAGAGGTAAATGCTCTCCAGGCGAATCAAAATAACCCAGATAATACAGACGGACGGACAGACAGCACAGACACAGAATACTAAGTCCTATTAGCAGAGGATTCTTTACAGGATCCCGTTTGACACAGTTTTGATTACGGAACCCTTGAAAATTTGTATTCAACTCGTATTGCATAGATACCTATCAACTCACTGATTTATTAATGAGTACTCCTTTATCATAGAGATTACGAAATATAAGGCGCAAAAGTAACAAGTAAAACATCTAACATGAAACATTTGTCTTAAGCACTGAAAGGAAAGCATAAATATAATTTCTCTGCTACTACTTCAATACTCTTACAGAAATAGGTGTCTTATGCACGTTTTCACCAACAATGCCTAATTTTTTAGCTACACCTGGCCCATTAGGCGACAGCTTAGTAAGGCGTTGTACACATTAAGGCGGGTCGGCAGTCGGCACATTCGATTCGGCAGTATTTGTTGAACAATAAAGCCGACCCGAAACAATTACCACATTTAAATTCGGCTGGAGTCGATCGGCAACCCGACCAGCATAAGTTGGTAGGTTATTTTTACCGTCCGGCTCGACTATTGCCGATCCGTCTAAATGTGTAGTACGCCTTATTGTACGTGAAAATTGTCAACTATCAGTCTTAGGTGTTTTCTTAAATTTCTCAGGAACATAGATACATTATCGACCTTCTCTCTAGAAGTTATATTATATCGCGTCCTATTCCAAGCTTCTTTATGAAGACTTTCTCCCTCTAGTTAAGTATATTAAGCTAAGCCAAAATACGCTTCGACCTAACCTATTTTCTAGCATAAAATGTTCTTTACATAATTTCGTGATATAGGAGCTGTAGCATTTCTCCTAAATGTACGTTTATACATAATACATCTATTATCTATACTAATACTAGATGATGCCCGCAACTTCGTCCGCGTGGATTAAGGTTTTTTGATTCCCGCGGGAACTCCTTATTTTCCGGGATAAAAAGCCTATGTCCTTCCCCGGGATATAACCTACCTCTGTACCAAATTTCAGCAAAATCGGTCAAAAGATGGGCCGGGAAAGTGTAGCAGACAGACAGACACACACTTTCGCATTTATAATATTATTAAGATGTAAGCTATTCTATCTTTCAAGTTGGATCAAACTGCACACGGTGTGAAAATTTAATTTAAAATCGGTTAAGTAGTTTAGGAGTCCATCGCGGACAAACAACGTGACACGTGATTTATATATATTTAAGATTATTAATGCGAAAGTTTGTTACTCAATCAATCCAGTACTGCTGAACGGATCAGGATGAAATTTGGCACAGAGATAGATTGTAGATGATTTATGTCGTACTTACGTCCTAAGCGGTACCTACTGACGCCCTAAGCAGCACGGCCGTACCTAAGCAGCTTAGTGAATCATAACGAGGAACTGACCTAAATTTTTGGCTAGAACTAAGTATTTATTCACCGTGTTCATGGCATTTCAAAGTTTTGTACCAATTCAAGCTAGCACTTTCAATAAAAGTTCAACTATTTGAATCGCACTTCACTGTTGTGGAGGAATCACATAAAGTGGGTTAACATTTTTAATTTGGATTCATGGATTGTGCTTGTTTTTACGTGCTTGTTAGAGCGGTCATACCCTTGCGCTTCACTTTAGTGTGTGCATCACAGGCTTGACTATCTGTCCTTAGTCTACTTTGACTTACTTCTTTGTACTCTTATGTAAAGTTACCGTACACATCTTAGCCCCAAGTGAGTTAAGCTACCCCTTAATCTTTTTCATGGGTGATCGGATGTATGTTCTTCTACCATTGTCTTCACTAGACGCTTAATCACAGTATTGTTAACAACGAATAAAGTGATAATGTAAGCCTGAACAGTGTTACTTTGAACATGACTCAAGCTACTCTTTTTCAAGCATTCATCTTTAGCGCCACATCTCAGGAACGTAATATATTTTTTTTTCTTTATTTCTATCTGATCCAATACTACTAGCAGGAGCTATGTTCATATTATATTGTTTACAGGACACAAAAAAACTTTTTAATGGTAGACATTTAGCTATAATTTTTAGTAAATGACAAATGTAAGGACTCATTAACATTTTGAATTTTACATATTAAGTTATCAGCAAAGAATTTAATTTCAGATACTCAAGAACACATCCAATCGTATCTAGGAACTTATAGCTTCGTGTGATGACACTTTGGAATTCATTACTTACATGAAAGCCTACGCTTTTATCTCGGAAGATGTGCTTTTGTAATCACATTACGTAAATGAGAGCTCGAGTATTCGTGGCTGAATCGGGACAGAATCGTGATCCCGACTAATGTCTCTTACACTTCGTAATGACTGTATTTTTATTACAAATTCATTGTTTTATTACGATTTAAAATTGATGAAACCTTGAATTTTTTGGAAATGGAATTTGGTAATTGTAGATACTTTGTCAATACTGTCTTTCATGTAGGTCAAGTGCTACCAACTAGAGCAACAACAAAGGAAACAAAGTGAACTGTATATTAAACGATGTACTATCATAGAAGTAATGTAGACGTATCAAAGGATGTTCTGCATGAGATAGAGGGTTAAGGTGTGTAACGTTGAAGTTCTTGCCTGAATATAAAAGAAAACCGAGTTAGGGCCGTCAAGCATTGTAATATCTCGTGTTTATAATAAGTCATATTGTAAAACACGATACCCAATAATGGAAACGTTACCTAAACAAGAAGCTTGCTCGGAACTATAACGAAGTGCAGGAATACAGTACAGTTAGTGATAAGGAAGCAGTAATAGGTACGAATCATGCAGAACCTATTCCAACTGGAATAAAAGCATTCCAAGAACTATTCCCCCATCTTATACAATTATAGAAAAGCCCTTACTCACTGACTAAGGCTCATAAACGCTTAGCCCAAACCCTTAGACCAGTAAAACTGTTTTTTTCCCCAGACCTGATGTCCATGTTCCAGGGCCCATGCCCAGCAGTGCGGGCGGTCACTAGTGGACAAAAGAATATTGGAAAACTGATTGCTGACCTTCGGTAATAGAAGTAATAATGTGAAGAAGAATAGTAAATTTTTTGAGCCAGTTAAAATTACTTACAAACGCTTTAAGTAGGATTAACTTTTAGTACATAAATGTGACTTTTCCATTTTATTACCGCTACTCTATTCGTTATTATATTTTTTAGTACCGCTCATTTGATCCGCTTTTGATTCCTTGCGGATTCAAGTAATAGTCTGCTATATAGAAAGTTCTTTGAATAAGTTTAACAATATTCTAGAACCAGCGGGGATTAAAGACGAGCTTTGTAGTACTCGTATTTCCTTAACTATATTTCTATCGATATTTAACTTTCAGTTTGGTGTGGTCTGCAAAATAATATGTATCTGCCCAATGAACATCAACTGATAAAATTACTGGTCTAGTGTATGTCAGACCACTCATAAAAGGTTCCGTGGTTAAGGTTAACGGCTTTTAAAGCGAGGTACCATTCGATCTTTTATAAATACATTCAGAATGATATACCTATTGTAAATTCAACCTTGAAATCCTTTTTTTTTCAAATCTTTTGCTAATAGCAATACAAAACATGCAAACTTTTAACTATGTTGTTTTTTTAAAGGAATTGCAGCAACTATTTCATCTACTGTAATCTAAAATTCATTACATTCATTACCATTTAGTGGATTTGGCAGGATTCCTGTGGTGACTCCATTTCCTGCTACGTGCTACGGTTACTACGCCGTAGCTCGTAGCCTAGCCTCGTAGCTTGCATAACTTCGAATGCTTTCCATTGTGCATAATTGTCCCTTGCCTTTTTATTTAAATTGCGAAAAAGTAGGTCGAGTATTGCAATACAATTCGAATTTGACTACATATTAAATCGCATTTAAAAATAATTTCATAGCAATTGCTATGAAATTATTTTTAAAGGAGGACTGCGTATTCCAATTCATATTTTTATAATCACGGAAATATTTAGCACGAATAATAAAGGAAAACGAAAATGCTTTATATAAACGAGTAAGGGTTTTCATCACGCTACGCATAATCATAACAAACAGAGAATTAATCATGTTTATGCATATATTTCGTTTTTATTATGACGGTGACGAACAATCTGATACGTGAATTTGTATACTATTTATACATATAAACAAATCTTGTTACTGAAAATTATCATAGTCCGAGCAATACAATATTTAATACAATGTTTTTCTATTGTCGCTTATAACAAATAATAAAAATCAAAGTAAATTAATTTATTAGGGGGCCCATACAAGAAACGTGTTTTTTAAAGCTTTTCTTGTTTCTTTTAAAGTATTTGTAAAGAACATAGTGTTAAATCTTTGTATAATAATTCCTTCTGTGAATACGTTTACAATATAAAACGTATACTGTAATTCCATTTTTATTTGTTACATTTGAACATACAAATACCTACGTGTCAGGTATAGTTAATGCAACATAAATAGGAGCAGCGGCGTTTGCACTGGAAAGTACGGTTTCAGAGGCTTCAGGGAAAATGCGACATAAAAGAAAGCTTTTCCATTGTACACTCCACTATCACGTGGTCTCTTTGTAGGAGCTTAACGGTAAAAGTTTTAAAAAGGATATCGTCATTTAACGTGTTAAAAACGAACGTGTTAAAAAGTCTTTTAACGCGTTAAATACTTTTCAAATATTGATCATCAAGGCATCAAAACAAAACTATTTCAGTTGTGTCTGCGTGAGCAGTCGTAAAAGAAAACTATTTTTTTTTATTCGACTACAGAAAAATGTAATAAAATGACATAGAAAGCTTGGTTTCACTGAAACGAGTGTCGATAAAATTTGTACAGTCGGATACCCGCAATTGTTTGAAATCGTACAGCGTTATTGTTATGGATCATGTAACTTTGTTTTTTTTAAATATTTAGTACGATTGGAGAAGTCAGCAATAATATTGAATCCAAATTATTAATATTATTAAAACTGCAGTGTGTCAGTTTGTCTGTTTGTTAGCTTTTCGTGGTTCAATCGCTGTACCAATTAATTTTCAAGAAATTGTTCTAAAGTTTGTTTTATCATAATGCAAACAAACTTTTTCTGTGAAAATTGATATCTGGAAAAAACTTAAGTCGGTGCGGATAAAATTGCGGACCAGCTTTTGCAGAAGAATTTGTCCAAGTGGATTTAAGTTTTAAAATTTCCTCGTGAAGAGGTGATAGTCTAAGGTGAGAGGCTTAGACGCCCGCCTTCTTAATTGGGTGATCAGGGGTTTGATCCCTAGGACCTCTTAACTTTTTGATGTTATGTACGTTTTAAGAAATCAAATAAAACATCGGAGGAAACCTGCATGCCCAAGAATTCATCATAATGTTCTCAAAGGCGTGAAGTCTGCCAATCTGCACTTGGTCAGCTTGGTGAACTATGACCAAGCCTGTATTATGATAAGAGACTTGTGCTCAGTAATGAGTGGGCAATGGCTTGAAGATGTACCTAATGATGAGCCATCATAAGCCTTTCGTTTTCCGTATACGTTGTCTGTGTGCCAAATTTCATTGGGAGCAGTTTAAAAGTTGAGGTGCAAATGGGTAGCAAACAAACAGACCTCAATTATAATTTTTTTAATAAAAATACACTATATATTTCTATAGCATCAAGCTATAAGCTATAGCTTGAATGAAGTAGAATGGAGTAATCAATAACCAATTATAATTGTTCAATTATGGTTAGCTGCGATGGAATGGTATAATTATTCTGAACACATATTAAGTGTGATGTCCCATCATGTAGACCTATCTTTCATATTTTAAAGGAGGTCGGCGAGCTCCCATATAGTGTTTGACCCAAACTTGAGGTTCACGTTCACGCGTCAAACTTCTCATACTTTTTATACTAAACCAGACTAACAAAAAAGTTTATGAAAGTCAATCAAATAAAGTTGGGAGAAAAAAGATATTCGTAGTAATAGTTAAAAGTGAGGTTAGATTTCTATTTCATGGTTTTTAAGCCAGATGACTATTGAATAGCTTTGAAAAATCTATCAGGCACTGCAGATCATTATCTGACTATGTACCAAATAGTAATACGCTTTCCTACCTACATAAAAACAAGTTACCTACCTGCTGGGTACATTAAACTTATAGTAGGTATGTAATTCATAACGCGGCCAGTAAGTATAACATGACATACAAATTGATGGTTGTTATACTATACTATTCTTACTATTTGAAAAGGCGGTTAACCCTAACGCGCTTATACATCGCTACTTTTGGGCGTTAGTCGCATTTACAACGCGCGACAGAAGCAAAACAGTAGCGATACAATCGCGTCACGAAGTATCGTATTTTTAGATAACGCGTGAGCTTTCAGGCGACATCGGGTAAAAGAAGAGCGAGGGGTGCCGGCAGGTACTACAGTGCAGAACTGTATCGATAATGCAACGCGTTTGAATTAAATTAACGTTTTTAATTAATTACTATCGCATACTGTATACGCTGACGCCCTGTCTAATATATCTCTTTCTCTGTCTACGTACTCCCGCTATTGTATCGACCGAATGACACCAACGATAACAAAGTTATTTATGAATATTTTCATTGTGATGATTAAACTATTAATAGCATAATATGTACCTAGTACATACATTATAAAGTTAGACTGATATTATTTTGCGAAGACTGCTTTATATCTAACTAGTTTTGTTGTTAAATATGAGTACCTACTTACTATAACTAAACTAAGACTAAAACCAAAAATAAATGTGTACCTATTAACTCTAATGAGAACGATATAAATTATTATCTAGGTAAACTATAAAAGCCTTTTTATTTTAATCCTACCTACGAAGTTTAGCAATGATAACATTAATAATATATTAGCATGATAATGATTGTCCTAACAGATAGTTGGATTGAAGTACAAATATGTATGGAAAGAAGTATTTTGTAACAAATAAAATACACTTAGTTTCTTTATGCTAAGTAGAGTTGTGTAACTGCCTGAATTTCAACTCGAGTTAACGTGTTTTTTCCGACACATCTCTACTACGGTCCAATAATGACATTTGATTGAGTTGACAGTAATTGACATTTGACACGTTAGTTTCTACTTTTATACTCTGCCGGGTAACCGCGTATCTTTTGCATCAATCATTGATACATCACAATCACCTCCGATTGGCTGAATTTATGGTATTCTTGCTGCGTCAATGGATTTCGTCCATTAGTGGAAGAGTGTTAACCAATCAGAGGGGATTGCGATGTATTAATGATTAAAGCGCCCTGCGGGTATCTATACTCCGTATTGTCATTAGAACGACTTTTTTATTGTTTCGTAATAATTTTTATTTTTGATTCCCATCTTCTAAAAATTTGATGTTTACACAGAAAAATACTTTGAAATATATTAAAAAATATAAAATGATTTCTCAATCTGAATGGTTTTTAAATTAGCTGGGTCACACTTCGCCGATCTCCTTTTTGTTTCAAAAAGTTATTAATTAATTCTGAAATGAAAATTGAGTCACGTGATGGCTAGTGTTGGCACAAAATGGCATCAATTAAAACCGAAATCCAAACAGTTGGCGATTATCCATCAGACGAGGGTCACTCCTCGGGTGAAGCAATAAAGTTTGATCCAATAATTGCAATTTATTTATTTATTTTACTAAACATTATAGTTTCTGTACTTTTAATTTTATGCTCAGAAACGAAAAAAAAAACACGAGCGAAGACACAGTACGTGCAAAGCTCATTAGGACCCCGAAAAGTTCTCATGTATTAATCAGTTTATGGGTTTTTAAAACTTACCGCAATCATTCATGACGATATTTTTTTTCAGAGGGCATACTACCGACGCTTAACGTCGTATTGTTTTAATATTGTTGACGTTCATGTTTTAGAATTACACGCCATGTTTTAGGAAAGTCAAGGTATGACTTAAAACTGTCATGCTTTAAGCGATGGAATATTATGGCTTCAGTCGTCGTAAACCATTCTAGCCGTCCACGGCGGGGTCGCCATTCTAGCATTTTGGGATAATGGTTTCTCTAATCTCTTATTATATGCATTTAAGGTGCATTCGCTATCATTGCACTTCAAAACTATGAAAGTTGCTAGGTTTCGAAAGCTTCTTAGTAATTTTGTTTTTAAGTATGTTTCTCGCATCATTAAAAGCCCTTGAAAATGCTTTAAATTAGCCCTACTGTTACGTTTTAGGTATCTATGATAATGAATATTCCTCTTAGACGATTTTATTAGATATTCTTATAGCCTAAGATCCCGATATACGACGACCTTTACCGAAGCTGCTTTTTATTTTTATTTAATAATAGATAAATACGCCTTAAATAGTTTGCCTATCAAAATCCGGTCCAGACTATTTTTAAATTAATTAATTTTTTTTGAAAAGTTTATTGTAGCCAATGCTATACCATCGCGTTTGTTATAAAATTACCAATATTTTGATATATAACTCAAGCGGTTAACAGATCCGTGAAATTACCTATGGACTATGGTAACTTACCAACATTAACACAATAAATAACTGAACTGTGTTTTTCTCGACCTAAACGTATGTATAGTTTGATAATTCACTTCACAATTCTCTGGCCGCAAGCCGAATGTTGCAGTTAAATAATTTGTTATAACCGCTTTCATTTATTAAACTTTCGTCTGGAATTACCATGAGTAATTTGACAATTTCGAAGTTTAAATGTTGAAAATGTAATTTAAGCGTCTCGTATATCTGTATGAGTGGAATTACTGCGTGATAACGCATTGTGAGTAAATGGAACGATATTTGACTGCACAAACTTTTAATATCAACAGCTGCAATGCTCAGTAATTATCAGCTGCATAAAAATACAATATGAAAAATTAAATTAAATCCTTTAAATTCCACAGGATAGGGAGTTATCAAAAATTTTTTTTAAATGTTATTTTCTTTATTATTTACCAATATTATAATAGGATACGGTTCAACTCACTATAAAGTAAAATTATGTATGGATTTGTTAGAGTAGTTGTGATAGGGAGAAAGTATCTAGTCTTTGACTAGACTTGATAACAAATCACGTGAGGTTTCTTTAGTAATTGGTGTCTCCATACAATTTATGTTTGCAGTTATATTATCATATTATTGTTATGGTAGCTACTGCGGAATTCATTACTTACGCGAAAGCTCACGCTTTTATCACGGAAAATGAACAAGAACTCGAGTTTTTAAAGATTGAATTCCAAGCGAAATTACGTTTCCGACATAATATGAGTATGTCATTTTTACTTGTCGATGACCAAAAACATCATCCTCAATGATGTTAAAAATTAAACATGTAAAATTGTTTTATTTATTTACTAACAGACCCTACGGCGTCGAATACTTCACATACTGAATTTGTCTATGTATGATACGGTATCGTTAAAATCTACTTTTTATTAGCTTAAATTAATCGCAATCAATTTGCTGATACCCGTCGAGGACTTCCACCGCATAAACTTTATAAGGAAAACCAATATTGTAATCTGTTCCGACTTGCCGTAATTATCGAGTGTAATTGATGTAAACTTTCATTCTATGTCCCGAAAAACTACTATTCGGGATTAAAAAAATATTGTACAATATTATTTTATGTTTATACGATTCTGTGTGACATAAAAGTTCGCCGTCTTTTAGTATTATGACAGAAACAAATCGTCTGGTTAACTTAGGAGTAGGTATATGAATATTCCAGTCAGTTAGCAGAAATTCTTGGCACCGAACTGTGGGTTTGCCAGATGTAGATTTATAGAAGTGATATACCATTTACAGCCCAATAGTTGCAATACCTTTAAATTGTAAAATGTTGTGGGCTTAGTACCTTGCAGAATGTTATTTTGTTGTGTCACTACAGCCTATTAACGTCCCACTCTGCTGGGCACAGGCCTCCACTCTCATAGGAGAGCGGGAATTAGAGCTTAGACCCACCACGCTGCTCCAATGTGGGTTGGCGGGCTTTAACGACTATTATCATGTTAGTGATAATAACCGGGACCGACGGCTTAACGTGCTCTCCGAGGCACGGGGGTGTAACACCGCCAACTTCCAACTCCGGGCTGGCACTGAGAATTTCTTAATTGAAAAACCCAATACCTAACGTTTATGCCCGACCGGGAATCGAACCGAGGACCTCGTGATCCGCAGTCGACTATGCTAACCACTAGACCAACGAGGCAGTTGTTGTGTTTGTTGCGGAAATAAGTTAAATAAGCTGAGCCCGGCAGGCGTTGCAATACAACTCGTACGCCACCTTTGTACTTTGGGTACTGTGCAGAAACTTTGCAGCGAGTCCCAAAAATGACTTATAAAGTTAATTAACTAGTTTACAATATAAGTTAGGAGCGGACAAACAGATACATGGTATTATTGTGATGTTTTGACGACCTCCATGGCGCAGTATTTTGCGCTGTTGTCTGTTGTGGAGGTCCCGGGCTCGGAGTCAACCGCTAACTTGTACAGGTTATTTGTTTTTTTTTTTGAAATAATTATGTGATCTTTTCTGGCATTTTGTATTTATAATCTTGGTTCATGAACTTTGGATTTCTATTGGTATGTTTATAAGGCACTTGTGTTTTCTTCAAAGGCACGTTTCAAGCTCGAGAACGTGTGTTAAAAATTAGGTTCGGTATGTTACTTAACCCACAACCAATTTACTTTTGCTCACGTTACAGTCACAGATGAGATTCCGGTCCTTTATCTTTAATTGGAATTTAAAATGCATTGCATTCATGAGTATTCAGCAGATTTGACTGGATTTCTGTGCCGAGACTGACACCATTACCATATACGGGCTATGGTTCTACGCCGAACGTTTCTATGCTCGTAGCTTACTCGTAGCTTCAAATGCCTATCACATCACGATCGATGTAATTCTACTTTGATTGTCGGAATTTGGCCAGTTTGCGGACTTCAATATCCTAATTACAAATTTCCATATAATTATATTCCCAAATATAATTTTTTGACTGTGATTTTCAATCGATCTCAAAATTAATTATATAATTGTACACAAAACTACACGGGGACGGGCGCTAATGTGGGACGCAACATGCGTAGACAAATTGGCCCCGTGTCATATCAGGGAGACAGCATCAAGGCCGGGAGCTGCAGCAGAAAAGGCTGAAACCGGCAAGCGGCGGAAGTATGCCTCTCTCATAGAGAGTTACATATTTGTTCCGTTTGCCGTAGAGACCCTGGGGCCATGGAGTGACAGAAGGGCTGGCTCATTTTTTGCGCAAAGGATCAGCCTGGCTGTCCAGCGCGGAAATGCAGCCAGCATTCTTGCCACCATTCCACGTGGGCATGATTTATATTAGGTTAGGCTAGCTAGCATTAAGCTCTATTGTATTATTTTCTTTAATTAAAAAAAAACACAAAACTAAAAAATAACATGTTTGTTATGTACTGTGTATCCGTGTTTATACTGCTTTCTGTGGAAACTATAGCACCAGGTTTAAATCTGTCAATCTTGTTTAGTTTGAGATAGTATACAATAGAATTAGCCACACATGACTGATTGATTTGTCAACGTTCGTACAGCTATAACTACTGGTATTTGGAAATGATTTTGCATTTAAGATTGAGAATAAACTTTTTTTAAACAAATGCTCCGTAAAATTATATTTTTAAAAGTTGAACATGTAATTTTAAAAAGGTCATCGATATCGATGTAACCATAACGTTTACAGCATCATAAATTGTAAAACAACACCATTACATATGTTACGTATGCAAAAGCGCTGTTTCATGACTTCACGACTTATCATGGCGTGTTCGCAGACAATATCCGTATCCGAATGCTATTATAAATTGTATCTTTGCGACTATTGCACACGCCGCGATATACGGATTAAAATACAATATCATGTAGGTTTATTACGAACCCAATGAACCAAAAGTATAACACGAAAATTGCATTCCGCAAAAATAACATTATTATTCTAGCAAAAAAAACAATACTGCACGAAAACAGCGTTAGTTTTACAAAAAGTTACAAAGGCTTACTAAATATTGTAGTTTATTATATTTTGTTTGTAAATATTGGGTTATTAAACTAACAAATAGTCCTTTCACATTTCTTTTTATGCATCTTGCCACATCTTTCGTGGAGATTTAATTGAATTCATACATGCAACATATTCTGTAAGGCACGCTACCCAAAGATAAAATCACTAGAAAAAAAGATAATAATTCAAGTATACATCGATTGCACGATATCATTATGATAGAGTTTAACCACTTTAATCCAGTTCTATTGAGTGTTCAGCACAGCTCAACTAATGCAATCGGTATAGATCTCCGTAAGTATAGGCCATACACCATCATGTATTATGGTTTACTACATGTAATTGTTTAAGTTCATCAGGCAGATTAAATTTATTAATTAATATGTACATCGCTATGCGGGAAAATTCAATTATTTATCAGAACCGCTTATCTAAAACAACATCGATTTTCATCAATTTGGCGTATGGTATTGTTTTTTCCCGGAAAAGTTAATCAAGGACCAGCTTAAATGTGAAATGAATATAATGGGCTTCTACGAGTATATGTATCGTAGATGTAGACCACTGCGCTTGGTTTTGCCGTAACGATTTTCGATATTTGTACGATTGGATACTTGTAATTGTTTTACCTACTTTTCTAGTATAAATAGTTTAGTAGTAGTTTCTTTCATGATGGATTAGGTTTAACTTGCAGAGCATCAATAGTACGTATATTAAGGTTCAAGAGATACAGCACCGCACCCGCACCCTTTGGGTATGGAACCCTAAAAATGATTGTATCCTTTATAAGGTAAATCGAAAGATGATATACCAACTTTTATTAAAATTACTAAAATTCCGTGATTTTTAAACATAAAACCATTCAAGTGCGTAATCATAAAATTGCTTGTTGTTCCGGTAAGCTTTCGTTGGAGTCAGGATTTTTGATATTAAAATAGAAGGCACATCCATTATCATCGCGTTTTAATAGGATGAGAGTTGGCAGGTTTCCATTCCCCGCGGCGGGGTAATTTTGTTTTGGACTGCGTGCCAGTGGTGTGAAGTTAATGTGGTTACTGTCTGATTATCTACCTTGCCTAACAATTTTTGCTTATTTTTATTTTTATTTTGTGTATATGCGGTACCTACATAGCCGTTAGCAGCAGCAATGAGCAGTTTTAGAGCAAAAAAGTGTGTGTTTCTTCTAGGCAAGCGCGCTCCACCTTAGGCTGCATCACCAATTGCAAGCAAATCTAATTGCAGCCAAGCGCTAGCCTATATATATATATATATATATATATATATAAAAAGAATTTAGAGCATTTAAAATTTTATCTTCATTTTTAACTGGAGGTGTTAGTCAACTGACCGCGTCACTGGTCATTGGCTGTTGATGCTGTGTTTTGCTTTAATGCATTCTGCTACAAATAAAAGTATTTGTTAGAAGTGCATAAGACTTATCTTTCTTTTTGGCTAAAGCAAACAAAACAAAATATGGGGAAGCCAACAAGGAATCTATAACTCAATGCGAAGTTTCCTGAAGTTGGTAGGTAACTTTTGGATAGCACTCCGCTTACGGCAAACAAAGTCGACAATCTCTATTCCATTGTTCTCGTATTATTTTACCTACCGGAAAACGAATAATACAAGCAGTTACAATGAAAATTGTATGTCGGTATAGTGGGGGGTCTCTTCTGGTATTTTTTTTCTCCATTAGCGTCCGCTGGTATACACAGACCTTTTCGAGAGCACGCCACCAAACACGGTCCTCCACCTACCTCATCCAGCCGCCTCCCACCACCTTTTTGCAAGAGATGGGACCAGCGTTTTTTTTGTTCTTCCCGTCAGTTCCTGCTACTATTTATTTTGTAGCAACCTTTTTCTCTGACACAATTACATAAGTATTTCTAGGTAATTATGACAACTTGCCAGTCCAATATATTGATTTAATTTCATTTTTTTAAATTAAAATATCAAGCGGGTTGGAAGTAGTCCTACACTGCGCTTAAATCAGTAGGTACGCGGTTTTCATCCAGAGCACGTCTGCTCCATCGGCTGTCAATATTATAAAAATGTGAAAGTTTTCGATTGCTCGTCGGGCTGTTCTTCAATCAATCACGATTTTGTGAATCAAAGGTAGTACTTTTTATCCCGGAAAATCAAAGAATTGTCACGGGATGTTTAAAATCTAAATCTAAGCGGACAAAACCGCTGACATCAGCTAGTGACAAATATAATAATATGAGTAAAAACAAGGAAATCCGCAAGAAAATAGTAGTGTCATAGGTTTTTCGACGTCTGCTGCTCACTTTATGGGCACCCTTGTTCGGAACATAATTCATGTTTAGGTGATCTTATTGCTCACGTTCCAACTCACGTTCGGCTGCTGACATAAAAGTTCGCTGCCTGCAAACTGCGAAATGTTTGCCGTTTTTTAATATAAAGTTAATGTGTTATACATATTGAAAAGTTTTAAAGAACTATATTGCGTTTGATGAAAATAATAAAAACGGGCCAAGTCCGAGACTTACTTGCACACTAAGGTTTACGTACGTTGATATTTAAAAGTCGAAAAATACATAATACATTATGGTACAAGAGGAAATGTAAATCGATTTAGGATTGTGCCAATGATCCCTAAATGAGAGCGAAAACACACGGGTGTTTTGATGTGAGCACGAGGACTGCCAGACAATATTTTTTTTAACTTTACTTTCTAACAACAAATTATACAATAAAGTTGAGCGAAACTATTATTTCAGGACTTTCAAAAGGCCCTTATATGTTTTTAACATTGCAAGTAGGTCTGAAAGGTGTTTGAATTTTCTACAGCTGCTTTTTTATATTAGTACCAGAATAAACACTTTAGTTCCTTTTAGAAAAAAAAGTTACTTTGCAGCAGTTAGTTTAGTGAATATTAATTTATGCAAGTAATCTAGACATAGAACTCAGCCAAATAACTTACCGACTAAGTAACTAACTTTGAAGATAAACTTGGTCGCCTTAAGCTTCAATAAATTTTTCGTCTCCCAAGAAACTAACTTCATTCCTACTTATATACTACCATAACACATCTTTGAACATTAAATATAACTACCTCTAGCATCTACGCTAAGTTAGTTTAAAGTTATTATTTTTATAAAAAAGTTAAGGGAATAGTTTTTTGGTTTGTGTCCTATAATATAAGATATTTCCGCTCTTTTATTATTCTGTCGCTTTCCAACAATGATGTTGTATATAAACATCATCATCATTTAAACCTATTTTAGGCTCGCTACTGAGCAAGTCTCCTCTCGGAATGAGATGTGTTGGGTCATAGTGCACCACGCTGGCTAAGTGCGGATTAACAGACTCCACACGCTTTCGAGAACATTATGAAGAACCCCCGGACATGCAGGTTTCTTCACGATGTTTTCCTTCACCGTCTGAAGCTTGTGATACTTAATTTTTTAAAACGTACATTGCTCCGAAAAGCTATTGTTGTGTGCTTGAGGATCGAACCCGCGACCCCGTAAAAAAACCAATCAGTAATGTTTCAGTCTGCGATGAGTGTATAATTTCAAGTTTCCAGAGGTAGGCAAGTAACATCAGGGGGCATACTACCACCAGTTAAAGCCGTATTGTTTTAATATTTTTGACGATCGTATTTTAGAATTACATCCTTATTTTAGGGATATCAAGGTATGTGACATAAAACTTTCATTTTGTAGTAATACTGCTTTAAGCAATGGTAGTAGCCCCCCTGTACTGTCTTGCAAAGGTCTTTGACACTTGCATTGTGTAAACACCATAGATTTAGTAGCTGCCAGCGAGCCCAATACTAAATCTATGGTAAACACTCGCAGCAAGTCAATTTCTGCAAGTTTTTTACCAGAAATGGAATTTACAGCAAGTTTTTACGCAGTGCAAGTGCTACAATGTGACTTATTATAGCTGACTTCTGCAAATTTAATAGCTAGTAGACACTTGCCTAGCACTCTACCTATGCGACTTCTATTCATGCACAGTAAGCAGTATAGTCTCGACCTTGTTTATGTATACCCCAAATACTCACTAGGGTTAGGCTACTGTGTACGAGTTTGAGCCATTTATATTGTAATTATATATCGCTACTATAATCCATAGTTCGTAGAACAGATAGGCGTTGGGGTTCCAAAGTGCTCGAATGGCGGCCTCGCACCGGGAAACGCAGCGTTGGACGACCCCCCACTAGGTGGACGGATGATCTCAAGCGTGCAGCTGGGAGCCGCTGGAAACAAGCGGCACAAGACCGTGCTCTGTGGCGATCCGTGCAGGAGACCTTCGTCCAGCAGTGGACGTCTATAGGTTGAGACGATGACGACGACTATAATCCAGTTACAGATCCGAATGCTTGCAGTCAAATATAATTTGTGATAACCACTTTCATTTATTCAACTTTTAGCATGAATTTCCATGACCAACTTGGCAGTTCCGCATGTTGAAAATGTTATTCGAACAAAATTGTCCGCTCGTATATCTGTACGCGTCCAATTGCCGAGTGATAACGCGTTGTGAGTTACGGAAAAGATATTTTACTGTACAAACTTTTAACGCTTGCAGCTGCAATGCTCAGTAATTTGCTACCGCATAAAAATTCATCAAAGTTAGTGGACCTCGCGTTACTGTTTTGCTATTTTTTGTACGGCTCGTTTTGGCAGTTCAGTTGTACTGAAGTTTGTCAAAATCGGTAAAACGGATGGACTGTAAATAGGTAACAGACATGCGTTTTTAGTATAAGTATGGATGGATAAAAACATTTTTTCGCAAAATGTGAGAACATTTCATAGAAATATCAGATAGAGCTCGAGCTTTTTTGATTCGTCGGGTGCGAGTTCCCTCTAATCTATCACGATCCCACATCGACGCGTACTAATGGAATCTGAATAATTTTCTGGACAACACACTGATGCTACGTAGTAATATCTATAGTTAGTATTCTGTGCTGATGCTATCACTTCGATGTCCATTGACGTTCTATTGTATTCATAACAGAATTGGTGCCTATAAAAATGAAAATGCGTCTCTTTAAATATGCAAAAAAATGCCCCGTCCAAAAATTTCTCAAGCCGGGATACCAATCAAATCAAATAATATAAATATTATAAATGCGAAAGTTTGGATGGATGGATGTATGGATGTATAGATGTTTGTTACTCAATCACGCGCCAACGGCTGAATGGATCTGGCTGAAATTTGGCACAGAGATAGAATATAGTCTGGAATAGCACATAGGCTTTTTATCCCGGAAAATTAAGGAGTTCCCGCGGGAACGAAAAAACCTCAATCCACGCGGACGCAGTCGCAGGCATCAGCTAGTATACATAAGAGATAAAGCTATTTTATGGTCCTAATAGCGTTTGGATTGGCTTATATACCTATTACCTATCTAGCTTTTTGCCAGTCAGTACTTAGTAAGTAAAACCAAAATTGGATCAAATTTTTATGACTGTTTAGTTTTTTATTTTATTTTTAACTAGCTGATGCCCGCGACTTCGTCCGCCTGGTTTGAGTTTTTTTTCATTCCCGCGGGAGCTCCTTAATTTTCCGGGATAAAAGTAGCCTATGTCACTCTCCTTGTCCTCAACTATACCCATGCCAAAAATCTCGTCGATCCGTTGCTCCTTGTTGCTCCTTTGTGGCGTGATTGAAGGACAAACCAACCAACAAACAAACTTTCGCATTTATAATATTAGTATGATACCTAGTTACTAGCGACGCTGACATCGGGTTAGATAAGTTTGTGGCACTATAATATTATGTATATGTCACCGTAAAATTGCAAAAACCGTTAGATTGTAATCTACAGTTTACAATTTCGCTAGTATTACAGTTTACAATTTCGCTTTGTACGCGTGGATTGAGGTTTTTTGTTCCCACGGGAACTCTTTCATTTACCGGGATAAAAAGTCTATGTGCTATTACAGACTATAATCTTTCTCTGTGCCAAATTGGCGTGATTGAGTAACAAACATCCATACATCCATCCATACATCCATCCAAACTTTCGCATTTATAATATTAGTAAGAAGCTATTAACCAAAAGAAGAAGAAGAAGAATATTATTAAGAAGTAAGATCAAGTCTTATAGTTGCATCTCATCAAACTAGATGGCGCCACTGGTAACTTGCGTTGCGCTACAGATCAGTTTCGATCCGATTGTAAATAGAAGCCGATCCAAGTCCCCATCGACGAAGTCACGGGTATTGGCATAATTATTATGCAATTAGAGGTGGGTCGTAATCGCTTTTGCACGTAATCGGTTGTACGCAGTTTCGCGGGTACGCGTAATCTGTTTCAGTAACGATTATTTTCGCAACTAGTTACGTCCCTACAAAGCGACGATTTGTATACCTATTATCCTTACGTGTGATGGACGATGGTTACGATTACGATTTTAAAAACCAGATGTCATCTACAAAATATAAACTGTTACGTGTTATAGATGATATGGTGGTTAATTATCTATTATTATTTTAAATTTTAAATAATTTTATCAAATCGTGCAATTTAGTAAATGAACGGATGAAAAATTTAATAAATGAACTTTCCTTCATACTTTGTCCAGGCTTAGGACTGGCTGCAAAACTTGATTAGAATTTAAGTACTTATTTATATTTTTTTATTTATGATATGCGTAAAGTTCAGAGTATTAGTAATATACAACGAATTGACGTGGTTGTAACTTGTAACTTGTGTGGATGTGTTAACTGTTAAGTGATATGGGTTGAAGTAGGTACTTAGGTAGTTCTGCGATTCGGTTACGCACCGCGTCACCTCACCGCGTTGTTTATGAAGTGCGTACGTAAAATAATCGTTACATTCTGAACCACGAAACTACGTATTCGATTATAGGGCTCATAACTAGTTACTCAAACCGATTACGTTACATAACGCCCACTACTATATGCAATACTTATAAATGCGAAAGTGATGGAAAAATATTTTTGAAGTGGGTACAAAGAAACCTACAAATTAGAGCAACAATGAGTTAGGTCAATGGTCAAAATAAGTCTACTAACTATCCCGGCTAAATGTGTATTGGCATTTTTTAAAATTCAACCCCAGATTGTAAAATAGGGCTTTGAAAATGAATAGTCGAACTTAACGTGAGCGAAGCCGCGGACAAAAGCTAGTGTATACTAATACTAATATTATAAATGCGAAAGTTCGGATGGATGGATGTACGCACAAGGGGCTCGGCGCGGCGCTCAAGTCGCAACATTGCGACACGCCACACGACGAGTCAGTTGACTTATTAAAAGTACTTCCGAATCGTCGAGTGAATCTACCACTGTGGTTACTCGCCACCTCTCGCGGTGCTGCGACTCGGCACCATTCCCTCACTTTCCATCACTGGCCACACTGACCGCTCGGTCTGCGCTAGCCCTAAGACGGACGGGTCAAAAGCGCTGTGTAGGACTACAAAACGATAAGCAGAATGGAAATCGTGTAATTCCTGAGTATTTCACTATCTACAGAGTATACTTACTTCTAGTTTTACGACAAAAAACTTCCGAGGAACATATTATGAATATGCAAGTTTGTTAGCATAAATTCTTGGCACGCCGCAGTAAGCGTGCCAGATGTAAATTTATATAAGTTCTTGAAGTAGGTAAGTACCGGGCACAGTACCCAGTCACAATGTCTTTAAAATATGAAACTATGTAAGTACATTATGATAAACTTTTTTATATAGATAACTTGCATCGATAACTAGCAATGATCTATGTCCTACAATGCTCTTACCCATGTCCCAGTCACGTCAAGTCTAGCCAAAATAACAATTTTCATGGAATTTGTGGCTTCGTCCGGACAAACAGTTTAGTATGTAGGTAATAGGTAAAGATAGATTGATATAAGTAAAGTAACTATTTGCTAAGATGTAAAAAGCAAAAATTCTTATTTTGTAAAAGTTTTTTGATATCTTCACAATAGAAAATAGACGACGATATTTATTTTCAGGATACATCCTACAATACATTCAGTTGCTTCATTGCTAGCGGAATATAAAAGAAAGCTCTGCTATTGTAGGCCCTGCCTTTTTATTGCAGGTCGAATATTTTTTAGAAATATGAATGTAGAATTTTGGTAAAATTTTAAAACATGTTTTAATTGCTAGTTTCACTTTAATTAAAACGAGACTTAAGTTTAGGACGGTGAGAATTTATCAGATGACAGTTTCGCCATTTCGCTTTTCTATTTATCATGGAGAGCAGGTCTTAGTACACAACGAACTCAGCCGGGTTTTTTTTATTATCACCATCTCGCAAACATCGTATATAATATAATAGAAAATGTTTTACTTTACTTTTCAGTTTTAAACCTTTTTTTTTTTTTTTTTTAAATTTATATAGGCTAGCGCTTGGCTGCAATCAGACTTGCTTGCAAGTGGTGATGCAGCCTAAGGTGGAGCGCGCTTGCCTAGAAGATGCCTATTCAGTATTCACTCTTGATTTGAAGGTACCTATATTAAAAGAGGAGGGGAAAACGGAAGCCGGGAGGGCATTATAAGAGATAACACCAATCAAATCGACGGACGCCTAGTTGTTAATTAACCGTCGTATTTATACATTACACCACCCAACTATAACCACATCAAGGTAAGATGTACCTAAGTAAGGTACAATTACTGTAATCCATATTCAAAGGAGATACGTCCGTACAATATCGGTATGTACAACATGGATTAATTCCACTACATTGAACAAGCGAAAGTAACCTTGTACATTTCAATTCCATCTAACTGTTTACGTGTATCCGACAGTTTCAATTAATTGCTCTATCCACGTGCGGAAAATTTTAACTAAATGGAATTACCAGAAGCGCTCACCTTATCCGACACCAATTTTCATCAAATTGTTTCGAAGGGTTCCTTCTCACTCTTCAATGCATCCCATTTTTGATAAATATAATGCAATGCTACGACACCTTCACGCCACAAAAACCGTGAACATCGTGCGCGCGAGCTCTTTTATATGTTGCTGCGCAGGCTGCCGCGACAGGACGAAACGAGTTTTTCATACGACGTGGGCGATTCGCGCGGTCGTTTTGTCTTGTCTTCTCCCTAGGTAGATTGTTTTCGCCCTTTTAGAAGGAAATTAAATTTGACAGGACAAGCAAAACACAAAAGTTGTTGAAACTGTACTATTCATTGTTCATTTTTGATCGAACACATGAACTTTGAACTCAATACTAGTCCAAAACCTTGGAAATGAGATCAGGTTTCTATGCATTATGGGGGCTGTGGCACAGAATACTTTAATACAGGGCTAAAAATGTCAAGATAAAATAGTTATTTGTTATACAAGAGTGAAAAGTTGTTTTTTAACCGCGTGCTCAATTTTGAGGACCGAGCAAGCGAAGGATTCTAAAATTGAATCACGAGCGCAGCGAGTGGTTCAAAAATTAGAATCCTGAGCGTCAGCGAGGGAATCAAAAGAGCACGAGGTGAAAAATCTTTTCACTCGAGTGCAACACGTAAATTTTCATCCCACCTCAGCGAGGAAATGACATGACGTGAAAGAAAATGGTGCGCGCAAAGCAAATTAAAAAAGTACACCAAGAAGGTTACGAGTGTGAGTTTTTAACAAATTAAAAAAGGTTGTATGGAAATTCGGCACCATAGAGGTAGAAGTAAATAGGTTTTAATGATGTTTTGAATTCACAAACTTCATAGACGAGTGATATTTACTAACATGCACACGATGTTCTAAATTCAATTTACTTTATCCTCAAGAGGATAATAACGGCTTTTGCATTCAGATATCGAAGATTAAAAATACTCTTTCCGAGATGGTGGGATGAAAAAGGTATTTTGTATTAAACATACTGTAATTACATTGCTGTGTTCGCTAGCTGCTTGTAAATCATATTTTGTTATTAATGTGGCCGAACATACATTATCATAGTGATCAGTACGTAGCAGTGATTTAAGATATGTACCACTCATATACCTTATCTGTGTATCTGTAATCAGATGAAGTATAATAAAATTGAAAACTTTATGAATACATATAAAGCATTATTAGGTATGTGCGTTATAATTAGCACAATAATATCCAATTATTTGCACATTTCGATTCCCAAAACCCATATGTGTCAAATTATTTACATATTGCACCGGTTATTAATAATAATTTCATTTCCATTTCATCAATTCCACAAATCTAAATAGTTATTAAATTACTGAAATATTACTATAGCTGATGTGGAAGTAGATAAAAACTGGTCAAATGTGTATCAGAAGTCAGAACATGTAAGAGATAGAGTTCCGTAATTATGCTTAAAAACTATCTTACAGTGTAAATCAAAAAGAAGAATAGAAAATGTTAGAATTATTCTATCTATGACTAGCTGATGCCCGCGACTTGGTCCGCGTGGATTGAGGTTTTAGGTTCCTTCGGGAACTCCTAAAATTTCCGGGATAAAAAGTAGCCTATGTGTTATTCCAGACTATAATCTGTCTCTGTGCCAAATTTCATCCAGATCCGTTCAACCATTCTGGCGTGATTGAGTAACAAACATCAAAAACATCCATCCATCCATCCATCCATGAATCCAAACTTTCGCATTTATAATATAAGTATAGATTTTAGAAATTTTCCTTTGTTTTACTTTACAAATCTACTTTCTTTTAAAATTGCTGTGACACACAGGCAGATTGGACAAAACTAGGGCAAGTAACCTTAAAAATGAAGGTATCAATTAAAAGCATTGGGGTCTCCAGTCCCTACAGTTCGCCGTCATCCATCAATCAGGGACAGCCCCTGACGCGGACAAATGAAGTGCGATTTGATCCGACGCGCCTCTGTTGAACCCACTCTCAATCGCATTTTATGTAGTCACCAAGAAAAACAAAGTGGCAAGACCATTAGGATGGCTAAAAGTCTTATGTTTTATTCAAACATTGGGTGAGAAAAACGCTGACCGAACTAATTTAACTTTTAAAGGGCTGACAACTGCTCGTTTAAAGCAAGCGTTTAGCACTAACAGTAGTTTTAGACAAATACTTTTATAAAAGTTTTACTTTTCATTGTGTCAGTTTATTAACAGTTCACTACTACTACTTATACTACCTACTACAAGTATATTATATTTTACAGAAATTTAAAAAAAAATACCTATCCATTTCCTTATCTATATATATAAAATTCAAAGTCCTGACTGACTGACTTATATATCAACGCACAGCCTAAACCGCTAGGGTTAGAGACTTGAAAGGACATTGACCAAATTCGCCTAACAATCAACATACGTTTGAAATATACAGTAATTCTTAGCTTATTTTATAACCTTTATTCCAAATATTAGAATTCAACGGACACTTCAAATTAATTAAAAGTCAATAAATGGGTATTCAATTGATTACTATACGTTTCCGTCTCTCGATTATTAACCACAGATCAATAACTTACAGGTTAAAATAATATCCAATACAACCGCTTGAGCGCTAGATCCGTATCGTAAGAAACAGATAAAAGCAGCTTAAAGTGCTAAGTGCGCTAGTATTCTGAATCTCGCAACGCCATCTATTGAAAGTACAATAATTTAATATTTCTAACGCCATCTGTGAAGTTATCGATGAACTATGACGATACCTGCATCCTTATTAATAACGCCATCTGTAATGTTTTTGACGGACTACTGCGAATCTTGTCTTATCTACATACTGTTTACAGCTGTATTACAATTGGTTAAAGATGACATTTATTTGATCAAGCAGATTGATCGTGAAAGCTGAAATATCCTCAAAATTGAAAATATTTTTGGTAATAAGTAATTTCTTAGCAAGTGTCCGTTGTTTTAATCGGCTCTCAAGTTTAAAAAGGTATTAATTTGAACCCAGTAATCAATGTTTTATGACGGTTGGTTCTTAGGCGAACTTTGTATGGGGACGGAACAATGTCCTTTTGACAGTAGCTTCCTTTTGAAACGTAGGCGCTCACTAAGGAAGGATTTTATAAAAGTGTACCCCTAAGGGGGTGAAATAGGGGTTGAAAGTTTGTTTGGAAGTCCGTCATTTCTCAAGTTATATCCATGAAACTTAGTATATGAGTTATCGGTAAAAAATAAAGAAATACCTATTTCACCAATTTTGAAAATTCAACCCGCAAAGGGGTGAAATAGGGGATGAATGTCCTTCATTTATGAACATATTTTTCAATTTATAACAACGAAACTTGGTATTTTGGCTTTCGGTATAATATAAAGAAATACGTGTGTCACAGTTTTTCAAAATTCCACCCCCAAACGGGTAAAATGGGGGTTGTCAGTTGGTGTAAAAGGCCGGCGTTTTTCAAGTTAAATAGCCGTGAAACTTGATATTTGTGCTACCGGTTTAAATTATGAAATAAATAATTCAGTTTTTATAAATTCTATCCCAAAGTACTTTAATAGTCTTTCAATCATGCCGCAACAGAGCAACGGATCGACGGGTTTTTTTTCATGGGTTCTTTTTATCTCGGAAAATTAACGAATGCCTATGGGAATTAAAAAACTTATGCCACGCGAACGAAGTCGCGGGCGTCCGCTAGTCTTCGATAGATTGACTCTCCATCTCCTGAGATTAATTTTCTATTTTAGGTGACAGGTGATATGAAGTTTGACATGGGTTATGGCATGTTAAAAATATGGTGGACAAAGGTAGATTATAACTCAGATACCTTATAACCTGGGTATAACCATTCCTAATACATTCGAAAAATCAATACATTTTTAGTTGTTGGCCTGACCTTCTAAATAGGATTTAATAAATAAATACTATTTGAGGAGGTACATAAAGAAAAGTCACGTTCATTATCATCGCGTTTTAATATGATGAGAGTTGGCAGGTTTCCATTCCCGGCCGCGGGCTAATTTTGTTTCGGACTACGTGCCGTGAATCCTTACTGATTATTCGAAGCTGTCCGCTTCTTCGATCTTGCAGTTTACTCGGCATTTTGACTAGGATATACTTTATTTATACAATACCAGCTGATACCGACGCCTTCATTCTATACTAATACTAATATTATAAATGCGAAAGTTGGATGGCATGGCAAATGATGGATGGATGGATGGATGTTTGGTACTCAATCACGTCAGAACGGCTGAACGGATCTGGATGAAATTTGGCACAGAGATAGATTATAGTCTGGAATAGCACATAGGCTACTTTTTATCCGGAAAAATTAAAGTTCATGAACTAAAAAACCTCAATCCACGCGAATGAAGTCGCGGGCATGAGCGTGTGCTTATTAAAATGTATGTACCAATACTAAATTTTTAATAATAGCTATCTACCAGCCTGTATGAGTAGAATGGTTTATTGCTTGATTTCAGAAAATTCCGTATGGTTTCACAGCAATATGAGAAAAAAGAATTACAAATGCAATGCAATAATCTATGTATATAAAATTCAAAGTCCTGACTGACTGACTGACTGATTGACTGACCTAGAGACATGAAATTTGAAGAGTGTTCTTCGTGAAGACTACGTATTCAACAAGAAAGGGTTTTTCGAAATTCCACCCCCAAAGGGGTAAAATAGGGGTCAAAAGTTTGTATAAAAGTCCTTCGTTATAGCCATGAAACTTGTTATATAAGCTGCGAGTTAAAAATGAAGAAATACGTGTTTAACAGTTTTTGAAAATTCGACCCCCAAAGGGGTGAAATAGCGGATGAAAGTTGGTATGGAAGGCCTTCTTTTCTCAAGATTTCAAATTATATCAACGAGACTTGGTATATTGGCTTTCGGTAAAAAATAAAGAAATACGTGCATCACAGTTTTTCAAAATTTTACTCCTAAAGGGTTTTAAAGTTTGTATGGAAGTCCTTCATTTTACAAGTTATAACCATGAAAGTTGGTATTTGGGCTTCTGGTTTAACATAAAGTAATACGTGTTACACAGTTTTTGAAAATTATATCCTCAAGGACGTTAAATAGAGAGTTTGTCCTTCAATCACGCCGCAACAGCAACATTTTGACGTGATTTTTTGCATGGGTATAGATGAGGACTTGGAGAGTGACATATTTACTATATCCCGGAAAATTAAGGAGTGACTGTGAGAATTAAAAATCTTAAGCCACGCGAACAAAGTCGCGGGCGTCCGCTATTGATTAATAATTCCAAATGTGACCTAACAACTGACAAGCTACACTTCGTTATAGCTTTCTCTTCACTTTGTATAATTATGTTTTTAAAAGTTTTAATGAGCATAAGTATTGAAAGTAACAAAACTACAGCAGTTTTTTGAATTGGTAAAAACCTAACTACGTGTACGTTACATAATTTGAGAAAGAAATATGAGGTCGGTAACAAAAATAAATTACAAAGCACACAAAAGAGTAAAGTGTTTACTATAAAATCATGTTCCTAAATCATAACACAATAAAATTTATAGGCAGCGGAAGGTGCAGCCTTGGGTGCTGATAAATCAAGCACTATAACTTCGTATGACCGGAGTGAAAAATATTTCCGGGTAATATACCTACTCGGCCTAAAACCATTCATCCTGTTTATTGGTAGATGAATACATATTCATATTCACCAAAAAAAGGTTTTTAATAGACATACAGATAGTCACACAGACATACGGACAACGAAGTGATCCTATATGCCAAGGGTGCCTTTTTTCCTCTTGAGGTACAAAAACCTAAAAATAGAACTTCTCATATTTATATTATTTTATTTTGACTTTGCCATCAATTAGAACACAGGTAGGTAGAACATAAAAGCTATATTTTAGGCTTCGAAGCACAAAGGAGCTTTTTCTGCCACGCAAAAGCACATAACAACTTCCTCTCACTTACACGCTTGCCCTACCGTGCACATTTATTCTCGGTGCTATAAAGTATATCAAAGTCGCATATTATTTTCGCTCGCGCTAATATATCATTAGACTTTCATTAATTCATATTATTTCTATTCTTATTCAATTCCAACCAAAAAATTGATTTTAATCCAAGCACTGCGGAGTCAATAAATTAAACTTATAACAAACTTATATTTGAATAATATGTCGTACCGAGTTCTAGAATATTATTCAATTCAATATTGGTTCTTTTATTATGCTTAATATAGTAACATTTTTTTAGAAAGAGATTAATAAGCATAGATTTAGTATTAGCCCAATGCTAAATCTATGAGATTAAGATTACGTTAACAGTCAAGAGCTCATATTTTTACACTGTTACCTATATAATAATGTAAATAAATAATTAATCCTATTCTAAATTATTTACCCTTTTCACCTGAATCAATTATACAGTTTTATTAAAAAACGAGCGAAGTAATGTCGTAGCGCAGTGGATTGAGGTAAATTAATAATTTATTAAGGCAACGTTAACAAGGGTCTCGTAAAGAAGGCCAAAGGGCGGCAATTCGTTTTCGACGGGGATGGTTGGTCCTGCTTTGTTATTTAGAGATTGAGGAGCCCAGAGAAATAGCGGGTGAGCCTTTAAATCCTGAAAACCTACTTTAATATTGAAAACCTTTAAGCAATACTGATTCTGGCATCGTGACGGCTCACCTAGGAATATACTAAGCCTCTAAGGCAACCAGATGTATTTTTATTTTATATCTGTTAGGTTGTTGTTTTCAACCAATAGACGTCGTTTGCTGGACATCGGTCTCTTGTATGAATGTCCACACACCGTCTTGTCTTGTACCGCCTGGATTCAGTGGCTTCCTGTGACCTCTCACAAAGGGAAATCATCAAGCTCTCCATTTAACAGTCTAGTTGGGGATTTGCCAACGCTGCACTTTCCACTTCGGGGTCTTAATTCCAGCAACATGGACACAAATGTCTTCTAAACTATCGCTTCTTCGATCTATATCCCACCCATTGTTACTTCAGCTTCGTAGCCCGTTGAGTTAGTTCGGTTACTTAGGTTTTCCTCCTTAGGTACTCCTCATTTCTGATTTGATCACGAAAGAAAAAGCATTACTCTCTCCTTCGCTTTAGCTCGCTAGCTTTCTTAAGACTTTGGTCGCTTACAATGAACTTCATAGTTAAAGTGAAAGGTGACTCTATTATTAGTACATACTTTGTAGGTAATTAGCATAGTTGTTACGTAGAACTAAGAAGTTTGGATAAGCGGGAAACTTTTGGTATAGGTACTGCACTGAAATATATGAGAGCACTCTTAGCGGATGATTTCTGAAACTTCGCTTTCTCATACATATTGAAGGTAGATAGACTAGAATCACCCACGAACTTTCACGTGACTAAAATAAAAGAAACTAAAATGTTTTCTAAAATACCCAATTGCTACTCAGATGTTGTTTCATTGAATTGAACAGATGTTGACATGAACAACTTATTGATTAATTAATACTTCAACATAGTTCTTTTATATATTTTGTAACTACTCTGTGTTTTTGATATTTCACCATTTTTTGTTTTTAAGGCTTCACAGGCCAAACCAACAAGGCTGAAAATTTAATTTTCCTTACCAAGCCACTAAATTAAACGCCCTTAAATTCAAAATTCATATTTCACCGTTTGCCGAAATGTTTAATTCAGGAGAGTAATGTAGCGTGTAGGTAGGCTCTCTGACGTTACTTATGAATGTCTGAAGGAACCGCGTATCTTTGATAACGTAAAATAAGATCTCGTCTTGTTGGAAGATACCTATTGGTTGAAACTGTTATACATACACTAACTTAAAATACATTCTTGCATTTTCTATAACACTTGTTCAAGTCATGCTGTAGGTACCGTGAGGATCCATACTAATATTATAAATTCGAAAGTGTGTCTTTCTGTCTGTCTGTTTGTCTGTCTGCTACGCTTTCCTGGCTCATCTTTTCAACCGATTTTGCTGAAATTTGGTACAGAGGTAGGTTATATCCCGGGGAAGGGCATACTTTCTATCCCGGAAAATTAATGAGTTCCCGCGAGAACAAAAAACCTTGATCCACGCGAACGAAGTCGCGGAGATCAGGTATCTATTAATCTTATCAAATAAATATTATAAATGCGAAAGTTTGGATGGATGTATGGATGTATGGATGTTTGTTACTCAATCACGCGCCAACGGCTGCACGGATCTGGCTGAAAATTGGCACAGAGATAGAATATAGTCTGGAATAGCACATAGGCTACTTTTTATCCCGGAAAATTAAGGAGTTCCCGCGGGATCCAAAAAACCTCAATCCACGCGGACGTAGTCGTGGGCATAAGCTAGTAATATTATAAATGCGAAAGTTTGGATGGATGTATGGATGTATGGATGTTTGTTACTCAATCACGCGCCAACTGCTAAACGGATCTGGCTGAAATTTGGCACAGAGATAGAATATAGTCTGGAATAGCACATAGGCTACTTTTTATCCCGGAAAATTAAGGAGTTCCCGCGGGATCCAAAAAACCTCAATCCACGCGGACGTAGTCGTGGGCATAAGCTAGTAATATTATAAATGCGAAAGTTTGGATGGATGTATGGATGTATGGATGTTTGTTACTCAATCACGCGCCAACTGCTAAACGGATCTGGCTGAAATTTGGCACAGAGATAGAATATAGTCTGGAATAGCACATAGGCTACTTTTTATCCCGGAAAATTAAGGAGTTCCCGCGGGAACCAAAAAACCTCAATCCACGCGGACGTAGTCGCGGGCATAAGCTAGTAAATAAATTAAATAGGTAGAGTCTTTGTTACATAGAGAAGAAAATTTCAGCCATGTTGTTTCTGTGTGAAGTTATTTGGTATGTTATTTGGTATCTAGTTAAGAAAAACAAATAAATGAATTTGTATTCACTTACAACCAAAAATTATCATCTACGAGTACCTGTTAACTGCAAAAAGAATTTTTTCCGTTTACCTTTTTTTCTCACTGGCTAATAATTGCAATGCTTTTCAATTTACGAGTGCTACAAGAGTGGAGTGAGTGAATGTTAGCGCTGGACCCAGACGACGGGGTAGACCCAGACAAAGCTAGGTGGCAGTTATAATGAACGACCTGAAAACAGCTCAAATTGACTCAATGACGACTCAAGACCGAACAGCTTGGAGAAAAATGGTAAAGAGAGCCGACCCCAATTAACATGGGATAAGGCTAGGTCTATATATTATACAAGAGTGGAGTGATCTTGTTCGTTGATGGTACTAATGTCAGGAACCTTTGAGCAAAAACTGAACAAGGTATCAACTCAATTGATTTGAACACGACCATATTTTATTTAATAAAAGGGTCTAGCTGATACCTGCAACTTCGTCCATTTTGTTATTTAGGCTGTAATTTAGGTAAAAATACTATCCCAGAGGAACCATGCATTTTATTTGGATAAAAAAAACCTGCCAAGTGCAAGTCGAACTCGCGCACCAAGGGTTCCGTACAAACTGTGACGTGGTAGGCCGTCTACGATGTGGTGGCCGGCCCTTGGAGCTGTGAAAAAATCAAGCTTATAAGTCAACGCAATCAACAGATACCTGCAGCCGTTTATGCTGCAAATTTTCGACACTCGCAAGGGAATCAAAACCTACAGGATACTTCCCGTAAACTCAGAATCTTGAAATTTGGTACGAAGCAACGCCATAAAGCACAGATATAGGAATAATTGCGAAAAGCATAAAGTTTTTTTACATCATATAATAAAAATATTTTTATTAATTTTAAACTTGTTTAAAATTATTAAAAATATATTTGGCGTTGCTTCGTACCAAATTTCAAGATTCTGAGTTCACGGGAAGTACCCTTAGGTTTTGATTCCCTTGCGAGTGTCGAATATTTTAAACAAGTTTAAAATTAATAAAAATATTTTTATTATATGATGTAACAAAAAATTTATGCTTTTCGCAATTTTCCTATATCTGTGCTTCATGGCGCTGCTTCGTACCAAATTTCAAGGTTCTGAGTTCACGGAAGTACCCTGTAGGTTTTGATTCCCTTGCGAGTATTGAAAATTTGCAGCATAAACGGCTGTATCTTTTGATTGCGTTGGCTTAGAAGCTTAATTTTTTCACAGCTCCAAGGGACCGTAGACTTGAGTATTTGATTGATATAAATTTCAGCTTGATACCTCCATGCGTTCCTGAGAAAAACGGTCTTGACACACAGACGGACGGACAACAAAGTGATCCTTTAAAGGTTTCGTTTTTTTCCTTTTGAGGTCCGGGACCCTTAAAAGACAAAAGTCATGAAATCACGTATTTATAGCATGGCAGAGATATTTATATTGAAACAATATCATTAAAATACATTAAAGTACCAAACATTTAATCTGTATGAGTCCAAGTACCTACAAGTAGAAATAATATAAAATAAGTTTGAGCTTGTACTTTGTCTGATGAGTTTCAAGCAATTACGTAAGTGATTGCTGGTCATACTTATGTTTGAACATATTATATTTTTCATTTACTTACAAAGAAAATTGTTTTTTATTTTGTGTTGATATTTCAGTGTATTCCAGCACAATTGTTATAAAGAATGATATATTACGCTGATCTCTGCAGTGTGCACTTTGCACAAACGTAATTTCCCTGATTTGATTCCCGGCTATAGGCCATTGAGAGAATTATTTATAGTTTCTTTGGCATTAGCACATTACAAATTTACAACACTATACATGTACACGGAATATTTAATTCAATTTCAAAATAGTAAAATTTTTAAAAACTGTGACACACGTATTTCTTTACTTTTTACCGAAAGCCAAAATACCAAATTTAGTTGATATAACTTCAAAAATGTCTTGAGAAAAGAAGGCCATTCTTACCAACTTTCATCCCATATTTCACCCTTTGAGGGTCGAATTTTAAAAAGTGTGAAACTCGTATTTCTTCATTTTTAGCCCGCAGCCCATAAACCAAATTTCATGGCTATAACTTGATAAATGAAGGACTTTCATACAAACTTTCAACCCCTATTTTACCCCTTTGGGTGTAGAATTTTGAAAAACTGTGACAAACCTATTTCCTTATTTTTTACCGAAAGCCAAAAGTTTCGTTGATATAACTTGGAAAATATCTTGAGAAAAGAAGGCCTTTTATACCAACTTTCATCCCCTATTTCACCCCTTTGCGGGTCAAATTTTAAAAAACTGTGAAACTTGTATTTGTTTATTTTCAACCCGCAGCACATATACCAAGTTTCATGGCTATAACTTAAAAAACGACGGACGTTCATACAAACTTTCAACCCCTATTTTACCCCTTTGGGGGTAGAATTTCGAAAAACCCTACCTTGTCTTCACAACGAACACACTCTCCAAATTTCATGTCTCTAGGACCAGCTGTTTAGGCTGTGAGTTGATATATAAGTCAGTCAGTCAGGACTTTGAACTATATATATATATATATATATATGTATAAATATATATATATATATATACTAGTAGGGCGCGTGGGTGGCGGCCCACTAAAGCGGACCGCGTAGTAGACCGCACGGCCCTCTGTCTACTTGCTCTCCTTCTATCCTAGTGTTTACTGCCTACGTGTTCTGAAGTAAACAACACACTGCTATGCTAGCGAGCACAGTGGAAGCGCCAGCGTGCCAAGCGTCCGACGTAAAAAATATCTCATAAGAAAACATAAAACAGAGACCCCCTAAGAATCTAAAAGGGCCTTTAAATGAAAAAAAATCCTGACATGCATCATACAGTGTAAGAGACTGTTGAAGTAAAACACAAAGAAACCTTCCTTAGTTGATTAATATCAATATCATACCGCTGATGATCGGGTACCTTTGGGTGCCATTGAACTTCACCATCTTGGCTTTCCTAACGGCAAACCGACCATTCTTCCATACAGAACAAATCTTGTACAAAATCAATATCAAAGTCATGCATATTTCTTACTTCCACTCTTCCATCTAGTATACTTTCTGAAATAGACACCTATGAAATGTTGGCCGTGCTCCTCACACATCTTTCAAACCCTCGATCATCATCACTCTCCATAAGTTTATTTTTTTCTCCAAAAAATTATGAAAAGGAACCGCATCAAAGTCTTGCATAGTTCTACACTAAATTGTAGCCTCTTCAATATTCGCCATACATTTTCTATGGAAAAATAAATTCCGCCATCTTGAATTTTTTTCCTGTTCATCAAGTAGACCTTCATGTCCTGATCATCTTTTGCTAAGAAACCACTCTTCCATCTTTTATACTCTCCGAGATAGACACCGACGAATTTTGTATGGCGGCCATCTTAAATCCGCCATTTTGAAATTTTTTTCAGCTCACTGTCAATTGGATGAAGTTTCGAATGACATTTGTTCGAGCACCCCCCATCTTTCTTCAATGCCCTGGCTGTGCTGTTCACCCGTCTTCGAAATCCTCAATCATCAGCTCACTCCGTATTTTTCCTCTTCATGAATTTTTTCCCTCTATACGAAATGGTCAGTGAAAAAAATTTTTTTCATACAAAATTGTTCAGGAGAGGTGATCAATCAATGAATCAGCACGAGCAGCTATATATATATTAACTAGTGTTTCGCTCTGTGCGCGAGCTGCTAAAGCAGCTCGCGTAACCTATTTCACTATCTTCGGGTAACTGCGACGCGAGAATGATCAGCGCCTTTTTTAATAATATATTTAAATAGGTAAATACAACGGCAGTAGCTGTGGACACTTCGACATTAATTTGATAGGTGTACTTAAGGAGTGAGGCGGCTTTGTATGAAACTACCCAACGATCATTGATTTTAATTTTCCTACCTCTATATGTTATTTCAGCTAACTGCCTCAAAAACGGAAAAATCAAAAATTTGAAATCACTACAGCTCGGCCGCCATCTTGTTGTTCCAATTTTTTCCACTTTTTTTATTGATTGTTTACTAATTTCTTCAACAGTTGCGAGTTTTAACGAAATCGATTGAAAAACATAAGAGTTGCAAGAATCACGTCGGCCGCCATCTTGTTTTTCCGAAATGTCATAATTTTTCCTCACTCGAATCCCGCACTCGAACACATCTCTGGTACATCATTGTATTCTTTTCTGGCTCTTTCCGTTTCAAAATCTTGCATAGTTCTACACTAATTGTAGTCTCTTCAATATTCGCCATATATTTTCTATGAAAAAAAAAAATCCGCCATCTTGAATTTTTTTCCTGTTCATCAAGTAGACCTTCATGTCCTGTTCATCTTTTGCGAAGAAACCACTCTTCCATCTTCTATACTCTCCGAGATAGACACTGACGAAATTTGTAAGGCGGCCATCTTAAATCCGCCATTTTGAAAATTTTTTCAGCTCACTGTCAATTGGATGAAGTTTCGAATGACATTTGGTCGAGCACCCCCCACCTATCTTCAATACCCTGGCTGTGCTGTTCACCCGTCTTCGAAATCCTCAATCATCAGGTGTCTCCATATTTTTCTTCAAGTTAAATTTTTTGACTTCTATAAGAAGCCATCAGTGGAAAAAAAATTTTTCATACAAAATTTTACAGGAGGAAGATTTTGGGGAAAATCTCGAAAACTTCCCCAAATGTGGCAACACTGTTTAGATACCTCGATACTGCCGGTCGAGATACACAATCGATCCATACATTTCAACTTTCCCAAATGTTGCCAACTGCCTCAAAATCGTGATCGAAATTTTCAAAAACACAAAAAGAATACAAAATGGCCGCCACCTCGTTTCACATAAACATTTTACTTAGTTTCATAATTTTCCCGTAAACTACAGGATATACCGCTCCTGATGACGTTTCAATTTTTCATCTCGCTCGCACCCAGCCGAAATGATTGCTCCTGAAAAGAGACCATGTCGAAAATAACTTTTTCTTTGATAAATTCCAGTGTTGCCAGACCTCGGCGACGAAAATACCCAAATGTCATTCGTACAAGTGGGACACGTGGTTGCTCGTACTCGAACTTTGCAAAAAATACGTATTTCGATTTTTTTATTTTTGGGGTAAATCTTGAAAACTTCCCGAGAAATGGGGTAATTTTTTTCCCCAATCCATACCTCGAGTCAGTACACACAATCGCCCCCTAGAAGTCGAAACGATCCGACGTTGCCAACTGTGAGAAATTTGAATTTTAAAATTGATTTTTTTCGTACCTCAAACCGAACGGCAGCCACGACAGCCACCATCTTGAATTTTTGAAAACTACTCCCATTCTGTCAAAATACAGGATAGTTGTAGACGAAAAAAGGAAAAAATATTATACTCGACCACGCCGTTTCGGATCTGTGGCGCCGCGGTTCGGGGTCGAAAAATCAAAAATTTCAAAACACTACAGCTCGGCCGCCATCTTGTTTTTCCAACTTTTTCCACTTTTTCTGTAGATCGTTTACTTATTTCTTCAATAGTTGCGAGTTTTAACGAAATCGGTTGGAAAACAAAAGAGTTGCGAGAATCACGGCGGCCGCCATCTTGTTCATGTGAAACAATTCTGTCAATGAGTGAGTGAGTGGTAATCGAGCTATATATAGTATAACTAGTATGGCGCGTGGATGCGCGGCCCGCTGAAGCGGACCGCGTAGTAGACCGTGTGGCCCACTGTCTACTTACTTGCTCTCCTTCTATCCTAGCGTTTACTGCCTACGTGTTCTGAAGTAAACTGCTATGCTAGCGAGCACAGTGGAAGCGCCAGCGTGGCAAGCGTCCGACAGACGTAAAAAAAATTATCATAAGAAAACATAAACACTCACACACAGAGACCCCCTAAGAATCTAAAAGGGCCTTTAAATGTAAAAAACGTAACGTACTAACGTAAGTTACTAACGTAAGTTACTAACGTAAAGTACTAACGCAAGTTACTAACGTAAGGTACTAACGTAAGTGACTAACGTAAGGTACTAACGTAAGGTACTAACGTAAGTTACTAACGTAAGGTACTAACGTAAGTTACTAACGTCAGGTACTAACGTAAGTTACTAACGTAAGGTACTAACGTAAGTTACTAACGTAAGGTACTAACGTAAGGTACTAACGTAAGGTACTAACGTAAGTTACTAACGTAAGGTACTAACGTAAGGTACTTACGTAAGTTACTAACGTCAGGTACTAACGTAAGTTACTAACGTAAGGTACTAACGTAAGTTACTAACTTTAGGTCTTTAAGGCATCTTGAATCAGCCATTTTGGATTTTTTAAGCTCACTGCCAATTGGATGAGGTTTCGAGTATTTTTGTTTGAAGAGCCCCCATCTAACTTTAATACCCTGGCCATGCTCCTCACCCATCTTTCAAACCCTCGATCATCATCGCTCTCCATATATTTTTTTCTCCGAAAAATTATGGAGAGTTCTTCTTTAAAAACAAATTTTGAAAAGGAACCGCATCAAAGTCTTGCATAGTTCTACACTTGTAGCCTCTTCAATATTCGCCCTACATTTTCTATGGAAAAATAAATTCCGCCATCTTGAATTTTTTTCCTGTTCATCAAGTAGACCTTCATGTCTTGATCATCTTTTGCCAAGAAACCACTCTTCCATCTTCTATACTCTCCGAGATAGACACTGACGAAATTTGTATGGCGGCCATCTTAAATCCGCCATTTTGAAAAATTTTTTCAGCTCACTGTCAATTGGATGAAGTTTAGAATGACATTTGGTCGAGCACCCCCCACCTATCTTCAATACCCTGGCTGTGCTGTTCACCCGTCTTCGAAATCCTCAATCATCAGCTCTCTCCGTATTTTTCCTCTTCATGAATTTTTCCCTTCTATACGAAATGGTCAGTGAAAAAAAATTTTTTCATACAAAATTGTTCAGGAGAGGTGATCAATCAATGAATCAGCACGAGCAGCCATATATATATTAATATTAGATATATTATAGATAATACTAGGTATCCAGGCAATATGCAACTTTATTATACTTGGACACGTTTCATATAGGCAAAACGTTGAGACTTGAGCCTATGCCCAAAAGGACATCGATTACATAAATAAGTTAATTCAGGTCTCTCAATTGTGTCCCTTGTAACATTTCGTACCTAAGAATTACAGTAACAACTGATACAGAATTTAAAAAATATTTAAAGACCATATTATATTTTATTTCCCATCTCAATCAAAAAGTACCGTAACTGATTTGAAAGACAATGCACCGCCGCGGCGGCAGCAGACGTCGGCGTCAGTTGCAAGAGCATGACTATGAGCGCGATTCACAGTGTATCGTCATACAGTTCGCTTCGTATTAAGACTTCTACGAGAAGCGTTGCATGCGGTTCTTTCGCGCGTTGTGTGTAGATGCGAATGAAAGGCTCAGTCGTGGTGCGCTGGATCAAATCGCACTTCATTTGTCCGCGTCAGGCGCCGCCCTCGCTTGATGGATGATGACCAACTGCGCGCACCCTGCCTTTAATTGGTACAGTCATTTTATGCCAAAACTGATTCACATCGCCCGTTTAGTTTGGTCAAAAGTAGCAGATGCTAGTAGCGGTATAAAAGTGAATTGTGTGGTAGGTAAAAATACAAAATATCCATACCTCCCTGCTCTCTAAAGTTATGGAGCATATAATTAACACCCAAATGCTTCAGTACATGGAAGAGCACCAGCTGATTAGTGATCGTCAGTATGGCTTTCGCCACGATCGATCAGCTGGTGATCTCCTAGCTCACCTTACTCACCGCTGGGCGGAGGCAATCGATAGCAAAGGAGAAGCTTTGGCGGTCAGCCTGGATATTGCAAAGGCCTTCGATCGGGTCGGATCGAAGCCCATCAATGCTGGCGTTCCGTAAGGATCTGTGCTTTCACCCACGCTGTTCATACTGCATATCAATGACATGTTACATAATAACAATGTTCATTGCTGCGGACGACAGTACGGGTGATGCCTTATATAAAGGTCGTGCTCAGCTTTCTCGCGCTCAGCTGGAGGAGTGTAGAAGTACGCGTGTGGAACATCGAGTCTTGTCTCGACCAAGAATCACAGTGGGGCTGACAAAATATTGTGCACTTCAACCCCACCAAGACACAAGTATTCGCGTTTTCGTCGAAAAGGACTCCCTTTACAACCTCTATTCTCTTCCAGAACACTCCCCTGACTCCATCTAACAGCATTGGGATGCTCGGTGTTAGTATATCGAACGATGTCCAGTTCCGCGAACATCTGGAAGGTAAAGCCAAACTAGCCTCCAAAAAACTCGGGGTGCTCGACAGAGCGAAAAGAAACTTTGCAACTAAGCATAGGCTTCTGAGTTATAAAGCGTAAGTTCGGCCCCACATGGAGTACTGCTCTCACCTCTGGGCCGGAGCACACCAGTACCAGCTCCTTCCATTTGACCGGATACAAAGACGGGCAGTTCGACTCGTTGACAATCCCATAATTACCTGCACGCTGGAGTCCCTAGAGTACCGAAGAGACATTAGTTCTCTTTGAGTTTTCTATCGTCTCTACTATGGGGAGTGCTCTGAGGAGTTATTCAATCTAATACCACCTTCCGTGTTCTCCAGGCGCACCCTACGTCGCAGAAACATATTTCATCCTCATGCCTGGATGCCTGGTCCTCTTCCACCACCCGTTATTCCAGGTCATTTCTGCCACGTACCCGCAAATTGTGGAACCAGCTTCTATCTTCTGTGTTCTCTCATGATCATAATATGGGGCTCTTCAAAGGGAGGATAAACAATTATCTTAAAAGCCAGCAACGCATTGGCGGTTCCTCTGGTGCTGCAAATGTTCATGGGCGGCGGTAATCACTTACCATCAGGTGACCCGCCTGCTCGTTTGCTCGCTATAAATATATAAAAAAAACACAAATTAAAGAAAAGACATCATAAAGACCGAGCACAAGAGGCGTAAAATTATAGTGCAATTAATGTAAATTTGCAGGTTGCCCGGTTACTAAATGCAGCTATTCACCATTTCTGTTAATTCTGGATATAAATTGAACAATTTACTATTTCATTCACTACTCGAATCAGCATTTGAACGTAATTCGAACTAATTAATTAGTTTTCTGCGAAATAATTTAAATAAATGAGCATTTATACGCCTTAAGAATTACAATAAACTCTATTAATTGAACGAAGCGACTATTGCATTAATTTAACAATTGTAATTTTTTGAAAGCTTTGAAATTCTTTTTATGTAGACTTCATAGTTCATGATATTTTGTTCTTTTTTATAGCGAAATATTTAAAATACCTTTTATGAATTAAGAGTTGAGTAGAATTCTCTTGTTTCAAGGGCGACTAATATTTCAACCTTGGCGCTCCATCTCTGTTCTCAGTTTCTAAAATATAACAAAAGGCGGTCCGTTCTCGCTAAAATCAAGTGCTCAACCTTTTGCCTTTTTCATGAGACCCTTGTTAACTTGTCCTTAATATATTATTTACCTCAGTTGTGGCTTGTGGTTGTTTGATTTAGTTTTCGGGGCGTTATTATCAAATTACAACCCCGTTAAAGTTTTGGTTGCTCTACAATTATAAGCACTGTGTGATGTAATGGTGATGAGCTTTTAGAAGAATCACTCTTAACAATTGGGTACTAAAGATTTTTCTCAATATGTTTTGAATTCATTGCGAGGAATAGTTTTCACATTATGTAATATAATTTGCAACTAAAACTGCAAAATGTTGTATGTTCGACCACAGTCATGTTCTTAAATAAGTAAGGCTTTGAAAGTGCTTTCGTGCCTGTGTGCAACTGAATTATTAACAGTCTACACAGACGTTATGACGTTTGACATGATTGACATCAGGCTGACTCGGTATTATCTGCACGCGGCCTGCGACCTTCACTTTAAATAATTGAAGATTTCTATATTTGTTTTGTTAGAATATTTTTATAAGTTGCTCTAATTATTTCGTAGTTAGACAATTAGTGCTAGCGATGCACTTTTGTTTTTCTTTCTTTTTAGCTAAGTTATTTTTTTTGCAGTTTTGATTTGTATTAAACGAGAACCTATGGGCATTGAACTATAAAAGATCTCGTCTATGCCTATACGTAGTTTAAAGGGAATCTTTAGATAGATAACATGTAAATAATTATTTAAACACCATAAAATAATATTATTACAATGTATTAAACAATTAGAAAGATGTGACCTAACGAGGTCACAGCTTATTAGGTCACATCATTCTTTACATCCATAAATATTATAAATGCGAAAGTGTGTCTGTCTGTCTGCTACGCTTTCACGGCCCAACTACTCAACCGATTTTGATGAAATTTTTCACAGAAGTAGGCTACATCCCGGGGAAGGACATAGCCTACTTTTTATCCCGGAAAATTGAAGAGTTCCCGCGGGAATCAAAAAAATGTATCTGTTCAACCGATTTTGATGAAATTTGGTACAGGGATAGGCTGTATCCCGGAGAAGGACAAAGGCTATCCCGAAAAATTTAAGAGTTCTCGCGGGAATCAAAAACAACAATCCACGCGGACGAAGTCGCGGGCATCATCTAGCAATTTATACTTTGGTTTCGCCCATGTATCAATTTGGTGTACCTATCGTATTTATCCAACGTTAAAACCCAAAGTGGATTATGGTCGTAACAAGGTCTTAAAATATTTTATGCATAACTCATAAGTCATACGCGACGGATATAGAAACCTACGCCCAGATAATGAAAAATGTGGACACAGTCTTACGTGGTGTCTCCATCTCCAATGTTATTTCGCACTTGTTTTTACGAAAACATACGCGCAAGGTATATTGGCGAAAATGTCAGGGGCAATATATCACTTGATATGTGTATCTGATTCTGTCACTACAAATATAATATTATACGTGTGTCTATATAGTTCAACGGTAGTAAATATTATAGGTAAGTCTATGGCAATGATCGACGCCTGTAGCACGTAGCCTGTGGCACACCACTACGAAATCGTAGCAGCAAAATCTCCGAAGTTCTACCATGACTTGTTGTCTACATAATATATTTCAATACGCAAGCTCCTTAACATATCTTTAGGTCACCAAATGAAAAAAGTGAAACTTAATCGCGTGGCAAAATCTCAATGGACTTGTAGCGAAATGTCTGTTTTAGAACAGGCAGTTTCGTTGCCGTTTCGCTATTCATACAATATAATCAAGGCGGAATTTCAGCTGCAGTTTAGCAGCGGTGTGCTTTCCTGGTGCGAAAATCGTTAACATCGGCAACGCTGTTATATCCCCTCTCAAATTTAGGATGTTTACTTGTTTGAACAAATGAATTACGTGCGTGGAGCATGACGGATTTAAGGCAATAAACGGATTTTGCTTTATCGTACAGTTTTTTATATTAGACTAGGTATAATAAGTTAGACTAGGTAGGTAGATTAGGTAAAACTAGGTTTAAGTTCGGCTCTATTTCGATTATTTATAACTAGATGATTCCCGCGACTTCGTCCGCGTGGATTTATGTTTTTTGATTCTCGCGTGAACTCTTTAATTTTCCGGGATAAAAAGTAGCTTACGTCCTTCCTCGGGATACAACCTATCCCTGTACCAAATTTCATCAAAATCGGTTGAGTAGTTAGGCCGTGAAAGCGTAGCAGACAGACAGACAGACAGACACACTTTCGCATTTATAATATTAGTATGGATTGTTGTTGAAAAAGTATATTATTTACCTACTTAAATTATCAACAATTAAATGTTCATTTTTTTTTATTGTAAAATAAGCGAGCGTAAGTGCGAGTCGGTCTCGCATACGATAGTTCCGTACCATGGTACAAGATTTAACACTTAGTACCTACTTTTAGTTCACAATTCACACCTAGCTGACCTAGCTCACCTTCGCACTAGCGAACTTAGGGGAGCGCGAGATGTAAATCAAACCACGGCCTTGAACTAGGTATATTGATATGATCGGGTACCTTAAAAAAAGTCAAACAGAACTTCAAACTACTAGGTGTGATGTATTAAATGAGACATAATACGATACTTTCGTTTGCAATTAATACCTAGTAGGTAGGTATTACCTACGATACAATATGAATGCCAGCCTTACTAATATTGTAAATGCGAAAGTGTATACCTATCCGTTTGTCTAGCTACTACTTTTGTACTGCCCAAACGATTAGATGTTTCGTACATTAATAGGTAGCATCTCAGGTAAGGACATCTACCTGAGATGCAGATCAGGCTACTATCCTGGGAAATCAAGGAGCCCAGGATTTTCAAAAAACGTAAATTAACGCAGGTGAAAATGCGGGCATCGGTTCGTAATTTCAGACAAAATCGGGATACATAGCTAGGTCGAAAAGAGTAGTCGAGCATATTTATGTGAGGCCAAAAAAACAGTCACCGTAATAATAACACGTTTGTAATGACCTCGGACAAGAGTTTGAAATTATGTGACGTGAAAAAAAGGTCGTCATTTCAGCAGTAAAACGCGTGCTGTATGGAATCCAGTGTCGAAAGCCTTCGTTAGCATACAAGGCTATTATGTTAATGAGCGTTACTAATTTGATTACCTGGTCTTATTATTAGGCACATGCACTGGTTTTTGTAGTATGCATTTTGTTAAGCCCAAAAATTAAAATTCAAATCTATACAGCCATGCTTTTATGTTTCCATTTCCTTCTAACAAGGCGTTATGCCCACCTTTATATATATGTCAAAGTAAGATTGTAAAAACCGTTAGATTATAATCTAACTCGCGAAATTGTAAACCGTCGAATGATTACAATATAACGGATTATTTTTCGGTAGATTGTAATCTGTTAGGTTTATTAACCCGATAGAACCTAGGCCGGGCACTACTTGATTATTTATGTCGAACCCTAACCTAACCTACAAGAAAGAGACAAGAAAGAAAGAGACAAGAACACGTAAATACAATGAATATTTCAAAAATTGATACTTAAAACATTGAACGGTTCACAATCTTTCGACTGTTTACAATCTGACGGTGACTTATATACATATAGGGACTAGATGGGCCCTTTCATAGAAAAAAATTGGGCGTCAGAACTGTAGAGTGCGCTCCACACCTGTATAAGGCTGTCCTTGTCCCCGCCATAGCATTGTCCCGCTTTTCAGACTAGATGGCGTTAGTAAAATAAGTTCACATTTTTTGTTTGACAGGGCCCGTCTATGTAAAAGGTCGTTGGTTATGCCTATTGCCTGTGCCAGGAGTAGTTATGACAATATATCGTAATTACCTCGTACTCCCGATGACATGTTTTAGTGTAATTTGGACTATCTACCTTGCAGATATCAGTCCTGATATTGTAGGACTGTAGGTATTTGACTATAGGCTCTAATAAATTAATGTAGTACCTACTATATAGCGGTAAAGCTCTGTTATTTTAGTTGCTGGGTACAATATGTAGTCGCCTTTTGTCATATGTCTAGTTTCAAAGCCGCTTGTTGGTATTCGAGACCATTGTTCTGGGTGGGATATTGTATACATCAATTTTATTTCTTTTTCAGAGCATACAGAAAATATTGCAACCGTGATATTTAAACTAAGGCTGGCTTGCACCACACTGCCAAACCGATGTAGTCTTTTATAACTGCCATACCTCACAGGTTAGCTCGCTACCATCTTAGACTACCTTGTAGTGGCATAAAAAAAAGAATACATGCCTATCCACTCTTGAATTTAACTTTTAGATGCAATATTATAGCGCATGGTGAAGTGTGAATCTTGAATTAAAGAGTAGTCACTTGTGTGTTGTACGAACATATTTTTCCACCAAAATTGTCGGATTGTCGCCTTTTCCAGAGAAACGGAAAGATTTATGTCTTTTAATATATTAGAAATAGAATTCGTGTCGAGCGCGTGGTTAGTCAAGTTAGCACAATTTTATTTTATTGATTGGCCTCAATTTCAGATTGCTTACGGTAGTAAATATATTAAGTCTATGAATATACTGAGTTTTACAACTCGTATGATCTGCCATGGCTAATAAATACGCCTATAGTAACTTAGAAAAAGCTACAATTATAATTGTAGTTATTATAAGTAAGTTTATTTAATATCCAAACTTTATTTGTAATGATATTTATATTATTATATTAATATTGCCTATCTTTACTACTAATCCTCTATTCCTGTAATCGAACTTAAACCCTACCAACAATATATTTTTCATCCCACCATCTCGGAAAGAGTATTTTTACTATTCGATATCTGAATGCAAAAGCCGTTATTATCCTCTTGAGGATAAAGTAAATTGAATTTAGAACATCGTGTGCACGTTAGTAAATATCACTCGTCTATGAAGTTTGTGAATTCAAAACATCATTAAAATCTATTTACTTCTACCTCTATGGTGTCGAATTTCCATACAACCGTTTTTAATTTGTTAAAAACTCACACTCGTAACCTTCTTGGTGTACTTTTTTAATTTGCTTTGACCATTTTCTTTCACGTCATGTCATTTCCTCGCTGAGGTGGGATAAAAAGTTACGTGTTGCACTCGAGTGAAAAGATTTTTCACCTCGTGCTCTTTTGATTCCCTCGCTGACGCTCAGGATTCTAATTTTTGAACCACTCGCTGCGCTCGTGATTCAATTTTAGAATCCTTCGCTTGCTCGGTCATCAAAATTGAGCACGCGGTTAAAAAACAACTTTTCACTCATGTTTAACAAATAACTATTAAGCGACGTAATTCACTGGTTTGAAGAGCGTAAAAGCATAAATGTTGCATAATGAGAACAAAAGAGAATACTTACTTACCACTATAGTATAATTGAGGTAAATGAGCAGACTGAGTAACAGATCGGTGAAGGTCGTGGTATATCCGGATCTAAGACTATTATCATTTTAATAAATAAGAATACGGCATCAGAGAGTAGCAGAGAAATTTTACGCGTACGTACCGTGTACTTGCAGCAGTAAATCAATATTCCTAGATTCCTTATATACACAGTTCCTATAAAAAGATTCATTCTCAAACTCTTAAGGCATTAAGGTTGGTCTTAAAGTTGCTAGGTTCCTTAACGAAAAATCTCCTGATCCCTAAGTGTACGTTTTGTTCTAAAACATTGGGTCTCACCAGAGTGACGAAATTTGCCCAAAATTATAACGTCGTTACTCGTTACCCACTAACCCGAAAAAGCTTAATCACTTTTCTCGTCCACACCAAAGACAATATATAAATACTTGGTTTATAATTAATCTATGTCCACACTAAGCAAATTGAAATGCATTTAGCAGTAGTTTGTAGCAGTACTTTACATGCGTTTTATTCATCGCTCTGTGTGATTGAGAGCTGGCAATACGGTTTCGTTATAAATGGCTTTAAGGTTTTCATAACATGATCTCTAATAATTAATTGCCGAACATTTTCCTTTATGAGAGACCCTTATTAAATTGTTGCCTAAGTATCCGCATTTGTTTTCAGTGGAAATTTTTTTGTAAGGGACTACGACGAACTATTTTATGAGAATAAAAAGGAAAGGTTTTTGACTTAACCCTTATTTAATACAATTTTAATACTAAGCACAAATTATAAGGTTTTATATTCGTTGAAATATTGTCTGTAATATATTCGTTATATATGTTACCTTTTGTACAAAGCTCGAATTGCGTTTAATCCAATTTCAACAATATTTTAAACATACCAAATTTTTATATTTGATTTATTAAAAATATTTTGAACATAAAAAAAATTGACATGAAAAATATATTGTGTAGAGAAATCTTAACTATGAAGATCCTTCTCCTACTATACAGACTATTTTATAATTAGCTGTTGGGGTTGTAAAACCATCATTTTTGGAATTCTTATTAACATAATCGTTTAAATAAAACAGTAGATGATAATATGTATTATGTGTACAGCAATAAGATGTAACAATAAGTTGTAGTCAGCACAAGTATTTTTGAGATTTTGGAAATTATTGTGTGTTACTTATGTGTTAAATTACAGTCAATTTACAAATTTCGAAGAGCGGTCGAAATACCCTTATTAACTTATTATTCATTCCTCAAAATAAAACATATTTTCAGACAGGTATTTGCACGAGTTATAATTATTTTAGTCGTTACCTTTGTTTGATATTAATTTATAAAATGGGTTATGCGAAACCCCAAAACAAACAGAATTATCTAATTTGCTCCGTAACGAATACAAAGCAAATAACAAATTGTGACTATTACTATGCTTTGCAAACAATGAATGAATCTCATTTATTAATTTTACCTTCCCACAAAATTAATTGCATATTTTGACAGCCCCATTTAAATTTTCATGGCTGTAGATTGTACTTATGTGCTGGTCTAAGATCAGCAATATAATTGACTCTGCGTATCAAATAAAACGAAATTAGCACTTAGCCACCAACTACTTAACTACAGGTAACCAAAATACAATCTATAAAGATAAATTACTGTTATTTATTGCCAAGGAATAAAAGAAGAGGCAAGAAGAATGCGTCTGGCATTCTTCTCGGAAAGAACGAATTAATAAGATAATAAATAATAATTAGTCCGGTAGGTTTCAAATAAATTGATTAATTCAAATAAAATTATTTTGTAGCTGATTTATAGGTGTTTAATATGCGTAGGTACACTTAATAAGAGACGGTTCTGAATTTAGGCATTGTACAGCAATGCGGCGACACAATCTATATTTATTTAACCTTCTGAAAACGGCCCAAAAATATTCAACATACTGCATATGGGCATATTATGGGCAGGCGCACATGGGGAAAGTAGGTACACAGGTACCTCCGAAGTGTAGCAGGAGTCCCGCGCGGATATAAAAAAATTGAAAAATATTATAAATGCGAAAGTATGTCTGTCTGCTACGCTTTTATAGCTCATCTGTTCAACCGATTTGGATGATATTTAGTAAAGACATAGGTTACATCCCGGGAAAGGACATAGGCTAGGCGAGAATCAAAACACCTTAGTCCACGCGGATGAAATCGCGGGCATCATCTAGTCTGCTATAAAATGATTTGATTGGCGACCACACAACTTTTGAAAAAAAAACAAAGTAGGTACTTAGAAGGCGTATTAGAATACCCAAACAGGATTTTTGAAAAGTATCCATACTTATTTACTGTTAAATGTGAAGTATGCTTGTCTGTCTGGTATACGCTGTCACGACCCATCTGTTCAACTGATTTTGACGACAATGGTAGTTTGTATCCCGGGGAAGGCATAAATTACTTTTTATACATGTAAAATGGAAGAGTTTCTACTGGATTTTTCTAAATTCTAAATTCACGCGGACAAAGTCGCGGGCATCCCTTATTTAACAATAATCTATAGGAATACATTTTCGAGCTTTATTCCTGATGAAGTCTTGCTGTACGCGGTTTATGGGGATTGCAGAAGATGAACTCAGAAAAAAGAGCCTTTAAAGTGCCTAGTAATATGTATTCATCAAAGAATAAGCAGGATAAATGGCGGCAGTCACGGGTATATTTGCCGGAAAGATTTTTCGCTCCAGTCACACGAAGAAATGCGTTTGATTTATCAGCGCTCGAGGCTGGACCTTCCGCTAGCTATAAATTTTATTGTGTTATGATTTAGGAGCGTGTATACGATTTTATGGCAAACACTTTAGATACCTACTCTTTGTGTATACTGTTGCCCGATTTACTATGTATGTATTATGCGACGGTTCTCTGGGTCCATACCGAAGGCCTATTTACATAACTTTTATTTTTTAACTAGTGGGCCCGGCAGACTTTATCCTGCCTTGAACGTTGAAACAGACTGTGCAGTACAGGGTCCAATAATACTACTTAATATTATAAATGCGAAAGTGTGTTTGTTTGTTGGTTTATTGTTTTCTTGGTTTGTCCTTCAATCACGCCGCAACGGATTGACGTGATTTGTGGCATGGATATAGGTGAGGACCTGGAGAGTGACATAGGCTAGGCTTTTTATCCCGGAAAATGAAGGAGTTCCCGCGGGAATAACAAAAAACTTAAACCACGCGGACGAAGACGCGGGCATCAGCTAGTTGTGGATATAAACCATCCCGGGGTCCAAACAAACACAACAAAAAAAGAATTAGCGAAGTTGGTCCAGTCGTTCACGAGTGATGCCGTGACCAAGGGAAATAGGGATTCATTTTTATATATATTATTATTATTAATAAAAGTAAATCCTTTAGTACTGAAAAAAGTTTTTTACAATAATTATGAACTATTTTACATACAACAACTTTATTATTTTATGGGTACAATTTCTTATCCTACTTTATTAAACTTATATCGCTTTATTTATTCATTTTAAATTTTTATTTACAATACCTTATCTTTATTTTCAGTACGCCCTTTGGATGAAGGCCTCCTCCAGTTGTTTCCATACTTTTCTGTCTTGTGTCAGTCGTTGTCATATTGCTCCCATTCTTTTAAGAAAATCATTACTCCACCTAATTCTTTGCCTCGCTCTTGATCTTTTACCATCGCTTGGGTACCACTCTGTGACTCTTTTATCCCCATCTATCTGGGTTATATTTACTTACTTATATTTTTACCTATCAATAAGAATGAGTAATCAGAAGTTAGATCCGAAAAAAACATTATCAGTTGAAAAAAATCTAGAGTGTGTCTGACTGTCTGTTACCTTTTCAGTTTTCAGGTTTGATTTTAAGGTTTGATTTTCATTTAAGCTCTATTTCATCCCCTCAGGGGTTGAATTTTCAAAAATCCTTTCTAAACGGATGCCTACGTTATAATAGCTACCCATCTGTATGCCAAATTCCAGCCCGATCCGTCCAGTGGTTTGAGCCATACATAAACATATAGGACACACACCTGTAAAGATAAAGTTAATAAATAAATAGATAAATCTGTTTCTTTAGATAAAGGTAATATACTCGTACCATTTATAATTACACGTACATACGTATTCAATAGAATGAATACATTGATCTATTATATTGATGAAATAGAGCATGATGAAGTAAGAAACACGGTTTAAGAAGTAGGTAAGAAGCGACCTCTCACTAACCCCTGCTGAAGTTCGAAGGGCCTTTTTAATCCTCTTACGAGTAGGTAATAGAGACCTGTAGAGACCTTTGGACTACTGCTGTATAGAAGGAATTGCTTGCTTTAAGTAGGCGCTGATGCTTACGAGTAAATGCTGAAATTTTGTGATGGCCGGATATGATATTAATCAAGCTATAGTTTTCAATCAATCTATTACACTTATGAGTAGTTATTTTAAGTTTTCTAAATTCAGAACCCTGCAGGCGTGCAACATTTTTACGATAAGCATCATTCAAAGCGCAAAAGACGTTCATATTGTGTGCATTTTCAGACCTATTGTAAAAAATATGCAGTATAAAGGACCAGAAAACTTGTCGACTGTGTTATAAAAATCCGATGTAAAGACCAAACTAGGGCAAAAAATGAATACAACCATTGTGGGGCATCTTCGTCAATTATTTTTGTGGTTTCATCCTGCCAACGAGGCCTTTAGAATAATATTATCGTCTTATCTATATTTATAGTACTATTATCTATATTTTATGGTATAGGTACCTACTATGTAATAATATATACTACTACACGCCAGTAAAATCCTCTTTAAGTACTTACTTTAAATTTAATAGGCATCTCTGATGATGTTTTATTTATTACATTGTTATACTCGTAGCTACATCATTTTCATCCGAAATCATAAGAGCAAAATAATCTCATTAAACATAGTTACGAATCAGTGTGTTTTTTATTTCAAACTAGTGGGTCGGTAGACGTTGTCCTAAACCTAGAACCCTACCGGGTCCAATTAGGAACATAAACCACCCCGGGATCCACTCAAACACACACAATAAATTCCATTAATCGGTCCGGCCTGTCGAAGTAATACGAGAATATACAAAACTACAATTGATTTTTTATAAATAGTATTACAATTTAACTGCTCAGTGAAAAGTCCATTATCCCGCACTCATGATACTGAGAGTTGATTGCAAAATATAATCGTTATTGTATTTCAATACGATAATCAACATAATTGCGCCTAAATACACGCAATTTACATTACAGGGCTTATAGTGGACTAAAATAAATCGGATTAATTATATGACAGAAAGCGGTCGAGTACTATTCCATTAATCAAAGCATCGCTTATGGGCATTATTATTATATTCTATTAACCTTTGATTATGGATTCGTTCACGTGGGATTGTCTGAAATTCGGCAGGCATTCCATCAGATTTTGGATTACATAAATTGTACATAACATAAGCCATTCGAGTACTCCGTACAATTTATGAATTGAACGTCTCGTTTTCTAATAATATCGTTTTATTATGTTGCCTTTTTTATATAGGCACATAAAGGTAACTCTATTAACTTCGTGCTAGTTACTTTGATCAAGTTCTCTTCATAAGAGGCAAAAACGGATTAGTTTAATCATGTGATGGAGCGCCAATCAGGGCGTCTCGTTATCGAAACGAGAAACAATTTACTCTGACCTGCTGACCGATGTGATTTTACAAACGTACTACGCATTTAATAAGAAGTAATTTAACACAGTGCGAAACTTTATAGGTGGAAATAGGATACTTTTTGTGCCGGATAAATCAACAACTAGGTAGGTACTTATGTTATTGAACATACTGACAAAGTTGCGCATATTAGCTAGTATTTTATAAATATACAGTCTTAGTGGGAAGTTTCGTTGATTAAGTTGACCTGATCAACCGGACTGAGGTAGAACCTGATCAATTTAATTAAAAGGCCCAGCGTCGATCAGGGCACCTATCTCGTTTACGAAATGATCCCTGACCTGCTGACCACTCGCAATTTAAAAAACTTACTCCGGTTACTCAGTTTGATTAGTATCTTACTCACATACCTATTACCTATATTGCATATTATCCATCCATACTCATATTATAAATGCGAAAGTGTGTCTGTCTGTCTGCCTGTCCGTCTGTCTGTCTGTCTGCTACGCTTTCACGGCCTAACTACTCAACCGATTTGGATGAAATTTGGTACAGAGATAGGTTACATCCCGGGGAAGGACATAGGCTACTTTTTATCCCGAAAAATTGAAGAGTTCCCGCGGGAATCAAAAAATATATCTGTTCAAGCGATTTTGATGAAATTTGGTACAGGGATATGTTGTATTCCGGGGAAGGGCATAGGCTACTTTTAGTTCCCGCGGGAATAAAGAAAAACATCAATCCACGCGGACGAAGTCGCGGGCATCATCTAGTTTGATATATTTTTTTAATTGTTTTGTTAAACGCAATTTTTGTGTAGTTAATAAAAATGTTGCAACCCTTTTTAGGGTTCCGTACCTCAAAAGGAGAAAACGGAACCCTTAAAGGATTACTTTGTTGTCTGTCCATCTGTGTGTCAAGACCCTTTTTCTCAGGTACGCATGGAGGTATCAAGCTGAAATACATATTAAATACTCAGGTCTACGGTCTCTACTCTTAACTGCCTCGTTGGTCTAGCGGTAAGCATGACCGACTGCGGCAGACGAGGTCCTGGGTTCGAATCCCGGGTCGGGCAATTATTAAGTATTGGGTTTTTCTGACTAGAAATTCTCAGTACTAGCCCGGAGTTAGGAAGTTTGCGGTGTTTCACTCCCGTGCCTCGGAGAGCACGTTAAGCCGTCGGTCCCGGTTATTATCATCTAACATGATAATAACCGGTAATAACGATAAATAGTCGTTAAAGCCCGCCAACCCGCATTGGAGCAGCGTGGTGGGTCTAAGCTCTAATTCCCTCTCTCTCATGAGAGTGGAGGCCTGTGTCCTGCAGTGGGACGTTAATGGGCTGTTGTGGAACTCAGGTCTACTGTCCCTTGGCGCTGTGAAAAAATCAAACTTCTAAGCCAACGCAATCAAAAGATGCTTTTTTGCGTTTATGCTGCAAATTTTCGACACTCGCAAGGGAATCAAAACCTACAGGGTACTTCCCGTGCAAGTGCAGTTGTAGGTCTGTCAATGAATATTGAAAAAACAAAAGTAATGACGAACTCTAATAAAACAAATATCACAGTAGATGGAAAAAATATTAACTACGTTGACGAATATATTTATTTAGGACAGATAATTTCCCCCATAGATTTAACTTCTAAAGAAATTGAAAGAAGGATTGCAAATGGATGGAGGAAATATTGGGCTTTAAAAGAGATAATGAAAAGTAGAGAACTAGCATTGCGGTTAAAAAGTAGAGTATTCAACGCTTGCGTCTTACCATGCTTAACCTATGGTTGTGAAACCTGGGCTCTTAATGCGAATCACAGAATAAAATTGGTGAAATGCCAGAGAGCTATGGAAAGAAGCATGATGGGAGTAAAGATCAAAGACCGACACAGCAGCCAAAATATAAGAAAGCTCACTAAAGTCACCGACATTCTAAGCAAAATAGACACGCAAAAATGGAGATGGGCGGGACACTCGCAAAGGGACAAACAAGACAAGTGGAGTAAAATTATAACAAACTGGTATCCACGAGATGGAAAACGAAATAGAGGCAGACCGCACCGCAGATGGGAAGACGAAATTAAACAGACCGCAGGACCGAACTGGCGAAGAGTAGCGCACGACCGAAAACAGTGGCGGGAGCTAGAGGAGGCCTTTGCCAACAGGCAATCCGAAATACGTGACATTTTGTAAAATTTAAGTTATGTACTTGACATTTATATTTTTTATTTAATTTAAATTCAATTTTCCAAAATAATAATACATATAATATAATAACTATAAGAATGACATTATAAATAATTATCTAAACTATTATGCAAAATATTATGTATTAAAATTAAACAATAGGTACTATATGACTAAAAACACTTCTAAAACTATTCTGTATGACGGAAAAATTTATTAATGTAATGTTTATTTAATCGCATGCTTTCGGAAATAAAGGCTATTTTTATTTTATTTTATTTTATTTTATTTACTTCCCGTGAACTCAGAATCATGAAATTTGGTACGAAGCAACTTCTTATAGCACAGATAAAGGAAAAATTGCGAAAAGCATAGGTACATTTTTAGTTTACATAATATAATTCAAAAAATGCAATTTTCGACACTCGCAAGGGAAACAAAACCTACAGGTACTTCCCGTGAACTCAGAATGTTGAAATTTGGTACGAAACAACGTCTTATAGCACAGATAAGGGAAAAATTGCGAAAAGCATAAATTTTTAGTTACATCATATAATAAAAATATTTTTAATAATTTTAAACTTACGGAACCCTCGGTTCGCGAGTCCGACTCGCACTTGGCCGGTTTTTAATAATTATACGAAACAGTTTTTGACTTAAGTAAAAAACCAAGGCCCACTTGCACAATAGTGCCCAAACTGATTTACTTAGTTAATTTATTTATGCAGTCACGTTATAATTAGTAGGTATATTTCGGGATTGACTTGAAAAGGACATGACGTATAGAAAACCAAAACAGCCTTGCACAATATATGCAAGGCTGTTTTGGTAATCAAACTTCTAGTTCTAAGCCAACGCAATCAAAAGATGCTTTTTTGCGTTTATGCTGCAAATTTTCGACACTCGCAAGGGAATCAAAACCTACAGGGTACTTCCCGTGCAAGTGCAGTTGTAGGTCTGTCAATGAATATTGAAAAAACAAAAGTAATGATTAACTCTAATAAAACAAATATCACAGTAGATGGAAAAAATATTAACTACGTTGACGAATATATTTATTTAGGACAGATAATTTCCCCCATAGATTTAACTTCTAAAGAAATTGAAAGAAGGATTGCAAATGGATGGAGGAAATATTGGGCTTTAAAAGAGATAATGAAAAGTAGAGAACTAGCATTGCGGTTAAAAAGTAGAGTATTCAACGCTTGCGTCTTACCATGCTTAACCTATGGTTGTGAAACCTGGGCTCTTAATGCGAATCACAGAATAAAATTGGTGAAATGCCAGAGAGCTATGGAAAGAAGCATGATGGGAGTAAAGATCAAAGACCGACACAGCAGCCAAAATATAAGAAAGCTCACTAAAGTCACCGACATTCTAAGCAAAATAGACACGCAAAAATGGAGATGGGCGGGACACTCGCAAAGGGACAAACAAGACAAGTGGAGTAAAATTATAACAAACTGGTATCCACGAGATGGAAAACGAAATAGAGGCAGACCGCACCGCAGATGGGAAGACGAAATTAAACAGACCGCAGGACCGAACTGGCGAAGAGTAGCGCACGACCGAAAACAGTGGCGGGAGCTAGAGGAGGCCTTTGCCAACAGGCAATCCGAAATACGTGACATTTTGTAAAATTTAAGTTATGTACTTGACATTTATATTTTTTATTTAATTTAAATTCAATTTTCCAAAATAATAATACATATAATATAATAACTATAAGAATGACATTATAAATAATTATCTAAACTATTATGCAAAATATTATGTATTAAAATTAAACAATAGGTACTATATGACTAAAAACACTTCTAAAACTATTCTGTATGACGGAAAAATTTATTAATGTAATGTTTATTTAATCGCATGCTTTCGGAAATAAAGGCTATTTTTATTTTATTTTATTTTATTTTATTTTATTTTATTTACTTCCCGTGAACTCAGAATCATGAAATTTGGTACGAAGCAACTTCTTATAGCACAGATAAAGGAAAAATTGCGAAAAGCATAGGTACATTTTTAGTTTACATAATATAATTCAAAAAATGCAATTTTCGACACTCGCAAGGGAATCAAAACCTACAGGTACTTCCCGTGAACTCAGAATGTTGAAATTTGGTACGAAGCAACGTCTTATAGCACAGATAAGGGAAAAATTGCGAAAAGCATAAATTTTTAGTTACATCATATAATAAAAATATTTTTAATAATTTTAAACTTACGGAACCCTCGGTTCGCGAGTCCGACTCGCACTTGGCCGGTTTTTAATAATTATACGAAACAGTTTTTGACTTAAGTAAAAAACCAAGGCCCACTTGCACAATAGTGCCCAAACTGATTTACTTAGTTAATTTATTTATGCAGTCACGTTATAATTAGTAGGTATATTTCGGGATTGACTTGAAAAGGACATGACGTATAGAAAACCAAAACAGCCTTGCACAATATGTGGGCCTAAGACTTTATCATCTTAAGTTCGAAGTAAATGATATTTTATAATTCTGTACACTATAAAGAGCAACAGCTGCAATATTGCAGTTCCCGTAGTGGCTTCATTATCTTAAACGAATTGGAGACCTGAGCTATAATGATAGCTATAATTTTGTCTTAATTGGCTGCTTGCCGTTTACGGCTACCTTGGCATCTTAATCCAGTTTAAACTCACTATATTTCCGCATCAGCGAAATAGCTATCTTAGTCAAATAATAAAGCGAGGCTTTCATAATTTGTCGTCTCTTAATCTTATTTCTGTGACGTAAATTTTTTGACACGCCATCGCCGACTAGACTTGCCGTCTCAGAGAACGCTATGATTGTATGGACAATACCTAATAATAAAATATTAGGTTTATGTTTTTATTTTTATCTTATATGTAAAAAAAAACAAAGCTATATTCTCAATAAAACAATTTTTACTTTAATAATCCATTATTTATATAAGTGTTAAGGTTAGCATTTGGACGCGTTAATTTTATGAAATTTCATGCAACGTAAATGCAGCGTTAATGTCATGCAACTATCACTTTGTGGCTGATTCTGTAGTGCACAATCTCTAAACTAAACTAAAATTAGAGCATTACAAATATTGCTAACCCTTTCATAATACTTCCTACGGAAAGGGACAGAACTAGAATTAAAGCTGCCATTTTAGTTTAGTTTAGAGATTGTGTTACACAGAATCAGCCCCAATCGATGTAAACGCAACTAAACTTGAAGCTTCAGAGACTTTGAGATCAATCGGGAAAGGGGAACGATAAAATCGAGCATTTGTGAAAAGTCCAGCGGTCTATGAGACCGCACGTCGACGCTGAAAGGTTTGAGATGGTAATTAACCTTAATTAACTCGCATATTACTTGCAGAAGGCTGAAGGCATCAAATTTCTAAACAGAACGCTGTCAGTAAAGGAGCCAGGATGAGCCAGGAATTACCTGTTCGCCTGTCTGTGACTGACAGATCCAATTATATTGAGTTTGAGTTTTGATTACAAAATATATCATTTTCAGTCATTTGTAATTATTATTCCATAATTTCTTGGAATACAAAAAATATACCGTATTTCGAAAATACTGTAACATTAAAGGACCTGTAATAACTAAAATAATTTTAATTCATCTCATGCAATAAAAAGAAAGCTACTAACTGATCTTAACCCTTGGATCTAGAAATCTGAAATGCACAAAGGTTCCATGCAGAGAGGGATAAAGCCGGATTTTTCGAAATTTTTTCAGGTATGAAGCCACGGGCTGATGCTAGTAAGTTAATATTTTGATATTGTAATGACAATTACAGTCAATTATTTGCAGTCAAATATAGTGACCGAACGTGACAGTAGTTAGTGTGATTTGAATTGGTGTCTGTCAAAATGTTTGTAATTAGGCTTGAAACTAAATTGAATGCGTCTATAAATTCTGCGGGGTGGCGAGTTGCAATATTGGCGTGGCTCTAGTCTCTAAACGGATTAATTTATATAACTTAGTTATCCAGATTATTGCTGATATTATTAATGCTTTGATTTGGATTAATATAACGCATACTGACGTATATAGCAAATAAATTTATAATAACGCTAAATTTGTTCCTAGGTTATACAAAATTTGGACTCTTATCACATGTCTACTTATACTGCTAAGAAAAATATAAGTAGGTATCTATAAAATTTATCAGTTAATATCATGATATAAATAAATGAATTATATAGAAATCTTACTAACTAGATACTCTAATGACATGATATAACAGCTATACTTAGGTAAGTACCTAATTTGATTGTCAAACACTAGACGTCGTGTGATCGCGTTACTTTTCAATTTTGCCTTTCACGCGACGTCGAGTGATTAGGTCATACTTTTTTGTTCGGGTAAATGACGCTGGCCGTAGTGTAAAAACAGATAGATTTGTCAGGGGACACTAGAGAAAGGAATTACCGTTTATTTTGGTGTAACGTAATTGGTTGGATGTAAAAAACCATATGTCCCACCCCGGAATATTGTGTACCTATATAACTAACGTGTTAAAGCAGTTAGGCAGATATAATATTACTTATTGACGTATTACTTACTGTTAACTTGGTGCTGCGCTGTAGGTAATTAAAATAATTTGGCCTGGCAAGTAGGTATGCAAACTTACTCATGAGTCGTGACACGAATGATTTAGTGAACCGTTAATGGGTTAACTTCATCAAACTTGCCTTAACTTGCGCCGGGATTATACTTTGTTAAATAATATTATAGTGTTATAGATATTTCTTGCAAGCCTACATTTCAATTGGTACTTGTTATAACATTTGTAAAAACATGCATTGTTAATTTGCGCGGCGGATGGCCCGCGTTTTGCTTTGCGCTAAGACGATGCATTAGCGCGTATGAGTAACCAGGTATTTTACATCCTCTTTCCACACTTCTTCTCCATCCATACCCTATAACTCATTCTACACTTCATCAACGAACTACTGTCAGGAGAACGTTACTAGGTATTACAAAATCGACAACCAATACGCTATCGCCGGTCGTGGCGAATGGTCCGCGCCTTCGTACACGGTAAAACATCGAACCAGTAGCAAGCATGCTACATCCTTGCCTCACATCTTCATCCGCTTCTGTATATCGATAGCTTATACTGCCACCATTTACCAAAAAAAATTCAATCAGAAGAGCGTTAGAAGGAATCTGTTACATAAAACCTATTGACCCGGGCTAGGCGTAGCTCACGAGAGCGCGCGGGACACACGCGGACTATAATGGCGCCATAATTTGCCTGTAATGGGCCTTACACTATCGCACTGTCAGCCACACCAAAAATAAGCTTTACCTAAATCTTTTTCGAGCAATGTCCAAGATTGATAGCCTCCTGCCTTTACGTAAGCACATATTCCTTCGAATATAAATCTTCGTGTATCTATAACGCGGAATACTATTACTACGCCTAACTTGTAACTTGTAACTTGTAACATCCAAAAACTGTAAAGCTTTTATTGTGAAACGTATCGCGTTTTACAACTGTGAGTTAGCTTTATAGAACTACTTTTCTTGTAGAATACATAGGTCAAACCATATTTCGAATCCAGGTGTGAGCCACAGGTGTGATTGATTGAATGATTTCGTTACCATAAAATAAATATTATTAATTTATTATAGGCTTAATGGTAATGCGTGTTGACGGAACCAAAACTGTGAACAGAGTTTAATTGATGAAAGTACTAGCTGATGTCCGCGACTTCGTACGCGTGGATTGAGGTTTTTTGGTTCCCGCGGGAACTCTTTCATTTTCCGTGATAGAAAGTAGTCTATGTGCTATTCCAGACTGTAATCTATCTCTGTGCCAAGTTTCATCCAGATCCGTTCGGCCGTTGGGGCGTGATTGAGTAACAAACATCCATCCATACATCGATCCATCCAAACTTTCGCATTTATTTGATTTTTGATTGATAAATTGATTAAGAAACAGATTTACCACGCAATCTCATATAAGGAATCTAGTCACTTAAGTAATGATTATTATTAAATTGAAGACCACACGGGAAGAAAAAGGATTGTCAAAAAAGGATAATCTTGAATAAAGTGGAATCTAAGGTTTAAAACTCTCTAATTATAGAACCTTCAATATAAACTGTATAATTATAAGGTCATATTATTAGTAGGTATATTTAATTTTATTTTGTAGTTAGTTTAATATTTAGTAATTCAATTAATTTTATTGGTAATAAATATAAGTAGGTTGTAAAAAAAAATATGGTTAAAATATAATTTTCTTCGAAATTTAAGAAGATACAGTCATAATTAGACATTCATAGCCCCTGACCGCGTCGGTAATTGATAATACTTACCTTAACGGCAGGGTGAAAGGTATATGTACTCAAATATGCTATATGATGGCAGTGATAACTCAGATTAGGATTTTACTGACAGTCCTTGTTTTTCCTTTAGAGTCTTAACGTTTTATAAGTGACACAAGTTGTCCTATGTGAAATAAATAAATCATTTATCATTTTATCATTTATCCCGTGTAGTCCTCTTTAAGTACCGCTGGTTATTTAATAATTGAAATTACCAACCAAGCTCCGAGTTTAAAATTATAATCCTTTGTTTTACTTGTTTTATGTTGTTAGTTAAAAATCTCTGTGTGGCAATAAATAATAACTACTTGAGTATATTATAAATAATATATTCTACTCACAAAGATTGTTTAGGCATACCCTAGGGGCCTAGAAAATGGAAAACCTAATGACCAGACCATCGTCACGAAACAGTTTTTGACAAAACATTGAAACTATTTTCTGATACCCCTTGATTTGTTCAAATGGAACTTGTACTCTCATAGGACAAAGCCCTTACCTTAAGCTTATTCGAGGGCATAGGTCCAACTCGTAGAGGCTTTACGAGAGATTTAATCTAAATTCTGAATTGAAAAAACAACAACCTTCTATCATTCACTGTACGTCAATTTAAGTTACACAGAAAGATAATAATTGCCGGTAAATGCAGAAATTGGTAAAATGAACCAAAATACAATACATCTATGACTAAATCTTAGTAGGTATGTTACCGAGTCATTTTGTAAGAAATCGGACCGTGGCACTCAAATAGATAATACTGATTAGATATTTAGATATATTATATCATACTTCATATCATCATATCATACTATATACTATATACTATCATACTAATATTATAAATGCGAAAGTCACTATGTTTGTTGGTTTGTTGGTTTGTTGGTTTGTTGGTTTGTCCTTCAATCACGCTTCAACGGCGCAACGGATCGACGTGATTTTTGGCATGGGTATAGTCGAGGACCTGGAGAGTGACATAGGCTACTTTTTATCCCGGAAAATTAGGGAGTTCCCGCGGGAATCAAAAAAACTTAAACCACGCTGACGAAGTCGCGGGCATCAGCTAGTATTTATATATATTTAGATAGATTAGATATATTCAAATGTAGAGACGAATATTTTTCTTAAGCGTGCGCCTAAAATGAGATTCAATTTGAAATAATACATTAAAATATTAATTAAGTACTTCTAGGTAATATTTAAATTAAGCTGAATCATTTATCAAATTTCTCTCAATGTTTATTTTGACTCCTAGAACATGTGACTTCGTTCATCTGGATTTAGGTATTTTCAAAATCCCGAAGGATTCTTTGATTTTTTGAAATAAAAAATAACCTATTACTGACTCGACCAGTAAGGCTAGCATGCGCACGAGTAAAATGATGTCTCTCTCTCGTCGCGAGATATCTCGTTGTGTGCATGCTATCCATGCTTGTCAGTTGTCTTAAAAAGGCCAAACAAAAAAACTCTCGCACTTATAATAGGTATCTACCTACGGTCAGTGATCCTGATTGTTTTCCTGAGTAGGTATACATCTACCTAATCTCCCTTGGATCATTCTCAGGACTCAATAAATTTGACTACATTAACCGTACACAATAAGTAAGTTTCTAAGCAAACATAGAATTACGCTTACAACTACTTACTCGGAATAGTCTACTTTCTAGACGGGCTTGATATTCAGCCAAATGCTGTAATATTGTGTTTAATTTGTATACTTATTCGTCGGTGGTAGAATATTACCTACTTTGTTGTAAAGAGCCCTCAAAATCTTGACTGTAACTTTTCATGTTAACGATCAAAATTGTGCGTAATTAACTCGTGTACCTACCTACCTATAATGGAAATTAGCTTCTGGGAAAACTTTACGATTTGACATCTACACTGAGAGAAATTTCATTACTTTCATTTTGATTTCTGCTTGTAAAGGTGTTTATTTTAAAAGGGAGAACTTTTCTTTTATCGATTACTTAACGAAGCGAAGCCCTGCGTAATTCTTATCTCTGTTTTGAAAGGAAACGCTTTTGGCAGGAGAAAATCAGAAGAAACGTCAGGATATTTTTTAAGACAGAATACTAACAATACTGTACACTTGTAAGTAGTACCTACTCACGTAAGTCACTTACATGAGTAACTTACGAAATGTTATTTATGGTATTTTATGTCGCGTATCCTATGCAAACACCCGTACGCTACTGTAAATACTTACAAGTATAATTTAGGCCATCTGACAGCTGTGGATTTTTAATCTATATATATATAAAATTCAAAGTCCTGACTGACTGACTGACTGACTGACTTATATATCAACGCACAGCCCAAACCGCTAAGGTTAGAGAAATGAAATTTTGACAGTAGCTTCCTTTTGTGACGTAGGCGACTAAGGAAGGATTTTTCAAAATTCCACCCCTAAGGGGGTGAAATAGGGGTTGAAAGTGTGTATGAAAGTCCGTCATTTCTCAAGTTATATCCATGAAACTTGGTATATGAGCTGTCGGTAAAAAATAAAGATTACGTGATTCACAGTTTTTGAAAATTCTACCCCCGAAGGGGTGAAATGGGGTAGGAAAGTTCATATGAAAGTCCTTCATTTCTCAAGATATTTCTCAAGTTGTATCAACGAAACTTGGTATTTTGGCTTAAGGTAATAAAGAAGTACTTACGTGTGGCACAGTTTTTCAAAATTCTACCACCAAAGGGGTAAAATAGGGGTTGAAAGTTTGTATGAAAGTCCTTCATTTTTCAAGTTATAACAACGAATCTAGGTATTTTGGCTTTCGGTATAATATAAAGAAGTAGGTACGTGTGTAACAGTTTTTCAAAATTCTACCCTCCAAACGGGTAAAATAGGGGTTGTAAGTTGGTGTAAATGTTTTTCAAGTTAGAGCCATGAAACTTGATATTTGGGCTACCGGTTTAAATTATGAAATACATAATTCACAGTTTTTATAAATTCTATCCCAAAGGAAGTTAAATACTCCTTCAATCACGCCGCAACTGAGCAACGGATCGACGTGTTTGTTTTCATGGGTTCTTTTTATCCCGAAAAATTAAGGAATGTCTATGGGAATTAAAAAACTTATGCCACGCGAACGAAGTCGCGGGCGTCCGCTAGTGTTACAATAAAGCCTCAGACCTGACCTAACATAAAAACGTGAAAACTCTGTATACGCAGCAACAGTACCTACCCACTGCTGCCAATGTATTTGAACTTAAATAAACCACGTCGACAGTAACAAGTGTCTCGCTAAAATAAAATATTCGATTCACCATGTTTAATAGCACAAGAACTACACAAAAATTTTCCATTTTCGCAGACTTATTTATAAAATAGTTCTCCGCAGTTCATGAAATTTATAACAACAATTTCGTAGTAGCTAGGAACCTACCGCCTATATATTTAAGTTGTGCTATTATACATCTACAACAATAGATTATTCCAGCGGCGCCTATTGAGCCCGAAGCGAACTGGATATTGTGACTGCATTTTGTAATATCTGTGCCATTACAAAATACATGGCATGTAGCAAGCTAACCAAATATTCTTACAATGCTTGTTAAAACGATATTTAAATAAGAAGTTTCAAAGTTATAATTTTATTTTTACCTTCATAAAATATGTTTATTGTCCATGAAACCTATTTAGTTACTTAAATCTATTTATTTTTTATAACATCTCCATAATGAACATCTCTCAAGCAGACCTAAAATATTTTGATGATTTTGTGCGCTCGACGACGGTGTGGAAAACTCGCGGAAAACTGTTCGTGAACGTCGCATCGGTTTGCGGTTCTTACTCAAGTTTTACCATCGCAGTTCAAAAGCTTTACGCTAGGTGGCGCTGAACAATATGAAAGCTTCATAGTTCCATATGCTTGGAGTAGATGGCGCTGGAATTAACTAACTTTTACTTTAGTCAAAGTAGAATAAAGATTTTTCTTGTATTTTTTCATTAGGTCAGATTAAATTTCTTTGTGTTAGCCCTTTTAAAATCTTATTATGAAATACCGTTCGCTAATAATTAATAAGTATTATACCCATTGCTGATTATAATTATTTGTAATTTTTCTACATGCAAATTCAATGAACCTCCATGCTGGTAAACTTTTTAATTAGATGTAGAGTGGATTTACTTCAATTAAAAAAACGCGAATAATTCGCACTAGTCCTGTAAAAACTTACTTAGAAGTTGCTTAGAAGCCATGTTGCTTTACTGCTTTACTGCCTTTGTACTTATGTGCATTTTTTGAGCAACTGTAGGTTCTTACTGAAATAGTTATTTGTTATACAAGAGTGAAAAGTTGTTTTTTAACCGCCGTGCTCAATTTTGATGACCGAGCAAGCGAAGGATTCTAAAATTGAATCACGAGCGCAGCGAGTGGTTCAAAAATTTGAATCCTGAGCGTCAGCGAGGGAATCAAAAGAGCACGAGGTGAAAAATCTTTTCACTCGAGTGCAACACGTAACTTTTCATCCCACCTCAGCGAGGAAATGACATGACGTGAAAGAAAATGGTGCGCGCAAAGCAAATTAAAAAAGTACACCAAGAAGGTTACGAGTGTGAGTTTTTAACAAATTAAAAACGGTTGTATGGAAATTCGGCACCATAGAGGTAGAAGTAGGTAAATAGGTTTTAATGATGTTTTGAATTCACAAACTTCATAGACGAGTGATATTTATAACGTGCACACGATGTTCTAAATTCAATTTACTATATCCTCAAGAGGATAATAACGGCTTTTGCATGTAGATATCGAAGATTTAAAATACTCTTTCCGAGATGGTGGGATGAAAAATTTATTTAACGTGTAGATAGTCTAAATAAAGCAAAGCTCTTAATTTATCTATCTTTATCTGTAAAAGATATAGTTATCTAATAAAATGCTTTATTTACAACAATAAATTGTTTTATCCGCAAACTGAAACTTGTTATGACGAAAGTTGTTTACAGAGTTTACGAAAATGACCCTAAGTGGGTTTCTGTCAGTGACTGTCAATATTGGCTCTTGTTGGGAAACTTTTCAAAATTGGAATTCCAAACTTGAGAGCAACGTGCCGGCTCGCAACACAGGGTGCACGCTCAATGTCTCAAAGGAAATTCGGAAACAGCCATGTATTTACGGCGAGATCGAATCTTCTTTGGTGTAGATTATTGCATTTACCAACCGTGAAATTACAAAATAAAAACAAAGCATTACAATCATTGGGAGATATTTTTAAATTGTTTTTATTTTCTTGAGTGGGAGTATCTACTTATCTAATACCTAGTCGGTAGTTAATTAGTTTTAGAAGAAAACACTGGTTATTCATTTAATTATATTTTATTTTAGCAATTTACACAAAACACAGCCGTAACGCCATTACAGAGAGAACTATAGACCAGTATTGCCACCCTAGACCATGCTGTCATATCATGTGCAGCTCACTTTAAGTTTACATCTAACATTAGTTACCTATATAAATTTATACTGAACCCATAATCATAATTAAAATTTTCTACACGCACCGTATCACATTGTCTTTCTTAAATTCGTGTTTTCTTAATAGACAACAATACATCACGATTCTACGGAAAAAACGCATTGATTTGAAAGGTAACGGTCCTCCTCAAAAGCTTAGGTACATTTGATCTAAGATGCCTGATGTTAAAGTGGTAGAGCGCTAATCAAATCCGAGCTCAAAGTTTCACTCTCGAGAATATACTAATCAAAGCTACGCTACTCTCATAAATAGAACGTTTTCTAAATTCAAATAACCCGCTATGCAGAGTGAGAACATATTATTTGCGAACACTTGCAACGACGCAACTTAAAATTTCATTAATAAAAGTCTGAACCCGGCAGCTTAGCTTGCGGATCATATTAACGTGAATATTATTGGGGAGCGCAAACAAGTCTAAAGTTCCTTAGCGAGAGATTTAGCGCAAACCAATTTATAGCGTCATAGAATCTGCTTTCCACCTGGACCGAAGTCCGGTTATCAGATTAGACTAGCTGGATTTCATTATCGGACATCATACAGCGCGCCGTCTATTATACCAGTAGGTACTTTCTCGTCTATCCAATTATGTGTCTCCAGGGCCCGTATTCTCTAACTCAGTGACTATCAAAAATGAAAGCCACTGACATATATGTAATATCCATTGAAGGTTTACTATGAAATAAAAAGTAACATTTCATAGTAAACCTTCAATGGATATTACATATATGTCAGTGGCTTTCATTTTTGATAGTCACTGAGTTAGAGAATACGGGCCCTGACGTTCAATAGTGTAGAAAAATCTGTGATCCAGTCACAAGAGATAACGGTAAATTACAGGAAGCGTGTAGGTATCTAATGCATCCGTCCTTGGCTACTAATATTGCACTCACTCAACTCAATACCTACCTATAATATTTTATACTCATGCTATAGCAGAGCTTAATTAGTAGATTATTAACCAAGGGGATAAAGCAGTGTCTTCTGTCGCGGGTGACGATTTAAATCGCGAGCGTAACGAAGGACTCGAGGTTTACTCCCGAGCGTAGCGAGGGTGTTAAAAACCGAGTCCTGAGTGTAGCGAGGGATTTAAGTTCGCCCAAGACTAAGACAGCTTTATCACCGAGGAAAATACTCTACTTTTCGTACCATTTGCGAAAAAATGAACACAATAATAATATGAGATAAGCATTTATTAAAAATAATGACAATTAAAAGTAAAAGTTAACATTCGAAACATTGCTCCAATTATTGATAGAGAGAGTTACATTTTTGTTTGGTACATTTATTGTTGATGAGTTGATTTGAGTATTTCTCTGTTCTTGCGTCTGAGGAACTGTTTAGAACATCATCTTATTTATAAAAATAAATTAAAATAAACTTAACGTTTATGTATTTGAAGAAAACAAATTCCTAGATTAATATTTTTTTGTCGGAAAAGCAAAGGCATCAAGCTCATACGGCCTTGTCGGTTTTCGTAATTTTATTTAATAATCTTAACTGCATAATAAATGCGTATTACTTTTTCAAAAAGATGTTTAATGCTTTATATAAAACTCATTGGTGTAAACACAGATGTAGTTCAGTATAAATTTCGGTAAGTATTCCAAATTTAAATCACACTCTCTCCCTAGAGGATGAATGAAATTCAGTACAATTTTCTTTCCCTGTTTTTAACAGATTAAAAATGACCATTGTTATGTTCGCTTTTTGTGGCATAGAATTTGTCACTTTTTTGAGCAAGTAGTACGAAAAAATAATTTATTTACTAGTTTTACCACAGTAATAGTTGTTATGCAGCCCTATTCATTCATTAAATAGTAGTTTTACGTTTTAATGAATGAATAATGCCGCAGGCTGATAGTATGATAATGATCACGAATGGGTAGGTATAAAATGTAAATAATGGGTAGGTACTGGGATTTAATTAAAAGAAGTAAGTCTTCATTTATATAAACTGAATAATATACTCGTAACTGAGACAATATTGAATCAGTTTAAAGAGGATTTATTTACTTGTTTGTAAAATTTTACTATTTCTGGTATTTGACGATATTTTATAAATGGATCGACATTTATAAAAAATATAATTACGTTTATTAGGTTTTAACCAAGGTAGGTCCCAAATAACTTACACTTTTGTATGGTAGATACCTACTTAATGCAAAATTTAGCTTTTTAAAGGACTGCTGAGTGTCTTGCTGGTTCATCTCAGTAGAACTCCTTTCCGAACCGGTGGTAAAGTCAAAATAAGACGTATCATAAGCGGTGCTGTTTTAAATGATTTAACTAAATGAAATAAATAAAATGACGTTGGTAAATAACGTTCCGCTAGTTACCAACTATTAATTATCAACCTTTAAAAATAAAAATAAATAAAGCAAGGATATTATTGGACAGCAGAAATGAGTCTCAAATTGCGTTGTGAAGGATTAAACGCAACTCAATTAACTCGCGCAGGGTCCGTGCTCGCCTGGACAGGATATCAGATTATGGCCGCTGGGATTACATTAGCAGGCGTCATACAGTGCGACCAATATGTACTACTGCCTACTGGTCCATCAGATGGGTAGAATATGTAGGTATGTACTAGGTGTAGATGTAAACGATAAGTCCATCAGTACCCTTACTCTGAGAGAACTCGTTAAAGTGGCAACACTGGAAACCCCTTGCTTTTTGAATGTTTTGATTATAGACATTATAGATTTTGACATTTAAACTTTTTTATGACATTTTACCATAGAGAAATGTACCATAGTGTTTGCTAGGCTGTCAGTGTCAAACTGCCAAAAAAACTGTCAAAAGACGCAATGAGAAATGCCAAATGCCAAGAAGATGGCCGCATATATCTGTCTCACTTTTTTGCGAATGTATGAGATAGACAATTGTTGCGATCGTTTTATCATGCGATTTTCTAAGAACGTTTACTCACTTCGACAAAACGTGCCACTTTGACAAACTCATGGTATGAAATTACTCGCTTACACTTGGCGTAGTAAGCTCTCACGTCGATCAATCGAATTTGCAATGTAACAACTCGGAGTAACCGTACAGATGGGTAGATGTAGGTGTAGTACTACTAGGTGTAGATATAAACGATAAATGAGCGTGGATTTGATTAGCTCCAGCTATGCTTGGTGCTGCAGTTTACTTCTGTATCTCAATCTTTGTATCTCAAAAACAATGTATCTCAATAATTATAATTATTGTCATTTTCTATATCTTAAAAAGAACAATCGCCGAGTCTTGCTAGTTCTTCTCGGTGGGAATGGCATTCCGAACTAGTGATAGTCTATTCATTTGACGATTCAGCCATTGTTTAAAAAAAAAGTTTATTAATTAATTAAATAAAAACATTTGAATTTGAATCAGGAAGATATATATAGCCAGTCAACGCACACGATTTTTTAATTTTTTAAAAGAGCAAATGCTGAGTTTTTTTGCCCGTTCTTCTTAGTAGACCCGAACCGGTGGATTTTGTTTCTGCGTACTCCTAATGGGTATACGTAAGAGATTGAAGATTGTGGTTAATATAACCAAGAACGTCGATTTGATCTACATCCAGTAGTACGTAAAAATGACCTATAATATCTTATTAAAAAAAAACCAATTAGTTCTTAATCCAATGGCTATCAGTCTAATCATCTAAATGCTCACTGTTTATAAACGACGGCTTTCAGAACTTATTACGCGTGAGGATATAGCGGGAACGAGTTGAAAGTCGACTGTAGAGGATTAGAAGCAACCCAATTAACGTGTGGATTCTGTGGCCCTGTGGACTCCATATCGGATGAAATTCGCTGGATTAAATTACCGGACGCCATACCGTGGTCATACTTACTGCTCTTTATTTATGTAAAGTCGTCCTTATAGCTATAGGTAGTTATTTACCGTCTACAATGGTGGGCAAGTGTGTTATATTTTTAATTACAAGTTGTTGTTCATAATATATTTTTGATTGAAGTTGAAACGACGATGAAGTAACACCTAGATATAATATTATTATCACTATAACATTATCATAGTTGTTTCCATATTGTAATGATGATAATTAACTACATCTGGTAAATCCATATCCATACTTGTGAAAGTGTGTCTGTCTGTCTGTCTATCTGCTATGCTTTCACGGCCCATATATTCAACTGATTTTGATAGGTTGTATCCCGGGGAAGGACATATGCTACTTTTTATCCTGGAAAATTAAAGAGTTCCCGCGGGAATCTAAATACTTAATCCACGCGGACGAAATCACGGGCATCAACTTCAATACAACTACAGTACAATAATAAATATTTCAGTTTGTTTATACTGCTGGGCCAGTAACCCAAGGCCATGCATCACATTTTTCATTTGAACGGTAAATTCTCTGATAGATTTACTGCATTATCCAGTTGATCGGACTACCTAAATCATGTGTGCCACTAGAGATCATAAATCATCATAAATACGAACGTATGTTGGTATTATAGTGAGATATTTACGATGCTGCGTTCAATATCTGCATTTATGCAGCTATATGGTAGCTATCATACATGCTTGCTATGGTAAAATTTCGTTAAATTCAATACTTATGTGAAACCAAGTGAATAGTAGGTATAAACTGGTTGGCCCGCCCTGGCTCCGCTCAGGTAAAATTTTCGAAAATCGTGCAATTTAGGCTCACGTTTCTATAGCTAGAGGTTGTTTTGTCTTGCGACATCAGATATCAATCAATTTATTAAAAAAATATGCCTTACTAGTTGGGCGCGGCAGACGTCCTGCCCCGAACCAAGAACCCGATTGCATACACCAAAAATCCATCAGAATCGGTCTAGCCGTTCTGAAGGGTTGGAAGAACAACATTTCGGCAATGAATTTTTATTTAAATAAGTAGAAGATAGAAGATATAAGATGTGACTTATCACGATTTACGATCGAACAAAACGTCGTCCCGTCGTCGACGTTCTGACGCGGACTTTTCGCGTGGACGTTGGTTCCATCGAGTCCATGGCGTGTATTCGCTCAACGCTGCGTTTAGCATACGCAGGGTGAGTGCGTTACATTTATACGCACCAAGGAACCCCCTTAAATTAGTCATGCCAAACCAAATCAAAGCACACGATCCACCGTAATTCATGGCAGAATCGCAAACAGAGAACTCAATCAATTCAGTTGCATTTCACGACTGACTGCATTCATAAAATGACTGAATAGCTAACTATATATATACGCTACCTCATTGCATTATGTGCTCAGAGCTAGTTTATGTTCGCGACTAAGTAACTACTGTAAGTATAATATAGGCTATAGGTGTATATTTTCATTCAGAGACATGAAAACTTGAGTGTTGTCTCGACGTCTTGTTTGAACGCAGTATCGATATATTATTTCAAAAGAATATGTCGTGATGTAATTCGATGATAACGATTGCTTTGTGACGATGTGTCCAGGTAACTGGAGTCTAGGACGTGAATTCAAAATAGACTTATTACTATTACTAAAATTCTACATCAATGACTTAGATTATTAAATAAATATATATTGACTTTTAATAAAAATGAGTTTATTCTGAAATTGTGACAGCACAAAATTATCCACAACTTTGTCGACCGCGTGATAAAAATTAGCCTATATGGTTCGTTCGGTCTATAATTAGGCTTCGGGATGCATGCTCTCTCTTTGGTAAAAAACATTTGAATGGTTAGGCCCTTAAAAGTTAGGACGAACACAGACAATGGACATATAATATATTTAGTGGGCAAAAGGCCCGTGCGTGCACTTTCATATGGCAGCTGCACAGACTATACCTATAGGATAATTTAACGTGTTACCTCTATCACGCGGACATTTTGTTCTGTCTTTTCCGTCGTGTGTATTCGCTCTCATAGACAGATACTTTCGCATTTTAAAATATAAGTATGGAATAACTAGATGATGCCCGCGACTTCGTCCGCGTAGGTTGGTTTTTTATTCCCGCAGGAACTCTTCAATTTTCCGGCATAAAAAGTGGCCTATGTCCTTCCGCGGGATGTAACGTGTCCTAGTACCATAGTTCATCAAAATCAGTTGAGTAGTTTGGCCGTGAAAGCGTAGCAGACAGACAGATAAATAGACAGACAGACACATTTTCGCATTTATAACATTAGTAAGCATAACATAGATGGCATCAAAATGTATAGGTAAATGTGTAGGTACTAAAATACTACATCAATGATAGACGGTATTGATGAGTGATGACGCAATACATGTGATCATTGTCCCCTGCCCTACACATAATCTCGTGAATTGGCCAAGGCAGATATACGCCAATACAGAATTAGGGGTTAATTAATTTATGAGACGACTGTAATTAGATATCCAATAACACAACTCGGATTAACATATAGCTACAAGGATCTACACGGATTTGTAAATAGAGCAGCTATTGATATTTGGTCTAAGCAAATCAAAGCAATTTCATTTATCTACAATGTTATTCTTGATATCGGTTTACTTTGTTAATTGTAATAACAACAACGTTATGTTACCTTCAGGGCATTTAACGATTGTTTTGTAACTACAAGAATAATTTATTTGATAGACATAGGTTGGTACGTGTAATAATTACAACCGTATGTTGTCACCATTGTTGGTCAGTTTATTGATTGCTACGTATCACGCATACGGCACAAAACTTTCACTATTTACTAGCATATAGTCAAACATACTATTTTTGATGAAAATTGGTAGAGTACCAAATACCTAGACAACCAAGATTCAAATTCTAAAGTCCTATCGTTGTAGCCAGGGGATGTCATGCCAGTGATAAATTGACCTGTAAATGAACCTGTAAAAGAGTGTGTAAAAGTAATTCCCCTTGAAATGCTACCGTTAAAATTAGGAAAATTCTCTACCAGATTTGAATTATTGTAAGGAAACATTTAATTCCGTAACATTCTTAAGAAACACTTAAACATGTTATTCATATGTTATTTTAAGATAATATTATACAAGATCCAGTTTTAATATCTCGGGGTGGCCGCGTATAGCTCATTTTTCTCATGCCTGCAGTCCTACCACTGGCCTGGCACTTATTTTATACGTGACAGGGAATCGCAATATCAACTGATCTCTTTGTAATGTGTTTTATTTGACATACATGTATTCTTAAATGCAGTTATTGTGTTATTCATGACACTGACGATAGCACTCTAGCATTGACGATATATTGGTATGGACTAGGGATGCGCTGTAGTATGCTTGTTATATAGAATACGTATAATTCGCATTGAGAACTAGTAGCTTCACACAATAGAATTAATACGTACGTGGATTATTAGACCATAGTCCATAGTCCTGTCATTACACGAGCATTGTCATTACTGAACACAACTCTCCTCTCAGAACGAGTAGTATTTAGGCTTTAACCCACCATGCTGACCAAATGCGGATTGGCAAACTTCACACACCCCTTTGAGAACATTATGGACGATTCTCAGGCATACAGGTTCAAGTTTAATGTAGAAAACAAAATAATATCTACCTAAAATAAGTGATATTTAATTTATAAAAACGCTCATAGGTACCTACCTAAATCCGAAAAGTTAGAGTTGCGTACGCGGGAACCGAAGCGAAGGCTGAGTTCTTTTACCATTAGACTATCACCGCTTCTCTTTAAAAATTACACCCTCATTTTACCAATTTGAAGTAAAAGCATGAAACATAATTAATCTTCAGCTACGTCATATACGAGTGAGTTTAAATGCAAATTAAATATTTGATATCAACACAAAAACACTCACGTATTTGAACGTATAGTAAACAGATAAACTTTACTCTCAAGAAATAATCAAACGCTTCCTAAGTATTAAAGGAAACTTCAAAGAGGAATTTACATAGCGCCAAAAAACGGTTTCATTACACGCACGAACGTAAAAACTTTAACAAAGCTTTAAATGTGTTTAATGAAAGTTTATATTGAGGAAAAACGGTAGCGGAGGGATTTGAAAGGAAGCGAATTTAATAGCGTGGCGACACAGGCGGGTAAACAGGGAATCTACTTCATATCAAACCCAACAGTCCATCAGAGCCACTATTAGCTTGCACCGAGTGGCATTGCTTCCAAATCTATAGATCCGCCTGAATGAAGGCTAATTAATTGGAGCTAGGAGATAGTTCTTCGATAGCTTCAAAACAAGACAAGCTGATTGGGTATTTTGTTAACTTAACCCAGGCATGGTTATAGTTCAACTAAGATTTCTATCTTTTTATTATTATCAATTTCAGTTTAGTAGATCAATAATGAAGAAAATATTGGTGATAATAAATTGATTACCAATCATATCGTTAACCAATATGATACATCATTATTATAATGTGTCCATTCATGATCTTTTAAAGTCTGTGGAATTGCGCTGAGTCCCTCTAATTAAACAGAGCCGGCTCTGTTTATTTTGTCGATGCGAGATGAGAAATGTTAAAATTGCTGTACCTACTGCAATTTTTACGCTCGCTGCACATGCTTATTTCATATCTAATCTCTAACTAAAATATTACATTTTGTTTTCATCTACATAATACGGCAATAACATGTCAGCAATAATATGTGCAATTAATATAATTTACTAGATGATACTTAAAAACTTCGTCCGCGTGGAGTAAGTTTTGTGATTCCCCCGGAAACTCTTTAATTTTCCGGGTTAAGAAGTAGCATATGTCCTTTCCCGGGATACAATCTACCCCTGTACCAAATTTCATCAAAATCGGTTGCGCCAATGGCCCGTGAAAGCGTAACAGACAGACAGACAGACACTTTCGCATTACTAATATTAGTACGGATTTTGTTTTCACTTAAATGACACGGCAATTATATTTCAATTGAAATTTGTAAGTAACAATATGTGCAATTATTATAATTTATTATTGCAATGATAGAGCAGGGTTTTAAAAGTTCCCTTTGGTATAACACCTCTGAGTCGGAACTTGATTATCGATAGTGATATTTTCCCAATCCCAGCCAAGTCTTTAAACCGTAATAATAGAAGGTCTAGTGTACAGGAGCCGTTGCCGTAAATGGGGACGGTACCGAGGCGTTCGTTTCTGAGTCAATAAGAAATAATGTCGGTCCGATTGTTAACAAACCGTCGGGCACGAGCGGTGTCGCGACACAATCCAGCGGATTAGGCCCCCGACACGCACGCTCGCACCAACTTCTATTTACGTTGGCTCACTAACCAAACAACTTGTAGGCTCTTTATTACAGTTGTTCTTTTCCGCTCACGACGTCGTTACCGCCTTGAGAAAATATTATGGCTATTTTTCTACTTTATATTTATAAAATGCAGCGCTAACGCCTCTTTGTTCGCTACGTTCAGGTCATTGAGATGTTCTTATTTCTTATCGTGTAGGGCGGGCAGTGTAGGAAAATAATTTCAAGTGATAAACAGTAGTTCGATATGGTAATAATAGTTTGTGTTAATAACCGCATAACGACTTGATAACGATTCCAAAATCTCTACACAATAAAGATAAGCAACACCTATGAAGTAACAATAATGCTACAATATTATATTCATATATAACAGAGTCACCATTTAATATTTTTCAGGCATCATAGAACGTTTAATATCTATGGAAAGTAGGTAGATTTTGCTAGCTACACTTAGTAAATAATGTTGAAAAATAAATTTATTATTAAATGTGTATTGCAGTGTTGATTAGGATTTTAAGATTTATTATTAAAAAAAAGTGTGTGTGTGCAATTCACACACGGCAGAAAGGAAACTTCAGAAAAGTAGCCTACGAGAGAATGAGAAAAATAAAACATCTGTTCTATCTAATTCTCTCGCAGGCTAAATCCTATTATGAATATGTTTGTCTCTTTTCCGTTACATCGCATTTTCAAATCACGAAGATTCTAAAGAAGTTTCACTTCAAAAATAATTTAATATGTAAATTTAAGGATGTTTTTACTAAAAACTAGATGTTCTTAGTAAAAACATCCTAAAATAATAAAATAATAATTGAAAAAACTTAATCCGTGACTTCGTCCGCATGTATTAAGCATTTTCAATTCCCGTGGGAACTCTTTAATTTTCCGGGATAAAATCTAGCCTATGTCCTTCCCCGGGATACAACCTATCCCTGTACCAAATTTCATCAAAAACGGTTGAACAGATGGGCCGTGAAAGCGTAGCAGACAGACAGACAGACACACTTTCGCATTTATAATATTAGTATGGAGTATGGATATTTTATAGTATGGATGTATTGTATTCTTGTTTCAGATGTGCAAAATGATATAAAGACAAGTGTGATGGAGCGGGCGGGTCGTCGTGCCAAGGCGGGCTCGCTGAGCGGGCTGTCGGGGCCGGCGGGCGGGACGCCGGCCGTGCGCCGCCAGCGCTCGCTCGAGTGGGCCGGCGACCGGTACAGCAGCAGCGACGAAGACCGCCCGCAGAAGACTCAGCTCGACGACAGAGTGTTCGCCTCGTTGCTCGCTCATGCGACACAGCAGTTTGATAGTTAGTTCTACATTTAACATTGTTCAAATCTTAGATTTATTATATGACTAGCTGATGCCCGCGACTTTGTCCGCGTGGATTGAGGTTTTTTGGTTCACGCGGGAACTCTTGAATTTTCCAGGATAAAAAGAGCCTTACGTCTTTTCCTGGATTACAACCTATCGCTGTACCAAATTTCAGCAAAATCGGTTGAACAGATGGGCCATGAAAGCGTAGCAGACAGACACACTTTCGCATTTATAATATTAGTATGTATTACTACCGTATGCTAATAGCATTCTTGTCCAGCAATCTGCTATATCTATTACAAAAATAGCACTGTGAATGGCTGACTGTCCGGAGATGCATAGTGCAGGAACTAGAGTGCCACCGATATTTTCCAATCTGAATTTGAAGAACTTGCTACGCGAAACACTAAGGAAGTTTTTTGACAAATTCCAAAGGGACCCTTAAAAACGTCTGAACGGAAATCTAGTCTAATATTGCCTAGTCTAGATATATACTGAAACTTAGCCTACGCCTCAGTTACTACGTAATTATCTGCTACTAGTCTGCTACGACATAGCTACGAGCGCTCTACGTCGCTACCATAGCGGGATCAAGTTAGTATTTGAATTCATCTTGTGACACAGGCCGGTCCACGTTGATCCCTAACAAGTGGAATCATTAGTGGAGCCTTCCGGGCGAGGGGGGAGAGGGCTATGGGGAGGGGTGCAGGGGAAACATCAATTGATAGGGGAGCGCCCTGCGGTGAACTTACTGGGAAAACTTTACACGTAAACCTCCGACCTCCGCTTTTCATCCTTCTGTCATGCTGACATGATGAAGCCATAAGGATACGATGCGAAATTATTTCCACGAAATTGTGTCCTTATTTTCCGCTTTTCAATGTGGACGACTTCGTAGCGATAGGTTTCTGAGAAAATTAATATTAAAACATGTTTCGCTTCTGGGTTTCCGCAACACGCTTTCAAATATTAAATTAGTAAATCGGTCCAAATTGTTTAGCAATAAGGATGATTCATGCAAGATAATTTAATTACTATCTTATTGTTAAAGTATTAAGACTGTAGTTAGTCTACAACATGATCAATCCATAGATCAATCAACGATTTCTATGAACTTGACAGCTTGTAATTAGCAGGTAAATTTTTAATAATAAACTGTTAAAATACGGAACTCTATGAAATTCTCATTGCAGTTACCTGTATACTTATTTTGTGGTGCTAGGTTAAAATATTGCAACGGCGGGGTAATCAGAACCTTTTGTGTCTGCCAGAAATCTAATAAACAAGAAAAAAAAAAGATTTGGAATTTAATGTATTTTAATTTTTAATACAAAACAGGTTTTAATACAACAAATTTTTTATTCCTATACATTATTGAACACTTTTCATTGCTCAGGAATGATAATGAGATAAACAGAATACTGGTATGTACCTGCCTGGTGAGATAACAAATTTTATCACGGAAATAACTTCTCAAAATAGTTTGTAACAAGTTGGATGAAATTCTAGACGTTAAGTGCAGTTCATACTATATGATTAATGTAGTCCACGCTGGCATGCAAATTACAGTATTTCAGGTGGTTTCCAACATAACAAGCGCCAATGAGAATAGTCTGCTTTGTGCACCACTGCTGTAATCAGTGCAGCCATATCGTATGATGCTAAAGGTAATCAACTCACCTGCACTTTTGTACTCAAACTCAATTTATTTATAACATGTAGGACATACAGGTGTCTCTTATGTTACGTCATGTTTTGACAGCAGGTTCTGCTGAGAAGAGAAGGCAAGAAACTCAGCAGTTGTTTTTTTTTATAAACAAGATATTATAAAATGTAGGTAAAATTAAATACAGTAGCGTCAGTTTCAAGACTATCCTGTGGGGCGCTGGACGCAAAGTAGATCGCTTCAATACAAATTTGTCATTAAGAAATGCAAGTGTTCCTTTATGGCTTTTTTAAATTTGTGAAACGGCAAATCCAATAGTATTGTATGCTGAAGTAGCTACATTATATTAATGTAGTTTTAAAATCAAGGCCTAAATCTCAGGATTGCCAGAGGAAACATTTTCTCATTGTGTAAACATTGTAGGTAATAAGGATTAAAAATAATAGTATATTGTGATACAAGGGTGGAAAGTAGGTTATTGCAAATGAGCTGTCATTAATAAGCCCGAGCCGAAGGTGAGGGTTTTTAATGTCACGAGTTTGCAATAACCTTCACACCCGTGTACCACACGACGTTTTTCAATACAGTTGTGGGAAATAGTACAAAAATATTATCAATTTATCACATAAAAAATAAAAAATTTCAGCAAATGGCGCGTATTTACACCTGGACATTTTTTTTTTCAACGAAACTAGGCTACGGGTTCGTACCTACGCGTATACAGCCTATTCGATTTTTGTCAAATGTTGAAAATAATTAAATTAAAACTGGTAATTAAATATAATCAGCAACCATTTAAAAGAATTTTTAAATACAGTTGAAAATATAATCAATTTATCACATAAAAAATAAAAAAATTCAGCAAATGGCGCGTATTTACCTTTGATTAGGTATATAGAGGTATTTACACTTGGTCATTTTTTTTTTCAACGAAACTAGGCTACGGGTTCGTACCTACGCGTATACAGCCTATTCGATTTTTGTCAAATGTTGAAAATAATTAAATTAAAACTGGTAATTAAATATAATCAACAACCATTTAAAAGAATTTGGAAATTCAATGCTAAAACGTACGGATTCATTCATTTTTCCTCGTAAAAAGCCTATCCGATTACATTCTATGTATGAAAACTCCTTGCTAATAAACTTTTTTAATTGACTTGGAAAATTTAAAACTAAACTGCAAAAGTAAGTGTCGAGCTTGTAAAAGTAAGTCACGACCGTGTTAAAGTAAGATGCCTATGCGAAAGATTCAATTTTCGAATCATAACTACAGCCTCTGAAAGTGCGCCATGTTTGACAACTGTATTGAAAAATAATTATCGACAGTCCTACGACCGTTTGCTACCTAAGATCATCGTCGAGTATGTGTATGAAGACAACAGCCAAGAAGTTCAAAAAATTTAATTCCACAGTAAGTTTTTAAACATAAAAAGCTTCTAAAATTAAAATATATTAGAATTAAGTTGCATAAGGTAATAATAGCTTTTCGAACAGCTAATAATATTTATCTACTCCAGCATCGAAAAGTTCCAATTTCGAATTTGACAACTATATCGAATTGAACCCTCTTTCGTGTTTGCTTCTCATAACGATACAGTTCGTTGTATGGGAGCTGTATCGTTATGAGTCGTAGCTGTATCGATATGGTTATCTTCATAAATAGGATACCTATAGCTTAGCGGCTCTGGGTTCTGGCACTTTTGGTTTTTATTAATTTATAAAGTAAAAAATTATAAAGACGTCCTTGTCGTAGATAAAATCTTGTATGCAACTGTACGTAATTAGTCATTTTAATTCTCGTACTATCCTATTTTGATACTCGGCAAGCCTCGTATCAAAAAACAGCACTCGAATTAAAATGACCCTCATTACGATACAGTTGCATAAATAGCTATATTAACACTGTATTGGAAAACATGATCGGGTATTGCTTCATATTTAGGTATTGCTTCATATTTAGGTATTGCAGGTACTACTACCAATGGCCGCTAATGTGATTAGTCTAGCCGTACGCTGGTATTTGCAGCGCTATAATACGCGACCGGTCCGGCCATAATTGTGTTTTCATATTTAGGTAATCGATTCGTCTGTACACGTTACTCATGTTAACATGTTACATAGCCACGTAAAGCCTAATAGAATAAAGTGTATCAAAAACCGGCCAAGTGCGAGTCCGAATCGCACACGTAGGGTCCCGTACCATCGTACAAGTTTAGTGTATGGGGGCGCCTTTCATTTACAACTTTATTTTATTTTCATTATTATTTTGTTTTTATATCAGCTAAAGTATTATTTCATGTGTTCTACGTAGAACACTTCAAGAGATACACGAAAAGACGCTGGAAAAATTACATTTCTTGTTTGGGTATTGCGGATTCTCTTTATTTTTTAATTAATTTTATTTTTATTATAGCAACAATAGAAATACACAGTCTGTGAAAATTTCAACTGTCTAGCTTTTACGGTACATGAAATACGCTATGCGTACGCTGACAGACGGACGGGCAGTGGAGGCTTAGTAATAGGGTCCCTAGCACTTTTTGGGTACGGAACCCTAAAATGAGCAGTGAGAGCTGCATTAGGCATATTGTTGTGGCAATGAGTGACGTCAGCAGCATCGGGTCTGCCGTAAAAATTTTGGGAGCAGGAATATTCACGTCAACGCCAAGCTCTACTAACTTGGACCTCATTTATAGCGTTTACTCAATGTCCAAGATTTGGCTTCTTCCCCGCATCTAGGTGCTGATTTCACACGCATTTTATTGCTTACTCCATTCACCTTATTTAACTATTCCCGTAGGTTACAAATATCGGTATTTTTCCGAGACTGCACCGTATTTAATGTCTATTATACATTCCTATATATATTGAAGTAATTTTTCTCTAACTTTCCCATACCTTGTGAAGCCATGATCAAATTTTGTCGTAAAACGAAATTGATTCGAACATTAATATACGCCTACAGTAACGTCACAGTTCAGTTTGGCATATACTAAGAGCTTTTTATTCAGTTACCAACACTACCACGGTCCCTAATGTGATTAGTCTGGTGAAGCCAGTATTTGCAGTGTATATGTCTACGATCTCTACATGCATGTCTATAGCGTGATGTACTCTTGAATACGCGGTGATTACGTATTTACCATTGGAGAGGATTATCTATAATAGGAAATTTTGTATCATTATATATTATAATCTAAAGAAATCAACACCTACCCCTATTATAAACTACTAGATGATGCCCGCAACTTCGTCCGCGTGGATTAAGGGTTTTTGAACTCTTGAATTTTCCGGGATAAAAAGAGGCTTACGTCTTTCCCCGGGATACAACCTGTCCCTGTACCTAATTTCATCAAAATCGGTTGCTTAGATATTTTTTTTTGGTTCCCGCGGGAAGTCTTGAATTTTCCGGGATAAAAAGTATGTCCGTGTCCTATGTCCGTCCCCGGGTTACAACCTATCCCTGTACCAAATTTTAGCAAAATCGGTTGAAAAGATAGGCCGTGAAAGCGTAGCAGACAGACAGACAGATAGACACACTTTCGCATTTATAATATTAGTATGGATGCGATACTTGGGTGATGTTTGTTGGTTTGTATTTCAAGCACGCCGCGTCAGATCGATGCGATTTTGCCTGCATATAGTTAAATACCTGCAGAGTGATATAAACTAATTTTTATTCTGGAAATCAAAGAGTTCCCACGATATTTTTAAAATCTAAATTCACGTAGACGACGTCGCGGTCATCATCTTGTGGACACAAACAACATACACAAAAATCTGATCCTCATATCCTCGATGGTCGAGATATTGAAGCCATAAGACGACAGTAGTTTCCATTTCATTTTGTGTTTTTCTCTTTCCATAAGCGGTATCCTAGATGTTATTAGAAAGCAAGCCGTAGTAAGTGCGCAATATCTCCGCGCTCCACAGGAATCCTCGTCGAAGCGATACCCGTTATTGCATGGAGATTCTTCTACGTGCAACTTCATTGCGGAACTCTTTTGTATAAGGGTTTCATTGCAATGTTCCTTGGTTATTGTTTTCTCAAAAGCGGGGAGGCACCTGTTATTACTTTCCACGAATAGCAATCGGGTTTATTCAATTACGGCTTGTTTTGCTGTTGCCTGCGAAATTAATGGTTCTTTTGAAAAGCTTCTCGCGTGATTAGTTAAACATTTCCGACTACGACCTTTACCATTATAGAATCTTTTGGGTACAACTTAAATAATTTTTGTACACAATAACATTTCCATATACCTTTAACTATTTAGGGCGAGCTTATTGGATATTATGATAAATGTATCATCGTGACAGGTGGTTTTGTAACAGAATGTTCCGGTTTGTATTATAACATTGGTATTATGATGTTAAAACATAGATCAGCTAAAGCGAAAACACGAAGCACCAGGACCGGAAAAAACATCCGCGCCAAACTCCGCAACGTCTGCGTTAATCGAGGGGAACAACGCTTTGCCCTGTCGCCTGGTGTGTGCGCACCATATAAAAGTAAATGCGGATTTTTTCTACCAGATAAATAATATATGTAATGTTCGTGGTGTTTTGCCCTTACGTCTGATCTATATTTCAATATCATAAATTTCATTTTTTATCATTATATAAAATAAACAAAGTTAAAGTCAGTTCGTGCCATGAAGGCATTGGCATGCGAAACTACAACGTAATTCTAGTTCGTTGCACTGCGACCAGACATGCGGGCTACTATCAGTTAAAGATAAGCCGCTGACCTTTTACGAGTTGAAAGACGTAAAGATTAGATTTTAAGTGACGCGCTTCAAAGAGTAAGTGTGTACGTGATGCCTAGATGATAATCTTATGGTAAAGTTAATTAAGGAATACGACTCGCTAACTCGACTTTATACGGGTGGCCTTACTTATTCTATGGAGGTAAAATAATGTTGAGATTCATAAGGAAGTTCAAGTAAAGGTATTGGCAAACACTCAAATATAATCGTAAATTACGAATCATTGAGTATTCGCCCTTTAGCATAGGCATATCTTTGATTTTCTAAGATATACGTAAGCAAAAAATAAGGTCAATCCATCGCGTCGCTCTGAGCGTGAAGGACAGACCAACAGACAAAAAACATTAATACTTAATATGCGTATGGATTAAGGTAATATTATACAAAACACCTGTCAGCCCCAAACTCTTTTGGTTATTCCGAATAAAAAAACTTTTCACAGAGTATTATAATAACTCGGTCTCTAAATGTATAAAATGTCCGAAAATATTCTCTTTATCATTCAAAATAATTCATCTACTTAACTTTTTCTTTTATTGTAAATTCTTTGAAGTCGAGGAAAGCTCCCAAAAAGTAATTTTATTAATTACGAGTCAAGAATTCAACAAAGTTCCGAGCCCGGGAGGTTCTTTTCTTTCCCAGCGATCCATTATCTTTTGAAGATTTAGAAATTCCTGCGGTATGGGACGCGCCGCCCGCCTCTAAAACAACGGATTCTACGCCGGATAAAAGGTTCCGTTGACATTACCTTGAACCGTAATTTTGTAATTAGATTGCATTTTTATATCTTTTTAATATTATCTTTTCATTAGGTAGGTATACTTCTATAATATACTATTGGAATTTTAAGATATACTGCTGCTAGCTCTTGCTAGCTCTTGTCAATAGAGTCACTTAGTGACTTATCATATGAATAATCTTATATATAAAATTCTCGTGTCACAATTTTCGTTCCCATACTCCTCCGAAACGGCTTGACCGATTCTCATGAAATTTTGTGAGCATATTGAGTAGGTCTGAGAATCGGCCAACATCTATTTTTCAAACCTCCACCCGGACGGAGTCCCGGGCATCAGCTAATTTAATATGAAAAATTCTTTTTAAACAACCGACTTCAAACTCCCGCGCCAACTTTACAACAACAAGCACACGCCATACAAAGTACTTATTTTATTGTTGATATTTAAAAAACCGCTCGACCGATTTCGATAAAATTTATATGGGACCACTTGGGAAGTATGCCCTTTCAAATAAAAAAAGAATCATCCAAATCGGTCCACCCAGTCAAAAGTTCTGAGGTAACAAACATTAAAAAAAAATACAGTCGAATTGAGAACCTCCTCCTTTTTTTGAAGTCGGCTGAAAACAAGTTGTCATACATGAAATGAAACATTATTTATTAATTTTAGAAGATCAAAGGTTATAAGCGAATACGCAGACAATATGACTATGTTATACTGAGGTTTCTACAGGAAAGGTAAAGGTATTCGTAATTAATTTTAGTAATACGAAGACTTTATGGATATTTTTTAAAACCTGCATTATATGACTTTGAAACCACCAATTACTGAAGTTGACAAAAGATTTGACTGCAAAATAAAATTAACTTATTCATCACTAGCTGATGCCTGCGGCTTCGTCCGAGTGCATTAAAGTTTTTTGGTTCCTGCGTGAACTCTATAATTTTTCGGGTTAAAAGTAAAAATAAAAGTAAATGTGTTATTCCAGGCTCTGTGCCAAATTTCATCCAGATCTGTTCAGCCGTTCTGGCGTGATTGAGTAACAAACATCTTTCGCATTTATAGCCACAGTCATACTATGCGGTTGGATAAACTATCTCAAGCTCTTGGTAACGACTTTTGTCTTCGAGCTCCTTTACTGAGGATTCTGTTCCAGAAGATACTGCTGCAGATAACACTTCTGTAGCAAAGTTTGTTATCTGCCCTTTCAAGCTACTTAAACATTTTTAATACACGAAATTAAGTTCACATATCACAGGCAAACATATGGCATCGAAATGTTATGGAAATACCGATGTAAATTTAGTAAATTATAATGACACTAATTGACAGCTGTTGACAGATTTTCTCTTGGTCGTAATTTTTTATAATTAATTTTGTTTCCTTCAAACGCCACCAAAACCATATTATTGTCCTCTGTTGAGGAGTTTTGTCCTCTAACTCTGTTAATATTTATCAAATCTTCACCAAAATTGGGCAAAACTTACCTGATGATACATACCTTCTAATAAAGAAGGATTTATTCAAATCAGTTCAGATTTGACTGAGTTATGGAGTAAAATAAACAAAAAACCCCTATCCTGGAGGAACCTCATTTTCTATCGGGATAAAACTATCCTATATATTGACCCGGAGTATCAGCTACCGCTATACCAAGTTTCATTTAAATCCGTTCATTAGTTTTCGCGTGATGCGTGGCCATACAGACAGACAGACAAAAATTATATAAAAATCTGTTTTGGGCTCAGTATCGATAGTAAAGCATACCCCGATTAAAATTTTCAGAATATTTTAAATGTACAAAAATCTTCCAGGTACAGTTTTATTATAAGTATATATATAGATATAAAGATGAAAATTAACTAATTGTTGGATGTCTGCATAAAACAGCATCGCATGAAATCCTTTATTGTTTTGAGGTGCGCTAGTTTAGCTGGCTGTTGGAAAGGTAAAGTTACTGTGAAATGTAACAAAAGGGAAGGCTCGCTGCCCTAAAGTCATTTTCTTTGTAGGCATCTAAATGTTGCTTTACTCTTTGTAGTTTAACAAATGGAAAGTAAAAAAGTCCTACTAGGGAAATCTCATTTAATTCTTTCCGAATTCATTCGCAGTTGACTTTCTGTAATCTTAGCTTAGCTTGGTTGACTTTGCATAATAAAATACATTAAAAGTTACCTACTATAGAAACTAATTGGTTAAACTGTTTAGTTACCGAACTGGTTGAATATTTCATAAGATCTTCCGCCGCCGCACAGTGCTCGAAATTGATAAGTTACACATCAAGGTAATTTTATGTGTGTGGTATAATCATGTTCTTGTATGAATTACGTTAATTCAATTCGTATTTTCTTAGAATTGAAATCTTAGAAATGATTCACACTCCAAGGATCATAATAAAAATAACAATATGAAATCAAGAAGCAGTGCAGAACGTAGAAATGCTGCTAGATAGACTTTTATCTAACAGATAAAAAGTACAATTAATACGGACATGTTAAAAACATTTATAACAATGGACAAATATAGCATCTAACACAGTTCCCACTCTAGCACACCTATTGTAAAAAATTCACTAATCTCCATGAGTTTATATGATGGGCGTACACGTGCCAAGGATTACTCGTAATTGATGGTCCCTGCTCTAATCTCTACACTTTGAGTTGCGATGTGCCGTCGCATCGACAACGAAAATTGGAGTGATGAATAAATATTCGATTGTGTGTTTAAGGCCTTTTCTACTTGGGGAACCTTAAATTGTGTCATAAGCCCCGCTGAATTGAAAAATATACTAACCTAATATTGCGAAAAAAATCCCGAAGAGTCGTTGAGAACGGACGGATTTATATTACACCTTGTCCCGTCTGACAGCAAATGTGTTTGCAAGTACCCGATCGCGGCATGGGCATGGCACGATTATAATTCGTGCCTTAGCCCCGTCCAAACAAAAAGAAATAGCCGACTGTGGCTAGGCCTGGAGCCTGTGGCTTGGCGTTGAATAAATAATAATGTACACCATGACTTTTTATAAAAATTGGTAATCTTTTTTGAATAAACACTCCTTTGCGCCTTGGTGCCCTTGCTACATACAATTTTGGCGTTCATTCATACATTATATTAACGTTAGAGCGTAAATTAAGCGCAGCGGGTTTTGTGGCGGCGTAGTATTCGCGTGAGTTTCTTATCTGTAGATATTTAAATTCCAGCGTGAGCCTCAAAATAGTTGAAATTAAATGGAGCTTGTAAATTAAGTGTTGCTATCACGCAATTCTAGGGAAATAGCTCTAAGTGGTTTTGCTGCGCAATCCAATGTTTTATATGGCCTGACTTAATGACTGCGATCTAGGAAGTCATTAATACGGAGAATTTGTTATTATCAGTTAATTGTTTTCTTGATAAATGATACAAAAACGTTTTTTGGGAGAGGTGATTTGATTTAAGATACAGATAATGAAATTTTAGGGTTTGTAACTGCACGGTCGGGGGTTCGATCCTTGGGCACGCACTTCTGACTTTTCCGAGTTAATTAAGTGCAATAGTAAAAGTATGCGTTATAAGCAATTAAATAGCATTTACTGTATCGGTGAAGGATATATAGCGAGGTAACCTGCATGCCCGAGAGTTCTTCACAATGTTTTTAAAGTTGTGTGCAGTTCAATCACTTAGCCAGCGTAGTGGACTATGGCCAAACTCTTTTAATTCTGAGAGGATAGATTGTGCTCAGTAGTAGGCAATGGGTTGAAATGAAAATTATGTTTTACATTTTCCTTGTGACTCAGTTTTTTTAGCAGTCTTTTTTATTTTACGTCACTTATAAGGAGTAAAATTTAACGCCACTCCATTTGCCAGGTACAAGTAGGTATACAGGGGGTACAAACTACATACCAGTAAATTAGACTCACGGCTCACCTCACTTAGTTTTAAAGATTGTCGTCAGATATAACCACAGAAGTATAAATAAGTTGAGTAATGGAAATGGTATCTGTTGTTTTTCATACGGGGACCGCTTGCCGTAGATTTTTAGCAATTTTCCCATAGACCAATACCACAATCATCCAAAAGAACATAAATATATTACTAGTTTTCAATGTAAAGTAATAACTATACCTAACGCCTAATAATAAACCAATACTCTTACAATAATGCGCTATGATAGGGCATTGCCCATCAGTTCAGTGACAATTCTTCTTCTGCTTTTTTCACTTCTATACTTATTAAGATTTCTTTGGATGTAACTCATAAAGGTTAACATAGCAATAGAGGTTTACGAGTACGTAATCAAAACCAGAGATACGCGCGTAATTGAGAGCGCTTATTGCGAAAAGCTAGGATCCCTCGTAGAGCTGCGGGGGATGGTAGGGGATCAGATACCGACGTATATTATACAATAGATATGCTGTATAATCTCGAAAAAGCATTAACTTTTTATACAGGTGTTAGACGTAGGAAAATATTCCTTTGATCACTCAAAGACAATCAAGGTTTTACAATCAAGATTTTTAAAGATTAGAATGCATTATTTTTTTATTTGAACTTAGTATATGAATATATTTTAGATAAATTTTGAATTGAATGAAAATCAAATAGTTCTCATCATGTCTTATTGTAGAAACATTAATGACATGAATTGGGCCTTCAATCACGCCGCAACAGAGCAACGGGTATTTTTCATGGTATAGGCTACCTTTTATCCCGGAAAATTAAGGAGTGTCTGTGGGAAAACAAACTTATACCACGCGAATGAAGTCGCGAACATCCGCTAGTAATATATATAGTCGTGGGGATCATCTAATTTTTTAAGTGGTATACGTACATAGAGCTGATACCTTCTCTGCTAGATATTATGTAGGTACTGCTGCTGTTACATGTCTTGTTGATCCTATTAGTTTATACTAAAGTTTGAGAAGGATCGAGATAGAAAACCAAACATGTGTCAACGACGCGGTTACGCCATACATCCGCTAGATGGCCGCTAACGGCATACGGCGTCATAATATCAGCTAGTACCTTTTCTTGTGCTAACTGCATACGGCGTGTCTTCAGGAGATAGGTTAACTTTTGATTTAAAGCTATACTAATACGTGCAAACGTTTGGATGGATGGATAAATGGATGTGTATTACTCAATCACGATCTGGATGAAAGGCACAGAGATTATAGTCTGGAATAACACACAGGCTACTTTCTATACCGGAAAATTACATAGTTTTTAATTACACAACCAAAAAACCTAATTCCACACAGACAAAGTCGCGGGCATCAGTTAGTATAATAATATGTATTTACAAGTCGTTATATATTTTCTTGAAAGAACTTGCTCACAACTTTCGCTGCAGTCCATCATGTTACGGTTTGTTCCCCCGACGTTGAAATTTATTCACGTTTCGTTCCCCAACTGTAATATTATGGAAGTTTATTTTTACTCCTGACAACTTGTTTAAAAATGTACCTAAGATTTCGTTAATTCAAACTTCCAAAATTATTGTGCTTACTTTCTCTTAACTTTTTGAAATATCCAAAGTTAACAATAACATTATAAGTACCTAGGTATTCAGTCAAATAAACTTAAAACTTGACAAAAAAGAACTATTTCAAGTGTAACTAGAACAATTTAAGAAATACATACTTAGCATTTATTTAATCTGCAGTTTAATTCTATGTGCTAGGAATATGGGTCGTGCAACGGAAGCTAGGGTCAGTTCAGACTACAACGAAATATCCGAAAAAAACAATTTTTTTTATGTCTCTGAATAAAGAACTGTATCAGTATTAGTTTTAGGTATAAACATACAACACGCGTTTCCTTCTTTGTTGTCTGCTTGAGATCGACAAGTGACATCAAAAAAGTACAGGAGGAGTTTTTCCTTTGGTCTGAACTGACCCTTAGGGGAGAACGGCATAGGCACCTTGTTTGTTATTTAAAGTAAACCTGAGTTCGATATAATGAAGGTGTTTATTATATTGTATTATTAAAAGGAGTCGCGGTGGACACGATTCAGTTCCGCATTTTTAAATAAACTTACTTCTGGCTGTCTACCTATTACATTCTCAGAAATACCTAACACTTAATCTATATTAATATTATAAATGCGAAAGTTTGAATGGATGTATGTATGTACGGTATGGATGGATAGATGTTTGTTACTCAATCACGCCAGAACGGCTGACCAGGTCTGAATGAAATTTGGCATAGAAATAGATTATAGTCTGGAATAGCACATAGGCTACTTTTTATCCCGGAAAATTAAAGAGTTCCCGCGGGAACCAAAATACCTCAATCCACGCGGACGAAGTCGCGGACATCAGCTAGTCAGCTAACCATAAAGTTAGGGTAGGTTAGGTTAGTTTTACACACTGACGTAGGATCAGAACTTTCTCAAAATACACATGTGTTATAATATGAATACGTCTAATATTTACACAGTTTGCTGTGTTAGCAGCAGGGCAACTTGCCCGCGGCCTCTCTGTTTGTGTTACAATATTCATGTATGAGTGTGTTTTTGTTATGAATAAGGAAGGCAGACGCTTAGTGAAAGAACAGTTTGTATGTATATTTTGAGGGAAAACTTACCCAATTCCATAATGTAACTGGTATTATTGAATCTTTTAAGATTTTTATTTTTAGATATTCCACTAACCTACTTTTTACTAGGTAAATATATAATTATTATGAGCCTGTTATGAGGCGAAATTTTTTAAACCCGTTTATTTTAATTTGTATCATTCGGTATTTTATTACCCAATCTCATCCATTCTTCGGACATTATCGTACAGTAAAGCGCAGAAATTATCGCAGCACAGCGTCTATCGAATACGGTTAATCCTAGACACGTGCACACTCATTGCAAACCTATGGGTTTAATACATATACTTCAACCGTTTCCGTCCAATAGGTTCGACGTAATGTTATAGCGTGTATGCTTGTATGTCGATTATACCTTAGCAGATAATCTCTACATCTTACGACTAAAATTACATACCTATGAATGGTCTATTTATTGAATTTTTCGCGTTTTTTAGGGGATCGGTAACCAGTACTGTCACCAGTCTTCGTTTCGGTAGAGGTTCCCTTACACCCTGTGTTATAGAAAATATAAATTGTTTTAGTAAGATTATGATGGTGTTCTGTTTATTGAATTGTTACCGTGATATCTATTTTTGAAACCCTCACAAGGAAGACTTTGAATGTTTCAATGTAAACGGACGATAACATGCGAGTTACATCAATAATTGCACAAGACCGCCCTGTTGAGATGGGTGGAGCTGTTAAAGATGGGTGTTGAAACAACTAGGATAGTCCTAAAATATATTAAAGTCCACACCAAAGGATAGGCAAAGGGCATACCTTACCCTAAGAAAATACAAAGCATTAATTGAAACTACTTCGTGCGTAACAGATCAAACTTAAATCATACTTGATAATTAAATATGTACCTTATCGAATCCCGACGCAGTTCACCGACCGGTCCTGTGAAATATTCAACCTCCCGTTGGGCAACTAAACGGAATAACCAATTAGTTTCTCTGTGATAATATTACTTACCTACTTACTTGTTTTCAGAGGCGACCCGTGAATCCTGCTTTAATTATACGGGATATTTTCAAATGCAACACCGTTTAGTTTCATAATGTAAAGGAAATTTAAATGCCGCAAAATGGGATGACATGTGAATAGAAATTTAAAATAAGTGTAGTTCTACGTTTGCATATAAATTAGAATTGTATTTGTAATTTATTGTAGGAAAAAACTTCTATATTTTGCAATACAGAGTCAAGTTTGTTTGTTCCCACTTTATATGTTGTACCACATGTGTTAATGGTCCATTAAATCTACTTGTTACAGCCGCGTTGCGGTTACAGGGAGTCAACTGTGGAGTGTTCTTTGGAAGTAGGTAAATGGGATAACTGCAATGTAGTCTTCGCAAAGAACAAACAACAATTAATAAAGTAAGGAAATATTTGCAGAAAGAATCACTTTAGGGCATTAAGCAGACTTTTTCCATATTGTTTTCTTTCAGAATAATAATATAACCACCATATTATATATAAATAATATATACACAATTGGGCCATTAAAATAAGTATTTTCTTATTGGGTATAGTAATTAATTTATAGTGGGTTTTGTATACTATGTTTAACTATAAAAATAAAAATCAATTGCCGAATGTATGTAAGCGCATCACTTCAGAACGGCGGGACCGATTTTGATGGAACATTTTGTGTGGATACCGGGATGGCTTATATTCACAATTGGACAGGGTACGGGGCGCTTCAATCGGGTTCTAGGTTCAGGACAGAAAAAATGTAATATGTCGGCAATACGGTAGACCTATTGGAAAAATAAAGGACGTTTTTTAAATGTGAATAGCATCAAACGAGCAGGCGGTGAAATAAGATTCTTGAAAATAAAAAATTCTCGGCGGGGAACTGCTACACTAATTAACTTTTCTTACTCACCTACATCTGATGAAGTGGTATTACATCGGATATACGTCAGTTTCGAGAATAACGTCTCATACCCAAGAAGTCTTAAAAAAAGAACCCCCGAGCTTGAACCTTTGTTGAATTCTTGACTCGTAATTAATAAAATTACTTTTTAGGAGTTTTCCACGACTTCGAAAAATTCTACACAAAAGAAAAAGTTAGGCAGACGAAGCATTTTAAATGTTAAAGAGAATAATTTCAGGGATTTATTTATTCTTCAGAAAAGTTTTATTATTTCAATGCCACTAATGTTTTCGTCCTTCGTTTTAGGTGACCTGTTACCTTTTGGACACTATTATAACATTACGCGTAAAATATACATGTAATAATAATGGCGATAAAACCTTCCGACTGTTAGTGATTCTCAAAAGCACCTGTCACGTCGAGAACATTAATAACAATTCTGGTTGAACTCGGCTTCAATAAACCATAATATATGGAAATGTGTTTATTTTCTTCACCAAAGTAAATTCCATAGTAAATTCATGTTTTACTCAAGGGATCAATAACGAAATATCCGAGCCGGAAATATTTTACCAATCACGCGATAATGTTCTAAAATAGACTTTTTAAATTGTTTTGTTATTAGGGTTAATTTAATAGGTTTGATAATGGCAATTGAAGGGAGTAGTCTACGTCTTGATTATCTTTATCGTCGACAAATGTGTATAAGAGTTTCTATACAGAGCTAGACATTGGAAGCGTCATGCAATAATAGGCATCGCTTCGACGAGGATTCTTGCAAAGCTCGGAGATATTGCGTACTTACTCGGTTTGCTTTCTAATAACACCAACGTTACCGCTTGTGGAAAGAGAAAAATACAAAACCAAATGGAAACTACTGCCGCCTTATGGCTTCCAATCTCGACTATCAATATACATGAGCTTATTTTATTTTTTAATATTCTCTACCTCTGTGTCGGTAGATAGAGCAAAAACGTTGAAAAAATATGATTTAGGTAAATGTTGTGTACCTCTTTTGTGAGATTAAATATAATGTACCTAATCAGGTATGGTACTATTATATTGGGTCGATCCTCTATTGTTTAGGGTTACTTTTATTAAACTGATGATAATAAATAATTAGTCGTTTACTCTTCTTGGAAAAATACGAGATAATGGTTATTATATAACGTCGTACAAAGGAGATCTGGCAAATTGGTCATATCTATCTAGTTCAGACTAATTAAAAGATTAGCTGACCCTGATTCAATACCGAGAAAATATCAGGTAGTTAATAATACTTCTTTGCCACTACAAATTAGTATTTAATAAATTTTTCTTCACAAAGTAAAATGAAGACCAATGTTTGACATTTTAAAATTAGTCATGGTTAAACTACTTTATAATTCTGAACGTTAGGTCTTTGTAGTTACGTTATGATATACAAAAAAATATTAGTCTACGTTAATTTTTAAGCATTCTTTATTTGCGTCAACTATCTGCTACATGGTAGCAGTTATTGCCTTAACAGATCTTAATAATGAACACGTAATTTTATAATTTAATATAAAAAATTCGTTTTAAACAACCGACTTCAAACTCCCGCGCCAACTTTACAACAACAAGCACACGCTATACAAAGTACTTCTTTTATTGTTGATATTTTAAAAACCGCTCGACCGATTTTGATAAAATTTATATGGGACCACATGGGAAGTATGCCCTTTCAAATAAAAAAAGAATCATCCAAATCGGTTCACCCAGTCAAAAGTTCTGAGGTAACAAATATTTAAAAAAAAATACAGTCGAATTGAGAACCTCCTCCTTTTTTTGAAGTCGGTTGAAAATACTGCTTATATTTTGGTCTTTCTGTGGATACGGAATAAAATAAGTGTATAGTAAGTAGGTATAGGTAGTTCATACTTATGCTGAGATTCGATCGTAGGTATGTTTTAGTCTAGTTCTTTAAAGACAGATCTCAAATATGAATATTCAAAATATTAGGGCCCACAAAGAAAGAATTATTTAGAATATTATTACGTACCTATACGGCATACTGACTACATAATAAAATAGCACAATAAAAGGCTATTTTAGTAACTAATTAAGTTTGTAGATTCATAGAGCGTGCTTACTTTCAGATAATGCCTTTGGCAACTAACCAGATATAACTCTTATTAATGTAAACATTTAAATCCTATAATAACAGCCATATACTAGTTTCAAGTTCATAAAGCCCTTGTAAAATAGTTTAACTTTATGTTTTAATGGGATAACGTTAAATTCGAGTATCATTTTAGCTTATGCGTTAAATTGAGTTTGCAATTTGCTTCCCCTTGCAAAGAATATAGAGCGTATTTTTAAGGCCTGTAATATTAAGGCGATATCTGTGTTATTGTGTCTTCCATCTTTTGTAAAAACATTTTTCTTGCAAATAAATGAATCTATGAATCAAAAAAAAAATTATTTGATCACTGAAGTTTCATTAAGACCCAGAAACAATATTTGCAGATGTCATTGGTTTTAATACTCAAGCTATGTTTTATAACCAAATTAAGGTTTTGAATTATTGCCAAATTATTATAGCGATATTTTCACACAATTTGTTTCGATTTTATATGTAGGTACACTTTTAAATCCATTCCATTTTTGCAGTGAAAGTTGTTACAAACTTCTATGTAGCCACATAGAAATTCATGATATAGCTGGACACTTTTATTCCACGCAATAAAAGTTTATTCTAACCGAGGTATTTGTTTCAGATGAACAGCGTCGCATATACGGGTCAGAGAACGGGGAGGGCCCGCCGCGGTATATCAGCAGTCCTCAACGACAAGCTTCGCCTTTTCCTCTAGAGAGTACACATCGACGGTTTTATAGAAGAAATCGAAACTCAAATGGTAAATGATCCCATTATACAAGAATTTAATGAGAATCTCATTACCATCAACAATTTGCTGCAAAGACGCAACCAAAATAAACATTACTATTTCTACTGTACAAGACCAAAACTATACTTGTAGTGATTTAGAATAGACCGCTTAGTGCATACAAGCGTCCGCAATTTAGCGTTCCGGTACGATGTTGCGTAACGATAAGGGGTAAACATACGGGTTTGATTAAATTAGCATACATTTTCCAAGTTAGCCCGCTTTCATCTTACTACATCATCGCTGTTATACGCAGCAGTCAATTATAAATAATTAAAAATAGTCACTTGAGTGGTGACAATTTGCAAATCTGTAAAATATTGTCATTATTCCAAAGTCTGCAGTGACAGGGTTAACAACTTCAAAGCTCCATTTGATATCGGCATAAATACCATTGCTTACCCTAACACTTTTAAAGTCTGAAACATGCATAATGTAAGATGATTACGTATATTTAATACGGTGCAAAGAAGTTGTAATACGTACAAGGAACTAGGCGATCAACCATATCTCAGGGTGATATTATGAGCATGTTAAAGTTGCTGTCGAGCAGTTGCAACTAGTCGTCGCTGCACACTGCTTACACATGCAGCTTCAGAACTCAGTTCCGTATATTAAATTCCAATGTAATCATACACGCACAAATTTAGATGAGGTGATGTCTGGAGCGTATGAGCACATGTAACGTGCGGATTTGTTCGGTGCCAGGTTGGGGCACCTGTGGCAACTCTCCACTCATAGCCGTCACCAGTTTATATCCTATTGTAACCAACCTGACGGGATCCCTAAGCATCTACACCTCTCTCTACTTATAATATTCAATATTTCTTTAAAATGGCACGTGATACATCTAGCAGTAAGACCCTCACAACATTGCTGTGTCCATAATAAACCAAGATCTTTTAGAGTTTCGGAAGCCTCGAATTCAATCAACCCAACGACTAAGTTATATACAGATTTTAGATGTAATTCAGTTAACTTAAAACAGGCATTAAGTAACGTGATCGCGAAGAGATAAATCTCTTCGGGATATTTACGAACTAACCCAAGTGGTAGCATCCTCCTTCCATAACCTTTTATAAAGAAAAGGAAGATGCTTTGTATGGCATCATTTATATTTCTAAAAAATAAATGATGGCTGGCTGGCTCCTCCCCGCCACCAACGGTAGGCTTCTTCCCTCTCTTGGTACCCCTAGAGGCACATCAATACATGGACTAATACATCTCTAAGAATACCAAAAGTCAACAGTAACAGTAATAATTGTTTTAGTAATATACGTGTAAATATGTTGTAGTTATGATATGTATATAAATCCACCAGAGGCAGATAAGATTTCGTCGGATGCTCTCAAGCTAGGTCCGCTAAGGGTCCTCACATTAGACAGCATCCAACAACACAGTGCGTTCAAACGATCTATAGCAAATATACCTGCTCAATATATTAATTTTATGTATCGCCCCACGCGCACACACTACCACACGCAGTTGACAACGTTGCGATTGCGACTGCTTGATTCCTCCTACACCACCGCCATACCCACCCTTGGCGAGTGGTCGTAACGACGGGAAACTTCCCCGTAAGCCTTTAGTCGCGCATTCATATACACCCATACTATACTACCATTCTATTATCGTTTTAATATTACTTTACTATTATTTTATTATTATAATATAATATAATTTTTTTTTTTTTTTAATAATTACCTATTTTCCACTGAATAGTAAGATACGTATAGTTACACGATGCCTGCAACTGACCGATTCACAGATGCCAAACCAACTGTCGGACATGCCGGCGACATTTTTGAAATTTACCTGGTCAAGTAGAAACCATGTATAGGTAACCCGGCACCAGGCAAATTCGCATGTGTGGACCTTCACTAACAGCAAAATATACTCCTACCTATTACCATCGCTTGTTAGGTTTTTTTTTGAGTTTTTAATGTCACTGAACCTGAACGTCTTTAATCTAATATTATTCACAAGCGAACATAAATTGCTTGCAAACTGTCAGCACGAATAAAAATGTTTTGAAGCGATACCAGGGTCTCGTCATGTTCTTCTTAAACTTTCGCAATTTTCGCAAACTCATATTTATAGTGAGGGATCATATCGTGATCATATATTACCCACGCTCGACGTTTCATAAAGGTGTAATCTTAAGTGGAGGCGCTTTTATATTTAAGTAGAATGAATGCTATGAAAACGGGTTTCCTGTACAAAATAATAAGTATATGCATAATTTTGTTTTTTCGTAGGCTGCTATCTCTATTTAAATTTATTCATGTATTTTAATTTGAAGCTATTTGACAGTTAAATTATTTTTAGCAAGAGCCTGGAAGTTATGTTTGAGTATGGTTATGTAGTATCTAAAAGTCATTATGTAGCTTACTGCCGCACACAGAGTCCTTAATCATTACTTATGGAACTCCTTAGTATTGATTTTAAGACTATGGAGTTCCTTAAGTAATGAATAAGCGACTCTGAGTGCGGCAGTAAGTTACTTTAGTGCTACGAGTACTTAGAAGATGCTTCAGTAGAAAGTGCTATTCACGTAGTGTTGATCAATAAATTTTAATGTAAAGTTGAATTTCGTAAGTACATTCGAAACCTAGATAAAAACCTAAGCGTTTATTTTTTTTTATATATTATTTGTAGCCGTGTGTGGTAATAATATTTGCGAATAGGTATGTGAATGCAACGCTTGATGGCGTTAACTATCTCCTAAAGTTTCGCGCGCCGTTTCGCTTAGATCGAAAACACGCTAGGAACAATAATACAATTTGGTTTGGCAGCTATAAAATCCACATCACACTTTGGTATGGAGCGCGAAAACTAACGTGACAGGAGAAAACGTCATTTGCGGTCGTTTCGCATAAACGTTTAGTCTTATCCAGTTCCTAATGTGTTTTCACTGGTACCTGAAACGTGTTATTGTTGAGTACAGTGTCGCAGTGACGTGTCGCTGCCGAAAACCGTACTTGAACTGGTTGTCTCGTATTATTCTCGTATAGGAATGTGAATTGTACATAGTAAGTAACCCAAAATACATGATAATATTTCCTTAGGCGAAGAGATATTCAGCGGCGAGACGGCAGGAGACACCCTGTCTCGCCGCAACCGACGGGCGCATGATTTCCCTCACGAAGCCAATGAGCGCACCAATCGACTCCATATGAATGGTAAATATTATTATTATATTATTAAATAAATATTATTAAATAGTAAACGTAAAATGTTGCTTTTTACCCGACTGCGGAACGCACAGGGTTGTGTTCATCAGTCTATATATGTATTTTTGTTCCTTGCAGGACGGCTACAGCCTAAACGCGTGGACCGATTTTGATGATTCTTGCACCAGTTTATGCCAAGTATATCAGTAGAGTATCACTGTGGAAGCCGAATTTGAGAAAAAACAAAATGGCGCCCTCTGGAAGCCATAATGTAACAAATTAAAAAATTAAAGTCGATAGACTATGGCAAGTGGGGTATCGATGAATAGGTCTTGCAAAATCATAGTTCGGTTCCCTTGATCATTTTCTCATTTTAATGATCATTTAGGATTTTCGAGGTTTCAAAGGTCCATTTTTGTGTATGTTATATTTGTGTGTATTCCTTTGTGTCCCACTACAGACAAAACGGCTGAACCGATTTTGATAATACTTGCACCACTAGATTTATCTTAATCTTCTGAGTGTCATAACGGATGCCGAATTTGAGAAAAAACAAAATGGCGGCCTCTAGAAGCCATGATGTAACAAATTAAAAAATAAAAGTCGATAGACTATAGCAAGTGGGGTATCGATGAATAGGTCTTGCAAAATCATTGTTAGGTTCCCTTGACCATTTTCTAATTTTAATGATCATTTAGGATTTACGAGGTTTCAAAGGTCCATTTTTGTGTATTCCGTTGTGTCGCACTAGAGCCAAAACGGCTGAACCGATTTTGATAATACTTGCACCACTAGATTTATCTTAATCTTCTGAGTGTCACTACGGAGGCCGAATTTGAGAAAAACAAAATGGCGTCCACTAGAAGCCAATTAATAAATAAAAGTCGATAGGCTCTATAGCCTATCAATAGTCGATAGGCTCTATAGCAAGTGGGGTATCGTTAGATAGGTCTTTTAAAATCACACCTAGGTTCCTTAAACCATTTTTCCGTTGATAATTTAGGATTTACGAGGTTTCAAAGGAAATGTTTAAAGTTCCTACTCATATCATCTATGTCTATCAAACTAGGTGGATTATCTCAAAAACCACTCAACCGATTTTAAAAATTATATTACTTATAGAAAGCTACATTATTAACAAGTAAAATAGGCTATATATTATTTCCAAAAAAATTAGAGATCCTTACGAAAATTGCAATAATGTGAGTTAAGTCGGAAAAAAACATCTCATCTGAGAGCTTACGTGGCGTGCGCTGCCTAAATCGTTAAAGTTACACGACAACAATGTATGGTGGAAACGTTCCTCTCAAAAAGTTCTAAAAAAAAGTCCGCGATAGCATATAACTATCTTTTCAGGTTGACTCACAATAACCATTTTTATGATTTTCAAATTTGGTCACTGCTTTACTTGCGAAGGTGTTTTACCAACATAGTTTTAATCGTTAATTCCTTATCAAAATAAATATCTTACTCATCTCAAATATTTAATTTAGACAAAAATTCTCCTTTTCACCATTCAATTTAGATGAATATATTATGAGATATAGAAATACAGTAACCTCATCAGAAACAGACGCGGACCACAGCGGATAGGTAAAGGGTGATGAAGGTGGGGCGCGTACTCTCACAATATAATAAATATTACAGTAGTATAGTAACATATCATTGTATACCTAAGCTTAATGTGAGGAAAAAACAAGTCTCAAAAAACTTGATGATTTTTACTCCTTCAATCGATCAATCAATAAATTCATCAATGCCACATGCAGCGCATATTCGACTAACATAACTTCCGACTAACATTTTTAATGTCTATTAAAATATTAGTTCCGAGTCTAATTGGTTATAAACTAAATATTAAATAAATAAATACGTCCACTACGTACTAAATACGTACAATTTGTGTTTTTGAAAATACTTAAAAATACCTACTTTTTTGCATTGTCTACGGGCATTTTCGTAAGTGGCCGACGTTCATTGCCGAGGTCTCGTGACGTCGATGCGATAGGGCTCTCGAAAATTAATAAGCACATTTTTAGGAAAAATAGCAGATTTACGAACTTTACCAAATTAATATTAGCATTATAACATATGCAAATTTGATGATGGTTATGGTGATCACCGCTCGTCATTACGAATAAATTAATCCGATGCTCATTACTACTTCTCATACAAAATACTTATTAGTACCTTTGGTGCTACCACAGAATAGGTAATAGGTGCTACTTCGGGCAGATAAAACGTCGCCTGTTTCCGATAAAAACTTAACAAAAAAAAATTTAAATAAAAAAGTAATTTATAAAAAACAAAAAACCCGACTGCTTGGATACCAAAAAGTATAAAACAAGACATGAATTGAAGTATTTCATTATTATCTATTTAAATCGTATAATATTAATAAAATTTATCAAGGCGCAGTCGCACTTTAAGTTTAGCTTTAGGGCGTGCGACTGCGCCTTGATACATTTTATTAATATTATACGATTTAAATAGATAATAATGAAATACTTCAATTCATGTCTTGTTTTATACTTTTTGGTATCCAAGCAGTCGGGTTTTTTGTTTTTTATAAATTACTTTTTTATTTCTTGACGGACCTTAGGAATGTTAAGATATATGTAGTTACATTGTACTATTACCTATTCTGTGATATAGTTAAGTACATTAAAATGGCCATAGAACTTTTCAACTGTGGACTGTGATGACCATTTTATCCGATCATAAAAGGGTAATATTGTTATATTGTCATAATCATCAGAAAAACTTCATCGACCAAGTTGTGTTTTGTTTCCGTAATAAATTTTGCAAAAATTAGTACGGTATGATATCTGTTACAATATGAAATTAATATTACTATTTAAATAATTTTGTGAAAGATATATACTTCTTACCAAGAAAAATTATTACGAAATTCTTCGAATTCCATACTGTTGAGAAATGTACGGTATGAAATATGAATAAAGCATAACACGTGTACGTAGTAGGATTCCAGTATAGTTATTGTAGATAGGCATTCCGAATGCCTATTATAAGCGTAATGCCAAGGTAGGTGCATGCCTTTGATGAGAATTCTCCGAATAGTTTCTCCGCTGATGTACGTGACTCCACGAACGTCAATTATGCTTTATGTCTCTATATTTTCATTTTTGTTGCTCTTTATGAAGTTATATACAGAGAGTCGCTCTGGAGCAGTAATGACCCGCAAAATGGATTCAACATTACTTGTGTACAAAACGAAATTTGTAGTACAACTGTACTATTTATCTATTCTGTGATTGTAGTTTTTTTTAGGAACGTCGTGAATCGTTGAAGAAAGTTTGCAGCTGAGTGAACGAACTGTCAAACTAAACGTCTATTATACTAGAATTTTTTTAAACCCTAGTGGGCTAGAATATCTTGCTCAAGCATCGAGACGTTTCAAGCCTATTTCTATTTACCATGCATTTTATAATTCTGCGTTGTATTAAAATTTATTTTCATTTTATCTCGGAACGATGAAAAAAGGGAAATGCTATTTTCAATAAGTATTACTTTTTGTTTGTGTTTTGTTGTAAGTATTGCTTACGTATAAAATGTAATCGCCGGGATGCAGTTTCTGTTCCAAATTTTTCCAGTTTCTTTAAAATTATGATATTTATAAATATATACCCTAGTAGCAATAATCATTTGCTGAGAATATTGAATACTCACGTGGTATTCTTATGATTTCATATCACTTAAGGTAGTACAAAATAGACCTACAGTTGTCAGTACCTATATTACTATGATTCAAGTAGTTTACGATATTCCCAATAGAAAATACGCGATATTTAGTTTAATGATCGTTAATATTTTATGTTTTATTGAAGGCCCCGCAAGTGGAGGTCAAAGCGAGCGTGAGTGTGAGTCCCCGCCGGAGCCTGCGCCGCCGGAGGTGCCTCCACGGGGACCCTCCTTGCACGTCACACTACGGCATCGTCCGGCCCCTGACCAGTCTGCGGATTCTGACCGCCTCTTCCTCTCTGAAGGTAAGATTTAGACACCATGAAGGTAATCTCTAGGAGTGCCATCTTTCCAGCCTGCCATTTTTACATGTTTTCTTCTGCAATGTTAAGCTATCATAGAATATTATCTGTGATATGAATACCTCGTGATTCAATACTTTAATAAAGTGTTATAAAGTGGTGTGAAGTTATTAAAGTTCCAATAATATCTCTTATTTGTTATGACAGAAATAAGATAGATAGATAGATAAATTATTTACTGTCACACATAACAAAGAAATAACTTCAAAATAAACAAAAACAAAAATAACACGTGCGCAAGGGCGGTCTTATCACTAAAAGTGAGCTCCTCCAGACAACTTATTTCTAAAGGAACTTTAACAATATTATAATCATATTTTATTTCTAAATACCACAAGAAGAAATGCAACAGATAAGTTTACGCTCGAAATACATTCACTTCCTTCGTTTAAATACAGTTTGGTAAAAAAAAAAACAGAAAACACAGGAAATTAGAATACAAAATTAATGTACTTACCCAAAAGAATAATGAACTTTAAATCGCTCAAAAAGGAGAAATTTAAATGACTGAAACTATTGTGTGGTTTTCTATAATAACGGAAAATATCAGTTCTTTTTCCAGACTATTAATTACAGCGTAGTGAATAGGACGAATGTCTATCATTCCTTTTATTCACCTGCTCCATTTCTGATCACATACCAATATTTCATTGTTCATTTGTTAGGTGTACTAAATACCATGTACAGGATATATAATGGAGTGCTACTCGTATGAATAGTTTTAGTTGATATAGCTGGTATTTAAAGATGTAGTTTAGAGATCCATTGTAACAAAATAATGCCTATAAGAAAAATTATACATCTAATATATTATGAAGTACGTATGAGTATAGGGTAAGCTTTTTAATATCACACATATTATTTACTAGCTGATGCCCGCAATATCGTCCGCGTGGTTTAAGTTTTTTTATTCTCGCGGGAACTCCTTAATTTTCCGGGATAAAAAGCCTATGATACTCTCCAGGTCTTTAACTATTACCCATGCAGAAAATCACGTCAATCCGTTGTTTTGATGAGGTGTGATTGAAGGACAAACCAATAAACCAACAAAAAAATACTCTTTCGCATCAAATAAATATTATAAATGTGAAAGTTTGGATGGATGTATGGATGTATGGATGTTTGTTACTCAATCACGCGCCAACGGCTGAACGGATCTGGCTGAAATTTGGCACAGAGATAGATTATAGACTGGAATAGCACATAAGCTACTTTTTATCCCGGAAAATTAAAGAGTTCCCGCGGGAACCAAAAAAACTCAATCCACGCGGACGAAGTCGCGGGCATCAGCTAGTAATAACATAATATCTGTTGTATTGGTTGTATGCTCGAATAATATAATGGAAACGCGAACACTTCTTTCAGTTTTTTATTTCCACGAGGTGAGAGATACAAATTATAAGTTAAAGATTAGGTTCACTATCAAATACGAGAAAATAACTCAACGAGATTAATGAACTTACGTGCGCGCAGAGAGAGAAGTCGATGGCCAGAGAGACATAGACAACAGCTATCAAAGTTAGAGAAGTGGTGGCATGTATGGAACCGTTCAGAAACTGGTGTTATTAAAAGTATTATTATACATACAAATTGTATCTCCAGGCAGATTTTTGCTTGTAATTTCCGTAAAATATTCACAATTTGGCTTATTACATGTTATAATATAATGTTAGTAGGACCTATATTAAAGCCTTATATTTTATGGCTGGTGGGCTATAAAAAATAAAGACGTAATAAGAATATGCCTTCGGCGGCGGTTTTGGCTTTTTATCGCATATGCTTATGCTTATGTTGAGGTGAGCCCGGAAACTTCCATTCAATCTAACTTAGAAAATAAGCAGCCAACTGGAACAACCTGAAATCCCGTTTATTTTAGTATATTTTGTTTAAAATCAGACGATTCAGGATGGACGTGTTTTGAAACATGATAACAGTAATCTAACCACGTAGATTTAAACAAATATGGTGCTGATCGAGATGCAAAAGTTAACCCTCGACTGCGATCTCAGCTGATGATAAGTGATGATGCAGTCTAAGATAGCGGGCAAACCTGTTAGGGGTACACCAGTATTATTAAACCCCAGGGGTATGGGTATCGGTGTCTACATCGGACCGGAATCGCTTGGCGGTACGTCTTTGCCAGTAGGGTGGTAACTAGCCACGGCCGTAGCCTCCCACCAGACCAGACTAGAGAAAATTCAGTAATTACAAATTCCCAAATTGACCCTGCCGGAATCGAACCCGGTACCTCCCACTATAAGACAGCGCTCACCACTGCGTCAATGGTGATTTACGTGTCACACTATAAGTAAAAAGGTAACTATAAGTAAAGATATCTTAGTAGTTTTCAGTTTATTAAGTAAACAGAATCACGTCACTATAAAGCAAGTACAAAATAATCGTGTTTACTTACATTATACAGTTCCCTCCCCTGATGAATACCTAAGCTAATTAAATTTCCGCGGCAAATGTACAGCCAAGTTTAGTTAAGTAGGCCCTACTCTTGTGTTAGTACTTGCGTTGAAGTTTAATCGAATTGCGCCGTCCGAGCAAGTTCGCGGCTGCAAGTTTATAGCCGTTGACAATTTAGCCACTTGATCTCCGGATAAGCACCTCCACAGTCACTATACAAATAAGGCTTCGTTCACATTACGACGGTAGGTACAGAAGTGTAAATACACGCCCACTTTTTCGTCTGTCGTCTTGCAGCTTCATGCACGTGTGCGCGTTGACCTTTTGTCGGCCAGACAAGTATTTTGTCTGTAATATGTTTCCACCTTTATTTTCCATGTGCAAGAAGTTATATTTCTGAAAAATAATTTCGTAAGCCTAACAGATTTACTCAAGTGTGTAAACAAACAGGCTGGTAACCAATTATGCTAAAATTGATGTATGATTACTTAATTATAACCTACCTTGCCTGCCTCGTTGGTCTAGTGGTTAGCATGTTTGACTGCGGCTGACGAGGTCCCGGGTTCGAGTCCCGGGTCGGGCCATAATAAGTGTTGGGTTTTTCTGACTTAGAAATTATCAGCACTAGCCCGGAGTCAGGAAGTTGGCGGTGTCTCACCCCCGTGCCTCGGAGAGCACGTTAAGCCGTCGGTCCCGGTTATTATCACTAACATGATAATAGTCGTTAAAGCCCGCCAACCCGCATTGGAGCAGCGTGGTGGGTCTAAGCTCTAATTCCCACTCTCCTATGAGAGTGGAGGCCTGTGCCCAGCAGTGGGACGTTAATGGGCTGTAGTGGTGGTGGTGGTGGAACCTACCTTGATTCAAACAGATTCTGAATTGAATAAGTGGAATTACATTTTTTTTAAACAAATATTTTTTATTCAAGTAGACTTTTAATAAGTGTTTTTGAATTGTCGAGTGAATCTACCAAGTCCAAGTTGAAGTCAAACTCTAAAGCTACTGGTAAGCAGATGTATAGGTCAGGTCAAAGTTACGTTTCGCATCTCTAACAAAAGAAGAGCGCGGCTAAATTTGATTTGTGCGAGAGCTCGATGCAGAATGAGCCGCTTTGATGTGGCGTGGCTCCCCGCGCGCCTGGGGCCCTACTGAAATGGCGCGCACTTAGAGAGAAACTCTTACTATAATTTAATTTTTATGATAGCGCATTGTAAGTATCCCAGGGAGAGTTTTATTTGGATTTCCGACCTCACTCAATACCAAGTGGTGCACGCCTTAGAACAAAAACGGCAGCTGCTTAAATGAATCATTTCATTTGACTACCAGTCTCAAATGTACGGGAGATTATTTAGTAATAATTTAAGTAAAAGATTCCCGGTTACCAGAAGTTAGCTGCGAAGGTAAGGAATGAATTAGGCAAATCTTGATTCAAACAAGAAAATAGCTTCAAAAGGTCTTGAAAGTTTAATGGAATCGAACGGGGACCGGCCGAAGTAGTCGGAAGTTTGCGCGGGCGACAAATTGGGCACTTGGCCCGCGCGCCGAGCGAGCCTCCCGGTTGCTTGCACCTCGAGGACCGTAATAAGTTTAACTTTAAGTAAACTATATTCCATTCCCTCTAATTTGTCTCTTGCTACGGTCTCGCGACACTTTTTGCAGTTTCAAATTAACAGTTTCTATTTACGTTACTTAGTATCTGCTTGGTTTCTTGTTCTCTCTTCAGTTTCAAAGGCTACGGAAATTTGTTTCCAAATTAAGTTGTTTGTTCGCAAAAGTTGCTGTACATTTAAAAGGGAAGATTCCTTATAGCATGTAATGCGTTAAAAATAAAACGAATTCGCTATAATAATATAATATAAAGACGCATTACCTTATGAAGAAGATATGAAGATAAAAATAATAATAATGTCCTCCCGACCGAATTTCGGCCACGGCGGCCAATATCCTGAGAGATTAGCCATCTGCGCGGGAGATATTATAGTGCACAAGTGTGTGCGCATACACAGGTGCACTCTCTGTTCCTTCTACTCTCATAGCCCGATGGGAAGGAATATCCGACACGACCGGTGAGAGATCAGGCGCAGGACCGATGGCTTAACGTGCTCTCCGAGGCACGGGGGTGAAACACCGGTAACTTCCTAACTCCGGGCTAGTACTGAGAATTTCTTGTCAGAAAAACCCAATACTTGTTCAACTCAATACAGTCGAACATGCTAACCACTAGACCAACGAGGCAGATATGAAGATATTATGCAATATAAAGACAACATATTGCTCTAAGCTTGCGATAATACTCTCACTAGTTCAGAGACAAAATAAAGTATTTAAAACATCGTTCATCACTCTATCGGCTCTTGTCTATTTTATATCTCGTATTGCTGATAGGTTAAATATAAATGTATCCACCTATTTTTAATATTTGCAAATTATCACCTAAATTATAATATATCGTGTGCACTGCAACGAGGTTGCACTGTTTTTAATTTACAATGTTTGGATACAATACGCTACACGTAATGCTGAAAGGATACCTAAATAAATGTTAGTAATTTTTTTATTTATTTTCACCACAAAAAAAAAAAACAAACAACAAACTTTTAAAATAAGTAAAAGTAAAGTTTAACTAATTTATGAACTTAAGGGTTTCAGCAGCAGTAGAATGCAATAACATTCCATAAAAAGCAATAAGATTCGCAGTCACAAGTTTACGGAGCTTTTTGAAAATTGAAACCTGCCGGGATTCACCGTAATTTAATTTTTGCGACGCTGTATTGTTAGAGCTTTCAAAAGGGCTCTTTGCAGTGAGACTCAGAATATCGTCGCCTTTGCATACGAAAATAAATTTCTATTTCTTATTTAATTTTCACAAATGCAGATATTCCCATGTATTATATGTAGGTACATCATCCATTATATTTATTTTGAATTCAGAATCAAACTAAATTATTCTAGTCGTACCTTTAGTTATCAAAAAACACTGCTTTAAAAATCGTATCTGAGTATATTTAGTGAATACGGTAAAAGAGCTCTAGTGTAACCAAAAAATAACTGTGGACATTGTTTTGATTTTAATACTGACTCACGCTCTTATAGTTTTAGGCTCCCGGCATAGTTTCAGCATTTTCCATTTTTTCATTTATCCGGTTAACATTTTCACGACAGAGTTTTATTTTACGAGCAAATTGTTGTGTATCAAATGTTAATTTTGAAAACATTGTAACCGTATTCATAAACTTTTATCCACTCATAAAAGTGTCCTCGGTCGCGATCAAATCTGACATTGTCATATTTGGAGTGGAAGCTCCTCGATCTCGCTGCTCTACTCGTGAGCCGGAGTTCTAAACATCCCTCGTCCGGAAGCCACTTAAGTGCTCATAAAACACTCATACGCGGAGCTATCTACATCGGTCCTTTACTTCTTTTGTGTTATTTGCATTCCTGTGGTCTGCTTCACATGCACGTTTTGCGCAGATTATCGATTTCAGCATTTTATAAAATTTCCGTTCCGGCGTACAGATTAAGTTGATGGAGCATGAAATTGTGTAAACACATTTTATGTGTTACAATTTAGTAAATATTCAACAAAAAAATTTCTTCAATAGAATATTTAAAATTATCACACTAATATTATAAAGGCGAAAGTTTGTATGTGTGTATGTATGTTTGTAACTCTTTGACGCAAAAACTACGGGACGGATTTGGCTGAAATTTGTAATGGAGATAGATTATATTTATACCCCGGAAATTTTCTGAAATTTATAATCTTCTTTATCTTTAATATATAAAACAAAGTCGGGTTTATTCGAACACTTTATAACTCGAGAACGGCTGGACCGATTTTCATGGTTTTTGATTTGTTGTATTTTTCTCCGTCGCGAATAGCAGAATAACTATTAAAACATTGGAAAATTGACGAAAAAATAAAATAAAAGAAAAAACATTTCCCTTGATTTTCCCATACAAAAAACGAAGCGGACGAAGTCACGGGCATCAGCTAGTTAATAAACAAAGTCGGGTTTATTCGAACACTTAGATATAACTCTTTGGTACAGGGATAGATAGTCTGGAATAACACATAGATGAATGGAAGTCCACATACCAAATGCAATAAAATAAAAACCGGCCAAGTGCGAGTCGGACTCGCGCACCGAGGGTTCCGTACAAACCTGTAGTAAGTTTTAAATTAAATGTTTTTTTTAAATATTTGAGTTGATTGAATGAAAGGTAAATTGCGGTTTACGATTTATGACGTATTAAAAAAAAACTACTTACTAGATCTCGTTCAAACCAATTTTTGGTGGAAGTTTGCATGGTAATGTACAACATATATTTTTTTTAGTTTTATCATTCTCTTATTTTAGAAGTTACGGGGGGGGGGGGGGACACACACACATTTTACCACTTTGGAAGTGTCTCTCGCGCAAACTATTCAGTTTAGAAAAAAATGATATTACAAACCTCAATATCATTTTTGAAGACCTATCCATAGATACCCCACACCTATGGGTTAGATGAAAAAAAAATTTTTGAGTTTCAGTTCTAAGTATGGGGAACCCCCAAAATTTATTGTTTTTTTTCTATTTTTGTAAGAAAATCTTAATGCGGTTTACAGAATACATCTACTTACCAAGTTTCAACAGTATAGCTCTTATAGTTTCGGAAAAAAGTGGCATACGGACATACGGACGGACAGACAGACAGACAGACAGACAGACAGACAGACAGACATGACGAATCTATAAGGGTTCAGTTTTTGCCAAATTTGGCTACGGAACCCTAAAAAGTAAGTCAATGTCTTTAGTTTATGGTACGATACTTAGATAATAGTTACGAATTGATTATGACAATTTGAACATGATAAACTTTTTAGTAGGTATAGCAAATGATCAAGAGCGCGATACATCACAGTAACAGGGACCACTTTAAAGTTTTTCCGCGTAGCACCGTACAGATCCATCTGCGAGAGAGCCGGATAAATGATTGATGGCGGCCTTCCAAGTATAAACTCGATTATCCGTTGAGACGCGAACAACTTACAAGTTTTATGTAACGATGGATCAGGATTATTTGAAAGTTTCCCGAAAAAATCGACCCACGAAATCATATTTGAGTTGAATATCAACGACCGACGGCGCTTTGGATTGAAACGAAACTTTGTTTTGCCAATGTATACCAGATTATTTTCCCTAAATGTTCGTAGAAACGTCTAAAGCCAGCAAATTTCAAATTATACGTTTTTCAGGTCAATGAAAAATGATTGATGATGAAATTATTTATTCCTAATTTAGTACCTGTGTTTAGGGCTTAATTACTTCGGCATTGCTTTAAGTAGGTAAGTTCATTCTCTATATGCTGCATCAGGTTTTGTTTATCTTCACCTAGAAGGAATTAAAATATTATCTTGTACCCGTAATATTTATTAAACGTATAAAGCTAAGTTATACTGTTTTAATATTAAAACTTTCAGCTCAAGGGAATTAAAAATCGGTACCGCGCGGTGTTTCATTAGCATGTTTCAATATTAGTTGCTCTGAGGAAACCGACGATGCGCGACGTAAGAAGATTGTTTCGTTCTTTATTATTCCAAGTTTTAATCAAGGGTAGTGCTAACCATCTGGAGACCGTCCATCGTCACTACCTTGAAGCTCCAATATGGTGGATTAGTCCGCCTGGAAGCGCCAACGCATTCTTGTGGTGAATGAAATTCTGCCAAAGTTTGAGGTTTCCCCGATAGCTAACATGTAACATGATCAAAAAATACGTGACGCTGTACGTATGCTTGTATGTTGCATGAATAGTGGGCCGCTGGGGTCTAGAGGCCTTGGCCTCTGGTTTCGGTCCATTCAAGGATTTGCCGATACTGACCGCGCTGGGCATGCGTTGGTAATCGTAAAGCGTTCACACCGATGTCTTTCTGTCCGACCCCGGCCTGTGTCATTTTATACAATCTATTCAGTTCAGAATGTTTGTTGATTCTTCTAGAGGTAACCTATCGGTTGATGATGAAAAATAAAAATTGTCAGATTTCACAGTCCCCGCAAGAATCGGAGCATTAAAAATGAATACAAAAATTTACGAAAAAAAAACAAAAAAAAATTCTTAAAAAATTTTCAAAAATTTATTGACCTATTTTCTAAATTCCAATTCGAATGCACTTCTCTCTAAATTCAAGCGCTCACACGTGTCTCGATAAATTCCTCAACTCATGGTACTATTCCCATTTCGATCCTCTCAAAATCTTCGGAGCTATGACCAAAAATACTTCTCAGGTGATTTGCATCTGATAACCATTTTCAATGGTAAAAGCTATACGTACGATGGAATACGTAGACAACAATGATGACACATCGACAATTATTATTTACGTAGCGTCCCATCATCACGATACGATGTACGATGTATCATCGATGTCTTGTTTGACATAAGTTATTGTAGATTGATAATTGAATCCCGGGACGGGACGGGATTTTGTACCTTACAGTGGCGTTGGAAGTCGTTTTTTTTACTTTTTAGTGTCAGAGTTGAGGATTTGGAGTCAGTTTTGTTATGGGACCACCTCGAAAGCTTCCTCTAAGAACTGACAGAAAAAAAATTCAAATCGGTTCAGAAATCACGCAGATATGCACCGACATACATTAAAAAAAAAAAAAAATACGCGCCGAATTGAGAACCTCCTCCTTTTTTGGAATTCGTTTAAAAAATTCATTACTAACGAAAGCTACTATTTACTTATCTGACTGGATTTTATATGCATCGAATAGATAAGATAAAATATAAAAGATTGGAGCTTTAAAGCGCATCGCATACCTACGTAAAATAAAAGTAAAAATTGCAATACACAAAAATATTGTACAACATTCTTTGCAAATAAATTATTATTTATTTATTATTAATGCGGAAGTTCGCATAATGCATATGTCCTTCCCAGGGATACAACCTATCCCTGTACCAAATTTCACTAAAATCGGTTGAAAAGATGGGCCGTTAAAGCGTAGCAGGCAGACAAACAGGTAGATAAACAGGACACATTCGCATTAATAATATTAGTATGAATAATATATAAAATATAGTATGGATTTCCGCACAGCATTTCTTTGAGTCAGACTTTGTGACCTATAAGTATTTTATGCGATATTGAAAGTAGATCAAGGAGCTTACGTCAAAAGTGTTAGTATAAGTTTTTTGTTCAACAAACAGAGACAATGCAATAAAAATAAGGGTGTGTACAAATCGTTTCCTTTGATAGAACGTGCGCTGGGCTCATTCGGGTGGAATAACTCGAAACGTTTGCGCACTCAAGCTGGCTCCGCGCCTCGCGTTTCCCTCAAATGGGATTTAGTCAGGCTAGTTCAGAGACTGTTTATGGTTTGCTTCATTCATATTCGCGATAATGTATTTCCTGAAACTAATTTATTTTGTAAAAATCGGTAATAGCCTAGGTGTTTGGTAACTCGGCTTCCTATTCGAGGAGTCGGGGGCTCCAGCCATGGACTCCTAACTTTTCGAAATTAAACGAAACGAAATTTCAGTTTAAGAAATTAAATATCACTTGCTGTAACGGTAATCACCTTTTCGTACCACTTGCTCAAAAAAGTGACATTCTATGCCTCAAAAAGCGAACATAACAATAGTCATTTTTAATCTGTTAAAAACAAGGAAAGAAAATTGTACTGAATTTCATTCATCCTCTGGAGAGAATGTGATTTAAATTTGGAAAACTTACCGTTTATACTGAACTACATCTGTGAGTACACCATTGAGTTTGTATATAAATCATTAAACATCTTTTTGAAAAAGGAATACGCATTTATTATGCAGTTATGATTATTAAATAAAATTACGAAAACAGACGAGGCCGTATGAGCTTGATGCCTTTGCTTTTCCGACAAAAAATATTGGTGTAGGAATTTGCCGCTTTTTTGTTTTCTTCAAATACATAAACGTTAAGTTTATTTTAATTTATTTTTATAAATAAGTTAATGTTCTAAAGTTAAACAGTTCCTCAGACGCAAGAACAGAGAAATACTCAAATCAACTCATCATACTATAATATTATAAATGCGAAAGTCACTTTGTTTGTTGGTTTGTTGGTTTGTTGGTTTGTCCTTCAATCACGCTTCAACGTTGCAACGGATCGACGTGATTTTTGGCATAGGTATAGTTGAGGACCTGGAGAGTGACATAGGCTACTTTTTATCCCGGAAAATTAAGGAGTTCCCGCGGGAATAATAAAAAACTTAAACCACGCGGACGAAGTCGCGGGCATCAGCTAGTCAACAATAAATGTACCAACAAAAATGTACTCTCTCTATCAATAATTGGACCAATGTTTCGAATGTTAACTTTTACTTTTAATTGTCATTATTTTTAATAAATGCTTATCTCATATTATTATTGTGTTAATTCTTTCGCAAATGGTACGAAAAGTAGAGTATTTTCCTCGGTGATAAAGCTGCCTTAGTCTTGGGTGAACTTAAATCGTCACCCGCGACAGAAGACACTGCTTTATCCCCTTGGTTAATAATCTACTATTAAAGCAAGTGCTTACGTGGGTCGCCCAAGATATCTGCATAATGATCTCAAAGGTGTGTGAAGTATTTTAACCTGGACCTGGCCAGTGTGGTGACTGGTGGACTATGACCCAACCATTATCATTCTGACATTGAAGTGATGATGAATATGAATTTATTTGGCCAAAGATTATAATAATTCTAAAAAGAATAATACTAAAGATGGTGTTGTAAACGATAGAAGCAGATATGGTCGGAATTCCAAAACAGAAATAAGAAGTTCCTAGAATCAAAGTAATTATCAAATTAGCTGAAGTGGCATTGCCAAGGAACATAGCAAGGATCACTGTTTAATTTTAGGACAAAACAATTTGGATGAATTGCGTTAAGACCAACGGCTAACAAATCCAATAAAATTTAGAATTAAGAGTTAACACGAAACTTAAGGTCAAAGTCAAAACCATATTTTGTAGTTACCTACCTTACAGGCACTTAAGACAAGCTCTACAGACTCTCTAGATAAATGCTAAAGTGTGTTGGTTTGTCCTTCAATCACGCCGCAACGGAGCAACGGATCGACGTTATTTTTGGCATGGGTATAGTTGAGGACCTGGAGAGTGACATAGGCTACTTTTTATCCCGGAAAATTAAGGAGTTCCCGTGGGAATCAAAAAACTTGAAACACGCGGACGAAGTCGCGGGCTAGTCGTTTGTAAAGCAAAGCTGCTAGAAGAAAGTACCGGCAAGAAACACAGAAGTTACACTTTTAAAAACTTTTTCTTGTAGTTTCGACTTGCTTGAGAGAGACTTTCGTGATGTCTAATTTTTTTTTTTTTTTAATTTTAAGAGTTAAGCAAAAACATCACGGGTAAGGCAATTTGGATTAGATGTTTATTCCAGTAAAATATAAGCACTGCAATAAGGGTGTGCACATATCGTTTCCTTTGAAAGAGTCTCAGGTGGAATAACTCGAAACGTTTGACTCAAGTTGGCATAGGGCTACGTTTCCTCGAGTGGGATTAGAGTGAAAGAGTTTATAATCTCCGTATATATTCTGAGTTTTATTTTTATCATAAATATTATAAGTATGATACGTAAGGAGATGGTTGTAATCGGCAAGATATCGTATATCGATACCAATATTATAAATGCGAAAGTGTGCCTGTCTGTCTCCTACGCTTTCACGGCCCGGCCCACCTTTTAAACCGATTTTGCTGAAATTTGGTATATGGTTGATATTAATTTTAAAACAATTTAAAAGGAAGGTGTTTTGTAGGAGGATTTCTTACAAATATAAAAGAAATCTTGATATGTTTTGTTTCTGAAGTCCCAATAAGATGAGCATATTATATCGTTTCTTTGATGTACAGGACTGCACTCAGGTGGAATAACTGGAACCGTTTGTGTCGTCCCTCGAGTGGGATTTAGTCAGTCTACCTCACATAGTGCATATTTTTTGGTCTTGTGTATTGAAAAATATCTTTGATTCCTTGCAACTGGTATTATAATAGAGTGGAAAACTTGATATGTTAGCACTCTAGAGTCTAGACAGTTCTTACTATAAGCACAGCTATAAGTTTCTTGTTATTTGTAGACTTTAGCATACATCGCAGTTTTTTTTCATTTGTCTCACGATCTCAGCAAAGCATAGTGTCCTTTAAGCTTTTCTTGCTGATAACGTCATCGCTGCAGAATAAACTAAGGCACAAGTTTCTTAACTGTGAAAACTCTTTAGTGATATCTTCGATATTCAAATGTATGTTTTATATACAAGGTGTAAGGTAAATGGTATAACATACCGGCGGCTACCCATGCCATTTTGACGTTATAAACACTATGATAGAGTCAAAAAGTCAAAATTAATTATCAAAAACTTCCATACAAAATTAATTTGTTAATTATGGAAAATAAATTTTGGTAACCCTGTGGAGTCCTTTGTTCCTACTACACCTAAAGTCAGAACTGTACTGCAAGCGATAATAATAATAATTATTATCGTATCGTTATGCAATTTGGCAATTCATTACAATTTGCAAATCATTGAAAGAAAAAACTACACAAAATAATTAATTATTGATAAAAACTTAAACGAAGTAAGTCGAAAAATTAATCACAGGGAAAGGCGGCTCATAAAGTAAGGATAAGTGACTGACTTCGACTTACGACGTCCGATACTAGTCGGGCATTTTTTACAACAATACGTAAGTTCTAGTCGGGCTTTTGCTTTGAGAATTTAATTGCATGCCGAATAATGATTACTTTAGTATCGCGAATGGATTTTATCGCAATGCTCGCGCTGGTTACGAGGCTTAACATACGTCGTATTGTTCGCAGTTCATTGATATTGAATCAGCTGTTTTAAGGGATGCCACCTCAACATTTATGCTAAAATTTTGAAGTCCATATAACTCCCCCAGGATATGAGCTACACGTCTTATGACATTTTTCCAATATATCTATACACCATCTAACATGGGTAGCCGCGGGTATGTTATACTAATTACCTTACACCTTGTATATGACTGTGTCATTCAAATTTTAATAATAAAGCTTTTTCTCTGTTCAAACAACATACTTTACTTTCATTATCCTAGTTATCTAGTATTATATCTTCAAAAGGTTATGGCTCTAACCACCAAAATCGCCATCAAGAACCTCTGCGGCCTAGATGACTATTCTACGTGGAAATTCCGGATTCCCAGGATTCTACCGCCATCGAGAAGGACCAAGATGCATTGGCTTTGATTTGTGATATGAAACCTTTGTCATTGTTGCTTGATAATTTTAAATAATTCTTATTAACGTCATGCAATATGATTGAATTAAAATGTCGTACGTATAATTTTTAGTCACTTAAAGCCAATTTCTATTTGTGGTATTTCTTGCATTATTTCAATTTAATTGACTAAAATGGAAAAGTTTTTGAGACCGGAACGCTTTGATGGAGATTCCTCATTAAGTTCCACTAGCCCCGAGTGGGAGCATTGGAAACGTACATTCAACAATTTCCTGACGGCACAGACTGAATCAGCTGGGCTCAGCTTTAGTATACTGGACGCGGAGTTGGACGTTCATATTTTTTTTACAGAAAGATCTTCATGTGGTAAGCCTTGCACTAAAATATTTTACGTCGAATCCTAATACTTTTAGAGAAATAATTTTTTGAAAATTCGCAATTCTTCAACACTTTTCACTATATAATACGACATTTGCCATAGATTACAGACTCATTGACGTTTAGTTGGCGTACTAAAGTTTCGTTTTACGTAATAAAATCCGTTCCAAACTTATAAAGTATCACAAAATGCTAACAATCGTATTCAAACCATAAACAATGTGTCAATGTCTATATCGATTATTTGAAAAACGGAACGCGTGCGTTGGCGCCAAAGTTTTCAAATGACATTATTGAATTCAAATTTACGAGTCATCGTTTTACGCGCTTTTCAGTTGAGAACAAAGTAAAGGTTATAGGTATACCTTGGAGGGGGTGAGAGGGAGAGGGTGAAAGCTAAGCGGTTTTCCTAGCTTCTCCACTTCCCTTTTTAGGTACCACTCCCACTCATGAAAGAGCGAGCGAAGCGAGCTCGGGACTGGGGGCACTCCGACTTGGATAGTTTAGGTGACGAAGAGGATGGCGGGGTCTGAAAGGCCCCGCCATCCTCTTCGTGGTTATTTCCTTTTAATACCACCCAGAAATAAGGAGCCCCGCGAAGCGGGGCTCCGTCGACCGAGCCTTGGAGGGGGTGAGAGGAAGAGGGTGAAGTCTAAGAAGTTTTCCTAGCGTCCCCACTTCCTCCCCCCTACTCCCCCTCCCCCTCTAAAGTATTATTTAAGCCATTATTACGATAAAATTAACTTCATAATTTAAAAAATTTCAAAACTTTAAAAAATTATTTCTCGAAAACTATTGAGTTCCGAAATTTTTCCCTTGGAGGGAGGGTTCACAAAACAATTCACAAAACTTCAACCTACCAGCTCTCAATGCAATTAGCCAAGCATAACATAGTGCTGTGCTTGACCAGTATACTGAAGCATCTACGTCTTTTCAAACAACTGCAGCTACAGCTCCTAAAACAGATACATCAGGCAACAAGACTCACCGTAAGTGCTTTTATTGTGGAGGAGATCGCTTACATAATCGACGAAACTGTCCTGCCTTCAAAACAAACTGTCAAAAATGTGGCAAAAAGGGGCATTACGTATCCGTTTGTCGTAGCTTACCTCGAGTAGCTTCCACCAGCTCGCCTGAAAATTGCGTACATTGTACCGCTTGTATCACGACTGCAGCACTAGCATCTCTAAAGAAAGCTATAGTTCCTGCATACATCAAAGGTTACAGAGCAGAACGACCTTGCCAACAGATGATTTCAATGGCCTCTCTTTCTCTAACTTCACAAGTTACTGGCATTACTCGTCAAGATGTCAAGTTGAAGTAGAACTCATATGACAACGTGGAATTACTCATCGTCAAAGATCTGTGCGCTGATATTATTATAGGCCATGACCTTCTCAGCCTGCATTCTACTCTGGAGTTTTCCTTCGGCGGACCAAAAGAAACTCTAAAAGTCTGCTGCGTCACCGAAGCCACTGTCCCTGCTGTGTCATTGTTTTCTAACATCACCCCTGACTGTAAACCTATTGCTATACGATCACGCAGGTACAGTTTGGAAGACCAAGAGTTCATAGCCGGAGAAGTAGAGAAACTGCTTGAACAAGGCATCATCGAAGAGAGTCAGTCACCTTGGCGCGCACAGGTACTGATAACTAAGAACGCGAACCATAAGAAGAGGATGGTCATAGACTATTCGTTGACAATCAACAAATATACGCTCTTAGATGCTTACCCGCTGCCGAACATCGAAGAAATTATTACCAAAGTCGCAAAGTACAGTATTTTTAGCGCTATTGACCTTCAAAGTGCATATCATCAGATTCCGATACTTGAACACGAACGTCCGTACACAGCTTTCGAAGCCGCTGGTAATCTCTATCAGTTTTGTCCAGTACCTTTCGGGGTAACAAATGGTGTATCGAGTTTTCAGAGAACGATTGACTGGGTAATCAGAAAAGAAAGCCTAAGAGGGACTTTTGCTTATCTCGATGATATAACGATTTGTGGAAATACACAAGAGGAGCACGATGCTAATATAAATCGATTCCCACAGGCAGCTGACAAGTATAACTTGACAATCAATTCACAAAAGAGCAAATTCAACCAAAAATCACTCAATATACTTGGATATACCATTGAAAATCACACCATAAAGCCAGATGGTGAACGATTACAGCCACTCATCAACATGCCTCCTCCAAACAACACGGCTACGTTAAGAAGGATATTAGGCATGTTTGCGCACTATTCGAAGTGGATCCCGAGCTTCTCTGAGAAAATACATCCGTTGGTACATTCAACTGAATTTCCACTACGTGCTGAAGCTTTGAAAGCCTTCAATGATCTAAAATCAGTAATTGCTAAGTCTACTATATACGCCATTGATGATAAAATGCCTTTCACCGTAGAGACCGACGCCTCGGAGCATACAATTGCTGCCACCCTCTCCCAAGACTCCAGACCGGTAGCATTCTACTCTAGAACTCTTAATAAAAGTGAACATAATCATTCAGCAGTCGAAAAAGAAGCATATGCTATTGTAGAATCGCTCAAAAAGTGGCGTCATTTCCTGATTGGAAAACCATTTAAGTTGATTACAGATCAGAGATCGGTCGCATTTATGTTCGATGCACGACACTCGAGTAAGATTAAAAACGAGAAAATACAGCGGTGGCGGTTGGAGCTAGCGCCTTATACATATGATATCGTTTATAGACCCGGTAAAGAAAATTTCGTAGCTGACGCCTTATCCAGGGTTTGTGCCAGTATTGACGCTCCTCTCGACTCGCACGGCTTAATAAACTCCACGAAAACTTATGCCATCCAGGAGTCACGAGGATGCACCACTGGTTGAAAACGAAAAATCTCGCTTATACTATCTTATATATCAATTTCTATTTGTGGTATTTCTTGCATTATTTCAATTTGTCTGCATGTGGAACCTATACTATATGCGTACGTACAAAATGCAATATATGTCAAAGACGCTTGGAATAGCTTAGCGAAAGCATTTGAGGATAAAGGCGTTAATCGCAGAATCACCCTCATGAATGCCTTACTAGATGAGAAGCTGGAGAGCCACTCATCGATGCATGAATATGTTGCTGCGGTGATGTCTCTTTCTCAAAAACTGAAGGATATTGCCACCGGATTTGACGATGATCTTGTAGCTGTCGTGTTACTGAGAGGACTACCTGAAGAGTACAGGCCTATGCGAAGGGCACTGGAACACTCTGGGATGAAGTTGACTTCAGAGAACGTGCGGCAGAAGTTACTACAGGAGGATTCACGTCAAGGTTGTAATACATCATCTTCAGCGGACTCAGCATTGACTGTGAGTAAGAAACGGAACGGGAACAAAGACAGGAGCATGAAAATTAAATGCTTTAAGTGTGGAAAATATGGACATAAGAAACCAGACTGTCCTGAAAGAAAGAAAACAGATTCGACTTCCAAACCGAAGGACGTCGTGAGCCTGTCTTCATTCAGTGCCGGGGACTCCTTCAATCCGACGGAGTGGTACATCGACAGTGGGGCATCTTCACGTAGGACTTTTCAAAAACACTTATTTAAAATTTAATAACTAATGTTGGTATAAATGATGTGAAATGTGCGAATAATGATAAGATGGAATGCGTGGGTAAAGGTGACATCATAGTGAGTATAAATGGACGAATGCTTGCCATGAGGGATGTCATGTATGTACCTAGTTTGCGTGTTAATCTATTATCTGTTTCAAAATTAGTAGAGAAAGGATGGAAAGTAAGTTTTGACAGGGATGGGTGCAAGTTAATTCACCATTTGATTCCAGGTCATTTCAAGGGAAAGCTTTTGGCTACTGCAAGTGAAGTCTCAGGTATCTACAAGCTTGAAGGTTGTCAGGTGATTGTAGATGGGGCTGCATTGGCGTCAGTAAAAGCAGGTAATCCTTTGATGTTATGGCATCGGCGGCTCGGACACGTTAATGAACGAGATTTACGTAAGCTTCCAGGTATGGATTTTGGAAAGAGTGTAATGGAGCCTTGTGTAGCCTGTATTAAGGGGAAGGCACACCGTTTACCTTTTCCAGTTGGTGAGGCTGAAAGGGCAGTCGAAAGATTGCAACTGGTTCACGCAGATATCTGTGGACCTATGTCTGAACCCTCATACGGTGGATCTAGGTATATGCTAGTTATTTTAGACGATTGTACACGTAAATCTTTTGTATATTTTCTTAAATCAAAAGATCAAGTTTTAGACCATTTTAAAAAATTTCTAGCATCTGTAGAATTAGAGACCGGATTGAGAGTGAATGGTAGAGAATTCGTGAGTAAAAATTTTGATAGTTTTTTACGGCAAAAGGGGATTAAACATCAATTGACTGTTCCCTACACTCCTGAACAAAACGGTGTAGTGGAGCGAGCTAACCGCACAATCGTGGAGATGGCTCGCGCTATGTTGATGGAAAAGGGATTGAGTGTGAAACTATGGGCAGAAGCGTGTAATACTGCTGTTTATACAAAGAACAGGCTGCTTCATAGTGGTAACAATGGCAAGATTCCTGAGGAGTTGTGGACAGGGAAGGCTCAGTTTTTTGATCATTTTAGAGTTTTTGGAACGAAAGCGTTTGTGCACGTGCCCAAGGAAACTCGGACGAAATGGTGCCCTAAAGCGATAGAACATATCTTTGTTGGTTACTGTGAAGAAACCAAAGGATACCGTTTCATAAATCCCAGTAATCCATGCATCATTGTAAGAGCTAGGGATGTAGTTTTTTTGGAGGACTCTACAGGTATTTTAGGGAATCCTAGTCAACTCGTAGACAGTGATGACAAAGGCACTGAAGTAATTTGGGAACTTACAAAGGTAGAAGGCCAGTCACGTTTATCACCTGATTGTGAAGATACTTCTCAAGGGTTAAGTTCCGCAAACGAAGCTGAATTTTATGAGGATGCGGAAGAGGAAATGGGTGGAACGAGTAATAGCGAAGCAGAAAACGTCATGGTGGAAAACGTTGAAGTTCAAGAGACAATTGATAGAGGAGAATCAAACGAGGTTGAATGTCGTTATCCTCTACGTAATAGAATTCGTCAAGGAAATACTCATGGACTTACATGCTATACTACAGATCAGGAGCCTTTGACAGTTAAAGAAGCCTTGAGTCGGGAAGATAAGGATAACTGGAAGGAAGCTATGAAGAAAGAGATGGATTCTATGTACGAGAATAAAGTCTGGAAACTTGTCGACAAACCACCTGGAGCTAAAATCGTGGGAAATAAGTGGATTTTCAAGTACAAGTATGATGCATATGGAAACAAGACCTACAAAGCTCGACTTGTGGCGAAGGGTTTCACTCAGTCCTATGGTGTCGACTACTTTGAAACTTATTCACCAGTCGTGAGAAGATCGACAGTTAGACTGCTGTTATCGTTGGCTGTTGAAAAGGACATGTTCATCAGTCACTTCGATGTGAACACCGCCTTTCTGAACGGTGATTTACATGAAAGGGTTTATATGCGACAGCCGGAGGGTTGCATAGACGAAAACTTAAAAGAAAAAGTTTGCTTACTAGAAAAAGCAATATACGGCCTTAAACAAGCTTCTCGGTCATGGAATGAAAAAGTAAATGAAGTGTTATTGTCATTGAACTTCAAACGTTGTGACTTTGATAGTTGTCTTTACAAAAATAATAATTTTTATATAGCTTTATATGTTGACGATTTTTTATTATTTTATAAAAACAAACAGCAGAAAGAAGTATTCTTAGACAATCTTCGTAAACATTTCAAGATAAAGGATTTAGGGGAAGCTAGACAAGTTTTGGGTATGCTTTTGTCTAGGACTAATACCGGCATATATTTGAACCAAGAGAGGTTTATTTCGAAGATCTTGAATGAATATGGTATGTCCGACTGCAAAACAGCGAAAACTCCGATGGAAATGGATTTCCATAAAGCCTTGGCGGAAGGGGAAGAAGGTAAACTATTGTCCGGCCAAGACTCTCGTAGTTATCAAGCGCTCATGGGGTCGCTTCACTATTTGGTCTGTAACACACGTCCGGATATTGCAGCTGCGGTAAATTTCTTGGCGCAATATAACTCTTGTTGTAAGGAGCGTCATTGGAAAGCCGCTAAACATATCTTGAGGTACCTTCAAGGTACAAAGGATCTCGGTTTGATATTTTCCAAGTCGCCGGTGCAGGATATCACAGGATTTGTAGATGCTGACTGGGGAGGGAACATCAAAGATAGCAAATCTTATTCTGGATTTATTTTTAGATGGGAAACTCGATGATTAATTGGGAATGCCGGAAACAAGCTTGTGTAGCACTGTCATCAACGGAAGCCGAGTATATTGCACTTTCAGAGGCAACAAAGGAGGCAGCTCACTTGCGGCAGCTGAATGCATTTATACGAGGTGAAGTTCTTAGGTCTATTTGTATTTTCGTAGATAATCAGAGTGCTATTAAACTTGCGTACAATCCTGTAGCGCATAGACGGACGAAACATATAGACATAAGGGCTCACTTTGTGAGAGATTGTATTGCAAAGAATGTTGTACATCTGGATTATGTCTGTACGGAGGATAATCCAGCAGATATGCTGACAAAACCATTAGGTCGTGTGGCATTTAACAAATGTGTGCGCGATCTGAGTATGGGTGTGTGAAGAATGGTGTGATGTGTGGATATCTGAAGATGGATGTTGTTTGAGGGGAAGTGTGAAAACTATTTAGTGATATCTTCGATATTCGAATGTATGTTTTATATATATGACTGTGTCATTCAAATTTTAATAATAAAGCTTTTTCTCTGTTCAAACAACATACTTTACTTTCATTATCCTAGTTATCTAGTATTATATTTTCAAAATTAACAACATAAGAAAAAGTTAATTAAGATATATTTTGTTATTTTTAAGGAGGTAGAAGGCGTAAAGACTAGGATATTGGCCATAAAAAATTATTGGACGTAATATACGGTGTCTCGCTCAGGATACTTGAGGACGTATTTATTCTAAAGTGATAATAACAATTTTGTTCCACCTATTCGAGTCATGTCGTACAACAAGGTATCAGGCGGTGCGCTGTTCTCATTTATACTTAATCCCATTTGATAAATTGGTCCATTAGAAGTCCTGTCCCAGGGTTCTTTGCGCCGAGATTGTAAGACAATACCAAGTAACGAGGGTAATACACCTTTATAGACAGTCACTTATTGCAGCAACTGAAGTCTTTATCTTATATGCTTATACGGAGTTCTGAACTCTTTTTAATTAGTTAGTTATTATAGTTTTTTTTTAAATAAACTTTTACAAGTTCTTTTGAATCGTCAATATACCACTGGTTCAAGGAACCCTGCCTCTACCGTGCAATATTTTATGTACATTTGGAGGTAGAATGATTGAAATGCATTCATATTTAAATATCGAGTAAGCTTAGTCCTTCACTAAGTCATTTTCACTTTAAATGCACTTGTCCGCTTCTCTTAAAAACTGTTTTGTCCACTTTTTCACTGTATCTCACTGCATTCCTCTGTAGGTATTTCACTCATTGTTATCGATAGACTCCATGACCTCCTGATGCTGCTGAATTTTGGGCGATCACCGCCTCGCCTTTTGATTAATGGCAAGCCAGATCCATGTCATCCAGCTTTAATAGCATCGTCGCGTCGTCTCTGTTTACAATTTTCTCAAAACTCATTTTTACGAGAAACGCCCTTATTGCAATGCTCCAATTAAAATATTTGTTGAATATAACGTGCTTGATTCAAGTAACTCATCGTAAAAGTTTCAATAAGAAAAAAAAAAACGCGCATGGCAGGGTCGCCATGTGGTGACGGGAATTAAATAAGAGCAACGTCCGTCTCCATCTTGTAATGTTTTATAATTTTATTACTGCCTCTTAAAACTAGCCTATCACATATTATAATATATGACGTAACACGTACATATATTGTACGTGTTACATCACTACATAGCAATAAGCTTTTTAACATAATATTGCAATGATAAATGAGACACGACCGATATAATCCAGTAGGTGGATAGGTGACATCCTAGTCACATAGTTCGTGCATATGTCACCGTAAGATTGCAAAAACCGTTAGATTGTAATCTAACTAGCAAAATTGTAAACTGTCGACAAATTGTGAACCGTTCAATGTTCTGAGTGTCAATTTTTGAAAAATTCATTGTATTTAAGTTTTCTTGTCTCTTACTTGTAGGTTAGGTTAGCGTTCGACATAAATAACCAGGTAGGTTTTATCGGGTTAATATACCTGACAGATTACAATCTACCGAAAATAATGCGTTAAATTGTAATCTGTCGACAGTTTACTATTTCGCTAGTTAGATTTCAATCTAACGGTTTTGCAATCTTACGGTGACACATACAAACGGCACGAGACTATGAAGTGTGAAAAACCATAATATGAAGAGACTACAATAGTGAGTCCAATAATGGACTTGTAGCTATGGATTTTATGAATAAAAATTTAAATATATTCATATGTATAGGTACGAGTGGCCTAGTTGTGACAACGCATATCAGTCGATTGTGATTGTTAAGCAACGTTAACCCAAGTCGGTAACTGGATGGGTGACCGAATTTGGCCCTTTCATTCCCTCCGTGCCTCGGAGAGCACGTTAAGCCGTCGTCCCGGTTATTATCACTATCATCTGATAATAATCGTTACAAAAACCTAAGAGTTTAATATACTCTTAGTTGAGTCGTATGCGGAAGGACGTGGGAACCCACCGCATTATTATCCCAAGAAAATTACCATTAAGTGATTCATGGAAAGAGGTCACGACCCTCAGTAATGAGGAATACGACGCAGAGAGAGAGAGAGAGATGTATACTAAAGGTATTTCACCGTAAATTGAAGAAACGTACGTAAGTGATATTGATTGATAGCCCAATTTATTATGCTCCGGAAGTGGTAAAAGTTCACATACAAAATAGATAGAATGTATTTATGTTTTGTGACCCCGCCGTATTGTCGGCATCGTGTAAATATTATGTAGGTTTTCATATACGTCAATCTTCCAAGTGCCCTCTCCCACAAACTGCGTAAATTGGATCGTACTTACCGATAAAAGAACAACACAGTAGATAGCAAAATAATTAATGATTAAACGAACTTACCTGTAAGTGAAGTTCTATCATAATTATATGAGTCGCTTCATTCGAAGATATAATCATAGACAACGTAGTTTCCTTTACCCAATAGCAACCAATCGCACAGACTTCAGAGGAGCTATAAAAAAGAACCCCCACTACCCGCCTCTGTGTCGCACGACAGAGCGGTTTCGTTCGTCATTTAGTTTAGAGATATACTTATACTTAAAGCTCTTGCGAAAATATGTTTCGGGATGGGTGGGTTGGGAGCTTAATATTATATCTTCGAATGAAGCGACTCATATAATTATGATAGAACTTCACTTACAGGTAAGTTCGTTTAATCATTAATTATACTTCGTCGCTTCATTCTTCAGATATAATCATAGACAACGTAGATGTTAAGAGATAGGTATATATTTTTGCAAGAACTATATCTACGCTGAATAGATACTAATTATTGTTATCAATAATTTTATTTATTCTTCTTATCTCTTATTTGAGCTGTAATGTTTTAAACAGTTTATGTTTAAGGTTGGAATCATGTACCGATTTCCCGAGATGTTTATCTACGTACATTTAATATGACTTTAAAATTTCTCTTAAGTATTTATTGTACTTAAGTTTCAATTTAAATAACTTTCAATTTACCAATAATACAATCTTGCGCTTTTTTGCTTTAGTTGCTAGTAACAAGCATAAACGTATTATAGTTTCGATGCAAGCGAATGGAACTAGTTATTGATGTCAATACTGCAAGATTTATAATCTACTACAAAGTAAATTAGCAGGGACAATACTTTATTGTATTTGCACAATTAGCCCAACAGACGTCAAATGGGACGCTTAAGTGCGAAATCCTGCCCAGTAGCAGAAGAAGGCATATTTTGTTTTTTGGAAGTGCGGCGGGAAAATAATAGGTATATTCTGGTCCTGTTGTGAAGGTATTTCGGGTAATGCTTTAGCATATGTTTAAGTAAAATTTTATATTGAAATACCGTTTTAAGTTTTTTGTCGAACAATTATATCGTCATTAAGGTTATGGAATTTAATAAATTCCTATCCGCGTAAAAGTTAGCCCTAAATTATAGGTGAAGAATGAATATTCGGTCGATATTGTGACAAACTACTAATATCGACTTTGAAGGGTTAATCAATTGGTTTGAACTTTTTAGCCCCACTGACGTTAGGTGCTTTGAAGTAAGTTATTTAAGGAGTCTTTCTATACTTTTCAACGATGGATAACCTAGCTGTGCAGGTCATTGAATGTAGAATGTTTGTGAAATTTTTTTTTTTTTTTTTTTTAACATCATTATAAGCTATTCAATTCATAATAATTTTTGAATGGATGCATTAATTCCCTGATATTTTATGACACGGCTGATCTATGTGAGGTAAGCGTGATCCAAATGTTACATTTGCGGCCGCTGCTCCATGCCGATTTTTGTTTTTCATTAATGTCTTAATTGGTTACTCTCATTCAGGGTCTGAATCGACTAAACAAGAATTTTAATTTTGCTCTAGGCAAGTGTTGCGGGAGCATATTATTGTTTACGCGAGTAAATTGTACTACCTACCATGTTTGCCACGAGTGAATACGATGCCTACATCGTACGTATTATTATAACGAAAGTTTTATAACGGTTTTTCGAAGATTGTTTCTAATATGTGGATAATGAATATAATTATATGAATGGATCTTAAACTTAAAATTCTTTTTCTTTTATTTTGTACCAAAAACTTATAAAATACTTAGAAAAACAGAAACATAGTGGACAAGGAAGCACTAATCTCTATACGAGATCGCTACCAGTGACCCTTGGCACCCTGCTTGGATTCCCGTTTCGGGTAAGACAACCTGCGCGTTTTACTGTGTTTGCAGAAACAAATGCCCACGAAGTATCTTTAAAGAAGAAAACAATAATACGATGGGGATTTTACACTATTACTTTATGTTATATTATAATCTACATCCGGTCATCAAAATACTCGCCGTTAGATTCTCTTTATTTTAAAACCAACTTCCAAAAAGCAGAAGGTTCTTTGTTAGTTTAAGGTTTTTCGAACTGTTTTAAGCATAATCAACCGTATTACACGTCAGCGGGTGTATGATATATGCTTCCCGGGCACTATTAAGTTGTAAAACTCGAGAGTACCTACGTTGTTAGGGACAAAACCTAAAACTTGTGGGTAATTTTTGCAATCTTACCACACATTTCCTTCGTAAATGTTCTTTGCATACCCCTGCCACGCTGAGGTAGAATACTGTATGTAAAGTATTTGCAAACAAATTGATTTATTGCTGAAGTAGCTGCTAAAAAAAAATTAAGATATTTATTACCTCAGAATTCTCTGAACTTTCGTTACCACTCCGCAGGTGTATGTACAAGTTTGATACCGAGAGGCCTTGCAAACAATTACATATTCTGAACATTTTGAACCCCAGATCTTGAGTCTGCATACACTGAATGAAACATTTATGTTTCTTTTAGGTACCTATATAGTGCAGTCACTATAGACTGAAAGGCGCTGAAATCTGTAAAATCTGAAAACTTAAGAAGCGGTGTCACGCTGTATATATATATATTATATGTATATTTTTTACCAAGTAGGTAATAGTGCTTCAATATTACTATATTGCAGTTTCAAAAATAAAAATCTGAAATGCTAGATCTTTTCATGTTATATCCGGGCAGATATGTAAGTAACGTTTGCAGAAATGACTAGAACCACCACAAGTGTTTCATTGAAAGTAAAAACACTGGTATAGAATTTTACTAGTCTTCTTTATAGTCGATTAGACATACCTTTTTTATAAGACGGTACTCCAGAGATTATATCATGGAATCTGTTCCATAGGTTTACATTTTAACATAAGGCTTTGTGGTAACGGTATTAGATTAATAATTGCATTTACTTGCTAAAAGAAATTAAATACATACATATTTCTAAGTATTCTGTTTATCTGTCACCGTAAATAATAAACACTTTTATTGTGCCCCCATGCTAATAGATTTATTCTTGAAAACAGAACCTCATTAGTATAAGGTTTCTTGGCCTTATCGGTGATAGTGTATGAACTATGAAGACAAAGCAAAAAGGGTAGGCGATGCAAACACTAATAATATAATATATTATATTACATGATAGGTACTTATGATTGAATAAATCATGTCCACTATTTTGATATAACAAGCGGTAACACCTAGGTACGAAAGATCTTTTAAAGCTTTAGCTTTGATTTCGAATTAAGTAAGTATCCATACAATCTTTGATCCAGTAAATACTGAAGATTGTTAATAATTTACAGCAGAGGATAAATAAAGTAGAAGGTAACCTTCTTTATGGTAAGTACATAGTATTTACCTGAGTCCCGGTTACTTCTCAAGTATTGGTCGAAATCAATTTGTGTTAGGCTTACTAAGCTGGGCCTTGGCGACGTATCCGATCGTTGGTCCACTTTGACCCTCAACGCCTTCCCCCTTGTTCAGAGAACGGTGAACAGCTTGCTAAATGCCAGCTATCTTGATTTGGTGGTCAAATAATTCTCATCGCCGGACTGCTAATTGAGCAGATGCCATCGCCAGGCGCGTCTAGCTGAAAGGTTTGATTTCCGTCGTGCTACTTCGCGGGTGATCTCGCAGTGTACCATTGTCGTACCTTAGCACTTCTTCGTCTAAGTACCTATTTTACTCAAGTGAATCATGCTGAAACGCTTAACCTTCGTGTTACCTTTTAGGAAACCCGCCGGAAAGACCTTTAGTGCAATTAAACACTACATGGACGAGTAATTTCTTAAGTGCGTTCCATGCTGAAAAACGTTTATATTCTTTCGTGTTACCTCTCGGGTAACCTCCCAGAAATCCTTTAGTGCAATTTAACATTGCATGAAAGTATAATTCCTGTAGGTAATGAGCGCGTATAGATGATTCAATACTAACTTTTATTTTAAGTACCCTCTTTAGGAAATCATACATTTTACATAGTAATAGTATTGTACCACAATTCCTCAGGCGCGTCGTACTGAATGGTTTATTCTCTATCGCAGTGACTCTCGGGCAACCTCCAGGAAAAAACTTTAGTGTAAATAAACACTGTATGAAAATATAATTGATTAGGCGCGCCCTGCTAAAAAGTTTATTCTCCTTCATGTTGACTCTCCGGCAACTATAATTGATTAAGCGCATCATGCTGGAAGGTTTATTCTCCTTCGTGTTGACCTTCGGACAACCGCCAGGAAAAACTTTTAGTGTAAACAAACACTGCATGAAAGTAAGGCGCGTCATGCTGAAAGGTTTATTCTCCTTCGTGTTGACCCTCGGACAACCGCCAGGAAAACCTTTAGTGTAAACAAACTGTGCATGAAAGTATGCTTGATTAGGCGCGTCATACTGAAAGGTTTATTCTCCTTCGTGTTGACCCTCGGACAACCGCCAGGAAAACCTTTAGTGTAAACAAACTGTGCATGAAAGTATGCTTGATTAGGCGCGTCATGCTGAAAGGTTTATTCTCCTTCGTGTTGACCCTCGGACAACCGCCAGGAAAACCTTTAGTGTAAACAGACTGTGCATGAAAGTATGCTTGATTAGGCGCGTCATGCTGAAAGGTTTATTCTCCTTCGTGTTGACCCTCGGACAACCGCCAGGAAAACCTTTAGTGTAAACAAACACTGCATGAAAGTATAATTTATTAGGCGCGTCATGCTGAAAGGTTTATTCTCCTTCGTGTTGACCCTCGGACAACCGCCAGGAAAACCTTTAGTGTAAAATATAAACACTGCATGAAATAATGATTACTCAAACACGTGGTGCTGAAATAAATTGCTGAAAATGAAAGATTAAAGAGTCACCTGCAAAAAGCACTTTTTTTTTTTTTTTTTTTTAAATATTATTAAATATGTAAGTATTTAAAGAGAAAATTATCTTTAATCTATAAGTGTGTAGAAAGTAGGAACGTGAGATCGTTGCTACGCACGAAAAAGGAATGACGAACGAAACCGCTCTGTCGTGCGACACAGAGGCGGGTAGTGGGGGTTCTTTTTTATAGCTCCTCTGAAGTCTGTGCGATTGGTTGCTATTGGGTAAAGGAAACTACGTTGTCTATGATTATATCTGAAGAATGAAGCGACGAAGTATAATGTATGTTATAAAATCCAATGGTTTGAAAATAAAAACAGCTATTTTCAAGCAAAGTAGTTATGACAGAGCAGTGATAAAGATGAAAGCTTTTTGAAGCCTTTTTAGGTGGAGTTGAGTTTCAGGCTTGATGAAATAAATACTGAAAACACACTGCTGACATTGTAACGGATTCTAGTCGTGAATCACTTATGTAATTACTTTCATATTATTTTCTTGATAGAGTAACATCTTTCACGGATATTATCTCTTAATAAAGTGACTGAAGTTATCAGTTCAGGCGGAAAATCTTGAGCAAGGTTTATAATATAGGTTTATATAATGCAATGATTGACATCATATGTGGTTTTTGATCATTCTATCACGTCCCATTTAACACATACTACTTATGATATTATAAGCATTTTACAGATAACCTACTTATTTCCAAATAATTTTTAAATTGATTAATAAGAAAATTTGAATAAGTTAGAATTATTTGTTTCAATAGTATTCCAAAAATAAAATCTCAGGAAAATTAAAAATTTGCGTAGCGGATGGAAGCCCTGAAAATGCGATAACACGGTTTCGTTGATAGAATTTTGCGAAAATAAAACTCAATATGCGCTTATCTAGATCCGGCATCAATCTATTATGTTTGCGCGGTTCCTTTTCACAATGGAGGCAGCGAGGAGGCTTTTAAAGTCTGATTTAAACGTGATACATTATGAGAGTGGCGTCGCGCCGGTTTAAAGCATTTCGTAGTATCGATGGAGCTCGCGGGTAAATGATTGATAGTCACATGACGTCACAGTATATACGCGCACGATGGCAACGTTATTTAGTGCTGCTGCTGATGACATTAATCTACCACCCAGCACCCAGCATATATATGCCGAGACCAAGTTAAAATCTTCTTATGCTGAGTTGTAATTTTATGCTGTGTGCTTCACTTAACCACTTACCGCAATGTAAGAGCCTTTTATATTTAATTTGATTTGATTAATAGAAAATCATCGATACAAAATTCTACATAAATGTAAAAATGCTATTTGTTTTGAAAAAATGTTTGTTTTTTTTCTTTTCTATGTATTTTTATGTCTTGTGTAGCAATAAAGAATTTATCTATCTATCTATCTATCTATCTATCTATCTATCTATCTATCTATCTATCTATCTATCTAACTATCTATCTATCTATCTATTTGCATTAAGGCGGAAATTAATTCCCGGACCCGGAGACAGCGTCGCTAGTATATAAGAAAAATACAATAAAAACAAAAATTAAACATTCATAAAAATTAGTTTCAATTTTGGCCACCGGGTCAGATTAGTTTGTAGGACTATACTATATTTGAAATATAGTATAGGTGACCCCGGCGGTAGTATTGAGTTAACATAAGAGTCAAAAAAATAATATATACAGAAGTCTTCCCTTCGTAATAAAAACAGATTTACGCACGATTAACTATAACTTGAAATCCTTAGCCTCAGCATTGTGCGACTTTATCTTAAAGACAAGTTTTTTTTCATAATACGAAGAAAAATAGCTTCTATCATAATTTTCATAAAACCGCCCCAACACGCGGAAAATAGCTTTCCCTAATGTAGGCGCCACAATGACTCCATCATAAATTTCAACAAAAATGGTAGACCTTGCGTAATCTTCACCATGACGGTATCGTCGTGATGATGTACTATTTAGTACATACGTTAAGGCTTACAGAGTAGTGTCATATTATGTAATGAATTTCAAAATAATTAAAAAAAACTGTCAGGTGTCTCAATGTAAGTATTATAAATACGCAAATGTGGTAGTTTGTTAGTTTGTCTTCATTCACGCCGCAACGGAGCAACGGATCGATTTGATTTTTGGCATGGGTATAGTTGAGGACCTGGAGAATAACATAGGCTTTTTATCCCGAAAAATGAAGCAGTTTCCGTGGGAATAAAAAAAACTTAAACAACATTTCAGTTTATGTCCAGACCAGGTATTTGGGCTGTGTGTTGACGAGTCAGTCAGATGTATCTCTTTATTATGTTGATGAAAAATAACAAATCGATCAATTTCTTTTTATATATTTTTTGATATTTCGTTGAATAATAATTTGAATTAAAACCGGTTTCAAAATTGGATTTGGCCTGTGTATCACAGATAAAGTTTGTTCGAGTTGTAAGTAAAACCCCACGGCGTCGGAAAGGTTCATTTGAATGGAAGTCGGTGTATAATTTGCATACCTATTTATATTATCTCTACAACACACAAGTGGGGCCCTTTTATTATCAAATTTGCACCGCGGGGGAATGAGGCACGCCGCTGGAATACAAAGTTAAGAAGAAAGTGATTACCGACAAACCCCCGTCTAAAAATTATAGCCATTAGGAGATTAGTTTGTTTGCACGAGTGTTATGTATATTCTTGTGATTTTGTTCCTATGAAAACCGAAAATCTTTAAATGAAAAGGACCAACTGAGCCCAATTAAGTAACGTGAAAACTGTCACCTTTTTCGCAACAGATTTCGCTGAAAATTACATTTTCTAAAAAATGATATGAAATGTGCACATTTCATACCCTGTAAATGAGTTCGAAAGTTAAACTTCCCGGCCTAGGCCAGTAAAGAATGTGTGAATTTTCATTACATATCATAAGATTGAATTTGGAATCTTTCTTCCTGAATATCTTGTAAGTAACTTGTTATAATGTTCTTTGGCCTAAATAGTTTAAATTTGAACTCTTTGATAGAGTAACATCTTTCAGCGATATTATCTCTTAATAGAGTGACTGAAGTTATCAGTTCAGGCGGAAGTCACAAATTCAGCGTTTGGAGCGCTGGCTGTGAATAAATACACGAAATGATGAAATGAGCTCTAAACCAATGCTGTTAAGGTTCATTTTACTTTGACGTTAGCTTACACTTGGCGTGGTGAGCTTTCACGTCGATCAATCGAATTTGCAATGTTTCAACTCAGAGTAAGGGTACTGGTCCAGCTTCTCACACATAGTATTTTTGAAAATTCCTTCTTAGTGCGGGTTATACCTAATATAAGATAAAACCGACTTGAAAATTCATAACTTTCACTAGATTGAGATATTCGTCGTTATCAGTCAGTAAGTTTAGTGAATCCGGATTTTTTCCTCTTCCTCTTTTTCTTTAACAAAGTTTAGTGCCTTGCTAATTACCGCCGTTAGTTGTAAACAGAAATCTTGAAATTTCTTCTATTTGCTGATTTTCTCACTCACTGTTTGCGTTTGTAACAAACTATGAATTAAGTACGTGGGCTCTTAGTTAAAGTGGTTAAAGTTAGAGGCGTTTACCTACAGAGTGGAGAGTAGGTGTATTTACTCCCCAAACAGCAGGGCTATTCAGTAAAATACCATCTCGATATCGAAGCTCACTCAAGTGAGTTAGCTCACTTCGAAAGCAAACTCCCTTCACCTTGGTTTGGTATTCCTTAAGCATCTGCCATACACTTGCGAAGTGAAGTGAGTTCGGAATTCGAATTCGAATGACTAGAGATGTGTTTACTCTATGTTTTTTGTTTGACTCTATGATTAAACGAATCGGTAAAATCTTAAAATCCTCCTTTTATAAAAATATGCATTTATTTTTGAAAAATTCTTTGATTTATTGTTTTTTAACAAAGAAATGTACACAATAAAAATAAATCTCATGTTGGAATGTAAAAAATACCAAAATTTGGTTTATTTAGCTGTATATTGATAGGTCTTTGCCGCAAAATGCCAGCGAAATAAAAAGTTTTACGTTTGTTTATGGTTTGTTTACAAGCCAAGTGACATTTGTGATCGGATTCGTTGATTTCGTTGTGACTTGTGATACCTACAATATTTAAATTTAACATTCTAAAACCCATAAAATATGAAGTAAGTATTATAATTTTGCTCTTTTGTTAATATTTGATTTATAAATAGATACAATCTAACATTAATAACTTTCGTACCTAATACAGCACCACGGAAAGAGCGTCGCATCCTTCTCGGGCACAAGTTGAGGCGCTTTTGGATTTTTTACAGAGAAACCCTTGCCTGGCGAAGGGTTTCTCAAAAGTCCCTAGTGCAAGAGACGCAGCCCGACGATCTTGGGACGCGCTGGCACTCCAACTAAACAGTTTGGGAGGCTGCGTGAAAACCTCTAAACAATGGATCAAGGTTTTTCGTCGTATTTTTTATACTTTGGTTGCTAATCAATTTTACATGAATTAGTCTTGAGCTTATAATATGCTTAAAATTGTTTTAGTATTGGGCAGACAAAAAGAGCGCAGTTAAAAAAAAGTGTGCTCTGCGGTATCGCGCTCGTAATAAGACTGGTGGTGGGGCTGCTGAGGTGGTGGAGATGACGGAGGTGGAGGAAAAAATAGTGACATTAATGGGTGGAGAATCCTTTTCGACTGGTGATAGACATTTAGCTATTAACCCATTTGAAGTATGTTTTTTTTTAATTATATTGTTCTAATTTTGCTAGCTTTAAACTGTACGTATAAAATTAAAAATTCTATAACTAACATCTTCAGACATCTGCAAACTCAAACCAGGGACAAGCCACAAGCCAGGGACAAGCCACAAGCCAAGCTTCTCAAGAGAGCATCTCCTTGCTGGATATTGTTCCTCTACCTCTAGCAGAAGTAAGTTAACATCCATACTAATATTAATGCAAAAGTGTGTCTGTCTGCTACACTTAAGCAGCCCATCTTTCCAACCGATTTTGATGAAATTTGGTTTATAGACAGTCACAGGAAGGATATAGACTTCTTGTGCTAGAGTTCATCCAAGAAGGTGCGGGCATCTTCTATAGTAAAGATAAACTTTGTTTAAAAACAAACAAAGTAAGGACTTTCATGCAATTGAATAAGTTGTCTTCCTTGAGTCTTAACCCTCTAAAAAGTAAAACAATAGTAATACCTATAAAAAATTATTCATTTATTTACACAATTTTATACAAACAACTGTTGGTGCTTTAAAGTAACATTTAATATGCATTTACTTTATTACATTTTACTATTTATTGTAGGAGCATCAACACTTGAGCACTCCTAGCACACTGTCGGATACAGTCATTTCTACTAGAGTGAGTATCAATGTTATTGTATTATTATAAACTTCTTTCTTCTTCTTCTTCTCAAATTTGTACATGTTTAAATTTCAGATGTCTCACAGGGCTGTAGCTCCTTCCCCACCGCACACCCCCCCAGGTAGAGTTATTGGACCTGCAAGCCCACCTCTACCCACAACACCCTCAGGATCGGGTGCTCATCCCTTGCGGCGCAATGTTCAACGTCGGCCGTCAAGATCGCCAATAATAGGCCCCTCCCCAATAACAAGTAATTATCCATACGAATATTATAAATGCAAAAGTGTCTGTCTGTCTGCTACGCTTTAATAGCCCATCTTTACAACAGATTTTTATGAAACTTGGTATAGAGGCAGGTTGTATCCCAGGGAAGGACATCGCTATATGTTGTCCCTGAAAATTAAGCGAATTCCCATGGGAATTAAAAAAGCTTTATCCACACAGAAAATGTTGTGGGCATCATCAAGTAAATTAAACCCTACAAGCTAATGCTATTGATTAATTTATAATAAAAAGTATAAATTTACTGTGTCTGTAAAACCTTTTGGAATAAAGCAAAATTGAATGATCAAAGTCATAAATTTTTCAATAGTAAGTTTAATTTTATCTTATTATTTGTTATTTATACAAGTTTTTATTTGTTGTTATAGCGCCAACCAACCGTCGTAGCCAAAGACGCCAAGCAGTGGCACCTCCATCTCAGCGGCTTTCTCAATTTTCAAGAATGACAGAGAGATTTTTGGCAATTGAAGAACAGCGGATGGAGGTGGACCGCCGCAATTCGCTGCTGCTGGAAGCAATCGTTAATCATACCCGTGAGCGTGATAATGCTACAACTCAGGCACTGCTAGCCATCGGGGAAGGGTTGAAGCTACTGGGGGAAGCCTTAAAAAAATAAAATATATTAAATGATAAATGATTTTTTATTTCACTCAATAGCATAATAACCGGGACTTAACAAATGCTGTTTAATACAGTCCTTGCGCACACTAAACCTTAAAAAAAACTTTTAATTTATTCAATTCATAAGAATCAAAAGTGAAGATCATCTTCGTGCACGCCATAAGGTGTTTATTAATGCTTGCCTACTCAACAACCCCATGGCAGCTTCTCTTGACACAGTTTCACTGCCAGAACCACGTCCTTGTGCGGCTGCAGTGTGGAACTGTGTCTCAAGTTGCTGTTCATGGCTGGCTATTGTTGGAGCAGGCAGCCCGGCACGGTTGCAAATATTGTGAAGGACACAACATGCAATCACAATTTTTGCCACCATGTCAGGATGATAATGCAGCACTCTGTGGACTAATAAACACCTGAATCGCCCTTTTAACCTGCCTATTGCTCTCTCCACTGTATTACGAGCTGTTGCATGTAATTTGTTGTAATATTCTTCAGGCGATCCTTGCTCTGCATTAGGCACTGGAACCATCAAATATGGCCGCTGTGCATATCCAGAATCCCCTGAAATGATAATTAATATTTCATATATTACTTACACAGTTAATATTAATATAAATAAAAATATATGAAAATAAATAATTGGTATTTAATAATTATTATTATGATGAATTTAGTAGAAGTCGCAGACATCATCTATGTATCTCTATTAAGTTTAGGACTTACCTAGTAAATGTACAGTTTCACCGGTATTTACCAATTCTTCAAGATGATCTCTAATCACACTGTAGGTAAATATGTGACTGTCGTGTGTAGCCCCTCCATAAGTGGCATCCACATGCAGGATATTTAAGTCAGCATCTGTGATCTAGACAAAATAATATTCATTTTGAAATACTGATTCATGGATTACATATTTCATGTAGTATAATAAATTTTTCACCCCATAATTATTGTGCTTATTATTTATATGGATAGGTACAGAAAAATAATTTTACCAATAGCACATTTCTTGCATGGTTTCCTTTGCGACAATAATATCTTTCTTCATTTTCTGATGGTCGGACCATAGTAACATAAGTTCCATCTATACAACCTATGACTCCAGGGATTTTATACTTTTCAAAGAACCTGGAATTTTATTGAATTATTTTATAGCTATTCATCTATATTTTGACAGATAGGTAAGTAACTAGCAAAAATTATAAAGGTTTTGCTTACCTTTCTTTTAACTTAAGTCTTTCTTGGAAGTTTTGTGGAAAATGGATATATTTTTTCACAATACTTGGATGGTTAAGTGCTTCGACGACCGCATGTAAGCAACGGGAAGCCGAGGGCTGCGACATAAATGAATTAACATTCTTGCCACATAACCGTTCATCGCTTCCACTGGCAAGGAACGAGAGAGCACTTAATAACTGAAAAATACAATCAAATAATAACAACAAAATAGGTAATATGTAACAAGCACTTTTACTCAGATAATTTACAAAGTAGAAAAAGCAATTAGAAGGAAAAAAGTTTTACCTACCTTTACTTTGATTGATAATCCACGTCTTGGACGCCGAGGCGCTCTCATATAGACTTTAATTTCGTCTAATAAATTATCAATCATTTCCTCAGTTAATCTATAATTAAAAACAAAGTCTCTGTGCATATTAAACAGTCCTAAATTACGTATGTCAGCAGCTTGACGTCGACTTTTTAGACATTCTAAGGAATAAGCTTCTTCCAATAAAAAATTTAATTCAAATAACCGAGCCATACTACTAAATAAGCTAAAACTTAAATTGTATTTATTATAAAATCAACAATTCACTCAACAATTCACTAGGAATTCGACAGCACTCGCTTAACTTTTTTTTTGGCAAGTGAGTTCGAGCTTCGCGGTGACGTAATTCGACGATCGAAGCAAGGAATTGCGTTACAGAATACGAATAATGTCAAATTATCACGTATTTAGCCTGATCAAGTAGTTTTGCTCGACTCCGCATTCGTCAATGCGGCGCCACCAGCGCTATCGAATTTTATGGAATACAAATTAGCAAACTCATCTCGAATTCATTTGCGAAATTAACAAAATGGCTTTACAGAATAGCCTTGCTGTACTCTAGTCGTTATAACTGAGTTATATTATGTTTTTAATTATTCATATAATAAATTCACAAATTAAAGAATTATTCTGCAAGTAAGTGTTTACTAGGAATTTACTTGCTGCAAGTTTTTAAGTATACGCTTAAAGTGATCAGATCTAGCTTCTGCAAGATTAATTGCTAATGGAAACTTAGCCTAAGATGAGCTAGCTGTCCATCGTACTACCAGTGTTTCGATATTTCTATAATAAAATGTCGAGCGCAGAGTTAAATAAATATTTTTTTTTACTAATTGGAGCGTTTCATTTTTATATTTCTACGAATATGTTCTGGTTATTTGCAATGTCGATTGTGGATTGCTAGTTGACAAACTTTTTATGCATTAATTTTACGGTAAATTTTGAACTGCAGATGCATCACTATTTCTGCAATAATTTCTTGCTATTAATCGTGTAACTTTATGTTCCATTCTTGGGCGAAGGCAAATCGCCGTTTTTAAACATTTCCGCGTGTATCTAACCTATACATATTACGGTGACTATTTTTAGCGGACTGCAGCTAATCTACGGAATATTTCAGAGCTAAAACCTATAGATAGCATAAAGCTTTAGAATTTAGATAGATAGATGGGATAAACAGAATTTGATACAGTTCTTATTATGATAGAGCCATTATATATACTACAGATTAACATAATACTTGGTAACCTATTTCTATTGATAGAAAGTCATATAGTATGGATTCGATAACTGTGAATTACAGCCGGTAGATATGCTTAATTGTGGTGTAATGTCAACATTTTTGCTAAATTTAGATTTGGATCATAGTTTAGGGATTTTCAACACGAGAATATAATTAAATTCAACCCTTTTACTCTCTTGAGCAAAGGAAAGTCTCGTAAATTGGAAAACTAAACTGTGCGGATCTCACCCCGAGATTCAATTAGCTCCTAATCATATCTGGAGGGTGTGAACGGATCGAACGCGTTCCCTTTCGTGCATCTTAAATGAGTATTCGGACAAGTTAAATCAAAGACAAATAAAAACTTCGGAATTGTTGGTTCGTAATTAATGGCTAAGCACGTTCCCGTGGAAATTAATTAGGATAAGTTAGTAGTTAAAGTAGTCTTATTTAGAAGCTTCAATACTAAGCACAATTGTTTATTTGCTACGAAACATAAAGGTAACCTAAAACCTTTTAATTCTTCGGTTTCTAAAAAAAGATGGTAAAAATACTGGTGGAAAATTCTAAATCAATAGGTAATGTACGACGAATCTTTACCGGAAAAATGTACCGGATTGTAAAAAATATGTTGTAAGTATAATTTATAATATCTGTAAATGAAGCTTCATTATTTATCTAGATAAATGTCCTATTATAGGTATTCAAACACGAAATTTGTGAGATAAAAGTACATAAGCAGCAAAGAATTTTTATGTGTGCACACGGAAACGGCGCCAATGGAGGCACACTTGATTTGGCGCGCATTTTCTGATTTCTTTCTGCCGCGTCTTGCAGCGAACTATCGAAATATTTGTCGTTGCCTAGCTGAGAAAATTTTGCCAAGTCATTCGACTGTAAACTTCGACTGAACACACTGATACTATTCCTTATTGAAGAATTTTCTTGAAGACCTTCGTTCCTTATCATATAAGTTTATGAAAAGCAAAATTTTGAAATGAAGCACTCTTCGTTTGATACCTATTTCTAGTAGGTATAATAAAACTTTCCAAGTATAGAACTATGCAGTTGTGGTGTGTAGTTGAGAAAGAATGTAGTATCTTCGCACGTAGTCGATGAAGAATGCCAACGATAGAAGTTCCCTGCTCGATTATACAAAGCAAACATACATGGAACACCAAACTATTGACCTGAGCCTCCACATAGACAGCTTTTAATATCACTAAATTGCCTCGACATCATTTAGTCGCTGCAAATATTACTTTAATCCCACAGCAATAAAGTTTAAGCGTCTGTGCTTGCGGGGAATGCAATAAAACCTTTGGAAATTTAAGACGTGCGACTAAAGTCTTAGGCGTTTCTTTCTAACTTATGTCTAATAGCATAAGAGTTTATAGTCTCATCTCGCTCTCGTGCACGTCACAGCTATATATTGCAAAGGCGGCTACAACCCGACAGCAATGAAAATTCTTGGTACCTCAATGTTATCTTACGAGTTACGTTTACGTTTAATATCACGCCGCTCTAGGTTAGAAATAAAACTTTCTGAAGTTATTACTGAAGGAGTTCGAACAACTAAGATAACAAGTACCTCTGTGGATCCTAAGTTTATAGGTAGGTATCTTATAAACTTTAAGGTTGAACTATATCTAAATAACTAACATACCTTCTACGAGTACCTACTTTGCTAGGCATCTATGAATAGCGATGTCTTTGTTTTTTAACCTGAGTAGGTACTCTTGTAAACTGAAAGTAAAATTAAACGAAAGAACCCTGTGCAATTGCGCGTTTTATACCTGTATAGAGACATTTTCTCCCTTATAATCCTCACACCGTGCACTTTGAATAATTGTAAAGGTAGAGGTGACGGTTGTAAACAAAGGCGTGTGTGCGACAATGTGACCCCTCTTACTTAAAAATGTTTCGCCGCATCGTTTACCTTTTGGCACGTTTATTGCGTGAAAGCCGCAAATGTGGAAGGGCCCTAGTTTGTCACTTTTTACAGTTATGTATATTCTACTTATATGTCTGTATAGGGCGGGGATGGGTCCCTGTAAAAGCAGGTTTATGACGAACACGTGGGAAGCCAAGGGAGGGTTCACGATATCGAATACGCCGAAAGCTAACAAATTTACGTCCAAATAAGTTCGAATTACACACCAAATAGGAGACGTTCGTTGGCAATGGAGTTTTATAATAAAACCACGTTTGTTTCTACGAAGAATTTGAACTACGTTTTGGAAGATGATAAATAAATGTTTCGTTTTATTGACATAGTGTTAAGGGTAACATTGTAAAAAGTTATCCTAAGCAACTGAAAGTTCCTTTAAATTATTCGTTCTGGTCAATCTGATATTAATAAACTGTGAGCTGCTTATATCATAAGCAACCAATAAAAAAAATGATTGCTGTGATAGCCTAGTAGTTAATACTTAGTATTTTTTTTAATATCTTTGGTGCTCTTGTTTCAGAATAATTTTATATTTATTTTAGGGACGTCTTGGTACGTCATGATCGAAACAATATTAAAATAATTGTTTTGTTAGTCTGCCGATCCGCAGTAAGTGAATGTGGTGGCGATGGCTTGGGATGATGAACGAAAAAAGAAGTTATACAATGTTATGTTGATTTTAGTATCTAATTTCTTATTATATTGATTGCGAACATAAATTAATATTCAGAACTGATGGTGATATCTTTGGGAGTAGGTACTAGTTGAATTAAGTATTTGCACAGTATTTTATTTTCGTTATCCATTTGTCGTACTCGTGGGTAACTTACAGATGTTAAGACTTGCTGCAACCTTAGGCGCTGGTTATTTCTCTCCTCGCGAAGATATTTTTGGAGTTCAGTAAAAAGTCTGATGTCCGTTACAAAAGATGATGATTAATCGAAGGTCACAGTGTGTATTTGAACTTTGTCTTTTCATATGTCGTTACAGAATTGTCACTGTCACTTTCACTTTGATCAAGATTGTCTGTGATTAGAATATTGTCTATGATGAGTAATTGGTGTTTATGAATTGTCTATGATAAATAAGGTGTCTTTAGATTGTTGTCAACTGTGTTTACAACATGCTCCCCGCCGGGCTGATGTCGTCCAGTGGAAGCGGGCAAATGTTGTTGTAGGCACGCGTGATTGTGCCCTTCTTGGTAAGAAGTTCAGCTACTCTGCCAACTGAGTCGCCTCCGTAGAAGATTTTCGTGACTCTGCCCATGAGCCACAGGAGCGGTGGCTGATTGCCGTCTCTAATTAAGACGAGAGACCCAACTTTGAGAGTTCCATTCGTTTGTCGCCACTTTGTCTTCGTCTGCAGCAACGAGACGTACTCCTGAGAGTACCTCTGCCAGAAATGTTGACGTAGTTGTTCTACCCGCTGATATCTCTGGAGCCGATTTGTGTTCTTTGATAGCAGATTCGGATGAGCAGCGGATAGAAGAGATCGTCCGACTAGGAAGTGAGACGGAGACAAATAAGAAAGGTCGGAAGGGTCAGACGATAGAGGTGTGAGAGGACGGGAGTTTAGGATTGCCTCTATCTGCGCCAAGCAAGTAGCCATTTCCTCGTAGGTGAAATGAGTTAAGGAAAGTACTCTGCGAAGGTGGTGCTTAACTGATTTGACAGCCGCCTCCCAAATTCCGCCGAAGTGCGGACTGTAAGCCGGTATATGCTTAAAGTCGATACCTTGATCGATAAGTTGAGATTGCACGAAATCTAAGCTATTTTGGAGAAATTGAGCGAGTTCATTGCACGCTCCAATGAATGTAGTGCCATTGTCGGAAAATATAGTGGCCGGTTTCCCACGCCTAGATATGAAACGATTCAGAGCCGCCAAAAACGCGTCCTTTGTAAGATCTGTTACTAGTTCAAGATGCACTGCTTTTACTGCAAAACATATGAACACACAAATATATGATTTTGTAAGTCTGCCTCCTCTGCCCTTACGGTCGAGTATAAGCACTGGCCCAGCGTAGTCAACGCCTGTAGTAAGAAATGGAAATTCTAGCTGCGTTCTCTCAGTAGGTAAATCTCCCATAATAGGTTGAACTGAAGTCGCTTTGAATCTAAAGCAACGAACACAGGAGTGCACAGTTTTTCGAGCTAAATTTCTTCCATTTATAGGCCAATAGTTTTGTCTAACCGTGCATAATAGAAGTTGAGGGCCTGCGTGCAAAAGAATTTTGTGTTGTAGAATGAATAAGATTTTTGTTATATGGTGTCTGGCGCAAAGAAGAATAGGGTGTTTAACATTATAGGGATAATAAGAATTTTTTAAGCGTCCCCCTACTCTTATAAGATTGTCAGAATCCAAAAATGGTGACAATGATTTAAGTTTACTGTGTGAAGGCAACGGTAAGTCGTTTTTTAATGATATGTACTCTTCAGGGAACATTTCTCTTTGGGCATGATGTAAAATGTATTTACGAGATGTTTCAATTTCTTTGAGGGTAAGATGATTTGTTTTGAGCTTGTGTTTACAATTGTGTATGAATTTTTTCACGTAAGCTAAGATTCGAATTATTTTGTTGAAGTTACTATGTTTGTGTATGAGTAGAAGAATTCTGTTCTCACTGACGTCTTCTGTGATTTGTGATGTGAATGCGCACAGTGATGTGTCTGAAGTTTTGTGTACCTCCGGAAACTTAATGTCCACTTCATGCAAAAAATCTGGCCCGGCCCACCACAGAGCGGCTGTGATGATGGAATCAGCCTTCACCCCGCGAGAAACAAGATCAGCAGGGTTGGACTTGGAAGGCACGTAACTCCACCTATGCCCGCTAGTGCTCTCTTGTATTTCGCCGACCCTATTTCTGATGAACTGAATTGTTTGTGAAGATGTACTGGATAACCATGACAAAACGATTGTAGAGTCTGACCAGAAATAGTGCTGATGGACATCAAAGGTAAGTGCACTAACTGTTTTCTTCCAAAGTCTTGTGGCTAATAGCGCGGCAGATAGTTCTAAACGCGGAATTGTAGATTTAGGTTTGATAGGTGCAACCATATTTTTGGAAGCTAAAAGTCTAACGTTCACTGAGTTATTAGCATCAACCGTTCTTACATAGATGCAACCGCCATACGCGCGCTCATCTGAAAAAACGTGAATTTCAATACGAGATGGGTTGCTGCATGACACCCATCTTGGAATCTTAATTGAATTCAAAATGTGTAAAGATTTTGCAATATCTAAGAAGTCCTTCCTAATATCTGCAGGTGCTTCGCTATCCCAGTCACATTTGCAAATCCATAATGCTTGTATAATGAGTTTAGCCAATACTACACATGGACCCACAAGACCTAAGGGATCAAAGATCTGACTGGTGATGGAGATGATATTGCGCTTTGTTAGCTTTTTCTTTGAGTCTATGTCAATAAGGAAATTTAAGTTGCCTGAAGATGAATCCCAATAAAGACCTAATGTTTTTGAAGGTGAGCTGTCACTCAACTTCAAATCAAGGGGTTGGTCTGAATCATTTTTCTGCCGGTGATGGTATGTAAGACCTCAGGACTGTTAGACTGCCATTTGCGTAAGTTCATTTTTGCTGTAGCTAGGGTGTCTCTTACACCCTTGCAAAGAGCAATGACAGATTCTGTGGTCTCACCCCCGGACAAAAAATCATCCACATAAAAATCATGTTGAATGGCTCGTTGAACATTCAGATCCCCGGCCTCATCTGCAAGTGATACTAAACATTTTGTTGCCAAGTAGGGAGCTGAAGCAGTGCCAACTATTTTGTGTTGTCTAAACCGTATTAGGATTGAAAATATGTCGTCCTGTACCGTCGGACCCACCATCTGTATTGAATTAAATGATTTTTGGTTAGAAGTGGCGGCCGAAGCATCAAAGACCACTCGTAACCTCGTGGTAGTGGAGTCACGAAGAACACCATGATGAGGAAAATAGACGTTGGGTAAGTCAGATGTATGTTGACTTGTGTTAAGAGTCATGTGACCTAAGTCAATGTTTTCTTTGATGAATTGTATGTATAACTGTTTGAAGTTTAGATCCCTATCTAGCCGCCGCTCTAAAGAAAGAAAACGAAGCTTAGCAAGGTTATAAGAATCTCCAAGCACTTCAGGCGATTCTTTAAGGGGAATTGTCACAATAAACCGACCATCCTTGTCGCGCCGTGTGGTATCATTAAAGATTTTCTCACAAGCCTTTTCTTCAAGAGACATGCAGGGCTGAGATGATACTGAATCAAGTTGCCAAAAACGTGTGAGGGAAGACTCATCATCTTGCCTAATGAAGTGACAAAAATTGTTTGAAGTCTCCAATTGAGATGTGTTATTATTTTGAAGACAGCCTGATAAGAGCCATCCCAATTTTGAATCGCGTATCTTCGGCTGGCGTTTCCCTAAGTCGATCATGCTTGATCCTAGAACATTCCAAAAGACCTCAGCTCCTACTAAGATATCAATTTCAGACGGTATATTGAAAGACGGGTCTGCTAATTGAATATTTTTAGGAATAGGTATGTAAGTTGTATCTATGTATGAAGAGGGTAAGTATTTTGTTATTTCTGCAACAATGTAGCAGTTTATGCTTTCCTTATAACCACCATAATAAGATTCAATGACTATTTCACAACACTGTGATATTGAAGAAGTTTGATTATTGATGCCGTTAACAGTTGAATTGACGGGCCTCTTAACTAAGTCGAGCTTGTCACTGAGCTGCTGTGTAACAAAATTTGCAGTGCTTCCATTGTCAAGCAGTAGCCGCACTGTGTGTAGCTCGTTTTTAGCATCCCTAACTCGCACCACAGCTGTGGATAGTAAAACATTTGGCTGATCATAAGGTATGGAGGTTATGCCTGTGGACAGAGCTATTGCCGTGCCTGTAGGCTCCTTCGCACTGCTGTGTAAAAGTGTATTATGTTTAAGGTTACAGTACTTGCAGTGGGTTAACCTACAGGTTTTAGCTGTGTGCCCTGGCCTTAAGCAATTCCCACAAAGGCTAAGTTCAGTGACCTTTTTCATGCGAGACTCAACATCTAATTTTATGAATGTTTCACAGCTAAATATGAAGTGAGGTTGAGAACATAAAGGGCACTTATAAAGTTTCTGATTGTCAGTGTAAGAAGGTTGTGTTTTATGTTTATTTGTGTCTGAAAATGTTGTAATATTAGTTTTGTACTTGTATTTGTTATTATCTTGAAGTGTATCTAGTAAATCTGCTCTGTTAGTAATGAATTTAGTAAATTGTTGCAAGTCCGGAATGCCTCCGAGACCATTGCGGTACTCTTCCCATTCCCGGCTCGTGGTGGAATCTAATTTCTTGGTCATAATGAAAATAATAAGTGTATCCCAGTGATCTGTAGGTTGCCCTAATGTCGCAAGAGCTCGTAGGTTTTTGTTTGTTACATCCACCATGTTCCTTAATAAGTGACTTGATTCTTTTTGCATATGATCTATATTAAATAAAGCTTGAATGTGGTGATTTACTAGAAGACGCTCATTGTCATACCTTTCAGTAAGCAACTGCCATCCTAACTTGTAGTTATCTGCTGTAAAATCTAAATTCATAATGTTGTTAAGACTTGTTAAGACTTGCTACCTTAGGCGCTGGTTATTTCTCTCCTCGCGAAGATATTTTTGGAGTTCAGTAAAAAGTCTGATTCCGTTACAAAAGATGATGATTAATCGAAGGTCACAGTGTGTATTTGAACTTTGTCTTTTCATATGTCGTTACAGAATTGTCACTGTCACTTTCACTTTGATCAAGATTGTCTGTGATTAGAATATTGTCTATGATGAGTAATTGGTGTTTATGAATTGTCTATGATAAATAAGGTGTCTTTAGATTGTTGTCAACTGTGTTTACAAATAAATCCATAGGTTGCTGGTTCATATCCGGCTCGAAGGACCACTTGTTAAGACTTGCTACCTTAGGCGCTGGTTATTTCTCTCCTCGCGAAGATGTTTTTGGAGTTCAGTAAGAAGTCTGATGTCCGTTACAAAAGATGATGATTAATCGAAGGTCACAGTGTGTATTTGAACTTTGTCTTTTCATATGTCGTTACAGAATTGTCACTGTCACTTTCACTTTGATCAAGATTGTCTGTGATTAGAATATTGTCTATGATGAGTAATTGGTGTTTATGAATTGTCTATGATAAATAAGGTGTCTTTAGATTGTTGTCAACTGTGTTTACAAATAAATCCATAGGTTGCTGGTTCATATCCGGCTCAAAGGACCACTTGTTAAGACTTGCTACCTTAGGCGCTGGTTATTTCTCTCCTCGCGAAGATGTTTTTGGAGTTCAGTAAAAAGTCTGATGTCCGTTACAAAAGATGATGATTAATCGAAGGTCACAGTGTGTATTTGAACTTTGTCTTTTCATATGTCGTTACAGAATTGTCACTGTCACTTTCACTTTGATCAAGATTGTCTGTGATTAGAATATTGTCTATGATGAGTAATTGGTGTTTATGAATTGTCTATGATAAATAAGGTGTCTTTAGATTGTTGTCAACTGTGTTTACAACACAGATCTTTTACAACAGTTTAAAGTGATTGTATTCTAGCGGGATAAATTAAGTACCTACCTTTAATTCCCGCTTAGGTTTAACGGCTTAGCGATCGTCAGAGGATTGAGGTAATATTATGGAACCCTCTTCACAAAACCGTGCTAAATACAAAATATAAACAAGTATTAATATTTATACGAACAAAAAATAAACGCTAGGACGAGTACGTTTTTTACTCCTAAAAAAATTCAATCGACTCATTAGATGTAGGTCTTGATATAGGGACCCATATTACACCTTGGTTCGTTGGAGACTTTTACGAAGGGCATCAGACCAGCGCCGATCAGCATAAATATGAATCGAAAACGTCCATCCATCGTCCCATAGGTAGAGCGATGAGGGTAAACAAATTGCAATACTTCAGGGCCTTATTACCCGTCACATCAATCATTGAGCCCTAGTAGAGTCTGATCACCTACACTGAGACATCTCAATCTATGCTTATTGCCTTTTTATTAAATGTGGTGTGTTCTTATGAACATTGATGTATTGGTTGCTTGGGAAAAGCAAGCGTTTTTATCCCTTTGAGAATTCAATGTTATTAACGTTACTACTTCGTATAAAAATAAACGAGATTGCAAAGTGTTTTTACGCAAACATAACGTTAAATAAATTGCGTCGTTAATATAAACATATTTTTGCAGTTCCGTACCTCAAAAAGGAAAATGAAACCATTTCGAACCAACCAATGAAACCAGAAGACCTTCTGTTTAGAAAACTTTTTCCTAGTACTTTCTTTACAGCAAATCTTACTTTGCCCTTAGTACAGTCGTCTTATTTTTTTATTTAAGTAACATAAATTGCTTTTTCATGTGAATTGTACGCCTTATGATTACAATAAGTAACATAATAAGTATTCAAGAAAGATAAAACATTTTTATTAAACAAAAACAACTCACATCGTTTCTCTCATATAATATACACCTTAATAAAATTGCCGGGAGACTTTTTAATCATATTTATAGCGGAAAAGTTTCATCTCGTTCCTCCCCAGCGTGGCAACAAAAAAGTGACGAGTAGGTAGACTTTATTAGCGGCCGTTTACTGTTGATAATAAAAAAAAGTAATCGACGACGGTGTGACGTCACAGGCTGTGCCGCAACCCGCAAGCACTGAGCCGTGAGGGAGTGCGGCTGGCGCCCAACGCTCCGCAAATACGGATAGCCTCGTTCGGAAATTCAATCAAGCTCGCACGGAGATTCGATCAAGATTGGGGTAATTAAAATACCTACTCGCCTTTTTACCTAAATATGCTCCGCTGCGTTCCAAAATCGAATTTAGGGTCGAGCGATTTAATTTATTAAATAAGTAGTGATTCGATCATATAGTATGGAAACACAAAACGGAAAGCTACGAACCTTTTTTAGATTTTTCAAATAGCTGCTCGGTTAATTAACTATGAGCTGATATATCGGCGTGGCAGTGTAAGGACCCTTTACCAGTAGGTTGGCTGTCGGGTGTCTGGTAGAGATACCGAGGTGAGTCTCGACTTATTTATTGTCCTCTATAGAAATTCAATATGAAGCCCGTGCGACGCGGTCGGAGGTAATTAAAAATACGTCACTCCCAGCCGACCTTTCAATTCGAGCATGTGTCGAAATTCGAAATGAATCATTTCCCGTTTATATTTGTACGTTTAACCAAAGCCCCAGTCTGTTTGTTGTTGCTCTGTTCGAAATATTCTGAAAACCGAGAACTTGTGATTAACTGTTTTCAGTTAGACTTAGTTATTCTCAGTAATGTGTCGGAATTAACGTCGTTAACATGCAAATTAAAAATTGGTAGATGAATACTGAGCTTATAATCTTGAATCACTTACTATTAAATGAAGAAAAAATGGCGTTTTAGTATTAGATAGTAATAGATTCTGGCTCATGAAAAAAATATTCCATAAGCTATGCATAAACTTGTATGTACAGTACTTAAAGACATAGTAAAGATAGCACTCAGTTTGCGAGCTAACTATGATAAATAACATGAAAAAAATGCCACCTAAATTAGAAATACCCGTTAATCCCCGCTGAACCCCTTTCACTGCGAATACTCCCCCAGAATATTTAGAACCGTCGCCAAAAAGTGTATAGAACTGTGCCAACTAACGTAAGCCAAAAGAAAATCTTACACTATTAAACACAAAATGCTTACTCTAGAATTTTTTCATTTTCTCATTCCTGAAATGCCCTTTTTTAGTTTAGGTATCCTTTTTCCTACTTCATATTATAAACTAGGTGATGACCGCGACTTCAAGTCGGAAACTTCTTGATTTTCCGAGATAAAAAGTAGCCTATGTCCCTTTCCAGGTCCTCAACTATACCCATGCAAAAAATCACGTCGATCCGTTGCTCTGTTGGACGTCGCACGACATCGTAGCGCGATTTTAGGAAAAACCTTCTTATTTGTAACTAGCGGACGCCCGCGACTTCGTTCGCGTTGCTTAAGTTTTTAATTACCACAGGCACTCCTTAATTTTCCGGGATAAAATAAATATGTCACTCTCCAGGCCCTCATCTCACCCACCCATGAAAGAAATCACGTCGAACTGTTGCTCTGTTGCGGCGTGATTGAAAGATAAACTCTCTATATAACGTCCTTGAGGATAAAATTTTCAAAAACTGTGAAACACGTATTTTTTTATTTTTAACCAGAAGCCCAAATACCAACTTTCATGGCTATAACTTGAAAAATGAAGGAGTTTCATACAAACTTTAACTCCTATTTTACCCCTTAAGGGGTAAAATTTTGAAAAACTGTGAAACACGTATTTCTTCATTTTTAACCCGCAGCTCATATACTAAGTTTTATGGCTATAGCTTGAGAAATGAAGGACTTTAACTTTCAACCCCTATTTTTTTACCCCCTTGGGGGTAGAAATTTGAAAACTTGTGACAGACGTATTTCTTTATTTTTTAACGAAAGCCAAAATACCAAGTTTCGTTGATATATAACTTGTAAAATATCTTGAGAAAAGAAGGCCTTTTATAACAACTTTCATCCCCTATTTCACCCCTTTGGGAGTCGAATTTTCAAAAACTGTGAAACACGTATTTCTGTATTTTCAACCCGCAGCTCATATACCAAGTTTTATGGCTATTACTTGAAAAACGACGGACTTTCATACGAACTTTTAACCCCTATTTTACCCCTTTGGGGGTGGAATTTCGAAAAACCCTTTCTTAGTGGATACCTAGTCATCACAAAGAATACACTATCCAAATTTCATGTCTCTAGGACCAGCGGTTTAGGCTGTGCGTTGATATATAAGTCAGTCAGTCAGTCAGGACTTTCAATTTTATATACCTACATAGAAGATGAGTATGTGAAAGTTTGGATTTTTGTAAGTTTGTAAATTTGAATGTTTGTTACTCCTTCACGCCGCAGTCTACTGAACCAATTTGTCTGAAATTCGGAATGAAGATAGCTTACACCCTGAATTCAGATACACGTTTATCCCAGAAAATTAAAGAGTTCCCACGGGAATCAAAAAAACCTTGATCCTTGAAAACCAAGTCGGGGGCATAATATCATACTTCATACTAATATTAATGATAAAGTGTGTTTATTTGTTGGTTTGTCCTTCAATCACGCCGCAACGGAGAAACGGATCGACGCGATTTTTGGCATGGGTATAGTTGAGGACCTGGAGAGTGACATAGGCTACTTTTTATCCCGGAAAATTAAGGAATTCCCGGGGGAATAACAAAAAACTTAAACTAGGCGGACGTAGTCGTGGGCATCAGCTAGTTATAAAATATAAATATAAAATCTACTGAATCTAATTTTATGATAACAGTTTGAAGTCTTCATTTCTAATGCTCTCCATTTGAAACGCTGCTTTTCAAAATAGATGAAATGGAATTGAAATTTAGCACGTTTGCCATCCATTACGCCATTCGTTCATAAATAACGCCAATGAGGATGTCTTAAGTCAGGAACACGGCAATTAGGTGTAGTATTTCGTATAATATTGTTGGGTAAGTAAAACAACAAAGGGTGTTATCCCAGTGGCACGTGATTTTCTCATTAGGGAGATGTCTTATTATTCACAAAGTAGGAACGTTTCTGTTTTCATTTGCTAAATTAGCTTTGGGGTACACCCATAAAGGGGTTTCCTGCTGCAGAAACAGGAGGACTTGCAGATTAATGATATTAATAAAACATCTGTTGACAGTAGATGGTAATTATTGTTGTAAAGCTTGTCACAAAATGTTGTCTTGGAATTTCGGCGGAGAGATGCCATGACAGTGACATTTTCATCAGATGGACCCTTGATACTCTAACATCAAAGCTTCTTCTGGACAAGAGCAACACTAACGTATTTATTTTTGCATAATTACCGAGTGTTCTGCGAGTATCAAAGAGTTCTTATATAATAGCATAAATAAATTAATGAAACTGAAGAAGCGTGTGGTCATCCTAGCGATTGCTGAAAGGTGATTTACTCCTAGTATCCGTCACTTTGGGTGCAATTGATACAGCCTCCCTTCCGCACTCTTCACCCTAGATGCTCGTACAGTGCTCGTATAGGTACATACATAATTACTATCTGAGAGAAATTTTCTTGTGTTCCATCTGAGTTTTTCTTCAAAAAAGCGTTTTCTTTACCCACCGAATCGGTAAATTGAGATTTGAGAAATTTCTTTTAAAATCCGGAAGGAAATGGAAAAAAACCTTTTGGAAGCGAACACTTTTGGGAGAAAGAATAAGAAGGGATTTCAGGAAATTTCTCTCAGTGTAAGCATAAAAATAATTTATTATATTTCGTATCTAAGAAAATGTAAACAATGCCCGAATAAATGTTCCTATGTCTGTATATATATTTAATTCAGTCACCAACTTGGCTCAATACAACTAAAGTTATCTTTTTGTATAATATGTGCTTTTGCTACGCTTTAACTACTGCTAGGGATAGGCAAAATAAATCATTAGGCGATCTTTAATCCACTTTAGCTAATAATTACGTATTTTCAATTATAAATTTTCGAAGCAACGTGTTGGTGCGTTATTCACCTGCCTGTTCTCAATTTCCACCGGCCACCCTGCCCCAGTCTAATTTAGCGGTAGTGGGATAAATTCGTTTAGCATTTAAATTATATTCTGGCCACTGATTCAAACAACTGTGCCCTGAATTAATAATGTCGAAAATGTTTAGTCGCACATAGTTTTGCTAGATTTTCAGATTGCAATTTGCATGTTAAACGTCAATCTGGCGGCGATGCGCGTCGGGCCCTATCGCTGAATATTAATGCTACGTGGAGATTTTGTTTTACTTTGTGGGAACTCGATTATGATGCAAAGTAGCTGACGGTGCTGATGCGGCGCTGACATGCGTGAAAGCGGTCGCGTGACGCTGACGGTTCACGGCTTCAGCTCGATTATGTTGACCCGTGGTGCCGCCTAGCTTTTGTATATCTTTACATTCTTTTAACTTAAAGATATTCCAAAAAAAAACCCAGCATCGATTAAAGTGATTTATAAATTGGATAATGTTCCACATTATAGCAAAGATGCATTGCGTGTTGGAACTTGTTTTTTGCAGTAAAGAGGAAAAAAGCTAGCAAGTGAAGTGATCATAATTATTTTCACTATTAAAGCGACATACAGGAAACAGTAAATATACTACCTGGTACTTTTCGAATAATATTGATCAACGCTTGATTTTTTCTATTAAATTTATATAATTAATAAAAAAATTATGATGTTACAGTGCGGCGCAGATTTTTTAACTATGTGATTCATTATATTTTTATGGATGTTGGAAGCTCTAGGGTGGTAGGATATCATACCTTACCGGCAGTGACTATTTCATTAATAAAATTCAGAACTGGCAAGTGTGAAAATTTTTCGTACACTCCCCGAACTCTCTAATGGTGTTTGTTAGAAAGGAGGGTCAACTACTATTTAATCTAGTGTGAATGATTTATCGGTGTTTTGAAATTTTGTACGTGCGTACAAACTCTTCTTGCGTTCTTTTAACTTCTTACGAGGTGAAAACTAGTACATCGTAAAACTGGTTAAACGAGTATTTAATTAGATGTACTACATTTTTTTTATCGAAGTTGGAACTCCGATAGGAATTGAAATTTTATCATCCAAAATGTATATTGCTACTATAAAGATGATGAGCTAGGTATACAGCGCGGCGTAGAGGTCAGAAGCATTATATTGATATGGCCGTTCGGTTACTTAGTTCAACAGTACACGAATGTACTTAAAATTAACTTTTAAATCAATTTTATTTTTAAAGAAGTCGGTATTCATTTTATTTATCTTTTCGATATTAAAGAATTATTTAATCGTAAAAAGTGTCACTAGACGGAAAATGTTTCAATATTGGCACAATAAACTGACTAAAATGTCTAATCATTGCAGTGAGGACCCTGAGACAATCCTTAAAGCGACATTACCTCAAGCTTTATTGCCTTTTTGGTTGACATGTCGCGCAGCTCGATATTAACAGCCAGATATCTGTCGATACAGAGCCCAAACAGTATTTTTTTTATTTTACATTGTCCGTCCGTGGACGCATCACTCTGAAACTACTGAACGGATTTGAAAACAACTTGGCATACTCATACCTAATACTCATGGTTAACGTATGGATATTTTTAAAGGGTTTGTTCGGGATAGGGAATGTAAGTTTTTGTCGATGTAATTCCATTACTTCATCAGGTATAACCCGATTTTGACAATTCCTTTTTATCACAAAAGTTGTAGCTGCCAGATTGCTCCCATGTTTTCATAAAAATCTGATTAACATTTGAAGTTGGAGAGTGAAACTCCTCAAGTGTCAACCAGTCACATAGTTTCAAAAAAGTTGATTTTCACTGTTCATAATACCTAGGATTAGTATAGGCTATAGCATTTAAGGTCGGGTCAACTAGTAAAAATAATAATTACTAGCAGATGCCCGCAACTTCGTCCGCGTGAAACAAGCTTTTTAAATTCCCACGGGAACTCCCTAATTTTTTGGGTTAATATAGGTATAGCCAATGACACTCACAAATAATGTGGCTTTCTATTGGTACCAGAATTTTCAAAATAGGTTCAGTAGATCCAGAGATTACTCCCTACAATGTCACAAATTCACACACTCACAAAATTTACCTCTTAGGTTTCAGAATTATTTTTCGGTAACAACAAACGCATTAATAAGGGCAAATAGCTATCTCCTCGAAAAAAGGGGGCTGAAGGGCCAGGGTGTTAACCGAAAATTTACCTACTTGCTTTAATTACGCCCGTGTAAGCTTACGGGTGGCCATTTTTCTTATTTAGCGGTAATTGATAAAGAGGGTTATTCTGCGGACCTTACAAAAAGCTGCAGACTGCACCTATTATAATGTTGTCGCCCTTAGCTGTGTACATTATCTGTGCACGGCAGTTGGCAGAACTGACGTTTGGCAGCGCTGTCGTAGCGCGCCAATTCGACCTGCTATATGGTGGCAGCGCTGATGCAAGAGGCGCCCTCTTGAGTGAAGTGTTTTTTTAGTGTGTGATAAAATATGTAGTGATCCATTCTAACTTCACCAGAGCTTGTGGTAACAAGCTAAAGTGTTCAGTATAAGTAGTATTGTATCGCCTTTCAATAATTTAGGTAGATTTCATTATTCCAGATTGCCTCAATTACCGTTTAATTGTTTTATATCGCTAAAGTAAATTTTACACTATGTAACTTAATCACTGACCTAAATAAATTGCAATAAGTAACGGTGGATAAATTAGCAAATGTTGAGATTTAAATGAACAATAAATACCTAGAAAATGTTATTATATTATTACGTATTGGAATTAATAAATACTGTATGATTTTAGATTGTGTTTCCTTGTCTGCTTCATTAAATCAACGGGCAGATTACTACATTACAGTTTTGCTTTGATCCGTCGTTCAAAAATTAAAAGCCTAGTAAAAAGCCAGGAAGAAGAAGTCACTAGCATTGCCTAACTCCACAATATATTGCTAGTTTATTAATAAAATTCGTTTATTAAAATATATCGTATCTACAGCCCAAAATATCTTAAATATTTATATTATTGGAACGATATAATATATATCTAATAAATCTAAGAATTTTTCTTTAGTGGAATTTCTATTTATAAGCAGCAATAAAGCTATTAGGTTACTAAATACGTGACTTGAAATCACCTAAAATCCGCTTCCATGGAATATACTGCTATCATTTCTATTTCCAATCAGTTTTTTTTCGTGAATGTATCAACATATTTGCTGCTCACGTGTAAATAGAAAGGTTTTTCATTCGCATATTATTTCACCATTGAGATCAAAATGTTCCGTACTCACTTTCTCTATAGATAATTTACAAGCTAGCAAGCTTTTAAGTGGATTGAATGAAAATATTAACAAATTGGCCTGCAGGTGGATTAAACAGTAAATTCTCATATCCTCATATTAACGTTTCCCCTTTAGCGAAGGGTGACTGCCCTGCGGCAGAGGGGATGCAACGTCGGCGGTTGCGTTAAATCAGTACTACTATTGGATTAAACCCGTATCATAATGTATCGTTTCGAATACAGATAGCAAACTGTCGGGCACGAGGCACTTTTGCAGCTTAAAGTCAAATGAATATTTTATTTTAATTTTATGCATAGTAAAATGTCAAAAGATTAACTTAAAAGTTTAATTAAGTTATAGTCAATCAATACAAAACAAAAAAAATATTAAAATACTATATGATGCCCGCGACTTCGTCCGGTAGATTTTTGATTCCAGCGCGAACTCTTTAATTTTCCGGGATAAAAGAAGCCTATGTCCTTCCCCGGGATATAAACTACTTCTATGCCAAATTTCAGCAACATCAGTTGAAAATATGGGCCGGGAAAGCGTAGTAGACAGACAGACAGACAGACACACTTTCGCATTTATAATATTAAGTATGGATGCTTTATTGTTTTACTTTCTCTTATGACATAATACTACATCCTCATGAGAATGTATCAATTTTATTTCGATAAAAGTTGCAGAAACAGCCCGCATAGATAAAATAATATAGTGACCAAGTTAGGCACGAAAAATATTTTGTGTGACTATATAAACAAACAAAATAAAAGTGGCGAGTTACTTACTTTATGGCAATCGGTAAGGTTGGTTGATTTGATTTGGTCGACGACGAACGCCCCGAGTCGACTCCCCTTTCGAAGTGGCCATGCTTAGAGAACTGTCGCAAGACCAATATTGCGGAGGAAATTAGTTTATGTAAAACGTAGAGCAGGATCGAAAAATATCTAAAGGTAAAGTGTACACAGAATATTGAAATCAATTCAGTTTGCCGTTACGCTTTTGCTTTAAGAAGTCATCTTTGCGAAATAAAGTTACGATGAATAAAATACGCTGCGATCTGAATTCAAAATTTGTGATTGACAAATTCTATCATAATATTTTTTCATCCTTATTATTTAACCGGGATAGCGCTATGGCGAGTAATAGAACACTGTCAGTTGAATAAAATAAAAATTTAATTTAGTAACTATAGAGTCAAAGAACATTTTCTAAGCAAGCGAACTCCACTTAAGCAACTATTATTCTAATCTGTGTCTTCATCGTCACAAGCAAATAATTTTATAGCAACCATCGCTCGCCATGGTGTTAAAATATGCAGATGCAGGCGAGAAGTGCATTCGAGTTGGAATTATGAAAATCATTTGATAAATTTTTGAAAATTTTTGAAGAGATTTTTATTTCAGAGTTTTTCTTTCGTAATTTTTTGTATTTATTTTCAATGCTCCGATTCTCGCGGGGACTGCAAAATCTGTGAATTTTTGGTTCCCGCGTTAACTCATTCATTTTCCGTGATAAATTTTAGCCTGTGTTAAGTCAGGTTATAAGATATCTTGTGCCGGGGCTGAATAATAATTTAGAAAAATAAAAGGAGAATGTAATTAAAAATGCAAAATGGATAACGATAAAAAGTCTTTATTTGAGGAACTCTAAAAATGGGCACAGAGATACCGCGACTATGCTCAACGAGTAGGCACACAAATTTGTAGGGTCGTGGTGTAACGTGATATCTGCTTTGACCTCGGTGGTAGTTAGGTACTCTCCTGGGTGATTGGCCGCGATGTTGAAGGTCGGCCCGGAGGTAAGGAGCGCAGCAGATGGTCACGTTGGGATCCCGAACGGTGCTGGTGGGACGTGGCTGGGTGTTATGCCACGACGATGATGAAGTGCGAACTTGCTCCTGGAATTGATAACCAAACTAGTTATCGTCTGGTATATCAATTCCGTCCTGGATCCGGCCCTGGCCGGTGTAGACCACAGGAGGTACTTTGACGTGATGGAATTGTCGGTGTGGTGGATCCAGAACGGAGTTTACAATAAGTATGAATTATTACTTGGCTGAAGGCCCAAAAATATGAAAAACAAGGATAAAATTAACGAATGAAACAAAAATGAGGGTGTTTTTAAAAATTAAAAAGATGATGCAATCTAATGGAAAGTTACGAACGAATTTTGATAAAACTATTTAAGAAATACTAAAACAAAGATTGCAATGGACAATTGAAATAATGATTTTACTAATTACTGAAATAAATTGACTAAAAAAAGTATATAAAAAACTACGAACAATGAAAATGAAATTGATTACGATTTACGTGTTTTAGGTACCATTCAAAACTTACCCTAATGCGGGAGAAAAGTTGCACTGAATTTACATATTAAGATTTTTAAAAAAAACGCATTTTAAATGGCGTCGCGTCCCAACTAGTGCGCTGAGACGCGACAAAAAGCATCACGCCCGATGCTAGAAGCGCACCGGGCCTGAATGAGGTTAGAATAATTAACCAACTTCAAGCCGCGGGTTCCGTCTATTGCTAATATCAGACCCTAGCAAAGTCGCGTTCGGAAATTGGTTGTAAATATACTTACTTATGTATCTTAATATATAAATAATAAATATAATTTTAGTAAAAACATGGCTTTAAATTATAAATAATTACATTATAAATAAATAATACTTAAATATGTAACGCTTCGTTACATTACCCCGCTTCCCTCGTAAGGATTTTATTTTAAAAATAAAATCCGTACTTTCAAACTAAATTTACCTTTATACAATATCCTTACACATCTTTCATACTAACTTTCATACATTCGTATCTTTCGCCCATCCACATCCCTAAAATTCATCACCTTTCAAAAGAGCGTCTTGTAACTAGGCGCTAATGACTAGTGCGTCAAAGCTAAGCGCTACAAGACGCGGCCTGACATAACATGGAGTCATATGCCTAGTGCGGCCTATGACTCGGTTGCAAAAAGTAAAATTATGGGCGAGAGTAAAGGTAACTAGCAACAAATACATATTGCAGAAGGCAATATAAAATATTTACGTAAAAAAAATATTCAAATAAAGTATATAATGCAATAAAATGTATAATATATTAATGTAATAGACAAAATAGGTAAATATTATAAAATATTCCTATAATAATCGAAAAAAAAATAGGGGAAAGTTGTGAATGGTACAAAAAAATCTGAGAAAAAAGGAAATACTCCGTTCTGTTACAAAGAACTAAAACAGAACGTTTTGGTTTGTATTAATAAAAAATGAACAGTAACAAAAAAAATATTGAAAATGTTTGCAACTGGTGTGAATGCAGCGTTATAATCGCGTAGTATGTACTAGAACGTACAATACCACAAAAAGAAATTGGACAAAAAAAAACCTAATTATAAAATGGCGAAGTATGTACTAGCGCGGACAATACTCCAGCAGCAATTTCTAAAATGAGGTATGAACCAATAACAAAATACAATAGAAGTTTGTACTAATGCGCAGAAAACTTCTAATAATGAAAGAAAAAAACAAAATGTCAATAATTTTTCTGCCGACTGTATCACTCTAAAAAAAATTAATAAAAACGAACAGTGGCAACCATAGGCAAAATCGCTGCTTTCACCTCAGTTGCTGCAAACCAAAAAAAAATTAACGTTTTACAAACACAAACACACACCTTACAAAACTAACACTATACCACAAAAGTAAAAGCAGAAATCAACCACGTGAAGGGCGCCAGTGTGCCGGGGTGGAATAATAATTTGGAAAAATAAAATGAGAATGTAATTAAAAATGCAAAATGGATAACGATAAAAAGTCTTTATTTGAGGAACTCTAAAAATGGGCACAGAGATACCGCGACTATGCTCAACGAGTAGGCACACAAATTTGTAGGGTCGTGGTGTAACGTGATATCTGCTTTGACCTCGGTGGTAGTTAGGTACTCTCCTGGGTGATTGGCCGCGATGTTGAAGGTCGGCCCGGAGGTAAGGAGCGCAGCAGATGGTCACGTTGGGATCCCGAACGGTGCTGGTGGGACGTGGCTGGGTGTTATGCCACGACGATGATGAAGTGCGAACTTGCTCCTGGAATTGATAACCAAACTAGTTATCGTCTGGTATATCAATTCCGTCCTGGATCCGGCCCTGGCCGGTGTAGACCACAGGAGGTACTTTGACGTGATGGAATTGTCGGTGTGGTGGATCCAGAACGGAGTTTACAATAAGTATGAATTATTACTTGGCTGAAGGCCCAAAAATATGAAAAACAAGGATAAAATTAACGAATGAAACAAAAATGAGGGTGTTTTTAAAAATTAAAAAGATGATGCAATCTAATGGAAAGTTACGAACGAATTTTGATAAAACTATTTAAGAAATACTAAAACAAAGATTGCAATGGACAATTGAAATAATGATTTTACTAATTACTGAAATAAATTGACTAAAAAAAGTATATAAAAAACTACGAACAATGAAAATGAAATTGATTACGATTTACGTGTTTTAGGTACCATTCAAAACTTACCCTAATGCGGGAGAAAAGTTGCACTGAATTTACATATTAAGATTTTTAAAAAAAACGCATTTTAAATGGCGTCGCGTCCCAACTAGTGCGCTGAGACGCGACAAAAAGCATCACGCCCGATGCTAGAAGCGCACCGGGCCTGAATGAGGTTAGAATAATTAACCAACTTCAAGCCGCGGGTTCCGTCTATTGCTAATATCAGACCCTAGCAAAGTCGCGTTCGGAAATTGGTTGTAAATATACTTACTTATGTATAAATAATAAATATAATTTTAGTAAAAACATGGCTTTAAATTATAAATAATTACATTATAAATAAATAATACTTAAATATGTAACGCTTCGTTACAATCTACATTTCCGATTAAGCTACTCGTATCTAAATTTTAGTCAAATCGGTTCAATCGTTGCGGCGTAAAGGAGTAACAAACATCCAAACTTACAAACATTCAAATTTTTGGATGAAAGTTTGGATGTTTGTAAAAGAGACGGTTCAGATTTGTATGGGGCGTAGGCCTGGTCTTGTACAAGTAGAGAAATGAAGGAAAATAAAATACTAGACCAGTTTCAATTGGTCAAATCTACGAATTCATCGTAATTTTAGTGGCGAAATTATTTAATATTTCCAAGTTAAGCAGCACTTAACATACTCATGTTGTTACAATGGCGGATTCATATTTGTTGACGTTTTCAAAAGAAAAACACGGTATTTTGACAGTGACAGTCAGAAATTACATTTGATACATTTCGCGCCTACTGCCTTCTCTATGGTTGAAGGTTTGAAATATATCGAAAACTTGAAATACATTTTTTTTTTCATTATTTACTTTACTGTTCTAAATTATTATATTTTTAATACAATCTATGTATTCATGGTAGAGTGTACTAATATGTAGGCCTAAAATGAACCTTTTCCTTTGCAGAAACCATTTCGATAAAAAAATAACAAATGTTATCATACTGTCAAGTCTAGTCTCGTGTCGTGAGGATCTGATTTAGTTAAGAGCAGGAAGCCGGAACTTCTCGAGAAAATCGATCGTGATCAGTGTAAATAGTATATTTTTAACCTTAATACAGAATACATCATCATCACATCACTACAGCCTATTAACGTCCCACTGCTGGGCACAGGCCTCCACTCTCACAGGAGAGCGGGAATCCCACAGAATACATAGGTGAAGGTAATATTATAAAAGTTAAGCTCACCCGTGCAAAGCTGGGGCTGGACTGGGCGAGTCAAGTAGCATATAATAATATTATTAAAGTTATCAGTAACATTTTCAGAAGTTTTTCATTCAGAATAGTGTTTGTAATAATAATTGATTAAATTATTAGTTTCTAACTATTTCGTTTATACAAATACACAGAATTTATATATCACAATACAAGCATATGCAAAGTTTTAATGTGATTTGCATAAGCAATAGGCATGATGACTGATTTTGAAAAATGGTCAGATTATGTTCGGAAGTATCTACTATTTCGAAAAAATATCTTATTTCAGCAGAAAAATAAGGTTTGGTAGATAAAATTGGCATTTGAAATTTAAATTTTAAAATTCACGCCAAAACGTTCGGCGGTGTCATGGCGTCGTTTGTGACGTCACTATTGTTTTTACCAATGTACTCTGTGCAGTGTGCAGTAAACATAGTGTGATTGTCAAAGCTCGAAAACAAACAATTGTGACGTCATTCGTTTCTTGGTGTTTTATCCAATATGGCGGATTGCTGTATTTTATAGTTTTGTATTATCAAAATAAATAGCAATCTCACTCGAAATAGAAAAATAAATAAGTTTTTTACAATCCATGAATCCTATTTCGTTAGATAAATTCACAATTTCATTGATTCTTGGTTACTGTCATCATGCCTATTATAATATCAATTACTCAGTAATCGTTCCAGTGACTACAAAATTCAATTAAGCCTTTAACTATAGAGGTGGAAAATTTATTCCAAATTCGGTTTTTAAGTATTATTTGTTAATCTATAAATATTTGTGGATTGATAAATCATATTCTTGTGATTTATATAGTTCACTGAACTGACCAGGTGCAGATTGTCAGACTTCATGCACCTTACGTTATTATTATTTATTTATTTTATTAATGCGTTATTATTTTATGATATTGGTTACTTTATGTATCTATTAAATATTTAAGTGAATTTTTATGCACAAGAAAATACATATAATAAACACCTTTGGCAACATAATGAAGATCTCTCGGACGTGCCGTTTTCCTCACGATGTTTTCCTTTTAAAGCAAGTGATATTTAAATTGGTAATTAATCGTGCTCGATAACGTGCCTAGGGTTCGAACTCCCAACCACACGAATAGGATGCCGGATGTTTAACCACTAGGCTGTCATCGCTTTTTAAATATGTAAATACTAGCTTTTGCCCGCGGCTTCGCTCACGTTAGTTTCGATTTTCATACAAATTTCAAACCCTTAGGGGTTGAATTTTCAAAAATACTTTCTTAGCGGATGCCTACGTCATAAATAAAACGGCATGCCAAATTTCAGCCCACTCCAAGATCAGTCAGTCACCTTTTCTTTTTATATGTACCGAGATAAATAGAAGGATGAAAGGCGAGGCCTTTGCCCAACATTGGGACACAAATAATAAAATAATACAGGCTACAAATAATAAAATAATAATATTTTTCAACACACTTGCTCATAAAGTGGCTCTAATTTCACCGCAATTAGGCACATAATGACCCCTATAATCAAACTGTGACTTTTTCATTGCTATTATTCACAAGTGAGTTATAGAGTTTTTTTTATTGGTTGTTGCTTTGTTTTCAAAAAAGTTTCGATACAAAAAAGGTCGTGTTCAATAGTACAAATAAATTAATGTACCTTTTGCTTGCTCATTTCATGCAACTTCGTATTTAAATTATAGATAATTTTAACTTGTAAGTAGGTACGTGTTTAATAAATAAAACTTTCACTCAAATATAACTTTTGTTTTTTCTGTAATAAAGAAAACTTGAAATTCCCCATTTTGTAATGGCTAAAACGCTATTCGCGAAAAGCAAAAAATAAAGAAACCTCATTCTTTTAGTCTATGGCCGATCGCCATTGTAAGATGCGCGCGCATAGGAAAACTGATAAATTTTTCCCGCCTTTGCGAAAAAAAATTCACAACTCGTTTTCACTGTTGAAATTACAGTTATTTAGTAATTAAAATGTCTACAAGTACTAATTATGAAGAAAATGATTTATATGTTGTACACCGTCCGATATAAGATGTGAAGCCCTTAACGTTATGGAAAGTTTACTACCGGAAAACTCTAAGGAAAAATATCTATTAGCGTACCAAAATTTCATACAATGGCAAAACAACAAAAATACGCAGTCTTTTTCAGAAAATGTGTTCATGGCGTACTTTAAAGGATTATCTTCTAAGTACAAATCTAGCTCTTTGTGGTGTAATATACTCAATGTTAAAAAGTATAGTCCGAACAAAGAATGGAGTGGACTTAAAAACATACTTGTCAGCTTATCTAAAGAGACTCTCCGATGGATTTAGAAGCAAGAAATCAAAGGTCTTATCGTTTGACGATATTGAAAAATTTATAAAAGATGCTCGATGACCAATATCTGGCTATACTAAGGTTAGTTAAAATAGTTTTAAATATCTACGCGACTTCAGCCTGTGTTGTGTGTTGAGCGTATATAATTATTGTTTCTTTTTTCCAGGTTGCTTTAATATTTGGTGTAACTGGTGCTTGTAGGATACAATAATTAACAAATACCTATAACTGTAAAAGGCGTAGAGAACCATGGCCAGATGCTTTTAGTGAAGATACCTATCACGAAAAATAAAATACCGAGGTCGTTCACTATACACGGTCCATTCTATGAAATTGTTAAGAAGTATGAAAGTTTGCGTTCACCAAAAGCAAAAAATTACTAATTGTTTAACTAAATAAACTTTTTATCTACTAAAATAAAATTACTTTTTTGTATTATTTTCTTCACAGTGTGTTGAAAAACGTCGTATGATACACGTGTGTATTGATGATTACCATCCTCGGCTATCTTAAGACCCTCACCTAACGGCTCTGGTCTCAATGGCGCCTCAGTGGTAATCACCAACATTACTCACTTGTACCATAATGTACTATTGCATCTTCAATATTTGAATCTATAGAATTGAAGAACTAACTATTACTACGCTATTTATCCATTGCAACGTCTTCAAACCTTAATTACGCTCAATATTTGCATCTTCAGTACTTGGCTATGCAAAATTTTAATTAAAGCGCAAATTAGTTTAGTAAGGGCGGTCGCGGGCTCAACAAGTTTACTATGTAACGGTTTGCTGGGATCGCTAAGTACTTTGTTGCATACGTTTTGTCTTCTTTTGGAGTTTACCTCCTTTAGAATCGATTTGCATATTATATATGCCCAGGATATGAAAATTTATGGGGAGTTAAATCAAACTTTCTCCGTTACGTTATTTATTTTATGTTTCCATGTTTTACTTGTTTATGTTTCAATAACTATGTAATGTATTTTGACGAATATCAATAATATAATTAATATAAATAAATGTATCAAGGCATGTTTAAGTTTTTTTGATTCTCGCGAGGACCCCTCAATTTTCCGGGATAAAAAGTAGCCTATGTCACTATCCAGGTCCTCACCTATACAACAAAAAAAGAACTTATGTCACTCTCCAGGTACTCAACTATACCCATGCCAAAAATCACGTTACGAAACCCATGAACATTTTGTATGGGAAAATAAAGGGAAAATGTTTTTTCTTTTATTTTATTTTTTGTCAATCTTCCAATGTTTTTAATAGTTATTCTGCTAATCGGGACGGAGATAAATACAACAAATCAAAAACCATGAAAATCAGTCCAGCCGTTATAGATTTTTAAGTATTCGAACAAACCCGACTTTGTTTTATATACCTACTAGTTGATGCCCGTGACTTCATCCGCGTGGTTTAAGTTTTTTGTTATTCCCGCGGGAACTACTTAATTTTCCGGGTTAAAAAGTAGCCTATGTTACTATCCAGGTCCTCACCTATACAACAAAAAAAGAATTAGCGAAATTGGTCCAGCTGTTCACGCGTGATGCCGTGACCAAGGGAACTAGGGATTCATTTTTATATATATAGATTAAAAAGATTTGAATTAAGTATAGCTACACCTACCCTTTAAATCGCGCCTGCATTTTCTATTTTCTAATTAATTAAGTCAAATAAACAATTGTCAATCGAGTTTTAAATAAATGCTGTTTGTTACCTTTCATCAGATATTATAACCGCTGGAGTAGAGTTTGGCGACTGAAAAAAGCTACCAATAGGTGGCGCTGTATTATTTTGTCTCGCGCTTTAACATCATGTCTTACCTCAGTATGTGTAACAGCTTATCTTGTTATACCAGCATGATATTTTGTCTGACTAATAACAAGTAGTCTAAATACATATTTTTGGAATCGGATACCCTTTCTGGTATCCTAACTCAAATCTATAGGTATCTATGTTAATACTGGTATTCGGTTATCTATAATATAAAAATAAGTCGGATTTTCCTTCCTGACGCTATAACTCCAGAACGCACGAACCGATTTCCACGGTTTTGCATTCGTTGGAAAGGTCTCGGGCTCCGTGAGGTTTATAGCAAAGAAAATTTCAAGAGCGGGAACGGGAACGGAAAACCGAATTTCACGCGGGCGGAGCCGCGGGCAAAAGCTAGTGCATTATAATAATTTAGTCATTAAAATAATATTAGCGACTTGCGGTTGCCCGCGTCTTCGTCTGCGTACAATTTCTCATTTACTATGAGATTATGAAATTTTCCCGCTGCAAAAGGTCTACCTACTGAGGCTATATAAAGCGTATACAGGTCTGTTATTGTCTAATAACCTAAATGGCGATTTTCATGTCTGTAACTTCAGAAACATAGGACGTTCATACAAACTTCTAATCCCCATTTCATCCTCTTAACTTTCCTCAAAACCGTTTCTTAGCTGATATCTACGTGTTAAAAGGAACCTTCTAAATTCCAAATATTTATGTCTTATTGTTCCTGAGATATCGTGATTAGTCAGTCGCTTTTATATATTATTTAGATAGTGTGAGTCGTCGTCGTGTATATTAGTAGCTAGTGATGGATGTAAGCTATAGGTAGATATAGTGTTACATCACATTATTAGCTGTGAAAATTTTTCCAAGTATACCATCATCGGATTACTACAAGTATGAAGATTGGGTTAATTTTAAGAAACTGGTGGTGGTGGCTGGTGGTGGTGGTGGTGGTGGTGGCCTGGCGGGAGGCTTCGGCTGTGGCTAGTTACAACCCTACCGGCAAAGACGTGCCGCCAAGCGATTCAGCGTTCCGGTACGATGCCGTATAGAAACCAAATAGGGGTATGGGTTTAATATAACTGCTATGCCCCTAAAAATTTAGCCCGCTATACCATCTGAGACTGCATCATCACTTACCATCAGGTGAGATCGCAGTCAAGGGCTAACTTGTAGTGGATAAAATAAATAAAAATAAACTAACTGCCGCACTCAGAGTTACTAAACCATTAAACCATTATTAACTAAGGCACAACTTAGTAGAGATTTAAATAAAAAATCTAATACTAATGAGTTCCTTAACGATTAAAGACAGTGCGGCAGTTAGTATATTAAGAACTAGATGATGCCCGCGACTTCGTTTGCGTGGATTGATGTTTTTTGATTCCCGTGGGAACTCTCCAATTTTCCGGGATAAAAAGCCTATGTCCTTCCCTGGGATGTAAACTATCTCTGTACCAAATTTCATGAAAATCGGTTGAACTGATGGGCCCTGAAAGCGTAGCAGACAGACAGACACACTTTCGCATTAGTAATATTAGTATGGATATTGCAACAAAAAAGTTTAATAAGTATTATTAAAAGGAAAACACTGTAACCACTTAATATTGTCAAGCTCACTTAAACTGTGTCAAGCAACAACTTCATACTTAAACCCAAGTCCCAACTACTCAACTCTGATGCTGCAAGGTACTGCCCTCCTAAACCGTGGGGATTAAGAGTACACTAAAAAGTTTAAAATAAAAATTCTTTCCAAAAAACCGACTTCCAAAGCCACTGTAAAGTAAAAAATAATTTTGATTTCTACACACTATGTTGAAGTCGGGCGAGCCTGACGCGTCAACTTTGCCTATCTTTGTTATATACTCGCCCGACTTCAACATAGTGTGTAGAAATCAAAATTAATTTTTACTTTACAGTGGCTTTGGAAGTCGGTTTTTTGGAAAGAATTTTTATTTTTAAATGTATCTCCGTGGTTTGTTACTCCAAATCCTCTACCCTGACACTAAAAAGTTAAAAATAAAAAATCTTTCCAAAAAACCGCCTTCCAACGCCACTGTAAAGTACAAAATAATTTTGATTTCTATACCCACTATGTTGAAGTCAACACTATGATGCGTCAACTTTGCTTAACCTTATTATACCCGCCTGACTTCAACATAGTGGGTAGAAATAAAAATTATTTTGTACTTTACAGTGGCGTTGGAAGGCGGTTTTTTGGAAATAATTTATTATATTAATGTTCAGTGTAACAGTACCAAAGAACAGAAAAGCGATTCCAATATAAGTACGAGAGAGCATTAAATTATGCAAAGATGGCGTAGTGCCAGCTCAAGGATGTGTTCAGATGCAGCAGTTGCGCATCCAATTATGTCTCAACCCTAAAATATTAAACGACACGTTTCGAATACAAATTAACTAAATGAATCAATACTTTCGCCGCCCGAGTGAATTTGAAAAGTGACTTATATCCTTACTAGCCAATGCCCCCGACTTCGTCCGCGGGTTGAGGTTTTATGGTGGTTTTATGGGTTTTATTGGTTATAAAAAGTAGCCTATGTGTTATTCCAGACTATAATCTATCTCTGTGTAAAATTTCAGCCAGATCCGTTCAGCCGTTGGGGCGTGATTGAGTAACAAACATCCCTACATCCATCCAAACTTTCGCATTTATAATATTTGTTTATTTATTATTTATTATTTGAATAATTTAAGTATCAACTAAACGTTTTATACATTTTAACATTTACAGTAAGTAATTGTAATCTAATAATAATTTTAAATCGCTCATAATGTTGATTTAACAAGCGTGCCATTTTTTTAGTAAAATTTTGTTCTATTTTAAAGGTTTTCATTTTTATGCCTGGTTTGTTTTTTTTATAGATATTAGCGACGATGTCACCGGTTCAGATAAGTATGTGGGACTATATTTAATTATGTCAGTACTATATTTTGGTAAGAGAACTCGGCGCATTTCGGTTTTATATTTTATCGAAGTCGAAGGCCATAATCGAACCGCAATAAAAGCCTATTTCCAACACAGTACAAGTTTGACCGTTTATAAGGTATACCTATAACTTGTTACAACTTGCTGGGTAATTGTGTTCTGTGAGGGTATCATAACCTGTCAGTTGTTCTAAACTTCGATGAGAAAACTTTGCAGGATCACGTATATTATCTTACAAACTATGCATAAGTGATCGACTTACTGTAGTTATCATACAAATAGTCAAATTTCAGAAAAACATCATACCGACGTTGTAAATCTGTGTTCCCTTTCTGTACCTAATATATAAATAAAATGGTAAGCCTGGAATATTTTTCTATTGCTCTGGTTCATCAGTATTTACCAATTACCGTGGTATTTGTTGAGTGTGTAATCGAATGTATTGACGGATGACAGTATATATCACGGATTTCTAGATTTCTGATAAATACCTTTTTTTTTGACGACCTCCGCGGCGCAGTGTGTAGCGCTGTTGCCTTCACGTGCGGAGGTCTCGGGTTCGATCCCCGGCAGGGTCAATTTGGGAATTTATAATTTCTGAATTTTCCCTGGTCTGGCCTGGTGGGAGGTTTCGGCCGTAGCTAGTTACCACCCTACCGGCAAAGACGTGCCGCCAAGCGATTGAGCGTTCCGGTACGATGCCGTGTAGAAACCGAATAGGGGTATGGGTTTAATATATTGCCCTGCCCCTAACAGGTTAGCCCGCTACCATCTTAGACTGCATCATCATTTACCATCAGGTGAGATCGCAGTCAAGGGCTAACTTGTAGTGGATAAAAAAAAAAAAAAAAATACTGATAACAGTTTGTGATAAATACTGACATCTGTCAATACACTACATTACACGATCACTAAATACAATAATACCACGGTATCGCGTTAGCAAATAAAAAATTATCTATTTCATGTTTCAACTTTATGAAATCCTGATGCTGTAGGTGTACCGTACTACATGAAATCATCAAAACTAGTGAGTTAGGAAATTTTGATGGTGAATTCATATAGTAGGTATCAAATCACGTGTATACGATACAACTCTGAGTCCCAAATCCTCAACCCTGATGCTGCAGGGTACAGAACTCCTTAAAAATAGTGATTTAGGATTTTTTAATGGTGAATTAATATTGTAGGTGTCAAGCAACGACTTTATACTTAAACCCAAGTCCCAACTCCTCAACTCTGATGCTGCAGGGTACTGGATTAAGAGTAGGTACACTAAAAAGTTAAAAATAAAAATTCTTTTCAAAAACCGACTACCAAAGCCACTGTAAAGTAAAAAATAATTTTGATTTATTTAATAAATGATAATAAATTTAATTTATTAAAGTATAACAAAGATAGGCAAAGTTGACGCGTCAGGCTCGCCCGACTTCAACATACTGTGTAGAAATAAAAATTATTTTTTACTTTACAGCTTTGGAAGTCGGTTTTTTGAAAAGAATTTTTATTTTTATACAATACTTAGTATGGACCGCTTACTTATGGACCGCAGTATTTATCTAACGTCTAACCCTTGCCTGATAAAGAAAGCCAAATCCGATATTACGTGAAGATGATTGTATAACGATCACAAACACCTCAGTTTGGTTAAGACTTTTCCGCTATTGGCCAAAATTCATGGCAGCAGAAAAAAAGAACATAAATTCAGCCATTAAAAAACTGAGACCACTGATTGATGCCGGTTTTACATAATAGGGCTAATAACGGGAATACGAAATAATCGTTATGGCTATGACAAAAGAGCGCAAGCACTAGTTCCATAATATAGCGTCGTCCGGTGTCGCAAATCATTACAATGATTATGTCCGCCAGAGCCTGGAGAAATACAATGGCTACCACCAGCTGAATGACGGCCATGACAATGCACTATAAATAGCACTAAAAATCTTGTATGCACTATCTCGGTTTGTTATTGTTTGCTACAGATTGGCTTTGTTATCATCTTTCTGACTAAGATTTACATGGCATAAACATACTAAAATTCTACATCAATGGACAGAAATGAAAGTGGTAAATATTATTAAACTTGTTGTCACACTTTTATCGTTACGCCAGATATGTTTTTTTTGTATTAAACTTTGTAAACGAGCATTCGTGTCATCAATAAAACATGAACAAACATGCGAAATTCTACTATGTACCTAATTGTTTATTCCATGATACATTTTGGGCCTATTGCTTACGGCATAGATTAATTATAAACCAAGTATAGATTGATAACTCCCATATAAAAAATTTTCTAGGTTAATACTATCGATAGGTGGCGCTACCAGGCTCGCTCGACAAATGATTATAGTAAAATCGGTGAAATATCGTATTTTCTTGGTTCAGTTTGTATTAATTATTTATATAAAATTATCAAAATACAAAAATTTGATAAAATCACTTAAGCAAATAGCAAAGGAGACTGAGCAGCACTATATGGAGTTTGGGCTAGTAACAAATATTTTTGTGTCTCGATGAAAGTTTGCTTAAAATAAAGTTTGATAACCCTACTTTCATATACAAAAAGAATTTTTAATTTATTCCTCCCAGTTTTTGAGAAAAACAATTTTATGTAAAAGGTTAGGTTAGGTATGGTTATACAAACTAAAACAGAGTCAACGAGCTCAAAACACTTCAAACACAACCCTTTGCGTTCCGCAGTCGGGTAAAAAGAAAAACTACAAATAAAACAGAGTCAACGAGCTCAAACACTTAAAATAAATAATAAACTAATAAAGTCAACGAGCTTAATATAAGAGTCACAGGGCTCCAAAAATAACAACACTGCACAAACGCGTAAACGCAAGCTGCAACATAGAGAAGTTTTAGCCGTTAGCGCATACGGAGGAAATAATATACTATATCCCAACTCGACGTACCAGAAAACGGCATGGGATTATTATTATTATTATTCTTGATTTTATGGCTTATGTTTGTACCAAATGGGTACAATATACCTCGCCAATGTCGATTAAAATATCTAAATTCGAATCACCTTTGCTGTCGAAAATAGCAAAAATGTCAGTAGTCAGTACAGTGAGCAAAAACCACAGACAACTAACCTGCAAGTGTTGCAACTAGCACCGAGTTGAGTCGATTCTATCAAAATGGTTTGCAAATAAATATCGATATTTTTTTATAGTACTATGAAAATGATAGTTTTTAATCGATTATAAGTCGATCACCGCCCGTTTTTATTTCATCGATTTCAATAATAACATCACTAGGTATGTCTACGGATAAAAATGGTGTCTGGTTTTACAATTATACAATTGGAGTACTTTTAAAATGATGAAAAAATCTCGGGATAGGCAGCACTTTGTTTTTTATGCCAAACTGAATTATAAAATTAAACTTAAATTATGAAAATAATTATCTTCTGACACAAGCATAGCCTGTTTATGTTCAGTCTCCTTTACATTCAATTAATTTTAACAAAACTAACTTGCAGAAGTAATTCGATTTGAAACAAGTTCTGTGTATTCTTATGTTATAATCAGCTAGTGGACCATGCAGTTATGCTGCATTCCTATAGATGGCGTCACAAACTGACGATACACTAAAATAATTTTTTCCTCTTGTTTTGGTGCCGGCCAAAGACGATATACTTATAAACCAGGTTGGTACTTGGTATTATAATTAACTAGCTGATGCCCGCGACTTCGTATGCGTGGATCGAGGTTTTTTTGTTCCCGCGGGAACTCTTTAATTTTCCGGGATTAAAAGTAGCCTATGTGCTACCTATTCAAGACTATAATCTATTTCTGTGCCAAATTTCAGCCAGATACGTAATACGTTATGCTGTTGGGGCGTGATTGAGTAACAAACATCCATACATCCACACATCCATCCAAACTTTCGCATTTATAATATTAGTAAGAGTAAGATCTATGGTGCCGGCTCAGTGAATTGTGCGTTTCTTGTGTTTTTAGGGTTCCGTACCTCAAAAGGAAAAAACGGAACCCTTATAGGATCACTTCGTTGTCCGTCCGTCTGTGTGTCAAGACCCTTTTTCTCAGGAACGTATGGAGGTATCAAGCTGAAATTCATATCAATCAGGTCTACGGTCCCTTAGAGCTGTGAAAAAATCAAACTTAAAAGCCTACACAATCAAAAGATACAGCCGTTTATGCTGCAAATTTTGGATTTTCTTGCACTCGCGAGGGAATCAAAACCTACAGGGTACTTCCCGTGAACTTAGAATCTTGAAACTTGGTACGAAGCAACGTCTTATAAAACAGATATATAGGAAGAATTGCGAAAAGCATAAATTTTTAGTTATATCATTTAATTAAAATATTTTTAATAATTAGGGTTCCGTACCTCAAAAGGAAAAAAACTGAACCCTAGGATCACTTTGTTGTCCGTCCGTCTGTGTGTCCAGACCCTTTTTCTCAGGAACACATGGAGGTAGGCACCAAGCTGGAATTCATATCAAATACCTACTCAGGTCTACTGTCCCTTGGAGCTGTGAAAAAATCAAACTTCTAAGCTAACACAATCAAAAGATCTACAGCCGTTTTTGCTTTGCCGTCTTTCTACACGTGCAGTCTGTGTATAGACTATACGCAGCGGACCTACAATGCTCTGCGTGTTCAATATAACAATGTGCTGAGGGCGGTGCTGAGGAGGCCTCGACACTGCAGCGCGTCGGCCATGTTCGCGGACGCTCGCGTGGATGATTTCTACGCGATCGTGCGCAAGCGTGCTGCGTCTATGATGTGCAGGCTAGTGAGCAGCACCAACACCCTCCTCAGTACGTTGGCTACTAAGCTGGACAGTCCTCTCTGGAGGCGCTGGAATGGTGCACGCATTCTCATGAGGAGGCCTCAAAGAGACCTGTAAATGTGTCGAGGCTTAGGTTTGAGAGTAGGGTAGGTTAGTTTAGGTATTTTATGTTGTTTTTTTACTAACATAAGTTAAGTGATTGTTACTAACAAGTTATGGGTGTTGAAGCCTGAAATAAAAAGTTATTATTATTATTATTATTTGCTGCAAATTTCGACACTCGCAAGGGAATCAAATCCTACAGGGCACTTCACGTGAACCCAGAATCTTGAAATTTGGTACGAAGCAACGTCTTATAGCACAGATAAAGGAAAAATTGCGAAAAGCATAATTTTTTAGTTACATCCATACTTCCATACTATATCCATACTCCATACTATAATATTATAAATGCGAAAGTGTGTCTGTCTGTCTGTCTGTCTATCTGTCTGTCTGTCTGCTACGCTTTCACGGCCCATCTGTTCAACCGATTTGGATGAAATTTGGTACAGAGATAGGTTACATCCCGGGGAAGGACATAGGCTTCCGCGTTCAAGAGTTCCCGCGGGAATAAAAAAAAAACATCAATCCACGCGGACAAAGTCGCGGGCATCATCTAGTCATATAAGAAAAAAAATATTTTTAATAATTTTAAACTTACCCTTTCCGCATGAACGCGTAGAGGTATTAAATTGAAATTAAAATATTAGATAAGATGAATAAAAAAACTATAACTTTTACTTATAGGATATACCTACATGTTTGTACGGAACCCTCGGTGCGCGAGTCCGACTCGCACTTAACCGGTTTTTTTTTTGTTTGTGACCGTGATAAGACTAATGGACTCCGAGATCCTGCTACTTAACTGCTGACCTACGCTTGTTCTGGACTCTGAGATTCTGCTGCTATACGATTAATCTTTGAGGTTAAGTTTGGCAATTGTTAGGTATTCTTTAGCCATTTAGCTAATAATAATATATTTATCGACATACAGGGTTCCGAAATATGTAAATCCATACTTAATATTATAAATGCGAAAGTGTGTCTGTCTGTCTGTCCGTCTGTCTGTCTGTCTGTCTGTCTGTCTGCTACGCTTTCACGGCCCATCTATTCAACCGATTTTGATGAAATTTGGTACAGGGATAGATTGTATCCCGCGGAAGGACATAGGCTACTTTTTATCCCGGAAAATTTATGAGTTCCCGCGGGAATCGAAAAAATTTGGTCCACGCGGACGTAGTCGCGGGAATCATCTAGTAAATAAATATAATATAGATAATTATTTTATTTATAGCTAGCTAATTACAGTAGAAGTCTGGTTGATGGCGATATAATTTAGGTAGGTACTTAGGTAATAATCAAGAAAAAATATTTACAGTAGGTATTGTGCATTATTCAAGAAATACTTGATAAAAAAACTAAATTTGCCATTACTCTAGAGTCTACCTACTTCAGAACTATAGGCACATTAGTTCTGATCTGCTTAGAGCCTTCGGTCATGGCTAGCTATAACCCTACCGGCGAAGCCAAGTGCTGCCAAGCGATTTAGCGTACCTAGAAATCGATTTGGGGTTTATTATAAGTACCAAGCCGTTATACCCCTTCTTATTAGCCCACTACTATCTTAGGCTACATCATCAAATACCATCAGGTTGAATCGCAGTCAAGGGCTGACTTGTGAAAGAATCAAAAAACAAGAATAACTAACATATATAAAAATACTTTTAAAAAACACAAAAACAAGTGATCAAGATTGTTTTAAAAAAAATATATATATAATTAGACACGTTTACGTGCTCTCCGAGGCACGGGGTTGAAACACCGCCAACTTCCTAACTCCGGGCTAGTATTGAGAATTTCTTGCCAGAAAAACCCAATACTTGTTATGGCCCGGCCCGGGACTCGAACCCGGGACCTCGTCGGTCGCAGTCAAAGACAATATAATATAAACCTGTATTATAATTAATCTATGCTCGCAGTCCAACATGCTAACCACTATACCAACGAGGCAGTCATGGATATATAACTATACGTTAGATGGCACTAGGTAAGTTTGATCGAGTTGATGATTCAACTACTACTCGTTAGATGGCAATAGCTATGTTCGTTATTAATTATTTTTCAGCTTGCACAGTTACGCCATCTCAGATAATGCGAAGAACTTTAATGCGCATTTAGCGAGCTTTGATTTAATGTATGAAGAGAACAGTCTTATACTGGTTTATATATTGTCTTTGCTTACGGATAGGGATAATAGTACGCGCAAGAAGTCGCGGTCACCATCTAGTTTATAATAAGTATTAGCAAAGTCTAAGGAAATACGTTCTTTATATTTGTGTGTTTGTATTATTTTTAAATGGAACTAGTTATACTTAGTTAAAGGACTCGCGTCCATACTAGTCTGGTCCAATCAACACTCATGTTTACCAATGTTATAAGTACTAAGCCGAAGCCTTTGTCTCAGAAAACCCTATAATAAGCCCTACAAATCTACACATAATACATTATCAAAATTATTATATTACAAGACCTCAACTACGTGTCAACAAAAAAAATATGTCTGTGGAGTAGTGCATGGGTGCATAATCTGCAATCTCTTTTGACCCAGCACATTATGACCAGTATTTAAGTAGGGTCTGCTAAAAATACTAACCCACATTTGGCAGTTGGCCAGTTTTTACGCAGAGCAATACGACTGCACCATCTTATCTCTAAAATCTTTAAAAAAGCGAACTACTTAGTCTGAAATACTAGGATAAGATTATTTTAAATAAAGCTCATCTAAAATTTATCTTGGACTATTTAACTTTCAGCATCTCTAAAATCATATTTTTTGGTTTATCCTGCACATTCACGCCACAAAGCAAAGGATCGACGCGATTTTTTGCATGGGTAGGCATAGTTGAGGACCTAGGCGTGATATAGGCCTCTTTTTATCCAGGGAAGTTAGGGAGTGGGAATTTAAAAAAAAACTTATTCCACGCGGACGAAGTCGCAGGCATCAGCTAGTGGATAAAAAGTAAATAGACTGTAATATAATATGTATCGCTATATAAACTGATGAAACTGGGTCACAATGCTATTTACAAAATTTCTACAAATTTATTGACAAAAAAGTGTTGCCTATACAGTATTAAATAATAAGAATTTAGGTTAATGTATCAGATCCATTGGAGCCAAGACAAACTGCAGTTGGGTATCCTGTAATAATAGCTTTGTCTGTTATGCTGAAACCCTTCATTGCTTATGTCGGCCAAGCTCTGAGGCACAATCAGACTTGAATAGGTACGTTCGTGTCGCATCTCAGTAATATAACTTGCGTAGCAACGTATAGCCGTTGCTACGTCGTTACAATAACCTCTTCCTTTTTACTTACCTTGACATGTCTCAGTTGCATTTTCCATTGTACCTTCTGTTTTAATATACATTAACTTTGCACCTTAATTCCTTTTTTAACAAGCAACACGAAATAACGTTCACACAGCTTGGTAATTATATGGATGACTAAGTTTATCCTTTTCTTTAATACCTCGGACCTTATAATACACGTTCACACGTTAATCCTTTGACCACAAGGTTTTTATCACTAACATTTTACAATTATTGTTAAAGCTCAAAAACATTGACAAAACATTTTTTCTAGGGGACAAAAAGTACGCGTAACCCACTTTTACTGAAATGGGTCTATAATCTGTATACCCCGCACTAAGGTACCTTAATCCACGTCGAGTATTACTATAGCAAGCTAAACGTATATACAAAAACCGTACCGATTGTTTTGTTGAACCATAACGACTTGTCGCTGTTTGAATGTCAATTCTTGGATTAATTAACTTACTCGTAGTGACTTTATGGTTACTCTACCCTGAACAACCAGGAATTATTTGTAGAGAGCAGACAAAGAATTAGGATTTATGAGATATTTGTGTAAGGTGGGTGCAGCGCACAGGTCCGTCTAATGGGGCGCTGGCCTTCCGCTGGGGTAAGAGGCATTTAATCTTCCCTTGAATTATGTGTTGATGTCGGAAGTCCGGTTAACTACGTCTGCGCTCCGTTAATTCTCATTCTATTATTTTCTTTGTTTATAATGTAGGTATGAGTACTGCGGACAGTTGCAAACGAATGAATTGATGATTTTAGTAAGCATAGAAGAAGCATTAGTCTACATTAATGTAAGAATATAAAATGCTTCTGAAAAGTTTCGTTCCAGGAATATCAGTAAACTAGCAAACACCCTTGACTTTGCTCCAGTATTAATTTCGAATAATCCCGCATTTTTTTTGTCATCATTAAAAAAGTAACCCATATACAAAACGATAGCTTCCTAGGTTCAAAAGTTTGTGCTTGACGTTGATGTCAGTCAATGAGTGACTGAGTCAAACCTTTTATAATATTATGATAAAGAGGTAAAGTTTGTGAGTTTGTGAGGTTGTAGGGGGTAATCTCTGGATCTTCTCAACCGATTTTGAAAATTCTGGTACCAATAGAAAGCCACATTATTTGTGAGTGTCATAGACTATATTATATTAACCTGGAAAATTAGGGAGTTCCCGTGGGAATTTAAAAAAAATATTTCACGCGAATGAAGTCTGCTAGTATTCAGTAAATAATTAACTAATCAGCCAGAAGTAAAAACACTTCAATCACCAAAAGAATCTAGCCAACAAACTTGATAACATATTTCCAATGTAAAAACTGTTAAATTTAGGTTATATCACTTTTTTCTCTATTAATTATGTATTGCGTTATAATAATTGGGTTGTAAAAAAAATATAAGCTTGTAACAAAAAAAGAAAAAACACCGCAAATCGTAAAAATCTTACATATTTGGTGGAACTTCTAACGTTGTTAAAGCTACGCGCCCGGTTTAGGGAGTTTATCAAAGAGCATTTCGGTTGGAGTAAAAAGGGGACCAGATAAAGTTACCCGATAACGCTTTTTACCTGTGTGTTTCGACGGGGGCCAAAATGTGCACGATTCGTACGTATTCCCTGATGTAATTACTGGAACTCGCCTGAGCGAATACGGAAACACAATGACCTGTAGCTGATAAATGGTACCATTTACCTTGTTTAAAATGATTGCAAAAATGCCCATATTAATGTAAGCTCGTCAACAATATCAGTTTCGACGACCTCCGTGGCGCAGTGTGTAACGCTGTTGTCTTAACGTGCGGAGGTCCCGGATTCGATCGAAATCAATTTGGGAATTTATAATTTCTTAATTTTCCCTGGTCTGGCCTGGTGGGAGGCTTCGGCCGTGGCTAGTTACCACCCTACCGGCAAAGACGTTCCGCCAAGTGATTTAGCGTTCTGGTACGATGCCGTGTAGAAACCGAATAGGGGTATGGGTTTAAATATAACTGCCATGCCCCTAACAGGTTAGCCCGCTACCATCTTAGACTGCATCATCACTTACCTACTATCAGGTGAGATCGCAGTCAAGGGCTAAATTGTAGTGGATAAAAAAAATGTTATGTTTATCTATACATATAAAAAAAATATTACGAAAGCTAACAGATAGCACTAAGCTACCGGATTTCTTATGCGGGGTCTTTGTGGGTTCTTATGGAAAAATTCACAGATTTCGCAGTCCCCGCAAGAATTGGAGCATTGAAAATGAATACAACAATTTAACATTTTTTTGGGATAACACATTACAAGTTGAATAATTCAAAATTCCAACTCGAATGTACTTCTCGCCTGCATCCGCATCTTTTAACACCATTACCATGACGATCGGTCAATAGTTATAGAAGCTACATCACTTTTTATATACGGAAATACCCGTTAATTTACAATTCCAAATCTAACGGGACCAGCTACACAGGTCACAATTATTAACCGATTTTCAAAACTTTTTCGCCATTTTGTAACTAAACTAGGTATTAGTTGGACCCTTTTTTTTCTTAAGTCAGTTTTTTTCCGAAATATTTACAATTTAGTAAACAAACACCACCCAAAAAATCCGAATTTTTTACATTTTTCGAAATTCCAAAAAAAGTTACCAGGCAATTTTCAAAATTCGAACGCTCACACGTGTCTCGATAAATTCCTCAACTCTTGGTACTATTCTTATTTCGATCCTCCCAAAATCCTTAGAGCTATGGCCAAAAGTCTCAAGCAATTTGCATCTGATAACCATTTTCAATGGTAAAAACCTTCAATTTAATCAAAAGCTCAACTTTAGACCCAATGATCTGAGGTATCGTTATATCACCTAGCCCGCTCCAGTACAGTAGCCAGTCAGTCAGTTGTATATACATTATTTTTATGTCGATAGATTTTTAGTTTTCAGTAAGTACGGTTATTTTTTTAGCGCACATCTTGATGCATTATTATTGATATCTATCTTATTTTCAAATCAAATATCAAATAAATATTATAAATGCGAAAGTTTGGATGGATGGATGTATGGATGGATGTTTGTTACTCAATCACGCCCCAACGGCTGAACGGATCTGGATGAAATTTGGATCAGAGATAGAATATAGTCTGGAATAGCACATAGGCTACTTTTTATCCCGGAAAATGAAAGAGTTCCCGCGGGAACCAAAAACCTCAATACACGCGTACGAAGTCGCGGGCATCAGCTAGTAAAACAATAATTATTCCGCATTTAATGATATTCAAAAATTAATAAAAACTCATTATAAAATTGTTAATAAAATAAAATCGCATTGCACTGACACAGAATTTACGCATCGGTGCAATTTATCGTACCTAACCGACGTTTTAAACCCTGCCAGCCAGTTTGTATCCAGTGCGCCGGGTAAAGGCAAGTTGTTATGCCAGGAATCGTAAACAACGTCCATGTGAGCTCTTGTTAGCCTAACAGGTTTATCTCAACGAGTCGAAAACATGCAAAGAGGCCAGCAGAGACAGTGCCGTAGCCCGTAGCGTAAGCTAAACACTAATCTTCAAAGTTTGCAGCTTCGGGAATCTTGTTATGTAACTTGCTTGGAAGGTTCTTTGAAAAGGTAACATGTTAGATGTTTGCACGAGGATTTATTAAGGTAATTACGTAAAAGTAGTTTTGAAAGTGATGTATCTCATTCAAAGTATTCAGTGTAAGCTTACCTAGACTTAATAACTTTGTCCTTAATAATGCTGTGTTTGTTAATAATCTATACTAATAATTTAAATGCGAAAGTTTGGATGGATGGATGGATGTTTGTCACGTCACGCCAGAAAGGCTGAACGGATCTGGATGAAATTTGGCACAGATATAGATTATAGTCTGTAATAACACGGAGGCTTTTAAAGAGTTCCAGCGGGAACCGAAATACCTCAATTCACGCGGACGAAGTCGCGGGCATCAGCTAGTTATAAAATAAATCTTAATGATGTCCGCAATTTCACTCATGTGGTTTTTAGTTTTTTTTAATATCAGCGGAAACTCATTTATTTCCCATAAGAGGTATAAGTAAAGGGTATCAACAGACATACTTTTGCATTTTACAGATATTATGATTTTTCGGAAACAGGTAAGCGTTGAAATTTGCTGCTAAAAACAATATCTACCCACGGATTGATGCTTTACAATTTCGCTATAGGAAGCACTGTTCAGTGGACGGTAATTCAATAACGCTTGCAGCCAAACGCAGTTACGGCCAATTAAAAGTATGCCACTCTCTCCCCGGTCGACGCCGAATCGAGTTACTGCTCCTACGGGAGCAAGCCTTGAGACGGGCCGCACAAATAACGAAGAATATTGTTTAATTAGAGTGCTTGTGCGATCGCTGCAAGGTAATATGAAGATCTTAAATGATCTTATGTTGCGGAGATAACGAGTATGCTGCTTACTACAATATTCATTAGTGGCACTTTCATATTATTATTTCTGGGAAACGTGTAAACAAAGCCCACGAAGCCGTACCAAGGGATTGACCCGTTCAATAATAAATCAGTAATGTAGATGATGATGATAATTGATATAAAATACTCGTAAATTAAATTACTAACTAGATACCTAATTAATTGACGAATTCATTTATTATACACACATTTATTATACAGATGCATATCTCAAATTTCGGCACTGGTAGGTAAGTGAACCGTGGCCTAGTGGTCATAGGCGCTCAGGGCGCGATTCCCAGAGAGACGCAGGTTCAAATCCTGCCGGTTCCGGAATTTTTGATATGTATGTATAAGTAAGTTTAGAAACTATCCTCGTGTGTGAAGCACTGTAATAAAATTATAAAATTCATTTATTATGTTTTAAAATCTTTACATCCTTTTATCTTGGTAAGTCTGAGTGACTTATCAATATAAAAGGATGTAAATATAATATAATGTAATATGAGTTTGCTCTTGTAGATAAAGATAGATTGTATTTTTTGTATGATTCTTCAGAATTCTTCAGAGTGATTGTCTCAGAAGCTTAAAATCCGTAACTGAAGCACCGCTTGGTATAGTCACTCAATAACGCTTGCAACCAAACGAATTGACCGTAACAAGTCAATTGGAAGTATGCCACTCTATCCTTATACCAGTCCCTATCAACGACGAATTAAGTTAGCAAGAAGCCCAGGAAAGTATATTTACTTATAATGAGTAATATTAAAACAACCCGTGCTTTTGTTGGACACCCTTTACAAACATAATAATTTTCGCTATTCGATTGAAAAAACAAAATTAATAATTAATAAATTAAATAATAAAATTACGAGAGAATTATTTGAGTGGGATTCTAACCTACGCCATCTTTTTTACGACGCGGCTCCTTTTCGACTAAGCTAAGGAGAGCTACTTGGAAGTAATTCTTCTACAGATACTCTGTCTCTCTCCATCTATACTAGTTAAACGCTTTTTTGGCTCTTAGGGCAGTTTCGTACTAGCGTATTTTTCTTGCGCGTATAAGCTCGTTTTGGCTTACGCGCTTACACGCGCGCCACACTTTGCGCTTCAAAAAACCGAATGTGTACCTTACACGTGCTTATTCCGGCGTGTTCGCTCAGACCCGTGGATAGTAGTAGCAATAGTACGTTGGTAACGTACGGTAAGTAAGAATTATTTCACGTGTGGCATAGGGCTGGCTCACCTGTACACGCTTTCAAAAACGAGTTTATATACGCCGAAAAAACGCTAATCTAAAACCACCCTTAGAATTTTTCCGTACTATAAAGAACTATTTTCTGAGTTGGGCACACAACATGTTTGTTTTGTTATGCTACAACACTTGTTTAGACATTAGAAATTGTCCTACGAATATTTGTTCAACGTACTCGTAATATCACGTCTCAGTGGGTCTAATTCTGTACTTTGGTCTATAAAAAGCTCAAATGATCACTATTTTATTCAAATTTTTTCTCACTTCATCACTTTTTATAAATCGAATAAATATTTTACTTTGATGTTTACGAAAACATGTTATAAGTAAACAAAACTTTTATATTCGGAGTGTTAGTGTCACCTGACGGTAATTGGACATTGAAATGCTTTTAGGCAATTTAGGTTCTCGTAGACATAAAAAGAAGTAAAAATGCGGAGTTATAATGAGAAAGGAAAGTTTTAAAAGTCATATTTTTTTAAAACTAGGTTTTTCACGAGCCTTATAGAATGAGCCCCTGTGCCTTATAAGTTAAACTAGCGGTCCGCCCCAGCTTCACACGGGTAGCACTAATCATCATAATAGCCCATACCCAACTTTATTCACATTATTACAATTTCAGCAGGGATCTCTAATTTTTTTGAAAATAAAATATAGCCTATGTTACTCGCTGATAAAGTAGCTTTCTTTAAGTGAAAGATTTTTTAAAATCGGTTGAGTAGTTTTTGAGTTTATCCATTACAAACAAACAAACAAATCTATCCTCTTTATAATATTAAAGTATAGATGAACTCATTAAGAGTTTTAAGCCTTTATTTACTTCAGTCATCAAATACAATTTATTTGCTACGAATCATATTTTAGTTTCCATTTGACACACAATATAGCCTTATTATTTAAAAAGGAAGTCCTATTTTGCAAAAATATACGGCAGAATATTCGAGTACAATATACTTATTTTCCAATCACACGCGATAGACTGAGTTTCCGCTTCCGCAGTAATATCTAATTTAAAGTTCAAGCGAGGGTTCTTGGAGTGCGAACACGAGAGTTCTTCCTGTAAGTCTGAATGAGACACTGTCATTAAATTAAAGTTTCATTTGTCTTCATTTGCTAAACAATAGCAATTATACAAAGCCCCACAGCGGGCGAGTAATCAAGCGTCCCTTTAATTAAGTACAGAAACAGTGCCAAGTAATTGGATCTGAACAACTGAGTAAACAAATCGAAATGGAAGGTAATAAATCTAGCAAACACCTCTCCTGGCGTCACTGAGCAATGGGCCTTCAAAAGTAACGCTCCACTAATCACAAACAAATTCATTATGAAATTGCCTTTGTGGAATTTTTGCAGCTCGGTTTAATAGGCTTGTTGTTAGTTAATGAATTTAACGAAAGTATTTAATCTAGTAATAGCGCTTTATCCACGGTCGCTGGTCGAAACTCGAGACCTCCGCATTCACATCAGTAGGCACTAGGTTGTGTTTTAAGGCTGTGCAGCTTATTACACTCACCGTAGGACATTGTCGGCCAAAAATGCTTATTGCCCACAGCATAATATAAAAAAGCTCTTGTAGTTGATAAAAAAGTAATATTCTTGTAACTTGAACACACTGGAATCGTAAGTGCCAAATATAGGGACCGGACAAAACGTATGCGTCGAAAGGGAACGACGTGTTATCATGTCTCGCCTGTGTGTGCAGGATATATAATTGTAGTGAGTTATGTGGACTTTCTCTCTTTTTTCTTTTTCTCTTTCTCTACTTAGTGTTTTCGCGTTAAAACTCGATATCATTATAAATTGAAATATCGTGACATAATAAAATTAATATTATATCTACCTACCTACCTATTAGAAAGTTAGAAAATTTCCTTTAAAAGGAAATTCAGTAACTGGCTTTTTCCTCTTACATTTTATAGCATCACCATGAAAGTGTTTGCACCCTGCACGTCTATACTAATGCTCCGGGCGTATTCATTTCCGTCACCTTGCATTTTTATAACCATAATCATGAGTATGTAGCCATTTTTTAGGATAATACAATTGGCATTACCATACTGTTATCTAAAAAAATAATCAAAAACATGTTTTTGATTATTTTTTGGTAAGATCTTCAAGTCAATTCAAATGTTTTTTTTTTTTGAAATATACTTTTACAAGCGCTTTTGAATCGTAGAGATACACGTAATAATATTATGTATATTGTATAACCCTTACCGATCGCGATATAAGCCCATATTCATTCATATTTATATTCCTGGTCTGAGAACCTTTTCATCCTGCTAGGGAATAGTATTCGAACACTTTTCATGTATGCTCCCTGGGATAGCAACAAACAACCTTACTCTTTTCGTTGTTCCCAATTTGATTGCAGGGATTTATTTTTATGGTCAGATTTATAGACGGTTCCAAGAAGATTTGCTGCTCAGCAAAAAATTGAGGCCGCTATAAGAAAATGGGAAAATATTTTGCATCTTCTTGGGAGCTTTTATTATTGAAACTTTTTTTAAGGTTCAAAATTGTTTTTACGTTATTTTTACGAATGCATGACCAGATATTCAATATCATTACTTCAATCTATTGCCGGCCCAATACCAAGCACGAATCTCCTCTCAAAATGAGAATGGATTGGCCATAGTCCATTGAGAACACTAATTATGCAAAACTCTCGGTTAGACAGGTTACCTTTTTAACCGACTTCTTATCTTTTTTACACCATTATAGCAACTGATATATTTATTTAATTGCTTGTAACGCAAAACTCAAAAATTTAGAACTTCTAGGATCGAATCCCCGACCACCTGAACGTCTGAACCACTAAGGATAACGGCGCTTTTAAAAAAAAAATTACGATCCCAAGAAAATAATTCAGAGAATAATGAACCTTTTAATTTTAGATCCTGTTTAGTTAATCCTAATATAATAGTTATCTCTATTAATGAATATGAATGCATGAATATACTTTAATTGTACACCACAAAAGATACAACATACTTAGCTAAAACAAGTAACTAAGTATACAATTTGTCGGCCATCGAATATCATCGGCCATTGGCGAATATAGCTACATAACAATCTTCTCTATCTAATGGTTTCAACTGAAATACAGAACATCCGACGGCAAATATTATCTAAAAGTTTAACTTTTCATCTTGCCAGACAACCGAGCGGACAAATTACTGCTTCTCGTGTACGATTTACGTCTCTATGACCGATTTAGCGGTGTTCGTCCCTTTTTCAACAAATGATAGTAATTTCCACGCGGAAATGCATCGAAATGGCAAAATGGCCTGCTAAGCGGCGCCCATTTGCGGAGATTGCTTTCCGGACTTGAATTTTATACCAGAATATTTAATATTATTTTCGAAACGCTATCGTAATTTACATATTCGCTGCAACTGCGATTAAAATTTCCTTTTTCTTAAAATACTATTTTTCAGGCTGGCAAGATTGCTAGGGACAATTTAAAAATAGTAATAACTTTTTTCTGTAGACATATTTAAATTAGCTGCTAAGGTGAGGTGAGGTATCCATTTTCACATGTTTATGTAAAAAAAATATAATTCTTATCTATAAATATATAACTAATTAATTTAAAAACTGAAAGTTGCGAACGCCTTTAATCTACCTTAAAGCCGGCTCTAATCTATTTTGCTTTACCTCCACCACTTTACTTACTAATGCGAAACTCTACAAGAGCTTTTGATAAAAATTGGAGCGAAAACTATATTTTCCAATATCCTCCTTTATTAAATTCCAATTTCCATACAAATTGGCTGCCGATGTAGAAGTAAGTCTTAATCCAAATCCGTTTCAAGAAGCTATATTTCATTTTGTTGCAATTTAGTCACGAGCGAGCGGGACCGGTGAAGTACACTTACAGTTTACTTACGTACAAATAGGACCAATTCAAGTTGCAATATAAATCGGAGGACTGGCTAACCTGACTCCAGACTTCATTAATTGAATAGATACGTCTGCTGCTCGCCTCAATTCCACCTTAATAACCCTTGATAAGACTCTATAGGGCACCTATACCTGCTCAAGAGCTCCGCTAATAAACTATACAGAGAATCGCACTTTGATTTTAATCCAGTTAGCTGCGGCTACTTGTCTATCTTCATATCCAGGAAGTAGCTCTAACTAATAGAGCTAAGGTACAGAAATAGCCATCTGTTTGCCGATGTCAAACATGCCCAGCAAGGGCATGTTTGACATCGGTTTACAAAAATTTTGTGAGATCCTTACCTACTAATATTATGAAAGAAAGGAGTTTGTTTGTATGTTTGTTCCGCTTTCACGCCGTAACTACTGAACCGATTGCTTTGAAATTTTGCAGACGTAAAGTTAGAAGTCCGGATTAAATAATAGGGTACTTTTTATTCCGGAAAATTAAAACTCCTCAATCCACGCGGACGAAGTCGCGGGTATCAGCTAGTTTTATAATAAACGAGCAAGCTTCGGTTCGGTTACTACATACGGCTTAGACTTATTATTATACATAGTTGGAGAGATTTTTTATTGTTTTATTTTAAAGATGGTCATTCGTTCTAAGTTAACGGTGGCTTTTGATGTATTTTTCATGAAATTTAATCCATAAGTTTAAAATCTTCATGATTGTTTCTTTTAAAAGAAATTTCCTACTACTGATGTTTCTAGACAGACTGAAAATCCATAACACAAAGTAAGCATAGAAGCGCAAACAGGATATATCTAGCATCAGTGAAACCAATTACATTCGCCATAAGTGTACATTTGCAATTAGCGAGTGGACCAAAAACGTGCAAATCGTTAACCGCAGCTACCGAGGGCCGTGTCTTCGCATATTCATAGCCTGCTTAAAATATTTTAATACGGGTCGACCCCACGCTCACATCGGCTTTCTGCAAATGTCAAATTTGTTTTGAAATGAACAAAAATTTCGCCTCCGAAATTGTTTTTCGATGAGAACGTGGAAAGGTTTTCATATAATATACGACTTCACTCGCGTGGATTTACTTGGTTTATTTAAAAAAATCCGTGAATACTGTCATTTTTGGATATTTTGTTTATTGAAATGCCAACAAATATTGTACAAACAATTAATTATACTAAAATAATGCAATTGTGTCCAGTTCTAATCATCATCATCATCATCATCACTACAGCCTATTAACGTTCCACTGCTGGGCACAGGCCTCCACTCTCATAGGAGAGCGGGAATTAGAGCTTAGACCCACCACGCTGCTCCAATGCGGGTTGGCGGGCTTTGACGACTATTATCATGTTAGTGATAATAACCCATACCTAATACAATACTCAATTATAGACATATACAGCATTAAAGATTATTCGGTCAATTTTTTAAATATATATATTACTAGCTGATGCCCGCGACTCCGTCCGCGTGGATGTATGAAAAATAGATAGTAGCCGATTCTCAGACCTACTGAATATGCATATTAAATTTCATAAAAATCGGTCAAGCCGTTTCGGAGGAGTATGGTAACTAACATTGTGACACGAGAATATATTTTATTTATAGAAGAAGATATATGCAAAAACAAAGAATAATACGTACAGCAACATAAAGAAAGAAACGCTGATATAAAGATCTCTTTAGCTATATACCTATGATTATCTTTATACCGCATGTTTGAACTATGTCTATTTTTTTACTGGAATCAATAAATAATTATGTGTATTACTCATTATTTGTCGATTCCAGTAAAAAAAATACATCGATATCGTTAGATATATGGGAAAACATAAAGTTCGCCTAAAGATATCTCCATTGTGTTGGAATATTTTTATAATATCCCAGTCTTTACTCCCTGTTATCAAGAATTTCTTCCGCGTTCACCCTCTTCCTTTTGCGGATCCACTTTAAGGGGTATTTACTTTTAAAGAATCCGTAATTGGTACTATTACGAAATATAACGTACAAATTCTATATTAAGAGTAGACCAATTAGGATTTCTCGTAAACTTTGAGTTGATAATCAATAAAAAGTTGGGTTCATCGACTTTGCCTCAACATGGCACCGCCCCACTAGTAGGGTAAGGTCCAATTGTAAAAATAATACTGTAAACTTAACTAAACCCCACGTTTGCAGTATATCTACTGAACTCGAGAAACTTTTGAAATTAACTAACGTGGCATGTCATGCTAATCTCATACTTTTAAGGGCGAAAACACACGAAGAACAAGACAGTACCAAACTTCCGCGTGAAACTTCACATGGAAAACGGATTTCGTCATGTAGCAGTAGTCTATAGCTCCCTATGTAATAAAAGTGCGCTCATGGAATTTTTGTCCATCAGATATTTGGTTCGTCCTAAATTGAACAAACATCGTAATTGCTTTAAACCCATACAACAGCTATCATACCCATACAACTCCGGTATCAAGCTTTTTAAATGAAAGCTCACAATACGCCCTGTTTTCCGATTTGTGGCGAATCCAGGAAACGATCAAATTATAGCGGCTTTAAGTTTGAGTGGCATCGTGTCTTCTTTAGTCGATAACGATTTAAATGAAGCCTGCAAGAATTTTCAATTAGCGGGGACACTGAGCGATGGCTGACGATTGTCTTTGGCGGCGTCTTCACCGCTCCCATCCATCTACATTTGAGTAACCGAGTGAAAAAGCAATGAGCCGCGCTATTGCCTCTCTTTACGCATAAATTCTGAAACAGATTCACCCCATTTTTACGTTTCACCTCAGTCCTCATTCTATAAATATACATAAGAGACGGATTCGAGGAATAAGTTATGAAGATAGGATGATACGATTTAATATAGTGTGAAGTTTTATATTGAGACCAATATTGGAATCAGAATACCTACTGAATATGGATATTTATTGATTTCCTCTGTAGTTTCACGGGGGGATGTACGAGTATTAGCAGGATGTAGAAATCCAGTGACGAGTCATTTCAATAATTTTAATTTCAGCATGTGTCATACATTTTCATGAGACCTTGCTTTTTTTATTCCATAGATTTATTCGCTTTGGAATATTTAAGAATCGACACGAGACTTTCGAACTTGTCACCAAAGAGCTACTTTCACGACCAATTCTAGCATGTATAACTGTATTGTATCATTATTATTTTTCAGTAATGACTGCCTCAACAAGTCTACACTTTAACCACAGAATATAATTAGTAGGTATATTACTACTTTAACTATTCTAGAAGTCTAGTAAGAAAAGTTATTTTGCAAACATTCGTAAAGCAAAGTCCTAAAATGATCAGTAAGCACGTTTCCCGTATTCCGAAGCTCATTATAGCCTTTTAACACATACCAACATTCCATTTTGTCATAATTCGGACCATAATGTCGTGCTGGTAGCTGATAAAAGCCTCCGAAACAAATGAGATGCCTCATGAAAATGTGATAATATGCAAATGCCTACGGCTACTTGATACGAAAATTTCATACTGATACGGCTCTTTTGCACACGTTTCAATTTGCATTATTTTTTATCTTTTATTTCAATAAATATTAAATGTATAAAATAAATCATTTATTTAACAGTACAGTAAATGTACATGAATCAGCCAGGTCATAGAAAAAATCCTTCGCCCAAGATGTAAAAGGCAAAACTCGATAGCAAAACAAAAATTGCTACTTTAATACATAACACTACGTGTAAGCTCGTTAAAAAATATTTAACTTTTTCACAAAGCTAAGCTTAAAATTTAAAAGAACGCCCTAGTCAAATTATAGCTTCGTAAAGCACAATGTAGTTTGCCTTGACCTGACCCGGTTTTACCGCAAAGTGATACTCCGACTTAACCAAGCGATAAAAATGACACAAACCTCACGCCTTTATCCACAGCTACACAAAAACGTAGTTTTTACAGCCATGAAGTGGACAATACAATTGTAGGAGTGAATTTCACTGCGTGAATTTATGATTTCTTATGAAAAGAATTATTTTTGTTCTAAAAGAATCAGAACTTTCACCGTAATTTTCGTCAATGACACTCTTTGAACAAATCCAAAGGAGCACTTGGAGGTTTGGTATATCTTTCTGGTCTGTTCCCTTTCGTAGCATTCTTTTCGATTTAAATACATCAATATAGCGATACAGTGAAACGTGCATGAAGGGTGTCTTTTAACATAATAGGTTGTTGTGTTTTGTTGTGGTGACCATAATTTTCCTTGCATAAAGTTTGTAGTCTTCGAAAGACAAGTCGCGAAACAAGCGACGCGCGACTGCAAAATTTTGTAACGCATTTTCACACAATATGACCGAACTACAAAAAAGTTTTGTAAAACGTTACTGCTATAATATTCTGGCACACTTCCACCGTATTCGTTTACACTTCACTGCCATGGCGCTTTGTATCTGCCCAAGCCTCAAAGGTATGAAATGTTAATTTCACGGCTTATCATCATAATAAAGTCTAGGTCACGCTCAGACGAGCACTTTACTGACGTTCGGATGAGCAAACAGCGATGCCCTCACCCTTCACATTGGGACTTAATTTTGAGGGACACACACGTCAGTGTGTATCACACATATTAACAGATACGACGTAAAACCAGAATGAATACACTTTTTTTTTTGAGTTATAATAATAATAATAATAATATAAATAATAAATAATAATAAATAAATAAATATTATAAATGCGAAAGTTTGGATGGATGTCTGGATGGATGTATGGATGTATGGATGTATGGATGTTTGTTACTCAATCACGCCCCAACGACTGAACGGATCTGGCTGAAATTTGGCATAGGGATAGATTATAGTCTGGAATAGCACATAGGCTCCTTTTTGTCCCGGAAAATTAAAGAGTTCCCGCGGGAACCAAAAAACCTCAAATGGATGTTTGTTACTCAATCACGCCAGAACGGCTGAACGGATCTGGATGAAATTTGGCACAGAGATAGATTTTAGTCTGGAATAGCACATAGGCTACTTTTTATCCCGGAAAATTGAAGAGTTCCCGCGGGAATCAAACAAATGTATCTGTTCAACTGATTTTGATAAAATTTGGTACAGGGATAGGTTGTATCCCGGGGAAGGAGGAAGGCTACTTTTTATCCCGGAATATTAAGGAGTTCCCGCGGGAACCAAAAAACCTCAAACCACGCGGACGAAGTCGCGGGCATTCGCTAGTAACTCATAAGTAACAAAGGGCTGCTATAATTATTAGTTTATGAGACTCACCTTATTTCGTACGAAAAATACAAATTAAATATTCACATAAATTAGACGATGACTTCTTCCGTGTGGAATTAGGTTTTTTGAAATCCCGTGGGACCATTTTGATTTTGAGGGATAAATAGCCCGTATTCTAGCACCGTAGAGTAGCACTCTTCAGGACTTGCTAGAACGAAGAATGAAGGATGAACTAACAAAAAATACACTGTCGCATTTTTAACATGGGTAGTGCGAGTTTTGCTATCAAGACCTTTTTATTATAAAACCAATGTGGTACTTGGTAGTAGTATTTTTGCATTTTAATCTGTATCACCTTAGCTATTGTTTTTATATTTTATTAAATTACTCAAGTGCAAAGTAAGAACACAAACAATATTAGAGTAGGCAAAGATTTGGCATCGTAGCAGATTTGCCTGCTCCGTTTATTAGAGTATAATGTATATTTTATATTCTTGAAACTTCGTTTGAAGATAGGCGGCACTGAAAATTTCGGGAATCAAGGAAGTGACACAACATTACTATTTAAAAATGTATTTATTGCTTTTCGAAGTATTCTCCGCGAAATTTCACACATTTTTTCATACGATGGAACCAATCATTGAAGCAACCATTCCATTCGGAAGTTGGGGTCTCCAAAATGGCCGTTTTGTAGGCGTCCACAGCTTCTTCAGGTGATGAAAATCTCTGACCACGCAATTTATTCTTTATTTTAGGGAAAGTATAGAAATCATTAGGGCTTAGGTCGGGGCTGTACGGCGGATGGTCTAATAATTCTATGATTTCTTGCTCTAAAAACTCTTTTGTTCTGTGCGCGGTGTGAGAACTCGCATTGTCGTGATGGAGGATGATGCGGCGTTTGCAGTTCTCTTTACGGAGTTCAGAAACGACCTTTGGCAAACAAATGTTAGCATACCATTCTGCATTAACCGTTCTTTGTCCCTCAAGAGGAATAGTCGCAACATGGCCGGTTTTGGAGACAAACGTGGCCACCATTTTTTTGCAACACTCCGTGAACGAACAATTTTTGTTGGCTTTAACTCATTTTCGAACACCCAAACTCGTGACTGGTTTTTAGTTTCGGGTTCGTACGCGTATATCCAGGATTCATCACCTGATACGATGTTGTATACAGCATTTGAGGATCCTGCGTGGAATCTTTCGAGAGTTCTGACGCACCAAGTAACGCGAGCCGCTTTTTGCTCTTCACAGAGCAAATGCGGTATCCATCGGGAAAACAACTTTTTTGCACCTAATTGTTCATGCAAGATTATTTGTATTTGACTCATGCCAATGTCTAAAGTTGCCTGAATTTCGCGGTATGTCACATGTCGATCTTCCTCAATCAGCTTACGCACAGCATCAACGTTTTCTTGGGTGACTGCAGTTTTTGGACGACCTTGACGGGGATCATCACTGAGCTTGACACGTCCACGTTGAAATTCAGCAAACCAGCGATAAATTGTGGTTTTGGATGGGGCTTCATCACCAAATGCAGAAATCATCCGGTCAACACACTGTTTTTGTGTTAAACCACTTCGAAAGTCATAATAGATCATCGCTCTAGAATTTTCTCGAGTCAATTCCTTTTTCTCAACGACTAAACAAGTTTGACAAGACCTTGTGAGAAGACCGAGAATCTTTTTTTAAATAAATAAACGGTATTCGATTTATAAAACCAAGGAGTTTTATATTAAAAAGATTTTAATATGACAGGAACAGTGGAAATATTCCATTCCCGATACTTTTAGTGCAGCCTATGTATTACTTCAGTGGATAGAATAAGTAATCATAATATTACAAATGCCACTTTTATAATAAGACGGATCTGTTGCTATCGCAACCGTACGTTGGCGTTTATACCTAAACTGAGGAATTGCTAAGAGTTCAGAGCATAAGAGGGTGTTATTAACCATGACAACCCACGGCGAGGCTCCCCCCTTAACAACTTTTACAAAACACCAACGGTTAACGACGTCTGATCACCTATACAGAGCAGTCTATAATCTTTCGTTGCTGTCGGCTTTGTACGATGGGCCTTCGAAACAGCGGTTTACTATTATTTCGATTTCATTAACATACTAGCTTTTTCCCACGGCTTCGCTCACGATAGCTATATCTAATGCATAGCTTTTTTACTAACTGTTAAGTGATTGTTACTAACAAATTATGGGCTGGCAGTTGCCTAAAATAAAAAGTTTTTATTTGATATTATTATAAACTATAATATGTTTAGTAGGTATAGTTTCTTTAAACTCCATTTATAAATATTTTCTTGCGCGAAAGAGTAATATCCTTCCATCCACACAAACTTTTGCGTTTGATAGTATCAGAAGGTATTTAAATAATATAAAAAGTAAGAAGGAAGATTTCACTTATTAACAGCAATTACTTTCGGACAGCGAATTGCTTCTTCGTTACAAATTCGAAACACTAGGATATGGAATGCCCTTCCGGCTTCCGTTTTCGGCTCCGTGAATAGTCATCTTATAGGCAAGTGCGCTCTACCTTGGGCTGTATCACCACTTGCTAGCAAGTCTGATTACAGCCACGCGCTAGTCTATAAATAAATCTACACGCTTATTTTGTGGCTCCAACATGAAATCATAAGTTTCAAGTGTACACCCCTAAATTTGCAAGTCGCGAACTGCAGGGGTGCGTCACGTCCAAATAGATGACGGGATTATTTTTGTGTTTGACATAATCATAGTGACAAATTTCTCTTTCGACCTGCCAAATTTGACGTTTTCATGTATGACAAAATATGGGCGATGTTTTGATGTCAAAATAGGGATGTAGGCATATAATATTTTGAATGAGAAATAGGTTCTTTGTTTTTTTTTATTTCACTATAGGCATTCTTCATTTATTTTTATTACAAGAACACAAAAGGGTTGCCATCGTCATATTTTTTTACAGAATGATAATACACCTTTGATATTAATAAATTAATTTAACTAAACAGTTCTTAAATTTCAGTGTCTTTAAAATAGATCAAACAAGATACGTATTATAAAACTTGGACCACAAATTTTTATAACTGTATGCATTCTATACCTACTATATTTTTATGACATCATTTTTATATTATGTTAAATGTAAACAGAAGGAGATTATGTCAATAGCAACAGATGTTGATGCTATTGTCGCAATATTGCATCACAAAATAACATCAGAAGTGGGATGATGCTTGGGTGAGGACTCAGCTTATTGTGTTTCGGGTGAACTGAGCTCTTTATATGACGTGTTACTTACCACCACAGATCAGTAAACTAAACCCAAATGACAGCTTTAAATTTAGTTCTGTCCCTTTCGGCAGGAAGTAATAAGAAAGGGTTAGAAATATTTTTAATGTTGTTATATTTTTAGTTTAGAGATTACGTACAACAGAAGCAGCCCCATTATGGGTCCTAAATATTATTTATCTATGGTATTAAATTGGTCTGAGTTAACTAAATCATATAAACATATTATGAATAACAGGCCTTCAAAAGAGAAACATCTTTTTTTTCTTTATAGATTACTAGCTGACTAGCTGATGCCCGCGACTTTGGTCGCATGGATTAAGAATTTTTTGTTCCCGCGGGAACTCTATAATTTTCCGGGATAAAAAGTAGCATGCGTGTTATTCTAGGTCTAGGCTATAATCTATCTCTTTGCTAAAAGAGAATGACCAAAAGTGGGCCATTCTTGCGTCTTAATGAAATTAACGGAATAGCATTGGAAAATTAACGGAATAGCATTGGAAATATACTAAGGATTATATAATAAAAAATCATTGATATTAACTGGGAGTTTGGAGTAACCTATCTGACTTTAAAGTTTTGAGGTTAAGTTTGGTAATTGTTAGATTGTTAGGTATTATTTAGCCATGTAGCTTGTAATAATATATTTATCGACATGCAGGTTTCCGAAATACGTAGTAAGTCAATATTTATAATATAGATAATTATTTAATTTTTATCTTTAAAATGAAAATAATTGTTTGCGTATAAGTTAATTTAGTTTACTTTGTACCATCTAGATGGCACCACTTGTACTCTAGCTCGTGTAAGGCTAGCGTAACGCCATCTGGCACTAAGCAAACTAAATTAACTTATACGCAAACAATTATTTTAATTATAAATAAACAATTATTTTAATTAAAGCTAAGAATAAAATAAAATAGTTACGTATTTCGGAACCCTGCATGTTGATAAATATATTATTATTAGCTAAATGGCTAAATAATACCTAAAAATTGCCAAACTTAACCTCAAAACTTAAAAGTCAGATTACTCCAAACTCCCAGTTAATATCTTAATGATTTTTTATTATATAATCCTGAGTATATTTCCAATGTTTTACCGTTAATTTCATTAAGACGCAAGAATGACCCAAATCTCATACAAAAATGGTCAAGATCCTTTAAACCAGATTCGTTAAGCCGATCTGGCGTGATTGAGTAACAAACATCCATCCAACCATCCATCCATCCATCAATCCATCCATTCAAACTTTCGCATTTATAATATTAGTATATAGATTTTATTATCATAGTAATTGAATTGGGTTGATAACTTTCATTCTTGCCAAAGTGAGGACTGAGGAATAAGCTTGTTGTGTTTTAGTGAATACTCTAAGCTCCTGACCACACCGACCCTTTACTGAGATATTACGGGCACACCGCGCAATATAATACACAGCTATCTATTTATCAATTTATTATTATATTTCGTAGTGTTTATTGTTAAACTTTTAATAGAAAATAACTTGCACCGGGGTAAGTAAACTTGTTTAAGTTTGCTTGCGTTAATTATTACAAATATTCTTTCTCATATTCACTTCATATATTCTTTTAGATCATTTTTACCCAGTTCGTATTGCAATAGATAAATAAGGTTTTGTTGTACCTATCATACAGCAATTTTAGGTATATACTACTTAGATAAAACATACCCAATTTTTTTGAAAGATTTGCTGAATAACAAACAAATCTTCCAAATTATAATATCTTATTTTTGAGATCGAGGCCGAAAATTGCAAAAGTTATTCCCGATGCCATTAAAAGTTAATTTGAAGACATGACAGGTAGGTACACATCGTGGAATATTCCGGTAGGAAAATGTAGAATTATCCCGCGTCTTTATCTTCAAAGAGATGTCATCACCAACTGCGGGGTTCGGCCAGTTCCAAAGTTGTTTGCGGCACGGCTGGAGACCGCTCTTATTAAATATGCTGATGTTTATCATGATTCAGCGCTTTCGAGATAATAAGACGAGAAATATGAATTTAATTGGATGCAAAGGTAAGGAAACGTTACCTAAATTAGCGGCTTCTGTATAAAGAACTTGCTGGTACAATTTAATGTTGTACTGATAAATAATTTAAAACAAGAACAAGCAACTTCAGTGAGATATTTTAACGTATTGATTGTAATGTATAATGTGCGTATAAGTTTACCGTAAAAAAGATCTTCATCAAAACATAAAATTAGTTAAAGTCGCCAAAAGGTAATAATATGTTATGGACAAACTAGGAAAAAATATACTTAATCGCTGCAAAACTCTCAGCTACAACGTGCCATAACTTACAAATCTAAATAAAATATTTTGTCTTTGAGAGAGATAAACCTGTTTTGCTCAGATTTCCTCTTAAAAACACCATTAATTACACAATGAATATCGCAAGAGGACCGTCGACGACAAGTCCCGGGAGAGAAAAATCGAGGAAAATAATTGTGTCTATTCTTAAAAACAAAAGCATTTTAATTTGGCGCTTATTAATTTAAATCTTTTTATTATTTTCCTTATCTGAATAATCTTCTTTGTATAAAAAGAACAAAGTTGTATTCTACAAATATTTTGTGTAAGTAGGGGGATATTCGATTATCACTTTGTTATTATGTAGCTTGTGCGGTTCAATTATGTCAGCAGGTAAGGGCCTGTCCTACGTTAGAGACAAACGCGACAACGTGACTCGATACGACGCGAAGCGACAGTTTCAAACAGAGTGCCTAGTGGGAGATTTTCTTCCCATTCGATTACGAGTTGCGACAACGTTAACTACGATTTGTATGGAATAGTCAAGCGTTTGACAGCTAGCGCTCGATCAATTCCACAATCCATTTGGTAGAACACTACCATTTGGTGGAACACTACCATTTGGTAGTTAACGTTGTCGCGATCGAACGCAAAAAAAAACTCCCACTTGGCCTGCAGACTGCAGTAGCTGACCCGTCACGGTCACGCGACCAACATGAACGACAATCATTTCCTATAGAGTTGTATAGCGTTACTTTTGTGACTCACCTAGGACAACGAGAAGCTTCGATTCGATTTACCTAAGTATTTTTTATGTAGTCTCAAGCTTGGCTTAAACGTCTCCATCATACTAATATTATAAATGCGGAAGTGTGTTTGTTTGCTGTTGGTCTGCTAGTTTATTGGTTTGTCCTTCAATCACGCTGCAACGGAGCAACGGATCGCCGTTATTGTGGGCATGGGTATAGTTGAGGACCTGGAAATAGGCTACTTTTTATCCCGGAAAATTAAGGAGTTCGCGCGGGAATCAAAAAAACTTAAACCACGCGGACGAAGTCGCGGGCATCAGCTAGTATACTAATAAATATGACTGTCATATTTTGATTTAGAAATATTAAAAAAATCGTCTCGAACGAAATTAAGTAAACATTTCATACTCTATACTTAGAAAAAAATAACTACCTCGTTGTGTCGTGTCACGAACAGAGAGGTTCAAAAATTGCAGCTCAAAGGGCAACAACGCCGCTACAAAATTGGTTTTATATACAACCAGTACCCTGTCAGCTTCACAGATTGGTTTATGCCTTGTTTTATAAGTTTTAGAACATGTCTACTAAAAAAATTTAAAAAAATAAGGTACCAATAAAAAGACAGTAAACTTTTTCATGGTACTTCTTCAAATCTTTATACTTTTGCATTATTGCGAAAATGTGTTTGTTTGTTTGTTGGTTTGTCCTTCAATCACGCCGCAACGGAGCAACGCATCGACGTGATTATTGGCATGGGTATAGTTGAGAGGGTGAAATAGGCTACTTTTTGTCCCGGAAAATTAAGGAGTTCTCGCGGGAATCTTAAAAAAATTTAAACTACGCAGACAAAGTCGCGGGTATCAAGCAAGTAATATAATATTTTCTAAATTCAGTTCGCAGTCTGTTATCTTCAAAACATAAATAATCAATTCATGTAAATAATTTAAAGAGCTACGAAAAGTCTATATTGAAGGAATTAAATTGTCATTTCAGTTGGGCTATGCACTGACCAGCTACCGAGCTACGACGCGACGTCAAAAACTGTTTTGTGTGAGACAGCTCACAGTTTTGTAAATTAATTCGGCGGTTTCGAGCTATTACACAAACTGTCAGCGCAGGTGACACGCTCCTACTTCTCTGCCTAGGATTTGCATTCGGTATACTCCTACTAATTTAACTTCTCTGTTTGTTTAGTGAAACTAAACAACACCCGCAGTATTCCTGGCTCACTGGAGTCGAACTAACGTCGGAAAATTATGTAGTTATCTTCAGGCATCACTTCTCTTGTTCACTTAAATTTATGCATAACTAGCTGATGCCCGCGAATTCGTACGCGTGGAATAAGTTTTTTTGGATTCCCACGGGAACTCCTCAATTTTCCGGGATAATTAGCCTATGTTAATCTCCAGGTCCTCAACTATACTCATGCCCAAAATCACGCCGATCCGCTGCTCTGTTGCAGCGTGATTGAAGGACAAACCAACAAACCAACAAACCAACAAACCAACAAACAAAGTGACTTTCACATTTATAATATTAGTATGATGATATGATATGAAGTATGATGCACGTATCCATACTTAATATTATAAATGCGAAAGTGTGTCTGTCTGTCAGCTACGATTTCACGGCCCATCTGTTCAACTGATTTTGATGAAATTTGGTACAGGGGTAGGTTGTATCCCAGGGAAGGACTTTTTTAACCGGAAAATTAAAGAGGGAATCAAAAAATCTCAATTCACGCGGACGAAGTCGCCGACATCTTCTTGTAGCAAATAAAGGTCAAAAAGGTAAACAAGTACGTTCCTGCCGAAACGTTTAAAAATATATGTTTTGTCGAACTAACGATGAAATTGTGTTGTAAGTGAAAAACCAACTCAAGAACGTCTAAAGTGCCAGACAAAGCGCGTTTGCTAAGATGATTCATTCAGCCATTTGTTTCTCTCTTGTAGACTCCACTTAAAAATTAGACATACTTAATTCCACCCTAGTAATGTCACTATTTTTCTCGAGATCCTCAAAAGGTCCGTGCTACGCATCTTCAAAACCGAAAATGTTTAACCTAATCGCAGTTGAAATCAACAGTCAGAAGTTTGATATCAACAGATTTTATGAACTCATAAAGAGGATAAATCTAATGTTCGTTCGTTTCCTGGTCTAGTTTAAAACAATCTACGTAATTAATTAAGTATCCAATCGCTGAACACTTTACTGAAAATTGGTTTGACGTTGCGATTGCCCTTTACACCAATTTCAGGTTTGAATCGCGTACGCACACAGAGCCGAAACAAATTAAAGCTATTGTTAGATGGATTATGTAGCGAGGTCCATTTATATGTAAAATAGTGACGCGTACGTTCGGAGTCACCCAGCCGTACACGTGCCAGCCACGTCGCCTGCGATTTTCGCGTGCACTGATAATTTGACAGATTTACCTACCCCATACCTACTGAGTGAGAATGTATTATAACTCTATGCCCATACCCCATACATTTAAAAGTAATGGGGATGTTTCTACTTTGCTGGATAAATAAAATAGCTAGAGTTTTTATTGCAAAAAAAGTTTGCGCTTGACGTCTAAATAAAATAAATAAAAATCTCTAGGTATACTTGGCTATAAATATGAAATGCACGTACATTTTAAGTAAGATAGACGTTATATTTGGACCGGTTGAAATTAATATCCAATACTTAGGTCTACGGTCACTTGGAGCTTTAAAAAAATCAAGCTTTTAGTCAACGCAATCAAAAGATACGGCCGCTTATAATATAAAACCTTGGGTAATTCCCTTTGACCTAAAATCATGAAATTTGGCACGAACAACGGCTCATAGCACAGGTATAAGAAAAAATCCGAAAAATCATTAATTAGGGTTTCGTACTCATAGAGCGTCAAATTGTTTGTCAGGCTTAGCGCCATCTTACGTAGGCAAGTTATTTCATAGCTGATTACGTGTTTTTATGACGTCATCTTTCTTGTTATTTACTGAATGAATTTACATTGTGTGGTGGTGCGGAACCGTGTGTTCGCTTTCGATTAATTAATATCGCGGATATCAATACGAGTAACCTCTTGACTCCCTCTGATTTAGTTATAGCTAAGTATACTGAAATCTCGCCACTTGCAGGCGTTCAGAACCCCGACTATAACTGGCATGCTCAACTCCTTATGCGGCATTCGTTTTTGCCTACACAATAACTTTAAATACAAGCTTATAGAGTTCACATTTCGATAACATATGATTTATGTACCTACGTGTTGCGTAGCGCGCCACTATTGCTACGAGAATACATTCGCGAGCACACAAATGATGAGGCCTTTGTGTAAGTACAATTCTTCAGTTGAATATGCTACTTAAAGCAAGAAGTTTGAATATTCATTTCCCTCGGATCTGAAAGAAGATGATTTTCAATAGGAATCACCACGTAATATTTACGAATGATATTGTGTCGTGAAATGTTAACATCAGCTGTATTCAATAGTTAAAGGTTTATTATTTTAGGTACGCCCTTAAAAGTGGCTAAATATTCCTATAAAATCGACTACATAAATAGACATATGGAAATAGGCTTTTTTTTTATATTGCGAGATAGTCATAGCAATGATTAGTGCAAAGCAATGATGAGGTCTAGGTTGGAACGCGCTTGCCTAGAAGATGCCTATTCACTCTTGCCTTGGAGATATTTATAAAAATAACTATCATATTTACCCTAATTAATTAAGTGTAAATTAAATTAGGTAGTTTTAGTAAAAAGTAAAAAGTTTTAAAATTAGGATTCTGACGAAATTTTGCAGAAAGTATTGTCGTGGAAGCCTTTCAAGAAACTTATATAAATAATTTAAGAAAAAATTAAGCTAACCCAGAATGCCGTATTGCGGTCTTTAGTGCATTGTTGTTCTGTACGTACCCAAATCGCTTTGCCGCTTGCTTCGCGTTCGTTAGCCGCTTGTTTCTGTTCACACGTGCATATTTACATTTCAATGCGCTGCTGAATTTTGCCACGCATTGGCTGAAATGCTCGGTTTCTGTGATGATGAACAATGGTTTAGTTGGCTTAAATTTTTACCCTTAGGTACAAAATATATAAAACTATCTGTTACCCCCGACTTCATCAGCATGGATTGAGGTTTTTCAGTTCCCGCGGGAACTATTTAATTTTCAGGGATAAAATATAAAATATGCTATGTGTTTATTCCAGATTATAATCTCTTTGCCAAATTTCATCCAGATCCGTTTAGTCGTTGCGGTGTGATTGAGTAACAAACATCCATCCATCCAAACATAAATAGAAGAACTCTCGGGCGTGCAGGTTTCCCCGATGTTTTTCTTCACTGTTATAACAAGTGATATTCAAAAAGTCTAAACAACTATGCTATTACTGGATTGGGAATATATAATGTACTTAGTGATAATTTTATTGCTTTACTTGTAAACTGATCCGACCTAATCTAACCCAACCCAGGTTTGAATATTTAATCCTCATTTAATTAATTAATCTCGACCTAAAACAATTCATCAAATACTCAAGCTTGCATATTTAAATGTGTGATTTAATAAATAATAATCCATATTTTATAGAATTGATGTTACAAGAGCTGTTGTTACCCTAATTTATATGCTCTAGCATCCGTAGCGTATGTAGCAAAACGCTACGGATTCATAAACTCCCATTAACCTGTTTATTTTTATAGTCATTGTATTGTAATCTTTATCCTAATTATAGCATTTCTAATAGTAAGTATTATAACAGCGGCTAACGTGTTGAAATTGACGGGGTTGAATAGAGATCAGGCACAGAACCTATGCTCCCATGCTCTACGATTCGGAGGTACTTGGATGTTACGCCGCCAATTATTCCCCTCCTACGTGATACTCAGAGCTTTTCTTGTATTAAAACAAAATTAACTTTGTCTACTCAAACTACACAACATGATCTACGGCCAAATCAGCCAAAATACCTAACCAACGAAGTAGTTAAATACAGTTATCTTTTTAACGCATTGTAAAAGCAAAGAACAGCTTTTACCATTTAAATACTGTCACATAAAATTTGAGCTAGCAATTTAGGTACCTATCGATGTACATTCATGTCCATCTACCATGTTGATCATCCTCGGCAACCCATCCATGGCCCACTACTGAGCACGAGTCGCCCCTCAGAATGAGAAGGGTATGGCTATAGTCCAAAACGCTGGCCAAGTAATGGTAAGCAGACCACAAATCTTTGAAAACATTATTGAGAACTCGCACGCAGGTTGCCTCATGATGCATTCCTTCACTGATAAAGCAAGTGATATTTAATTGCTTACAACCATAAATGTTCACAGCTCCGAAAAGTTAGAGGGGCGGTAAACCCCGGAACCCCCCAAATAGGAGACCGAGGTTTTATCTAGGCTTTCACTGCTACATATCAATCTATAGGGTACGCATAATGTGAAAAAAGTTATAAAAGAACGAGTTGTTATTGGCATCGTGTCTTTGTAGCGCAACGGCCGGTAGGTATTGCGACACCCACCATTAGTTTACATACAAATGGGCGTCGTTTTACATAATCCATCCTGTGCGATGGCGGCAATTTGTTGCAAACCGTCTGGATAAGCAAATTGATCGCACCTCTCAATGAATATTCAATAAAACCTCCCTTTATTGTGTTTCTAAAAAAATCGTTTATGCAGCGGTTTTGCGTACCTATTTCCTTTTTTAGACAAACACTAATTGTTTATTTAAATTTTTGTGTTTTCAATGTAAATTAGAGTTCAGTTTTAGTGCGAAAAAAATAATATGAATAAATAATCCATCACGACGGCGCGGCGGTGTTGTCTAGCAGAAGTACCTACCACATAAATTAAAATATTTTCTTTTTAGAGTTCTGTGAGAAGTAGGTTGAGTAATACTAGTAGAAGTCATCTTTATCTTAAAATAAAAGTGCCTCATAAAACGTTCGCGTCATTAACTCACTAGTTGGGCCACATATCCGTAGAATTTAGCCAATGGCTGAACGACCTATGCCGATGTCCAATTTGTGTGCACTGCTACCAATATGTTAGAGTAATCACATTGAAGGCAAGTTCATTTCTAGATTCATCACTATCACTACAGCTATTAACGTCCCACTGCTGGGCACAGGCCTCCACTCTCATAGGAGAGCGGGAATTAGAGCTTAGACCCACCACGCTGCTCCAATGCGGGTTGGCGGGCTTTAACGATTATTATCATGTTAGTGATCATAACCGGGACCGACGGCTTAACGTGCTCTCCGAGGCACGGGGGTGAAACACCACCAACTCTCCCTAACTACGGGCTAGTACTGAGAATTTCTAGTCAGAAAAACCCAGTACTTAATTATGGCCCGACCCGGGACTCGAACCCAGTACCTCGTCGGCTGCAGTCGACTATGCTAACCACTAGACCAACGAGGCAGTAGATTTCTAGATAAGATGATCTCTTTATGCTTGCAGTCAACGCGCTCAATATTATTGCTTTCAACAGAGTGAATTTATTAGGAAAATTTGGGGCAATGTGTTACGGATTGTTTATTTAATGAAATGCATATCCACTCATTCAATCTTATACATTTACCATCCGATAAGACTGTAGATTACAGTAGTAAAGGAATGCAATGAAAGCATAAATTAATACACCTTGAACATCATAATATTTTATTTTGAAGGTTATCGAGATATGAAAAATTAAATATTATTTTACTTATCCTATCTCGCTGTTTAAAAAGATTAAGAGGAAACAATAAAGGAGCGCCAGGAGCGCTGTTTAAGTACAGTCCATTAAACAGTATACCTGGAGGAAACCGGAAGTGGCGTTATAGAGGCCAGTAGGTACTCGAGAGCGACTCAAATATTGTGAGCTCCGGTTTCAAAGGCATACTTAAAACTGTTATAATATGATAACAAACATAAACTGCAGCAGATATCAATTTTTTTTAAAATTAGTTTTACCGTTACATTTAATCTTATACCGTAGATCTGGTTTTACGCGTTATCGTTCCAGAATGCTAAAATTGCTTGACGGTAGCAAATTAAAGGTGGAAGGGTGGTAAATAGACGTACAACCAAATCTAGATGCTATTAGGATAATAAAAATTTATCTCTTTACCTCTTATGATTACAGTCACTGCAGAGAAAAGGATAGAATGCTACGTTCTGTCATCCTAATAGCATCTGGATATGATAGTACTGTACTTCTTCAATCACTCCAGCAGCCCTTGCCAGCTAGGAATCTCTTTAGTATAAGTTAAATAAGTACGACGTTTTATGGTTTATTCCGGTCCAGCGATCAACTACAGGGCCGGAATATAGCAGCGTTTGGATTTCAGGCCAGAGCTAGAACTTGTGAATCGAATAATAAGTAGATACGTGCCAGTATGTCTAGTAATAAACAATAATTGCTGCTTGCGTTCAGTATGAAGAAGTTTGAACTGATATTCAATTAATCGCAATCATTGATTCAACTGTCACATCTATATAGGGACGAAGTACGATACCTATAACGTCTTTATTCGTTTTCTCTCAACGCGAAAATTTCGCGTCTTTGTGTTCGTGTCCAGTCACTAATATTTTCACTCTCGATGATATTTTATGATATTTCCCACACTTTATGTCAATTTTGTTTAATTTTATATGCGATCATTGAAGCGTTTGCTCTCTTTTAATTACCTTTTCATAATAATTATGATTACTAATACTCCTACAAACGAGTCAATTAATTGAGAGCTGCTCAACAGTCTGCGAGTGAAATTGTCACATCTGAGAGCATAAAGCGCGCTGAAAGGATAAATCCAGCGGGTTTTATGAATGGAGTCTGGAATCAGTCCGTATGAACATGCCGCTTGCCGACTGCGCCATTTAGTAACAACAGAATGTTTCTGTTCACTTTGTTGTAGTTTCGCGTATGTTATGAAAGATTAGGGTGCAAATACATTTGAACTTACGCCTTTCGTCTAAGTAAGTGGTGTAAGATTGGTAGTGTTGTATTAAAGCTCTATGAAATGAAAATTCTACTAAAAAGAAAATTAAAAAAATTTCACTTACGAAATTAGGATTATTTGCAATTATCCTTTTTTTCAAGGCCCAATCGTATCTACAAGAGATACGGCACTCTTGATGCCACCCAGATCTCTTTGAATGAACTTCTCTTATCTTAAAAAACCGGCCAAGTGCGAGTCGGACTCGCGCACCGAGGGTTCCGTACAAACCTGTAGTAAGTTTTAAATTAAATGTTTTTTTTAAATATTTGAGTTGATTGAATGAAAGGTAAAGTGCGGTTTACGATTTATGACGTATTAAAAAAAACTACTTACTAGATCTCGTTCAAACCAATTTTCGGTGGAAGTTTGCATGGTAATGTACAACATATATTTTTTTTAGTTTTATCATTCTCTTATTTTAGAAGTTACGGGGGGGGGGACACACATTTTACCACTTTGGAAGTGTCTCTCGCGCAAACTATTCAGTTTAGAAAAAAATGATATTACAAACCTCAATATCATTTTTGAAGACCTATCCATAGATACCCCACACCTATGGGTTAGATGAAAAAAAAATTTTTGAGTTTCAGTTCTAATTATGGGGAACCCCAAAAATTTACTATTTTTTTTCTATTTTTGTAAGAAAATCTTAATGCGGTTTACAGAATACATCTACTTACCAAGTTTCAACAGTATAGCTCTTATAGTTTCGGAAAAAAGTGGCTGTGACATACGGACGGACAGACAGACAGACAGACAGACAGACAGACAGACAGACAGACAGACAGACAGACAGACATGACGAATCTATAAGGGTTCCGTTTTTGCCAAATTTGGCTACGGAACCCTAAAAAACATAAAGTTAGCTGACTTGCGATCTAAATCCTATGAATGGAGGTTATTTAAAAACTAGTAAGTATAATACCTATCCTAGCTCGGCATCGGTTCTATATAAATACCTTATGTTATAGGTACTTAACCTTTCTACTAATAAAAGCGGCATTGGTTATGACCGATCACACACACAAGCTGTGGGACACAATATCATTATAATACATTCCTTCCTACTCAGATAAACTTCATAGTTTGCAGATGAAACTATATATAGCTGGCAAAATGAAACCGCGACTCGCTGGTGTGTGCAACCTCTTGTCTGCGAAGAAGGCACCAGCGCGGCGGTTTACGCTTGGCTTGGTATCCTTTACGCGCCTCAAAATCGACCTATATTTCGTTCGTAGCCTGAAACGAATATACTTTACAAAGGGTTAGAGTTTGATATAAGTACCTTTAATTTAATTTAAATAATTATCATACTATGCAGTTTTGTAAGAGTACATTTACAATCCACGTAAGTAGCTAATTAAATGTTTAACCAATATCTTGCAATAGAGCAAGGTAACTTAAGTACTTATATTACATTAAACAACCCCATTGATCTCTATGTACTAAAAGAAAGCTTGATGTACAGATATTCATAACTTGTGACAAGCCATAATTAATTTAAAAATTAAAACATGACGACTCTGCTAAAAAGCTATTTTTTTTTTCTAAGAAAAATTTATAGCCAATGTCACTCGGGATGATGATAAGATTCTAACGATACTCGACACACCCGAATCTGTTCAGAAGATAAGAAGTTATGGTGGAATAAAGAAAGTCACATACATACATGGACACTGAAAGTATTACACTCCTTTTTTGAACAGTTGGGTTAAAATGAAAGACATTTGATATTGATCAACCACTAAGTAGATTCTCTGTAAGTTTGCTCTAGGATCTATTTCTGTAACGATCGCAGTAGTACTTCCCGGGTCGCAAAACATTAAAGGTGCGCTTCAGTACTACTACTTTGATAAGCTCTATAGCCTGCTGTAACGTTACCTCCGGTTTCCTCCTGGCTTACTATTCAATGGACATGTTATATTCTTGCTCGGTTTTTTCATAGTTTTAGATGTTGGATTTTGTATATCCTTGCTGGGTCGTCGAAACAAACCCATACTTATTACTAACCTATTCTGTGTCCATACTAAATACTATAAATATGAAAATGTATTTGTCAGTTTGCTACGCTTTCGTGGCTTTCAAAGGATTTTGATGAAATTTAGTACAGGGGTAGTTGACTTGCTTATTAGTTAGTAAATACTAATAAGCAAGTCCCGCTGTGTGCATTTTTCCGTACATGCTACGTCGGAACGGAATTTACAGTATTGAAAAGTACGTGTGAAGAACCTGTTACGGTATATTATTGTATAATAATACCTAATATATATTTAGTAGTCACGTTCTTTCGTCGTTATGGGTGCTACGTATCTTCAATCTGAACTTTGGTAGTCAGCCTGATAAAACTTTGGCTGTCATGTGCCATCCCATTTATTTCCAAGCAGGTAAAGTCGGGTCCAGCCCCTTAAATCGCATTTAACCACATCCTGATTTGTTGTTCAGTTATACGTTTCTTCGAGGATAAACTGTGGAAACTCGGAGAGGGATCCTTGTAGGTTGCGGAAACCAGCTTAGAAAACAGCCGCCGTATCCCCTACGTCCTTTATTAGAGTCATAATATCATGTAACAACATAAAATATAATATAAAGAGTATCGTAGGTGGCGCCATGTCTTTGTCGGCAGCGCAGCAGCCGATACTGCGACACCCCCATTAGTTAACATACAAATGGGCATCGTTTTACATAATCTATCTCGTGCGTTGGCGACAATTTGTTGCGAATACTTTACAAGCAAATTGATGAATATAATTTCTCTCAATCCTATCCACAATAATAAATAAGTGATTTCTAACATCTTTTAGGCGTTTTTATACTTTAAGGATTAATGTGTTGGATCAACGTCACCGAGTAGGTACCTATATAATTAGAGAATAACATAATTTCACAACATATCAACTTTGAAAGCTCGTATTCAGCGATTTTTGTTTAATCACCGCTTGCAACCACTGAATAGCTACACCGATGTAGTGTCGACGCCCAAAATTGAACACTCAAAATATAATATTCAATAACAATAACATCTTCAAACCACTTCACTCTTCAAACCCAAAATAACAAGTAGGTATTTGCGAATTTGAGGTATTTGAAAATAGGATTCATAATATACTCCTAGTTACTAAAAAAACTGGGATGAACCCATGCATACCCAACGTTCGGAGCGTGATCTTTCTATTGTTCGAGCATTTCAGCCAATACGTGGCTAAATTCAGCGGCGCATTGAAATGTAAATGTATGCGCACATGGGAGCAGAAACAAGCTGTTAACGAACGTCAAGCTAAAGACAAAACTAACAAAACGAATGGTATACAACCCCATATATTTCAAAGTATAAAGCTATACAACTCGAATGGCTCAAACGCACAAAACACGATTATACAACGTAACTCATGGAATTCGTAGCAAAGCATCTACTTGTACAGCCAATTTATGATTTTCTGACCAATAATTTACCCGCTAAGTTCCATAAAATGTATTTGATTGTATTCTTGAGCAGAAAACTGTTGATTGAGGACAATACGTTTTAGTACGTTACTGCGAAAAGGACAGTTCATGCAGTAAGCTTTAAAACGTGACGCAAACCAAAACATAATGACGTGGGGATAGTGACCATTAATACTACGAAACCTAGATTCAAAGTACAGGTTACTTTGAATCTAGGTCAATATTTGTTGTTAAATACTAGTCGGTATGCGTCATACCGACAGATACCGATTTAAACCTCGATGGGTTTATCCTTTCCGTGCGCTTCATCAATCCTTTGAGCTCGCAGATATGACAGTTGCTCTCACAATAGACTGTTGAGTAGCTTCCAATTAAATGACTTGTTTTTTGTTCGAGTACTGAATTCGTTATTTACGTTCATTTAAATAAATAATTAAAGAGTAATGAGATATTGACGTTCATAAATAATCAATTATTGTTCGTGTTTGTAAATAAATTAATATGTATTATATCAGCATCCTGATATAGATTCATCCACCACGACCACCACTACAGCCCATTAACGTCCCTCTGCTGGGCACAGGCCTTCACTCTCATAGGAGAGAGGGAATTATAGCTTAGACCCATCATGCTGCTCCAATGCGGGTTGGCGAGCTTTAACGACTATTATCATGTTAGTGATAATAACCGGGACCGACGGCTTAACGTGCTCTCCGAGGCACGGGGGTGAAACACCACCAACTCTTCCTAACTACGGGCTAGTACTGAGAATTTCTAGTCAGAAAAACCCAGTACTTAATTATGGCCCGACCCGGGACTCGAACCCAGTACCTCGTCGGCTGCAGTCGACCATGTTAACCACTAGACCAACGAGGCAGTTCATTAGGTGATTCATCCATTTCACCCATATTCGAGAACAAGTCCTTAGCGGATGACAAACATATAATGTTACAAGGTGTGCATAGTATCCCTAATGGACACTTTCAGACCAAGTGGATCCACGTTGAAGCACTTTCTGATATTGTATATTATAAAAATGTCCCCACCTACTTGTCATATTAGGAAAATTACGTTGCTAACGGGCAACTCTACCTGAGCAATATTGTGATCATGATCATATTTCTTCTAATACGACCTTCAATAATTTTTCAGATCACTAACAATACAACAGAGATTTTATTATTAAATAGTTTAATAGCCTTATCTAACATGAAGAGCAAAAATACTGTGGTTATGAAACATAATATAACATCACTAAATAACTGACTTTGACCTCAGGGAAAAATTAATTAAAATGACTCAAAACAATTTGCGGAAGAAATATTCTTTTTAAATATAATATCCGCTTTATAGTTGACTGTGTTTTTAAATTGTCTCGTTTCATCGACCAGACGAAAACGCCCCTAGATACAATTAGAGGAATGAATCGCGTGATCTCCGTCTTTATCTTTTATCCTAGTTACTACCAGTAATAACTGCCAACCAGCATAATAGACGTGGTAATATTTCGTGAAAATATGAATTTCTTTGTTGCAAATTCCTTTGAACGCTAAGGAGGTATGGATCCCTTTTTAAATTTCTCTAATAGAACATTTTTCAGTAAAAACATTTGGGTACATTTCTCCGGTACGATATCGGAAGAGAGACTTGTCACATCCCGGCACAGCTTCCGCAAACTGGTTTACGTTGAGCTTCGCGTTTTTGTCACCGCTCGTAGTACATTTCCGTGTACCATTCCCGCCGGAAACAGGCTTTCAGTGTTCACCTGTAATGCAAGGAAAAGTCTGTAACATCGCCGAAGTGTCTTTTCATCGATGGAGTGTAAAACTTATTGAGTTATTGACGACGTATTAAAAATTATTGAGTATTTATTTAATAAGTGTATATTAATTAGTGATAATTGGTGGTGGTGGTGGTGGGTGGTTTTTTTAACTTTTCATTTGGGCAAATGTTGAATATTTTTGTACAATATTTTGAGAATGTTATTTCTTACAAGTTAATCGATAAGATTTCCTTCTGGAAGCAATTTAACCGTATACCTATTATTTCAAAATCTTTTCATTTATGCAAGTTAAGTTATTGTCAAGAAAGTATAAAAATATCTAAGTTATTATTTATAAAGAATTTAATTTTGCCCGAAAAATAATAAAAGTTATAAAAAGATTGTACCTACTAAAATGATTATTGTGTAATTTTAATGTAGCCTAATAATTGGAAAAGTTGTAAGCATACGAAATGAAAATGCTCGGTTAGTCAAACCAAGCAGACTTCACATGTCTAGCAAATACGATGATATTACATTTTCTCATATTGATACCAGATTTATGAAATATCTGAAGAAAATTATCCGACGCGTATCCTCGATGTGATACAATGTGATTGCCTTATCTCCCCCTTATTTTGGTCTTTACATGTTATTATCATATTGAAACCCAGATCGTGAGGATATTGCTTTCGTCTTTTCTTATACCGTAGCTGATGCTGTTTAGGCGAATGTTTTGATTTGTTACGATATTTTTATTTAGACTTAATCTGCTTTTGTATGTAGGAGTAGAGTAGGAATTCAACTTAACTTTGTGTTGGCTTTTCAAAAAGACTTGTTAAATTCTTTTCAAATGGGTTCAAGAATTCTGAAGAAGAATAATATGCATTTTTCTAAGTATACTAATTGTAAAGTAAACATAACGTGAGTGAAACTGCAGGCAAAAGTAATACTAGTTTTTGCTTGTAGTTACGCTCACGTTTTGATTGGTAAATTTGAAACCCCTATTTCAACCCATATAGCTCGTACTTTCAAAATACCTACCTTAGCGGATACCTATAATATCATTATAGATATCTGTTTTATTAGGGTTCTGCACCCAAAGGATGCCAACTGCCAAGTGCCAACCCTATTAAAAAACCTGACGGACGGAAGCTGTCCGTCCGTCCGTCCGTCTGTCTTAGTAACTTTTTTAAATACACTGATCATGCATTATGAAAAATAGATAACTCAGGTTAATCTTAATGCCCAATCCTTTTTGATTTATTAAAGCACAAATGAGTTACGCAATTATGTACATTTTAAAATATTCATGTCAGCCAAAATTAAAACTGGAGACAATGGAAGGGGAGGCGCGTCCTAGCGTACGATGAAGCCTCGGTATGAAAATTAATTTTAATCCGGGGGCACAAATAAGATAGGATTTCAGTTTTCACCCTTGCTTATCTTCGAGTTATTTAACAAATTTTGTACACCACAGAACGTGTAAGATATGATAGATTATTGATTAATGCAAAAAGAAACGCCCCGGTAATAGTTATTTGTTATACAAGAGTGAAAAGTTGTTTTTTAACCGCGTGCTCAATTTTGATGACCGAGCAAGCGAAGGATTCTAATATTGAATCACGAGCGCAGCGAGTGGTTCAAAAATTAGAATCCTGAGCGTTAGCGAGGGAATCGAAAGAAAATGGTGCGCGCAAAGCAAATTAAAAAAGTACACCAAGAAGGTTACGAGTGTGAGTTTTTAACAAATTAAAAACGGTTGTATGGAAATTCGACACCATAGAGGTAGAAGTAAATAGGTTTTAATGATGTTTTGAATTCACAAACTTCATAGACGAGTGATATTTACTAACGTGCACACGATGTTCTAAATTCAACTTACTTTATCCTCAAGAGGATAATAACGGCTTTTGAATTCAGATATCGAAGACTAAAAATACTCTTTCCGAGATGGTGGGATGAAAAAATATTTTGGTTTGACTGGGACTATACTGGAGGCATCATCAACTTTTTTATAACCAGGTAAACACACATACTTAAAACAACTAAACATTAAAAAAATTAACTATTTCTGTATCATTTTAATATTTAAAATGTAATAGGAAAACTTAATATTCATTCTTATTTTTCTCGAAAAATTAATATTATTTGCAGAAATAAGTATAGGGCACCTGAGGGTATAACGTTTTCACAGGTAATTTTCAGTCTTAAAATAGCTATGGATTTTGGATGAGAAAATAATAATATCAATAAGTTGGTCGTTATTATTCAGTGGCTGCTTCGTCTTAATAAGAAAACGTGTATCTTACGTTGGATATTCGCGTATACGCGGTGTCGTAATGGCTTGGAATCACAATATCTCGTTATATGAAAAAGAAACAAAGATATGCGCACGTGCTTCGAATATTGGGCAGATGCTGGTACGCGTTAAATCTATTAGCATAACTTTATACTTTAATACAAAAGATGGACATTTTTATGCCACAGAATTATTAGCTTTTTTTAAATTTCGACAGGGGTTACAAACTTTTGGTTCCATAGTACCTGGACACTTATGTAGATCAATGTGTAGGAGTTGGTAGGTATATAATAAGCAGGAATTTTTCAAACGACATCGTGAACTGCAATCAAAGAAGTCGTGTGTTCGTAGCCCTGACTAGCGAATTATAAGATTACTGACAAACTTACACAGTCAGATATTACCACAGAAAACCTAATAGTACCTTAAATTACTTCTAGCAAAAGTTTAATGCTAAGTTTTAAAATAAAGTGTTTAATTACCTACAACTAAAAATATTAAAAACAATAGTACCTAAAAAAATTAAAATAAAATAGGTACTCTAACGATTATGCTGAATTATTTAAATACTGTAAATTACTGCCAGTGCAAAGTAAAGTGAGATTGGCAATCCTTAAGGAAGAATATCACAATATACAACATCTTATTTGTTAAGAGCGGAAAAGCAATCTACGTAAATTATCTAATTACAAGAAATTTAAATAACCAAAAACTAATAATATTAACGGGAAAAGAAAATTAAAAAAAAAATTAAATATTATATTTTTTCTATTACAAAGGCACACGTCACTCAAACCGAGCATAATATAATATACCTACTCATATCTATCTACTCCATAACCTAATTCCGGCATTCATTTCGCCAGTTCACTCGTAAAATTTTAATGGTCGCTGGAAATACGCCTTAATGTAGGAAAACCAAGGGATCACCTATAACAAAGTGACTTGCTTCTTCGCTTATTGTGTCGACTAATTAATCATGTTCGTGATGGAAAGGGACGTCACAAAAACTTGAAACCACATCGTATTGAATTTGATGGGCGTCATTACAATAGTCTGCGGGAATTTATTAAAAAGGCTTATTTTTTATGACAGAATGATATTTACTAGCAAAAGTGGCTTTGCTCCCATGGGAATATCAAAAATTCCGACCTAATTCCTGGTCTACATTATAAAGAGAGCCTCTGTGCAAAAATTGATCTTTCTAAGGTCTTAAGTCTCAGTCCTATGTCCAAGGCTGGGCATTAATGAGTGAGTCAGTTTTTTTTAAATGTCCCCTTGGAATGTCTCAACATTATTTTATTTGGTAGAAGTTTTAATTGATGTTTTAAAGCGAAGAAGGTACTCTTCACGTTAAAGACCTAGTGAAATTTTGGCCAATTGATCTACTTCGACATTGACATAATATTATGTAAGTTGTACAGATTCTCGATTACTATAATTTACTCACCAAAGATTATTTATTTTGCCATTAGCAAAAAGCTGTTTTGTAGTGAATGAAAAATGTCGCCAGAACATAGACATATCCATTGCTCTTTTAGGAGTAATTGTTGATATTTCTCTCTTAAGAAAAATATTGCGGAGACCCAAATATTTTCAACAGGAAACAGGCAGTAAGGCACTGTATGCTCCAATTTTTATCTCTACAAAAGACGTCCATTGTTTTGTCGTGAATATGTCTTTAAATTGGTACACAAAGCATGTAGAAAAAATCCATATACTGGTTATATTTTGGTAAAAAATATATATTTCATTCCATACACGTGTTGATCTGATCGACGCTGCTGCAAATCAAATTTTATCAGTTAAACTCTTGATCAACGGGTTTTATATACTATTAAAAACCAAAAATCCTCCTTCAGCCACATTAAATAAAGTCTCAAAACACGCAAACAAATCTATTCCCCGCTCATTTCTTAATTGAATTCTCAAGTTTATTTGCCAGCTTATCTTCCCGTACTAGAAGACTTCACTTTACGACATTGGCTCTGTTTACAAGAAACGCCATTACAATTTATTGAGGCAAGCGATCAATGTGAAACGACAATATAGAAAGAGCTTTATTAAAACGAAACCGTATAATCTGTCGTGTTGACGCGTCCTTAATCATGAATACTAATATTCTATAAGCTAGTCTCAGTTGATAGTCATATAGCCTCATTTATGGATCACTTTCATAATATCGTGATGGCGATGGCGAAGTTGACGACAATGAGATACAAAGCGCTTTTTCCAGCTTCCATAGATCTAGCCGCATCCTGAACCTTCGGAAGTACCCATAAAGTGAACATTAAAGTGACGACTCTTTTTACTCTTTATTATTATTGGATGTGAACGTCGGCTCAGATTCTATCGCAATTTACCGCGCAAAGGAGACACCAGCTTGTCGGACGTTTTATCGTAAAATCGATATAACTGATGATGGGCTTCGGGGTCCGAAACGTCATGGCTTATGAACTCTGGTTTACGATGGACATAGAAACGCCATATTGGCCGAGGTATCAAAGCCTTCTACCTTTTATTAAAATTGTATGAAACATTTTTTCTTTTTACATTATAGGCACTAACATTTTACATTATAGGTTACACTTTGTTAACGATGACAATAATAAAAATGATTTCTGACAATATGTCTTCAATTTCCAAGCTAGCCCTTGACTGCGATCTCACCTGATGGTAAGTGATGATGCAGTCTAAGATGGTAGCGGGCTAACCTGTAAGGGGCAAGGCAGTTTAAATACTCGTACTAAACCATACCATACCCCTATTCGGTTTCTACACGGCATCTTGCCGGAACGCTAAATCGCATGGCGGTACGTCTTTGCTGGTAGGGTGGTATGGTAACTAGCCACGGCCGAAGCCTCCCAACAGACCAGACCAGAGAAAATTCAGAAATAAATTCCCAAATTGACCCGGCCGAGGATCGAACCCGGGACCTCCGCACTTTAAGACAATGTAGCGTTTAACACTGCGCCAGGGAGGGCGTCTAGCAAAATTTATTTCAACATGGCTGGCTACTTATGACTCCTTGGTCAAACAAAAGGGATGATGCCTAGGATCAAAAATAATTTTTTTCTGACTGGTTATCATTTATGGAGGGTCTTCCAAAAGACCGAAAATTCACATCCTCGGTTTATTGATTTAAGTTTGATAGCCATTTTAAAATATAGATTAAAGAAAAAAAAGTGCGTTGAAATTTGATGACGTCACAACTGTGAATTCCATACAACTTCATCCTAAAAGTGCGTTTTTAAGTTTGATAAAGAGTGGCTGATTTGATCGAGTTGTCATCATCCCTATTATCATGAATCTAATAACGCACTGTCAGTTATCATGGCACTGACGTTCATCACCCATAGGACCAATGAGATCGAGTTAGGCAAGTTTCGATCAAGTTTTAAGACCCTGCCGAAGGCCTCTCAGTTCTCACTAACTATCTTCCTTAACGCCTTAGTTAAGAAGCGCCTTATGAGAACTTTGACGCCAAGATTGAGGAAGCTATTACGGGATCCGTTCAGATAGATATTTAAGCAGCATGTCACTTCCACGATTGACTTTGTGGTGTTGTTTACTTTGAAGGCTTAGAACTAATTTATCCATTGCAGTACATAAACGTTTACAATAAACCGTGGTGAATGAGGGCTACCGTTTTTATGCTCACTAGTTGGCGCCACTTGCGAGTAAGGTCCTAAAATATAGCTGTAAATTCGGTAAACAAGCATATTTCTGAAAAAAAATCCCTTTAAAAATAGTAAACATACAGGAATCAGGGAAATACTAACCTATGAATTAAGTAGCTATTCTTTCAGCCCAATTATTTTTGCACCTCTTTTTCTTAGCTCCGCTGTCAAAGTACAGAGCACTGGCATTCATTGACACGTATCTTTACATCTTCCATAATTAATCGGTTATTGCTAAATATTCATAAAATTAACTAATAATTAGACTCGCGTTAAAAGTCCAGTGATATTTGACATTTTGGAGACCTCACTCTACACTAGCGCCCCTAGCGGCGAATTTAAACGCGGTAGCCCTCATTAAACTTAGACAACCTTATCACAGTAATCTATATATATCGCACCCTCAGAACAATAGGGGCTTAACTCTAAAAATCATTTTTTTGGGAAATCGCAAAAAACTGTCGGAATATCTGAAATTTCAACTTTGAAAGGAGTTATTTCTGATTTTCTTTATTAAATTAATTTTTTATAATCTTAAAGGAAAGTATAGATCATGATTTTTGTAACATTGTAAAAAAATTGGTTTCTTTTTATGATTTTACATTTCTAATGATTTTTTTAAATAAGTAGTGAAAATATAAGCCCTTATCATTCCGAAAAGTTTATTTTTAAAAAGGCAGTTTTTTATATAAGCCCCTTTAATTCTGAATTATTCGTTAGCATTATTTTTTATCTCTCAATAGTTCACTTTAAGATTTACTTTACTAATTAATTATGGGGCGCATTTTGAAATAATTCTCTGCTCTTCTATCATTCTTGTATTAAAATAAAAAGAAATATTATTGCTGAAAAGACTTTAATAATCTTTATCAAAATAAAAGTTGTTATTATAAAAAACAATTTAAATTTAAAAAACAAAACTGTAATATCTTCTACATTTCAAAAAAACACTGGAATTATTATGGCTTCCATAAAGTTCAAAAGTATGTAACAAAGTAAAGTCATGTCAAAATCTTATAAAAAACTTAAACAGTTCTTAAAATTTAGGCAAGGAACTTGTTTTTGAATTACACTGGTTTAGAAACTAAACTATAGTGTTCAGTCTAATAAGGCACAAAAAAGACACATTAATTATAATTATGGAAAACAATTCTAATTGGCTAAGGCAAAGTTATCGTTGCGAGCCATGAAACTTATTTTAGAGATCACATCGCCCTTAAAATCTAGTTCAGTCTGATAAGGTTAACAAAACATACATTAAATCTCAGTTGAACAATAATGTTAATTTATAAATGCTTCCTAGTAAAAAAGGTACCCAGGGCTTACTTATTTCACAAATAAAAATAATGAATGAAGCCTCAAACAACAAAATAGTAAATAAACTTTAACAATAAACTTAAACCTTAGTCTACATTTAGGTAACATTTATAGGAACAAATTAAATATTTTTTATTGTTATTTGGTAACTTTGTTTTGGTAACCCAACATTATTCGACTTAAATTTCTAGTAAAGATTTATAAAAATAGATTTGATAGTGTGGTATCAAGTTGTTTTCAACGAGGTCTCGCAAGTCATCATGCTTCCGTTTAGACAATTTTAGTGGCTCGGAGTATGCTTTGTTCATCATTATATTTTTAACATCAGCCATCTTCTTTCTTCTTATGTTTCTCATGTCAACTTTGTTGAAATCATTTTGACTAAAAGATGTTTTATAGTAAAACTTCAGTAAATCCTGCTTTGTGAATTTGAGTGTTTTTATGTCATTACACGCCACGTTCAGTTTGTTCTCATCCTCGTTGAAATTATAGGCCCATTTTTCCTGAAATTCTTTTTAATCCGAAAAAAAATTGAAGGTTAATTCCTTAATGATAAAAGGTTTTCCATTTTTACGAGAGTTTGCGATAAGCATACCATGGCATACTGGCTAGGTGCATACACAGGCCCTGATTTCTTATGTCTTTGAATTTCTTTTTCAATTAAGCTGTGGACACTGTCCCCTTCATCTTGTGTATGGCCTTTAATTAGATATTTATGAGTGATAGAATGTATATTTTGAAATTTGTAAACTGCATACGAATACAGCGATATAATATATTTGTTTTTGTTCTGCCCACAGCAGTTATCTGAATAAAAAGTAACGTGGATAGCCTTGCCTTCATGTTTAGCATTAAGGACTTCTAAATAATCGAGTACACACGACCCAATCTCATTAGCACCCCCCTTTGGCCTTGAGTTTCGTCCCAAAAATAACAGTATACGTCGTTATAAGCTCCAATGTCATGGTGTTCGCTAGTATCTGTGCTTTCTTTTGGTGTTTGGTCACTTTTTTTTGATAACTCTACTATTGTAAAGTTGAGGCAATTGAGTTTTGATCTGTAATAAAAAGCAGATGTTTCTCAACTTGGGCATTGCATAACTGCTTGGAGATCAAAAACCGCAACAATGTGGGTTTCATCTACATTTCTTCGATCGATCAGTTTTTCATTTCTGGACAGATTTTTTTCTTCTAGGTGTCTATCGTACCTTTCCTTAAGCTGCAATTTTCTTTCTGGAAGAGCAAGTTCATATTCCGATATTAAAATCTTTGTTAAAAATGTCATAGTAGAGCCAATACCGACACGAAGGTTTTCCTGCTGCACGTTGATCGGTGTCAAAATCCCTCCACAGATCTTTGATTGTCTTTGTTCCACAGATGTACTCTCGTGAAGTAGAACTCCTTAAATAATGGGATTCGATCCTAGGTATATAATTAATATGGTTTTTTATGTCTTGAACAATGTTTGGGTCAATCTTCTTCCGTTTTTCCTCGTTTCTACCACGTAGGTCTCTCTCAATGAACCCCTGTTCATTTGTTTTGCGCTTTACCGTTCGTATTATTTTGTCACAGATGTCTAGTGTATTGATGAAGAATTTCTTGCATACTCTAATTTTAATGCCATTGACAGTAAAATAATAGGCGCAATTGGGATTTCTTGGTCTCTCTGCGTTCGTATATTTATATTTAGGTTTCACTTCAACCATTGAATTCCGGATAAATGATCGTTGCAATTCAATTTCGCCCAGTGCCCAATAAGAGTTGAAAATAGTATTTCTGTCAGCGTCATTCATGTTAGCTGAACATTTCAGTCTACATTTGTCTGTACAGGGAGCTTTTACAGAACGAGCTGGAACTACTTTTTTGGCTTTTGAATGGGAAACGTATTCCTTACCCGTATTTCGTAAAGTTTTTGTTAAATTTTGTTTCCACGCCTGGGGATTCCGTTGTCGCTTGCGAGGTCTTCTCGTGGTATCACCGACTGCAGCTGCTGCTGGTACGACAGGTGAAATTGCTTCTGGAGCTGATGATGGCACTGCTGAGTCAGAGCTTGTGGAGATAGAGCTGCTGCTGCTGCTACTACTGCTGCTGCTGCTGCTCCTTGAAGATGATATCCTGCATGCCGCGCCAAGACGAGAATGAGGTCTTCACCTGTATGTTGGGTCAGCGTCGCTTAAATCGGCATCGCTTTCATCTGTATGCACAGGAGACATGCGGTAGTCTTTCGGTTGTCGAATCGCATTACGATTAACACGTCCTTTTGATGTTGAAGGTTCCTCAAGCATTGGGTTCTTCCTAATGTCTTCACAGCAAGATTGGGAAGGGCAAGATGGAACAATTTATGTTGTTGTCATTGATACGTCGATGATGGCATTTTCTTCGTGATTTTTTTCAGACTCAGAACACTGCGCAACCTGCCTTTCGGTTTTAAATTCTTTGAGTAAACGCTGCTGAAACAGATATAAATTGTAAGTAAATCCTTCTACTTCTACTAAAGCGTCTATTATATTAGGAAAAAACATTAAACATGACATACTTCTTTGTTTCCATTCATAGGGTTTTGGTGGTTATCAGTCCTTTCCGATATTGTTTTTAAAGGCACGCTATGTTTTTCTTGTAACTTCTCATCGTTATCTTTTTGTGATTCATCATTGTCAAATTTCAGGATTTTTCTAGGATTGGAGGCAGTTTTTGGCTGAAAACATTGCACCCTTACCGAACTAATCTTCTGCTTCCTTTCAGCTCTTTTGATATCATCAGCATGAAATTGAAAATTTTCTTTGTCCGTTAGAATCTAAAAAACAAAATTACTTATTGATATTTATTCATTTATTACTTTATTAATTTAGGTAGCTAGCTATAGTACTGGATTAAATATACGTCATGAAGGAAACTTTACAGATGGATCCACGAATTAACGCTGTTCCTAACTTAATGATATTCCTAACATAATTAAAAAATATATAATATATTGAGGTATATAGGTACAATACAAACCACTTCGCATGATGGTACAGGCTTTAGGGGCAAAAGGCAAACACGCTCATTATTGTCGTTCCTGGTTGGTATGTCTATGTCTCTCTGAAAGTTTCAGAATACCGCATAAATAATGTTGAGTGGACAACTAATAACAATTGCTTTATACAAAAATAGCTTATCTACCTACCTCAATTTGCTCATTTTGATGCAAACATTCCAGGATTAAATCAGCTCTTTTCTTCATTTCTGCTGTCTACCTGAATGAAATAGGGACACAAATGCAATTTACAACATTTATTTTTGGTAGAATAAAGTCTTATTACATTAAGAAACCGCTGATCAGTATTTGAAATTAGAATGATTGAGACTTAATCATAAAAAGTAACACTTTAGTTCATGACTTATTAGAATAAAAAGGGCATATTTCAATATAAAATATTGCGTCATTAGATTTTAAAATCAAACATGGACACAATCATATTTACTACAACTTGTTAGGCGTCGTTTTAGGGATGAAAAAGGCACAATCACAAATAAGTACCACTAAAATGAATTACATTTGGTACTGTAAAGACGTATTATAGAAAAGGCCTTTTCTTTAATAATAAAACACAATGTACTTACCAATATGATCCGAAATGTAAAGGCGTAATCGGTTTTGAGCCTGTTTAAAACTGATCCTGCGACGACCTGCCTTTATCACCTTTGACACATCACTGATTGCGTCACTTTCGCACTGAACGGGGAGAGCGGACAGTCCCGGTGTAAAAGAGACGGAAGTATCGGTATGCTTATTCTTTCAGAGAAATGCCTTTATTTTACTATTCATTGGATAGAGCGTGCAATTTTCAGTATCTCCATGATCGTAACTCAATTTCGCGAAATTTTGAGTTAAGCCCCTATTATTCTGAGGGTGCGATATATAAAATTCAAAGTCCTGACTGACTGACTGACTGACTTATATATCAACGCACAGCCTAAACCGCTAGGGTTAGAGACTTGAAATTTTGACAGTAGCTTCCTTTTGTGACGCAGGCGCTCACTAAGGAAGGATTTTTCAAAATTCCACCCCTGAGGGGGTGAAATAGGGGTTGAAAGTTTATATGAAAGTCCGTCATTTCTCAAGTTATATCCGTGAAACTTAGTATATGAGTTATCGATAAAAAATATAGAAATACGTGTTTCACAGTTTTTGAAAATTCTACCCCCGAAGGGGTGAAATAGGGGATGAAAGTCCTTCATTCCTCGAGATATTTCTCAAGTTGTATTAACGAAACTTGGTATTTTGGCTTTAGGTAATAAATAAAGAAGTACGGGTGTATCAAAATTCCACCCCCAAACGGGTAAAATTGGGCTTGTAAGTTGGTGTAAAAGGCCAGCGTTTTTCAACTTAAATAGCCGTGAAACTTGATATTTGGGCTACTAGTTTTAATTATGAAATACATAATTCACAGTTTTTAATAAAGTCTATCCCAAAGGACGTTAAAGTCCTTCAATCACGCCGCAACAGAGCAACGGATCGACAGGTTTTTTTTCATGGGTTCTTTTTATCCCGGAAAATTAAGGAAAGCCTATGGGAATGAAAAACTTATGCCACGCGAACGAAGTCGCGGGCGTCCGCTAGTCAAATATAAAAGAACTAGCTAATGCCCGAGATTTCATCTGCGTGGAATAAGTGTTTTTTACTTCCCATGAAATTCCGGGATAAACAATTGCTTAAGTCACTCTCCAAGTTAAACCAACAAACACACTTATAGTATTTGTATGGAGTTTGATTATTATAATAATAAAAGGTTTTTAGTAAAATCATAGGATCGACATCGCAAGTGAGGAGCGATATATATATCGCTTAATACTATATTAGCTTACCCTGAAGTCCTTAACAATAAGGATTATAATTCTTAAACACAAACGTCAACAATATTAAAACAATACTTTAAGCGATGGTACCCCTATCCAATTTTCAATAAATTGTGTTCACAAAAAATCACATAGACAAAAGGGCGTTCAGTTCTGAATTTGAATATCCCCTGAAAACTTTTCCAATTTTATATTTATAAAGACCTAATTCGGTCTATTAGGAACATTTAAAAACAAAAAATAGCCGAATCGTTCCAGCCGTTCTCAATTGTATTTAAAAAGTAGATACGTTGTGTTAAATCTTGAACAGATGGTACGGAACCCTTCGTGAGCGAGTCCGACTCGCACTTGGCCAAATTATTTACATAGAGACAGAAAAGAAATGGAAGATTAATATTATTTCGAAGTTCGAACAATATTTGTGTAGTGCTGTGCACTATAGAGTTACCATCTGAGTTGGCCATCGGATCGGCGGGTAGTGGTTGCATCTCGTTCTATCATCGCTTCCGCCCCGCTCTCAACTGGGGCAATCGATAATGGAGGCGTGAGGGGGGCCTTCCCCGCAGGCCTCCGCAGCGCTTCGTGCGCATCACTCGTGTGACAATCGCTCACGCTTCGCTCACCGTCGCTCGACTCACTTTCGTACATAGAGATTTTCTTCTCACAAATATTAATACGTAGAGGACGTACAAAAATACGCGCCGTATTGAGAACTTTCATCTTTTTGGAAGTCAGTTAAATATATGCTGGATGTAAGGTGCACGAACCATAGCAACCATTCAACTAAATTAATTGATAATTTGAACCATCCATTCATCAGATTTATAGAAGAAGTTTACTTATTTATAGTTTGCAAAGTTCAGACGGGATTGATTAAAATTGATTTTTAAACTAAGGTGAATTCTGGTTTTGTATAAATATTCTCTCTTTTGTTCATAATAGGTAGATAATATTTAGGTACCTATATAAAAGATAACATATCCATTGGCGCTATACCATTGCCACTTATTGCAAATATTTCAAAGTCACATCAAAATCATAATATTCAAAACACAGTACACTTTTTGAGAGTCAGTTATATAAGACTAGTATGGCGCGTGGATGCGCGGCCCGCTGAAGCGGACCGCGTACGGCATCGTACCGGAACGCTAAATCACTTGGCGGTAGGTACGTCTTTGCCGTGTAGAAACTGATTAGGGGTATGGGTTTAATATAACTGCCGTACCCCTAACAGGTTAGCCCGCTACCATCTTAGACTGCATCATCACTTAACATCAGATGAGATCGCAGTCAAGGGATAACTTGTAGTGGAATTTAAAAAAAACCTATTAAATTTAACAGCCTTGACAATATGGTCAAAAATTGTTTAGCATCTATTTTAAATATTAATTTGGAAGATCGAGTATGGATGCAGGCGTCGCTTCCTGTGCGACTGGGGGGCCTGGGCATCAGATCTATCTCTGGTGCCGCTCTCCCCGCTTTCTTGTCCTCAGTCCATGGCACCCTAAATTTATCCCAAAAGATTCTTGCGTCCTCTCTAGATGATTTCGTCATTAGTTTCATGGATGAGGCCAAGTACGCGTGGACACACGCCTGCCCAAACCGCGAATTCCCGATATCCCTCTCGTCACAACGGCAATGGGATGGGCCGATCTGCGAGCTAGCACGGAAAAAGCTTATTGACACGTGCTCAAGCTCTGCAGATCGTGCCCGCCTTCTGGCCGTGGGAGAGTGGGAATCCGGTCTGTGGCTGCAGGCCCTCCCATCGCCCAACACAGGAACCTTAATTGACTCTTCCGCTTTTCGGATAGCTGCAGCGCTTCGCCTGGGCGCATCGTGCTGCGCTCCACACCGCTACCATTGTGGCTCTGCCGTCGGCCGACTCGGTCACCATGGTCTCTCCTGCGTCAGCAGCGCACGCAACATATCAAAGTCATGCATATTTCCTACTTCCACTCTTCCATCTAGTATACTTTCTGAAATAGCCACCTATGAAATTTTGGCCGTGCTCCTCACCCATCTTTCAAAACCGCGATCATCATCGCTCACCAAAAGTATATTTTTTTCTCAAGTAAACAACACACTGCTATGCTGGCGAACACAGTGGAAGCGCCAGCGTGCCAAGCGACCCGACAGACGTAAAAATAATTCTCATAAGAAAACATAAAACAGAGACCCCCTAAGAATCTAAAAGGGCCTTTAAATGTAAAAAACTTTCCAGACATGCATACAGATTAATATCAATATCATACCGCTGACGATCGGGTACCTTTGGGTGCCATTGAACTTCGCCATCTTGGCTTTGCTAATGGCAAACCGACAATTCTTCCATACAGAACAAATCTTGCAAAAAGCCATATCCAAGTTATGCATATTTCCTACTTCCACTCTTCCATCTAGTATACTTTCTGAAATAGACCCCTATGAAATTTTGGCCATGCTCTTCACCCATCTTTCAAACCCTCGATGATGACATTGCTCTCCATAAGTAGGTATATTTTTTTCTCCGAAAAATTATGGAGAGTTCTTCTTTAAAAACAAATTTTGAAAAGGAACCGCATCAAGTCTTGCATAGTTCTACACTAAATTGGAGCCTCTTCAATATTCGCCATACATTTTCTATGGAAAAATAAATTCCGCCATCTTGAATTTTTTTCCTGTTCATCAAGTAGACCTACATGTCCTGATCATCTTTTGCCAAGAAACCACTCTTCCATCTTTTATACTCTCCGAGATAGACACAGACGAAATTTGTATGGCGGCCATCTTAAATCCGCCATTTTGAATTTTTTTTCAGCTCACTGTCAATTGGATGAAGTTTCAAGTGACATTTGGTCGAGCATCCCCCACCTATTTTCAATACCCTGGCTGTGCTCTTCATCCGTCTTCGAAATCCTCAATCATCAGCTCTCTCCGTATTTTTCCTCTTCATGAATTTTTCCCCTCTATACGAAATGGTCAGTGAAAAAAATTTTTTTCATACAAAATTGTTCAGGAGAGGTGATCAATCAATGAATCAGCACGAGCAGCTATAAATATATTAATGTGATGGTGATAAATAAAGCGAAATCTACGAGAGTTCTAAACGCACACTACTGAAAAGACAACAACGAACTCAGTCGGGTAATATTTCGGTGCTACAAGTACGCAATTGCCAAGTCTGAATTCGCCAAACGATAGCGTGCAAAAAATTAAAAAGTAAAAGCCGGCAAGTAGCATTCATTGCCGCGTCGACACCTGAGCGCAATCACTGCAGCTATTCTAATATTTATTACGTGTGAATATCATATGCCTGTTCTTTCCCGCCTTATTGCAGAACTCTTCCCGCCCGTCCCTGGGGAGGGTGAAGGCGTTTTGACGGAAAACGGCACACGAAGTTACGATTTCATAAAAATGGCATCATAAAATAAACTATGCATGTATCGGGAATATAATATTGCCGTTACAGACATTTTTATTATGTAAATTTTATGTGCGTTATCTATTTGAAACTAGATAACGCCTTAGGAGCTAACAGAATCCTCATATTTCCTATAATTTAATCAGAGAACATGACCGTTTGAGTGAGTACGACCTCCGTGGCGCAGTGTGTAGCGCTGTTGCCTTAACGTGCGGAGGTCCCGGGTTCGATCCCCGGCAGGGTCAATTTGGGAATTTATAATTTCTGAATTTTCCCTGGTCTGGCCTGGTGGGAGGCTTTGGCCGTGGCTAGTTACCACCCTACCGGCAAAGACGTGCCGCCAAGCGATTGAGCGTTCCGGTACGATGCCGTGTAGAAACCGAATAGGGGTATGGGTTTAATATAACTGCCATGCCCCTAACAGGTTAGCCCGCTACCATCTTAGACTGCATCATCACTTACCATCAGGTGAGATCGCAGTCAAGGGCTAACTTGTAGTGGATTAAAAAAAAAAAAAAAAGAGTAAGTAACACCGACATATTATACGTCTATGGGCGATGTATTGACAGTCTATTTTTCCCTAGGTAAATAAAGTAAATATTAGTTAGTAATTATTTTAGCAGTACAAAACAATACATCTTTTTTCCTTTTTCGTTTCACCCTGCATCAGCGCTATAAATTTGTCGGATTGCAGCATAATTTTTTACACATTTTATTTTCATTCGCAGATTCGTCAACTTAGACGCACCTATGCCATCGCTTTTTTCAGAAACTGAAGCTTGAATCAACCCCACCGAACGAAAGCAAACAAGCATTTTATATCTGCCTTAGAGGAGTTTGAGCTTTTCCCCTAGAGCATAATATTATGGACGCTTAGTCTATAGTAGCCTGTGCGCCCAGATCTTTAACAATTTTCGCACGCTTCAGCATCGATGAATATCACAAATAGAAATATTCAAATATAGCGTGCTATTTTATTTCTACATTCTACTACTATGAATAACAAGCCAATGCATATTCCAAGAATACAAGTACCTAGTCGTTCCTATACTTAGTTACTTACCTTTTTTAAAGTTCATAACAGAAGTCACTTGTTCATAAAATAATTATTAAGATAAAAAGTTTAGTACATTAAGATTAAAAACACGACTACCTACTTTTTTTAATCAGATACTTTTGGTCTACTTTATTCTCATTTCTTCCAAAGAATATCCTTAATTCAATTTCTTACTATTCAATTAGCCTTAAATAGCTCAGATTCAGAGCTTAACAACGTGGTTGAACCCTCACCTTAGCACAATGCAGTTACGGCCATTGATTAGACAGCGCATAGAGCAACTGATTTCATACAAATAGACGTCAGAAAAACGTCTCCACCTACACGAAATGTGATAAATACAGCCGTAATTAGACTAAAAAATAATAATTCATAATAAATCTATATATATTTGTCTATAAAGCTTTTTATAGTGCCTTGAGATTTCGGTCATCGAAATAAATTGAAATGGAAACTGACAGACGCAGACCGCAGTCTAGAACCTTGATCTCTTGCACGTACCTAAATTCTCGCTATAAATAACATATACTCCCACTAAAATAGGATTTGAACAGGATCTTAAAAAATAATTTAAATCCTTGCAAACGAAGTTGCGACATAAAAGCTTGTAAGATATAAATGAGATTTTTTGACCGACATTGTAAGAGTAGGTCCTGTGGTGATGTACTGAGTTACAAAAAGCATGACAGATCCTCTTGGTGAACAATCAGGTCACACAGGTGGGGCATTACCTACTCTAGCATAATGACACCTCTCGGGTAATGGTTATCTAGATAGGAGGTAAAAGTAGCGAGCGCAGGGCAAGAACAAAAGCCTCGCGTAATTAGACCGACCGCGGCAATACATAAATAATTTGCCTCACGTACCTCTTTGTTCACGGGAACAGGTTTTTATTTAACGCTCTTATATCAAGAACAACACTTGGTGTGCTTTTGATGGCAGCAATCCTCTTATCTTTGCTTATACAGGTGTGCATTGTCCGTTTTATTTGCTACTTAAAATTAACTTCTATCTACTATATTTTTTTATTCTCGAAGGTTCTTACTTTCGAGAAGAAGCCGAAAAGCTTCAAAATAATAAACATTTTTGTACACCCTTCCTGTTTACTTCCTGCTAAGCCATCAAGGCCTGCCTCGAGCAATAATTGAGTTGTCAGAACGAGTTAATTACTCAATTGAACTAAATCCCCCTATTTTCTGAAGATTGCATTCTTTGGATATTTACGTCTGCGTCTAGACTAGGTCTAGACAGTCTTTGTCAGAAAATCTCAAACGAAAGAGAACTTGATCCCCAGGGAGTTCATTTGTAGCATAAGGTATCAAAACTATATTCTTCACTACTTATTTTTAACGATCTGAGAGAATGTCGTTTTACAACCTTAGCGTAATAACAAATCTCTTACAGAAATATAAATACAAGACTTTGTTATATAAATATACTTATGTGTTTCATCATTTATATTTAACAAAACACGTTTAGGTATATTCATGTTATTCTACCCGTGAAGCATAAGCTGCTTTAAAAGTATCCTTTTATCATAAGCCTTTGTTAAACTGATACCGATAAAACGTAAACGTTATGGGAATTTTCTCCTGTAAAAGGAAAAAGAAAACTCAGTACGGTCCGGTTAATGAAACAAATTTTCTGAGCGGCAACATCTAAAACCTTAAGCCCTTTGTAGTGCGCTTTCGGCCTGAAAGCCGGGTGACCCGCGGGGCTCTTTGTGCCGCTTACAAATATTGCTAATTACGATTAAAAAGAACCTCTGTGCGTCCTTTGTTGCGTTTAGTACGCTTTTCGCATTTTTTTCGCACGCGTCTAATTTAGTTTAACTCTAGCAAAAACTTTTCAAAGCTTCCATAACTGAAAATTATTTAATTATCAAGTCATATGACAAACACATGACGCGATCTTACGTATGTAACGATTTGATTTTCTTCAGTGGGGACTGTAAATTACGATTTTGTAGACTCAATCCCATCAAAAACATAAATGTAAAATGAGAGCCAAAATCCAAAATTGTGATATGTATATAATATATGCATTGGTTGTTGACTTCAGCGACAAAAGAAGTGAGATCTAAATGGGTGCCAAAGTTCAATGGTCAGTCCTGCAATTTATTTATAACAACATAAAATATTTTATAACAACTTAAAATATCATTTCTTCTTATAACTTAGGATAATATTATGTTGAAGACTAAGGCTTTGGCTTGGCTAGTTTCCATATACGAATTATTATTAAGTAGGTACCTAAAAGTACAGTTTCTACTAGCAAGCCAAATTTTCGGAAGAATAAAATAAGAACTTACAGCTTTACAACTTGCGAAGGCTATAATTCGTATATGAAAACTAGCCAAGCCAAAGCCTTAGTCTTCAACATATTATCCTAAGTTATAAGAAGAAATGATATTTTAAGTTGTTATAAAATATTTTATGTTGTTATAAATAAATTGCAGGACTGACCATTGAACTTTGGCACCCATTTAGATCTCACTTCTTTTGTCGCTGAAGTCAACAACCAATGCATATATTATATACATATCACAATTTTGGATTTTGGCTCTCATTTTACATTTATGTTTTTGATGGGATATCATTTCTTTTTGTACAGAAATTATTGAACACAATCTCAAACTCAAAACATATTTATTCAAAATAGGTACCTACAAAGTACACCTTCTGAACGTCATGCTTACAGAGCATAAGACGTGATGGTGATAACTAACTACGGTATCTTAAAACTAAAGCTACGAGGGTTCCAAACGTGCCCTGGTCTGAGAAGAGCCCGCAACAAACTCAACTGTGTTTGTTTTACTATCACCATCTCACAAATATTTGAAATTATATATACAATATAACAGTTACATAATCAGCCGCTGTAACAATTCATACCCATGCCTTGCTATCATTCAAATAATCCTTTACACTGTAATAGGACTTTTCTATTAGTTCATTGATTTATTCATTTTCATATTAAATAGGTAATCACTGTCGTTACATTATCAAGAAAGCTGCCGGTGCAACAATATCATTTCGATGGTAAGCCCACCCATGGTAACAACAGGTCTTAGCATCCTGTTTACACTCAGGTGACAATTTATGCACCTCAACGTAACGTACCCAAATTGCAAACAATGGTCATCCATGGAATATAGCGCGAAGTCGGCGAGATCGAATCCATATTATAGTATAGCAAAAGTTTTTAGTGAAACATTGAAAACAAGCACGGTAAACAGTCGATATCACTACAAAAAAAAAAAAAAAAACCACTATAAACAATGATTAAAAATCACAATGACTGACAACTTGAACTGACGACTTCAAATACGTTTCTTCTTCTTTTCTGTCAATGACGTTTCGTTGCACAAAATGCATGAATACGAAGGTAAGGTTTTAATGCAACTATATTATTATTCATTATTATTTACATTAAAATAATAATTATGTGTCATTTTCAATAGTTAACAACACAAAATAACGAATTTAAACAAAGACCTGCAGTATGATTTATGTAATAGGAGTTTTTTTTTTACTTAACAACTCTTGTTTTATTTAGTTGTGCATGCACTATGCGTAGAATGTAATGCAAGTTGCCGCAGGAAGTGGACGAGGGAGTTACTACCACCGCTTAAAGCAGTATTATTTCAAAGTAACGGTTGAATGTCACGTACTTTGACATCCTTAAAATAATGATTATAACACTACAACATGAACGTCAACAATATTAAAATAATACGGCTTTAAGCAATGGTAGTATGCCCCGTGTCAGAGTTTTGATCTATCCGTAGGTAGATCATAAAAATGACGATTTTTGGACGTTTATATCTAAATAACCATTTGAGGTGTGCTTATGAAATTTGGAGCACATACGTATCTCGCGGGTCTCAATATATGAGCCAAATTTGACATGTTTAAGTGTAATAGTTTTTGAGTTATGAGGGGGTCAAAAGTGGCTCCAAATGGTTCGTGTAATATTACACACGGTGCTGCCAGTTCTTTCTTTTTTGGACTTTGGCTGGACACGCTTCCGCGTGTCTTGATCACCATGGAGCAACCAAATTAATTCTTCGTTTTTAAGTACCACGCGTAAACTTGCTTTTTAAAGTGGTGCTTTTTTAGACTTTGCATTATGCAGAGATTCATTAGCTCAATTTGAGTCTGGGACTCAGGCTAACGTGACGTGACCTAAGGCGTAGTCTTATGATAGGTATTAAGGAAAAATCGCAACAAAATTTTATGTCCGTCGCACGACACCCCCCCCATAATAACGTCTGCTTAAAGGCGGCGGTAACATGGAGTACACATTTACGGTCCGTTAAATGGGGAAAGCTTTTTTCGTGTTTAGTGTCACAAAAACTGTTATTAGCTTGAATTGTGTCGGATAAATTCGTTGACGGCTTTCACCTTATGACAATAATACAACGCAAGTGAATTTTAATGGAAGCAACGTTAAAATGTTTGTTTACCTAATCATAATGAGTATAAAATTAATGTAAACTTATTCTAGCGTAGATACTAATTTTTCATACTTCGACTAAATATTTTTGCTGATCTATCAGGATCTAAGTAATCTAGATTACTAAATAGATGATGGAGGCGTGTTTTCTGAAAAAATCCGTGGTGAGTCTTTGATTTTCTGGGACTAAAAATATCAGGCCGTATAATGGATGCAACTTTCATATTATTTATAGTATAATTAAGTATGGTTACTGTAAAAATCGACTCATAAACAATTGCGGCTTCCATGTTTTCACTAAGAGAGAAACAAGTAAGACACTTTCGCGTTTCTAATATTAATCGTAGGACGGATTCTACTTTCTATGTTTTACTCCTTGCTCAAATAATCCAAGTACATCTTTGATTAGGGCACCCTTCTACTAAAATTACATTAGAAGGTTTCTCTCACCGTTATGTATGAGGTTTGTTGCTATAACTTCGTTAATCTATCACTCAATGGTACGAAATATTTATTTTATTTTTATCGTTGTACCATTGTAAATCATCATTACAATTTAAATGCTCGTTTGTGTCCTGTTTCTACCCACGTACCTGTCAATAAGCTTCGCCGTCTTGACTGACACCCTTAATGTGAGCTTCGCGTGGACGGAAATGGACATTTCGTATTCATGCCAGGAAACAACCGTACACTTTAATACCCTACAGCCCATCATTTATACAATATCAAATGAATTATTAGGATTTATCCACTCTTGCCTTACAAATAATTTAAAATTTGTCAAGGACCTTGCGCCGAAGCTCAGATCCATTAACTTTGTTTTAATTCAAGCACCGAAGTACTTGAAAGTCACTCGAATTTTACTTGTAGATAGAAATTCAAATTAAATGGTGAATCAATATTATGGTTGACATAGGTTTAATTTTAGATTAAATTTTCGTCTTGTCTTAATTTCATTCGGGGGTGCTTTTACGCTTTACAACAGCTAGTTAGTGTAGCACATTACACAATATGTTATAACTACCTTATTAGCAAGATTTCAGTGGTTATTATATTATATTAAAAGCGCTACAACCAAGAGCTCATATTTCACGAGACATGATTTTCATCACTATTAATGTGGCATTGAAAATAGTTACAAGAGAAACTTTTTTCACAGTTTCATTATGTCGCTGGATGTTATAGTTGACTAGATATATGCCCACAACCTTGTCCTCGTGGAATAGGGATTTTTTTTTTAATTTGTGGGAACTCCGTGATGAAAAAGCACTTATACAAGCATATCAAAAATATATCCAAGCAAAAAATTAAGTCATAACATTGCTTCGTCACAGCGCGATTTACGAATAAACCAACACAAAAGTTAATGATGGTTGGTGACGATTGTAAGTGAATTCAGTGTGTGTGCGATCGCATTAATTTGACCACAGCGTGTCTAAATTATCTCATTTCACGCTCAGGACTTCTGTTACGACAGCCACGTGCCCTTAACACACTACGAAACAAACCTATTATTAGAAAATAACATGATTAAACATAATTCAATATCTATTCTGATTAGTTAATCTATACTTCTATACTAATATTATAAATGCGAAAGTTTGGATGGATGGATGTCTGGATGGATGGATGCTTGTTACTCAATCACGCCAGAACGGCTGAACGGATCTAGATGAAATTTGGCACAGAGATAGATTAGTCTGAAATAACACATGGGCTACTTTTTCCCGCGGGAACAAAAAAACCTCAATCCACGTGGACAAAGTCGCGGACATCAGCTAGTTATTTTCTTAAGCTGATTAGTGTTCCACCGTCCACGACAGAAGAGTCGCAGAGCTATAAATCCCAGAAGACAACGCATTTTCAGTCATGTAAGCGCGTGGCACTAACACCTGGGTTAGATGCAAGCCATCAACGCCATCGGATACATCCTGATTATGACAAGGTGGCCAAGGTTACCTTTACCTTTGACCGGCGGTAAGGTGACTTCAACTGATCAGACATTTTGCGGAGCACCTAATGGTACTCACGTCCTTCATATTTTCAATTGGCATTACTTTAATGGGCCTTTTGTGGATTTAATGGCTTAATACGATCTAAAATTTACTTTTTATTATCATGTGGGTCAACACCGAGTAGTAAACCTATATGGTCTGTGTGGGTCAACTTGTTGCGCTTATGCTACGTCATGACTCGGACACCGGTTTAGAAAAGAACTTCCACTGAACCTTCTACTATACCTGCAAAAAAACACGAAGTAAGGAAACAGTCGGGTTAATGGTACCCGATATCACACAAATTGCTATTAAAATTGGTGTCTTTTGAACTGAACTAAGAACGAATACTAAATATTGCGACCATTCTGAAACGTGAGCGTAATCACTTCGCGTCACTTCACCATATTTATGTATAATAAAAATTCTTTCCTAAAAACCGACTTCCAACGCCACTGTAAAGTACAAAATAATTTTGATTTCTACCCACTATGTTGAAGTCGGGCGAGTCTGATGCATCAACTTTGCGTATCCTTGTTATACCCGCGCGACTTCAACATAGTGGGTAGAAATCAAAATTATTTTGTATTTTACAGTGGCGTTGGAAGTCGGTTCTTTGGAAAGAATTTTTATTTTTAACTTTTTAGTGTCAGGGTCATGAACCTATAAAAAAAGGTTATAGGTCCATGGTCAGGGTTGAGGATTTGGAGTCAGAATTTTTTATGGGACCACCTCGAGAGCTTCCTCTAACGACTGATAGAAAAAAAAATTCAAATCGGTTTCGAAACCACGGAGATATGCACCGACATACATTAAAAATAAAAATAAAATACGCGCCGAATTGAGAACCTCCTCCTTTTTTGGATGTCGGTTAAAAACTCAAAATAAATGCTAAATATTGCAACAGTTATCTACTTATCGTGAACGTTCTCAAAACAGTCACAAAATCTTTTTACCATTTCACTTAATTTAATATTAAACGCTAACACTGTTTTACTGTAAGCTAAGCATTATAAACCAGCAATATCGCATTATAATTGATTTTAGCGTGTTTGCAACCGCACCCTACCCTGCCACGCCTCACCGCAACTGCTAGAGTAACGCGACGTCATTTCACGGTTATATTGTATCTGTGACAAATGACATAGTATGCGTTACACATGACTGTATTATTTATAAGCAATGAAACCGCAGTTTTGGTATAGTAATAGATCAAAGTTATACATTGCTGAAATGGCTATAAGTATTGATAGCATTAGCTGTTGTTAATTGTATGTACCTAGCATTTACTTTTCAACCGACTTCAAAACAAGTATAAATTACAAATTAAAAAAAAACCCCCGACTAGAAAAAAGGTGATGACCTTCAGACGGATGAACAGATTTTCATGAAACATGGCTAAGAACACTCGGGATAAAAGTATCTATGACACAAAAAATACTAAACCAAAATCGGTTCATCCGTTTGGGAGCTACGATACCACAGACAGATACACAGATACACAGATACACAGACAGACACGTTAAACTTATAACACCCCTCTCTTTTTGCGTCGGGGGTTAAAACGGAGGAGGTTCTCAATTCGACTGTTTTTTTTTTTTTTTTAATGTTTGTTACCTCAGAACTTTTGACTGGGTGGACCGATTTGGATGATTCTTTTTTTATTTTAAAGGGCATACTTCCCATGTTCAGTATAAAATACTTCCCATATAAATTTTATCAACATCGGTCGAGCGGTTTTTAAAATATCAACAATAAAATAAGTACTTTGTATACAGTGTGCTTGTTGTTGTAAAGTTGGCGCGGGAGTTTGAAGTCGTTTGTTTAAAAATAATTTTTTATATAAAATTATATTCAAAGCGTGTGTATGTGTTTGGATGATATAATGAACAAAGCAACGGCAATCACCGCATGATGTCGTACTCTATCCGTCGCCATGTTATTAGTCCTATCACAGCTGGTGATCGCATACGACACAAAACGCTACGCATTCCAAAAATGTGTTTAAGGACCGACCAAGCCGGTGCAAACTCACAGTCCTACTTTAAATGCGCCTGTTTTAGCTCTGCAGGTCTTCTCGTAATATGTAGATAAATGCGATCTATTTTAGAGCACATGTAAATTGATTATTTAATTAATAAATAAATTCGTCGTCGTCGTCGTCGTCAACCGATGGACGACCTATGTCCACTGCTGGACATAGGTCTCATGTAGGGTCCTCCACAAGCCACGGTCTTGCGCTGCCTGGAACCAGCGACTCCCTGCGACTCTCTTGTGTCGTCGTCTGTCCACCGTGTGGGGGGTCTGCCGACGCTACGCCTTCCAGTGCGGGAAAAAAAAATTAAATTAAATCATTTAATCCAGATAGATGTACATGTACAACAGAGACGCTATAAAATTCTACTTTTAACTACAAATAATTACTCCGAGCTTTTAATTGAAAAGCTACACACTTAAAATAGAAAAGTACCAATAAAATTCGTACAATTACGAGTAGCACATAAAATATAAAACCGCACTTGACTGCTCGTAGCCTGGCAAAATATAATAGAGAAGGCTATAATTGTTTAGTCGAGTGAAGCCAGGAGTGATGGGCGAGCGAGGAGTGAGGCGGGTATTAGTTCTCGCCACATTGAACGCTGTGGGATACAACTTATTAGGAGATTTGATCATGCGAATAATACCCGTTTTATACATTATATCGCCTTCGAACCCATCTATTGTGCTGAGCTCATGTGATATCGTCTGAGCTATTTCAAATTTAATATCCTTTCAATTGTATTACTTACTTTATTTTTGATAGTAGAATCTTCTTACTCTCTACTAACTTTACTTATACTTTTAAGCCTTTATGGTATTTCAAGCCCTCTATTACATTGCTCATTATTATTACTACAGATTATTTTTTGATAAAAAAAGTGTGTGTGCCATTCAGACACGGCAAAAGTGAAACTTCAGAAAAGTAGCCTACGAGTGAATCACATAAATATAACTTGTATTCCATCTCATTCTCTCGCAGGCTTAATCCTTTTATGAATATGTATTTTCTCTTTTTGTTGTCGCTTTTCCGTCTCATCAAATTTTCAAATCACAACGATTCTAAAGAAGTCTCATTTCAAAATGTATGCATGTTATTGTTCGAAATTATGATAATTATTATGACTCCAATTTTTCACCCTTTGCTCCAAGCCAGCAGCCCAAGCATAGCCAGCACGACAACCCTTTCACCTAGCTTTCTCTTGATGGTTTTATAATTTGTGTTCGAAAGAACTTACAATATCACTAGGTCAATTTAGATTCCTCGTAAAACAAGAAAAACGTAGTTCTTTAATAGTCTTCATACGTATCTACATTCAACACGACCTAGTTCGTTACATATTTTGACTACGTTTCGCTGACTCTGATTATGTAGATATAAAGATTCCTTTGCGTAGTAGATTTTACGTAAACATAGAAAATGAAGATCAAATCAGATATGCATAGGATCACATTTTATCCCTAGAGATGTGGGCAGAATTTCGTAGATACACGTCGTAGGTATTTCAGTGGAACACATGTTACTTAGTAAGAACATAATTACTTTTACTCTTTTCGGGTGTAATTTATGTACATTGCTTCTTCCGAGCGGGCGATTATCTTTCCTTTGCCATATATATTAATTCCCACGGGAACTCCTTAATTTTCCGGGATAAAAATTGGGATAAAAAGTAGCCTTTACCAATCTCCAGGTCCTCAACTATATCCATGCAAAAAATCACGTCGATCCGTTGCTTTGTGGCGGCGTGATTGAAGAACAAACAAACACACTTTAGCATTTATAATAATACTAGGTGATGCCCGTGACTTCGTCTGCGTGGATTAAGGATTTTTGGTTCCCGCGGAAACTCTTAAATTTTCCGGGATAAAAAGTAGCTTATGTGCTATTTCAGACTATAATCTATCTCTGTGCCAAATTTCATCCAGATCCGTTCAGCCGTTCTGGAGTGATTGAGTAACAAACATGCATTTGAGGTTTTTGGTTACCGCGGGAACTCTTTTATTTTCCGGGATAAAAAGTAGCTTATGTGTTATTCCAGACTATAATCTATCTCTGTGCCAAATTTCAGCCAGATCTGTTCAGCCGTTGGGGCGTGATTGAGTAACAAACATCCATCCAAACTTTCGCATTTATATATTAAGTAAGTTAAGAAGTACCTATTTAACTACGATATAATAGTGTGATATGTGAAAGTGAAAGTATTCATCTTTACTATTTTAGTTCATTCCACAATGTTGTACCGAAAATAAATTAGTCGTTTAAATAAACATAGATCAGCTACGAACATGTTTTCAAGTAGGTACCTACTGTTCTTAAGATGATGATTTATCCACAAGCCGGTCTTAAGCATAGATTTACCGATACTCAATAACGTGTTCATAGCGATGTCAGTTTATTAATACGGGCCTAAGTGTTTTGGGATCAAAGTGCTCGATATTAAAAAAGTCAAAGTTACCTAGTCGCTAGTCTCAATGTATTTTAATAATTACGTTCGTATGTAGGTATGTTAGACTACCTTTCGCACTTTTGATCAAGTCAGAGTGTGGTCTTATTGGGCGTCCACCTCGAATCCAATCGAGTAAAGTGCACGATCTCTTAGTTCCTACCTTCGAACTTATTTCACTGAAATGTTTTGATAGTTGACAAAACCAGTATTGGAAGACGAGTGATACGTATGAAGATCTCTAGAGTCACGTCTTCGTGGCACTTATAATATTACTAGAGGATGCCCGCGACTTTGTTCGCGTGGATTAAGTTTTTCAATACCCGCGGGAACTCCTTAGTTTTCCGGAATAAAAAGTAGTTTATGTCCTTTCCTGGGATACAACCTATCCCTGTATCGAATTTCATCAAAATCGATTTAACAGATGGGCCGTTAAAGCGTAGCAGACAGACAGACAGACAGACAGACGTATGGAAGTATGGACATTTCTTAGCTTCGCAACTGTTTTACAAGTTTAAGTTGAAATGTATAAACTTCACCTAATTTCCTTATAGGCATTTCTTATGCATTTAAAGGTATCCAGTGCGTAATGCCTTCTGTAACGGTCTGTTAGTTACGCTTCTCAGTCCTTACAAATTTAATTATTTCAATTGAGAGTAAACGATAACTGAATTCCCATATCTCTTAAATTGTGTGTATTTGATAATCATTTGAGCAACGCGCGTATCAAGTAAAACTGTTTTGATAACACCTGTTTGGATGCTCACCTATTTCGTGCGTTTAGAACTAAAGTTGGACTAAAAATGAGTTCTAGAAAGTAAGTAAGTTTCAGCTATAGGAACTCTATATAGGCTGATTGTTGAGGCGGAACTACTTTCCGAGTACACATTAGTGGGCAATGACGATAGGTACTTTCGTAACTATATCTACTATCTACTTAAGTCAGTATCAGGGGGTCTCTAGCTGGATTGAATAAGCCCCCCGCTACACGCTTCCCTTTATTTTGGTTCATTCCGTGAGCTTCACTCAGAAATTTGGTTCAATTACCTACCCATCAATTTGGTGAATCAACGCAGCATTCTATTAGCTTCTTTTAATAAGTGCTCAGATCAATCAAAAATTTTACGGATTTTTTTATCGTATAATTTTTATGGCTTTTATCTCATATTCAAAATGAACGTTGTATTTTTGAGATATTTTATGATTGCTTAGATATTATTCTGTATTGGAATTGTACCTACAATGTAAATAGCTAATTACGTTCCTGTTGATTGTACAAGGCTTCGTGACAGGAAGCTCAGAAAATGTATCTTGCAATAGAACTTTGACAAAGGTCGATTATCCTATTGAATTATCTCGAAAGTTAACTCAAGCACAGAGCCGCTCCACTCCTGCATATTACCCATCAGATTCATTAATGGTTTAAACTTTTGTTTTGCGACAGCGAGTGTATCATATGGAATAGAGAGATTCGTATTTATACGTCAACGAATAAACATTTTTTTGTCAATGATATGAAGAGTAAGGAAGCTTTTCCAAAACAAGTTTTTAAACAATAAGATTGTTATTTCAATGGACAGAAATGTAATGCTCATTATATAGTTGGTACAAGCTTCATAAATAAAGCCACAGTAATTTTTTAAAAGCAAATGTCGCTTCTTTCGTGGCATGGAAATATATTTAGAACTAGCTCTATGTTAATAGGTCTACTATGTAGTAGTGACGCAGTTTCAGTCAAATATAATGCCTAAAGACTTCAAATAAAACATTATTATAAAAAATGCAATCTTTCAAAAAATTTGTATGGAATCCTCGTTGTTGAAGGGTAATCCTGATGTCCGCCCTTACTTGGCTATTCAATGCGCGCAGCATGGAGGAAAATTAAGGTAGGCTAACGCAGACATGTGGACTTTTCATGGAAGTAGTTTTACTGTTTACATTTTAAGTCTACTTATAGATTTAAATATTACATTACTGGCCCATGTTAATAGAAATGATATGGTATGGGAATTCAGCTTCTGTTCAAAATTATTTTGTGTAAGGCCACAGTTGCACTTTTACGTAAGAAGCGTACGTAAGTAACTGTTTACATTTCGTAAGTTACTCATTTAAAAGACTTACGTGAGTAAAACTTACTAGTGTGATCCTGGCTTTGGGTACATTTTTCCTTAATAATCCAGGAAAAAATTGTTTGAGATTATATAAATTCCTATACGTGATCGCATAAGTAACTAACACACATACAGATATACACATAAATACTATTTTATACGTAGGAATAATAGTGTTTCTATAATTGTAATAGATGGATCTTGTAATTCTTCTTGTAAGAACAATAATTAGTTTCTTCGAAACTAAATCACAATTTTTGCTCGTCGCGGCGGAAGCACTTCCATTCCATCATAACTTTCCAAACTTATCATAGTTAGGGACGATCAATTTTCATTTTGCCTCGATTACACAACTTCTCTTAGAGACAAAATTAAAGAAAGTACTGTTAAATCAGTTAAGTTAAGTTACCGTCACGTTAACGTTGAGGCGATTCAGCTGCTCGACGTTACGTTAGTTAGTTAGTGAGGAGACTTAAAAGAAAACCCTTTGAGCTAGTTCTCAATAGTGATTAGTGCTTAGTGATAAGTGAATAGTGAAAGTGTAGTGTAAGTGCTGCCCTAAAGAACACAAGAACATATTGTCTTTAAATTGATTAAAGAAAGACTAAGATGCGTCGATGGACTACTTCTTAGTATATAAGATAATTTTTATGTTTAGGTTAAAGCAAAATTACTCATTAGTCTAATTCTAAGGCTAGATTGTAATACATATTAGTGAGTATAGGTTGTATAAACTATATACTCATATTAATGGAAAAGAAAATACTGTTAAATCGCTGTTTTACTAACGACATTGTTCCATATTATTATTGTTCACGAATAAACAACAGGAAATTGGTATCTGATATTAACAAATATATATAAGTAAGTACTAGATGATGCCCTCGACTGCATTTTCAAATATCCTTACTGTGTGTCCGTCCCCGGGATGCATCTGTATAAATTAGTTTTATCAAATTCGATGTAACACTTGGACTTTTAAAATGGGACCGACAGAGAGACAGACTGTAGATATGGACAAACAGACAGATTGACACACTTTTGTATATAAAATCTCAAGTATTGATTGTTGTTGATGCTCAACTATGTGATTCTGACTCAAGTGGTAAATACCGTGGTTTACATGTCTATTTATTACAATTTTCTGGTAACTTATATCCTATCCAAAAACAAAAAGGGATCGATTTGAAAAACTTTCACAGATTTTATTTAAAAATCGCTTATAACATAATTACTTATTCCTACCTTCCCTAAGGTAATTAAGATAAAAGATAAAAGACAGTTCCTGACACATTATTCATACAGACACATTATTTCATATTTTATTTTATTTAATGAAGAAAATCAATACAGCTTATTGTTTTACAGTCTTAAAACTTATTCTTATTATAAATATTTGTATTGTGGCAATATTTTTTTAAAATACTTATGCATTACTACCAATGTATCAATGTGCTATTTCAGATATTCTCATTTAACGGGACGACCGTAATTCACGCTTGCGAAGGTAAATAGGAAGTAGGGACAATAAACCTATGGTCATAATGTTCATAATCAATAAAGGTACGATAATAAAATGAAACACTCACGGATTTATAGATACGCATAAAGCACACTTTGAGAGACAGTACATTTTCAGCACAATGCTACCGGGGCGTATCGAATCTTTATGATGTCATTAAATATATTTTTATGAGGACACCGCGGTGTACTATAATATTACTGGGAGGGTTAGGAAACAATCTCGCTGCATTGGCCAGTTAGTTAGGTCCACGCATCGAAATATAACGCATTAGCCTAAGGGTCCACGTTTGTTTGTTCATATTTAATGCAAAATATTGTGTTTGGTCAACTATGAATATCAGCTTCAGATGCATATGAGTGTACACAGATTATTTCAGATAAGGAACAAAAGTTTGTATTTTTTTATTCAATAAATTAATCCTCGCGGATGAAGTCGCGGTCTAGTAATATAATAAGCTTAAGTATGTCTATCTTTCGGTCCAATACGTTTTCACCGTTAAGTTCTACCGATTTTGACAAAGTTTGGTTTAGAGATAGGTTGTATGATGTATCCCAAGGAAGGAAATAAGCCCAGAAAATCAATCTATTCCCACGGGATATTTAAAAATGAAGTCGCGGGCAGCATCTAGGCTTTGCTGAATTTTCATAAGTACCTACCAGTAAAGTACAAAAGTCAAACTATAGTATGTTCAGGGCACTTGCTAATGGGTGGCAAGTTTTAGTTGTATGTACTTAAGCCCCCGTTCTTGAGACGAAACTACTTTCCGAGCACACATTAGTGGGCGCCGAGCCGGTAGGTGCTTTTTCGGGTAAATCTTAACTATCCACTCAAGACTGTATTTGGTTGTTGAAATTCAATTATGTAACTGGCTTTAGCTCCCCATCTTAGCTAATACTTAGATAAAAATCTATTTGACGATTTCCGTGGCGCAGTGTGTAGCGCTGCAGAGGTCCCGGGTTCGATCCCCGGCAATTTGGGAATTTATAATTTCTAAAATTTAGAAATTATAAATTGGTATGGCCTGATGGGAGGCTTCGGCCGTAGCTAGCTACCACACTACCGGCAAAGACGTGCCGCCAAGCGATTTAGCGTTCCGGTACGATGCCGTGTAGAAACCGAATAGGGATATGGGTTTAATATAACTGCCATGCCCCTAACAGGTTAGCCCGCCACCATCTTAGACTGCATCATCACTTACCATCAGGTGAGATCGCAGTCAAGAGCTAACTTGTAGTGGATATAAAAAAACAATCTTTCCGCCTGCCTATATTATGTCGGGTAACTTTTTACGACCTGCATAAGTTTGATCGATTTATCATTATTTTTGTATTTCTGAGCGCATTTTCATCACGAGTTAATTTAACGTTATTTGCTTTGCCTCTATTTACCAGTGTCGAATAAAGCAAGTAAAAATTGAACGGTAAAATTTAATCATAAAATCGCTTGCCGTTTTGGTAATGGTCACATTATCGTGATTTCGTTCGATGCGGGCGTGTCACATATCGCGCCGTAAATGTTTTATGAGCCACGCACATTGTCAATTTTGATGAGGGCTCTCATATAGCAAATAAACCCTATCAGAGTTACGTGGGTTAAGTGTGGGCGTTTATTAAACCTACAAAAGTAGCAGACATGAAATGAAATGAAATGAAAATATACTTTATATTACATAAAATATACTAAAAATATAGGAAACAAAACACAATAAGGAAAAGAGCAATAGACATGATTTATTTGAGTATTATTTATTTAATTTTATCCGTGTATCTTTGATTTTACCCAGATAGGCACTAGCACTATGTTTTTTGTTCAAAAGAAACTAATGGTTAAACACAGTCAAATTAAATTTAATAGTCGGAAGAGTAGGAGTTAACAATGAATCCTAAGACAAACTTTGAGTAATCTTGAAACAATCTTCGAAGGACCCTAAAACGCGATCAAGTAATTAAAAGCGAAATAAGCAAAATTACTGTATAACTTTCATTTAAGAAAATCATTTCTAATAATAGGTCAGTTAGATTTACCAGAAAGGTTAGTACCTACCTCGTTTTGAGACAAGAGCAGCGTAGTTATACAAAGTATTTATGTCCTATGTTGTATCATTGGACAGGAGTTTAATAAATGAACAGTCATATTTCTATACATACTAAAAATTATCATATTATCACAGTAAATGATAAATGATTTATTTATTTCACATAGGACAACTTGTGTCACTTATGATACGTCAAGACTCTACCACCAGTTCGGAAAGCTGATTCTACTGAGAAGAGTCGGCAAGAAACTCAGCAGTTGCTCTTTTCTCAAAAAAGAAAGTTAAGGTTACAATATTTAAGCATTTTATTATGTTACAATATTTAGGCCGGTTGCTTCCATGCAACTTTGTCGTTAATAAAATCATCGATAGTATAATAAGCTCGACTTAACAAATGCTGTTTGACAGTAGGTATTAATGTCAGCATTAAATTTTAATTTGTCCAATCCAATTTGTCAGTCCAATCTTGATGTATGAAACTGGATTCTGGACAGTAAACTGGAGGCTCTTAGTGGCTGATAGGAAACATGATAGGAAGATCCTATAGTGAACCACACGCACGGAGTGGACGGTGGTTGGAGACATATACTAAGAGGTACCGAACCCAGTATCCCCAACCCACCCAGAACCCAGAATCGACCAACCGATCGACCAACCAATTGACCAACCGATTGACCAACCAACCAGCCAACCAATCAGACAACCAATCGGCCAACCAATCAGCCAACCAATCGACCAACCAATCAGCCAACCAATGAACCGATCGACCAACCGATTGACCAACCAATCGACCAACCAATCGGACAACCAATCGGCCAACCAATCGGACAACCAATCGACCAACTAGTTGACCAACCAATCTACCAACCTATCGGACAACCAATTGGCCAACCAATCGTCCAACCGATCGATCATACCAATCGACCAACCGATCGACCAACCAATCAACCAAACGATCGAACAACCAATCGGCCAACCAATCGGACAACCAATCGACCAACTGGTCGACCAACCAATCTACCAACCTATCGGACAACCAATTGGCCAACCAATCGTCCAACCGATCGATCAAACCAATCGACCAACCGATCGACCAACCAATCAACCAAACGATCGAACAACCAATCGACCAACCGATCATCCAACCAATCGACCAACCTATCCACCAACCAATCGACCAACCAATCGGGCAACCAATCGGCCAACCAATCGGACGACCAATGAACCGATCGATAAAACCAATCGACCAACCGATCGACCAACCCATCGACCAACTAATCGACCAACCGTTCGACCAACCAATCAACCAACCGATCGGCCAACCAATCGACCAACCGATTAGGTCATGCAGTCGATACTGCTTCTGAGTGAATTTTCGGACCGATACTGGCATAGAACCGGGAATTCCCGGTACTTTCGATACTACCATAAATTATCACAAAACAAGGCAAATACATTACAGTAAGTATGAATGACTGCCTCGTTGGTCTAGCGGTTAGCGTAGTCGACTGCGGATCACGAGGTCCTGGGTTCGATTCCCGGTCGGGCATAAAAATTGTTAGGTATTGGGTTTTTCAATTAAGAAATTCTCAGTGCCCAGCAGTGGGACGTTAATAGGCTGTAGTGATGATGATGGATGATGATTGTAGTTCAACGCGAAGGGCCGGCGGTTTTACAGTGATAGCGTGGGACATCTTGTCTGAAAATACACTTCGAAAAGCTGTTTTTTTGTATCGTGATAAGCTTATAATTTTATTTTTATAGCAATTAAATGCCTCAATCAATTTATTACTACAAGCAGTTTCTAGAAAAAAGCCTTGAGGGACAGAGGGACAACAAAGTGATCCATAAAGGGTCGTTCTTTTTAATATGGCACCTCAACGAATAACAAATATAAATCTATCAATTGGTCAATTGGTTGGTCGATTTGTTGGTTGATTGGTTGGTTGATCGGTTGGTCGATCGGTTGGTCGATCGGTTGGTCGATTGGTTGGTCGATCGGTTGGTCGATGGTTGGTCGAATGGCTGTTCGATCGGTTGGTTGATCGGTTGGTCGATTGGTTGTTCGATAGGTTGGTCGATTGGTTGGTCAATTGGATGGTCGATCGGTTGTTCGAGCGGTTTGTCGATTGGTTGTTTGATCGGTTGGTCGATTGGTTGGCCGATCGCTTGGTTGATTAGCTGGTCGAACGGTTTGTCGATTGGTTGTTTGATCGGTTGGTTGATTGGTTGGCGGATCGGTTGGTTGATTAGCCGGTCGAACGGTTGGTCGATTAGTTGGTCGATGCGTTGGTCGATTGGTTGGTAGATTGGTTGTCCGATTAATTGGTTGATTGATTCGTTGATCGGTTGGTCGATTGGTTGTTCGATCGGTTAGTCGATTAGTTGGTCGATCGGTTGGTCGATTCGTTTGATCGATCGGTTGGACGATTGGTTGGTTGATTGGTTGGTTGATCGGTTGGTCGATCGGTTGGTTGATTGGTTTGTCGATAGGTTGGTAGATCAGTTGGTCGATGGTTGGTCTATCGGTTGTCCGATTAATTGGTTGATTGCTTGGTTGACCGGTTGGTTATTCGATCGAATGGCCGATTGGTTAGTCGATTGGTTGGTCGATCGGTTGGTTATTCGATCGAATGGTCGATTGGTTGGTCAATTGGTTGGTCGATCGGTTGGTCGATTGGTTTGATCGATCGGTTCATTGGTCGTCCGATTGGTTGGCCGATTGGTTGTCCGATTGGTTGGTCGGTTGGCTGGTCGATAGGTTGGTCGATTGGTTGTCCGATTGGTTGGTAGATTGGTTGCTCGATCGGTTGGTCGATTGGTTGTTTGATCGATTGGTCGATTGTGTAAGAGACAATCCAGAAGTAGGTATTTATGAGACACTTTTAATATATTTGTACTCTCATTTGGAACTTGCACGAATAAATGGTTAAAAAGAAGGCTTTTTTCTAGAAACTGCTTGTAGTAATAAATTGATTGAGGCATTTAATTGCTATAAAAATAAAATTATAAGCTTATCACGATACAAAAAAACAGCTTTTCGAAGTGTATTTTCAGACAAGATGTCCCACGCTATCACTGTAAAACCTATACGCCGGCCCTTCGCGTTGAACTACAATAAAAGTTTGAAATTTGGAACGATGCGAATTAATGCACAAGTTCATTCTTGCACAAGTTGCACAAGTTGATCCTGTTTGGAAATATTACGCGACATTTTATATATTATGTCAAATAGTTGGTCTATTTCATACTTTCTGTAATGTCGTCGCTTTTCCTACGAAAGGACCTATCTGACACTTTTGACGTAACTGCACTAAATACATCATAATAATGTACTTTTGATTCTCTGTTGATCTGTATTATCGACTTTTTCATATCTTTTACCGTTTACTGGCTAGGACAATCGGAAAGTATGGCGTATATGCTCATTTGCAAAAAGGAAATCATACTAAGTGGTGTATTTTATACTTAGGGCTATTAGAAAGATTTTTATTTAGTGATCAGCTAGATAAAAATCTATCAACTATGACGTAACTGAAAATACGTCATTTAGTGTGACGAACTATATTGAATAAAAATGGGGTTGAAAACCCCGTCTGAATTTTGATTGCAACGGAATACCTTAGACATTAACTAATAGAGTTAAAAATTTATGTAAATTGGTGACAAAAAATGTATAAAACCTTGGGTAGTAAAAAAATCCAAAATAGTACGAATCCAAAAACTTTCAGTCAAAAAATGATTTAAAACTATCCTAATTATTATTATATATAAAGAAATAAAAAAACAAATTATTTTGGATTAAATGTGATTTAATTATTCAGTAAAAAACTAAGTAATTAATTTTTCAGAAAAACAAAGTTCTTATGAAGTGGCGTAACTGTTTTAAATATTTTTACCTAAATGAATACGCAAACTTAAATAAGACAATTCCTACTTGCAAAAAGGCCTTGATTCACAGATTATAAGAATATTTTTTTAATTTTAATATAGCTTTATTTGAGCTAGCTGTGGACAATATAGTTGAGCACGAAACCGAAAAACGCTTGCCCTGAACAATTAACTCGATGTCAGTTAGGTCCTTTCGTAGGAAAAGCGACGATGTATTTGCCTTGTTTTGTGATAATTTATGGTAGTATCGAAAGTATCGAAAGTACCGGGAATTCCCGGTTCTATGCCAGTATCGGTCCGAAAATTCCCGGTACTCAGAAGCAGGCTGCATGCCCTAGGTAACACCTCTTGGCCAACTCTCATGTCCGACCTTTCTTTATGTATTCAATGCGCGTAACGCAGAGAGAAATTAAGCCTGGCCAATTAAGACCCCTCATTCCTCACCTGGCCAATATAGAATTTGACGACCTCCGTGGCGCAGTGTGTAGCGCTGTTGTCTTAACGTGCGGAGGTCCCGGATTCGATCCCCGGCAGGGTCAATTTAGGAATTTATAATTTCTGAATTTTCCCTGGTCTGGCCTGGTGGGAGGCATCGGCCATGGCTAGTTACCACCCTACCGGCAAAGACGTGCCAACAAGCAATTTAGCGTTCCGGTACGATGCCGTGTAGAAACCGAATAGGGGTATGGTTTTAATAAAACTGCCATGCCCCTAACAGGTTAGCCCGCTACCATCTTAGACTGCATCATCACTTACCATCAGGTGAGATCGCAGTCAAGGGATAACTTGTAGTGGATAAAAAAAAAGATAGTAAATAACTTGGTAGTAATAATTTTTTACGTAATATCAACCTGCTCAGCCTCATAATTTTATGAAGAAACATCGATAGTTCCAGCTGGTAAAAATTAATTTACGTACGGCTTAATATTAATATCTATTTCAAATTTCATATCATAAGATCATAAGATTACCTATTGGTCCAATAATAGCCATGGAGCGTTTAAAAAACCTGGTTGCCGATATAAATTATCCTCTCGACCCTAATCTGTTCCTGATATCTAACAAAATAAAATCGAATTATTATGGTCTAATGCACATTTCAAAGTTAAAAAATAAGTATCGATTTAATTGAGGTTACGGGTGAATTACGGTCAAGTATTGATGAAAACGAATCACGTAATACATTACAAACGCGAAAACAAACCCATTTCGTTAGGGAATACTGAGATCAATCCCATACATAAGCTTTAAATAAACATCACTGCAATGAATAACGAGAACACGGGAGATTTGCTTTAGTCTCTTCCGCTTTAGCGTGTATTTACATATCATACATGCCGGAAGAACTGCGTAATATATTTGCGAGTGATGAACAAAATGGTATACGGAAGTTATATTTTACAAAATTTTCGACGGTAGCAGTTTATCAAGCCGAACGGTGCATCGGGACATCTAATCACGTCCCAGTATCTTCATTAACACATTAGTCAAATCCAAAATACCTCGTCGTATGCTGGCGGAATCTTTCAACGGTCCTATCAAATTTTAACTTTAATCCTCGGTATTAAGATTCATAAGACTATAAAACAGCTATGCAACTATGTGTTTCAGTTGCTAGATTGCTCGTAATATTGAATGTTACAAAATAAATGAACGAAATTTAAGATAAATGTTTAATATTATAAGCGATGTATGTAGTTATGACTTCCTCCCTTTATTAAATACTAGACGATGCCCGCAACTTCGTTCGCGGGGATTACGGTTTTTATGTTCCCGCGCGAACTCTTCAATTTTCCGGGATAAAAAAATCAAACTATCCCTACACCAAATTTCATCCAAATCGGTTGAACAGATAGGCCGTGAAAGCGTAGTAGACAGATCGACAGACACACTTTCGCATTATAATATTAGCATGGATATACACGCTGTATTTATTTACAATACACTTATACATAAAGCTCGTATCAAACTTTTAAATTTTATAGCACTGTACTTAGTAATATTCAGCGAGGCGACTGCGATAACCAATAATAGTATCTTGTTTGCGGGGATCTATGACAAGAAAGACTGAAACATCCATCATGCTCAGGCCAAAATAGATTGATCGCTGGTACCGCCCGCAAATATACCGAGGAAGCGTAGAAACACTGAGACAAAAATGGTGAAAGCAAACAAATGCGGTGTCGATAGTGTGACAGAAGGATTGATAGTTTCTGAGCGTCGTGTCCCGGCAGTCCTGCTTCTAGTTACTACTCCTCTTATCTATACCATACTAAAATTATTTTAAAAATGTGTTTTCAAGTCATCAAACTGCACATAAGTAATTATTATTATTTTGAAAATCTTTTTTTTTTTTTATCCACTACAAGTAAGCCCTTGACTGCGATCTCACCTGATGGTAAGTGATGATGCAGTCTAAGATGGTAGCGGGCTAACCTGTTAGGGGCATGGCAGTTATATTAAACCCATACCCCTATTCGGTTTCTACACGGCATCGTACCGGAACGCTAAATCGCTTGGCGGCACGTCTATGCCGGCAGGGTGGTAACTGGCCACGGCCGAAGCCTCCCACCAGGCCAGACCAAGGAAAATTCAGAAATTATAAATTCCCAAATTGACTCCGCCGGGGATCGAACCCGGGACCTCCGCACTTTAAGGCAAAGCGCTACACACTGCGCCACGGAGGTCGTCGAAATCACATATGTTTAGAACAATGTTTAATATTAAGCTTTTTATCAAAACCAAGATTACGCCATGTGTAGAGTACTAAGGCGTTAGTTGTAAGCACAACAAAATCTTCAAACAAAAATACGAGTAGCAGAGAGCACAACATGAGATGCAGAGAAAAGGCTTCGCTCCGCCGAGAACAGATGTAATCGGATTTCGTGTCTATGTATGATTTATACGGGTTTGCCTCTACAGTACAAAAAAATATTTAACGCTATATCTTCTTCAAGAAAATATGCCATATTGTTAACAGAAATGCAGCTTTTATTATTCAAGAGAGACTGAATATCATTTTAATTGGGATTCAACATGACTTTACGACGTAATACGAGTAGGTACAACAAGCAAGGTCGTATGCCTCTCATTGAAGTACTTCTGCACTTCTGTCTACTACAGTCGCACAAAATAAATATGTAAGCGAACTAATCAGATTTTTTTATTGATCTCTTCTTCGTATCTAATTGGTTTCTATACGGCATCATACCAGAACGCCAGATCGTTTGGCGACACGTCTTTACTGGTAGGTTAGGCTAACAGCCGTGGCCGAAGCTTCCCTGCAGAGTAGACCGCGAATAGAAATCGGAACCTCCCAAATATAAGACTCACTCACGAGTCACGACTGCACCAAAGGGGTCGTCAAAGCTTGGTCATAGCTTTCTTAAAGTTATAAATAAACTAGCGAATGCCCGCGACTTCGTCTTCGTGGTTTGAGATTTTTTGGTACCTGCGGGAACTCTTTAATTTTCCGGGATATTGTGCTATTCCAGACTATAATCTATCTCTGTACCAAATTTCAGCCAGATCCGTTCAGCCGTTGGGGCGTGATTGAGTAACAAACATCCATACATCCATACATCCATACATCCATCCATACATCCACACAAACTTTCGCATTTATAATATTAGTAAGATAAGAAGTAAGATTTATTTATATTGTTACAGAATTCGTAATGTCGGAAGGCGGTCACGGCGGGTCTGGTACATACCCTGCTCGCTCACCTATTTCCAGCTCCACAACGGGACACTCCAGCTCCAGCCACAGGTAAGATCACACAGCCACAGGTAAGTGCCACAGATAAGATCTGGTTCAGTTTCTTGCCTTTATGTGAAAACTCTAAAATTCCATGATGCCATTTTAATACGAGCTATCATCCTATCCATCATCTAATATCTATCTATGGATTTTGTGCTGGAAACATTTTATGCTATTGAAGTAAATTAACTTTAACACGTTATGTCGAAACAATTTTAAAACCTTTTAGTTAGGTAGAGTTCAAAACTGTGGAAAAGCTTAAAAATTTTAGCACTGACTCGAGCAATATATTCGCCGAATAAAAAAAGCTTATAAATTTAATAAAGACATTTCTGACGGCAAAAGTGTGCCTATCAGAAGTCTGAACCTTTAGTAATGCATTTACAATCCAAAATTTCCTTTGAGCTTTCAATCCCTCTGAAATTAATCTTAGGTCTCATCAAAAGGATCGTGAATGTTCCGAATGCCGACCGCGTGCCTATTGAATAGAAACCGGCGAGAACATTTCGCAGAGACAAAATTTGACGTGTCAGGAGTAATAAAAAGTCCCGAGGCCCAATTGTCTAAGCAAATCGTAATCATTTGACAGCTTGAAACGTATTACTCGAACATTTTAAGGAGGTCATACATGCTCTATGACGTGCAGGCATCTATGAACTCCTTAAACAGGTCGAATTATGCGTTTGACAAACGATTACGATTACGATTTCCTTACACAATCGGGGGGCTGGTGTGGTTTCTCATTAAATATAGGTACGACTAAGAGCCGGATCCTTTAATTTAAAGTACATTCTCAATGTGAAGGGCAACTCGCAGCTAATAAAAAATTGACGGACCCTCCAGTCGGCACGCTTTGGGAGCATGCAAAAGTGCTGTGACGCTCTACATTAATTTAAACTTAGCCGTGAGAAAATACTCTAAACTTTGGACCGAGAATGTTCTCCGATTTACATTTTTAATTCTAGCTCTGTTTACGGAAGCGAGGGAATTAGCAGCTAATTGAGAATTATTTTTTTATTAATGAAGGTTTTTTTTGGTAAAAAACACTAATAAATGTAACATGTATTTTGTAACTTCTCTTTGAAGTTGAGTATGTTTGACAAGGTTAATTTCTATTAAACAATACACATCCAAATATGATTAAGTATTACTTAATTATTATGTTGAGGCCAGAGACCCGATAACTGTAAAATTATATAAAATGTAAAAAGACGTAGACCGGCTACACACGGCCCTAAAATCAGAGGCAATGTCAGGGAAGTAGTGGGGAGCGCCCTAGATCGCTCTCTTGATCGCCTCGTGTGTAGGCAAATCGAAATCATTATTATTATTATTACCCCTAACTCAGAAATTGGTTCGGGCGAGCTCACAATTTAGGGCCGATTATCGTCTAGGGAGTGTTGTCGGTGCGTGTGTAGCGAAATCGGGACCGATTTCAACGCGTTGTGCGTGTGAGTGTAGTGCCAACAGGACGCGTTTTTGTAAATTTAATTTTTATTTTGTGCGGAGATATGGTGAAGGAAAAGAAGCGAGAGGCCTGGACGAAAACAATTGACCTTTTTAAGGAGTTGTCGTATTTGTGGGATAAAACACATAAACTGTATTTTTTATGTGTCATAAAAAACATAAGTTTCATCGACCATCTGTTAACCTCTTCATCTTTTGTCTCTGTTTTGGTCGCACCGAAGCAAGTGCCAAAGCGATGCCTATTTTTTTATATTTTGAGAGTGTAGTTGGCATCTTGAATCGACGAGCGCTTTGCTGCACGGTGGGTTACGTACTAACTGGCAGGGACGTGTGTAGAGAAGTAGCCGATTTCATCCCTACCATCACTCTCCCGTTATTGCCTCTGATTTTAGGGCCGTGTGTAGCCGGTCATAGGCTAATTTTTACCCCGGTAATTAAGAAGTTTTCCCGGGAATCAAAAACCTACACTAATCAACAAAAGTACACACGGACATCATCTAATAACAATACAATTTTGGCATTTTTCTTTGGCCTTTAAAACTGACATCGCTCTGATGTTGACATGCACAAACACAACTGAAACTTCGAAAGATTTTCATTTTATGGAGAAACGGTAAAGCCTATCATAACGATGAAATATTGAAAGCATTATAAATACAGATTTCATATAAATCCGTTGTCGAAGGAAATAAATCTGTATCAGCGATAATCTAAGCCCAGTTATTTATTCTCGTTCGTCGTTCGGCAAACAAATCTCCGAAAATTCGTCCTTCTGTCGATTCGACTGTAACCCTAAATTTCAAATAGCTGACGTGTAAGCTTCTAATATACCAATTTTCTTTATGCCTACAATTTTTTCCTTACGTAGGTAAGCACTTAATGTTTATTATTTATTAACATTCGTTTGGCAAGTGCGGATGTCACATCAACACTAGTCACGCGTGGATACGCATTTGCCCAACATGCAAAAATCGATGATGACGAGCACCATTATCGTCTTACCTGCCCGATTTGTTTTTGTAGCTAAATTATGCCCGCGACTTCAGCTATATACCTAGACTCCGGTTTTTTTAATCCTATCTCCTCTTAACTTTACTTACCTACAAGCAAATAATAATTTAAGAAAAGCGGGATCTCTTTGATTTTCCGAGATATAAGTAGCCTACGTCATTCCCCGGTATGCAGATTATCTCTGTTCTAGTCAAAATAGTCGAATAAAAGTGTAGAAGACAGATAGACAGATAGACCGTACAGACACACTTCCGCTTTGAACCTATGTACAAAAATATATTAGCCCAAAATTTTCCCCCAATTTCCTTTTTTTTATCCCACTACAAGTAAGCACATGGCCTATGTACCTAAGTGCATCATCAGTCGCATCTCAGGGGTACAGCAGTTATATTTAACCCATACCCCTAATCGGTTTCTACACGGCGTTGTACGGGAACGCTAAACGCTTGGCGGTACGTCTTTGCCGGTAGGGTAGTAAATAGCCACGGCCAAAGCCTCCCACCAGACCAGACCAGAGAAAATTCAGAAAATATAAATTCACAAATAGACCCTGCCGGAAGTGGAACCCGGGACCTCCCACTATAAGACCACACCGCTCGCATACATTCACAGACCTTCGTGACAACCTACAGCTACATTTTAACAGTAAAGTTTTTAGCAGTTTTAGTAAACATGCAGTTAATTTATCGTATAAATACATAACTTTATCTAAAGCCATTGTGTGCTAAATAGCAGTAAATTTAGAAACTCGTTCGTGCAACTTCACCTAAGGCAGAGCGGGATCCTCCGGTGACGTCACAATTTTATGTAATTAACGTACCTAGCCGCTCGTGTAATGTTGTGTTACACTGCGGTTTACTCTAGACTATTCCGTTAAATAAAACTCCAAAGACCAAAAGTTAGAAATTTTCTGATAAAGCCAGCGTTTAATCATATGATGTGAAAACTGGGCTTTCTATAACAGTTAGGTATAGTCACTAACTTATGAGTTTTTAGAATCTTTGAGGGGATGCACCCTTTTAGAGCTGTACAACTCAAAAGTATTGCACCTCGAAGATATAAGCTGAGAATTATATAATTAGTAAGTAACTAGGTAACACACAAACAAAAAACAGAACAAAGAAATCACAGATCGTATAAATCGTAATATACAACTTGTTACGGTGTAAAGGCGGCCTTATCACTACGAGCGATCTTGTAACAACCTAGGTATATATTTAGTTGTAAGATTTTACAATATTTCACACATACTAACGTTGGGAGATGTCGGCCTTTATTTTACCTCCCCTGCTTCACCCTCTGCATGTTTCATGATGTACTGTCAGCTTTTGCTTGAACCTCTATGATGATTCGTTAACACTAATTATAATACGAAGGTTCATGGCGGTAATCACTTATTTATTCACCAATAGATGGTGCTGGCGACTTCATCCGCGTGGATTAAGTTTTTGTAATGCCCACAAGAAACTACGCCTACGTTACCCTGGTCCTCAACTATACCCATGCTAAAAATCACGTCGATCCGTTGCTCTGTTGTGACGTGATTGAAGGATAAACGAACAAATAAACACACTTTCGCATTTAAAATATTTGTATGATTTTCATCAGTTCGTATGATGCAGTGTACAGGTACCGGACGTACCTTCTCCAGCCCGCCGCATCACCGAGACATGGAAATGCTCTACTGAATCTATTTACCGCCAAAACCCTTATCTACTTTTTGTTCAGCGAAAAACTGAAATGCAATTTTAAAATTAACTATGCTGAAAATGCTGAGCTATTTTGAAAATGCCTCCCTTTTGTTAAATATGGTAATATTTTTTCCAATACAAATATACCACCATACAAAATAGTCTACCTAATAGGCGTATAGTTCTTCCTGAATTCATGCTCTTTCAGAATAGTTACAATCAAAAACTAAAATTGAATAGAGTTGGAACTCACACTACTGGATTTTTCGTTCACTTTTTCATCGGCACCATGTCTGGTTGAAAAGCTTACTGAGAAAAGCTCAAAAAAATAATTAAAACCCTTAAAAATACATTATTCTGTTTAGCAGGTTATTAATATTTTGTGATGTGTAGACGTAAATATGTGACCATGATATACGATATAGCTCAAAATATTAATGAGCTTTTCGCATCGTACTTGGGTGCTAGGACTAAGGTCATTAATACCTTATAGGGTACCCTCAGCGGTCTCATTTTGCCTGTTCACGATTCGACCCTCGCTCAGCGTGTTAGCTTTTAAATTGAACCTAAATAATGCATGATCTAACCTTAAAATCTCATTTTATGTTATTACTTTTACTACCTAAAGTTATTTGAACTGTATTGGTTTGCTATCTAAATGCAAATGTTAGCTTTGACCGTCTCAATAGCGAGACAAGGGCCAACGCGTGTCTTTTGATAAGTAGGTATGTAAGTTTACTGGAAATTTATATTTTCTTGGGTTTATCCGCGACATTCTCCTTTCCGGTCGCGATATATTTGGCTTATGACATAAGAATACGTTTTTATCTTCTTTCACCAGAAACAGCTTTGGACAGAGAAGCAAATATGGACACGATGATGTTGATGTCTTAAAACAATCTAGTAGCTTTCATATGAGCAAAGATATACGTAAAAACGCCAGTCTAACGTGCTTTAAAAACTTGCTGAATCAAACTAATATCAAATAAAATTTGATGCTGTTTACCGTGAGAGCTTTAACAATCCATATTAAATAGACAGTGTAGAGTTAAAAAAGCGCTGACGTGTAAATAGGTACATCTGCGGTTGCTTCATTCTATAGATTTTTAAACATTGTTAAAAAAACCAACGAGCAGGGCTTACAGCCATCGAAATAGGATGAGTACTACTAAAATTCTACATCAATGTTTACAGCTCTTTAATAGCTAAATATGTAAAATGTATTGTCCAAGGAGATTTTAATTAATTACAGGAAAAAAAGTAATTAAACTTGATATAAGTACCTAAAAAGCACAAACCTTTTAAAATTTTAATTTTATGCTTTTGATCCATTCAGAGTAAACAGGACTTATTAGACATAATTTATGTAAGAAATTAATCATATCGCGTTTTGCCTGCCATTATAAGTGTTTAATAATCCTTTTATTCTTTTTTAGAACCTTTTCTTAGGCACGAATTTCTTTTATTGATTTAGTAGTATCCTAAGACTTACTATAACAGATATAAGAACAGCTCCTACAACAATTTCTCAGTAAATCTAAAAGTTAAACATTAATTAGAAGACAGGGATGAGAAGGCTTCTACTGCATTACCTAAGGATAGCAATAGAGTTATACTATCACTATCATTACCATCATGATTATCACTATCATCTGCTTAATATGTTAAATTAGTAACACAGTATAATTAAAACTAATATTATAAATGCGAAAGTGTGTTTGTTTGTTGGTTTGTTGGTTTGTCCTTCAATCACGCCGCAACGGAGCAACGGATCGACGTCATTTTTGGCATGGGTATAGTTGAGGACCTGGAGAGTGACATAGGCTACTTTTTATCGCGGAAAATTAAAGAGTTCCCGGGGAAATTAAAAAAAAACTTAAGCCACGCGGACGAAGACGCGGGCATCAGGTAGTAATCAATAAATACGATCGTATTTTAACGAGTTACTATTTAATTCCCCCAAACAGCAGCTGCACAAAGTCATACGACCACATCAGAGAACTGTGTGAAGAGGAAATATTAATAAACAACTTATAGTAAAACAAACAAGATGAGTCACTCTGTTCATTAGTCTAACTTCAAAAACAAGAGGAGGCAATAAAATTACCCCTTTATAATGCGTTAAGTGGAATCGAATCATATCCTATCATCAATCATCATTGCCCCCTTTGGTCCTCCACCTAAGCCCCACATGAAATACCACTCAAATTTTGTATGTTCACGCGCTCTGGAACTAATTATAAAAGGTTGAAGGCCTGTTTGAAAGAACCGAGCGCTTTTATTCATGAAAATTTCGCTTCTAATTTTAGTTAGGTAATACTTCAGGGCAAGTTGTAGAGGAATGGTAGCAAGTAATTTTCTACCAGTTTAACTTTCATAAATTGACATAAATATGACAATGCCAGCTATTTTCTTCGTTTAGCAAATTAACGTTGCTCCGTTATCACGTTTATCAACTAAAAACCTACGCTAGTACTTAGAGAAGCTTTAGCTAGTTCAGAGGCCATACTGCCAGCGCTTATTGCAATACTTAAGCAATATTATAGTCCGGGAGGCAGCGACCGAAATTTAGCACCCATTCCTACAAAGCTAATTTTTCTGTCAAGCAATGTTTATACCGTGTAAATAATGAAAGTGAAAGTCTGCCAAGCTGTTAGTGTTGCAAAGATTAATAACAATTTTTGAAACCTGTAAATAAATAATACGTAAATGTATTATACCTAGAAGACTGAAACTTCTTACAGTGACCAAGGATGCCTAAATATACACTATAATGATAGTCTACCGCCTCGGAAGCGTTGCCAACTAAGGTACCCAGCCACTACCACCCACGTAATATGTTGAAAAATAAATTTTTGGACTTATTTCTACAAGGCTGAATTTTTTTTCTCAATAGTTTATAAAAGAACAAAGAACCAGCCTTGTAGGAATAATCGCACCAATAATCTCGCTTCCTCCCGTACTATTACTCAAAATGACAGTTTGATGTCACGTACCTTGACGTGCCTAAAATAGGGATTATAATTCTAAAACACGAAAGTCCATAATAATGAAACAATATGGCGTTGGTAGTATGGCCCCAGAACGTTTGCTTCACCGTAATTGTCAGCCTGCGGAGGTCTACTGTTGAACATAGAGGCCTACTACTAATAGATCACGACCACGCCTTCCTCATAACAGCTACTTCCCGCCACCTTCTCTATATCGGAGAACCACTCAGTCAAACAGCGGAACATTTGCATAATATTTAGTACCATTTTACAAGATTATAAATATTTATGTTACATCTGTAATTTTTCAATTTTATTTTCGAACTAAAACGTGTTAAGCACAATAAAATGACTGTTAGCCTGCTTAAGAAATAATTACACAATTAAATCAAGAGCACGTCCGCCGCTCCCTAGTCTGCAAGAGTTTGCAGCTTGTTAAGTTGACACATTTTCTTTTTTATAATTGTTATGCTTAGCTTTTCTGAGTTACCTACTAATATTTTTTTTAATATCGTTACCAAGTATGTTTTACAACAGCTATGAATGCATTCGGCATTTTTTGAATAGTAATTATTTAAACATCTCCATTATTTTGTTTACTACTAACTTACTTACCTACGAATTGTCACAATATTCTTGTGGGGTTTCTTTTAAAAACAAAACAATAACATGCAAACTAAGTGTAGATCTAGGTAAATTGTTTAAAAAAATGATTTAATTTAAGTAATATCCATATAAATATTATAAATTCGTTTAAATTAAAAATATCTGTCTATCTGTCTGTTCCATCATTCAGATACATCCCGGGGAGGGCGACTTTGTATTCCAGGAAATTAAGGAATTCCCGTAGGAATCAAAAAATCTTAAACCATGCGGGCGAAGTCTCGGGCATCATCTAGTAAGTATATAACTAATCTTATTCACATAAACTCACTCGAACAGTCTAAATTCAACATTATCTATCCTTACACGTTCTGGAATTGAATTTTCCTCGAAGGAAAAAACATGAAAACATCCATAAGCATCGATAATACTTATCCGAACTGTTCATTCGCTTTCCATCAAACCATCGCTTACCAAAAGGGAAAAGGGGAAAAAAATAAGACAGTCGAACTGACCACATGTCGGGATATGTCCCGCGCCCCGCGCCCCGCGCCCCAGCCTCACGCCGCCCTCTCCGAAAGTGAGTGACGTCTCAGCCGCAAAGAAGCTCCATTAACCAACAACTTTAAGGGGCTCAACGAAGATGCGAACGCGTAATAAATAAAGCTCTTGAGACAGATAAATTATCTTTGACTTGCGCACAACCACTCCTGACAAATTATCTGTCATAGAAGGCAAAAACAAATTTGTTTAGAACTGAAAAACTTATAAAATGCGTATGAATAATTGAAGTTTGAAAAGAAATTATCTACGCTGGTCCCCGGAAAATATATTAACATTTTGCCGTACAAACTGAATGCCAGAATTGAGGTAGGACATCGGAAAGAGCAGGGGCTGATGCTGTTAAAGTTTTAATTGCTTTTATCGCGGGCTTTAAAAGCCTGAAAATGCGTGTGACTATGTACAGTTATCGAATTAAATCTTTTAGCGGAGTACGGTTTCATAGCGGCACTCCATTAAGTCTCGCGGTCGATTCGGTCACATGTCCTTTTAGCGTAAATTACATTAAGCAAACATTGCTAAGCATTACACACAAAACGAAATTATTCTGCCGTTAGACTATTTTATTTTATTAGTATAACCAATCAAAGTTAGATTTTGTTCTCATGAGTGAGTATGCACTTAAAGTACTCTCATATTCATGGGGCGTTGAAATTAGTGACTTATAATTTTTATCATTGGTTACAATTTTTGTGTTGCTTTAACATGCAAATTAATTAACTAGGTTTAAAAAACTAGTGTGCTTTAGTGCTGAAAATTTTGCACACAGTAAAAACTCGAATGCAGTACTGCAAACAAATTATTATTGTACAGTCATTTTTACTAGGTTTATTTAGCCAACTGAATATATAGTAATAATGTTAAAACAAGAGCTATATTGTCATAATAATACACATTATGCCCGGCTAGCCAGTGGTCCTGCCTTTGTCCTATGTTATCCAATTAAAATGAAACATGTCATGTATTGCAACGAATGATGTTCCACGATTCTTAGTTATTACTATTAGCCTATTGTTTTACAAATACCTAAAGTTTGCACGCGAGTTAAATGCAGAGCTTTCGTATGGGTCACCATACATTTACTCTGCATTGAACTCGCGCGCGAACGAATAGCTTTAACAAAAGGCTTGCTTTTATTTGTGCAATCGTAAATTCACAATATTTTTGACCTACCGTCAGTATAGAAATCTGGAAAACATTACAAGCGAAATGTCAGTATAGCCACTGACAATACGACCATAGCCCTGTGTACATTTATTCAAGGCACCCCGTGCGTACAGATATTAGTATATTGTGGATAAAAGGGTGGAAAGTAGGTTATTGCAAACGAGCTGTCATTAATAAGCCCGAGCCGAAGGTGAGGGTTTTTAATGTCACGAGTTTGCAATAACCTTCACACCCGTGTATCACACGACGTTTTTCAATACAGTTGTGGGAAATAGTACAAAAATATAATCAATTTATCACATAAAAAATAAAAAAATTCAGCAAATGGTGCGTATTTACACCTGGACATATTTTTTTTTCAACGAAACTAGGCTACGGGTTCGTACCTACGCATATACAGCCTATTCGATTTTTGACAAATGTTGAAAATAGGTAATTAAATTAAAACTGGTAATTAATTATAATCAACAACCATTTAAAAGAATTTTTCAATACAGTTGAAAATATAATCAATTTATCACATAAAAAATAAAAAAAATCAGCAAATGGCGCGTATTTACACCTGGACATATTTTTTTTATTCAACGAAACTAGGCTACGGGTTCGTACCTACGCGTATACAGCCTTTTCAATTTTTGTCAAATGTTGAAAATAATTAAATTAAAACTGGTAATTAAATATAATCTACAACCATTTAAAAGAATTTTGGAAATTCAATGCTAAAACGTACGAATTCATTCATTTTTCCTCGTAAAAAGCCTATCCGATTATATTCTATGTATGAAAACTCCTTGCTAATAAACTTTTTTAATTGACTTGGAAAATTTTAAACTAAACTGCAAAAGTAAGTGTCGAGCTTGTAAAAGTAAGTCACGACCGTGTAAAAGTAAGATGCCTATGCGAAAGATTCAATTTTCGAATCATAACTACAGCCTCTGAAAGTGCGCCATGTTTGACAACTGTATTGAAAAATATGATATAGCATACCTATTTATGAGATATATAGGTATGTAGTCAAAATGGTTTGTGTCAATCGTGAACAATATGTCATAATAACCCTCGCTACGCTCGGCTTGCCAGTTATCCTGCCATTGTCCTGCGCGATCCAATTAACATGAAACATGTCAAGCACATTGATGCGAGTGATGTTATGCTGTCACTGGTATTTTTTAATGAAAACATTGAACATTTCGATCATCGCGACACCGGACGCCTCTATTTAGTTGTTGTTCAAAATATTTTTGCTGGTGACAATTTTTAGTACTACACAACCTCACCTATAAATACTTGACACCGGACGTAAACCGTATGTTAACATTTAAACTGTAAAGGAAACGGTTCAGATTGGTATTGGGCGTAGGCCTAGTCTTGTGCAAGTAGATAAATGAAGGAAAATAAAATACTAGACCAGTTTTTATCGGCCAAATCTACGAATTCGTCGTTATTTCAGTGGTAAAATTATTTATCTTTCCAATTTAAGGAACACTAAGGGTGGAGTTCACCGACTTTTTCATCGGCTGATTATCAGATAATCGACTGATTAAATCTTTTTTACTGTTCACCACAACCCAACCACTGTTTACAACGCTTGATCGGCTGTTTAACGTAACCGAGCTCGGAGGGATCGTTTAAACGCCGATTACTACATTTTGACATTTGTCTTAGCTAATATTATACAGAGGAAAGATTTGTTTGTTTGCTTGGTAGTGGACAATATCAACACCTTGACCTACTCAACCAATTTTAAAAATTCTTTATAGAATAGATACTTTATCAGCGAGTAACATAGCTATATTTTATTTTCAAAAACGAAAATTGCAATAATGTGAATGAAGTCGGAAAAATTACCACTATTCGGTTTCTACACGGCATCGTACCGGAACGCTAAATCGCTTGGCGGCACGTCTTTACCGGTAGGGTGGTAACTAGCCACGGCTGGAGCCTAGGGAAAATTCAGAAATTATAAATTTCTAAACCCTGCCGGGGATCGAACCAGGGACCTCCGCACGTTCAGGCAACAGCGCTCAACACTGCGCCACGGAGGTCGTCGAATCCTTATCAAAATAAAGTGGTTTCTCATCTCAAGTATTTATTATAGACCAAATTCGCCCTTTACACCATTTAATTTAGATTAATATCTTAGAAGATATCATAGAAATAAAGTAACGCGCAATAGAAATAGGTGCCGTGACATGCATTGGCAGGCGGGGTGAAAATATATCGCAGTGCTAATGTAAAACCTGATTTGCTGCCCAGTACCGACTGGCTATTTTTGGGTATGGACTATTATGATGAGTGCTACACGTGTGAATCCGGGGCGAACCCCTAGTATTTAAATAATGAGCTTCTCGTCACTGAGAAACGGTGAAATTGAGAGTGCGCTTCTTTTGGCCTTCCATATTTACAAAATTTAAAAAAAACTGTGCATAGAACCACAAAAATCACTTGACTGATGCTTAGCTGCGTTTTCAATAATTTCAGATTTCTGCAACTCAACACGCCACATCTGGCACAATTCAAAATATCTTGTCAGTTCAAATTTCAAAACAAAAGGGGCCATGACACCGTATTACCTGTCCAAATTCAGAACTACAGCGTAGTTTATCCTCCCCAATGGTGTCGTTATACTTTTCATGTTGATAGCATTTTATTTTATACTACTAAATATAAACGTCACAGTACGTCAGCATGAACAGTTAAAACAATGAGACTACGCAAATGTGTTGGCTTTTACCATTCGTTCAGTTCATGTCAATTTGCTGTAAATGGTTGTTTATCGCCTGGTTTAATGATCGTCGTTCAAAATAACGTCGTGAACAGTAAATATTTAAACGGTTGTTTAAACGGTGTTGAAGAATAATCAGCCGATTACCTAAATATCGTTTCAACAGAAGTCGGCGCACTCCACCCTAAACATGAGTTAGTAACAATGGGGGATTCATATTTTTGACGTTTTTCAAAGAAAAACACGTTATTTTGACAGTGACTGTCAGAAATGACATTTGACACATTTCGTGCCTACTGCCTTCTCTATGGCTGAAGGTTGCCATCTTGGAAACGTATCGAAAACTGGAAATACATGTTTTATTTTTTCTCTTTATTTACTTTACTGTTCTAAATTATTATATTTTTAATACAATCTATGTATTTTCCTCTATTCATGGTAGAGTGTACAAGAGTAGGCCTAAAATGAACCTTTTCCTTTATATGAATTTATCGATATGTATTCGATATTTCGCCGATGTCAATCTCATTACAGTTATTACTAATAACAATAACTTTTTAATCAACATACCAAAACAAACATCGTATCGAAAATCTGTCCTATTTATTCGACATAATTGACAAAACTAGCATCGGATGTAATTATCGGGGTAATAGCAAATAAAAATCGCACGCTAACGACCTCCGGAACAAATCATGCGTCCATAAGCAATCCTCTTACGTTAAGCCCCTCGACGCCCCCACCCCGGCTCATAAGCCGAGCAATAGAGATATGATAGACGTTATTAATTAGATGTCGTTACGTCTTATGCCATTTCATTGTGTGAATGCGGAAAAACCATTGCCCTAAGTGAAGTTCCCCTGACGACGCCTACTTCCCGAAGCTCCCCTTGGAACATGTGCCGCTCACAAATCGTTATTAATTATAAATCTTATATTGATCTATCTTCAACGATTGATGTTACTTAAAATTATTTTATTAGTAAAATCTATATAAAACTAGATGATTCCCGCGACTTCGTCCGCGTGGACCAAGTTTTTTCGAATCCCGCGGGAACTCTTGAATTTTCCGGGATAAAAAGTAGCCTATGTCCTTCCCCGGGGTACAACCTACCCCTGTACCAAATTTCTTTGAAATCGGTTGAATAGATGGGTCGTGAAAGCGTAGCAGACAGACAGACAGACATACACACTTTCGCATTTATAATATTATAAGTATGGATTTAACAATATTATGATTATTCAGAACTGAATTATGAAAGTTTATTGCTTATTATTATTAAAGGACCTCTCAATGATAGTGACTTTTACCATAAATAGGTACTCATGTAATTACGGTCGTAAATAATAAAAATTTAAATAATAAGTTGTGCAGTCATTAACATTAGTACCTACTATAGTACGTACCATTATATAGCTGTACAGTCATATTAGTACTGGCAACTTCTGAAAAAACATACCTACAGCGATATGCAAGTTCTTAGATCTGTCACCGTAAGATTGTAAAAACCGTTAGATTATAATCTAACTCGCGAAATTGTAAACTGTCGAATGATTACAATATAACGGATTATTTTTCGGTAGATTATAATCTGTTAGGTTTATTAACCCGATAGAACCTAAGTGCCCGGCCGCAGAACCCTAACCTAACCTACAAGAAAGAGACAAGAAAACGTAAATACAATGAATATTTCAAAAATTTACACTAAAGCATTGAACGGTTCACAATCTTTCGACTGTTTACAACCTATCGAAAAAGAAAGCGTTACATTACAATCTTACGGTGACAGATCCACTCCCGGTGGTATAATGTGAAGTATAACGGAACTTTTAAAGATAAGTACCTATATTTAAGTTTTCGCTGCCGGAGATATTCTCTTATATTTCTCATAATTTCACCAAACCTTGTACTGAAACTGGGACCCTAATAATAGGCAAACATCATTAAATTGACTTTATTAGGGTGTATTTTCATCGTAAAATAAACTTTATGCATATGGTCTTATGAGCTCTAAATATGTATGTAGGTATGCCCAGGGCGCATCACATGAGGAAATACGATGACATGGCACAAACATGTTGGAATTACCGACTTATTATGGAATAACGGAACAAATTGTAATTTAAGTATTTTTATCTAAAATCATAAAATCAATCAAATAAATATTATAAATGCGAAAGTTTGGATGGATGGATGTATGGATGGATGTATGGATGGATGTATGGGTGGATGTATGAATGGATGTATGGATGGATGTTTGTTACTCAATCACGCCGCAACGGCTGAACGGATCTGGATGAAATTTGGCACAGAGATAGATTACCTATAGTCTGGAATAGCACATAGGCTAAATTCCGGAAAATTAGGGAGTTCCCGCGGGAACCAAAAAACCTCAATCCACGCGGACGTAGTCGCGGGCATCAACTAGTGGTTTCATAAAATGTAACACTTTTTATACGACTGCCTGAAAAAAGGAGTATATTGTTTTCAGGGTTCATGTATGTATGTACGTATGTGAGTTTGTATATTCCACCATAACTTCTATACGCCTGAACCGATTTTGATAAATGAGGTATCGTTAGAATCCCTAGCTTATTCCGGGTGACATAGGCTAGTAAAATTTAAAAAAAAATTGATGGGGTGACCATGGTTCCGCATTAAAGATTAAAGTCGAAAAAAAATATTCGAAAATAAGATTAACTATATAATCATCATCTAGAAAATGATGAGTAGATTCCAAAAAAATATAACACTATAGTTCAATATCCAGTGATTCACAAAGAATATCATTTAATAAAATTTTGAATAAGATTCCAAAGGATGTATGTGTGTCTACGGCAGAGCAGTCGTATTTTTTAATAATTTTAATTATATTCATTGTTATAGAAATAAATCTCATTGAAAAGGAATACTTCTTAAATTAACTAAATATTATTTAGAGATAGGTATGTATTGATGTGTATTTGAAATTGTCCTGACTCCTGGTATTTTGCATTTAAGTCAATACATAAATAAATATTTCGTGTTTTTTTCCACTACAAGTTAGCTCTTGATTGCGATCTCACCTGATGGTAAGTGACAATGCAGTATGAGATGGTAGCGGGCTAACCTGTTAGAGGTATGGCAGTTTTATTAAACCCATATCCTTAGTCGGTTTCTACACGACATTGTAACAGAACTCTAAATCGCTTAGTGGTACGTATTTTCCGGTAGAGTGTAACTAGCCATGGCCGAAGCCAAATTGACCCTTCGAAGCGAAGATTACCAAATTGACCCTTCTGGAAATCGGACCCGGGACCTCCTACGTTTAGACAACAACGCTCAACACACTGCGCCAGGGAGGTCGTGTGTTGTAGAATTAAAAACAGCTGAACACAGCTGAACTTATATACCTACTTAAGTTGTAAAGAACTACATTTTTTATGAATAGCTTCCACGTAGATTTTCAAATAGGAATTTCTTTGCCATTTCATATCAACGAAATCGTGTTTTCAATTCGTCTTAAAATAATAATAATTAGCACAGTGACATATTAATGAATGGATCTCCACATCGGCCCACGGTCAATCATTGCATACAAAACTAATTACACGATTCCGCTAAATTTACCTGCCAATTACCAACATAGTTGTCAGCAAACTGTGGCTGCAATTTACGAATTGCGCGTTGGGGGCAGGCACTGAATTGGATTTTATTTTAAAGCTGTGACACCAGAGCTGAGTCTACCGTTATGTACGCACCATTTCGTGCGTAATTTGATATTCGGATGACAAATTAGTCGGTGAGCGAACCGAACAGAGAGTGCGCCTGTAATAAAATTATAGGGCGTGTTAAATCTCCCTTGAAGTGTAGTGTGGCTGTCTGAAACTCAGAACAATCACTCGCGTGCGTCTGATTGTACCTTTACTTCATCATCATTAAATCACCGCCAGGCCACTACCAATAAGGGGTCTACTCTGAGAATGAGAAGGGCACAAACTTTCAGAAAACTCTCAGGCATGCTGGTGTATGTCTGTCCTGTTCACGGTCGATGTTTTTGGTACAGAATCAGATTGTATTCAAATTCAAATGTATTTTTATTCAATAAACTTTTACAAGTACTTTTGAATCGTCGAGTGAATCTACCACAGGTTCGGAATACCATTCAATGTATCCCGGGGACTAAACTAAAAAAAAGTTCCCAGGTTATTCTTAAACAGTCTACATTCTTCATAATGACGTCGCGGGCCTCATATTTGTATTTAAATTCACCTTGATATCAACAGCTTAGATTGGAAGTTTCAATAATCCCCTAATTAATCGTCAGATCGTAGACAGCCAAGTTATGACTAACTAAAAATAAATCCTACTAAAAATACTCGATACTTGATTTAAAGGATTCGCCCACTCTACATACCTGCTATATTAGCAATAGTCTGTAATTCTATACCACTTCTATACCAACACTAGCGTCCCTACTCCCTATACTTAATTATGGTCTCCTTTTGCTTGGCTCCCATTGATTTAAACACTGTAAACACATGTAACAAAATAAGCGAATTCTCAAGCTCTTTCAACCATCTCTTATTTATAGATTTTATAGGTATATTTCAGTAGAACAAAACAAACATATTCATTGAGCTGATAATAATATGCTCACTACATAGCATGTGGATATTTGTTCCACTTTGTAGTGGAGTAAAAAATAATTATATTGATGATGTTAGTCCTTGAGTGTGTTCTCACCATGTGTCAATTAAGTGAAATGCAGAGATGGTAGCGGGCTAGCCTGTTAACGGCCTGGCAGGTAGGTATGGTAGTCTGAAGCCTACCACCAGTCCAGAGGTATAAATGGCTATCTATCAAAACTTGAAAACTTAGAGTCTTAGTTTCAGTTTAAGTCATAATAATCGATTATAATTTCGATCGTAATTTTTAATAACGGCTTTAATTAAAAACAGTATTTTTCAAGGTAAATTTACTCTGCTCACCTTTGTCTGTAATCTATATAATTATACAGTCTATTATTTGTATATAAACCATTGTTTACAAGTATAAAATAAACAAGTTAGACAACGACGCTCATTAAAACGAGAGAGCTCTAATTTCTTAAGCAAAACTTCGCTACAATGACTCGTTACCCTGTCTTCAAGCGGTAATTGGACGGACGTAATTACTGCTTGCTTGTAAAGCCATCATCTTATCATCTCCGAAGGGGTATTAGCGAAAAACACGACCTAAAAAGAGGGTAAAGACGTAGAAGCCAGCAAAAACCGGGTTGTAGCACAAGGAACCGACTTATAAAATGGTTCTTAATATCTTTATTCTCGGAAATAACGAACGCTGCTCAAAGGGTGAACTTCAAAACAAGGCAATTATGAGATGGGGTAATTAGGTTTCTACATAATCTCTACGTACACTCCTGCCGCTATGCTCGCATAAATCCACCATGGATGGTATTTCATAGCGCATACCTCATAACGCTAATAAGCTTAATGTTATAACATTGTTGAAAAATATTATTACCTGCCATAATTTTCACTCGCCCGACCTAAATTAAACAAGCTTAATAATCCCATTCCCGCGTTTTTAATGTGTTACGTTTGTGAACGTATTTTATTTACCTACCTACGTCTATGGATAGATTTGCACTTTAACACTTTGACTTTCGTAGCAGGAAAAAATTGCAAAGAGCGCCTCCATTTGGAAATCCTAAAGGAACAATTTCGTTAGGTGCCCGTTGGAAAAATTTGCTGACTTCAAAGGCCATTTTAACAACGCCTTTTCCCTCTTTTGTTGACTTTTAAAAAAGTATTTAAAACAAAAAATATTTCCTCGGCCGTTGCTTTAGACGAAATTATTTTAACGAGGTATCTTTTGCTCGCCGAATTTTTCTTGACGCATTATTCCTATTGTATCTAGCATTATTCACAATTTTCAGCGCTCCATCAGAAATGTCGTCGAATCAGACTATATTAGATTGAAAATCAAGATTAGATAAATCATATCAAGAAATTCAATTTATTCATTGGAGCACTTTTCCGGTAAGTACTTATAACATATTTACGTTCCATCTTCACATCACAGAATTAATTATGTAATGGAAGTCTTATAACAGGAAAGGTACCTACGTGAAAACCTGCACATTATTCTGTTTGTATGATAGTAATAATTAATTTAAAAGAAAAATGACTACTAATTAGTATATTTTAATAAAAGAGGAGGACAAATTGCCACCTATGATGATACAGACAAATGTAGGACTAAAGCTTTGATAAACCCTTTTTTTCAAGGATGATTGGATTTCTACAAAAAATAACCCAAAACAATACAAAAACGAGAACAATCAGGGCTACCGCGTTTAAATTCGCCGCTAGGGGCGCTAGTGTAGTGTGAGGTCCCCGAAATGTCAAATATCACTGGGCTTTTATCGCGGTTCTAATTATTTAATTAATGTTATGAATATTTAGCAATAACCGATTAATTATGGAAGATCTAAGATACGTGCCAGAGAATGCCAGTGCTCTGTGCTTTGAAAGCGTAGCTAATAAAAATAGGTGCAAAATTAAGCGGATTCTTTCGAACAGCTAATTCATAGGTTAGTATTTCCCTGGTTCCTGTATGTTTACTATTTAAAAAAGAGTTCTTTTTTTCAGAAATATGCTTGTTTACCGAATATACAGCTATACTTCAGGACCTTACTCGCAAGTGGCGCCAACCAGTGAGCATAAAAACGGTAGCCCTCATTGTAGCAGTTGCTTCACGTCATATCTTGTAGAGTAGACTTCTGACTTGCTGTATTTATTGCGCATAAACTTTAAATTGCTTCCGACCCAGTTCGAATGCCTATTGAACCAATTCGCAGATTGCTTAGCTTCGGCCAATAAATCTCTAAATTCTCACTTATTTTATTATTTTGCGGTACCTATATTTTGAAACTAGAATGGTGTTCCGAAAAGTTCCGAGTTTGATGGCTGAAGAAAAGCTTGTTGTGGAAAAGGTTTTTTTTAGGGTTCCGTACCCAAAGGGTAAAAACGGGACCCTATTACTAAGACTCCGCTGTCTGACTGTCTGTCTGTCTGTCTGTCTGTCTCCAGGCTGTATCTCATAGACCGTGATAGCTAGAAAGCTGAAATTTTCACAAATGATGTATTTCCGTTGCCGCTATAACAACAAATACTAAAAATTAAAAATATATATATATTAAGGGGGGTCCCCATACAATAAACGTGTTTTTTTCGTATTTTTTTGCTCAATATTAAAAACGGTAACAGGTAGACGGTTCAAATTTTCACAGAATATTAACTTGTATATTACCTTTCAAAATAAATAATTAAATATCAATAAAGTAAATATTAAAGGGGGGCTCCCAATAAACGTAATTTTTTGATATTAACAGTAAACCTCTACAAACAAAGTTAGTTTTGCGGTTCATTAACAAAGGTAATTATACCTACTTCTTGAGTACGGAACCCTCGGTGCGCGAGTCCGACTCGCACTTGGCCGGTTTTTTATAAAAATTAATTAACTCTTAGTTTAAGTATAGGTACACCATCTTATTTAACAATCGAACCACTTGAAGACTACAGAATGCGAGTTATTTTAAAGAGTACTTATCTTCTTTCATAGTCCGTCCTATTACTACTACAAATTTTCAACGTGAGAACTACGTCCTACACAGAGCAATAGCACCATAAACTTCGTGAAGTACTGCGTTTTGCTTTTAGATTTTGTATAGGTTTGAGAATAGGTTGTGTACAGATTTTAATTCCCTTGCATGTGTGTAAAATATTAATATAGGTACATATCCCCAGCAAGATTTGACCTGAACAAACACAAACATTGCAAGTTAAATTAAAAAGCTTTAAAAATTTAAGACGCCCACATAAAAACATTTCTATGAAATGTCATGGATCTTCAAAATTGACACTGTGTCGCTTGAGTATTAATTATTTCGAATTCGTGTTAGGTAAATATTTATTTAAAAACAAATTGTAAAAATAAAGTGCAGAACTGCAGTGCAGTGTACTGTATCTAACTTATCAGGTTCTACATGAGCAAACAATAAGCAATATCTCTCCTGCTCAGCTGAACTTCGCGAGTGTAGTGACACGTCGACGCCTGTACAGAGCAATAGTGATTTCAGCAGTGCTTGATATTGCTTGTTAGTTCACTGTTCTGTTAAATCATGTAGATTGTAGACTAATGTAGCATATCACATTCGGTAATAAGCCGTTTTGTATACCTCACACACGCTCACTCACTACAGCCTTTTAACGTCCCACTGCTGGGCACAGGCCTCCACTCTCATGGGAGGACGGGATATAGAGCTTAGACCCACCATGCTGCTCCAATGCGGGTTGGCGGGCTTTAACGACTATTATCATGTTAGTGAAAATAACCGGGACCGACGGCTTAACGTGCTCTCCGAGGCACGGATTTGTATACCTAAAATCACACAAAGTTTCAATATGATGAATGCTCTTCATAATTATGAAGAACAAGCTGATGCCCGCGACTTTTTTTTTTTTTTATCCACTACAAGTTAGCCCTTGACTGCGATCTCACCTGATGGTAAGTGATGATGTAGTCTAAGATGGTAGCGGGCTAACCTGTTAGGGGCATGGCAGTTATATTAAACCCATACCCCTATTCGGTTTCTACACGGCATCGTACCGGAACGCTAAATCGCTTGGCGGCACGTCTTTGCCGGTAGGGTGGTAACTAGCCACGGCCGAAGCCTCCCACCAGGCCAGACCAGGGAAAATTCAGAAATTATAAATTCCCAAATTGACCCTGCCGGGGATCGAACCCGGGACCTCCGCACGTTAAGCGACAGCGCTACACACTGCGCCACGGAGGTCGTCATTGGATTGAGGTTTTTGGTTCCCGCGGGAACTCTTTTAATTTCTAAAATAAAAATGTAGCCTATATGTGTTATTGCAGACTATAAATCTATCGCTACGCCAAATTTCATCCAGATTTGGCCAGCCGTTCTGGCGTGATTGAGTAACAAACATCCATCCATCCATTCATCCAGTACAGATTAGTATACAAGTAAAGATAAGACTTATCGAAATAGGCTAAAAATATACCTAGTCGAACAAATGAATGCGGCGGCAAAGCGCAGCTCGCGTTATTGCTATCATCTACAAAACCTCTCATTCGTGTTTTACATGCGCTTACATGTAGAGTGAGAAGTTTATCGGTAAATCAATAATCCACACATTAAGTTAAGACGAGGGTTTGGTGGAACGTAATGAGAACGGTAGTTGAATCGTGAGCATATTTTGCGCGTAGTGCCAAGTCAGGCGTGCCAATTTTATTGAAAAAAAGGCCTGTTATTAATTGCTTCCTAAATTAAATCAATATATTTTGCAAGACACACTCGCCAAAAACAGCTGTTGTAAATATTATTTCGTTTGAATTTTTACTTATTAATGATTTTTGAAAATAAAAAACAATATCCTAAAGGGTTGCCTGACGAACGAGTCTTGACCAACGGGGCAGTAGGCTAAATGAGTGAGTTCACTGATATAATAATAATAGGTAGGTACTTACCTATTAGGTATTGGTATGATAATGACTGCCTCGTTGGTCTAGTGGTTAGCATGTTCGACTCCGGCCGACGAGGTCCCGGGTTCGATTCCCGGGTCGGGCCATAGCAAGTATTGGGTTTTTCTGATAAGAAATTCTCAGTACAAGCCCGGAGTAAGGAAGTTGGCGGTGTTTCACCCCCGTGCCTCGGAGAGCACGTGAAGCCGTCGGTCCTGCGCCTGATCTCTCTCCGGTCGTGTCGGATTTTCCGTCCCATCGGGCTATGAAAGTAAAGGAACAGAGAGTGCACCTGTGTATGCGCTGCGCACACACTTGTGCACTATAATATCTCCCGCGCAGATGGCTAATCTCTCTGGAGATAGGCCGCCGTGGCCGAAATTCGGTCGGGAGGACATTATTATTATTATTGAAATGATACATTTATAATGAATGCAGATATATTCATAATTCATAATAATATAATATTATAAATGCGTAAATGTGTCTATCTGTTCGTCTGTCGGTCTGTCTGCTACGCTTTCACGGCCCATGTGTGCAACCGATTTTAAAGAAATTTTGTACATAGATATAGGTTCGAGGAAGGACATAATATGCTACTTTTTATCCTAAAAAATTGAGTTCCCACGGGATTTTTAAAGGAAGTCGCGAGCATCATCTAGTTCTTCACTAGGTAAACCTTTATGAAAATAGAAACTATTTCAAATACAAACCTCTCCTTCAAAATTACTCACCGTTCATATTCTAACGACAGCAGGCCACTTCATACCTACTCCAACGTTCTTGACTAATGTTCGATTTAAATTAGCCCGACAAGTGCCGACTGCAGCACTCCATCCCGCCTTTGGTACACTCATCTAGTATTTAAATTTAGTTTTGGAGATTAATTAAACTGAAACCGAGTGCACGGACGTACGCGCTCTGTCACAAACGTCAATGCCACCCGTCGCACTGTTTTATTCTCGCACTAACTCCATCAATGGGAGACGCAATCGAATTTGCCAAATGACGCTCACACTAAATTGCTGAAGAGTGATTGATTGAAACGCCCAGCAGATAAAGCATTTTACACGGATAATAATTGAATCTGAATATTTAGAGCGCGCGGTCGGTCGGGGCGAACGCGAAATTTGTTTGTTTTCCGCTCGTTTTACGTCCACAGCGTCCAATCAATAAAACAAACAGTTTAAAAAATGTATTAGTTAAATCAAAAAAATCAACAATCTCATTGTATATTTAAATAAATTTTCATATTTTGCAACTGGAATACCACGTGTAATTTTAGTTTAGGCAAAAAAAAAAATGTTCAAACAAAATATGTTTGGTTTCTTTTAGTGTGAACTATCATTGTATTTGCACATAAAGATAAACATAGTGGGTCCACAAAATATATCAACATAAATAAATAAATATCCTTTATTCAGCCAAAATATACAATCACAAAAAAGACACCAAAAATGGAGTGCCACATGCTCCCAGAGAACCAAGCAGCCAACCTACATTTAAATTTTAAACCAACCCTGGTTCCAAGCTTACATAAGTAACTTTTAACGCAAAGTAATGCGTAGTAATACAGGTACTAATATTGACTCTTTGAGCTGAGCACTTTGACGATTTTTAAAATCCCGTAACTCGATTAGCGAAACCGTGACCAACAGATAGGGGAGCTAGTGGCCTGACACGAGGTATTAGCCTGATTAGGTAGCAAGCGGGCGCGCCTCTGCAAAAAGCTTTAAAAACGTTGCATGTAATTCCGTTAGCCGTGGCACTGCTACTGCGCTGTGACCTAGCCATCACTCTGTATTGTTTCTCGAGTCTAGCTTTTTAAATTTTCCGAACAATATTTTTCAGCAGGTTAAGTTAAGTTTACGCGAGTAATTTACATAGTTCATCTCGTTGAAAATAACATACCATGACTGACTCTTTGTCGAGTGGAGCTCCTTAGGAGGAGTGACCTTAGGTCATGAAACCAATGTACGAAAAAATCCATTTCTCGGTTGCTTTTTATGAACTATCTCGTTGGTTTAGTGGTAAGCATGTTCGACTGCGGCCGACGAGGTCCTGGGTTCGAGTCCCGGGTCGCGCCATAATAAAGTGTTGGGTTTTTCCTGACTAGAAATTCCCAGTACTAGTCCGGAGTTGGGACACAGTATTATCACTAACATGAGTGGATACCTGTGCCCGGCAGTGGGACGTTAATAGGTTGTAGTGGTATAGGTAAGTCTGGCTCTTGAGTACGACAATGCAACATGGTAATTCCACCCTTGGCACAATTATTTTTTGGCAACGTTTGACCGCCTTAGTTAATTAATATAATATTATTGTTCAAAGGTGTCTCTTCAACTTCGCTACAATAACTATACTCGCAAGTCTAATTAATAATTTAGAGGTCATTCGTTGTAGCTCCGCTTCAAAACAGTCCGAAGGTCGTTCGTGGGAATGAGCATTCTATTATAACATAACAAAATTCCACAACCTATTTTAAACTTGCACAAGTTTACACAAGTTTAAGAAATCCATTAAAATTATGCTTCTGAAAAAAGTTTCTTATACTGTTGAAGATTACGTAAATGATAAAAGAGCATGGATTTGACTCACTCCAGCAATGTTAAGGACAGCGGTTACTTGTATCTTTAAATTGATGAAATTGTAAATTAATTTTATTAAAGGAGTAACCACCGCGTTTTTTGCTGGTTCTTTTCGGTAGGTATGGCATTCCGAACCAGTGGTAGATTCACTCGACGATTCAGAAGCATTTGTAAAAGTATATTTGAATAAAAAAACATTTGAATTTGAATTTTATTCATGTCATTCAGTGCGATAAAAGTTTCTAGAATTTATTTCAGTGTGGCCTTCTACCGAATACTTTTCGTTTCCAATTATATTTCTCATCTTGACCTGAAATCTGTAATTGTTTACCTGCAGGCAACGACTCGATGCAGCCAAGAAATAAAAGCTTCCACAACTGAATAATTTACAAGTTATTGTATTTGTAATCAGAATCCTTGAACTATTGCAAAACCTTTCATTTTGCAGAAATTGAATATAAAGAGGTTGTACCTATAGAAAATAATAAAAATGTCCCAGGTAAAATTTATATGTATTTTGGTATAAAATATATATAGTAGCATTTTTGATTAAAATACTTCTCTAAAAGGTTGCTAATTGTTAATTTATCTCGTATTTCCAGAATCAAACAATCCAGAGAACAATGGCGTTTTTGTCACAGTTTTAATATCAAACGACGAGAGTAGACGTATTTTTGCCACATATACCATACTTGCACCTACTTATTGTCACATGCGCCATACATATTGAACATCACTGACTTATTTACTATTCTCAATATCTAGAGAGAGTTATAGAGTTGTTTTATATTGATGAGTGAAAGGATGACCCAACCATGACCAAACTAGAAAACATCTTCATTCCTTAGTAGACCATTACTGAATTTTTTTTTGCCCATGACTGCGATCTCTCTCTGTTTTAAGTGCCTAACTGGTGATACAGTGGTAGTGAGGTAACCTGTTAGGGGTAGATATACCTAATCAACCCATTTCCTTAATCAGTTTCTAAACAGCGTAGCACCGGAAAGCTAAATCGGGTGGATGTATTGCAAAGACGTATAATATATTTTGTAAAAGCCTATATCTACTATGGCTACGTAAAATCCAGGTATAATACACGGTGCTACTATGTAATCTCTCTGCTGTAAAGCTTACCATATTTAGAGCCGTGGCACATACAAACGGCAATAAGCACCGGAGTGAATCGTCGGAGGCGCGTCACGAAGTGGCTGTATCAGATAAGCCTGGTAGTTTGTCTGGGAATCCTTGAATCATTTGTCGTTTGCGTACAGGTCGAGAGAGAATGTCGTGACCGCGTGGGCTCAGCCACAATCATGGAAGAATCGTTTGGACAGTATTTTGTTTACAAAATATATCTACTCAAAACCGTAGAAACAGTTTTACATACCTAAAGTTCTTAAATATTGAATTTAACATTACAAAACAGTCAAGTATAAAATCTTCAAATTACATATTACGTAGATTCTTAGGTCCATTGTCTCTCATCTAGCAACCTACGGAAGTCAAAATACGTTAATACTTACAATAATGTTGCTACGAATATTTACTCTAGCGACTTGCCAGAACTGACTTGTACAAGTTGATATGACAAGTAATTAATAGTTCGCCTAAAAGTAAAAAAGCGCAAATACAGTACACCTAGGTGTACTTAGATGGGACATCGCCCTAGGATTCATAAAACCTGTTAGGGATGGAAAATCCGCTAACGGGCTTTGGAAATACGGTTCATATCTGCAGCATTAGGTACATTTCAGCGATATAATATGATCGGAGTTCACGTCAGCACAAACTTTATGCACCACACTTCTACTGCTGGTTGCGTATTCAGTTAATAAGAGCGTTGCATGCGCCTCTCGCAACTTTAACGCAAAGCTTTAAAGCCGCTCTTGCTACTTTTACGGGTCTTCTCAGAAGCATACGGTAACCTTCAGTACTATTATACCTTCAGAAAAATCACAATTTCTGAGGGTCACTACCAGGGCTCTTTCGTGATATGACGATGATGGACTTTGCTATCTTGATTGATGCATATTTAATCCGACCAACGTGGTATCTAACCAGATACCACGTCACTGACTGACAACTGTCTTCACAATATTTATACTCCTTTATTACTATCCATTCAAAATATATTTGTATGTCGTCGTTGTTCTGTGCCCACGCAGGCACTTTATCCAGTAAAGAGGCAAAACTGCGTCGGCGCATGCATTACATATTTTAAAGTTGTTCCACTTACTCGCTTTGCTTTACCCATATCAGATGGTTATATCAAAATACCTTATTAGGTGCTAAGAATTAATATTCAAGATACAAAATACTTAATATACTGATAATAGTGTCTCTATTTTCAGTTTATTAAGTCTGTCCTTGTACAAACCGTTTCATTTCCGAGCGCAACTTACCACATATGTGTTTTATTTATTAAACTACTAGATGATGCCCGCGACGTAGTCCGCGTGGATAAAGGTTTTTGACTCCGGCGGGAACTTAATTTTCCGGGATAAAAAGTATGTAGTCAAAGTAAAGTAGTCTATGTCCTTCCTCGAGATGTAACCTACCTCTTTACAAAATTTCATCAGAATCAATTCAGAAAAGATGGGTCGTCTAACAAAGGACTTTGTACTGTGTTTTATAACTTTGTAAACTATCTCCTGTATTTTCTCCTGTATTTGGGTGCAATAAAGCATTGATGTAGAATTTTAGTACCTATATCTATTTCAATGCAATAAAGTATTAGATAAATAAATAAAAGTACGAAAAATGTACGTGTTCTAAAAACTCATTAACGCGGCCAACGTACGAGTATCTACATAGAAATACGTTATTATTTAATGTATGGGAAAGGTCAGCTCCAGGAATTATTTAACCAAACTAGGTATATCAAAATACAGTACAGTTAGGTCCTTTCATGTAAGGCTCCAAAAGTTTTTAGTCAAAACATACAAGTAACTAGCAAATTCACACATGAGAAACTAGTGGACACATTATCCTAATGAACTTGCATATAAATTGAGTTTTGGTATACATTATGAAAATTAATTCGGCACGGTTTTAGTATGCATATGATTTCGGTGAAACAAATTTATGGAGTGCTTATTTTAAAAACCTGTTAAACCGTGCAAAAAGTATTTATTTATACCTACTTTACAGTATCGGTGTATTGTGAACGCTATGTTTTGCTGCTGCAAGTGAAACGAACCATACAAAACCCAGTTGTGATATCATCGCGGTAGCATAAAATGCTGCTTTGTTCATCGCGCATCAGCTCCTAAGGTTTACAGCTTTCAAAACTTAAAAAAGTAAAGCTAGGTCCATATCCACCACCACTACAGCCCATTAACGTCCCACTGCGGGGCACAGGCCTCCACTCTCGTAAGAGAGAGAGAATTAGAGCTTAGACCCACCACGCTGCTCCAATGCGGGTTGGCGGGCTTTAACGACTATTATCATGTTAGTGATAATAACCGGGACTGACGGCTTAACGTTCTCTCCGAGGCACGGGGGTGAAACAACGCCAACTTCCTACCTCCAGGATAGTACTGAGAATTTCTAGTCAGAAAAACCGAACACTTAATTATGGCCCGACCCGGGACTCGAACCCAGGACCTTGTCGACAGCAGTCGAGCATGCGAACCATTAGACCAACGAGGCAGTCCATATATAAAATATTTACTATGCGTATTAATATGAAATAGAGTGGACCCGAGAGCTCTTTTGTAAAAATATGCATTGTGGGGGTGTTGTGACTTGTGAGAGGATACCATATCCAACTTGAGGGAATTTCTGTGGTTTAAACAACCTTGCGATTGACTGTGCAACACTAAACAACATCTAAAAACTATATTATCTTGCATTTAACCATTGATACTCTCATTGATTATAATTTGTGAGTTGTGACCATCAAGAACGCTGTGGACGTTTAGATTTATATGAAAACTAGCTGATGCCCGCGACTTTGTCTGCGTCGATTGAGGTTTTTGAGTTCCCGCGGGAACTCTTTAATTTTAGGGGATGAAAGTTTCCTATGTGTTATTCCAGACTATCTAATCTATATCTGTGCCAAATTTCATCCAGATCCGTTCAGCCGTTTTTGCGTGGTTGAGTAACAAACATCCATACATCCATCTGCAAACTTTCGGATTTATAATATTACGTATAAAAGTATAGATATAGTCACGAGTGTACGCGTTCAGTCAGACTTCAGCGTAAAGCTAATGCTGTCCTTGAGGTTTTACTTGTTAGGTACACCTATTTTAATCATCGATGTAAGGTACTTTGTTTGGTACCTCGTATACTCCATAGCTTGAAGGTAATCAGGCAAAATTATTTCAGTGAATATTATAAATTTAATCTTGCGTCAGTCCCGCGAGACAACTAAATATTCATCATTTCAATTAACAGCAATACCTCTCTAATTTCGAAAAGCCCCCGCGCTGACGTCGCGTAGTTGCGTCTGAAACGATAGCACTTTCACCCTTTACTTTTAGCGGCGGATTCTCATTACGAACTTTTTAAATCGTCCTTTGTGCCAGTGAAAAAAATAAATCCGTTGTGATGCGAGAGACGGCGCGGCGTGTCCTGTGCTGTAATTAAACTGACACCGTCCCCCGGGACGAGTTTTGAATGTTATTAGAATCTCTTTCGCGCCGTCGCCTCTGATTGGAAATCCTTTATTATACATCGAGCTGAGCTTGACTGCGGGATAAACATAAGATTTCTATGCTAAGTATCAATAAACTTATATGTATAATTTTACTCAACAAGTTCTAGTAAGTATCAAAAACAATTTTAAAAAATGAAACAATTTAAAGATATAAATGCATTAAGGTTATTTATAAATGAGCATACCTTATTGATTACATGATGATGTACCTAGTACCTACGGTGTGCGCGAAACAAAAATAAAAATATTGTCACTTTTAAATAAACTCTGCCAATTTATTCTTACTAAAATGCGAACTTCATTGCTTTTCATTAATTTCATCCAGGCAAGTAATTCGATGTCATTTTTATGCTCGACGGACTTTAGAATGAAGCGGGAATAACTTTCAAACTAGAAACCGTCAGTTTATTTTTCTTCTGAATGAGTGATCTATTTTAAATGTACATCTCTGTAAACTCAGGACACGATTTTAAATGAGGATAAATCCACTATCGGAAACGAATAACTTCCACATTCTTATAGATTAAGAATATCTTTATAATCTTGCTATATATGCTTTATAATATGCTTAATTAATAAAACATACTTCCTCGTAATCTTTCATTAATGATTAGAATACTACTTGTATTCTTAGTCTTGAAACAAATCTAATAAATCTGTTACTTAGGTGTTTTTATCACATAGAGCTGATATTTCAATTGACACTTGTTTACCATAAAGCCATAAGGTCATAAATCGCACCTATTATTCGGGAAAATTGATAATAAATAATGTAATTTTTCGGAAACATAAGCAATAAAGTTAAATGGTTGTGTGGTAATCCTTTCGATGACAAAAAAGTTAATTATCACCTTAAATTTCCTTTCACAAATTAGGCAGTGTTAATAAATTTAGAAGCGTTTTGACAGCAGGCGCGCACATTGGCATCGGGCCAAAGCCAGCCACTTTCTCTACTTCCAGCTTCTCTTTCACTCCTACATAACATTTCTCTATTCAGGACTACAACATATTGCCTCGGTTTCCGAGAACTTGTAACTTCTGTACAAGATATATAAAACTCAGATCGGAAGTATTTTATGAGCGATAAATTGCGGCTAAAATGAGAGGTTTGAGAACGTTTTTAACCATAATTTATGAAGGAGATAATTTTAGAGTACAATATTATACGATTTAAAATATTTTCTGTATCATTTCCTATATCATAATTATTAGTAAGCATCCGAGGAAATTTAGGACCCTATTTATCTACTATGAAGCGTGTTTGTTAACAAATTCAATCTGAATTATTTATCACTAGCTGATGCCCGCGACCTTGTCCGCGTGGATTGAGGTTTTTCGGTTCACGCGAGATCTCTTTAATAAAAAGTAGCCTATGTGTTGTTCCAGACTATAATCTATCTCTGTGCCAAATTTCATCCTGATCCGTTCAGCCGTTGGGGCATGATTGAGTAACAAACATCCATCCATACATCCATCCATATATCCATCCATCCAAACTTTCGCATTTATAATATTTATTTGATATTTCATGATTGATGTAAAAAGTATGAAAAGCGTGCATTAAGTTCAAGCTTTATATTAAACTACCTACTCGTCCAAGTATTTATTTAAATGTTAATGATTAAATTAAACATTAATTGAATGATGGATGGATCTCTATATTCCAAAATAGTTTGCATAATTTACACGATGGTTTTGTACTGTGCTGCCATTGCATATAAAACAATATCGATCGCAATAATTCCTCTTGTTTCGAAAAACGATAAGCGATAACATTAAAATATTTATGATTGGTTAAATACAGTTCAGCTAAATAAACTCAAGATTTCCACAAACTGAACTCTTTGATTTACAAAAGCATCATCTTACTAATTCTTACTAATATTATAAATGCGAAAGTTTGGATGGATGTATGGATGTATGGATGTTTGTAACCTACTCAATCACGCCCCAACGGCTGAACGGATCTGGCTGAAATTTGGCACAGAGATACATTATAGTCTGGAATAGCACATAGGCTACTTTTTATCCCGGAAAATTAAAGAGTTCCCGCGGGAACCAAAAAACCTCAAACCACGCAGACGAAGTCGCGGGCATTCGCTAGTCAAAAAATAAAAAACTTAAGCTTTTCACATTCAATAGAGCAAAAAAACCACAATCAATACTCCCTTTTCACAATAAAGCCACTCTCAAAAGTTAATTACATTCTGACTATAAATTATTTCAACAAGAAAGTTTGAACAATACTTCAAATGAATATCGGAGTACTTTAGTAGCTGTTTTTAACGAACCCAACATTGAAACGACCTTTGACAAAACAACAAACCTACCCAGACTATCCATATTTTCGAGAATTTTGAAGCTGTTTGAAATTCTATGAAAACTTTAAAATCCATGTCCATACTAATCCATACTATAATATTATAAATGCGAAAGTGTGACTGTCTGTCTGTCTGTCTGCTTCACTTTCACGGCCCATCCGCTCAAACAATTTTGGTGAAATTTGGTACATTTGGGGTAGGTTGTATCAAGGGGAAGAACATAGGCTACTTTGTATCCCAGAAAATTAAAGAGGTCTCGCGGGAATCATATACAGTAGTAGGTCATATATAGTAGTAGGTATTATAAATGCGAAATGTGGCCTGTTTATTAGCTTTTTCGGAAATTCGGTACTGGTTGCAATGCAACCCATCAACGCGGAAGAAGTTAAAGGCATAGGCACTTCTATAGAAATAGCACTTCAATCTAATCTTAACATTAACACTTTCTAAGTTATCGGCGTCATCCTCTCATTCGATGAATATCCACCACTGGAAATTCGTCTTTTGGAAGGCATTTCCAGACTCCACGATCTCTGTAAGTAGTAAGTATCATAGCTCAGTATAATTGGGATCTACGTATCTGATAGTAAGCTATCATAGTATGTATTACCTTATTGGTATTTCGTAACATTTCAGGCATTATTGCTTTTGTTTAAGTGAGTAGAAATAACTTTATAAGAAATTACTTACCAGAAAGGGGTTGTTTCAAATTTATATGGAGCCTGGGCCAGGTATTTGTACGGTATTATTAAAATGTTCGGGGTCATAAAATAGTAACATTTTTTTCTTTATGTCTTACTAAAAAGTTCAATTTACGAGGTACAATGCGAAATTATTTTGCAAAATAAAAGCGCAACAACATGCGTCCATTTTGACACTGACATAATAATTATATTACACGTGTCATGATGACATTTGACATCAGAATTACCTGAGAAATGAGAATTAACCTTAAGAATATCCAACAGCAGTCAGCGAGTCGATCGAAAGATTTTATTTAACAACTTGACAGAATAAATAATAATGAGACAGTTTTATGCATTCTCGTTTATGTTGTGTCGACGTTTGACAATAGAAATGACATGTAACGTCATTACAAACATAGACAACAAAAAAAGATGGATGCACTGCGAGAGTTGCTATTCTACAAAAATGTACCTAATAAACATTTTATTTTTGTACCTCATAATCACTGTAAAACTGCAAAAAAGCATATTTTATTTTGTTTTCTATGATTTTATACTATTTTTTGGAATACTGTACAATAGGCATGATGACTGATTTTGAAAAATGGTCAGATTATGTTCGGAAGTATCTACTATTTCGAAAAAATACCTTATTTCAGCAGAAAAATAAAGTTTGGTAGATAAAATTAGCATTTGAAATTTAAATTTTAAAATTCACGCCAAAACGTTCGGCGATGTCATGGCGTCGTTGTGACGTCACTATTGTTTTTGCCAATGTACTCTGTGCAGTGTGCAGTAAGCAATAGTGTGATTTTCAAAGCTCGAAAACAAACAATTGTGACGTCATTCGCTTCTTTGTGTTTTATGCAATATGGCGGATTGCTGTATTTTATAGTTTTATTTTATGAAAATAAATAGCAATCTCACTCGAAATAGAAAAATAAATACGTTTTTTATAATCCATGAATCCTATTTCATTAGATAAATTCTTAATTTCATTGATTCTTGGTTACTGTCATCATGCCTATTACCTTTTTTTTTTTTTTTTTTATCGCTGGGAAATGCGTTTAGGCATCCCTCTCGGAAGCAGGCAGTATGAAACTACGATGCTTCTGAGAGGGTATGTGGGACTCACCGGGACTCCGGAATACCCACTAAAACCCAGCGGCGCTCCTGCGCATCGCCTTAAGGCTGGGTTACGGGAACACTTGCGCAATCATCCGCGACCCAGCCAGCGACATCCGCCCAGGCGGATCCTCCCCCGGGGGCATGCTGCCCCGACTCCCCCTTGCGTTCCTCCGCGACTGAGGCTCGACGGGCGACAACGACGACGACGACGACGACAACGGGTCGGCCGCCCGGAGCCCTCGTCAGGGTGGAAGTCTCTGGTCTTGCGCACGCCTCCTGCGCCCGGCCCTTCGGCGACGGAGAGGGTCCGCGTTGGCGTCTGCCTCACGCAGCCGTTCCGCTGCCTCCTTCTGGGTTATCACCTCCTCGCAGAAGGAGGCGACGGCGTTCCAAGACTCTTCGCTGCCCACCATGGCTCGGACGACGGTGGGCAGCGAGAGGTCCGGCCCCACAACTGCCGCGAGTGCGGCGCGCTGGGGCGCCCACTCGGCGCACGACTCCAGCGTGTGTTGCGCCGTGTCCTCCGCGTGGCCGCACTCGTGGCACACCTCGGTGGGCTCCCGTCTCGCCACTCCGCACAGGTATCTCCCGAAGCAGCCGTACCCCGAGAGAACCTGCACGAGGTGGAAGGAGAGGGCCCCGTGCGTCCGGCCGGTCCAGAGCTCCAGGACGGGCCGGATCGCCTCGATCGTCCACCTGCCGGCAGTCGGCGCCGGAAGTCGGTCCCGCCAATGAGCGGCTAGATCGGCCTCCGCCAGCCGCCGCCAGGCGCGATCCTGCACCGGCGTATAGGGTGTTCCCCCCGGATGCGGGCATCCACCCTACGCCAATACGCCGCCGAGAGCACTTCGGCTTCTAAATCCCAGGGCGGCGTCCCCGCCAACACACAGGCCGCCTCGTACGATACGGTCCGATAACCCCGTATCACTCTAACCGCCATGACCCTCTGCGGTCTCCGCAGCAGGGCCCGAGTTTGGGGGGTCAGAGTATCCAACCATACGGGCGCTCCATAGAGCGCCATGGACCGCACGACGCCCGCGTAAAGGCGGCGACACCGCGAGCTCGGTCCGCCCAAATTTGGCAGGAGCCAGCTCAGGGCTCCGGCGGCTCCCACGAGCTTCGGGACGAGACGCCGAAAGTGCTCCTCAAATGCTGTACAATTACCTGGCCCAAGATGAAACAACCCCTTTACAGTAATTTTATTAGAAAACTGAGGGGTTGTTTCAGTTAGATGTTTTAAAATGTTGATCTAATTTTATATCCTGCACAAAGCAAGACATTACAGAACGCGCAGACTGTCTCAATTAGACTTAACTGAGGTAGGTAATAGCTAGCAAATTATACTAATTCAACTATTGCAATAGTGTTCTTTAGCTATTTGTTCTATTGCATTCTCTAAAGCGGGTAATTTGAAACCTTGTGATTTTAAAAATGAAAAGAAAACTTATTTTCATGGATTTACTTACTCGCTCTAGTTACGAAATATAAGCTCCTTAATTGCAAATCGCAATGTAGGAGGGGCACTGAGATCTCCTTGACGGCGATGCTGCTTGATAATTGGTGGTGACTGGTGACCGATGATACGGTCTGGTGAAAGCGTAGCTTGGATCCGAAAGCATCACGTAGTCCATTGCTATTTAACCCATCTTCACCTGCCACCTAAGTACTGAGCACGAGTCTTTTTTCAGAATCAGAAGGGTTTGGCCAATCATATTCCACCATGCTAGCCTAGTGCGTATCAGATTTGTATGCCAAAAAAATCACGTTTGTGGTTTACCTATTTCGTTTCTAATACAATAACAATGTTAATTGTCATAATATATTATTCGCTAGAGCATAGTCCATGTTAAAATTATAAATTTAAATTAAAAATATTAAAACTAAGCTATAGATTGAAAAGCTAAAGTATGAATTATATTTTCAAAGTGCAAAAGAATTAGTCATAGTTTAACCTGCACTAGTTTCAGAGGAAATGATAAATCAGACGCGAGCCCCAAATATTCACTAAGTGGATAGAAGTGTTTGGTTTACGCTGATTCATGGCGTGCTCAATGTTGAGCCACTAATTCAACGTTAGGTAAGTAAGCTTGTGACTTGTGGTGGTATTTAGTATGAACTAACAGTATTGCTTTTTGGCTTAAAGGCCTAGTTTTATGGTTTATAATGAACTAGCTGATTCCCGCGACTTCGTCCGCGTGGAATAAGTTGTTTTAATTCCCATAGGGACTCCTTAATTTTCCTGGATAACAAGTAGCCTATGTCACTCTCCAGGTCCTCAACTACACCCATGCAAAAAATCACGTCGATCCGTTGCTCTGTTGCGACGTGATTGTAGGACAAACCAACAAACAAACAGACTTTCGCATTTATAATTAAGTTTGATGCATGAACACTGAGGTACATTATATAATGCTGTCATTTTTTGGCAAGAGAATTTTGCGTTTGGCAAAAAGTTACAGCTTTCAAAAAAATATCTAAATCATTTTAAGAGTGGGCTAACAAAAAGGAGCAATTTCAAAACGTTTTTTTTTCAACCAAGAAAGGCTAATTAGTAATTGCGGTGTCTTTATAGATCTTCAAAAATACCAGCTAGATTAAATCCATCCAGTGAGGCTTCGGACCTAGCATTGGCTTCACTCACCGATGGATAAGGGCATTTAATAGTTAGGTAGTGCGAACAAACAAAACAGGGGCCGCTGTTATGACAAAAGGAATATCACGTGCAAGTATCCAACAAAGCGCCCAGTTCGCCGTGTAATACGATATACTTGGGTTGAATGATCCCACATCAAGTCGGAGAAGCTTAATTCAGCTCTCGACGCGACAGAACCAGAGTGCACTTGGGCGTAAATAAAAAGTTGAACGCCGGTGTAACGAGAACGCGGCAGACAATGACGCTAGACAATGTGTTAGCGGGATGACACTCCGCAGCTTCTAGGCACTACTATCTCGACCTTTTTTCCTATGAGTTTTATTCTGTGAAACTTTAAGACGTTTTGCATATAAGCTTATCCAGAATACCTACTCCGACATGAACCTTTAAAAGAAAATCTTAAAATTCTGGCGGGTATGTGTACTTCTTCAAATATCTTTCACTCTTTTTAGGGTTCCGTACCAAAATGGTAAAATGGAACCCTTATGGTGCGACTTTCTCCGTCTGTCTGTCCGTCTGTCCGTCTGTCCGTCCGTCACACTCGATTATTTCAGTAACTACCGAAGCTATCGACATGAAATTTGGAATAGTTGTGTATATTAGTGGCCCAAAGACACTGGAATTAAAAAAAATTGGAAATTATTTTTGTTCTTATTTAAAAAGGGGGGAAAATCTGAGGGTTGAAATTTAAAAGTGAGATAACTGTACTGTGTGGGGTATCATATGAAAGGGTTTACTTTGTACATTCTAAAACAGATTTTTAATTATTTTTAGTTATGATAGTTTTTGATTTATCGGGGAAAATGTCTAAAAAAATACCGTTCCCCCCCCCTTATCTCCGGAGTTTACCAATCGAAAAATTTGAAATAATTATGGTCAATAGGAATTTACGTATATTTTACAGGAAAACTATAGCCAATGCTCTAACTAGCATAGGTTTTTTGATATTAACAATAAACCTCTACAAACAAAGTTAGTCTTGCGGTTCATTAACAAAGGTAATTATTTATTAATAATGGTACGGAACCCTTCGTGCGCGAGTCCGACTCGCACTTGCCCGGTTTTTTTTTTTATCCACTACAAGTTAGCCCTTGACTGCGATCTCACCTGATGGTAAGTGATGATACAGTCTAACATGGTAGCGGGCTAACCTTTCAGGGGCATGGCAGTTTTATTAAACCCATACCCCTATTCCCCTGCCGGGGATCGAACCCGGGACCTCCGCACGTTAAGGCAACAGCGCTACACACTGCGCCACGGAGGTCTCATATCGACATGAGTGAAAAATATTAAATGACTCGTATCATTTGAAAAAAAACCATTTGAATTTGAATGGAGAGCTAAAGGTGACAAAGTATAATAGTAAAAAACTTAAAATAGGTTTTATAAATCTATTACATCAAAATAGGAAATAATTGAAACAGGTTGGGTATCTGTCAAACTAATTTTCTTATCCTACCTAATACAAGGAGTATTACATTCTGCTAAAACTTCCTACTATTTTCTATTATAGAAGATAATAGATAGTCGTAAATAAACACGTTGAACGCTCCTTGAAGTTGGCATGAGTTACACTTGTTCATTACTAAACGTCTGTAAAGCTAGAAAGGTCAAGTCGGCAGAATCACTCGTTTTATATCTCAGAATTTAGTGCTCATTTAGTGCTAATTTAGTGCTGATAACAGATATTTGGTGCTGTGATAGGTGGACTAAAAATGAGAACACTGCTAACTTTTAATTAAGCTAGCAGTGTACTGTTCGTGACCGCGCTATGATACAGTTGGAGCGAGAGGCACATCAGCTAATAATTTAGTGCTCAATTAGTGCTGCCTGTACAAGCAAACAGATTTTTCGAAATAATTTTTTTTCAGTTTTTAAGTATAGATTACTGCTGACTTAACGACACGAGCAATCATAGAGCTACAAGACGACTTTAAAATCGGTATTGGTGAAATTAAAAAGAGTTACTAATTAGTGCTCAATTAGTGCTGCCAGTACAGCAAAAGATTTTTAATTTTTTTTTTTTTTTCTCAAATCAACTATAACGACGCCAGCAGTCGTAAGAGCTAGAAGAATACTTTAAAACTGAAACTAATGGAATTGAAAGACGTTACTATTTAGTGCTGAATTAGTGCTGTCGACCAATTTTGAGAACACCGTTTCAAGAAAAACGTGTTTACTGTTTTTAGATTACGTTCAATTCAGCTTGAGAGCAAAATTTTCTAAGCTCGATCTCCTCTACTTTTACGCCGATCGACTTAAAAATTTGAAAGAATATTCTTAACGTATTGTAAAATTTCATAAGCTCAATTAAAAAGATTTGATTATTCTGAAGCTCCCAAACCTGTTTAATAAAATTTTTTCCTTATATAAAAATATAAACTTGAAATTATTATATATTCTTGAATATAGCTCAAAAAAATTTTGATTAAGCATCTAATTGATACTACTTTTATTGTCCACGAAACTGTAAATTGATTTATTACATAATATTCATTTTTTTAATTGATAGATGGCTACAGAAGTAGAAGATGAAATCAGTACAGCAAAAGATTTTTTAAAATTTTGTTTTTTTCTCAAATCAACTTTGAGAAAAAAACAAAATTTAAAAAAATCTTTTGCTGTACTGACAGCACTAATTGAGCACTAATTAGTAACTCTTTTCAATTTCACAAATACCGATTTTAAAGTCATCTTGTAGCTCTATGATTGCTCGTGTCGTTAAGTCAGCAGTAATCTATACTAAAAACTGAAAAAAAAAATTTCGAAAAATCTGTTTGCTTGTACAGGCAGCACTAATTGAGCACTAAATTATTAGCTGATGTGCCTCTCGCTCCAACTGTATCATAGCGCGGTCATGAACAGTACACTGCTAGCTTAATTAAAAGTTAGCAGTGTTCTCATTTTTAGTCCACCTATCACAGCATCAAATATCTGTTATCAGCACTAAATTAGCACTAAATGAGCACTAAATTTTTAAGATTAAAAAAAAATATATCAAAAAAAAATTTTTTTTTTCTCAAAGTTGATTTGAGAAAAAAACAAAATTTTTAAAAATCTTTTGCTGTACTGGCAGCACTAATTGAGCACTAATTAGTAACTCTTTTCAATTTCACCAATACCGATTTTAAAGTCATCTTGTAGCTCTATGATTGCTCGTGTCGTTAAGTCAGCAGTAATCTATACTAAAAAACTGAAAAAAAAAATTTCGAAAAATCTGTTTGCTTGTACAGGCAGCACTAATTGAGCACTAAATTATTAGCTGATGTGCCTCTCGCTCCAACTGTATCATAGCGCGGTCACGAACAGTACACTGCTAGCTTAATTAAAAGTTAGCAGTGTTCTCATTTTTAGTCCACCTATCACAGCACCAAATATCTGTTATCAGCACTAAATTAGCACTAAATGAGCACTAAATTTTGAGATTAAAAAAAAAAAAATATCAAAAAAAAAATTTTTTTTTTTCTCAAAGTTGATTTGAGAAAAAAATAAAATTTTTATAAATCTTTTGCTGTACTGGCAGCACTAATTGAGCACTAATTAGTAACTCTTTTCAATTTCACCAATACCGATTTTAATTTCATCTTGTAGCTCTATGATTGCTCGTGTCGTTAAGTCAGCAGTAATCTATACTAAAAAACTGAAAAAAAAAAATTTCGAAAAATCTGTTTGCTTGTACAGGCAGCACTAATTGAGCACTAAATTATTAGCTGATGTGCCTCTCGCTCCAACTGTATCATAGCGCGGTCACGAATAGTACACTGCTAGCTTAATTAAAAGTTAGCAGTGATCTCATTTTTAGTCCACCTATCACAGCACCAAATATCTATTATCAGCACTAAATTAGCACTAAATGAGCACTAAATTCTGAGATATAAAACGAGTGATTCTGCTGACTTGACCTTTCTAGCTTTACAGACGTCATTACTAAGTCCTCGGAACAGCCGTGGAGCACCCTCTCGCTGCATTAACAAACCTAAAATGACAATCGTCAAATACCGCCTTGCAGCCATAGTCTGCTCCCTACAGCAGCTACATTGTTTATTGTGTGGCTTACTCTCAGAGTTGAATAAGCTGTCTCGTAAATGCAAGTCTCGGAAAGGTATTTAAACCTTTTCCTTTTATGTTCAACTCAGTTTTAGATAAGTTTTTTAAACTTCAAACTACTAGGCAATTACAAAGTAAATTTTAAGTGAATGTCATAATGTTACAAGAAATAACAATAAAATTTTTGTGCCCGCTTCTAGACTTTTTATACGACTGCCTGAAAAAAGGAGTATGTATGTATGTGAGTTTGTATATTCCACCATAACTTCTATACGCCTGAACCGATTTTGATAAATGAGGTATCGTTAGAATCCCTAGTTTATTCCGGGTGACATAGGCTAGTAAAATTTAAAAAAAAATTGATGGGGTGACCATGGTCCCGCATTAAAGATTAAGTTGAAAAAAATATTCGAAAATAAGATTAACTATATAATCATCATCTAGAAAATAATGAGTAGATTCCAAAAATATATAACACTATAGTTCAATATCCAGTGATTCACAAAAAAATATCATTTAATAATAAAACCGGCCAAGTGCGAGTCGGACTCGCGCACCGAGGGTTCCGTACTCAAGAAGTAGGTATAATTACCTTTGTTAATGAACCGCAAATCTAACTTTGTTTGTAGAGGTTTACTGTTAATATCAAAAAATTACGTTTGTTGTATGGGAGCCCCCCTTTAATATTTACTTTATTGATATTTAATTATTTATTTTGAAAGGTAATATACAAGTTAATATTCTGTGAAAATTTGAACCGTCTACCTGTTACCGTTTTTAATATTGAGCAAAAAAATACGAAAAAAACACGTTTATTGTATGGGGACCCCCCTTAATATATATATTTTTTTAATTTTTAGTATTTGTTGTTATAGCGGCAACGGAAATACATCATTTGTGAAAATTTCAGCTTTCTAGCTATCACGGTCTATGAGATACAGCCTGGAGACAGACAGACAGACAGACAGACAGACAGCGGAGTCTTAGTAATAGGGTCCCGTTTTTACCCTTTGGGTACGGAACCCTAAAAATGACTGTGGTATCGTTACGTAGTAGATAGTTACGGGCTACGGCAGAGCAGTCGTATTTTTTAATAATTTTAATTATATTCACTTGTTAAAATTAGTAATTCATTTGTCGGTAACAATATTATACTTTTTTATAATAAACTTCCAGAAGACATAATATTGGAGAAATTGTTCAAGTTCAAAGTTTTTGTAAAACGAAAACGAATTGAAAAATATCTGATAAAAAAGCATGAGATGAATTGTTCCAGCAGCTTATTATGTAATTGTTATAATTATAAATCAATAATATTTATAAGGTGGTGATAGTAAAAAATCCTGGCTGAGATTTTTGTGGGCTCTTCTCAGACCATGGCGCGTTTGGAACCCTCGTAGCTTTAGTTTTAAGATACCGTAGCTAACTATCACCATCACGTCTTATATTTTTTTTAAAGTGACGTTCAGCTGGTGTAACTTCTTTGTAGGTACCAATTTTGAGTAAATATAGTTTGAGGTTTAGTTTACAAATGTGCATTGGAGAGTCAACATCCCCTGAGAATGATCGGAATTAAACAATTGTGTAGCACTCGTAGTAGCAACATTAGTCCTATCACAATGATGAAACATATTTTTTCTTTCATAACAATATTATTCGTCATACTAATTTATACTTAGTACCTAATATAAATGTGTACCATACCTACCTATGCGGTACGTGGTACACGTACTTACTACTTTATGAATATAATCTTACTAAGGCCTCAAATTTTACCATTTTACATACCTAGATCATTAAATTCATGAATTTAGCGATCATCAGAACACGTTTCTAATTATAAAGTCGGATCTGTGTTAACATCATAATAACTTCCAAAGATCATTATATAATAAACAGAAGTTCGCTGAAAATTCTAAATAGAATTTCATCCGAAGTTTTAATTTTCAACGTATCAAATTTTAATGAATACTATCGGCTGTGGGCTTTGTTGTGAGCATCGCTGTAAGTAATTTAGGTTGCAGCTATCACATTAAGTAGGGGCACCATCTAATCGGGCTTTTCTTTTTCAATAGATGTATATGTAGAATTAGGACTTTTAACCATTCATTCCATAATATCATACAATGCTTATAATCTGTATTCATACTTTCTTCCGTACTATTATACTAATATTATAAAGGCGAAAGTGTGTTGGTTTGTCCTTCAATCACGTCGCAAAAAAACAACGGATCGAAGTGATTATTTATTTGCATGGGTAGGTATAGTTGAGGAGCTGGAAAGTGACATAGGCTACTTTTTATCCCGGAAAATTATAGAGTTCAGATTTGTATGGGCCGTAGGCCTGGTCTTGTACAAGTAGAGGAATGAAGGAAAATAAAATACTAGACCAGTTTAAATTGGTCAAATCTACGAATTCGTCGTAATTTCAGTGGCGAAATTACAATCTTTCCAAGAGCAACACTAAACATGAGTGGGTAACAATGGCGGATTCATATTTTTTGACATTTTCAAAAGAAAAACACGTTATTTTGACAATGACTGTCAGAAATGACATTTGATACATTTCGCGCCTATTGCCTTCTCTATAGCTGAAGGTTGCCATATTGGGAACGTATTGAAAACTTGAAATACATTTTTATTTTTTTCTCGATAATTACTTTACTGTTCTAAATCATTATATTTTTAATACAATCTATGTATTTTCCTCTATGCATGGCAGAGTGTACAAGAGTAGGCCTAAAATGAACCTTTTCCTTTGGCATAGAGGTAGATTATGGTCTGGAATAACACATGGGCTACTTTTTATCCCGGAAACTTAAAAAGTCCCCGCGGGAACCATAAAACCTTAATCCACGCGGACGACGTCGCAGGCATCAGCTAGTTAGGTATAAAAGTCTACTTATTGCTAAACATCCTGCTTCAAAATATTCACTGATGGTACCCCTAGCTTTAACGATGACAGAGCGGTTTCTATTAATTATCATTTTGCACGGTCCGTCAGCCCCACGCTTGGCCGTTCAATGGTCATATTCGGATACTAGACCATTGTAATTGCGAGCCTCTAGGCTCATGAGGACGACATAATAGTAAATTGAAACTTTAGTCCGAACTCAACGGGCTTGAAACGATCGTATTTGAAGATAAAAATATTTATTAAAGTACTTGAAAGTCAAATAATTTTGTTTAATGAAAAGCTATTTATTTAAAGTTTTGACCAATCCATACTAATATTATAAATGCGAAAGTATGTCTCTCTGTCTGTCTGCTACGCTTTCACAGCCCAACTACTCAACCGAATTTGATACAGAGATAGTTTACATCCCAGGGAAGGACATAGGCTACTTTTTACCGCGGAAAATTGAAGAGTTCCTGCGGGAATCAAAAAACATAAATCCACGCGGACGAAGTCGCGGGAATAAACTAGTATATGAGAAATGGAACTATGTAAGGAAAGGTAATCAAGAAAGCTTTGTACAACTTTGATAATGTTTTATTTTACTGGATGAAGCCCGTGACTTCAGGTACTTCCATCTCCAGGTATTAAGTTAGATCTACGCAAAAAATCTCATCATAGCTTAACACTCCTACAACCAGAGGTAAGTATTCAGGATATACCTACATAACCTTAAACTGTTGACTTCATACAGAACTATTTTATAAGCTCTAATATAGATTTGGAATATAACCTTTTATGAGATCAGGTATTTGAGACTATAGTTTTACTTGGAAATGATTTTGGACCGTTTACTTCCAGGCAAGGCTTTCATCTTATATCAAAGCTTCATAAAAGGAGATATCGACTGTCTCCAAATTGGTCTCAAATGTCACCAAAGGAACGGATTCGGGACGTTGCAATTACGTTGTTTGCTCAGATACGGGCAACTTCTCGAATAAGGTGAACCGGAAGTGCCGCATTAATTAATATTTGTGTTTGAATTGTATCCATGCCCAGAGTGATTTAATAGCCCTTCAGGACATAGTTACAGACAATATTTTACGCTTGGATGTCTTAGACTCTTGACCCTTGACATAATAATATTATTATCAAGAAATTAGAAGTAAACTGTTGAATAGATACATCGATAACGAATTTACTAATGTTTTTAAATAAAATATGCACGATACAGACACTTAACTGGTAGGTATGAGTAATGAAGGAAAGGTTAAGTAAATTAGGTAACCTTTTCTAAACTGAAATCTGAATAAGGCGCAACGCCCACTGGCATGGTGGAATAGAGCCGCCAACGCGCCGCACTATACTAATTATTATACCAAGCCCGATGGCGCTGCTGCGCTCATCCCCGCAACCGCATGCGGTTGCCTTTGAGCGTTCTCATTTTAATTATAAGTATTAGAATCCTGCCTGTGTCTGTATCGTTTGGAGTTGGACGCCTCCACTAGGCGCTCTGACTCTTGGCGCGCTGTTGCCTGTGAGAACTCACTAGTCTGCGCTAGTCCTTACTTTTCTTAGTAGGAATTAAGTATTCTGCCTTATTACATCAATCACAAATATAGAAATATGATTCACATGCAGAAAATGAGAAAACAAATGGTTGTCTTGCAATATATAAGAAAAAAGAAAAATAGACAAGTCCTCACTCTTATACGACTCTTATTTATATTTACTTAAAATGCATTATAATATTAAACCCATGTGTGATGACTGATGACATCGCATGGCATTACGAAGAGAACTAAACTATTGTGTATTATTCTCTCGACAATAGTAATACGAGACAAAATTGGGCGTATCGACATTCGATCTTATCAATTCACTCACTAAAAAGGCGTAACGAATCGTAAATAAGTGATTTAACAATATGAATTCCTTTTAAGAAATTGCGCATTCTTTAACCATACTCGTACTTAAAGTATTAGATTACAAGTTTAATACTTGATAGATAATATAATTATACTTGTGAGATATTGTTAGATGGAATTTACACAATTCGCTCTAGACATAGTATAATTCATATTATAGATAGATAAAATATTATAATAGATACATATAATATCTGGAACACTTACCAGCAGACTTGTAAACGTATGTGTGTAAAGCTAATAATGAGAAAATTGATCAAATTATATTAATCAGTATCTTCGTATTGTTATATTAATTGACCAGCTTATACATAAATAGCTACTTAGAAAGTACACGCAGAGAAGAAGAATACAATGTAATAGGAGGATATTTATAATATCAAATTCAATCGCAACTCTCGATCATTTTTAGAGCCTCCTAAAGAAATCCCTTTTACTCAATTTGATATGAAAACGCAAAATATTTTTGGATGGCATCTGTGAATAAATGCATGTTGTAATAATAAAACAGGCATAACTTTGGGTAACCTGTAATGAAACTGGGCGGATGACGGAGCTCGGCAAAAACATTCCTCCAGCAGCCAAATAACTTACTTCCGAGCGTACAAAACATTCATCAGGCTTGTTTGCGAAACGCAGCTGTAACATAGCTGAAATATAGACATAATAACATCAATATATATATGTAGGTACTAGATGGGTCCTTTCATAGTAAAAAGATGGGCGTCCAACTTGTAGGGCGTGCCCCTCACCTGTATAAGCTTGTCCGGCGACGTTAGTATAATAAGTCCACATTATTTGTTTGACAATTCCCGTCTAAATTATGGTCGTTGCATAATAATATATTATCTGTACATTTAATATCAACATATTGAGATCTTTTAATTGATAGAACCGTATTTACCTACCGATGAAACCGGATATGAGATAATTAACTAATTCAAATATTCTGCACCGTATAATTCAATGAGTGGACGTTTACGTTTAATGCAACATTATTTTCAATGACAGTGCAGGACAAACTTTAAGCCGTTGCATACTTCGAAGTATTCGACTTGCAAGCAGGTATACAAGTAGGTACTTACCGTGATCCGAAACTGTCTCCAGAGATTAGATCAATTGTTATCGTTGCAAAACATCTTCAAATAAAATAGTTTGGTTTTAGAATTTCTGATAATCCTTACTATTGAGTTTGGCTGTTGTACTACCTCAATGATGTAGTTACTTATTAATCGTAAGGCACATAATAATATGCTTAAAGATACACAATTAAATAAAAATTTTAAAAAAAAAGTATTTGTTAGCTACGTGATACGTCCTACCCTATAATACATCTAGCTACAGAAATACAGATTAAGATCCATTCCCTTTTCTACCATGAACATTTAAACTTTTTCATGGAAGAGATATACCTATAACAGCTACATAGCCTACATACCAAGTAGTGTATAAGTGTATTTGTAAAGTTGTTCTATATATTATTATGTAACATTGTTTGACTCTCCATACTCTATTCAAGTTTAGAGTTTAAAGTTACTCAAAACCCGGACGAAGTCGTGCAGCCACATCCTTCAAACCTTATGCTATGCGTGTAAACTTAACTGGTGAAAAATAAACAACACCACATCACAAAGTTTTTAGAACATGCCGCGGTCTCGAATTCTTCGCACAATACCTCATTGTTGTCAAACATAATACCCGGTATTAACATTTTATACCGCGATTCATGTCATTGATGACAATTTATTATTATACGGTACAAGCTAGGGTAAGTCAGCTGGCAGAATTTATGAGGAATGTCCTGATTTCATTATTTTCTATGTATATTAGAGTATGTATATTAGAGTTTAAAAATATTCATACTGCTAAATATAGCTAAGAAGTTAGATAAGCAACACCAAAACAAGCTACTCACAATAACTAGTTTTAGTACCTGGTAGCAAAGATATTATAGGTAGACCTACCTAATGCATATGAGACGTTTTTTTGCAGACTTTTCAGTACGAACAACAATGAGTCGAAGCTGACGAATAAGTATGACTTTCTAAAGCTATGACGGATATGTCATATTCACTGCCTGGTACTGTATTTTTCTTTATTGTACTAATATTATAAAAGCAAAAGTGTATTTGTTTGTTCGTTTGTTGGTTTGTTGGTTTGTCCTTCAATCGCGCTGCAAAAAAGCAGCGGATCGACGTGATTTTTTGTATGGGCATAGTTGAGGTCCTGGAGACTGACAAAGACTACTTTTTATCCCGGAAAATTAAGGCGTTCCCGTGGGAATGAAAAAAACTTATTCTACGCGGACGAAGTCACGGGCATCAGCTAGTTAGTTAATAATATAAGAAGTGATTCAGGTCAGAAATTTTGAATTGCCAATATTCAATCTTATCTTAAAAGACAAGTAATTTTAACATTTACTTTTTCCAATAACTAATATTATTAAATCTTGAAAAGTTTGTGCTAAAAGTTGGAAACCCTACTTCACCAACTGCGCACCGTATAATAATTAATCCCTCGGTTTTTTATCTCTGCGATGATTTAGTTTTGTTCAAAAATTTGTTTTGCAGAGACATCTGCCAGGGACTACCTATTGTTGACTGTCCCAAGGACCCCAGGTGAGAAGGTAATGCGAGTTATCTCCAGGGTCGACGTTTTCCTTGGTGACCTTTTATGGAGTCGAGTGTTTTGATAATACTTATTTATTTTGTGGATTTATTTTTTATCCCGTACTTCATTTATGGTACAAATCGTCTTTAACAGAATATTCCACATGGGTTAACCTTTTCAACCTATACAAAACCCATCTACCTATCTCCTTTTCCAAGTGACTTTTTGTTTGTTGTTGTTACCTGATGGTAAGTGATCATGCAGTCTAAGATGGTAACGGGCTAACCTGTTAGGGTTATGGCAGTTATATTAAACCCATCGGTTTCTAGTTTTCTACACGGCATCCTACCGGAACACTAAATCGCTTGGCGTAGGTTGGCGTTGGTCGTAACTAGCCACAGCCGAAGCCTCCCACCAGACAAGTTACTTAATTTATACGGTTAGCATAAAATATTAAGTAGTTAAAAGTCCCAATTGGAAACAACAGCTATGATTCCTTTATACTTACATCATATTATGAATGTACTAGCTGATGCCCGCGACTACGTCCACGTGGGTTGAGGTTTTTTGGTTCCTCTCTTTCTTACTCTTTAGTTTTCCGGGATAAAAAGTAGCCAATGTATTATTCCAGACTATAATCTTTTTATGTGCCAAATTTCATCCAAATCCGTTCAGCCGTTCGGGCGTGATTGAGTAACAAACATCCATCCATATTTCCATCCAAACTTTCGCATTTTTAATATTTATAATTGATTTGATAAAAGAATTCATGAAAACTTTTCAAGTCACGCGTAGTTGATATTTGATAGTTCCTTCGGACTTCGGAGCTCTGGCAACGGACGCATTCATTAATCTGGTAAACAAAGAATTTATTGATGTCGTATAATTTTATGTTCTAAACAAAGGCTCGTCAAGCGACCACCTCCCCCCTCCCCCTACGCAACCCCGGTACCCCCCACACGCCCAATGCAATGCACTTGTTACCAGCATATGTCTACACGTGCGTTTGTTTATATTCCCACTGTTTGGTAGACCTTTCTGTGTTAAACAAATCAGTGGAATCCATTACTTAACACAGAACAAAACTTACAAAATATATGTACGACTAGCTGATGCCCGCGACTACGTCCGCGTGGATTGAGGTTTTTTGGTTCCCGCGGGAACTCCTTAGTTTTCCGGGATAAAAAGTAGCCTATGCGTTATTCAAGACTATAATCTATCTCTGTGCCAAATTTCATCCAGATCCGTTCAGCCGTTCGGGCGTGATTGAGTAACAAATATCCATCCATACATCCATCCATACATCTATACATCCATCCATACATCCATCCATCATATTTGATACTAACATCAAGTATTTTACAATTTCTTCCGTGACAGTAAGCTTTGACTGTTTCAAAATAAAATCAAATGAAAAACTACCGAATCTTATTGAGCATAACAAATGAAATTGGTTATTTTCTCTGGGATACCAAAGTCGGCGATCTAATCAATTGGTCAAAGTCACTTTACGCATTCATGCGCCAGCATGTGGATCTATAAAATGGCATTGTCATGTCAGATTCCCACTGTGCGGTTGCCGACATCGCTCCGCCCGTTTCTACTAAACCCTTCTCAGAAATTAAATACTACGTATTCTGCTAGTTTTTTTTAACGTATATAAACACTAAAAACCGTTTATGTTGGATTCTTCAATAACCTTAGTCATCTTTAGTTTGCCTTGCTCAGATCTCCTATGAAGTCATAAGCGTTGAGGTTAGCGGCGACAACATTAAAAGCCATAACACTAAATTGCGGACGTCCTGAGTAAAGTGGAACGCAAGATCCAATCCGAGTTTGCAAACAAGGGAAGTTCAGGGGGGGCGCGGTTCTGCGGTGCGGACGTCGTCGTCGCGTCGTGGCATCGTCCGTTGCGTCTTGGTAAATAACTATCTGGTAGATAACGCAGCCCTCCAGCGGCTCCTATTTAAACAGTAGAGAAACGCGCAAGCAATCTTTAATCGGTTTAATCCTTAGAACATCCTATTAGGATTTAGGAAAAATACTTAAGGACTTGTTGAGATAATTTTAAAGTTTCCAGCTTCAAACATTATCAAAATAAGGATAATTAGGTATACATTTACGAGTACAAGTCAACTTTAATAATGAACTTATTCGGAAGGTTACGATTTTTTAACGTTACAGCTTAAAGCAAAAATAAAATTCATTTTCCGTAGCTTGAAAGTGCAGCTCAGATTATGGGAGATTTCAGCTTCACGAACAGTTGTCGGTCCCCACGACACGGTTATTAAGATAGCTGTTTTATTTGTGTGTGCGTCTATACAGAGCGAGGTCCCGGTTAAATATTAAAACATGGGAGTCCCGCTCAACTCCACGCGGACTACGGAAGTAGTTTCTATTTGTTCCCGTATTCTACCTCTACTTACTTGGTATAATCCTTTGAGCTCGCACTTCCTTATATTTACTGATGTTCATAGCGGTTGGCACAAAGGTAAAATATTTCGCTTCATTTTAAAATAACGCCATGAGCCGGAATAGTTTAATAACCATAATACCATGGGGAAGGCTTTAACTTTAATTAATTTAAGATTTCAGAACCAATATTTATCTAATCACATAATGATGAAGCCAATTAGACGATGCTTGCGAATTCGTTTGACTTTAAAAAATCCCGTGGTAATTCATTTATTTCCCAGGATAAAATATAAATAAGCAAATTATAGTACTTTCGTAAAAATCGGTTGAACAGGTGGATAGACAAAATTTCGCATTTATGATATACCTAATGGATTAATATAATTCGTAAGTGGGTATTAGAGTTTAATTCTATTCTGGAAATTTATCGAGATATTATTATTCATACCTTCATAACATTCACTAAGAGTGAATAGGCGTCTTCTAGGCAAGCGCGCTCCAACCTAGACCTCATCATCGCTTTGCACTAAGCATGATTGTCGTCAAGCGCAAACCTATCTAACAATAAAAATAACTTGAGAGGTGTCAAGGGACACCCGCATGGAACGAAGTACCAAAAGTTGTAACGACACTTTTTGCTATAGTTGTAAGCCGTGCGGCGTGCGCATTTCTCTGTGTAAATTTTATTACTTACAATTCCTTCACTAATTAATCGAAAGGAACTTACATCGGATGGAACGAATAACTAGCCTATGCAACTATTGAAAAAATAATTCTTTAAAATTATTTCGCCTTTTTATTTTCAACAACTTGAAGTCAACAATACAAGTACCTAGTCATAGCAACCAAAATCATATTTTCTTAAAAAGTGTCGTTACAGCTTTTGGTCTTAATTTTTTCCGTCTAGCCCCCTTTCGCAACGCGCGATTAGGAACTTCATTCCAAAAAAAACTTACCTAAAATGATGGGTAGTACATTAATTTCTTGTACCTGCTTACATTTTGCGCGCTAACGTTTTAAGAAATTAGGCCAAAGTAATAAGCCATTTATCATATTATACATAGGTTTACGAGAGTATTATTTCATAATGTAATCAGTAATTGCTTTAACGAGTCCGCCTTTAATTTGTTAGGCGTTTTAAACGGCTTTACTCATTTGAATCGCAAATTTCTTAGAATATTTTCAAGAGGGTCGCTGGCGTTTGGAGGGCATTATCTCTTCATAAAATTCAAGATATCTGTAGTAATATAACGCAATACTTTAAAAAAAAACCGGCCAAGTGCGAGTCGGACTTGCGCACCGAGGGTTCCGTACAAACATGTAGTAAATTTTAAATTATTATGAAAGCTACTTACTAGATCTCGTTCAAACCAATTTTCGGTGGAAGTTTGCATGGTAATGTACATCATATATTTTTTTAGTTTTATCATTCTCTTATTTTAGAAGTTACAGGGGGGGGGACACACATTTTACCACTTTGGAAGTGTCTCTCGCGCAAACTATTCAGTTTAGAAAAAAAAGATATTACAAACCTCAATATCATTTTTGAAGACCTATCCATAGATACCCCACACGTATGGGTTAGATGAAAAAAAATTTTTTGAGTTTCAGTTCTAAGTATGGGGAACCCCAAAATTTATTGTTTTTTTTCTATTTTTGTAAGAAAATCTTAATGCGGTTCACAGGATACATCTACTTACCAAGTTTCAACAGTAAAGTTCTTATAGTTTCGGAAAAAAGTGGCTGTGACATACGGACGGACAGACAGACAGACAGACATGACGAATCTATAAGGGTTCCGTTTTTGCCAAATTTGGCTACGGAACCCTAATAAGGGTTAATACGGCTCAATAGGGGCGTAGTTCTACGTAGATATTTCAGGTGGAGAGTCACTAACCAATAAATGATGCGCGTTTGATTTAAATAATTTTTTCGTAATATATTAATATTATGAAAATGGAGTTTGGAAAACTTGGGTTGTTGATGCGAAAACAAACATGAGTGTAACATAATATTATTTTCTTCAATTTGGTCCCATATTGCCTTATTTTAATGTTGCATGTATTTAACCCTTCCCAGTAGCTATTCTACAGCTATCTGTTAACATAGCTGTAGTAGTTAGGTACTCTTTTTAAACAGTGATTAAGGACTAACCTTTCCTTGAAAACTCAGATTGAGTTCTGAAGCCTAAAAACATATAGAGCTTACACATTCGTACACTCTGAATCAGTCAAAAATATAGGTATATCACTACCTGAATACCCATGTTATAACTTGGGAAAGTGTGTTTTTTCAATCACGCCGCAAAGCACAATGAGACGGAAAGAAATAGTTTTTGAATGGATATAGGTAGTAAAATACCGTGAAAGTATACTTTTATCCTAGAAAAATAAATAGTCCTCACGGGACGTTTAAAACCAGATATCATATATCATGATCATGATCATGATATAATATCAATTCAGAAACAAAAATTTGCATAATTAGTCCTTAAGTAGTCTTTGAGACAGACTCAACATGAAATTCTCAATTCAGAAACCGGCCGTTAGTCCACGATCGATATCTCATATACATACATCCCTAATTTAGTTTGGTTATTAAAATTTAATCTCTCTAAAATGATCTCAAAATAATTTGTGTAAGGTCTACTGCTTTAGAAATACATTCGACTTTTTAGTCCTACTACAGTAGTAGTCAAAGTGCTAAATAGTTTCCCGGGGCGCAGGAAGCCGATAAAGCCGGCAATCGGCCGAACATCCGCGACGTCACCGCTTCGTCGTCGGTCTACATTCGCAACTAATGTATTCTGGTCGTAATGAACACTAGAAATCTCCTATTTTCTTATCACACGTTTTGCTTTGCAGTTTTACTTTCATACTTTTATACTTTTTCATATTTTTATACTTTTTTACAATAATAATGACTAATATATAATGTAATGCAAAACTTTAATAGAAATATATGCATACAATGCAACACCTAAATTCATTATCGTCGTCCGCCGACAGACGTGTCTGTAGGTCTCTTGCAACGACGTCTACACATAACGGCTGCAATCGTGGTTTATCAGATCACCAAGGTTTATCAGATTCTCAAAAATATAAGTACAAAAATCAACAATCCAACAAATCGTCGAAATTGGAGCTGTCGATTCGGTTAAAAGGTTTAATTTAAAATTCTGGAATTAGTCTAAAACTATTAATATTTTCTTTCTCTACGTCGCTGTTCTAATCACTGAGGATTCGTGTTTTAAACTGAAGAACATAATATCACTAGGTATCATAAAATTTTAAAAAACCTAATTCAGGCTCGTACATTAATTCCGCAGAAAGGCTTTATAAAAATTATTATATTCATTAGCTAGTAAGTACATTACTGAATTCAAAATGCGAAAAGTGAGCCTTCCCTGACGGTTTAATTTTGTTGACACGCGGCGCGTATGGCAGAGTTGATGTCGGCAACCCTTTACTTTAGTCCCCGAAGGCGTGGTCTCGTGGAACAAACAAACGGAAGCGAAATTGAGAGGAGCGCCCGGAACTGGCGGTATACCTTTTCATTACAGAATCCCTTTTTAATTACCAAGGCACAAATAAAAATTGTATTTTTTATTTCAAGTAGGCGTAATTGAAAAGGAAATTGCCGGGCTGCGCGGCCGCGCGCGCCGGCGAATAAAACTTTAATATAATGCATAGGGCCCTTTGATCTCCGCACTTCGCTGCTATTAAATCACTGAAATAACGTTATACATAAAATGAACAAAAATATCTCCTATGCGGTCGTTGCAACAAAACAGTGGTTTACCCTAAAATTTTACAGAAGTTTGAAACATTATTACTTAGGGCAATTATAATGAAACTGGAAAAAACAAATTGAAACAGACTACTTAGGACTACTTTCAGTTCACAAGTTTTTTTTAACAATAATATTTTGTTTTATATAATTGGAAAATGATAGCAAATGCGGAACCACCCGAAAGTAATTGAGATGAAAAGTTATAAGAAAAAAATATCGTCTAAGAAGTCTTTTAAAGTGTAGAAAACAAAATTTTTCGCTTCTTATGGAGTGTAAAGACTTTTAAAAGTGGAAATGTTGATCCTAAGAAGTGCCATAAATTACGTGTGAAATAATAAAAGGAGGAAAATCTTTCATCCCAAAACGGTTTTACAAAGGGACCCCTGTGCCAACGCAGATAAATGTCGCTTACATCCACTGTTGCCGAGACGTGCCTCCAACAAAAATGCTCCTTGATTTCATCTTATATAGATATTAAACGCAAATACTTTTTGACACAACGAAAAAAGATTTGATGTCAACTAGTTTTTGCAGTAAATCATTCACCATATTTTTATGAGTCTCTTCCTAGAATCCAGATATTAAATAAAATAGAGATGCGCCCAGTTGATAGCAATGCACAAATGCTCGTCAGTTTCAACAGTATCATCGTGAGTCCGTACCCTCAAGCCACTTCCCAGTCCTACCCTCTACCACAGCCTCTACTTTATATCGTAGGACCATCGTGCTGGACCCTATCTATGGCAATGGCACATATACAGCTGTCATTTTAGTTTAGTTTAGAGATGGTGTACAACAGAATTGGGATCAATGCATGGTTGACAAAGTGACGTTATTCTAAATCCAATATGGACAAAGATGGCGATAGATATGGTATAGGTATTTGCTGAGAAGAGTACGAAGATTTAAATGACGTCACACTAAATTCTATATGGCGGACGATAAAAGCTTGTTTATTTGTTGTTATAAATGATTTTTCATAATTTTTGACTCAGGTATTTTAGTAAGTATTTTAATTTAGAGGGCAGCGCATGCAGCTTATGGTGGGAACGCGTGTGTTAGAAAGTGTCAATTCACTCTTGTATTAAAGGAACCTATATTAAAAACTTGCAGGTCTTCTCTACTTATGCGATCACCTATATCTTATTTCTTGTATAATATGTAGGTTAATAAAACACACGACAAAGCAATAACAGCTGAGCCTTAGTGATTTTGTGTTATTGATGCAATACTGACGCAAACCTACCTGGAAAGAACGGTTACAGATTGCTATTGGTACGGATATTGAATACATTTGTCGGCAGTGCAATGTATAAATGCACATTGTATTCAGCGTATACCTCAAGATACGGTTTATAGTATTATGTACCGACTACCGAGTATATTAAGTATGAACTAAGCCGACTGAAAAATATACCCAGTATATCTACAGCTTATCGATCTCCAAATCCCATTGTTATTTTACTTTTAGTTGAAATTTTGTTTCATCCAAGCTTGAAAAGTTAATGAATGTTTTAATGCAAGCAAAGTTTATCTCTACATATATATATATAAAATTCTCGTGTCACAATGTTAGTTACCATACTCCTCCGAAACGGCTTGACCGATTTTTATGAAATTTAATATGCATATTCAGTAGGTCTGAGAATCGGCTACTATCTATTTTTTATACCTCCACGCGGACGGAGTCGCGGGCATCAGCTAGTCACTTATTAAAAGAACGTAGGAACTATGACTTGAGAACACACACACAAACAATCGCATTATACTAACAACACCCCTCTTTTGCGAAGAGGGTTAAAAAGGGATTAAACATTTGCGATAAAAGCGTCCTCATTTCTTTTATACGATAAAAAAGAAAGAGTAGATCGGTAAAGGTAAGACATACGGTCAAAGGGAAGATAATAAAGCGTTGTATTTTCATTCTAATCCGTAGTGGAGACGGGATGAGTCGGGGGATTTGGCGAGGGAGGCTCGATATCTAAAATTACAAGCCTGCAGAGTACCTATCTCGAGGTACGTTCTCCATTCCTTTATGTTAAGCTGCCAGTTTCAGACACGGCCCCTTCAAACTATCCTATGTATAATGAATAACGACAGATTGAAATGATTCATAAGAATAACTACTTAATTGAGCAGATTTCTTAATTAATATTCAACTCGTGCCTCTTTCTACGTCTACGAAACGCCCTTTTGTTTTTTGATAACCATTAAGCCGTCTGTTTCCTTGATTACAGATTCAGTGTAATAATAAGACAGATATTTATTACAAAGTAACTTATTAAAAAAAGATAGACTCGTTTCTCGTAATCGTCGTTCGAATGTTTAAGGTTTTATATTACGGCGACATAAGGTTTGAAGTTTCATTATCTTGGACAATTTTGTAAATTAGCACTAAGAATTTTTTTTGTAGTTTCCAATATATTTTGTCAAATACGAGTATAACTACGTACGATTACTTCTGTAAGTCCATAAAATCAAAGTTGGTTTTCTTTCTGGATGTATAAAAAGAACCCTTTTAAAGTGTTCTTTTTTTCACAAGTGTAAGCATAATTCCAGAAGTGGGCAAATAATTAAAATTACTTTAAAATATATGTTTGTACTCTCTTTAAAACTTCCACGAGCGAATGGTCACAACGTGTAGCGGTTTTACGAGAGATTAATGTAAACAGTTAAGTATAAAACTTGGCCAAAGCATCACAACAACAATAAATTAATCATTTGATCAGGCTGCAGTTGCTACTGCTAAGCTCTAAATCAAAATGCGATCTAAACACAAAAGTATTCAATAATCGCTGAGCCTGCCGGTAGGAGACTAATTTTCAAACGTCAAAGTATTCGTATTTAAGCAAATTATTTCAATATGGCGTATCCCCGCCAAAGAACGAAGCGAGTGAAATACATCGAATGAGTCAAATATCCGCCTAATTAAACCTACGTCAATAATTAATAAATTAACAATCTTTTATCTTTTCTAAAAATTCAAATCAAATTTAAACACAAAGCTGACAGTTCGGCCGTCCTGCAAATAACACGTCCTCGTGTTCAAGTCATATCACGGGCGATTATGCCCCAAATCGTGAACAGGCGTCATGCCCCAAATCATAGTCAGGCGTTCTTGCCTGAAATCATGATTAGGCGGTCATGCCTAGGCCGCTCCTGCTCACGATTACTTCGCTAATAATAATACGTAAAACAATCGCCAAACTGCCGAACTTTCAGACTTATCAAACACTCAATAAACTATTTTCAATAAACTGAAACGACTTACCTCATTCGATGCACTCTTCGAAGTCTGAATCACTTATTCACTTTCACAAATCTAAACATATTTTGAGGTTAAAGACACTAACCTCACAAAACTTTTTATCTTGAGTAATACGAGTACTTTCACATCATTTACAATTTAAAGCGAATCTACGACTGGTTCGGAATGCCACAATCCTAGCGAGAAGAACCAGCAAGAAACTCGGTGGCTTCTAACATTCAAAATTATTTTTTCACAGCCACCGATCAATCAACAAAACTATCACAAACTGATATAAATTTCTAATGTCGGTAGTTTTCAAATTTAACAAAACAAATATGCTGATGGCAAAGCGAAATCAAGGCAACGTGAGATACATCCCACTTCTGAAATTTGTAAGCATAATTCCAGAAGTGGGCAAATAATTAAAATTACTTTAAAATATATGTTTGTACTCTCTTTAAAACTTCCACGAGCGAATGGTCACAACGTGTAGCGGTTTTACGAGAGATTTAATGTAAACAGTTAAGTATAAAACTTGGCCAAAGCATCACAACAACAATAAATTAATCATTTGATCAGGCTGCAGTTGCTACTGCTAAGCTCTAAATCAAAATGCGATCTAAACACAAAAATATTCAATAATCGCTGAGTCTGCCGGCAGGAGACTAATTTTCAAACGTCAAAGTATTCGTATTTAAGCAAATTATTTCAATATGGCGTATCCCCGCCAAAGAACGAAGCGAGTAAAATACATCGAATGAGTCAAATATCCGCCTAATTAAACCTACGTCAATAATTAATAAATTAACAATCTTTTATCTTTTCTAAAAATTCAAATCAAATTTAAACACAAAGCTGACACAAGGAAGCCTGGAACTTTGATACAGTGCACATCGCATGCACCACATAAGTCTTATAACTTTTTACGAAGTATTCATGTGGTTTGAAAATCATAACCGCATGGTGGAAGCCGTGCCTATCAGAAATATCGAGTTGTCAAGGCGTACCCGTGCGGTCGCGTGCCGATGCAACATAAGGTTGCCCAACATTATCAGGCACTGAAACCTTATCAAACTGCACTAGAGCTTAAGTTACGTGCACATCTGCGACATAATCATATGTTAGTTATTGCACCTATACTTATTAACTACGAAATTACAGAGCTGTTTGTTACATTTCGATTTATTCCAGTATATTTAAAGGGAGGTTTATTTTAGCATACTCCTGATTTTGCTAGGGTCTGCTTTTTCTAAACCTTTAATCATGGCCTATATTAGGGGCCTATATATGTTTTTACATGGAGCGACTGCCATGTGTCATCGGAGAAACTCATATCGCTGATCGGATTCTACGTGGCAATGTGAGGTTGTGTTATAACCTGGCAGTTGCCATATGAACCAGACTGCACATTCCAAATTAATTACCTTTACCGGGTAGTGCATTAAGAATTTTCCACTAGTATTATCTGTCTATTGCATGTACCCCAGCGCTCTTTGCTAGGGAGGTTGTCAAAAATTCCTGATACTTACCTGATTCATTTCCCCCTGTATAATTAAGAGAATAGTGTATCAAGTCACATCCATTAGCCGATATGACTGACGCGTTCATCAGTGGGCTTATTACGCTACACATTAACAGCACCCGTTATCGGGTTACTGGGGTCAGATGGCAATCGATCCGTACCAAAAGTAGTCTGTCAAATACGGTACTGCCCATTGTACGTATTTATATGTTACAATTACAGTCATTCTGCATTATGAATAACAGGTTATGTGAACACGTGCAACATCTCATTTTGACATCAGAAAAAATAGTTGTGTGATGACTTTAACTTTAACAATATCATGTTGTACTTTTAGTTTTTGTTGGACTTGATTTCACGCTGGCTCTGTCCTTCCCTGTGCTACAACTACCAAATTTCGTCAAAGTTCGTTGAATAGATAGATGTGAAAGAGTAGCAAAGAGACAGACAGACACATTTTCACATCAATCAATCATCAAATAAATATTATAAATGCGAAAGTTTGGATGGATGGATGTATGGATGTATGGATGTTTGTTACTCAATCACGCGCCAACAGCTGAACGGATCTGGCTGAAATTTGGCACAGAGATAGAATATGGTCTGGAATAGCACATAGGCTACTTTTTATCCCGGAAAATTAAGGAGTTCCGGGAACCAAAAAACCTCAATCCACGCGGACGTAGTCGCGGGCATAAGCTAGTATTTTATAATAATACTGAAATGAATACCCAAATTGATAAACAATCGTTTAATGGTAAAGCGAATTTAATAATACAAAAATAATACCTAATTTAAATGAAGTCACTTTAAAAAGAAAAATGCATGTAGGTACCATGAAGAAACTAAAACATTAATATTATCCTGACTGTTCACACGTTTGATCGGCACAAAAAGGCTTAAAATATGAACAAAGCAACCGAATCGAATGTAATAAAAATCACTTTAGTATTACGTAGCGACGGGAACTGATGTCTATCGCCGTGGAGACACACGAGTCGGCTCAGATATATTATGTCACAGGGGAAAAGGCTGTGGCATCGAACAGACTGTTATTTTTGTACGACAGAACAAAATTGATTGTGCCTCCGCCATGCATGAGGCTCACGATACAGGTTGTGGTAATTTGAGTACGCTACTAGTTCGATTTATAAACTTAATAGATGATGCTCGCGACTTCTTCCGCTTGGGTACAGATTTTTGATTTCCGCGGGTTCTTTTCAGTTTTTGGTATAAAAAATAGCCTATGTATTCTCTGGGATTACCTAATCTCTTTCCACCACCACCACCACTACAGCCTATTAACGTCCCACTGCTGGGCACAGGCCTCCACTCTCATAGGAGAGAGGGAATTAGAGCTTAGACCCACCACGCTGCTCCAATGCGGGTTGGCCGGCTTTAACGACTATTATCATGTTAGTGATAATAACCGGGACCGACGGCTTAACGTGCTCTCCGAGGCGCGGGGGTGAAACACCGCCAACTTCCAACTCCGGCTGGCACTGAGAATTTCTTAATTGAAAAACCCAATACCTAACAATTTTTATGCCCGACCGTGAATCGAACCCAGGACCTCGTGATCCGCAGTCGACTACGCTAACCGCTAGACCAACGAGGCAGACCTAATCTCTTTATTTTATCGAAATTAATTTAACAGATGGGCCGCAGTGCAAGCGTAGCAGACAGATCGACAGAATCTTACGCGTTCATAATATTAGTATTGTAAGCATAATTCCAGAAGTGGGCAAATAATTAAAATTACATTTAAAATATGTTTGTACTCTCTTTAAAACTTGCACGAGCAAATGGTCACAACGTGTAGCGGTTTCACGAGAGATTTAATGTAAACAGTTAAGTATAAAACTTGGCCAAAGTATCACAACAAATTAATCATTTGATCAGGCTGCAGTTGCTACTGCTAAGCTCTAAATCAAATTGCGATCTAAACACAAAAGTATTCAATAATCGCCGAGTCTGCCGGTAGGAGACTAACTTTCAAACGTCAAAATACTCGTATTTATGCAAATTATTCCAATATGGCGTATCCCCGCCAAAGAACGAACCGAGTGAAATACATCGAATGAGTCAAATATCAGCCTAATTAAACATTCATCACTAAACAAATACACAATCTTTTATCTTTTCCAAAATATCAATTCAATTTTCAACACAAAGCTGACAGTTCGGCCGTCCTGAAAACAACACGTCCTCGTGTTCAAGTGATATCACGGGCGTTCTTGCCCTAGGTCGTGTTCAGGCGTTCTTGCCTGGGGCGTTCATGCCTCAAATCAGAAACAGGCGTTCTTGCCTGGGGCGTTCATGCCTCAAATCAGAAACAGGCGTTCTTGCCTGGGGCATTCATGCCTCAAATCAGAAACAGGCGTTCTTGCCCTAACTCATGTGGCGGGCGTTCATGCCCCGACTCATGGACAGGCAAACTGCTGAACTTTCAGTCTCATCAAATACAGTTATTATTCAATAAATTGAATCTACTAACCTCATTCGATATACTTCTCAAAATATGAATTACTTATTCACTGTCACAAATCTAAACATATTTTGAGGTTAAAGACACTAACCTCACAAAACTTTTATCTCAAATAAATAATACGAGTACTTTCACATTATTTACAATTTAAAGCGAATCTACCACTGGTTCGGAATGCCACAATCCTAGCGAGAAGAACCAGCAAGAAACTCGGTGGCTTCTAACATTCAAAATTACTTTTTCACAGCCACCGATCAATAAACAAAATTATCACAAACTGATACAAATTTCTAATGTCGGTACTTCTAAAAATTTAATTTTAAATTACTCACGTTTTCAAAACTTAAACAAAACAAGTGTGCGGATGGCAAAAGCGAATCAAGGCAACGTGAGATACATCCCACTTCTGAAATTTGTAAGCATAATTCCAGAAGTGGGCAAATAATTAAAATTACATTTAAAATATGTTTGTACTCTCTTTAAAACTTGCACGAGCAAATGGTCACAACGTGTAGCGGTTTCACGAGAGATTTAATGTAAACAGTTAAGTATAAAACTTGGCCAAAGTATCACAACAAATTAATCATTTGACAGGCTGCAGTTGCTACTGCTAAGCTCTAAATCAAATTGCGATCTAAACACAAAAGTATTCAATAATCGCTGAGTCTGCCGGTAGGAGACTAACTTTCAAACGTCAAAATACTCGTATTTATGCAAATTATTCCAATATGGCGTATCCCCGCCAAAGAACGAACCGAGTGAAATACATCGAATGAGTCAAATATCAGCCTAATTAAACATTCATCACTAAACAAATACACAATCTTTTATCTTTTCCAAAATATCAATTCAATTTTCAACACAAAGCTGACAGTATGGATAATTAAATTAACTGGTCGATCTGTATACATTTGATATACCTATTTTTATTTTTTTTTATTTTTGAAGAAAGATTTTCTTTGAAGTTTTTAATACCGTCACTATTTTCAGATTGGTACAATCTTCTCGTTCGTTAAGATCTGATGTTAAGTTAAGAATAGATTAGTAGTAGTTATGGGGTAGCAGTAAATCAAGTGCGGTAAGTGTAGTTGTATTATTATAAATGAAACAAGGTAACCATTACTTGCTTGGTTTATTCAATCAACTAAAGATGGCTGCCCTTGCCCTTATTCCATAGACCATCATCCAGTCACAGATAACATTATAATCATAGATTATTATAACTAACTTAAATATGTTACATCTCCCTCTTTATTTTAATTTAAAGTAGGTACTACCCTAATATAAAATGTTTAAATCAACACACTATAATTATTTTTACTATTAATTATGTCAATAATCAAATAAAATCAATTATTTATGTCTGTTACATAATCCATTAGATATGAAGGAGGTCTAACATCTCTGTTAGACCTTCTCAACTGAACTGGAGGAGTGACAGATGTTGGTTGGACAGATAGTTGTTCAGGTGTAGCCACTTGAGACCACAATGGTTGTGTATTCATACTGCCATTTACTGGATCCTGGCCCTGATATGCTTTGATAAACCATGTATTTCGGGTTTTAAGATTTCCCATGTTATCTTTGATGGTTACTGATCGGGGATTTTCATTTATTTTGATGATTGTGGCTGGTTTCCATATATTGCTATGCTCATTTTCTTTGAATACTATCTTCTGTCCTTCCTTAAATATGTCAGTCCTGGGTCTTGTGTGTTGGTCATAATATTGTTTGTTCTTTAATGTATTTTCTGCTAATATATTTTTAATTTCAGGATTTAATTTTGGTTTCAACAATGTTTTTTTTTTATTGGAAGTTTTGTGCGACATAATCTATTGAACAACAATTGAGTTGGTGATAAGTTGAGACCAACAACTGGGGTATTTCTATATTCTAATAAAAATTGCTCTATTTCTGTTTTTGTTTCATTTGACTTTTTTAAGAAATTTTTGCAAATTGCTACTGCTCTTTCAGCAGCACCATTACTTTGATGGTAATGAGGACTTGAATAAATAGGCTTAAATTGCCATTCTTTACTAAATTCTAAAAACGCCAATGAGTTAAATGGCATATTATCTGAATATATTATTTCTGGTATCCCATGTGTAGAAAATATGGTCTTGAGGATGGTAATTGTAGCATCAGCTGTTTTACTTGTTAATTTATGCAACTCGATCCATTTTGAATAATGGTCTACTAGAGTTAGATAGTCATTACTGCCATACTGCAGTATGTCTATTGATACATATTGAAATGGGAGTTCTGGTTGCACTCTAATGATCATCGGTTCTCTAATGTTATTATTTGAATATTTTTTACAAACTTTACAATTTGTAATATATCTTTCAATGTCAGAATTCATGTTATTCCAATAGAATAATGTTTTAGCTCTTGCTTTTGACTTGGTAATTCCAAAATGACATTCATGAAGTTTTTTTAGCATCAGATCTTGTAATGACTTAGGTATATACAGTCTATTGTTAATGAAAATTAAGTTATCTTCAAGAGAAATCAATGTCTTTAAATTATACAAATATTTTAACTCTGCTGGGATCTTGGAGTGTGAATTTGGCCATCCATTTTTATGAAATTTAATTAAGTTTGATGCTATAGGATCTTTACATAATTCTTGCTTAATTTGTCTCAGTATGTCATCAGATACATTTACAGTGTGAACTATTTCATTGAGATCACTGTCGCAATCTTGATGTACATTAGCAGTGGAACAAGCTCTGCTTAATGCATCAGCAATATGCATTTGAGTGCCAGGTACATGTTTTAGAGTAATATTGTATATGCTTAGTTTTAACTTTATTCTTTGTAATCTAGTTGATGGAATGTCACATAAAGATTTCTTCATAATTGAAATCAGAGGTAAGTGATCCGTCTGTATGACAATTTGTTTTCCATATATAAATGTGTGAAATTTTTTACAAGAAAACAGCACTGCTAAAAATTCCTTTTCTATCTGTCCATAATTTATTTCAGTCTCTGTTAAAGATTTTGAAGCATAATAGATTGGCTTGTTCTCTTGTAAAAGCACACATCCTATTCCAGTTTTACTTGAATCAGTCTGTATAGTTATATCTTTATTGGGGTCAAAAGTATGTAGAACAGGGTGAGTCGATAAAATTGTTTTGATTTTTTCAAAAGAGTCTGTATGTATTTTTTGCCAATCAAATATAGTATCTTTCTTTAATAAGTCTCTCAAAGGACTAGTTATGGTCGCTAGATTGGGAATGTAGGAACGCAAATAGTTTATAAGACCAAGTAGTCTTTGTAAATCATTCTTATTTTTTGGAATATCATACTCAGTTATTGCTTTTACTGAATCTGTATCTGGACGCACAGTACCATTTTCAAAGATCTGTCCCAAATATTTTACTTGATTTAACATATATTGAAACTTATTTTTATTAAATCTTATGTTATATTCTCTAGCCTTTTCAAATACCTGGGATAAAATTATATTCATCTGCTCCTCCGTTTCAGCATAACAAAGTATGTCATCAATGTAATTTACAACTCCATCAATAGTACCAAATATTTCAGATAACATTTTTTGAAATACTTCTGAGGCAATAGATATACCAAAGGGTAAGCGATTAAATTTATAGGTACCAAACATAGTTGCAAAAGTACAATATTTAGAACTCTTTTCCGACAAAACAATATGCCAAAATGAATCTTTAAGGTCTAGTACAGAAAAGTACTTAGATTTCTTAAACTTAGTAGACAAATCTTCTACAGTAGGTATGTAACAATAATCTTTAACGATTGAATTGTTTAGATCTTTTGGGTCAAGGCATATTCTAATACTTTTGTCAGGTTTTTCAATTATTACTAATCTATTGACCCACTCAGAAGGCTCATTTACTTTGCTTATAATGCCTAAACCCTCCAGTCTAATCAATTCTTCTTCCAGTTTTGGTCTTAGCTTAAGGGGTACTCTGTACGGGGGTTTTGAGGTAGGAATAGTGTCCTTTTTCAATTTAATGTCATACTGCTTGCTAAACTTCCCAATACCAGTGAATAGATCACTATTTTCTTTTATTAAGTCTTCTTTGTTAAGTTTATCATTTGTAACCACTGATGCTATACGTTTCACTAGATTCAAACGCACACATGCATCACGACACAATATGGCATAGAATTTTCATTACCTGCTACACAAAATGTCTCAGTGTATAATTTGTTATTTACTTGAACGTCCACAGTAGCTAATCCTTTGATTGGTGTCTTAAAACCATTCCAACTCTCAAGTTTGGCACATGTATCTGTCAATACTATTGGATGTGTTGAATTAATTTTTTCATATAAATGCACTGGCATAATATTGACATCAGCTCCTGGATCTAATTTGAAACTTACTTTATTTTGCCCTGGTAGAGTCACTTCTTGGTACCATGCTAATGAGTCCACTGATAGCTTACAGGTCACAGTTTCAATGTAATAATCAGAATCCTGCGCAATAGTTACTTCATTAGTGCTTTTATTAGTACGGCACATACGGGCAAAATGATTCTTTTTTTTGCATTTTACACAAGTCTTGGACCATGCAGGGCACTGACCGTACGGATGAGTGGTACCACAGTGTGAACACTTCTTCTTATTCATTTGATCTTTGTTTACAGTTAATGCGTCCACCTCATTTATTTGAATTTCTTTTAAATGTGAGTTGGTTAACTCAGCTACCCTGAATGCATCAACGACTTCTTCCAGTGTTGGATCTCCTTTTTTAATCATCTTTTTCTGACAATCAAGATCGCTTGATCCAAACACTAGCCTGTCTCGGAGTGCCTCGTCCTTGCCTTTAAGAAATTCACAATCATTACACATTCGCTTTATATCAGTCAAGAAATTATCAAAACACTCTCCAGGTTTTTGACTCCGATTGTAAAATATATATCGCGAGTGGAGCACATTTTTCTTTGGGTTACAGAACTTTTCTAAAATTTCTTGCACTTCTTTTAATGTTTTTAAATCCTCTGTTTTTAATGTATTATAGACGTTTAATGCATCTTCACCGATGAGATTTAGAAATATCGCTATTTTTCTTCCCTCAGTCGCTTCTGCCAATCCCGCAGCTTCCAAATATATAATGAAGGACTGATTAAATTTTTTAAAATTTTCACTTAAATTTCCATTTAATGATAGCTTTCCAGGTAAGTTATATCCTGTTGCCATGATTATAATCTAAGACTGCGCCATGTATTATTATAAATGAAACAAGGTAACCATTACTTGCTTGGTTTATTCAATCAACTAAAGATGGCTGCCCTTGCCCTTATTCCATAGACCATCATCCAGTCACAGATAACATTATAATCATAGATTATTATAACTAACTTAAATATGTTACAGTAGTATTAAAAGGTAGATTTGTAACCACTGTTTATAAGATCTAGGTAGGTTGAACAGAACGTAAGAAAAGCCCACCCACGCGAAACTGAGGCGGGTCAAGTAGTTTAAGATAACTGTCTTAAAACCTCAGAATAATGATATTTTTCGGTGTAGTAGTAAACAGTCCTAGGGGTTACTACTGTCACTTAATGCAGTATTATTTCAAAATTACAGTATGATCCGTAAAATAAGGATTATAAAATAGTATTGACGTAGGTCCTGGAGCATACTCTCATCGCTTAAAGCCGTATTATGTTAACGTTCGTGTTTTAGAATTATAATCCAATTCAATTCAATTCAATTCAATTCAATTCAATTCAATTCAATATCATTTATTCAATATAGGTACACTGTAGGTACACTTATTGACGTTAAAAATTACTTACTTAAAAAAACACGATGGTGATAATCGGTTACGGTTTCTTAAAACTAAAGCTACGAGGGTTCCAAACGCGCCCTGGTCTGAGAAGAGCCCACAACAAACTCAGCCGGGGTTTTTTTTTTCATTATCACCATCTCACAAATAATCTTAACTAAGGAACTATCAGAGCCATTAGAGCAAATTATTGCCAAGCTTCCTTGTCATTCAAGTAATCCTTCACATGGTAATAAGATTTTTCAATGAGTTTACGTTTTACATTAACTTTGAACTTATTCAGAGACATCTTCAACATGCCTTCTGGGAGCTTATTGTAGAAGCGGACACTGCTTCCCACAAACGAATTGCTAGTTTTACAAAGCCTAGAAGCAGGCATTACAAGTTTATTTTTATTTCTAGTATTGACATTATGACAATCACTTTTCTTCTTGAATTTATCAATGTGTTTATGCACGTATACTAAATTTTCAAATATATATTGGTTGTGCACTGTCATAATATTAATTTCTTTAAATTTATCTCTTAGTGACTCTCGTGGTCCCATATTATATATGGCTCGAACAGCCCTTTTCTGCAGTACAAAAACAGAATTAATATCAGCAGCATTACCCCATAATAATATACCATATGACATAATGCTGTGAAAGTAACCAAAATAAACTTATCTCGCCGTTTCTATATCTGTCAACTGGCGGATCTTTTTAACCGCGTATGCAGCAGAACTAAGTCTGTTCGATAAGTCATCTATATGATGGCCCCATTGGAGTTTAGCATCTAACGTTATTCCGAGAAAAACAGCGGTATCCACTAAATCTAATTCCTCATGATCAAGCTGTACAGTGGTTTTTACCTGTTTGACATTAGGTAATGTAAATTTGATACACTTTGTCTTTTTACCATTGAGTAGTAGGTTATTAGCTTCAAACCACTGTACCACTTTAGTGAGAGAATTGTTTACTTCGTCAAGAGTAGTTTCGTAACGATTTATTTTAAACAAAAGTGATGTATCATCAGCAAACAATACTATCCCATGATTATCCTTGGCAAGGTAAGGAAGATCGTTAATATAAATGAGGAATAGAAAAGGCCCTAAAATTGAACCTTGTGGAACCCCCATTTTTACAATCGATCCGGAAGACCGCTTTCCATTGACGTCTACCTTTTGCATCCTATTTTTTAAGTAGGAATTCATCATATCCAGTGCTACACCCCTAATTCCATAATGGTGCAGTTTTCTGACTAATGTTTCGTGATCAACACAATCAAAAGCCTTGGATAAATCACAGAAAACGCCAAGTGCATCACGTGATTCCTCCCAGGCTTCGAATATATTTTGAATTAACTCAACACCAGCATCGATTGTTGAGCGACCCCGTGTAAATCCAAACTGCTTACTATGTAATAAGTCATTATTACAAAAATGTTTAAGCAATTGAATTAATATTAATTTTTCAAATATTTTACTAAAAGTGGGTAGTACAGATATAGGTCTAAAGTTAGCGGGGTCATTGGTACTACCTGATTTGAATAGAGGAATTATTTTACTGTGCTTCATTAAGTCAGGAAACTCACCACAATCAATACAATTATTAAATATTAAAGCTAACTCGGGTGCAACGATATCAATCAATGATTTTACAACGTTAACGGAAATGCCCCACAAATCATTTGTCTTCTTATTGTTAATTAATTTGAAAGCTTTAATAACGTCAGAGCAGTTAACGTGACAGAATTTGAAAACGTTATTACATTCAGCCACGTTATCCTCCAGTAAAGTAAGAGCGGCATTTGGTGAGGAGTTCAACGATTTTGTGGTAGAAACAGGAATATCCGTAAAGAAGCCTTCAAAAACAGAAGCAACTTCGGAGTCCGAAGTTACAGGTGTATTTTAGGAACGTCAAAGTACGTGAGATCAAACTGTAATTTTAAAATAATACTGCTTTAAGCGACGGTAGTAAACCGCCTGACTGAATTTGTAAACAGTTTAAGCAAGTTAACACCTCCTGATGAATACTTTTTGATTTGTTTTATTCTTACTCATCCTCATTCTCATTTTAAAAATGCTATAAGCATTCGCCGAGAAAGGAGAATTCTAAGAATATATGTGTCACCGTAAAATTGTAAATACCGTTAGATTATAATATATCTCAACTGTACAATGTTCTGAGTGTCAATTTTGAAATATTTATTGTATTTACGTTTTCTTGTTCTTCCTCTTCTTGATTTTTTAGGTTAGGTTAGGGTTAGACATAAACATTCAGGTACCTAGTGGCATTCACTTAGGTTCTATCGAGTTAATATACCTAATAGATTATAATCTACCAAAAAATAATGCGTTAAATTGTAAGCAGTATGTTACGGTTCACAATATTTCGACAGTTTACAATCTCGCGAAGATAGATTATAATCTAACGGTATTTACAATTTTACGTTGACATATGCATTGCCAACTAAAGATATTTTTTAATAATAATAATGACACGTCATATTATTTGAGCATTGCGACTCACTTCAATTTCTTAAAAGTCTTTATGCAGCTCCATACAGAAAAATCGCAAAAGCAAAAGCTCTTTACTCGGGCTGCTGTTTACGGTCCTTGATCAGTAGTCGGCGTTCACACACGTACGTCTCTGTTAGATATTATGCACGTTTCGTATAAAACGTAACTAGTGATGCGTGAAAAATGTAGGAAACGCGAGCGACGGAGATGCGCGTGCCTTTTAATGACATCGTCGATATCTCACCGCGGGGGTGACTTTACACCCCACTTTTTTATTATTTCAACTTCACCTTTTATGTCACAATGCGAGTTTTATGGCTCTTATGAATTTTTTCGTACAATTAACTCGCACCCTCGTACAAATGAACACTTGACAACAGCCTGTTAAGTTTTTTGTAACCGTAAATGATGTAATTAGTAACACGCAGGGAGCTAACTAGAGTTACGATTAATGTTTTATTTATTTGTTGGCTTTGTAATCGTGTATTAGATTGAATTGACTCTGAGACTTTACACAATCTCGTAAATTAACACTATTCAAATGTCAGGTGGAGATGGTTTAGTTGATCGCATTCTAACTTCCTAGGATCTGGTAGATCTCATAAATAAATAGTGACGTTTGATTAAGGATCTTGTGTTTCTGTAGTCAAAATGGCTTTCTGAAACCACGAATCCGAGTGGATATTATAATAATCTTCACATGAACTTCGATCAGGGCTTTATGCCTCGCTTTAACACATACATTTATTTAAAAAATAATTAAAAAGGACCACGTAAATTATATTTTTAAGAAGTTTTTTTTTAATCCATATCAATTTTTTTAAAGCTAAAGTATGTCTGTCTGTCTATCTGACTACTACGCTTTTAAGGGTCATCTGTTAAAGCCGATTTTGATAAAATTTGGTACACGGATTGGTTGTATCCCGGGCATAGGCTTCTTTTTAACCCGGAAAATTAAGATTTCCCGCTGGAATGAGCGAAATAAGTCGCGGGCATCACACAAACATAGTAAGGTAGGTACACAAACAATAACAAAATTTACAGCTTGTTTAGTAGGTAAAAGGCAGCCTTATCGCTGCGAGTGTTCTCTTCGACGCAACTTACATGAAAGGAGATTGCATGGACTAACTTATTACGCCCTGGTTAAAATAATTATCCAAACAATTAATAAACTCTGCATCTGTAGGCAATGATGTTATATACATTCTGTAGGTACATTATTACCATATTTATTCAAGTACGAGTATGTCCTTCCACGACAAACGATCCGGCCATAATTGAAGGCTGTATCAAAATGTAATACTCAACTTCACAGTAAATCTCATTTAGTATTCTAAAATGTCTACTATTCTCTTATAAGAACAGAAAACCGTCCCTATAAAACTTAACCTCGTCCTGAATTCTCTATATCTACTGCTAGCATCGATCGCGTCGTTCCATGTCCACATATCGGTTTTAGGGCGGGCGTAATAAAAACAGCTCGTTTGTTAGTGATGAATGATAGCAGCGACACCGACAACGTAATTGGGTGTCGAAGTCTACGGCTAAAAGCATACACGTGTCCCTAGATCGCCATCCGATAGGCCATTGTCTTGGCTTTATCTCAGCAAGCTGTACACAATAAATCGTGCATGTACCATTGTGTCGGGTTAAGTGATGTACTCGCTATCGAGGTGCGTGAAATATCGTCCCGGAATGTTATTAGAGCGCGGAATACCCAATCGATCGGCATTCTCGCAGGGCTTTTTGCGACTAACCGTGTTTGGTAAAAGACGGAGACCGCCTCTTTGCCGTTTTCAACGCGTTCTTTTTGGACGCTTACGAAAAGGAAAATCGAGAGGCGGTTTTTATTCTTAGAGAAAGTTGACTTGTAGCAAAAATTACCAGCAATATCGACTACATTTCTATTAAAAGATATTAAAAAACCTAAATATATTGAATACAAAAGAGAAATAACATAGTACAATGTACCTACCGAAGGGCATTGCTTCACCGAAAGCTCGGTGCGATGATGCGAGAAGCTCCTCAGATACTCCACGCGCCCATTTCACGCCCGATTGCGCATATTTGTCCATTAGATCGGCCTCAAGGCATTCATTAGGTGTCGTGCATTAATTGCCTTTTTGGATCAATCTGTAATAAAGTAGAACATTAACACAAAAGAAAGGTAAGTGGCTTGTGCTATAGAGTGGGTAGGACTTCTTTACACAAAACTAAGCAAGCAGTAACTTTTTGTTTTGTTAAGAGTAGCTGCTCAGATTCTTACAAGTTCATCTCAGTCATAGACTTAGAATTTTTTCATTCTAAGCCTATGATCTCAGTAGTATTTGTTTTCCGAGCCAATGGTTGTATCAGATGTATTATGAGAACAGTATTAATATTGGCCTATACAAATTAATGAATGCATAAATTTTGAGTTTGGGTACTAAAAATACATACTTATGTACTCTACACGTACTACTACACGTACCTACTAAGCTTCAAGCCTAGACGGGTTTTTTAATATATTTATTGAGAATTTATTAAATTAATTGAAATATCTTATGTCAACCGAAAGATCCACTGCTGGTTCTTAGTCCCTGGTGGGGTCTTCCACACGCGCGCCTGGCTCCAGTGGCTCCCTGCAACTTGCTTGAAGTCGTTGATCCACCTAGTATTTTAATAAAATAATACCTAATGTCTAGGGCCTGAAAAAGGTACGCTTTCCAGTGCGGAGTCACCTCTTCAACACCTTAGGATCCCTCTTCGAACCTCGTATGTGCCACACCCATTGCCACTTCGACGTCGCAAGCACCACGTGTTCGCTACTCGTATGTCAGTTACTCTGGTCGCGCCGAGCATAGCTGAAGGTCCCTGAGCCTTCTCATCAGGCTCATCAACTATAACGAACATATTGTGTCTTAAGTTATCTGAAACGAATAAGTAAAATCACACGACGTAATAACTAATAACAGACCCTCCAATTTCAGCCTGTAATAACTGGAATACTGTCTGCATCAAGCATAAAGTAGGTATATTTCTTTCTGGATGCAATAATCCAGCCGCCAGACACAGCCTTAATAAAGCCAAATGAGACTCCTTTTAATCCAGAGATGATATACAGGTATAGCCATTATTAGTTGCGTATTTTGTCGAAGGCACCGACGTGAGAGTTGCCTGGTTACGCCGCACTTGCCTCTAGGGCTGTACAGTGCAACGATTCACTACTTATTGCAATACTGTTTTTTTTTCTCATCCATCGATTTTTGTTTTTAAAAAAAAAAAAACAATGAACAAGCGAAACTGCTGGCCGAAATATCTGATCGTATACTCGTATATTCGACTTATATTTTGACGAATCTTTATTTTTACTGGACCCCTAATACTATCGTATATACAAGCAGCTGTACATAATGTCAAATTTTGATCGAAGATATTTTACAGATTTATATAAAATAAAGTTGCCAACATACCTAATTATTTCTGAATATACGCTTCAAGAGGCATTCATTGTTACCCAAGACCCATGAGTACGTAGCTCATTATTATTAGTCTGGTTACGATCGCATCGAGAGGTTTTGCAATATAGGTATTAATTAATATTGTACTTTACATGATAGTAATTTATTAGTTTCTCCTTAGTTCATGTAACAAAGGTTAATTAATTAATTGTTATTAAACGTATTCAGGGTTATAGTACCCACTGATAATGCGCCACAATCGCTTTAAATGGGGTTGTAGTGAAGGTCACTTATATCGTATTTGATGGCTTGTGAACCATCCTTTAAAAGGCCTATTTTTCTAAGATAAGAATCTTCAGTTCATAGTGGGGGAAAAAATTGTGGTTTTTAGAAAAATATCGAATTCATAACATTACATAATACCTAGTAAAAAGATCTCAAAAGGATGGACGTCTCAGTATGTATGCGTAAAGTAAAATTTTAAAATTAAAATATTCTGGCACTTATTCACTTGTAATGATTTGCTATCTGAAACTAATTTCCTGTATTCAAAGTAATAGCTATTATTTCGAGAGTGGACCATTTACGCCTCATGGGCGTAGGCGTATTATGGGTAATTTAATAGTTTGTAACCTTTCCTTTCTTCAAATATGCCGTGATGTATTGCGAAAAACATTGCATAGTAATTTGATATTATTGAAGTATCCAAAAAGAAGGTAGGTACCTATCTACCTAATAGGATGTTACTTCAAAGAAAGAACCACTTTACTTTGGAGTTACATACAATTGTTGTTATTGTTGTGTCCAAAATAATGATCCAAAAAGAATATTTCAGTGTTGGTACACTGTGCACATTTTATTACTCGCCGTATATCAAGAGTGTCAACCCTGGTCGCCGCTCATACTCAGCCACTATTGTCCGCCGTTTCTTATTCCTCCATCTCCACTGTTCGCGCTCCACGATAATGGGAATTTTTGAAATTGCAACAACACACGGACTCGCTTTACTCGCTGCAATAGTGGCCGCTGAAATTTTGCTCTTTTTCTGTTATCTGACAAAGAAGTTACAGGATTCTCAGGTATCTCAGGTCGATCTTTATTTACGTATCAGAATATTTTCTCAGATATCCATTAAGCTACTCCAGAACCAATTTCTACGTGATTAAATCACAATTGAGGAGATCGGTAAAAAAACAGGTAACTGACCATAATATAGTCTATAGATCCCCTGCTAAGTTTACCGATAACATTTTTCAGGGATTAATAGAAAACCATGAAGTAATAGAAGAAGGTATTACATTCTAGAATGACCTACTTACTAAAATATATTTTATCGAACGATCATAACAAATATTCACCAATAAAAACGACTATTTCGTAATAAATCATGTTAAGCACCTATAACGCATAAAGTAACAATCGATTATTTTTTTATACTAATCGATATTCCAGTTTAATCCACCTATGTATGTATCACCACCACATCAACGAATATCGATGCAGCACTTACAATGATTACAATAAAATGTTTTACAAACAACACTTCCTTTATATTATTACTTTCATCCATTATTTTTCATGCTATGCAATGAATACATTGGTTGCGTTACCATAAATAGAAAACAAAGGTATGTATTATCTTTATAAAGTGAGAGACGACCGTTACCTGATGGTTCGATAATAATGTTTATTTCTGTACAGTATTACGTACAGAATTTCCTAGTGTTGACAATATTGGCCTATTATTATTTGGAATTTTCAATAATAGTTTAATAATAATATGATAGTAGGTAATCTTAAGTCACCTGCAGTTATCTTATGTGAGGTAATCTTGATCCAATTTTTCCATCAAATATCATATTATTATGATTATGTACCTACATAGTTATTAATCTGATACGTTCATAAGACGGAAATAAAATTGTCTTTCTATAAAGCTAGAATTTATAATATCTGAACATGCCTCGTGCATAATATAACAATTATACAAATAAACTGCTTTTATGTCATAATGTAATATCATTATGTATTTTATTTCAAGATTATTTTAAGACTTTCTCTAAGACTATAAGCTATTCCAGTTTCACATCGTTATTGATCACGACCACCTGTCTTTTGTTCGGGGAAGTGACGGTGTATACTGTATACCGTGCAGTCGGAAACGGAAGCGCACGCGTCTGCCATCTGCCCTCTACGACCTACACATCCTCAATAAACCTTAGAAGTGTTAAGACTAAAGGAACACCTAGAGGGTTTCGGTTGATTGGTCAGTATTGTCATAGTGTAACTTTGTATGGTGTTGTCGTGATTATGCGGAAGGATTTTAAGGCCAATCACAACATAAGCAGAGACCAGATATTAAAACCTATAATATAGACCTAAATAACAAATAATAAAAATAAAGGTAAAAAAAATCACAACATTGTATCGCGATATTCGTAGACTGGCTGGGTCTTTATATGCCTATATGCTACATGGTAAATGGTAGCTAAGGAATACGAAGTATACTGATAATAAATATGAATATAAGATTAATTTCAAAATAGAAAAAAGAGCAAGAAATTCCTAGAGACTAACGAATAGTTGTAATAATATTATGCCTATGGTATTATGGCAATGAGTTTCACAGACAACTATGCTCATGCATTGCTCACCTATATCTGATAACATAAATGCCTATTATCTCGACCTGAATGTCTGTTATGGAAGTGCGACGCTACATAGACAGATGTTGGTTAGCGTTCAAACACTCTCATTAGTGGAGAAAGCCAACCTCGCTATGAGATATAAGGACAAAAAGCAATAAAGCACATCAAGCATTCATTCTGCTGCAAAGTTTGGAGCACAACATTCCGCTTTTTGTCATTTTGTAGCATCTGTACTCGTTGTCGTTACCATAAAAGAAAGGGACTTTGTAGATGAGTGAATAAAATATCAAAAATAATTCAAAATAATTATAATAATTTGTAATTTTCACTCATCGAAATAGACGTCTTCATAAACAAGTATAAAATTTAAATTTAAAACAACCCCCGACTTAATGTGGAAGTAACAGACTAAGAAAAAAGCGGATGACCTTCAGACGGATGAACAGATTTTCATGAAACATGGCTAAGAACACTCGGGATAAAATTATCTATGACACAAAAAAAAAAACTAAACGAAAATCGGTTCATCCATTTGGGCGCTACGTTACCACAGACAGATACACAAACAGGCACTTTAAACTTATAACACCCCTCTCTTTTTGCGTCGGGGGTTAAAAACATTAATACATCTGAATCCGATTCTGGAAAATTCGCAAGCAAAAACGCTATCAATAGTTGGATCAGTTCCGACAGCGACATGGCTGTTCCTGGATGTATGTTATTCAGGATCACGTTCAGCGGGAGACTAGTATGCAAAGGGCGGAGGCGTCCCGTTCACGATGCGCCCCGCGTTCCACGCCGAACAACTTCGAAAATTGACTTTCAATGGAACTTCTCGTTTCAACGTCAACTTTCCACTTTTACTCCAAACAATGGCGAACAAAATACGAGATATTGTATAAACTTTTATAAAATCTATTATAATTTTGATATTGTTTTGTTGCTATTTCATTCTCGTTGACTAACTTTATTTCAACTTTGTGGAAGACTGGAATTCCATTAGTGATTTTTACTACTGTATTTTAAAGTTAATCATAATTAGAAGTACAGAAAGCATAATATAACTTATGATTCTTGAAGTTCACCGCCTACAAACTTTTATTAAGAGTTTTTAGGTGGCGAACTTCAAGAATTTTTATTTTTTTAAGACCTTTACTTTTATTAAGATCTGTATTACAGTAATTATAACCTTTTCTTATTTTAGTAGCAACTGCCAAAGACATCGCACCCATAAAAATCGTGCCTTATTCCTCGTCTACATTATGAAGGGAACTCTCCGTAAATTTTCAGCGGGCGCCCAACACAAGCACAAGGCATCGCTTCGGCAAGAATTAAAAAAAAAATCGTACTTATACGTCGTTTACATTATGAAGAGAGCTGTGCGCAAAATCTCAGCTTCCTTAGTCCAAGAATTGGGGCTGGGCGTTGATGATTCAGTCAGTGATGGGTGTATACCACAACTATTTCTTTTTATACATTTTTAAGATTTTATGTCGGAAAAATCTAATAATAATAATCACTGATGAGCTCTACTTTCCATTTCGAAACAGTTTCTGAAGTCTCTATTAGGTCTTGAGTATGTTCTGAAGTCAGTGATAGACGCGTTTGGCGTTGATATTAGATTTAAATTATTTATATAGACTTTTCTCTATAGAAAATTGTAGGTAAACGTATGTGCTATTAAATTAATAAATCATTTGTTTGGTGCAATGTGCCTGTTTTATTTTCAGTTTTCCATAATAAATTTTATGGACAATCGGATCGAGGTTGAATACTTGCGCTGCAAATAAACAGATCGTTATAATAATAGACGTCCTTATCGACGGCATTCAACAAAGTGCACCGATTTGCATACGACAGCATCGCCCGTCTTTCCAGTACCTCGATAATACCTATCATTATAGGTAATCAGTGCTTACATTTCTTCCTTTGTGTGTTTTGATACTTAGTGAAATATGTTCAAAACATGAGTTTCTACCAACAAACTATATATGTATATTCTTCCATGACCCGACTTCTCCTTTGGATGTTGGGTATTATTATAAGTTATTCGATTATGTGAAGATCTTAAACCAGCTTCAAATGAACAAAGGATCTAAGAAGATTAAATCCGGACACAATAGAATCGAAATCCTAAACCTCTATGGGCAATTTTCGTTTGTCTCTGCGTACCTACCTGAGAGGATAACTGATGAAACGGTAAATTCAGCACGTGCAGACCGGCGAGCCGCGCCGATTCGATTTGCTCCGTCGCGATAGTCACACATTCAGCTCCCGACGGACCGTGTAAGTGCTGCATTCACTACGACCTTTATTAATACGCCCACTCCCCACCAGACCCTCATTGTTGGCTCAGTTAATCCTCCATCCGGCAAAGATTGTTGACTGTTCCAACTCCGTGATACGTGAAGGGTCTTATAGTTTAATGCCGCATGTAATTTTTGGTTTGCGATTGTAATTAACTATTGAATCGCTCTGCGAGGGAAGAGTTCAATTATCGCGCGACGCTTCATCGGGCTGATTGATTGGTTTCAGTCCTGTTTGTATCCATCAACTTGGTAGACACACGACGCCATCGCATTCTACAGTGAATAGATTTGCATAATAGTGTATTGAATTCCTTCTAACTTGATACATTGAAAAGGGCAACACACGCTCGGACTGGTTTTGTTGTCTCATCTGTCATTGGGTTCTTTAATCTAGCTAAAGCTAACAGTTGATGGCTTTTACTTTTAACCCATCCTGTTTACTGACTTAATTGACCAGCGCAGGTAACAATACTATAAATACACTAGATGATTCCTGCGTTCCATTTTTTTTCGATTCCCGCGGGAACTCTTTAATTTTCCGGGATAAAAAGCCTATGCCCTTCCACGGGATATAATCTATCCCTGTACCAAATTTCATCGAAATCGGTAAAATAGGTCGTGAAAGCGTAGCAGAAAAACAGACACACTTTCGCATTTATAATATTGGTATGGATTTCTTACTTTACATATGTATTAACGAATTTTTTACTGATCCGGTTTCAAAAGAATCTTACAACGACTAAAATGCATTTTGACTATGTAGATAGTAATTTATACCTAAATAATAGGTATCAATACGACAACAATATCTAATATCCTAATACATACATTTGCATTATGGGGCCGCATCGTAATTTGTAACCGACAACTGGACTCCCAGGAGTTGCAAAGGCAAGCTGGGCAAAGCAATTTAACCAATTTAATATCGTTCGCGCCCATTGACCGTCTTCCGCGCTCTTAATTCGAAAATAGACGCCATTGTTGTAGCTCTTGCGAAAATAGTACTGAATAATTCGGTGCCACCATTTAAATTTCCTTCCTTTATCTTCTTTATTATGCTAAAAATGTGAAAATAACACATAAAAATAACAGCAAAACTAAATCAAGAGCTTGTTTACCATTAATACTCTGGCTAATTTACTAAAACCCTGATTCAACCTTTGTATCAGTAAGATTTTTTAATCCACTACAAGTTAGCCCTTGACTGCGATCTCACCTGATGCAGTCTAATAAGAAGGTATCAAATATTAAAATAACCAAAAATATTGAGAAGAGACCCAAACATTTAATACTGGAAATTAAAATCAGACGATAAACAACTGCCGAACTCCTCATCACTTATCTCACGCAATGCTCTACCGAGCTTTTCTTAGAATATGATTTAAATAGCAGTTAAAAAGTTATAACCAAAACGCATTGACGACGCACTTATTTCCTAATAAAGAGACGGTATGGTCCAAAGCCGACATTAATTGTCCTTATTATTTATCGCTTGAAACTCCAATTTTATTTAGCATATTTTATTCACGACTACTAGCATCAGACCGCGTCGTGGAGACAGTTCAGCAGTAAAGTTCCAAAGGTGCTGCATTGCAACAAATTATTTAAAACCAGGACAGTTTCTAAAAACGTATTGAATAAAAACATTTATAGAGTTTAAGTTGCAGTTATTTTGGCTTCTTAGTCTACTCTAAGCGCCACAGAAGAAATTAGAGCCTAGAGTAGAGTAAGTAGTAGAATTATATCTAATAGGTAATATGCCTTAAACATTCCCTTCCGTTTTATGACTTGCAACTACCACCATGTTATGTGCTAAATAACAGTAGTACGTCGATGCTTATGTACTCATAAATGCTATATAACTCATATTTATCTGGCTCGTTAAGTTATTTACGACTGTTTACCTTCAACCATAAATATCTAAGTGGATATATTTTGATGGCTGTATTACAGATTGAGTTATTACTTGAGACAAGTTTTATATTTAGACAAGTTCTTTCAGAGAGATCAAGGGCCTCTTGACTATTACATTCAAAATTAAATAAAGATTCTGAAAGGTATAAACTCTTCTAAAAGTAAAATCTAGACTTTACCTAAAAAGACCTCTAGAAAATGGTAAAAATATAAGAATAAAAATTTATAAATCGTATTGCACAAAAACCTTTAAAAAAGCATTTTATAGAAACTTTTATCATTTAAATCAATATAAAAATGCCAAGAGTTAGTTGGAGGCAAGAATAAAGTTTTAAAAACTTAGTAGGTCCTGTACCTACCCAAAGATTAGATGCAATTTTAGTTTCAGTTAAATAACTGTCACTCCTCTGGAGCTATGAAGATTTATGAATAGGATCTTGATAATATTTACATACAATGAGACGTGGGCGTCGTCGAAGTGAAAACCACCATAGGACCTCATCCTGAAATATATAATAAAATAAATCTAAAGGAACATCGACACAAACCAAGCCGTTTTTCACCGAAATGTGTCAATAATTAAAGGCACGCGTAGGATGATAATGTTTGATCCTACAATAGTAACGAACTAAAGTTAACCAAGATACACCACTAATTGGATCTTTTACAGCATTTCTTTCAAGAGGAATGTTCTTAAATATTTTATTTATAACATATTATAACACTCTTTCAAGCGTTTGTTATTGTAAAAATGTATGTATTTTCACTTACTCCGTCTTCATTGCTTCGCTTCAAGCGACACAAAACGAGGGCATGTTCTCATTCCGCCCTTACAATATACTCAGACTTTATTAAAGAATTAAATTGCTCTGTATAAATCCTGATCAAATATTTAAAACACAGTAAGTAAACGTCAAGATTCACTGATTAAACTTCCAAACTTCAACAATTTCAATGAAATCAACTTTTCACTGTCATTAATATAAGTAAACAAAGTCGAAATCTATAGGTAGGTACGAGTAATTATAAGAATTATAAATGCTGAATAAAAATAGGAGTATCTTTTGGTCAATAGATAGGCTTTCGTTCCAAATATAAAGCATCTGATTTTACGATAGGGTAGGAACGAACTTCCTAGTGTTGCACCACGGACCTTGGTCCGTGTGGTGGAAATCCAGATCCATGCAGAATACCTTCGACTAGCAGTGGACGTAGATTAATCGTTGAGACGACGACATCCCTTCAACTATCTCTTCACTGACATAAAACTAAAATACAGTTGGTGCCATCAACACACAGATTTTTAATTCTGCTTTGTAAAAGATATAAACGGTTTTTGCTATGCATATACATGTCACCGTAAGATTGTAAAAACCGTTAGATTATAATCTAACTCGCGAAATTGTAAACTGTCGAATGATTACAATATAACGGATTATTTTTCGGTAGATTGTAATCTGTTAGGTTTATTAACCCGATAGAACCTAAGTGCCCGGCCTGCGGCCGGGCACTACTTGATTATTTATGTCGAACCCTAACCTAACCTACAAGAAAGAGACAAGAAAACGTAAATAGGTACAATGAATATTTCAAAAATTGACACTTAAAACATTGAACGGTTCACAATCTTTCGAATGTATACAATCTATCGAAAAAAAGCGTTAGATTACAATCTTACGGTTTTTACAATCTTACGGTGACATACACAGCACACTTATATTACAGCCAGGAATATTATATAGGTGTGACACGTTCGAACGAGGGTTAGCGGCCATCTTGAATCAGGGGGTCAAATTAAATTGACATGCGGTTTGTGCAGACGTATTGTGTTTGTAGCGCATTGTTGTCACCCTTAATTATACAGGTTCGTTGATCGTATGAGATTTAGCCACAGGAATTAACGTAATGTGGACAAAGATTTAAATTACGCCCTATCCAATTACATAAATCAAGTTCAATTTATATTAATTTTGCTGCGGTGGTTTTTATTTGGCAGGAATAATTCATGTGTAACTTTCAAAAAGAGTTAGTTACCAATAACTCAAAGCGAATAAATAATTTGAAAAGTATTGCATTTTAAAGCTTTCGCAAACTTAACATGGTATAACTTAAAAATAATCGCCTCGCAGCGATATACCCAGACGCCACGTCAGCGAGCACGCCAAGGTTTAGCATATCGCTTGAGCTCGCTAAGTCCTACGACATAATACAGACGCTCGCCCCTAACGCCCTCTGTAAAACCCATTATCGAACCCTAATACTATTTTAAAAAATGGCCATCTTAAACTGAACGGTAAGGAAAACTGTTCGCGAACGCTTAATAGGATTGGATGGTGATGGCGAAGTAATAAAGCGTGTTCTGTAATGTATTTATGGAAGGTGAAGACACCGCCCGAAGCTGCCCCGATCGACTTCCATTTGCGTTTCAGTATTACGTTTAGAATTTCAATCGGAGACTTGATAGTGGAGGAGAGGATTTTTACATTTGCAACGCTGCGATTTACATTAGAGTTGGACATTTATGATTCCTATCTCTACATTATCTTTAAATTACAAGAATTTTACAAGTCCCTTACATTTTATATTTTTTGAAGAAGACAAAACTTTTTTTACACAGACTAAATGCAAATGTAGACTAAATTCAGTTAGTTACAAATTACAACCTTTCAGGGTTGTGAATTTAGTAAACGTTTTTCACGTAGATATAGGTAATTGGTATTATATTTTTGCGTAATTCGTGAAAATTATCTTCTCAGTATAAGTAATAGGTAACTATACTTTAATGTTGAGAGATCTATGAAAAATCTTAAACCTTTGAAATTATCAGGAATTACATTTTCAAGTATCTTCCTTATGACTAATATCCATATCACAGAAGCGAGTCAAGGTCTGAGCAACCGGTGGTCAGGGTTCCATACAGAAGAACCTGCTCATTATACGCGCCGTCTCAAGTAACCGCCTTCTGTAGGTACCCGACCCTTGATCCAATAGCCAAGCGAGAGCCACTTGAGATGTTGGTCGAGAGTCGAGACTCTTTGCTATGAGACCGTTACTTAATGTGGCTTATACCTAGTAACATGTTTTACCATAGATATTTTTAAACAGTTGTGTTAACTTAGCTTCTCTTTCGTAAATTATACTTTGTCGTTAATATCTTGGTTAGGTACGTACTACGTAGGTACTCATAATTTGTCTCGGTACTTAATCTTTTATTCCCATTTGAATTCAACCTTATGAGAATTGTCCCGGAGGATTAAGGAGTTCCCGTGTGAATCAAACAAACTCATTCCACGTGGACGAAATCGCGGCCATCAACTTGTGTTTATTATAGATATGAATTTGTTTAATGGGTAAATAAAAAGCAAATTTTTTGAGGTAGGTATCAACTCGATAAAATGGTCTTAAATTAATCGAAAGAGCTCGATTTTAATGACTGAAACAAGGAGGGTTTATTTATTTCAAAAATAGGTAGGCATTGATGTTGAATATTTGAGTAAGTAAATAAGTAAAAAGATTCTATATAAGAAAAGGTATAAATTTGATCCCAGAATCTCCGTTGTTTCATCTAAACTTAGTTAATTACTATAATGGACTATCACGTTGCGATAATCTAATTCAACAACTAACAGTCGTTAAAGAAAATTACGGAAGAGAAAACTGCCATTTATTGCATGTTCTCGGATATATTTGTAGTAGGTAGTTACATGCAAACTGGGACTAAGAAATTAAATAATTAAGTTTATTACTTTCGTAGGCAAGGATTAACTTTGTCGTGACATCCTCTTACTAATATAATTAATATGAAAGTTTGGACGTTTGTAAGTTTGAATATTTGTTACTCCTTCACGCCGCAACGATTGGGCTGAAATTTGGAATGGAGATAGCTTATGACCTGCATTTAAGAGTTCTCGAACTCTTTAATTTTCCGGGACAAAAAGTAGCCTATGTGTTATTCTAGACTATATTCTATCTCTGTGCCAAATTTCATCCAGATCCGTTCAGCCGTTCTAGCGTGATTGAGTAACAAACATCCTTCCATCCATCTATCCAAACTTACGCATTTATAATAAAACTTGTGTTTTTTATTGTCCTTAGTTCATGAATTGCGATTCGTGCGTATCCATCCATCCATCCATCCAAACTTTTGCATTTATAATATAAGTATAGAAAACTTGTGTTTTTTTATTATACTTACTTCGTGAATCGTGATTTGTGCGTACCAAAAAAATAATAAAGGTATAGCTGATGCCCGCGAATTCACCCGCGTTGATTGTGGTATTTCGGTTCCCGCGGGAGCTCTTTAATTTTCCGGGATAAAAAGTAGCCTATGTGCTATTCCAGACTATAATTTAAGTTTGTGCCAAATTTCATCCAGATCAGTGCAGCCGTTGTGGTGTGATTGAGTAACAAACATCCATCCATCCAAACTTTCGCATTTATTATATTATTATATGTAAATAGTATAGATTAGTATAGATGTATGATTCTGTAGAATAAGATGCTTTTGTTATACCTAATAAGTGCACACAACAGAACAATAGATCTCTGCAGCTACCTACTAATTATACATACATTACGCGGGATGGTAATTTTGATCGATCATCGAGCGCACATATTTTGTGTCGTGTCGCAGGTCACTCAAAGGGTTTTAAGCCTTTGATAGGCTTTGTTTTGAATTCATATTATATTTTAATAAACTCAATCGCGAACCGCATTATATTTATTCAATGGGTGATGAGGCTTTTATTTACTACCTACTAGTTCAAGTTCCAACAGATAAATAAGTAAACATAATTAAAAAAATTTAAAACATGACTGCATTGTATCGTTTCGTTTTGGAAATGGTGCCATACAGCCGCCATATTGAATATTTTAAAAAAAACGTTGTAGTCATCACTCGGGGTGATGTAAGGATTCTATAACCACAAACCATAGAATTACTACTTACTCGGTTATTCTAACGATACCCCATACATCCAAATCTGTTCAGGCAATTAGAAGTTATGGTGGAATAAAGTAACCCACATACATACATGATATACATGAAGCATAAAAACATTACACTCTTTTTTTAGGCAGTCGTATAAAAATACCGAAATATTTGAACTGTAACAGTGCAAAATAACAATTAGGTGCAAATTAAAACATAGGTAATATGAAACAAAAGCTCATTGGATACGCGAACATCAACCGGTATCATTACACCGATAGCAAAATAAACGAATACAGATAGATAATGGACGGCGGGATCAATACAAAGTAATCGCGAGTGGATCCAATAAGCTCAACCAAAACAACAGGGGGTCGCACGGGCTCGGAGCCTGTACTCTACTGCCGAACATGGGGAAACAATATGGCGGCATGCAAATAGCTCGTGGCTCGGCCATTATCGCACCTGGGCAGCGCGAGCCGCCCTACGAGTAAACAAGATTACGGGAATTGAATGGCTAATTAGGGGAAAAGAAGCGGCCCTAGCCGACTGAGTAATCGCGCCTCGTCTCAACCATATTTCACGATGCTTAAGTCGCCTTTATTGTTTGCCTGCCTCTCTTGTTCAGCCAAAGAGGCTTGTTAGTTTATCTACAGCCTAGGAGTGCATTAACCGTCGCAGCCACGAGCCGAGATTTAGTGCTACAAATAATACGCTACTGCTAAGTGCTAAGTAACAATACAGCGATGTAACAAAAGTGTTTACTTACTGCATTTCATATACTACGAGTACATCTAAATAATTAGCCTTTTTTCGCTATAGCATTTTCCTTAGGTAAATCAACAAATGGAACCTTGTACCTATGAACAATTTAAGTGTCACTGTGTCAGCTAATAAACTAAAAGTTTCTTAGGACATTTTTACTTGACTGCGGAAGATTCAAGAACATTCGTATTTATGATGTACTAGAAGATAACTCCGTCCACAAGAACTCTAAAATAACAACGCCAACTTGTTGCGTTGATATGTTAGACACATAACCCTCCCTGGCGCGGTGTTGAGCGCTATTGTCTTAAAGTGGGAGGTCCTGGGTTCGATTCCCGGTAGGGTCAATTTGGGAATTTATAATGTCTGAATTTGCCCTGGTCTGGTCTGATGAGAGGCTTGGCTGTGGCTAGTTACCACCCAACCGGCAAAGACGTACCGCCAAGCGATTTAGCGTTAAGCTATACGATGAGGTGTAGAAACTGTGTGGTGAGAGGTGAAATCGCAAAGTGGAATAAATAAAGAACGGTGGCAAATGGTATCCAATGGTAATGGTATGGTATGGTCATCCTATTCAAGTAGGCACGTTCATGAAACTGGTACCTAGTGACTTTAGCTCCGAAATAACGAAAAAAAACAGTGCTATTATACCTTCCTACAAGTAATGAAAAAGGTTTTAATCTTTTTTAACCCGCATGTTTATGTTGATAATTCTATCATAAAATAGTAAACTTGTTAGAGTTCATTGCGGCCATATAAGTCCAAATTTTATGAGACACGCGACGACAACTTAGTTACGCGTACATACCTATAACACTAGTTTATAACTCCCAAATGATGTGGGCTGCGGTCGGTCAACTTCACATAAGACGACACTTAATCATTGTTCAATTAATTAATTAATTAGTGGCTTTTATAGATAATAAAATAATCATTTTTACGAGTTGACTTCGTTAATTTAATGTTATCAGTTTAATTCTTGCCTCTGGCCTGCAGCGCTATGACGGGCATCGATCGTTAAATTCTCTATTCACGTTAACATGATTTATAATTAATAATTACTTAGCTGTCAACAAATTACAAAAGGCAAAATAATGAACAAACAATAATTTACCTCACTAAGAATATATAAAAAAATAGAATTATTTAAAATGAGCTCCAAAATCATACCAACGACGGTATAACTAGAGTGGATAATTACATGACTAATATTACTAAACAGTCCATGTTACTGTGTAAGTATAAATCATTAATCTGATATTAAAATAGATTCTGTGTGGGCAGGGTGACAGGCTCTACATGTTAGTAATTAAATTACGGTTGGCTTGCCCGAGCCGGATACACCTCTTTAAATCATATCCGTGATTAAGCTTACCAAAGATGGGAGAAGTTTATAGGGTGGAACAAAATATGTTCCACTACAGCCCAATATCGTCCCACTGTTGGGCACAGGCCTCCACTCTCACAGGAGAGTGGGAAATAGAGCTTATACCCACCACGCTGCTCCAATGCGGGTTGGCGGGCTTTAACGACTATTACCTATCATGTTAGTGATAATAACCGGGACCGACGGCTTTACGTGCTCTCCGAGGCACGGAGGTGAAACACCGCCAACTTCCTAACTCCGGGCTAGTGCTGAGAATCTCTAGTCAGAAAACCTCAATACTTAACAATGGCCCGTCCCGGGACTCGAACCCGGGACCTCGTCGGCCGCAGTCGAACATGCTAACCACTAGACCAACGAGGCAGTCAAAAAACAATTGGCTTACAGCGATGTTCATGCTATACTTTGGGCAAGAATAGCGCTTTTGAGTTCTAGTTGTACATCGAAAAAATCAAAAAAAATCATACTCATCGCTAAAGAACAAGCTTTCTAAGTTGTCATAAATTAACGACGCCCAAGAAATCTCTTCATTCATTTTTAAAACGCTTTCAGTGACCCGCTGTTCGGAAAAGCCAAACACTTTGTCTATAAGAAGGCACGAAGTTCCATAATTTCTTTGCCGAGATAAGAGGCGAAAGTTCACGCAGGAGCGGAGATTTATGACATCACCGTCGCTCCTTTCACTAAATAATAAAAGGCCTGCTGTAAAACGCGGTAGAACCATAAAACTTTTACGTCCATACAACCCGTTGGTGTACGTAAACGAAGCATGTAGAGTGCCTTGTGCTAGAACGCCAAATCTCCATAAAAGGTGATCAGTGTCTGTACAATAGTCCGATGCCACATAAATCGTACGCCAACATAAGTTTACATCATTTACTTTTAAAGCAATAATTTTATTCGACATCAAAAGCCTTTACCGATTTTCAACTTTCGGGCAACCACCTACTAATAGAAACCATAATTACCTTCTTCACACATAAAAAATTCTAATTCTCTGGATCTAAAGAGCTCAGTGTTTCCTTAATTTTTAGTTCAATAGCAGGTAGGTAATTGTGGTACTAGGCAATTTTTATATCTGAAGTTTTTGTTAATCAAACATCATCGCTCGTATATGCTCATCGTTCATAAAGTAGTGACTGAAGAGATAATTAATGCCTAAGTTTAAAAGTAGGTATCAAATTCAGCAGATTGTATGTAATTATAGAAAAGAGTCGCACGATTGCCAGCATGTAGTTAAATTCAATAATCTTATATATAAAATTCTCGTGTCACAATTTTCGTTCCCATACTCCTCCGAAACGGCTTGACCGATTTTTATGAAATTTAATATGCATATTCAGTAGGTGTGAGAATCGGCTACTATCTATTATTCATACCTCCACGCAGATGGAGTCGTGGGCATCAGCTAGTTTAATATAAAAATGACACATTTTACTTTATAGGTAGGTAGGTAGCTACTTTTTTTATATTTACTTAGATGTCTTCAAAAATATCGCCTTTCAAACAAGCCGTCACTTTTTATCCCATTATTATTTTCGCTTAGATCAAAAATCTATTGTAACTCACCTTCTATAACATTTTTTACAACATCGATTACCTTTGTAATACAAGTAGCTGCTCTGAATACAAAAATAACCGTCTGCAATTATTGTGTTTTTATTCAGCAAAACACGTATAAAAAATTAAGCCATAGTCTACTAAAGTTTGCTAGAGAATGAGTCAAACCCGAGCAAAAGATAATAGCACGTGTTTACTTTCGCATAGAGTCTGATATAGCACTTTCGAAAGTTAAAATATGTACACCGTACGTGCCAAAGTCCGTTGAAAATTACTGCTACAACCTGCAAGCTATTGAATTCACTATAGCTTGCTAGAAATGGAATTAGAACTTTAATTACCCTACATTTTTTAGTTAGAGCAAATTATGTAAAAGTAACGCAATCTTTTTAATCGACTTTCTAATAGAAGGATGTTCTTTTGCATTTGTTTCTCTTAATTCTTAAAATTTCTGCAACTCTACGCCCTTGATGGTTTTATAGATGAATTAAGACGGGCTCCCCGGCGCAATGGTGAGCACTGAGCGCTATGGTGTTGAGCGGGAGTTCGATCACCAGCAGGGGCAATTTCTCTGGTTTCTGAATTTTCTCTAGTTGGTGATTTAGTATTGTAGGAGGGTCGGCCGTAGCTTGTTTCCTACCACCATAAACCGTACCAATAAAGACTTGCCACCTACTGATTTAGCGTTCCAGCACGATGCCGCGTAGGAAAGGATTAGTGTTAGGTTTACCCGTACTATTAGCTATTCTGTGGTTTAATGCAGGTATTGCAATGATCTTAACAGGTGGCACCATCTTAAACTAGCACTCAAGTGCGAACTTGTAGTGAAACGAACTAAAAAGGCTTCTTATTTAATTATACTGTAGGAATTAAGTCCCAACTCCCTACTTTATAAAATACGCCCAATATCAAAGACTAACGGCCGGTTTCTGATTTGAGAATTTCATGTTGAGTCAAAAGTCAAGTCTCAATGACTACTTACGGACTAATTAAGCAAATTGTTTTTCTGAATTGATATTGTGTAAGGTGTGAGAGTTGGAACTTGCTGTTTTTGCTTGAATGCTTAATTCAGAAACCGGCCCAATATCAATTCAGAAACAAAAATTTGCTTAATTAGTCCTTGAGTAGTCTTTGAGACAGACTCAACATGAAATTCTCAATTCAGAAACTGGCCGTAAGATTAAGATTTACGTTGAACGTCAAAGACTAAGATTTTAATACGTTGTTAGTATCAAAATAAAATGAAATTAGATTGATGCACTTGGAGGCCTTCAATTCATCAAAACAATCAGCATGATTTAGTTTGCCACCATATAAGTACTGCGCTATCGGCAACTCCTCCTAACGAATGCATTCAAATTTCAAAAGCTTACTCAAAACGCTCGTCTCTATTACCCAAACATGGACCTCGGGTTCCGGTAGTAGCTAAAATACTCTTCTGTTTAATCTTGTTTGAAGTAAATATTTTCCATTCCAATATATTTTTGTGGCAAATTCAAATAAACAGCATCATACTTATTTCATAATATTATTAAATTTATAAATTTTTCAACCCCTTTTTTTTAGATTTTTTAGCTTTTCGTTGTGCAACTTGCCAAATACGTACGTATTAACTTTGACAATGTAGGTAAATTTGATCCAATATTATTTGGTGTGATAATTCAAGTAAACAACTAGCTTTTCTTTTTTTTCTGTGTTGCAACAAACTTATTTTTACAAACGTATTCATAATATTAGTATGATTATTCTTTATCAATTTATTTCTGAAAGCCGATAAATAAACAACCTACTTTGATGAAGATACCATAGAAAAGGATATACATGTAAATGTATTTATTATAAACAAAATATTATAACGAGCAGATTTCAATATTGGTTATAATGTGGTTATGCTTGCCTTATCGCATGATCGCAGGAGCGTCGGGTGACAAACAAAATTCTTGTTTGACATTTATGCCACGTCATGGACCTTCGATAGAAATACTTACTTTTTATCAGGTGACTTTTTTTTGTGTGGTGTGCACTCTATTTATACATTCAATCTTTCTTTTTAACAGAGCTACTATAGAAACATAATATGTAATAGCTAATATCGTATTATTGAGAAATTTTGATGTGAATTGATGTGAAATTGATTGATGTGAAATTTTGATCATATTTTTCCAATCATATTTTTTTGTCAATTTATAGTGATAATTCCTATTGATATTATGATAAGTGGGTAGTGATCGTAAGCACGTATTTTCTACCATGTAGATATTATAATAATACTAGCTGATGCCCGCGACTTCGTCCGCGTGAATTGAGGTTTTTTGGGACCCGCCGAAACTCTTATTTTCCGGGATAAAAAATAGCCTATGTGTTATTCCAGACTATAATCTATCTTTATGCAAAATTTCATCCAGGTCCGTTCGGCCGTTCTGGCGTGATTGAGTAACAAACATCCATACATCCATCTATCCATCCAAACTTTCGTATTTATAATATTATAGTTATATAGTAATAGTAATAGTATAGTATATAGTATAGTATAGATAATAGACATTGTGAGCTACAACGAAAACTCAATTCCACCAAGCAAATTAAATCTACCTCTTTATCGTGCTCTTTTTATTTCTTAAACATGGAGAAAAATTAATCTGATGTACTTTCTACCAAAACATTGAACCAAAATTGGTCTGATGTACTTTTAAAACAAGATTGAAATTTTTCTCATTAGATAATGTTTTGTAATCTCGCCTGCCTTGTGGTAAATCGATACCTGCGAGGGACTATATTTGAATTGAAATACCGTCAGGAAAATCTCGAGCCGAGGCAATGAACGCCGCGATCCTTTCGATAACGACACTTCAAATTTTTATGAATCCTTATCGACGTTTTATTCATTTCCTTCCACAATTATTTGATATAGCTCAGTGAGTAAATGTAATACACATCCGATCCGAACAAATTGGAAAATACTCCTTCGGGGAGCTGTCATAAGTGGGTGTTGTTTGAAGTAGATTAGTATGTACACAATAGTGAGTGAAGTTTCAGGGTAAATAGAGAGGTGATCAGATTGGAACGAAGACAATACTTTCACGTTGAGTTGGCGGGTTTAGGGGAGCTATTGGTATGCGTAATGGTAGATCGAATTTCGTATTTGTTCGTGGAGTCGTTAACAGCACCTTCACGGTTGTTTATAAAGAAAACAAAACCCTTTTGCCGACGACGGGCGCCGAGCGGGGGAGGCGCAACCCCACCTAACTCACTAAATCTGCCCTAAATATTATACAAATAAATTAATATCGGTATTGTAACATTATGTACAATTAAGGATTTACCTTTCGAAATAATGATACAAGGTTACATGTATAAAAATAATTCTCTTTAATATTGATTTGTTGCAGAATCTCTTTTCAAGGAAGGAAATTCAGCACGTACTTAATACTCTTCATAAATAATAGAATATGTCTATGATGCTGATTGTCTAGTTTTAATTGCTGTATTTTTGCGTACCTAGTGTGTACAGTTTACTCTAGGTAGGTACGCCAAAATTTGCTAATAATGTATGCCTGTAGGATCCATGCTATTATTACTTTAAAGAATACTCTGATATTTCCAAGTTTACATAAAATAGGTCACACGGGTTCGATTTTGCTCAATTTATGGGCAGCACGTCCGAAGTATTCTTGTATGGAACTTTACGATGTCCACGTAAGTCCCGGTACATGACACGAGTACAACCATTCTATCAACGAGTTGGTAGTAGATACATAAGTATTCTGTAGATACTAAAAACTGTTTTTAAATGCATAATCATTTCACATATGCGTAGAAACTGTTATTTTTCTTTAGTGCCTAACGTTCGGACAGCATACTTTTCTAGTGTTGAGCTCTTCTTGGACCTATAAAAATTGTTTCTTTGTCAAACTAAATTATTCATTCTACTTGCAAGTTTAGATCAAATAGGTAACACGGGTTTGAATATGCTCAAGTTATAGGTCACACGTCTCAAGTATTCGACGTGTATGGAACTTTACGAGACCCTGTACATGGTATAACCGTGTACATACCAAAAAGTCAATGGCGCGTGAACGAAAGTCACGCGCCGAGGATTTCGTATACCACACGTCCCGTCTGTCCGTTTGCCCATTTCACCCGATCATTCTCCAACACCACATCTACTTACACCACTATATGCGTGTATGTTTTATCAATCACTTGAGTCTTTTAACCTTATCAATACCTTTTATTTCTGTCGTTTCGTGTCCAACGCCCACCACGTGGAATGGCTAGGATCGCGTATCACCGATCACGCGGGAAGGGCGGCTCACAATTTCGTCCTGGCATATGACCTCACTCAACTAGTCTCTGTACCAACTCGGATACCCGATATCGCTGATCACACTCCATCAATTTTGGATCTCTTCCTCACCACTCACCCTACCAGCTACCAAGTGATCGTCGATGCTCCCTTGGGATCATCTGATCACTGCTTGGTACAGACATCCGTGCAACTTCCATCCACCGTTCGCACCCCTGTGGCCGGTACCCGTCGAGTGTGGCACTACAAGTCAGCGGATTGGGATGGACTACGTGAGTTTTACGCCTCGTATCCCTGGGCGCAGCTTTGCTTTTCGGATGACGACTCTAACACCTGTGCTGAAGCCGTGGCCGACGTTATACTCCAGGGTATGGAATGTTACATTCCCAACTCATTAATACTCATTGGAGAACGTGCTAAGAAGTGGTTCAATGGGATGTGCAATAAGGCTAATACCCGAAAACATAGTTCCTACCGATCTTGGTCTTCAGCACAAGGTAATAAAGATTCTAACGCAGTTAATCTGAAGAAAAGCTATATTGCTGCCTCCAGATCATATAAAAATGCCATTTCCAGGGCAAAGTTCCTGCACATTGACAGAATTGTGCACAGACTTGTCGCATTGCCTTCTGGCACCCGTGCATTCTGGTCCCTATTCAAAGCCATACAGGGCAACTTCTGCCGGCTGCCGCTCAACCTTTTCACCTCTACGAAAACAGGACGATACGCTGGCCCACACCGCCAAGGAGAAAGCAGATATCTTGGGCTCTCTCTTCGCTGGTAACTCGACACTTGATGACGGAGGGAGAACACCGCCATCCATCCCGCGGTGTCAAAGTTCGCTCAGTGCAACATTCGCTTCACAAAGAAGCGTTTTACGTAAAACGCTTCTTTCTCTCGACGTCAACAAGGCGAGCGGGCCTGACGGTATCCCTGCCGTAGTGCTTAAAATGTGTGCTCCCGAGTTGACTCCGGTATTAACGCGTCTGTTTCGGCGGTCTTACTCCTTCGGCACTGTTCCGTCTGCATGGAAGACTGCCTTAGTCCACCCTATTCCAAAGAAGGGTGATCATTCAGAACTACAGGCCTATTGCGATAACCTCCCTGCTCTCTAAAGTTATGGAGCATATAATTAACACCCAAATGCTTCAGTACCTGGCAGAGCACCAGCTGATTAGTGATCGTCAGTATGGCTTTCGCCACGATCGATCAGCTGGTGATCTCCTAGCTTACCTTACTCACCGTTGGGCGGAGGCAATCGAAAGCAAGGGAGAAGCTTTGGCAGTCAGCCTAGATATTGCAAAGGCCTTTGAGCGTGTTTGGCATAAGGCACTCTGTCCAAATTACCTTCCTACGGACTTTCCGAGAAGCTGTGCGATTGGATCGCCAGTTTTTTGAACGAGCGCAGCATCAAAGTCGCAGTTGACGGTTTTTGCTCTGAATTGAAGCCCATAAATACTGGCGTTCCGCAAATATCTGTTCTTTCACCCACGCTGTTCATACTGCATATGAATGACATGTTACAAAATAACAATATTCATTGCTACGCGGACGACAGTACGGGCGATGCCTTATATAAAGGTCGTGCTCAGCTTTCTCGCGCTCAGCTGGAGGAGTGTAGAAATACACTTGTGTCGAACATCGAGTCTTGTCTCGACCAAGTATCACAGTGGGGCTCACAAAATATTGTGCACTTCAACCCCACCAAGACACAAGTATGCGCGTTTCCGGCAAAAAAGACCCCCTTTAACACCTCTATTCTCTTCCAGAACACTCCCCTGACTCCATCTAACAGCATTGGGATCCTCGGTGATAGTATATCGAACGAAGTCCAGTTCCGCGAACATCTGGAAGGTAAAGCCAAACTAGCCTCCAAAAAACTCGGGGTGCTCAACAGAGCGAAAAGATACTTTGCGCCTAAGCACAGGCTTCTGCTGTATAAAGCGCAAGTACGGCCCCACATGGAGTACTGCTCTCACCTCTGGCCCGGAGCACCCCAGTACCAGCTCCTTCCATTTGACCGGATTCAAAGGCGGGCAGTTCGACTCGTAGATTATCCCAATATAACTTGCACGCTGGAGTCCCTAGAGCACCGAAGAGACATTAGTTCTCTTTGTGTGTTCTATCGTCTCTACAATGGGGAGTGCTCTGAGGAGTTATTCAATCTAATACCACCTTCCGTGTTCTCCAGTCGCACCCTACGTTGCAGAAACAAATTCCATCCTCACCACCTGGATGCCTATGGGCCTCTTCAAAGGGCGGATAAACAAATATCTCAAAAGCCAGCAACGCATTGGCGGTTCCTCTGGTGCTGCAAATGTTCATGGGCGGCGGTAATCACTTGCCATCAGGTGACCCGCCTGCTCGTTTGCTCGCTACACATACAACAAAAAAAACTAACATTTATTCATACCAAAAATACTTGTGCTTAAACTACTCATGACCTACCTACCTATTTTTTTCTGGCATGGTTCTTTCATTTCGTATAATCCTACCATTTCTCGTCTCACTATTCTTGTCCAAGTTCCTACATTATTTTTAACTCTTAATAAGTCGACATAAACATTTGGTAGGAAAATACCTAGGTAGGTATGTCTTAAGCCTTAAACTATGTCAACTATTAACTAATGTAATTTTTACAATGTGCATTGGCTTTATGGATAATGGATGCCGGTAGGATAAGAAATTTTTGGCGAACATTTTGTCCGTATTGTTATGCCCTTAGCTTACGTAATAAATTGCTACGGAAGGCTACAGCTTTATGTAAAGTCCCTTTTTAAAGACACTTATAGTCTTACTAGATGATGCCCGTGATTTCGTCTGCGTGGATTATTTTTTTTATTCCTGCAGGAACTCCTTAATTTTCCTCGATAAAAAGCCTGCCCTTCCCCGAGATACAAACTATCCCTATACCAAATGTCAGCAAAATCGGTTGAATGGATGGGCCGTAAACGCACTTTCGCATTTATAATATTACTAGGTGATGCCTGCGACTTCGCCCGCGTGTCCCGCATCTCCATTACCAAACCTGCCCCCCAATCATGTAAGAATTATCGATCAAATCGTATAAGTTCGGCTTCAAAGTAAAATAAACCATAACAGGATTGAATTAGAGCTCAATTTCGTGTATCCATTCTCATACGTTTAGGTATGTACGATATCCTAAACGTATAAGAATGGATACACGAAATTGACCTCTAATTCAATGCTGTTATGGTTTATTTCACTTTGAGATGAACTTATACGATTTGATCGGCAATCCTTACATGGTTGCACCTCTGTTCAGTCAAACAGTAACTCAAACCTCCTAACATAGTATTATATACCTAAACTTACAAACGTCCAAAGCGACTAGTCTTTATAATATGAGACTAATATGTTATTACCATTGCCGACCAGTGTTAATTTCTTTCTTATAAATCTAGGTATGTACATAATACATACACGTACAATGTAAATATTTTTTTTGGGATTCGTGAAAAATATGTTTTCACCACTATTTATTTTTAGCTTGATCTGGGCGGGTGCTTTATTTATTTTCGCTTACGAGGAGTTCTGAAATATCGTGTCAAGGCCAGCATTTTAATTTTTAAGGCCACACAATAATTTTTTCTAAAAAATGATATGAAATGTGCACATTTCCTATCCTGTAAATGAGTTCGAAAGTTAAACTTCCCGGCCTAGGCCAGTAAAGAATGTACCTAGGTACATACATTCATAAGTTTTCATTACATATCATAAGTTTGAACTTGGAATCTTTCTTCCTGAATATCTTGTAACTTGTTATAATGTTCTTTGGCCTTAATAGTTTAAATTTGGAACTCTACCGTATTACTCGTTCAGCACTCACAGTGCAAAAAATAAAGTATAATATTTATTTTTTATCTTTATAATATTGAAAGGCGGGAATTAACTACATACCTAATCGTTATAATTTATTATTTAAAAGTGACGAAAAAATGAGTTCGAGTGAGGATATTATGGATTTAGATTGTACGCCTCCTTTTCTGAGAGCGGAGGCCGAATTAGCTAAAAATAATTTGCTTCCGCCGAAATCCAAAGAAAAGTCACTTGTTATATAGTCAGTCGTATATAGCCGGCCTCGCGTAGCTCGGCCGTCTAACTAACACTCGACCAGAAAACGCGTACTTCCCGGTCTCGCGATGTAATGTACTATATAATTATCATTCAATTATTAGTATTATCTACTGCTTTCATAGAAGTATTCAGTAGGATTTAATGGCTATTAAAACCAGTGATTATGTAAATATATTTTACTCTAGCAATTATAGTGAAGGTCTTGCCCCACTACCTATAGATGCAATGCACAGCGTGGCGTGGAACGTAGCGACTAGCGGCAGAAATTCTTTGTATGTGTTTGTATGGAGCTCCTGTAGTGGGACTAGACCTTACAACGTCTGCGTCACGAGGACACGATGACGTTTTGTCCCGTCGCCAAATGTGCGTACTCTATATTATAAACATAGATTTAGGATTGGTCTCGATCCTAAATCTATGATTATAAAAGAGAATGACGCAAATTTTTAGTTCCGCTAAACGAAATTGTTTGATCGTTAGCGCATTTTCGCTTTTAAAAGCAGTTTTCACGTAGTAGATATTAACATCATCAAGTAAGTATTTACATATGTGGTTTAATGTGACATATTTTTGTATGTTAGAGTATTATTTTCATTGGATCTATAATGAATGGGCTCGGCTCGTAGCAGATCGGTTTTATTAAATGGAAAACCTATTTTCCAGTTTGAAATGGAAAGTTCTGTTTACCATATATTTTAGAGCAGTTTAGTGGAGCAGCATAGGCTTTGCATACGCGGTGTCAAGATCACCAGCGATGTAGCGCGGCGGCTAGCGGGTGACACGCTCCCGCCCCGCACCACCCTCCCGCACTACCCTCGACCCTCGCACCACGCATGCTCCAATTATAATCTCTTTAGGGATGTTCACTGTCGATTTTAAATGAAATTTCAAAACGTAAACAACCTTACTTTTTCTGCAAATAGCTATAATGATGTATTGAAATTTCGAAAGTGTCTCGTTATTGCGTTCACTATAATCCGAAGAACACAATAAGGTTATCATATTTTTTTTGGGATTATCGACGAGACATGCCACTCGAAGAGGATGTGAGCTTTTCAGTACTGAGCAAGAAAACAGACAGGGTTAAATGCGATAGCCACCCGCGGTGGATAACTCGATATCTCGACGTGGATAGGGCGGCATTATCCGGCCGTACGAGTGCGCGCGCAGCGGCGTCGCGAAGAGGGCATCAAATCGCCTGCGGAGGGCAGCCGGTCCGCGCGCGTTCTCGCTGTCTACCGCGCGGTCACTCGACTCAACACCTCCGACAGCGAGAGGTACACTCGGTGCTCGGTGCACGACCTGCTCCGCGGTCACTGACCGATACCGTGCAAGCGATTGCATCGTCGCTCGACCTCCGCCCTTACGGTATAAGCCGCGCGACCCGAGGACGCCGTGAGCCCTCATCGTTTCCCGGTACTTCACTTGCACGGGCAGGTAGCGCCGCCGATAGCGTGATCGCTAGCAATTCATACAAAGCGGCGCAGTACCCCCCTCCCTGATCGTGTGACCGACTTTAATTTGTTTTTTTTATTGTTTTTAAGTGTTTATTATTCTCCTAAACTGTGTTTCCTAATGGTATACCTCGTATAACATGCGCACGAGGGATCTCGTGTAGTGACTTACGAGCCCCACTGACGTAGCGGCATAGCGTGAGTTTTTTAATAAACTGCTCCAATTTTTCTATGAATGAGTAGGTATGTGACGCAGCATTCCCTATTGAGTCATAAATAAAACGTAGTAAGTATAGCAACACCGCTACGAAAGCTTACGCATGATTTTACTTCTGCTTCTGAGATTTTCAAATCAAATACCTAGTAGCTATTTATATTATTTCTCAGTGATAAGCATATTTAAAGTATGCACAAGTACCTACAATAAGATAGAGCTAATACTGTTTGTGAAGTATTCTTTTTAGGCTGTTCAAAATATTCTCACTGTATGTTTCACAAATCAATAACTTTTAAAGCTTTAATTATTGTATGAAATCTGCACGTAACAGTAATGTATAAACAATGTTGTTCATTTGCAAGGAACACTACATTAAGTAATGACATACTTTGTTTTAAAAAGCAGAAATCCAGTCAATAACAATTAAAAAAACGACTACCGTAATGAGGGTATTACGTCAAGCTCTAATATCCCTGATCTCGAATAAAGATACCCTAATCGTTACCCCAGACAACGCAACATGAAATTCTAACTTTTTTCGTTAGCTTTTAACAAACCATAGAGTTTTAATATTACTAGAGTAAACCGGGAATTTACTTTGACTGACTAAAATTAAATGGTGGTACCAATGTGGTTTTTTTTCATTCAAGTCAGCGCTATTCCTGCTTTAACTTTCCATCTACCTTTATCGTATCTTACGGTAATATGACATGTGCAAAAATATAGATATTAGTTTATCCGAAAATGTATAATATTAGTTTATTCGAAAATGTATTATATAAGTTCCAAGCTTAGATTTATGTTATCATTAAGGTGAAGGTTTTTACGTGCAATGTATAAAGTTTGCTTCTCCGTGATCTAACTCAACACGTGCGACGAGCAGACAAATTAGTGCCTCAGGGAGTATTTTAAACCCAAAAAAGGGTACAAAATCTCCTCATAAAATCTCTTGCAACTGCTTTTGCAAAAGTAATGAATAGGGGAATTCGATATTGAATTCCTATTTTATTTATTGGGCTTCGACGGAAATTGAAAAGTGCCTCGCTTTTCGCCCGCTTCCCCGATGTTTATTTTGTTTGACTTTTAGACCACATGTCGTGTACGGTTGTACCCTACATGGGAATATAATCTATTTCAAGTAAACTAACAAGTTTCTTGAATGTGTTTCTCTATTCAACAAACTTTGAACTGTAACTGCACCGCTGAATACATTATTGTATTCCAGCAAAGCTCACAACCAAGTTGTTTGACTCAACATTATTATTTACCTAGTTTGAATCAACTGTGGTAGGTACTATTAAATAAAGATAATAGTGCCACAACTTAAAGCAATGCAAATATTATTACGTCTAGGTATCTATGCTTCTATACTAAACTTTCTTTATTTCTTTCCTCAATTTGAGTACAAGTCATAATAAATCAATATTTAAATGTTATATATACAATTGAGTCTTCTTGAAGTAGACATGGCATGCATGGTAATAGGGCACCTTAACTACAACGCAACATTACTGAACAAAACAAAACAAAATTTTACCAAAACACAAAGCAAAGAATAAATAAATAATTAAATTAATAACTAAAATTAACTAACTTAACTTAAGTGTGCTTAATTTCTTCTTAACTATCGGTACACTGTCACAGAAGATATCTATCGAGTCTCTATAACTATTCGCGAGAAATTGCATTCTATACAACGGGCTATGTTGACCAAGGTTGCTTTTGGTTTGAGGCAAAGAAAATGTTTTTCGAAAAGGGGTTTGGGTTAAATATAACTGCCATGCCCCAAACAGGTTAGCCCGCTACCATCTTAGACTGCATCTTCACTTACCATCAGGTGAGATCGCAGTCAAGGGCTAACTTGTAGTTGATAAAAAAAAAAAGCTTTTTGGCTGATTTCAAGTTTTTTAAACATCAATTGATATCTATGCAAAATTGGTTTGCATTAAACATTTCAGTGTCCGTAAAATAAAAAAAGTCCTATCCGATTTTACTAATATATGCAATTACGGAAACATAAATTAATTCTTTTCGATTGTATCGGCGAAGCTGGCCGAGCGATTGTCCGACTCCGATAGAATTTATTTAGAAACTGCCCCCAGTTAATTGCGATGTTTTTGCCGGCAATGCTACGATCACTTTAATGCATTGCGGTATGATGATAGGATAGGGTGAGCCGTGTGTTGCAATTATTGTACGGCAGTCTATGGAGGCGTGTTGGCAAGTTTTTTAAAAGCTGGGGGAGTATGGCTTGTAATGCAAGCCTGCAATACCTGACTTTGCATAAAATACCCGTTATTTATGCTTTTGCTTCTTTCAAACGATACAACTTTAACTCGAATCCTTGATGCACATCGTCGATTTTTAATCGACTTCCAAAAAAGGAGGACTTTCTCAATTCGGCGCGTAATTTTTTTTTAAATGTATGTCGGTGCATATCTCCGTGGTTTCTAAACCGATTTGAATTTTTTGTAGATTGAAAATCCCTATATATGTACCTACGTATGCGATCTTATTACGAATTTACATTCCTCAATTCATAACAAAGTATCAGAAGCATCTAACATACTTTAGAACGGTTTAAATTCATGAATGAGATTATAAATCAGTAGGTACCGTTGCGAGTTTTGTGGGATGAAGATTAGTGACGAAACATTATTGTGCACATTACCTAATCGAGCCATGATCTTCGATATGATAAATTCGTAAATATCGTGAGCATATCGTATTAACATGCATTCGATCGGATAATAATCATGTTTATAGTATCAGAATCATGTAGACCTGCTGTGGGTCGAAGACCTATGACGAAACACAGTAGTGGCACAGAATGAAATATATACAAATCACTAGTAGGTACCTACTTACGTCAAAACGCTTTTCAGAGATACCAAGTAAACTATGATTCGTCCTTCGTTAGCATGGATTTATGATTTTGATAATTCCCCAGGAAACTGTTTTATTTTTCCGGGATTAAAAGCCTGTCCTTCCCCGGGATGCAACTTATCTCTGTACAAAAACACAAATAGACAGATGGCCAGAAAGACGGACACATTATCGCATTTCATTTCACTTGGTGTTAGTATGGATTATTATGAGAGCTGTATGAATTATTATATTTTTACATACGTGGTGGCATGTTTAAAATCGAAGAAACCCAAACATAAATATCCAAGACTTCAAAAATTTGGTGCATTCCTGGTAACAGTGAAATGGTTAACGGAACCATTTTGATATTCAAACAGCTAATGTGATCATACTAATATTATAAATGCGAAAGTATGTCTGTCTGTCTGTCTATCTGTCTGTCTCTCTGTCTATATGTCTGTCTGCTACGCTTTCGCGGCCCATCTCTTCAACCGATTTTGATTTTGATGTATCCAGGGGAAGGACATAGGCTACTTTTTATCCCGGAAAATTAAAGAGTTCCCGCGGGAATCAAAAAACCTTAATCCACGCGGACGAAGTCGCGGGCATCATCTAGTATTATAAATGCGAAAGTGTGTTTGTTTGTTGGTTTGTTTGTTTGTTGGTTTGTTGGTTTGTCCTTCAATCACGCCGCAACGAAGCAACGGATTGACGTGATTTCTGGCATGGGTATAGGTGAGGACCTTGAGAGTGACATAGGCTACTTTTTATCTCGGAAATTAAGGAGTTCCCGCGGGAATAACAAAAAACTTTAACCACGCGGAAGAAGTCGCGAGCATCAGCTAGTAGAAAATAATTTGTGAATCTCTCACCGCGATCATATACTTTAGTGTGGTAATAATCTTGATTGCTATTAGGATTAGGCGAGAACCTGTCCACGCCATATTAACGGCATCTTGAACCTTGACCCTTCGCCAATTATGGCCCAATAGAGTGATCACAAACTGACCAATATTCGATACAATTTAGTTTTATTATTATATTTCTATGATAAATACTGTAGTTCAATATGCGAAACTTGTGGAAAGGGATTTAAATTTGGTAATAAATATCCATAACTATAAATATGATGCCCGCGACTTCGTCCGCGTGAACTAAGTTTTTTCGATTCTCGCGGGAATTCCTTAGTTTTCCAGGATAAAAAATAGCCTATGTCCTTACCCGGGATACACCCTATCCCTGTACCAAATTTGATCAAAATCGGTTGAACAGGCGGGCCGTGATAGCGAAGCAGACAGACAGACAGACACACTTTCGCATTTATAATATTAGTATGGATCCATACTTCCATTTAAATCCATAGTATTTACTATTTAATTATTTTTAGCAGCGATAGCCTAGTGGTTCAAACTTCGATCGCCTATTCGGTTGGTTAGGGGTTCGATCCTCGGACACGCACATCTAACTTTTCGAAGTTGTACTTTTTAGGCAATTAAATATTACAAAGAGACCCACCCAATTATTCGGCCCTATTAGATTTATTATGACGTCATACCAACTAGGTGAAACGTTTAGGAGAAAAATTCAATAAAGAGTTTGGCAATCATGAGGGGACCGATGACCCGACAAACACACACCTTCATTTTTCTAGTCTCTTAAGTTGTAAGCACTTAGTCATAAACCTTCCCACAATTGGGCAAAACAAAACATTATTCGTTACCCGGACAAGCCTGTCAAGTACACACACAGGTCACAGGTACAGGTCTTCTTCTATTAAGTTTGACGGGTACGCAATTATGTACTCAGACTAAATTGCTGGAAAATTCGTCGATAGTTAATGACCACGTCTTAACCGTGACACGTGATGAAGATTGCTCGCGCGTTCACACGCTAATATCGCTTGGGTCATGACAAAAAATTACGTTAGTTTCCGAAAATCCCACCGAAACTTGCGCACCGTAGCCTATCTAGCTCGATACAATGATTAGTTAAAGTAAAATTGGTACTAGCTGATGCCCGCGACTTCGTACGCGTGGTTCGAGGTTTTGTTGTTCCCGCGGGAACTCTTGAATTTTCCGGGATAAAAAGTAGCCTATCTCCTTCCCCTGGATACAAACTATCCCTATAATAAATTTCATCAAAATCGGTTGAAGAGATGGGCCGTGAAAGCGTAGCAGACAGACAGACAGACAGATAGACAGAGAAACAGACAGATAGACAGACAAACAGACACACTTTCGCATTTATAATATTAGTATAGATATAGATTAGTATGATCACATTAGCTGTTTGAATATCAAAATGGTTCCGTTAACCATTTCACTGTTACCAGGAATGCACCATATTTTTTTTTTTTTTAATTTATTTAGTACCAGAAAGAAGAGAAATACAAAGAAAAACAGATAAATAGTGGACAAGGAAGCACTTATCTCAATAAGAGATCTCTACCAGTGACGCTTGGCAGTGAGAAAGGCTGTGGAGGAAGAATAGGTACAACAAGATATGAGATAGCATGAAATGAGATATTATATCATAAACTTACATAAACACACAAATATACATACTAATGATATAAATATATAAATATATAATATATATATATACATAAATAAATACATATCAACATACATATTATATAATATAATACTTAATGGTATAACAGATACATATTATTATTTAATATGATTATGATAGAGAAGATAGATAATGATGTTTCAGACGAAGTTTAAATGTGTGAATAGATGGGTTATTCATAAAAATACTACCAGGTAGTGAGTTCCATAGGCGCGTCGCAGCTACCGTAAAAGATTTACCATAGTAAATGGTGTTATAATTTGGCACTGCAAGTGATTTTAATTTTACACACGAAGTAGAAGTTTTTTGAAGTCTTGGATATTTATGTTTGGGTTTCTTCGATTTTAAAAATGCCACCACGTAGTAGTGTGTTAGTCCAGACTATAATCTATCTCTGTGCCAAATTTCATCCAGATCCGTTCAGCCGTTCTAGCGTGATTGAGTAACAAACATCCATTTGAGGTTTTTTGGTTCCCGCGGGAACTCTTTAATTTTCCGGGATAAAAAGTATATTCCAGACTATAATCTATCTCTGTGCCAAATTTCAGCCAGATCCGTTCAGCCGTTGGGGCGTGATTGAGTAACAAACATCCATCCATACATCCATCCATCCAGACATCCATCCAAACTTTCGCATTTATAATATTTATTATTTGATTATTGGATTGATATCGAACTTAATAACCTAGTATTACCTAGAATTGCTTTACAGACTAACGGCCGGTTTCTGAATTGACAATTTCATGTTGAGTCGGTCTCAAAGACTTCTTATGGACTATGAATTGATATTACTCTTTAACTTCTTTACTTCATGAGAATTTACCTATTGTTCTCAATTGAAATCGAGTAAACAAAAAAAAATACGCGCCGAATTGAGAAACTCCTCTTTTTTTTTGAAGTCGGTTAATAAAACGATGACTTTTTCGATTTTCGAATGGAAAACATTCTCTAGATACCTACCTACACACAATCAGACGTAGATATTTGTCTCCAACTAGCTTGCCTGTAGGTTCTGCTAAACTTCTTTGTTAATAAAAATAAATTGTCTTCAACAGCCAAGCACTTTGTGGGTATTCGCAACCTTTATTTCAGTCACCCAGGAAAAATAACAAGTCGCAAATGCCGGCACATATTATCTGGTCCCTTTGTTTTTCTACCCCGTCACGTGTTCCAAATGAAACGGCACGCACACATTGTTTGCCATGCTGGCCTAATGTCCTCAGCTAATGCGCCAGTGGTCCGACAAGAGGACAATTTCCGGACGCGCCCCGACCTACCCATTACGCTAGAAACAATTTTCTAAGCGTTATAATCATTATTAATACCGAGTTGCTGGTCAACAACGATTTTGTTCAAGACCGCATAGATGTTTTCATATTATATATGGATGTAAAAAAGTCTCTTACTTGTCTCATGACCAATATTCCATTTTCGCTATAAGAATATTTATCCTACCATCACTAGCATAAACTTAGGAGACTGAAGTAATATAATCCTAACTTGAAAACATGCTTAGAAATTAACGTACTTAGATATGTATGCTCTTTAAGTACAGAAACGAAATTCAAACATTTTCGGCAAGAGGATTCCTAATTAATAAAAAAAATAGGCGCAGTAATGTTGAGAGCTTACAGCGAAGCTCAGTAAAAAAAGCAAAAAAATCCATGTGAGGACAGATGCAGGACTCAGGATTGAGGCTAATGACAAATTAGCTGTTGAAACGAAAAACAGCTGGAATAAAAACGCCTAAATAAAATAAAGAGTGTGATAAGCTTGTAGGTGTATTCGCGAGCGCATTTGTTTTAGATTTAGAAGATCCAAAGTTGAATCCAGCGTCGTGACGTGGCCCCTTTCAAACAGCCGCCGCGTCCGCTCCTGTCGGATGTAATATAGCTCGGAGATCGTTTGATCTCTCCTTATAAAACTCTTCATACGTCAAATTAGAGGCGAATTTATTTTCTAAGACTAACGACTGCCGCGAATTAATAGGAAAGGTTTATTTATTCAGCTAGCCAAGTTTAGATAATGAATCAGTTTTCTCAATATGGCTTTGACAGGCTTTTCACAGATTGACTATATTATCAAGTTATTGAAAACCTTATAAATGTTTTAAGTATACAACTTATCTCTCTCTCTTAGTAGTTTCTCGATTGTTTCTTTACTACAACAATTATCAAAATAGGAACTACTGTAGCGTTTATATCATAAAATCTTCAAAATTCTTCAAGGATATTTTGTAACAAATAGCTTTAATTTGGTATGAAATCTTCATGTTATAGATACAGTAAGTCATAAAAAAGAACGTCTAAAGCACTGATAAAATATGTATATGGCTATTATATAGTTAGTCAGGTAGGCGGACGGCATATTGATCATCTAAACGTCGATTTATGATTGATAATGAAGCAACAGTGATCTATCGTTCGCTGATCGATGAATAAAAACATTCGCACGCGAGCGCGACTTGCTCCCACGATAATTACGGTAAATGATGTTTCCAGCAAATCACATACTCCAAAATGAGGCATAAAATGTTAGAGTAGAGGCTTGGGAACGAGACGGGCGTGCGTAATTACCCGTCGAGAATGTGGTCGAGTCCTGCGGCCGGACAGCCTCCGACCGCGTCTAAACTAGGAATAAAGTGCTCATGCCGTACCCTTAACTCGTTAATTACGTCTCCTAACTGAACTCGCATGGTGCTGATTCTATGCGGAATTTAAAGACTAACCTGTTACCTTTAATAAGTTCAAGAGAAAATTAGCATTTTTTATTTAAGTAGTTTTATTTTCTGCACACTCCTTACGAGAGTTTAATGAAGCTCGAAGTGTTTCAGCGTTAATAATATCTTCTCCTTCAGTTGATCACGTATTTGCACTTATATTTTTTTCTTAAAACCGTGTTGGCTGAACAAAGAGTGTTGAAGAGTTCGTGTCCTCGGGGCATCTATTAAGCAGACAGGAATCGTTTCCCACAGCCCGCTCTCGGCTCGTCACGGAATCAATATCGTCTTTTATTTTACGAAACGTGCTCCATACACATGCACGTGGTACCACATCCATCCCCACCATTGGGCTGCCTAGGGCGGGTAAAACTCGCTAGATTAAATGAACATAATATAGCTAATTTCTTCTACATTAGCTATTCTTACGTATTTATTCATCGGTCTCTAAAATTTTGAAAGGTTTTATAATTAAAGTCTGTCTTTCATTCGTGTTATTAGTTTTTCATTTAGTTAATTAACGTGTTTCTAACTTGAAATTCTATAACATTAATAAAAGGAGCTTCTTAAATACCAACCTATTACTTTATTGCTTTAAGAATAATCGAACAGAAAGAGAACTTGCTAATTGAGTGATTCAAAACAAAAAGTCAACATTGGTATTGAGGAGTTATTTTTACTACCTTTCTATTCTAGAGCGTTTTCTTTCAAAAAATGAAGTATACCAGGAAAATTAATTTTAGACCTATCTCTGAAAAAGTGGTCTCAGTATAAAAAATACAAACCCTTATAACTTCAAATACACTTCAGTGACAGTGCATTAGCGTAAACGTAGGTATAAAAAAAACGAAAGAGATTTGAAATATTTTGATAAATCAACGAAACTTTGAAAGGTATTAATTTTTTTGAAGCTTACTCAAACTTATCTCAGGCTCAGATGGATGACAACCACACGTCATCATATCATACTAATATTATAAATGCGAAAGTGTGTTTGTTTGTTGGTTTATTGGTTAATGGTTTGTTGGTTTGTGGGTTTGTCCTTCAATCATGCCGCAACGGAGCAACGGATTGACGCGATTTTTGGCATGGTTATTGTTGAGGATCTGGAGAGTGACATAGGCTACTTTTTATCTCGGAAAATTAGGGAGTTCCCGTGGGAATTACACAAAATTATTCCACGCGGACGAAGTCGCGTGCATCAGCTAGGTAGTTCCTAATATAGCAAAGGGCCTGCAGATGTCAAGTGTGCATCATTCATTGACATTTTTACGAGAAGAAACTTCAAACCTTTACGCCAATTAAAATAGTTGAGTAATTTTTTGTGACGCAACGGGACGGATGCTAAAATACATTTGGGTCAGGAAGATTAATTAGGTACAAACTTGAGGCGCAGTGCTAATGCTAGTGTAAATATACACTGTAAAATGTGTTTATTAGTCTACAACACGCCTACAACGCTGTCTTAGGCCCGTCACATACATTCGGAATCCCGAATCGCAATATCGAATCGGGATTCCGTACGTACATCACACACATACGTTTATTTCCGTTCGGAATATCAAAGCTCAGATGTTGGGAGACGCTATTCCCTGAGTTCAGATATTCTGTCAGCGAATATGGACGACGATTTTCTCATGGCGATTGCATTGTTGCTGTATCTAGCTAAGAATAAGAAATACATCACCGTTACTGGGTGCATCCCCTTAAAACGAGATACGTCAGCCAATTTTTCCGTTCGAAATTCCGAATGCACAGGCTCCCATTCGGAATTCCGAAATAAATTCGAACGGAAAACTACTGTGCGTGTGTGACAGACCCATAGATTTTATATGGATTTGCTGCGTTCGGAATCCCAAATCGGAATTCCGTTTCGGTATTCCGAATGTATGTGGCGGGCCTTACACTGGCAGAGATCTTGAAATGTAAACAATGCACAGTTAATTGTTGCGCTGTTATTGTGCATCATTGTAGGTACAGGAATTGTAAGCAGACACTAATAAATCTATTTTTAAAGTCATTTGATTTAATACTACGTCAATAAATAATTAGTTAGTGCTTGACCTACTAAAACAAATACTTAAGCCAATAAATAAAACAGATGTAGATCCAAATCCAATACTTAATGAAAAATACGCGTACGTCGTTCGCGTGGACTTTTTTAATCACGTGGAAAATCTTTGATTTTCCGGGGTATTAAGTCGCCTTCTCCGGGACGAAGTTCGTCCAATTTGGCTAAGCGACTGGAGATGCATGTAAAGACATTGTACAGGCAATAAATAGACAGACAGACTAACAAACTTCTGCAGTAATATAAGTATAAGTAAATTCTATGGAGTATGGGTTTACCATAATGTTGTTGACGTTGGCTTCACAGAAGTCTGGACCATAGATTAAGTTTAAATAGAAGTCAATTTATAATTTGGACCATAGTATAAGTATAAATAGTAGATGTGGTTTGATTGCAGTCATGTGCGAGCCTGTGTTATAATAAAGTTGTCATCTGAAGATTTACACATAGAACTAGAGAAGCTATACAAAAGAAGATGTACAAGAAAAAGATAAACAATAGCTCACATAAACCGTCATACTAGGTACTTGTCCTGATGATTTTGTAATTGTATCCTTGTGCAAGTTAAGTTAAGGTAGTTTCATTGAAAGTGTGTTTCTCACGCAATCAGCTGATGTATATAGGGAGCTGGTACAAAAATATGGTTCTTACCAGATTCTAACAAGCTTGTCGAGCTTTCAGTTCCTGTGTAGCTATCAACAAGGTTTATTCACAAACAGAGATCATATTATTATATAGCGTGACAAATATGTATCTGTAATGACATGACATTCTAAGCCTCTCTGTATGTGGGTTGGCACGGAAAATTTAATTTTGAACGCCGCTCAAAGAAATGTAATATTGACTTATATGACGAAAACAATTCAGTCGCGCTATACAGTTACCCTTTTTAAAATAACAATGTAAAATTATTAGGCAGTTTATTTTTAAGGTGCATAATATTATTTATGTTTAACTAGCTGATGCCCGCGACTTCGCCCGCGAGCTTTAAGTTTTTTTTAATTCCCCCGGGAACTCCTTAATTTTCCGGGATAAAAAGTAGCCTATGTGACTCTCCAGGTCCTCAACTATACCCATGCCAGAAATCACGTCGATCCGTTGCTCCGTTGCGGCGTGATTGAAGGACAAACCAACAAACCAACAAATCAACAAACCATCAAACCAACAAACCAACAAACAAACACACTTTCGCATTTATAATATTAGTATGATATAACAATATTATGTTTAATAACTATGTAGGTATATTAATCTTGGTAAGAAAAATATTACATTGCCTCAAAGATTATCCAATGAAACAATACAATTATAACTTGCCATACTAATCATTCGTTTATTAGAACACGTCATAAGAATGACTTAGAAAATCATACTAATATTATAAATGCGAAAGTTTGGATGAAAGGATGTAAGGTAACGGGCCCCTATTTCGTTATAGTACGTTATTTCGTGAGTTTTGTGTCTGGAGCAAAAACATAAGCAATTAAAATATTATTTATTTTAAATTATACATTTCTATAAAATCTCTATAGTGTTTGTTTGTTGGTTTGTCCTCCAATCACGATGCAACGGAGCAACGGATCGACGTGATTTTTGGCATGGGTATAGTTGAGGATCTGGAGAGTGACACGGGCTTTTTATCCCGGAAAAATGAGGAGTTCCCGCGGGAATCCAAAAAAACTTATTCCAAGCGGACGAAGTCGCGGGCATCAGCTAGTGGGTGATAAAGTTCAAAATGCTCTAAAGAGTTTACCGTACGTGTTGAAAGAAGTGTTGAAGTACACGAGTCTGCTATAAAAAGCACGTACAGCGGTTGCAAGTTCAAGTGCAAGAACAGGCACGCCATACATCAGGTCCGAAATACGCCTTATAAGCGGCCAAGCGATGGGAAACACCCCTCGCTTCCTCCTTGCCTTATAAGAGCAAGCTGTTGCTCAAGACGTACCGTAAGCATTGATTTCTTCCACTTGTAGATCATCCATCTTGAATAGTTTTATTGAAGTGAAACTTCTTTAAAATCGTTGTGAAAAAATAAAACGAAAAAGCGACACCAAAAAGAGACAAACATATTATATGTATAGGATTAAGCCTGCGAGAGAATGATATAGAATACAAGTCATATTAATTATCTCATTCTCTCGTAGGCTACTTTTCTGAAGTTTCACTTCTGCCGCGTGTAAATTGCACACACACTTTTTTGGGTGGTTTTATGTCACCCAACATTTTGAACCTTATCGCAACACTAAATCCCTACTCAGAAAGAACATTTAAAAACTCTACATTTCACGAGGGCAAAGTCGATAGCATAAACAATGTAGGATGGATATAAAAATACGTAAAATTCATAAGCAACAAAAATCTCCTTCTGGAATAAATGTCATGTTCCCGAGACGATTGATTTACTTAAGGAAAAACTTTGTAAATTGATTCAAATGAAATTTCCTTTTAAAGATGTTCCCAATCGAGTGTCCTCCTAACTTGACAAAAATTTTACTTCGTGCCTCTTCGACAAGTGGCGCTCCGGGGACTGAACAAAGTTCCGTCGCAGGGGCTTTAAAACCCCTAATGTTTGTCAAAACATACTTAAACCTGTCACGAAGCGCTTAAATCAATTTATAATACAGGTTGCTTTTAAAACAGGTATCCTTGACTTATGTGTGTTACCAATAAATGTTTATTATACCTTACTTCTATGCAAATCTTGAGTTCGATGCTCCTTTAAATAATCCGTATGGAAAACCTCGGAGGTTGTTTTATATATTCGCATTCTTATCCTTGTGGAATAATTCGGGCCCATAGGACAGGTTTAACATAATTTCGTCGCAACCCTTTGTTTATCTGAGATAAGGAATAACTGTTTATGGGAATTTTTATCGGTCGCAGAGAACAGTTGACTTAAATTAACAAACATTCGATAAATCACGAATGGTATTACAATTTTTTCTGATCGTAAATAAAATTTTGAGAAAGGGTAACGAGTTTTGAAAACAAACATTTCAATGAGTAAAAGGGTAACTGCTGCTCGTAGGGTTGTCAACCGTTGCTAAAAGGCCCCATCTTTCAAATGTATATTAATTTTACTCGTAAACACTAAAAAACTTATTGTCAGTGAGCATATGAGCTAACTGCAGAATATTATGGATCGTCACACTGCAGTTGCCATTTGATGTAGAGCCTTCAGGTCCCACAGCACCCAAATTTGATGATTGCTGTCATTATTCGGCTTTAAGATCAATCACAGCCAGTTGAACTTGCTCAATGTGATAATCACAACTTCCATAATACCCGCCCAGGTTACAAACACACGTACATTAACTACACGTATATTTTAGACTAGATGGTGCCCGCGACGTCGTCCGCGTGGATTAAGTATTTCTTTATTCCCGCGGGAACTCCTTAATTTTCCGGGATAAAAATAGTTAGGATAGCCTTCCCTGGGATACCACCTATCTTTGAATCAAATTTCATTGAAATCGGTTGAACAGATGGTCCGTGAAAGCGTAGCAGACAGACACACTCTCGCATTTATAACACTATGGATTTAGAGTTTTGGCAGCCCTAGGTACATACCCGCCTATCGTATTTGTCATGAACAATGTATGGGGTAATTGTTTGACATGCAAAGCGCGGAGATCAACAGCCGCCACTCCAGCGTAGGGAGTGGTACCGGGAGCAGGGAGTGATGTACAATCTGCGTAAACCCACACTACCCTACTTACAGCTTGCATCAAATATGAATTTGCCATTTGCTTAGGGCTTACGAGACACCATTTCTTTCCTACTTTATATTCATAAGTGAGATGTCTGCTTATCTGTCTGCTTCTGATATACTGTACCATGAACTCTAAATAGTTTCGGAAAGAGCTTTTACAACCGTGTTTACTGTTTATGTTTATGTTTAGGAGGAATAATTGAATCAGATTTAAACCGTTAATTTTTTTTTTTATAATTGAACAACGCTTAGATAATGGAACAGCTACCAAATTAGCCCACTACCATCTTAAACTGCATCATCATTTACCACCAGCGAGATCATAGTCAAGGGCTAACTTATAGTGGGGCAAAAAAAACATACTTCATACTTAATATTATAAACACGATAGTGTGTTTGTTTGTTGGTTTGTCCTTCAATCACGCCGCAACAGAGCAACGGATCGACGGGATTTTTGGCATGGGTATAGTTGAGGACCTGGAGAATGGCGGAATTCCACGGGAATAAAAAAAAATTTAACCATGCTGAGGAAGTCGCGGGCATCAGCTAGTATACTTTAATTGTTAGTATCATACAAAAACCTATTTAAAAATTATAGACTCAGTACTCATTTTCACCGTCTCTTCAAATGCAGTCATACATTTATTAAATCGTAATATTTTAACACCATCCATCTCCGTAACCATCACCATCCATTGCATACTAAAATAATATTTTGAAATGCTGCAAACTGTCTAGAATAATCGCCCCAGTGATTGTGGAAGCCACATTTTCAATTCAATTCATTAAGTCAATAAATCTGAGAGATATAAGCGGTCAGACATACAAATAATAATAAGCTCTTATGGATTACAAAAAGTTATATTATTATATGTATATGTCATAATAATCATATTATAGGTAGTGATAATTATTTATGATTTTATTAATGCTTAAGTTTGACGAGGGGAGTTTTTTTATGACTACTTATTAGTTATTTTAATAAACTTAATAAGGACCGGAACATATGCCGGAACATATTCTGTTCCTATTTTCTGAAAATCTGAATTAAAAAAGAATTAAGGATATTATAAGTATTTTACAAAAAAAAACATACAAATAAAGCGTTTTGTTCGCACTTCACACAATGCATATTCTTTGAAATGAATTTAACCGCATCACGTCATGTTGAACATGGGTAAAGCGGGCGCTTTTCATTCGGTTGCGTCAAGTCTATTACAATATGCCGTCTTTCGTATGGTCCGCATTTTTTGTTCAATCGCCTAATAACTCGTCGAGCTTTTATGGCACCTCGGCGCGAGCGCAAAAACTACAAAAGCTCAGGCGAGGGTCGCGCGAGACCGCGGCGGCGCGGCGGGCCCCAGTCAACCCGTCATACCCGGCGAGAATAGCTGTGTGCCCGAGCACCGACCACTATAACATAACACGAATACGACGCGACTTCTTACACTACATTTATTTCCAGAATAAGTTCCTTAACCGATACAAACAAACCAATAATGTTAACCCTAGTGAACATTTAGACAATAGAGTTAAAGTGAGATCAATTGTTGAATAAGATGAACGTTCTAATGATAGTGCTACGATGTAAGTGATAAAGATTGATAGTGATGTTGGGTTGGAAGACCGATATAGTATAGTTGTGAAGTGGACTGTTTGTGGGCAAGATGACGATGAAATCGCTGAAATACAGCGAGCGGGAGGACATGATGGATGGTTTCAGTCCTGTGCCTCCACCGCTCCCGCGTCGCCAACCCGTCAGGAACATCTATGCGGAGCCCTTCGTAGACCCTAGGTAAGTCTTTGCAAAATCCTAATCATTGTAAATAAACTACCTTCAACCTTTGCATTTTTATCTCTACCAAACTTTTTAGCCTATTGATAGGTAAAAGGAGACAGAAATGAAAACGGTACTTATAAATGATCCAAATTATTTTAATAATATAGAAACCATTAGAAACTAATCTTTCGTAATCACGAAGGTAAGTTCAAAATGTCATCATCATTTTCGTTAATATTTTTTTGAAAATCTGACTGCTTTAAATGCATGTATTTTAATACTTACTATGTAATGGCTGTTTTTTGTAATTTTATCAATTTTCAGCAATAATTCGTTTTAAATTACGATGCATATTTTTTTACTAAAGCTACGCTACATAATATAATTCAAAATAAGTATTTCCATAATTCGTGGTTATTTGTTATTCATATTACCATGTACCTAAAACTAAAAGTATTTGAATGCGGCGAGATGAAAGTTGAAACATATGATAGTAAAGCTAGCCGCTGACATAAATGACTAAAACTTTGATAAAGCCGGCTTCATTCAAATCCCACCACGGAACAAACTAAATGATCGCACAAAGGACTACTTTAGCATCGCCTCAAACTAAAACTATTTCTGAGCCATACATTGGACTAAACTCTAATCTCTATCAATTATTTATCAAATTAAAAAAGTTATGGTAAAATAAAACTAGTCAGCAGATTATTAAAACAAGTACAGTTTTATACTGAAATTAGCAATCTTTAAGATTAATATATTATAAGAAAAAATAAAAGTTATAGAATCTGAAATGAGGAAAACGTCCATTTTATTGACTAGTTGAATCAATTGGCGGCACTTGTTTACTTTCGAACCCCAACCTTCTGCCCTCCCCTTGTATGTAGTTGCACCCACTCGATGTGGCTCTTCAAAGTAATAATAAACTGCCTGAAGCCAGAAAACATCTATTTCATATCGTACGGCTATATAAACATGAAGCGGAAACCCCACAATACTCTAAAGACCACATAGCATTATTAAAGTAAGGCTTTAGGTACACAAAACTAATTCCGAGGCACTTATTTGGCGTGTCCTTTGGGAGTTTGAGGTAAACATAATAATAAACTCATGGTTTTCGTTTCACAAAATAGAGGTATAGAGGCGGATTATCCAAATAATGGAATACATAATGCTTGGGTTGTTTACAAACTACAAGAGTTAATAGCGAATTCTGAGAACATTATTTTTAGGCACTCAAAATAGCGTTGAGTAAGGTACATAACTGCAATATCCAAAAATCAATCGAATATCAATAAAATAATTCTTAAAATAAAATTAATCTTAAATTCCATAAAAGTAAGTCACATGAAAACTGTACATATCTAAACTTACACAATACGCTTTTCATGTAATATTACTTACCCTTATTTTGAAGCATAATTATCATCATAGATACTTTGCCAATAAGCTTGTATTCCATGCATATTCATAAGTGTGCTAATGGTCGTCTGTAGACTAGATAGTATCGTAGCGGATGTGCGGTTCTATATGTTCTGTCGTAAATCATATTTTTATACTTGGCGCACGTTCCGGCGACGCGGAGCACCACAGAGGAGCCGTTACGATCATCTGCGACACCCCAAATGCCATTCAGCTTAATTTCGACAGATTCGAGGGCGAATCTCAACTAATATTACAAGATCTTTAACTACAACATAAATAATTAATTATTAACACAAAAAAAAATACTACCTAAACAAAGCTGCAAGCATACTACAAACAAAATCCACTTAGTACTCGGATGGATCGAATTAATTTCCTACTTCCTTTGCACACGTTTCATATTGAGTACTTGTTGAAACCTTGAAAAATTATATAAAATGCATTTGCATACGTAATTGAGCCGTATTATGAAATACCAAATAGCATTAACCCAACAAAAAGTCGGTTAGATAACACGTGCAAGCATTTAAAACCTTCGTTAAAGAAGTCTTAGTTTGAAAAATAGTTACACACTTTTAATGCTGGTAGAAGTATTACGTTGCTGTAATTTAAATACATACTTGAATTCTGAATAAAATTATAAGAAACCCTAAAGGCACTACTCTTTACATTACAATATCAGAATCGGAAAGTTTAACAAAACAGTGGAATGTTGCTTTTGCTTTCGAATGCAACAAAGAATAAATTAAATGCTGTATTCTCCAAACTTTATGCAAATTAAAGGCGTTATTTATTATCTCAAAGAACAAACAATATTATTTTCAACCAACAATAGCATCCAACGTCTACAGTAAATTATTAAGAAGTAGATTCTTGAATTTTTGATGCGTTAAATAAAACACTAATTAATTGTTCTAAGCAATCAAGTCTTTCTTGCTGACCATTGGAGCAATTAGTAGAATTCAAATTCAAATCAAAAATATGAGTTACTTAGTAACAGATTCTACTGAGAAAATCCGGCAAAAAATATTAGTTGAAAACTTTGGAAGGAGTGTCTACAGACGATTTGCTTGAAGTAAAAAGTTAATTTATTATAGACTCTTGTAATGACAGTAATTTGACATGGTAGAGCGATGATCGATAACGGAAATTGTATCTGAGGTCGTATTCCCTGTGTGAAGAACGTAATTTCCTTTACAATGTGTTAACAAGGTCTGAATACAAGCTCAGAGCATGTGACGGTTAAGTGCACGCAACAATAGCCGACAGATAACATCGAGGGTGCCCCCCGAGCCGTTTCTAACGAACAAAAACTCATCTGAAGGTGGGAAATCTAAAATATATAAACAATCATTTAAAAATAAACATACTAATTTAGAACAGGAAATAAAGACGGTCCTGCACTGCCTTACGGTCCATCGATCAACAAATCAACATACAGGAAAAATAATGCATTTTACAATACAGGAAAAGTTATCACATAAGTTTTTCAGCAATAGTTAAATATTTTACTATCAATGATTTGACTAATGATATGTAGGTATTAGTAATTATTTTTATCAATGATAATATTATGGGTACAATATACTTCTGCTCATATACACGCTTGGAATTTCAATATAAATATCGTCCTTTCTTCAAAGCGATCAGAATTGTAAGAGTTTCGACATCAAATATTTGCACAAACCGAAACTCACTCAAGCAAAAAATTACTTGAATACAGTTCGGACAGCCCAAATACAGTTCACACATCAAACTCTGTTCTTCGATAGTCTTTAAATCTTTCTTTTATAATCAGGCACCGTTCCTTAATAATATGTAATAAATTTGCGTTTCTAAAATAAGTGTCCACCTGTGTCCATGTCAAGTTATAAGTTCTAAATTCCAGTTTCTATCATAGGTATAATAACGTGGTATCAAAAAATAATATTTACACTACCAAAAGTACAAAGAACATAAGAAGTTAAGAAATCACATGTTCTATCTTTATTTGAGCACTTTGAACTTCAAGCGTTCGGAATTACACTTGAACCGTTCAAAGGAACATTATCTGAATACAGTGATGGATTGTTTTGAAGTCTCGGCCAACATCTTATTAATAGGTCGAATAATTAGAGGAAACGCCTCATCAAATCGTACCGTGTGTCCCTATCGCGGCACATTATGAAAGGGGCACTGAGTGTGTGCGGTATACTATGCCCAATACAACTCGTCCAGGAAATTCAATTATCTTCTTTCTACGTTAATATATAATATCGACACAATCATTTCATTAAGCGGAATCTTGGGGCTCCAATCGCTCATAATTGGCCGGGTCGAATGAATCAATTACGTATACATCATGCTGACATCACTTGCGTCTGGTATCTATGTGTCTCTAATCCTGAACTTTGTTCTCACGACTATACATAATCATGGAATCACTGGTCCGTTGTCATTTTATCACTAGACTTAGGGATATTTTATAGATTTATTTATTTTTGAAGAGTATTTGGAACAAAGGATCAACCAGGATTACGCGCAATAATTCCGCTGTCACGAAGTTGGACGTAAATCTCTCAAGTAGACGTCGATCGACAGGCCGCACTGCGCTCTGCCACAGTTCACGACTCTGCTGTTATCACTCACACGTACAAAAATTGTCTGTCACCAGTCACCACCAATCCTTTATACTTATCTCTAGCAGCTTTTGTAAACAAACCACTTTTCGTTTGAATAATTTACCCGGTGAGGTGAGGCTCTGAATACAATGACTTGGCTGTAATAGTTTCCGTTTGAATAAGAGATGCCTATTGTCTCTACAATATTGATTGACTTTGTCGTCTCTCATCGTCATACATAGACAAATATTGAATTCAACAGCGGACTGTATTTTTCATTACTATGAATATGAATTGATTATAATAATTCCAGACAGGATATATACGGATATTAATGTTATTGATTTTTATAGCAAGCTTCTATTTCTGTCTATTATTATCGTGCTATATTTGAGAGTTCACTGAACGCATTCTTGGATAATAATGAAAGTCTAAATATAGGGAGTAATATTTCCTCATGTCAGATCGTTGCTGGATCAATGACAGTTACACAAGCTGCAATGCATCGGTGGCTTCATCTTCGAAGATATAACGAGTATGTATCTCGTCAGATCACTGTACGCTTATCGGCAGGGTATTTTAGTTAACCCGTTTTAAAATAAACAAACTGCCGTACTGTCCGAATAAATACAAACACACTTTGACACTGCCTCCATAACTGTAATGAATAGGCAGCTGCCATGGCCGTGGTAATAAGTAATGTCGACGTATCCTTTCCTTAAATTTATTTCTTTCCTTATTTGAATATTTATTTTTCGGAAGTTTGTAGGGTAATCTTTTTTCACCCAAGATTATTATATATATAATATACTATAGATTATATATACTATATTATACTTATAATAACGTGAGAGCAATTTTACAAATATGTAGATAATAAAGTCTTTTAAAATGGCAAAAGAATGTAAAATTATGTCCAGACGGATGAATTTCACATTTTTGTTGAATAGGTATTTGGTAAGAGTTAGCTAAACAGACCACACAGGATGGCTCCATTTGTCTAAACTCAAACTCCCCGAGAGATAACAAACATGCAACGCAATGCTCTCCGTTCCACGCTACACTTATCTAAACACTTAACACACACCATACACAAACAAAGCGCCCTAACTCACTTTTTACCACGAAATGCCTTTTCTTTTTACCCTTTAGGAGTTCGCGGTACCACATGCTTCGCGTGTCGAGTGCCGTTGTGTATGTCCGGAAATTCATACATTTCACCACACAGTGAACCTAAAGTAAAATACATTCGAAGAATGTCTTTTCTGTTAAATTTACGACACAAAACCACTTTAACTATAAAATGAAAATTAGATCTACACTCTTCCACTAGGTCAATAATAAAACAAAATGATTTTAACGAGCATTACGGCCTTAGATATAATAGAGAGACAAAAAACCTTTTAAGACGAGTACCTAAAGAGCTGCCGACGAAATCATTCTAATAAAAGTTTTGGTCTTGTCCAAGGTACACGTCATCGGGCGTGACTAACGAATGGCTCGCCCTTCAGACCCTAAATTCAGAGTCGTAAGTATCAAAAAGACGACAGCGCCGCAGGCAGATATCTCCGAAGGTTACCGAACATTACCATAACTCTAACCGAAGCATATACGTAATTAGAGACACCAATAACACTCGGGATGCATTAATCCTTTTGATTTGAAAGGGTTAAAGCGTTGAGGCGTACATCACACTTTACTGCTCTACCCACGGGATCCTAATATACCTTAACAAATGTATAAGATAAAAAATAAAAACACTTCCTTCAACTTATAAAACACACTCATTAAACTGCATGATTTTTCCCAAGTAACTATGTGCTTACTCCCATAGGTGTTTAGAACTTTATACCCCATTATCTAAGTCGTGGATCTTTAAACATGTGTGGAATTTGGATACTCATGAGTTCAAATTCTGGGCACCTCGGTTTAAGCGTAAAATACGTCATTTGTAGTTAAGTAACTTCTCTATAAATTTAAATTATTTGTATGGAAACCTCCTATAATAAGTTTGGATTGGACACACTCTTCATCATATTGATCATAATATAAAATGGTCAAAGGTATGTGCATAAATATTTATTACCGTCATGTTTTTTTTAATCGCAAGCTTACAATGTTGTTATGATTTTTGCACTATGCAATTTTGTATCATCACCTTGTAGCTCATTCATGTGTGTATAGTGTTGTTTTGTATGTTTTCTAGCAAAAGCAGTTAATCTAGTTTGTATGACATCCTGTGATGCTGCAACCTGTTTCAATTCACACAGTGTCTTGACAGTATTCAGTTATAATAATTAATATATACGTTCGCAATTAGTGCCTGCTACGGCCGTTAAGTGTATAAATATTCAACCACAAGTTAATGCCGGCTTAGAAATTCAACCGACGCAAAGGATAACCAATGACCCAACACCCTATCATTTATTTGCGCCGGTCAAGCGTAAAATGACGCTTTGTGCAATATAAGTCGCCCGCCTAAGCTGCCTTAACTTTAATCTAACGCTTTTATAATCTCATATTCTTGTATGATATCAGAACTTACTAATATTATAAATGCGAAAGTTTGGATGGTTGTATGTTTGTTACTCAATCACGCGCCAATGACTGAACGGATCTGGCTGAAATTTAGCACAGAGATAGATTATAGTCTGGAATAGCACATAGGCTACTTTTTATCCCGGAAAATTAAGGAGTTCCCGCGGGAACAAAAAAACCTAAATCCACGCGGACGTTGTCGCGGGCATCAGCTAGTTACCTTTAAGTTTTAGATACTAATAAAAAAAGTTTGTTTCATAAACAAACTATTTTATTAGTACCTAGATTCTAGGCTTTTGGACTTTGTCTCTATTAAACTATCCAACTAAATTTACTCAGTGCACGCCGCTGTAATGATTGCAATTAACCGTTGAAGCATTATATTTTTCTATTAACTCTATATACATCGCTATATATTATGATTTAGGTATTACGCTGATTAATGCGTACAAATTGTGATATCCATATAGCGATATTCCATGACATTTTGATTCACTAAATTGTAGCATGTAATAAATTGTGGGTTGTTTAAATGGCGCGGCGTAATACCGAAATCGAAACCAACCGTGTTTAATTGATAAAATATTACGCATGGAATTGTCCTTTAATAAATTTCACGGACCGCCAGCCAAGTATGGCCAAAAAATTGAGATGGGACGAAATTTCAATGTACATTTCGATTAGAAAAGGGTCCTGAATTCTTGCGGGAGAAAACTAATGTACTGCAACCATGAATTTGCGCTCCATTTATTTTTGGCTCTACATTTTGTCATTTTATTATTTGACGTTCTAAGATTTAACAGAGGGTTTAAAAGTATTGCATGGATGTATTAATATATACATATATACTAGCGAATGCCCGCGACTTCGTCTGCGTGGTTTGAGGTCTTTTTCCCACGGGAACTCTTTAATTTTCCGGGATAAAAAGTATGTGCCTATGGGCTATTCCAGACTATAATCTCCCTTTGTGCCAAATTTCAGCCAGATCCGTTCTGCCGTTGGCGTGATTGAGTAACAAACATCCATACATCCATGCATCCATACATCCATCCAAACTTTCGCATTTATAATATTAGTAAGATTAATCTGAGAAGTATTGGTACCAATATTACAACAAACTCACCCCTCTTCCCATTATAAAATGGCAAATGTCATATTTCTACTTCTAGGCGTATTTTATCTCATAATACTTGGGACTGCAGTTTTACTGCTTTTTTATTATAATGTGGCTTTCATTTAGAATGTCAAGGTAATTATATATGGGTTATAAACTTTTACTGCTTCAGTTTGTGAAGCTTTTACAATGACTGCGCTAAGACAATCCAGCGGGAAACTCAAGGCGACGTAAATAAGAAAAATCTACAATGGAATACACGTTGGTTGTACTTTTTAACTTTTAAAACATGCATTTCTTTATCATTTTAGGTTGTCAACTTTTTAACAATCTATTTGCTTTTTTAGTTATAAAATAAATCATTAAAATGTTTGGTTGATTAAAATATTGATTGAAAATACCTCGATAAAAATGTTACCCGATCATACCGTTCACGTTTTTTGCTGCCTATATTAGTTGTCACTTGAATCTGATATGAGGGTTGGGTAGGGAATGTGATAAAAATTTTCAATCAGGGAACCGTCGAAAAATATTTACAGTGTAACCGGAGGCAGCAGAGAGGACAATATTGTGGAAGGATGCGAGAGGCGCCCGCGGCGTCGGCACGGGCCTTCCGTTTCTTTGTGCCACTGCCGAAATAATATTGAACTCGGGGTGAAATACGACCGGCCGTCGACTGGGGACTCGCTTGCGAAACCGTTTTTCCGTTTCGCTGAACAATGGCAAGCGTTTAGTTAAGACTTGCGTTCCGCGCCCTGCCGAGACACCGCGGCCGCAACGCTGATTGTAATCTAAAAAAATACAGTCTGCTCATAATTTAAAACGCTTCCCAACTCCTCCTTTGTTTATGTACCCTTTTTTATGTGAAAATTGCAAACGTAGAAAACGTTTGCATTTTTGATATCTCTAAATAGAATTAAACGAACGCCCAAATCTGTGAGTTCATACTTTATGAATCGCTTATTGCTTCTTGGTTAACTGCAATCCAGTTTTCACCAGTAAAACATTTTACTAGAAATGTTTCGTGTGAATCCGGGCAAGTTGGCTAGTTCTGTAATAAAATGATACTTAGGGTAAAGAGTGAAATACGGAGCACTTAAAGTTCTATAGTTTAAATCGAATCTCTTTAGCCTAGTGCACGCTATTCTTCTTGAATCTATTGCCACGTTAAATTTGCATTCCTTTGGCATTACCATAATAATATCTTCAAACGGCAACTCCGTAATAAAAGGTTATCGCCATCGCATACGGGCTCTCCGTTAGGTATGGAAATTGGAAATGTTCGTCCCTTGCTCAGGCACCGCTTGGCTAATGGAAAATTGTTTATCGCCATTGGGTTTCTGCGCGTGAGCAGGATTATATATGTCACCGTAAGATTGCAAAAACCGTTAGATTGTAATCTAACTAGCGATATTGTAAACTGTCGACGATTACAATTTAACGCATTATTTTTCGGTAGATTGTAATCTGTTAGGTATATTACCCGACAAAACCTAAGTGCCTACCTGATTATTTGGGTCGAACCCTAACCTAACCTACAAGAAAGGGACAAGAAAACGTAAATACAATGAATATTTGAAAAATTTACACTCGGAACATTGAACGGTTCACAATCCGTCGACAGTTTACAATATCGCTAGTTAGATTACAATCTAACGGTTTTTTGCAATCTTACGGTGACATATACGTGCGGGTCCCCCCAGTCCGCGAGCGGGCGGTAATTGGACGCTTATTCAGTATCACTTCCATTCATTCTCGTGATAATACTGCCCGAAGCGCATTAAGGCGCTGTGAGCTCACGATATGAAAAACACAGGCGCGGGGGGGTGAAATCGAGCAAGCGTATGTTGCAAAAAATGCATGAAATCATTTGTAAAAAAACTTATATTTACTTTTCAATACAAATGAATCCGACAATGTGTTTGATATATAAATATGAATTTTATCTTATATTTCTAGAGCTAATTATTGGTATCAATAAGGAGAAAAACTGCTTTAAAACGTAAATTTAGAGGTATGTTTAAAATAAATTTCTATGCAGAGATTTCTTTTAAATTGTGTTTTGAGATGCGTCAATGTCTGCTTATAGGTCTTGAAAACAGCAAATTATTTTTACAAGCATACATTATGTCACCGTTTGATGGATACACTGCTTTTAAAAACCCCCTTTTACGCTACACAGGGCCTTAAGGAAGCGGTGCTTGTTAGACGGCGCAGCGTGAGATTATGTTGGAATACTAGGTGCCTTGTGGATTATGTAGGCTCTAATTCAAAACCTGAATTTTCACTCGGCACTGGAACCGATTCTGAATCATTCACAATATAGTGAATAGATGAATATAGTTATAAGACATAATACTAGATGATGCCCCCGACTGCCCCCGATGTGGACTTCGGTGTTTTGAAATCCCGTGGAAATTCTTTTTCCTGCATAAAAAGAAGCTTATGTGTGTCCCCGCCGCCCGGCATAATTTTTTTATCATTAAAATCAGTTAAACAGTTGGGCCTTGAAAAGTAACAGACAGACACACTTTCGATACCTGGCACCAGCCTAATTGATATTTTTAACATGATAATGTTATTACAAAACCTTTTATACTACATACGAAAATCAAGATTTCTGAATGGGTGAAAATATTTATGAACCACCCATTGATGTAGAATTTTAGTACGTTCAATTTCGATGGAAGCACCTAACGTAGCTAAGTATACCTACTTAATTTGTTAAAGTTTGCGTCGCAAGATGTATTTCTAGGAAAATGATGTTTGCTAAATATATCCACGTACGTATGCGAACCTGCTAGCAAGAAGCACACTCTCCCATTCATGAATCAACTCCAGCATTACCTAACCGAACTCGAAGCGAGTAAAACGAACAACGGTATGAGGGTTATTAATAAGAGAGCCGGGTTCAACGTTTCCAAGAGAGCTAGATTTAATTCCTGACATCTCAACTTGGATTGCACGAAATGCGAATTTATCGACATATTACCTACGCGTTACAAGACCCAGCCGTCAGCTGACAATAGTTACAATTTATGGACCACTAGCCAACGCCCGCGACTTCGTCTGCGTGGATCGAGGTTTTTCGGTTCCCGCGGTAACTCCTTATTTTTCCGGGATAAAAAGCCTATGTGCTATTCCAGACTATAATCTCTGTGCCAAATTTCAGCCAGATCCGTTCAGCCGTTGGCGCGTGATTGATTAATAAACATCCATACATCCATCCATCCAAACTTTCGCATTTATAATATTAATAAGTTAAGACTAGCTGATGCCCGAGACTACGTCCGCTTGGATTGAGGTTTTTTGGTTCCCGCGGGAACTCCTTAATTTTCCGGGATAAAAAGTAGCCTATGTGCTATTCCAGACTATAATCTATCTCTGTGCCAAATTTCAGCCAGATCCGTTCAGCCATTGGCGCGTGATTAAGTAATAAACATCCATACATCCATACATCCATCCATACATCCATCCATACGTTCATCCATCCAAACTTTCGCATTTATAATATTAGTAAGATTATTAATATAATCTCACGCACCCACCACAACAAATGTTAATCTAATAGGCTGCCATACGTTATAATCGCTTATTACATTCATTCCTATAACCGAAATCCCTAATTAGAGAGCCATTTTGACAAATGTTTTTAATTAAACCAATGGGCGTCTTCACCCAACCGGCACCTTCGGAACATACTCGTTCAAATGATTATATTTATCGAAATGATTATTTTTATCTTGTTTTATAACGAGATTTCTATCGTATAGCGCAATGGCTCTCAAGTGTTACGTCAAACATCAACAACACCGTCTGGCAGCCAGATGTAAAATGTTTAGAAACATTGGTTATATGATAAAATAAATATTAAATTAGTTTTCCTGCAAGCGCAATCAGGTCCCCGTGATTGACGGATTCATAATTATAAGTTAGCATATTATCAAGATGACTATAATACTAGTGACGACCTCCATGGCGCAGTGTTGAGCTCTGTTGTGTGCGGACGCGGAGGTCCCGGGTTCGATCCCCGGCAGGGTTAAATTCGGAATTTGTAATTTCTGAATTTTACCTGGTCTGGCCTGGTGGGAGACTCCGGCCGTGGCTAGTTAGGTAAGTAGTTACGACCCTACCGGCAAAGACGTGCCGCCAAGCTATTTAGCGTTCCGGTACGATACCGTGTAGAAACCGAATAGGGGTATTGGTTTAATATAACTGTCATGTCCCTAAGAGGCTAGGCCGCTACCATCTTAGACTGCATCATCACTAAACTTACCAACTGGTGAAATCACAGTAACTTGTAGTGGATAAAAAAAAATTATAACTTGTCACCACAAATATTCATCGTAATAATTAAAAGTACGCAAATCCTGCCGTTGGTGGTGAAGTATTTCTTGTTTCGGTATTAAACGTTAATATTGAGGGCGGAAATTGGCGGAACAGGGCAGCGCTATTGTTACACATTTCGCTTTAAATTGAGGGGCTTTCTTAAATTTACACCCGTGACTTGCAGCGGGAGTCGGGGCCGACAGGGACGAGGCTTGAATGACTTACAAATTCTACCCGATCGATACCACTTACTATTTATGAATTCTCTTTGTATAAAGTTCTTAGGTTTTCCGTACCTCCTCTTATTTGATGTTATTATCGAACCTAGTTATTCCTTTGTGATAGAGCGATGTTTCCTCCCAATAATTAGTCACAATAACGTTTTATCTTCTCAATGGATTCTATACAATGAGGCGATTTAAACAATCAAACACTGCAATCACCATTGAATGCTGTTCGCCAATCTGTTATTAAGATCCCTATTCAAATCATACAGCAATTACTCTTACTTACATATTGTGCCACATGATGCATCTTAAGAGATGCCGTAGTCCGTATACCTAATATTATTTTCAAATACATGCATCATTCCGATTTCCGATAGCTAAGAGAACTCTACATTATTATAAATAATTAACAATTATATTTACATAATTTATAATTTTAGAAATATTTCTATGTACATACATATTATTATAGCTAATAAATAAAGATAAAGATTCTCGTCTAGATACACGGGTATGAAATTAGCGAATTTATTAAATAAAACCGTGCCCTTTTACTTTTTACTCATTTTGGCATACATAATTAATATCCCCTTTTTCCAATACACATTCCGTGGCCAATTTTGGCACAATCGTATATGGCTTGCATGGCGAACTACCACCGCAGACCTATATTTAAGGGCACAAGCAATAAAAGCACATCGCTGTCCGGTCGGACGCACGACTGTGCAAGATAAATGGACGGTACAGAACGACCGCGGCGGAGGAGACGCGTTCTCACGGCCCGTGCCTGCATTTTTCTCTTTTTGTTTTATCTGGTTTCCGAGTTAGAGGTCGGGCAGACCGCTTCTAAACTAGAATTGACCGCTGCACGCGCGATTATAACGATAAAAACTGTGCGACTCTGGCCAGACACGGACGTCTAACGAGTTCCTACTCGTACCTGTCGGGAACACCGCGTCGCTGCTGTTTTTCTCCCTCATTCCTTTAACTATTTATTAAAAAACGTTATTTGCCGTTACTGCTCAATGGGGCTTTTGTTTAGCGTAATGGCGTGTAAGGATCGTAATACGAGGATGTGTGTGGTGTACAAACGCGAGCGCTCGCGTTAATTAGACACGATTCTCTTGCTGCACAACACCTCATTATTTACCGCTTCATTAAGAGCTCGCTCACGACGAGTGCCTGTCAAAATCTTAACGAACACCCGTCCGTCCTCCGCTTGAAATATCGCAGCAGTGTCCTACAATAGTCACTGTCGTCAGCTCCCTTAATTGTCTTAGTTTTTCTTCCCTTTGGCGCAGTCGTTTTATCCCTGCTGATGAATGATTGAGTTAAGTAAAAAATATATAATGTATTGAGAAGTTCAATAGTTTTAACAATGCACATTTATCGCCATCTTCTCTCTGGTCATTACTTACCAAAGTTATGAAATAATAATTTAACCACATTATTACCGTAAAAACAATAATGGGTGCCTCATTTCGGTAACGCGCGGAAATGATGAGCTTGATCCAGTAATGGCGCCCATGAAGATTACGAGTACACACTATAAAAAAGCTAATAACTATTCACGTAACAAAATCAATTTCGATTACAGTTGAATGACCGACATCTCAGAAACTCAACATCAGTAGACTCAACATAGAACACTGTTGAAAACAGCTTGTTAATAAAATACAATCAATAAGTAATCTAACAAATTCACATGTCTATAAACTTGTATATAGGTAGATTTAGTTTATTTACTTCAAGCAATCATCTTTTATTTGCCGTAATTGGACACGATTAGATAGGAACTTTGTCTTGGAAAAGTAATAAGATTTCGTTATCCTTCTCAAAATATATTACGGTTCCTCAAAAGCAAATAACAGTCAAGATTGCTCTTGAGGTGAACCCTTTAGGAGTCAAGTTCTTTTGCTAAAACTGGACCAATTATTTTTATTTTTTGCTTATTATCCTTTTGTCTATGGGTCATTATTATAGCGTCAGTTGGTAGACGCATCGAACTTGACGCCATATGTTTTAGCTCCGGACTCAAATTCAGTCGTGACAGCGAGCTTCGGCTAATTGATTAATGGTTTCTTGAGGCGGACATTTTCAAATGCTCGATTATCGTTTTTGTCGGCATCCCTGATAATGATACGTTTTGATTGTATTAAATATTTCACCATATGGTGTGGAACATTGATTCGCGCTGTAACAGTTGTTAAATCTTTTGGGTTCACCAGAACAGGTAGATCGTCCGGACAATAGGCATCTATGCGTTGATTTCTAGGGAAGTATATTATGAATAGATGTATGTACATATTAAGACAAGGTTTCCCGGTCGATGTTATTTATATATCTATTCCTATAACTGCCCATAGCGCAGGTGTTGTGTCGCGCACCTGGTACATTAAGTAAGCTATTTACGCTAGAACTTTCAGCGATGCTCATGAAACGTTTATTTTCAACAGGATGGGCGGCACGGCCATGTCGAGCGGTATGGGCGGTGGCACACTTGGCCACTGCCAGCTCGCGAACCAGCCTCTAGTGATGCCCGTGTTTCCTCTACGAGCCAGCCAGCCAAGTCCGGTGCCCGTCTACTCCCCCTCCCGCTTCCACATCGACAAACGATGTCAGCATCGATGCACGTGGAAGTGCTTGGCCATAGCTATGATATGCCTCTGTGTTATCCTAGCGGCCATGCTCGCCTATTTTATAGGTAAGTCTTGATTTATATTTCCCTTAAGTTTAAGCATACTAAAAGAGTAGATAACTCAAAAGATAGCCATTACTATTACCTCAGAGGTTTACCGGTAGAAATAAACTACGCAGGCAAAACTAGAGTCTATTTTCTCCGAAAATTCGCCTAGTACAAAATACCTCGTATATTAACATTATTTTTTTTTATTATTAAATGTCATCTATGTATTAACTAGTTATAAAATTAAAAATTGATTACCGTTAAAAATTATAAAATTAATAATGTTCTATTGGTAATTCTCAATTAGGATTCCACCTATTCCTAGAAATGTTCATTTTTTAATTGGAACTATCAATAAAATTGTATTGATTTTAGTGATGAGCAAGGTTTTTGACCTCTCTACACTACGTTCTTTATAGTTTTCTATTTTTTTTGCTTTATCGCAATAATATTATAATTAGTAGGTATTTTACGAAGTAGATGTATTGTAATATCAATAAAAATTCGACCTTTGACATAATCAGTAAGTTATTTATGATGTTTAAGATTGAGCTAAATTTTGCGTTAAAACATTTGTGTTGAAATTAGATATCCTAAATACCAACATTTTTGTCGCACCTTGTGACTGGTTATACTAGTTCCTTATATTATTTCTTCACAAATACGAAGCAGAGAAATTCGGTACACAAAATAGACAGCTATATGTTATGCAAATAACAAAATGAATATGAAACTGTAGATAATAGGGACACTACACTGCGTTAACAATTCACTTAAGTTTCTAATTCTGATTGATATCTTAAAATCAGGGACTTAATTACATTATTATTACACAGGTATGTGATCATTATTGCACAAAGAGGCTAGCAATAATAAAACAAATTTTATTCTTGACTTTCATTAGAACTATATTTAAAAAACGTTTTCATCCCACCATCTCGGAAAGAGTATTTTTAATCTTCGATATCTGAATGCAAAAGCCGTTATTATCCTCTTGAGGATAAAGTAAATTGAATTTACAACATCGTGTGCACGTTAGTAAATATCACTCGTCTATGAAGTTTGTGAATTCCTTTGATTAGGTATATCAAAGGTGAATTCAAAACATCATTAAAACCTATTTACTTCTACCACTATGGTGCCGAATTTCCATACAACCTTTTTTAATTTGTTAAAAACTCACACTCGTAACCTTCTTGGTGTACTTTTTTAAATTGCTTTGCGCTCACCATTTTCTTTCACGTCATGTCATTTCCTCGCTGAGGTGGGATGAAAAGTTACGTGTTGCACTCGAGTGAAAAGATTTTTCACCTCGTGCTCTTTTGATTCCCTCGCTGACGCTCAGGATTCTAATTTTTGAACCACTCGCTGCGCTCGTGATTCAATTTTAGAATCCTTCGCTTGCTCGGTCATCAAAATTGAGCACGCGGTAAAAAAACAACTTTTCACTCTTGTATAACAAATAACTATTAAAAATCAGAGCGATCTGTTTTCTTAGGGAACTCCTAAAACAGCATGAAACAATGTCAATGGGTTTGTTAAAACAAAACATAAAATGCATAAATAATATTATATTTCTAATATATCATCGTTCATAAACGCAGCGGGACGCCCGAATCGTTCGTTAGAGAGCATTTTATTAACTCGGCCGGAATGCAGTTTTAGATTGTTACTGACATCAAAATTTTTCATTATTTAAATAAACTTTGTGATAAAAACGAACAGTATACCTACGCATCTCTAGATATAATGGTTCAATTAAAAACTGAATGGGTATGTGAACTGCAAATAACGGAGAAGTGACCGGAACAAAAATTATACAGAATAATAAGTCTGCTGCACCACGACACATCTCATTTAACAATAATAAACACTTTGTTGTTTTTACCTCTAGATTTTCGCAAAACAATATACAATACAAGGAAAAAAATGCGCAATACAACTGGTCATTATTATAAGATTTGCAATTAAGTCTGTGAAAAATACGGAGCGGCAATCTAAATACCTCTGGCTATACCTATTGCTACTGGAGACACTACTATGTTTTCTCGACAACACCATGGACCGCTATAACAATAATTATATCGACACCATCTACGAACACTACGCTACGTACAAAAGCGCAGCTTTTCACAACTCTACAGGTACTCGTAGAGAATCATTTGAAAAATTGAAATAAAGATAAAAATAACCTTTTTCTCGATCGAAAAAACTTCGTCAAAAAGCGACGTTACAAAAAAGAATGTTGAAAAATGATAATGTAGGAACATTCAATTCACCAACTAAACTTTCCCGTAACTAGGACACGAGGAACTTACGACGATAAGCTTTCAAATCAATTGGAAATGTTCATGTTTAAATTACAATCTTTTATTTAACTTGGCTAGTCGTTCGTTTATTGAAGAAGATTTTGGAATCAAGGGTTTTTTTATGTACACATATTATATTTTGGCTAATTTGAATACATTATAATGACTAATACTGAAAGTGAAAATAATGTACATAGTCGAATAAAATAATAAAATAAAACAATCGGAGTCAATAAGTGTACAGTGTACCTAAATTGAATAAATATAATATTTTGAATGTAGTCGAATAATAAAAATCAAATAATAAATATTATAAATGCGAAAGTTTGGATGGATGTATGGATGTATGGATGTTTGTTACTCAATCACGCGCCAACGGCTGAACGGATCTGGCTGAAATTTGGCACAGAGATAGAATATAGTCTGGAATAGCACATAGGCTACGTTTTATCCCGGAAAATTAAGGAGTTCCCGCGGGAACCAAAAAACCTCAAATGGACGTTTGTTACTCAATCACGCCAGTACTGCTGAACGGATCTGGATGAAATTTGGCACCGAGATAGATTATAGTCTGGAATAACACATAGGCTACTTTTTATCCCGGAAAATTCAAGAGTTCCCGCGGGAACAACAAAACCTCGATCCACGCGTACGAAGTCACGGGCATCAGCTAGTAATGTTATAACTTGAAACAGTAATTGAACTTGAAATTGTGTCTGTTTATTATAATATGCAGCTTCAACTAACAAAAGAAAACCTAACTCATTGTTTTAAGCTTTAAAGCTTTAAAAACAATCGTTAAAGTAAAATATGTTGTTTTTTTCAATACTAATTAACGCTCGGTCAAATAGATCTTCAAATGTTTTTGTACGAACACTTTTAATCAAAAGTACCGTTTTAACAGTGTCCTAACAATGCCACTACACAATCCAATGTTATTATTAATGAAGCTGATAGGGTAGTAACTCGTAAGTGACAATTAAACTAAATTTCGTGAAAGGGCTCTTCACCGAACACGCGTTGGCAACGTTCCTACTGTAACGAACTTTTCTTTACACGTAATTTGGAGACTAAAGTACCTCAAGTACTACAATCGTACTAGAAGTCCTTTAGTCTCCAAAATTATGTACCAACAATGGTCTGTTGTCGGTATCACACTACACTGGTTAGTCGGTTTTAAATGAAATTTATAGATCTTTAAATAGTGCTCTTCATTTTCTTCCGTTTCTCTGTTGAGGATTTAATAATGTTTCAGTATAAATATTATGCCTTAAGTAGTTTCTCAAAAAACTCTGCCTTGTCTTAAACTCTTGATTCTTGACACACAGAGAGACAGACAGACCAACGATAATGTGATCCTGGTTCTGTTTTTCCATACTGAGGAACGGAACCCTAAAACCAAACGAACTCATAATTGTTTTATTATATACATAATGTAAAAGAAAATAAATCTTATTTCTACACATATATGTTTCCATGTATGTTATACGTAGCCAGGAACTCATATTGATTAAAATCCTATATCCAGTTGTACTTTCATTTAAAGCCGAGTGTACCCCGCGGCGGTGGATTTCCTCCAATAAGGGACAGATTTAATCTTTTCTGATTGGAAATTTATCCAAAAGGAGCTTACATAATCTGTCGCCTTGCGGCTATATATTTGTCAGTACCTACCTGCTGCAACTTTGTTCAGTTAGATTTTATTATTATAACTCTCTTTAGAATGCCACTAAAAGTAAACTGTTTTATAAGTCACAGATAATAGAAAATATTGCTTCGTTTCCTGCCAAAAACCTGAGAGTCTTCACTCAATAAACATGGATGATACAATAAAATGCCATCAACAAAATTGATTCGGATAACTTTTTTCGTATACAAATGAATTGATCAAACATCTCTTGCAACGAAAACATCGACTGTTCGGCTTTCATCATTCTTTGTTTAGTTCTCGCAACCGACATTCACAGAGAGAGCTATAAAAAATAAACAAACATCAAAATAATATAAATGATGCGACTAACCTGAGGCAACGCGGTGCGTGCCTCGGGCCCTCGCTCCTGTGTTAGCGAGGTTATAAATTATCTTATACCTCTACGTCCCGTATAATTTTACTACAGATATATCAGCCAATCTCAACTCATCTCTTAAAGGATAAATTAATGTTAATAGTAAAGAATTTTTAAGAAATTTGATACACGTACCTACTTCTAACAAAATTAAGACTCGGTACAGACTACAGATGGTATAAAAAAATAGTCAGTATTTTCCTTATATACTGGATCTAATAAGAATAATAATATAATAATTTTTAATGCTCACATATTTTCATATTATTGAAATGAATATTAGCTTAATGTTCGTTGTGGAAACCAATTAGTTAGTGTTATTTAAAACTTTCATTAAATTCGTTTGATGTGATTGATGTGATTGCATTATTCACCGATATTTCTGAAACTCCATTCAATCGCTCGTCCACAGGCCGTTGAAATTAAACTCTACCGCAGACACATTTAAGAGATCGCAAAAATAGCATCAAAGTAGACACGACCAACCAAAAGACTGACCAACCAAACTGCATTTAACCTACTTACTAATCGCGCATTGGAGCAACGGCGCAGCTCTAAAGTTACAATAAAAACTTAGTGGAAAGTGCTTTTCCTTTGAAAAAATATTTAAAAAAGCAAAAATCTTTTTTATTACCAAAAAAATATATAATGTAGCAGGTATGAACAAATGCATTCCAAGACAGGAAAATAAAGTAAATGGTCAGATTCAGTACATCACATCGAAGAATAGCGTTGAAAAATGAAAAAGTTAAAAACCATCGACAGACATGAGCTACGATATGAAATATTTTCTTATAAAAAGTGATGAACATCAAAGAGCTCTATTTATTTATTTTTTACACCTCGGGGCTGTGTCATGACGCATGCGTACTTATATTTTACGTCATGTATTTTTTGTATAAGAATTACCATACGATACTGGAAAAAAGCTGGGTAAAGGATTGTTAAAGACCTAACATATTAATATGTGGTTGGACAATCGATGTTAACGGATGTTAACGTAGAGGCTAGATCGCAATCACACGAACCGGACAAGACAAAGCGTCTGCGGGAAACGTCCGCGTCGTAGGTAATGGACGTTTTGTTTAGTCTCACTAGTATGTGTAGCTTATTGTCCGCCAGACAAAATTATTTTGTTTATTGATAGTGTTTTGCCCACAGTGACTTTTTAAATCTTGTAGTATATTGGAAGGCGGAATTGGTGGCGCGCTCTCGAAAAGGCCTATGTCCAGCAGTACATGCATACCTACAGGCTGATGGATGGATGGAGTATATTATTTTGTTGAGTAACATGGACCATTCATACATGATATTAGTTTGATTGTAGTTCCTGCGCACGCGAATCACTTAACATACTCCAACAGAAACAAATACGTCGCTGGCTGCACCATACCATTTACGTCGAAATCGCCCTATAATGCCATGCAATATTTCATTTTTATTTCTCCTTCTATTGTGCTACATCTTGGTATAGAACACTGGCCTTATACGTAAAAGAACGATACAGTAACTCGTGTATTACAATTATAGTACTTATACGTATCTAATATTTTTATATTATTATAATATCGTTTTGCATTTTGCAGATTTTTTAAAATTATAATTTCAATAATTATTGAACTTTAGACAATTTTTGCCTACCAGCGCGGCGTTCATATTTAAACAGCCCTTAAAAATATTATAAGTTAGCACAGAAGTCGCGGGCATCAGCTAGTATTTGTATAAAAATACAATTATGTAACGTGTTAGGTATTTGCTAACTAATTCGCTCGCCTTGAAACCTGAAGTACCCAGATACCTACTTCTACTACTGAAGAAGTAGGTACGGTCTACGTCTACTTCTTTCGTATTTCATCAAGAAATCTCTTTTGTAATACCAATAAGGTTCTTCATTACACTTCCACTTAACAGTAATGTGTATTTATGGACGCTTAGGGAGAAAGTCCAAGATTGAACTACGAGGAGTAGTAAAGGCTTGGACAGACACAAAACGCGACTGCAGCGCAAAGATGTCACACAGATCGCGCGCGTATGCGTGTGCTCGATTTGTAATTACTGTACTTAATCTATTCTAAGTAATTTTATAAGTCTTTGCAAGTTCATATATTTAGTATACTATTCTATTTATTGACAACTAGATGATGCCCGCGACTTCGTCTGCATGGATTAAGTTTATTGATTCCCGCGGCAACTCTTTAATTTTCCGAGATAAAACCATTGTCCTTACCCGGAATGCAACCTATGTTTATACCTCAAAAGCAGTTGAAAAATCAAATTCATAGAAAATGGTTATCAGATGCTCCGAGGATTTTGGGAGGTTCGAGATGGAAATAGTACCAAGAGTTGAGGAATTTATCGAGACGCGTGTGAGCGTTTCAATTTTGAAAATAGGTTAATATATATAAAAAACGGCCAAGTGCGAGTCAGACTCGCGCACCGAGGGTTCCGTACTCAAGAAGTAGGTATAATTACCTTTGTTAATGAACCGCAAAACTAACTTTGTTTGTAGAGGTTTACTGTTAATATCAAAAAATTACGTTTGTTGTATGGGAGCCCCCCTTTAATATTTACTTTATTGATATTTAATTATTTATTATGAAAGGTAATATACAAGTTAATATTCTGTGAAAATTTGAACCGTCTACCTGTTACCGTTTTTAATATTGAGCAAAAAAATACGAAAAAAACACGTTTATTGTATCGGGACCCCACTTAATATATATATTTTTTTAATTTTTAGTATTTGTTGTTATAGCGGCAACGGAAATACATCATTTGTGAAAATTTCAGCTTTCTAGCTATCACGGTCTATGAGATACAGCCTGGAGACAGACAGACAGACAGCGGAGTCTTAGTAATAGGGTCCCGTTTTTACCCTTTGGGTACGGAACCCTAAAAATCAATTGCTGTTTGTTTGTCTCGCTAAAACTCGAGAACGGCTGGGCCGATTTAGCTGATTTTGGTTTTGAAATGTTTGTCGTAGTCCAGGGAAGGTTTAAACTTTGATAAAATATGGAAAAATTGCGAAGAAGATAGGGCAGGACAACGTCTGCCGGGCCCACTTGTAGGTTAATAAATTTTTGAATAGATTTTAATTTCAGTTTTTTTTTTCGTAAATTTTTGTATTCATTTTCAATGCTCCGATTCTTGCGGGGACTGAAAATCTGTGAATTTTTTTAGTATCGTGTAGAGAAGTTACCTTTGAAAGGAATCATTAGTATTTTACCTTGACGTGGCGCGTATTGTGTGTTCGAGCATTATTGTATAGCTTAGTTTCTTCGTTTCTTAAAAGCAATGTAATGAACCGGCTGAGTGTAGTATGTTTTAAACTGAATGGCTCTTATCGTATCGGATCTTTCGTTTAGATATGCATTAAATTGTGGGGATAGGAGATAAGCCGTGTCGCATATTGATGTGCCGGCACCGGCTTGCCTTAAAACGATACACGTATTTTTAATTGACAGACCTATACACCTTCACATCACCGCGTTTAGATTCTCTCGAGATGCTTCCTTATCGAATGATATACCAATTAAATAGACTACAGATATGCCGACTTCAATGTTTGTAGCTACTTAAAAGTTCTAATTATGTATTCCAGTGCTCCGTACTGGCAAGAAGGAAATAGTTGAAAACACTTCACCTCTAGGTCTATGATTTTCTTAATTACATTAACTGCCGCACTCAGAGTCGCTTGTTGTTTATGGAACTCCTTCTCATAGATATATATATGTACTCAATACAAAAAAATCTATACTCAGCAGTTCCTTAAGTAATGATTAGCGACTCGTTAGAAATTATGATAAATTAAGCAGCAATCAGCATAGTAATATAATAATAGATACTTAGTAACTACTACCATTAATTTAGCATTAAAAATCAAATTTTCATGCCATACTTAAAAATGGAATTTATATAAGTAGTATTTGTGTTTTATACCCATAGAAAATTATTAGAATTTTCCCATTACACTTCACTTATATAGAAACTTAGATAGAAACTTTATAATGGGGAAAAGAAAAGAAGCAATTTCATTTTACGAGCTAACTTTAATAAACTACTTAATTTATGTTAATTAACGTTCCCGCTTCCCTGACTTGTATAGGTTGTTACTTTTCAAAATAGAAATTATACTAACCCGTGTTCTCTTTCATGTTATTTTTATTGGAGCTATAAACTTTAGTCAAGCCTAAGCATGTTAAATAGCCACATCCCATGGTCAAGTGAATATTATTCGTTCTTTGAATAACGTAAAGTGGAAACTCTATCAAAGGCAGATCTTTTAGACAGATAAGCTATGGAATGGTACATTGATATTTTAAAATATATCAATGTACCATTCCAAAAAAAAAGTCACACCGAAAAAAGAACTGCCAACGTAGAAACGGCGAAAGTGCCAATTTCACCAACTCCGCGTTACGTTTAACCTAGGATTAAAATTGATGTTTTGACAGATGTTGTATAGTAATTCTGTCAAAATATCAATTTTAAACGTTAAACGTTATTCGGAGTTGGTGAAATCAACACTTAGTATTTCTTTCGAAGGTCCATGACGTGGCATAAATGTCAAACAAGAATTTTGTTTGTTACCTGACGCTCCTGCGATAGTAGGTATATTAAAAATCAGTTTAAGGTGTTTATTTGATTTTGTGCGTGCCACATTTCACAAAGAAATTTATCCTCCTCAGAGCAGGTTCTAGTTCTTAGGCGTGTTTTGTCGTTGAAAGAAGTCCTGCGTTTTCTAAAAAATACTTACTTTAGGAAACTTAGTGATAGCTACTCAGTGCCCTTACTAATTCAATCTCATCAACCCAAAAATCGTTTTTTTTTAATTGTATGTCTGATTTATAATAAAGACATAGACATTTATATAAAGAAAAGTCACAAACAAACCAATGAAACAGCTCCACGCGTGTGTTGATCTAAGGTCTCATTAAAATCTATTCATAAATCTTTCCTCGGCGTTCGTATAATCATTTGGTTCCAGAAACACAATAAAAATATTTGTCGAACACGCCTCCCGGCGTTCCGGATATGTAGCGAATAAAAAGCGCTCTGTACTTTAATCCGACATAAATCTCCTGGTGTACAGTAGTTCGGCCGGTGTAATGAAAAAATGTGAACCATCTGTTGCACCCTTCATTACGTCCAGCACGATGAAAGGGCACGAATATAGCTGCGTCAACTTTTTAATGTAATTGAAATTTGGAGGACCCCAAAGTTTTAATTTAAACTCTCCCTACAAAATATGTAACTAAAGGCAAAAATAATCTACGATACATTTTATACGTGATACAACTCGACACATGGTACTATTTTTATCAAAGCTAATATCAACACCCCTTTCTAACTACGTAAGTGGTAACATAGAGTGCTCATAGCATGCTCCATACTTTAACAATAATTCTGTGTCTAAAAAGTGAATTATTTATTTCTGATTCGCCCCTATTATGGGAGACGAGACATGGTCTTTCGCCTAAGATCTGAAAACAAGTGATTCATCGAGTAAATGTCGTTCAATAGACTTGATCGAAAAAATAATGAGCCAAATCGACGAAAGCATTGAAAGAAAGGACTTTTCAGACTGTTTCGAGAATTGAAAACACGTTGTCCTTAGTGCATTGCCTTGAGTGGAAATTCCTTTGAAGGCTACGAAATTGATTTGGAAGAATAAACAAAGATTTTTTATTTTTTAACAAATTCACCTAATTTTTTGGACACAGGGCTGTTCACACAATGGAATTCTTGTCATAAGATAGTTTTGGCAAAGATCGAATAATTGTTCACTTCAACAAATTGTCTTACCACATTAATTTTGTCAATTTTAACTACTTCGGCATGAACCGATACAATTTTATTGCTTGTATCTCATTGATTATTTATATTTTAAAGATTATTTACAAGTTTTTCAGGTTTTTCATTTATAAATTTACTAGCAGACTCGCCTCAGCTAAGCACATAATATGCAGTTGTGTGAATCTTCTCAGAGATACATCCTACTTGTTGGTGATTATGATAACTTAAATCAAATCAAATGCCCAATAAGTATAGGCAAATCGTAATCATTTGACAGCTTAAAACTTATTACTCGAACTATTTTGAGTTCATAGACATTCCTACATGCTTTTTTGGACTTTAAATACGTTTGACTAACGTTTACGATTCCGATTTCCTTACACAATCGGGGGGCAGTTCAGCGCTTTTTGAGTTAAGGAGATACTTGTAGGCTAAGCTTTATAGAGCTTATTAAAACAAGACGCAGACTCTGTTAATACTTTACTCATTAAACTTTAAAGTCTTAGCTGTTAAAGAAAGGTCTTAAGTCTTAACCTTAACCTTAACAGTTGCAACCGGCATACTTTATAACATGTAGTTATAACTCATAATCAATCTCCATAAAATACAATTCAAATCCTAACAATATGTAAAGAATTTAATACCGTTACTTATAGAGACGCATGGGAAACTTGCCAAGCTCACAATTTTTTAAACAATTTTATTTACCTAAAAAAGCTGCTTTGCGAATCCATAAAGACTCGGCTCATTCAAAATACCAGTTTAGTTAGTCTAAGTTTGAAGAATCTGTTTCTAATTCTAAAGACCAGAATGTATATTGTCATTATTCGTTAATTTTATTGTTGTCACAGATCAGAACTAGCAGCTATTCTTTACTTTTGATTTAAATATAAATAATAATAATTTATGTCAACATTACGTTTGAAAAGTGTAAAACATTTTTTTTATATTTTCTAATTTTTTTGAACTTCTCTATTGAGTTTGCACTTGGCGGAGATAGATTTGTTCCTGTCCACACTTCTTAAAATAGGGCAAACAAGACCTCGACCCTCCGCGAATGTGGATCATATTTACACGAGAAAGGGACGCTAAAATGATGCAGCTCATATATATGAAAGAGATAGATTGACGCACACGAAGCGGAAGATTTATCACGTGACTAATACCAAGTCAGTGCGACGGCGGGACGCGGGTCTGTATCCCTCGAGACTTTATCAAACGAGTTTGCTCCCCCATCGCACGATGCAATCTATGCTGAATCGTATTACAATAAATTGTATTAACTCGAAAAATAGTACAGATAGCAAACATCGTCCATCTGCACACAATCGTCCCGTGCATCGCTCTGACGTATTCAACGACCCTCCATTTCCTCAGAGCAGTTCTATGGCAAAATTTATAGATTTTACGAGGGATCATCGGGAAAAGGCGCAGCTTACCACATTGCGAAATATATCATTTTTGTGGGCGGAAATTACGTCATCTGTGCCATTCTATGTGTTGTTCGATGTTGTTTATTGGCTTTTATTTAAAGTTAAAACTATTTATTTCACCACGCAATGTCTCCAGACTGAAATAATAATTTATGATTTACGACTTGTTATGCCTTTAGCGGTTATGCTGCAAATGAAACAAACGCGCACAAATTGTTTTTATTCGACCTATATACATATCTATCGCTTATCTGAATTGAGCAGCACTGGATTTAAAAATCGATGAGACTTACCATGAATATAAATTACCGATTTATCCATAGATCCCCGGAACGATAAAACTTATTGTCGTTAAGCACCTACTGTCCCTCAACCCAGTGGAAGTAAATTGTCCAATTTGGAGCCCAAATAACCAAATGGCGTCAACGCATTGAGATTCTTATCTCCCGCTGAATCTTTGAGATAAATGGTCTGTCAAGGGACGATGATAACTTAATTATTCTGACAACAACTTGGATTATGTAAGGCATCTGTAAACTTTAAGTACATTTAACTTTATTTTAGCGAAGTTTAATTTTTGCAGGGTATATTGTATCTTAATGTTGCATTCATATTTTACCTGCTTGGTGATTAGCAATAGTAAACAAGAACTCTCAAGAAGCAACGGTAAAGTCAAGTTATTATAATTTCTTACAATATTCTTATCTATATCACCACCCACTCTTGGCATTTATTATTCGATAACTAAAACTTGACCCTAATTTTCAATCTCCAAAAAATTCAGCTACGCATTCCGTTAATTCTGTAAATAACTTGGACTTCCGGCCATTTGTTGAGATCTTTCAACAAATTGAAGACCAATAATAATCAAAAGTAAATGTTAGGCAATTAGTCCGATTCCGCCTGCCGTTACGTCAATTAAATCTTATGAGGATTGACATATGGCTTTTATTTAAGGCGATGGGTGTAACCAGATCCTAGCTTGCGCACACGCTCACAAACAAAACAAACATTGCATCTTTAATGGGGCATCAAATCCCGGTCGCATGCAGACTTCGTATAAAACTAATAAATGTACACAATCAATTCCCTTAAAAATACGATGCATCGATCTTTTCTTTCCCTCGAAATTACATTGCATGCCTATTAAATAAATATGAATAGCTTTTAAAGTTCAAATAAGCTTACGAGACTTAGCAAGTTTCCCGATTAAGTATTTTTATAATAGTCATGATAGTTGACAACATATTGTAATGACTATTGGTACGTACTAGTAAATCCCGTTTTCGTCCTAGTTTACAGGCGTAAATAATTCTCTTATTAAATTGCTAAGCGTGGCTTCTGGTCGTTACTCGTTATTCACTTTTAGATATGTTAGTAGGTGTAGAGATTTGTTAGTGGACAACGGCAAAACCAGAAGCAAGAAATGGTTCGCTGTAGCCTGTAACCGAGCCACCTACGTGCTTGCAGGCCGCCCGTCCCGATGCACCGGAACCAATTGCTCCGTCACACTGCCACGAAATGCGCCTCAGTCATGCTTCGGTTAATTAAAACTCAACGGGACGTCACGACACTTGCCCTACTCATAGATGCATCTCTCGAAAGTCACATTCTCAAGCGACATTTCTCTTTGTGTCGTATTTCGTAAGGAGATCAATGCTCTTCATTTTGACTTTTGGGTGTTATTGATCGAATGATAGCACCTACGCTTTTAATGGGATTTCTAATTGAAGAGAAATGCGGGACCATTAATGTATTGCAGGAAAAATTTAACAACGTCCTTATAATTTTTTTTCTTTGTTCCAGCATTATCGTCAATTAAAAGTAATATAGACAATTCTAATTGTATTCTGGTACAAGATGTAAAAGCAGTTACTCACTCGCATGGAATAAGAGACGCTCTATCAACATCCTCACCATCAGATGGTATGTATTTTTTTTCATTAACAGTTAATACTTAATTCCTGAGACGAATTTGCAATTCAATTTGTATATTTTTCAGAATCAATATCAACCTCATCATTAGGGTGGTCAACGACTGCAGAAGCAGCATTAGAATCAGCAGTCATACCTCAACAAGCACAACAAGCTGCACCACCACCTTGGTCACCAGCTTTAGAAGTAAGAGACTTTGATGAACTTCACAGTGCCACAATACCCGCTTATCAATTTTGGAGTTCCGAATTTCGCAACAAACAACCAGCATTTGTTAGTCTTAATTTTACGGTACCCTGGGGTGCAAATTTTGCCGTCTATGGAAGAAGAAATGTGGCTCCGAGTGTAACTCAATATGACTTCGTCGAATTTATCCGAGGCGGCAGGGTTGATCACCGACTAAGAAGAAGAAGAAGCCCACACAGACATGACTCATTTGAACGTACTTTAAATGACTGGGACGCGTTATTAAGCACGCTTAGTCCATACCAAAGATGGAACCATACGATAAGCAAGCGATCTACAGATATGAGGGTAAATGTTAGTATACTACAATACCTTGACACGGGAAGATGGTTTATATCGATATATAACGACGAACTTCAGCCACATCACGTCGAAATGATTGTTTCTGAAGCAGAAGGTGTTACGAATTCTTGTCCTGATGATTGTTCTGGCCATGGATCTTGCTATCTTGGAAAATGCGATTGCATGGACGGATTTGAAGGACACGATTGTTCGAAAAGTAAGCAACTAATTGAAACAAATGACCTTAAAGTGCAATGATCAGCATATATTATTACGATACGATATATTATAACTGTTATAATTTTGCAGGTGTATGTCCGGTACTTTGCTCAGCTCATGGCGCTTACGCCGGTGGCGTTTGTCACTGTTCTGAAGGTTGGAAAGGAGCTGAATGTGATATACCAGCTCATGATTGCGAACCTGCCGATTGTTCTGGTCGTGGGCAATGTGTAGCCGGGCAATGTAATTGCAAGCCTGGTTGGAAAGGGACAAAATGTGATGAAGGTTTGTACCTACTATAGGCACCTCGTTAAATCTAAAGGAACAATCATCTTTTCCATCTGTTTTTTTGTATATTATAACACTTGTTTTGCTATCTTGCAGAGGACTGCCTAGATCCTACATGTGGCAATCATGGTTCTTGCGTCCGAGGTCGTTGCGTTTGTCGAGCTGGTTGGCGAGGAGCAGCCTGTACTGAGCGCGATGCACGTGTCCAGCGGTGTCTACCTGCTTGTTCTCAAAGAGGTGTATATGACTTAGATGCAGGAAGATGTGTATGTGATCCACTGTACACTGGCGACGATTGCTCACAAGGTATACTATACTCTAGCATTATTCTCTACTAGCTGATGCCCGCGACTTCGTCCGCGTGGAATATGTTTTTTTGATTCCCACGGGAACTCCATAATTTTCCGGGATAAAAAGTCCTATGGCCCGGGGCCTATGTCACTCTCCAGGTCCTCAACTATACCCATGCCAAAAATCACGTCGATCCGTTGCTCCGTTGCAACCAACAAACCAACAAACAAACACACTTTCGCATTTATAATATTAGTATGACTATGCTACTAATCTTAATCAGGGATATGGGGTTAAAGTTTTTGAATGATTGCCATATCCGGCCAACTGTGATTTTATTTCATTTATTTATTTACTAGATGATGCCCGCGACTTCGTCCGCGTGGATTTAAGTTGTTAATTCCCGCGGTAACTTCTAAATTTTTTGGGATAAAGAGCCTATGTCCTTCCCCAGGATACAACCTACACCTGTATCAAATTTTATCGAGATCGGTTGAAAAGATGGGCCGGAAAAGCGTAGCAGACAGACAGACAGACGGACAGACAGACACACTTTCGTCACATTTATAATATTAGTATAGAAGTATAGATTTAGTTAATGAGACTAATATTGATCAAACAGCGGACATGGAAGACAGGATTAGGCAAAAATTGGGCACACACTCAGTTTTCAATGTGAGTCAACGGCTGTCACAATGGCCACTGTCTTACAGAAATAAAACAGAGCAATAAAAATTCATAAAAGTCTTACTATTTACAGTTGTATGTTCATTGGATTGCGGGCCGCATGGAGTATGTGCAGAAGGCGTTTGCCGGTGCGATGACGGCTGGACTGGGTCACTGTGTGACCAACGACCCTGTGACAGTCGTTGTCACGAACATGGCCAATGCAAAAATGGAACCTGTGTTTGCACGCAAGGGTGGAATGGCAGGCATTGCACATTACGTAAGTGTGTTCCCTATAATGAAACTACCAATCATAGTCAAATAGTAGGTTATATTATAGCATGGATAATTTTGTTCGGCACACGAACAGAATTTAGTTATTTAAGGCCCTGGACAAGACATGCTCTCTCTGCTCTATCTAGAAAACAGTTTAATAGAGTTTTGAAAGAAATATTATATACAACTTTCAGGATCGCGTTACTCGTATTCTAGTTGCAATTATTGACTTCAACAGATTTTTTTGTGCAGTAAAGATTTCTTTAACAGTGAATTAAATAACATTACCATATTTTATCAGCCGGTTGTCCGAATGGTTGCACTCGCCATGGCCAGTGTCTGCTCGAAGACGGCGTGTATCGTTGCTCCTGCGCTGATGGCTGGGCTGGCACCGACTGCTCCATCGCTTTAGAACTGTCCTGCAGCGACAATGAAGATAACGACGAAGGTAATATTAGTAGCAAATTTTTATATTTAGTTATTTGTAACAAAATTATTCTCAAATGGTCTGGATTTAATTGTAAGTTAATTGGTTGACAATGGAACTACCGTTTTGAAGATGGCATGACGGACTGCTCGGACTCTGAGTGCTGCAGCCGGCCAGAATGCACCGAGCATATAATGTGCTTGGCGTCCAACGATCCCGTCGAAGTATTGCTTCGCAAGCAACCACCGTCAGTCACTGCGTCCTTCTACCAACGCGTCAAATTCCTTATCGAAGAAAATTCTGTCCAAAGCTATGCGCATATGGACGAATACTCCGAAGGGTAAGTGATCCATGATTGATTATTATCATTAATTACCACTAATATATAGATATATATAACACCAAATCACTTCATACGTGAAAGATATCGACAGTGTAAATTATGTTTCAAGTTAGTGAGCTCATGAACGATATCTTTTACTTGACTTGTAGGTTTCGGATTGACCTATCGGTTTTGCACAGTTATAAATTGATAAATTGCACCCAATAATATTTGTAGATTTGTAATATCATTGCCATACTAATAATATACGTTAAACTGCAGTGAAAAATACAAAACCTATGATGACATTATATTTAGGAACTAGCACCTTACCAAGTTTGATCCCTATCATCTTCCTAACCTCTCCGAGGATTTGGTGTGGTTATTTTGATTTGATTTATGAAGTGTTTTTAATATTTACTGTTTATTTCACATCTGGTGGAAGTGTTTTGATTTTCCTATTTTTTACAAAGCAACCTTATTGAATTATTATTTGCAATCCCGGCATGGTTATCACTTTCTATCGTTAAGTTTTTAATTTCATTATGTTAAAATCATTATGTTTTCACACCAGATCCGATGTGTTGTGTATTGTCTAATGTTTATCCCTTGTGTGTGTCTTACCCTACCTGTTTGTCTCAATAAAATAAAAGCGTCTGATGAAATAATCGAATATAACTCTGAGTGCTCAAAGCTTTGAAACAGTTTTGTTTGTCTTTCGTCTAGTTGATTAATTAATAGGAAATTAAACAGGAATAGTTTCATTAATTACGACTCAAATTATGACAGATTCTATAAATTGCAATAGATAAGATATGATTCAACTTATTAAAAAAAAAAATAGAACAAAGCTTAACGTCTTTTCAAAACTGATCATAAATAATTTTTCTCTCATGATCTGAGTCCAGCGAATATCATAAAAAATGCATTACGATTTATGAGGACGGTTCAATTCAGTGACAAAAGTTCGATCTCTTTCAATAATAATATAAGACAAAGCAAAACTGAAAAAAATAAAGTAGACAACCCACCTCGCTTTATATGCAAAAGCGCCTCCAAAGTTTGTTTGCATTAAAACACGAGCCGCTTAACTATTTTATTTGTGTTGAATACCTACTCCGGAAGGGTTATATTGCGTTCTGGCATTTGTTTCATTAATTCAACTTTATTGTAAAATTAAAAACAAATTTCACCATCCATCTAACTCTTTTTTAACAATAACCGATAAAGTTACGCACGAGTAGTTTTCCAAAATATTACCAATGTTCATTTCATGCAAAACTAAATAGTGGTGGTGTTGTTCTAATGCAAACGGGCTTCATTCCTTAATCAGTACTAACGAATGAGAAGCAATGAGAATCAGTCATTAAAGCAAGTGTTATAACGCAAGGTAACCAGCGTAGACGAGCGCAACCGGCCGCACGGTCGCGAATCGGGGTGGGGTTGCACTGAGGGATGTAGGTATCTGTGTAGTAATCTGTCCTGTCTTTCTGTGTCCCTGTGCCGCCGTGTGTCCGCCACTCCTAGCGAGTTCTGGAATTCCTTTACACCATGGTAAGTGTCAGTCAGCCCGCCCTCGCCCCTCAGTGTTCAGTATCTGTTAACCTATTCCCTTTTGTTGCAACTCCTGCATATGTGTGTAATGCCGACGCCCGCCGCCTGCCTACTAACTAGCACGCGAACGGCGATACTAACGCTTTTCACTTTTCGTTTACTCCTTTGTCTGTATTCGTTTCATTCTCTATGTGTATGTAACATCTGTATGTCTGTCTTAAATGTTCTTTGTGGTTGCGGCAAAATGATCACATGTTCATTCGTAAATTATGGAGTCGTGGGAAAACGGCGATTCTTTTCAATTATTTTTTGCCGCGACCACAATCGTATTTTTTGTAATATTTGTTCTCGTCTACTGTGCTTCTATTATAGCTCACATAATACTATGATATACTTTTGTTATACCATAAAAAAACTTAGGAAAATCATTTACGCTTTCACGCAAGACGTTAAAAACACAAATATAGGTTAGGCGTAGGGCTGTAATATATACGAAATGAGACGCGAATTTTATGTCGTCAATTGAGCAAAATTCAGCGTACACGCAAATATAGCTTTGAATAAACTTACCCTTTTATGTGTTCCTTACCCTTTGTCTGCGTCTATCATCTGTTAACCAACCCCCTTACCCTTTGCCTCTTTATGTGTTTAGATCCTAAACCTTGTATCTAATCAAAACAACTTGTTAATAATTTACTTCGAATACTTCACAGCGATATTATGAAACACTGTACATTACAACCATTGCTTCCATCAACGGTCATCAAGTACTTACCTACATTTTAGTTTAAACGAATTGAAATTGGTGCAGTTTAAATATTCTTGTAACAAATGTCATCTGATTTCTCAAGTGTTTTTTGTGCTTATTAATTATCAAAAATCAGTTCTTTACAGAAGCTGTCAAGATGTAAGGAGAAAATATCATGCAAACTAGTTAACCATTTATTTATAAGGAAAATCTAACATTAAGATGTATAAGAATTTAGCAATAACCTATGTAATACCTCCTAGCGACATGTTGGATATCATACTCATCTCATACATGTCCACAACCGCTACTATAAATCTACGTGATTTAATCAATGAAGTCGACGCAAGCGCGCCGCTCAAAATAATAAATTGTCTTTCAATAAACCCAAAGTCATTACTCCCATCATTGGAGATTCAGCCAGTAAGTATACGTAATTTTTGTTTTACTATAACATCATCCGATACTTAGAATATAAAAATATATAGTCTAACTTAAATAATTTGTATGAAATTTTAATCCAGGTCTTCAAACAGACTGACAGCTTGTTACAGCACAAATTATTGTAATATTATAAAAATATTGTTAAACTCAAGATTTTTTAATCAATTTTTGATTTAATATTAGAATGCACCAATTTCAAAATGTCGTATTTAAATCAAATAAAAGTACGAAAATAGCTGTTAAATCGTATACAATGAAAATAATATGGTCTGTGTGGCAGCTGTTACATGCATTATTAATTATTATACCAAATACCTATCTAGACGGACTTTTGTTTATGTATGGCTAATATTTAACATCATATTTTCAATCAAAGAAATGGCATAAATATGTAAACGGGAGTCTCAACTAGCTGATCCTGATAAGAGAATGTGCAATGCTAAAAACTTCTTTTATTTTACTTTTCAATTTTTATTTTCATACTTCACTTCCACAGATTTGATTGCAAGTTATATGCGATATAGCACGTTAACCTCAGTCAAAATAGATTTGAGGAAGCTCACACGGCGATATGATTCACACATGAGATCATCAGAAATATTAACGTACCAAATCTTTGAGTTAAAATAAACAAATATTGAATTAACAATTAATAATTTATTAAAAGTTGAATAAGTTATTTATTATATTCATAAAATCTAGTTTATAAAATATAGGTTCATAAAAAAATGAGTGGATTAATCTGCCCACGAAAATGTTCATGGATATTACAAAAGGATTGTATTATCCTTGATCACATCAAATTATATCTTTTGTACTCGCAGTTACCGACCTACTTGGAATTTATTTGAATTCTCTAGATAGCAATTAAGCTTTCTTATAACATGAACTCCTTTAATAATACCTACCGACTAAACCTACGCTCTAGATTCTAGAATAATAAATTGTAATAAACGGTGAAGGTGTATGTTTTTCGCAATTTTAGACATTACAATCTAAAAATTGCGTAAAAATCTGCGTCTAAATATGTATTATGATCAGAACATTAACTTGTTCATTGTGATCATTTATAAGAAGCTTTCTCTCTGCGTCGTATTCCTCATTGCTGAAGGTAGTGACCGCATTTCACCAATCACATAATGACAGGGGTTTTCTTGATATAATAATGCGGTGGATTCCCAGGTCCTTCCGCATACGACGAGTAGGTACTATTTCAACTCATTAACGATTATTATCAGATGTTAATGATAATAACCGGTACCGACACCTTAACTGACGAAGACGTGCTCTCCGAGGCACGGAGGATACGAAAAAGCTGAATTTGGACTTCCATAATTGGGTCACCCAGGTACCGACTTGGGTCAACTTTGCGTAACAATCGCAATCGACTGATATGCGTGACAACTAGGCCACTCGTCCCTCTGTAAATATATCTGTAGTGTTAAATAGTATACATTTTCAGGTGGCTGCTGGACGTACCTACAAAAAAAAAAAATTGATGCGAAATGCATTCTAAAATTAATCTTTAATACCATCGCTCTACGAGGCTTATGATATACAAATCGTATCTTACTGGTAACAGAAACATTTCTCGCACAAGGGACTTGAATAATTCCAGTCTTAACTTCGAGAAAAGTCGCGAAATTCTATATTTTTGGATCTATCCTAAAATTCACCTAGATAACAATGATATTGTTGATCTAATGTCTAAACAATTCAAAGATCTCCAAATTTCAATTAAATTCCAATTCCAATCTAGCCTATGCTGTCCCTCCGATTCTTCCATAACTCTCTATCCTGTGCTTCTATGGGCCACTGAACATGCAATTTATCTGGTTCATCACGCGACCGTATAGCCCCGGACTACCACGCTGGTGTTGATGAGTTTGGGGGGTCCAGAACGAGGCAGATCTCGCCCACAAGTCTTCTACCATACGGCTCACATGACCAGTCCAGTCCCACTTGAGTGAAGCTGCTGCAAGGCCAACGTCGGCTACTAGCGTTTTGGATCGTATGTCTGATTTTTTTACACGATCTGCTAGTTTAACCTAGTATGGGTCTAAAATCCTAAATCAGTATACCTTTATTTATTACTAGCTGATGCCCGCGACTTCGTCCGCGTGGAATATGTTTTTTTGATTCCCATGGGAATTTTTCCGGGATAAAAAGTAGCCTATGTCATTCTCCAGGTCCCCAACTATACCCATGCCAAAAATCACGTCGATCCGGTGCTCCGTTGCAGCGTGATTGAAGGACAAAGCAACAAACCAACAAACAAACAAACACACTTTCGCATTTATAATATTAGTATGATTATTTCCTAGGGGTACAATTTTATCTTTCAAAGATTACGGAGGAGCCGGACATCCAATTCACAAATATTTACTTAAGAAGATCTCGTGCGTAGTTCGTTTTTAAACTCGTGACAAAAATAATTTGACTGTAAAATTTGATAAGCATAGGTTTTTTTACATTTATATCATACAACGATTTCAAAGTTCATGTCCATTTTTCAGACATTTAAATCCACCCTTTCAGAGGTTTTCCGCATGAGAATGGAATATTCGGACATTTTACGTTTCGACTAAGATAACCTGAAAAGATTTGAGGCCTTTGAGCCCTGAGATATGAGTTCAACTAAAAGCTCTAAACTTTACCAAAATTAAATACTCAGTCCGTTTATTTTATAGGAAATGCAAGTATCTCTTTTCTCGTCTTGTTTTGACTCTACCCTTTTTGGATTGAGAATATTAATTCCGATAAAATATGTAACGACAAAGGGCCAAAAAATGTATGCGCAAGTCTCTGATGTAGTGTGTACTTTGCTCGTAACTGTGGTGTTACCAAAGAAACCTGTACTTTTAAATGCATGACAGAAAGCTCTGAAGACCTGGCGGTCCTTTTTTTTACGCTCTTTTGAATTCACGTTGTAAACGACAAACTACGCATACGAGTACTTAGTGCAAAAAGGAATTCTTTTTCATGCTACACGGTCACCACTTGGTAACCACTTTGCGAATTAAGGTCATGATGCCACCTAAATATTTAAAACTAGGTTTGAATTTTATATCCTCTTCTATTATTTTTAAATACCACATACCAGTTTCAACTTTTTACATCTGTACTTAGTACTAAAATTGACTTTTTAAATGTAACATTTATAAGTTTTTTTTTCTACTATAAGTTATGTTAGCCCTTGACATGTCAGTTATAAAAATATATCCTAGCTAAAGCTATATTATGATCCTACCTAAAGCTTATTGTATTAAAATCTTGGCTGAATTAAAAGTACTTCAACGTTACTTAAACAAGCATAATAATATCCGTAAGTAGGTATTTCCATAATATCTAGGCATCAAAAATTAATATTATGCATTTTTTATGTGTAGAGCCAAGGTGAATAACATAAGAGCCACTTAGCAACAATGTAGAGCGACATTAAATAGAATTCTAATTTAGGCGAGCTTTCTTTAGCAGGCTAGGCCAGCTGGTCCGATGAAAACCTATTGTATGTAGCCTGTCCGTCTCTAATTCGAACTTAAATTTTTAGTTTTCATGCAGTAGGTATTTAATACTAATAAACCACCAAGTACCAAGTACCAAGGCCTAAATTAATTAACCGACATCAGCAAAGAACACGTTCTCAAGTGTCGGTCTCAAGGGACGAGTGGCCTAGTTGTGACAACGCATATCAGTCGGTTGCGAATGATAAGCAACGTTGACCCAAGTCGGTAACTGGGTGGTTGGCCGAATTTGGAGGTTCAAATTTGGCCTTTTCGTTTCCTCCGTGCCTCGGAGAGCACGTTAAGTCGTCGGTCCCGATTATTATCACTAACATCTGATAATAAAATCATTACAAAAGCCTAAGAGTTTCAATAAGAGAGTCGAGTAGTATGCGGAAGGGCATGGGAACCCACCGCATTATTATCCCAAGAAAACTCCTACCATTATTTGATGAATGGAAAGGGGTCACGACCCTCAGTAATGAGGAATACGACGCAGAGGGAATTATCAAAACAAAATTAAACTTCTTTTTGAAAAAAAACATCAAACTGTTTAGCTTAAAACGCGTAGGTACATTAGTGGTACATCTTAAAAGAAATGTGTGAATCATGTCGCATTGCGGGCGGTGCTATGATCGGCCCCATCTGATAAGCCGTGTGATGTGCAGCCGAGTGTCGGTGATGCGCGGGCAGGTAGTGTCGCCGCAGGGGCTCGGCATCATCGGGATCAGGGTCTCCGTCGACCGGGAGGCGAGATTCGGGTTCACGCTTACAAGACAGGGTGGATGGTGAGTACTCAGTACCTATAGAACGCGCAACGACAGCACGACGTGACGGCAACGGACAAATGCGGTTCCTAGAAATTTTAATGCTGTATGAAGACATTCACTCGGTGAAACTTGGTTTTTGAGCCGGGATTCTGCTGTCGCGTAGTTCCGATGTAATACCCTCAGAATACGTTTGTTCTGTATTCTGAGGTCCTACCGTGCAGTTGCCATCGCACCACGCTGCCGTTGTGCGATTTTAGATTTTATTGATTTACTTAAGTTTACCAAAAATCATTTTTTTTATTTCCTCCAAAAACATTATTCTCTACTTACTAATTACTATTTTTAACGTATTTAACTATGTTTTGATAAGAAAAAAAATTGAAATGCCCTCCGGAAGCATTTATTTTATGATACCTACTTCTTACCTATTTTAATAACCAGAGGTAGGCAGAATCTTGAATGTACTTTACACCGGCCATCGGTTTTTACACGGAACGTTAGCTGACTTACCTACTTAGTATATTTTTAGCCACAAGTAGAATAATACGATAGTATTGTAGGTACTTGCGTGTAAAAAGAAAGGTCAACGGGCTCGACGCAAGCTGCTGCAATTTCATTGTTTTTAATGTATGTACGTATAAGTATTCCGTATTTTACGATGGCACGTGTTTCGCCACCTGGCGATTTGCACCTCTCTACTGAGTCAGCCAGGGGGTTGAGTTATTCGCAGTTTAGGTACTGTGACTCATCGGGCTTGAATTAATTTTGAATCTTATTAGTCGTCTTCACATTTTGAGCGAGTATTTTTGTTTCGGTATAGTTAAGTATTAACCTGCATCGTCATTGTTTACCTGACTATTTTAGCAATGAAATGGTTTTTTTTTTATTATTTCACGTAGGAAAACTCGTGTTACTTGATACGTCAGGGACTCTACCACCGGTTCTGAAAGCAGATTCTACTCAGAAGAGCCGGCAAGAAACTCAACAGTTGCTCTTTTCTAAAAGGAAAAATATGTCACAATACTTATGTAGATAATAGAACTGAATTAAAAATAAGAAAAACTTGCCAAGTGCGACTCGATTTGCACACCAAGGGTTCCGAGTTCCGTACAATCGTACAAGAGTTGACACCATGTACGTTTTAAATACTTTCGTAAAAAAAGAAACAACTTAAAAAATAGACACTATGTAATTTTCAACTGTGTTACGGTTCATGAAATACAGCCCGCGCTGACAGACAGACGGACGGACGGACAGCGGAAGCTTAGTGATAGGGTCCCCTTGGCACCCTTTCGGTACGAAAATACAATAAATATATTAATTATTCGGTATGTCGCTTCATACTCGTGCGTACAGTATGTACGCTTACTCTGAGTTTTAACATTGCAACGTGAGAGCACACCACGCCAAGTGTAAGCGAACGTCAGAGTAAAATGGACCCAAAATCTCTTGCTTTAAAGTCACAAATTCAGCGTTTGGAGCGCTGGCTGTGAATAAATACACGAAATGATGAAAGGAGCTCTAAAACAATGCAGTTAAGGTTCATTTTACTTTAATGTTCGCTTACACTTGGCGTGGTGAGCTCTCACGTCTTGTTGAACTTGTTTTAGTAAGATCTTCAATATTGTAACTTTCATAATAAGCGCAATAAAATGAAAAAAAAAAGCTTTCGAAAAAATGTAAGTAAGTAATATAGAGCTGCGACATATTTCTGGCAACGTACGAGGTTTCAGCTAGTCCTACCTACATAGCATACGTTGCATGTTTTACCGACATTAACCCAGCTCTGTAAAAGCTGAATGAGTTATTTCTAATCACTAGCTTCAGATGATTAGGTACCAAAATGGCAAAAAGGAATGGTGTATATTTCATTCGCCTGCCCGTCTGTCCGACATTCATAATAGGTATGGTGTCGTTCAGAACTACGTATCGTAACTCGTATCTTAAGTCCTTATTTAAAATTTGAAAAAGCTCTGAGTAATCCTTGCCCGATTTTGGCAAATAAAAGGGGCGGGATTGCGAAAGGAGTCGAAATTTCAAATTGAAGTTACCACTTACTCATAAATCATAATAGTAGATATTATTTCCTTAAATATTTTATATTAAAACCCCTTGGTCTTACATTTCATGAAAAATTACAAAATATCTACGTGCCCCATTAAAATAACCATAAATACCTAGGTACCTACTAGTATATTACACTATGCCTGCTGTATATTATGTCACCGTAAGATTGTAAAAACCGTAAGAGTGTAATCCAACGTTTTTTTTCGATAGATTGTAAACAGTCGAAAGATTGTGAACCGTTCAATGTTTTAAATGTCAATTTTTGAAATATTCATTGTATTTACGTTTTCTTGTCTTTTTCTTGTAGGTTAGGTTAGGGTTCGACATAAATAATCATAGTGCACTTAGGTTCTATCGGGTTAATAAACCTAACAGATTAAAATCTACCGTAAAATAATCCGTTATATTGTAATCATTCGACAGTTTACAATTTCGCGAGTTAGATTATAATCTAACGGTTTTTACAATCTTACGGTGACATATACATATTATTATGTACGTAGCGTAGGTAATATCTACTGAAGTAATTTATCTTTAACCCTTTATGGCGCAAGTCATTATTTTTGTTAGTTTTACGGTCACTAAGTAGCAAATAGGGTATCAATAATGGGAAAAATAATAAAAATAAAATTATTACAAAAAAAGTACGTAAGTAGTTATTATTTTAAAAAAATATATCTGTTGCAGAAATGCAACATTGCATCAATAATGCTAAACAATGTTAAAAAAAGTTAGTTAATATGAAAGTTTTTAAAACAGTTGTTTTGCTTATTATAGTACAAACTAACCCCACATTTTTCGCAAGCAGTTTGTGTATACCCTTTACAGCCTGGAAATTTGCACCTCATTCTATTATCTATCCATACTGGCCAGTGCCCGTATTGGTCCAATCTCACATCTTTCGGAGGAACGTGTTGAGCTGGACCTTTCTTCTTTTTATCTTGGATAAGACTTTCAACGTCATTTTTGCGCTTTGTACGGGTAGTTGTTCTATTTTTGCATAATTTCTCTGCTATAATTACTCTAAATTCACCAGAGCTTAGAGTTTTAGAGGTACCCTTTTCAGTAATTATCCTTCTGTATAAAAGCCAGGAATTACACATGGTCATGTCCAAAAAATGATAAAAAATTCGTAGATACCATCGTTTACTACGGAGTTTGATTTTGTAGTGGCCCATAACACAATCTAGTAGGTCGACACCACCCATATGTCGATTATATTCTGCTACAAAAGGACGTTCAACAGAAACATATTGCTTTCCAGCCCTATCCCACCTTTTTACTACTGATGTTGGGTATTTTCCTGCAAAATTAGATGCTAGAGTAACAATTTTGTTATCTTTCCAAGCAACTACTGCCACGTCAACTCCATTGCAGTTACCGACTTGTTCTCTATAAATTATCTCTGTAAATTAGTTTGGTCTCGTATGAGGTTGATAATGTCTTCAGTGAACAGAAATGAAAATACCTCAAAAGGAGTATCCAAACGAAGTATTTCTGGAGGTAGCCTGTCAGATCCATGAAAACGTAGTTGGTCGTCATTTATGTTCAGGCTTTTCGTTTCCATATGATATTAGCCCTAGGCACGCGATTAGATGTACTTGGAGCTGCTGCAGAACTAGTACTAGGAGAAGCGATGGCCGGATTTGAATAAGTCGCAGTACTACTGAACGGAGTGTTGATGGATGTAGTTTCTACGGTGCTGGCAGCCTGAACTTCCTTTTCCAAGTCAGGTGGTTCCTCTGGGTCCTCATCAGAGCTTTCATGCTGATTCAGCTGGAAGTTGTATGTTGGATCGGCGACATCGTCATCATCGGAATAATCTAGGCCGTCTTCACAATCTTCCCATTCTCTTAGTATAGTTTCCAGGGCCTCAGAAGTCAAATTACGCAAATTTCGATTCATTTTGATCCTAAAAAACAAACATTCAAATTCCAATAAACGGTAAAAAAAATCTATCCCAAACGCGCAATGTTGCATTCATGCAACAAAACAAAAACAGTCCAAAAATCAAAGGAACAGTTGAATTTCGAAAAAAAATATTATTAATTAACGAAATCTATCCACTTACCTTTAACTCATATCAATTTCAATACCCAAATGTCAGTATTTCATCAATAAAAAACGATCTCAAAGAGAACGAAACCAGTTTACACGTGTTCGTCACTACAATTCAAAATAAATACAAGTTGCGACATCTAGTTAGCTAATTTGGTACTAATTTGTTAAAATGCTTTGTTGCCGATATACAACACCGAGTAAATTCGATCTATCGGGGTTTGGTATATTTTTGTGTCATTTGAAATGGTATGTTGCGGAAGTGCAACATGGCTCCATAAAGGGTTAAAGTCAAGCCCCACTACAGATGCAAGGCGAGTCGAGGCACGTAGCGGCAGATATTCTTTGTATCAGTTTGTATGGAGCGGGGCCCACTTATGCGATGCGGCACGGAGAAACACTGCGACATAATTGTACAAATAATACCTACTTGCTGCTGCGTGCCGCTACGCGTCGCGCCTCTGTAGTGGGGCTAGACCTTAACTGTCTCTGATCGCGTGCTTCCCATATATTTAAATAAAGAAGAACCAACAATCGCGTAGTAAATATTTGATCCTTCAATACCCGTGCAATCATTATTAATTTTCCGATACGGTCATTACAAATTTCTTACACTAAATCGAATTAAAGTTTTTAGACAAAACTACACGGATATTTATATTTAACTACTTAGTTGTTTCAATGTAGATTTTACTGTTTGTTTTTATGTTCATTTGCTATACATACAGTGATAACCTCAAAAACGGCGTGTAAACGTAATTAAGCTGTATTACGGGCAATTTGTGAAAAATATTATATTATACAAGGGGCTGTTAAGGGAAGGTCATGAATATGCTAATTTTAGGACCAACCTTCTTTTACAAAGAATACTTACGCAACTCAAATAATACAAATTTCAGTTTGTTAGACATTACGTAACATTCCTTAATAAAGGTAGGTACGTAGGTAGATAAATAGGGACTGTACCTGCCTACGTACAATTTAAAAAGACGCCTACCTACTTTGTCAATTAGCAATCCTATAATTATATATAATAAAATATAGTCCTTTGGATTCTATAATATTGTCATCAATATTATTATAGGTACCTTATGTATAATAATATTTATTATTTCAGTTTCAGACATAATATCGATATTTTAACTTTAATTATGATAACTTTACTCAAACGTATTTTAAATTTTAGTCGGACAGACTACCTAGGATTAGGTACCTAGGCAACCTAACAGGTACCTATAACTGGGTAGGAGATACTTTTCAAAAATTTCTTTGTAGGTAAAAAAGCCTGCATATATGAATTTTGCCATCGCAAATAAGTAGGTTGATAACAAATCCAATTAGTAGCCATAACTAGGTAAATATTTCATAGATCTTATATTGCCCTTTTCAGGTTCGACGTGCTAGTAAACGGGGGTGGCGCTGTCACCTTACAGTTCCAGAGATCTCCCTTCAAGCCTCTACGGAAGACGGTGTTCGTGCCTTGGAATCAAATTGTAGTTCTGCCAGCTGTACAAATGGAGCTCAGCGATGACAGCATAAAAGTGCCTACACCGAGGTAAGCACTAAGCAGTGAATTTGAATATATCCCACATTTTCTTCGTTAACATTATTCGTCTCAACCAATAGACGACCACTGCTGGACGAAGGTCTGCATGGGTTTCCACAGGGCACGATCTTGTGCCTCTTGCTTCCATTCCAGCGGCTTCTAGGCCCGCATTAATAAACCGATATAAACTAAGAACAGATTCTCAAGTATTGGTCAATCTATGTTTAAGATCGGTTTTTATCATAGAACTAGCTGATGCCCGCGACTTCGTCCGCGTGGAATAAGCTTTTTTAAATTCCCACAGGAACTCCTCAATTTTCCGGGATAAAAAGTTGCCTATGTCACTCTCCACTTCTTCAACTATACTTACCCATGCAAATAATTACGTCGATCCGTTGCTCCGTTGCAGCGTGATTGAAGGACAAACCAATAAACAAACACACTTTCGCATTTATAATATTAAGTATGATGACCGATACTTTGAGGGCCTGTTCCTAGCTGATGTCGGTTTATTAATACGGGCCCTAGCTAGAGCTACTCGCTTGAGATTGTCCGTTCACCTAGTTGGAGGTCGTCCAAAACACCGCTGTTGGGTGCGAGGCCACCATTCAAGCTCCTTAGGACCCGAACCGAGTTTCTTGCTGGTTCTTCTCGGTAGGAACGACATTCCGAACCAGTGGTAGATTCATTCGGCTATTCATAAGTACTTGTAAAAAGTCTATTTGAATAAAAAACATTTGTATTTGTATTTGAACGCCTATTGGTTCTTCGAACTATGTGCCCCGACCATTACGACTAAGCTTAACAACTCTTCGAGCTATTTCAGTTACACTGGTTCGCCTACAAAGCTTCTCATTCCTGGTTTGATCACATTAGGATACTCCAAGCATTGCCCGCTCCATCTAGCACTGTGATTTTCGGCACAATTTTCATAAATGGTCAATAAAAATCATAAATATGGTATTTTGTCTTTATAATTATTTAAAAATATTGTCTTTAAAAACCTCAAACCATTTACTATCAAACTCTAAATCACATCCATTGTTTCATTTGAAATTGAGCAATGAATTCATGAATGCGGGTGGTGGTCCACCCGCATCGCGCCAATAAGAATTGACTTGACGCAGTTAAACCTTAACGAAACCTTAAAAAAGATTGTACCTGAGTACTTGTTTGAAAGTAAATTGCTACATTTTCCCATTTCAGGTCACCACCTCGTCTAGACTGGTCTCCGATGCCGCAATGGTGGGAGTCTGAGACCCCACCGTGCACTGCGCACGATCACGAGCGCCTCAGGCCAGAAGTTGTGGCTATGCCAGCGTTAGCTGCACCAGCCGTCTCTTCTCCTACTACAACCACAGTTATTTATCCAGAAGCACAGGTGAATAAACAATCCAAATCAATGATCCTCTCTTTTTTATAGGAAAGAATCCTGCCTGACGAAGTGTTGAGCGCAGTTGTCTTACGAGTAACGTGCGGAGGTCCCGGGTTCGATCCCTGGCAGAGTCAATTTGGAAATTTATAATTTCTTAATTTTAAATTTTCCCTGGTCTAACCTGGTGGCATGGACTGGTGGTGGCAAAGCGATTTAGCGTTCCGGTATGATGCCGTTCTAAAACCAATTAGAGGTATGGGTTAAATATAACTGCCATGCCCCTAACAGGTCAGCCAGCTACCATCTGAGAACGCATCATCATTTACCATTAGGTGAGACCGCAGTCAAGGGCTAGCTTGTGGATTAAAAATAAGAAGAGATGGAAACTTATCTACTTACATGTTCTTTCTTTAGTGTTCAAAACTAACTTAATTATCATTCATGATTTATCAAATCTGTTGAGGACCAGTAATGGATAAGACATAGGTACATAGCTTGTCATGTACTCATATACTCTTGTATTCGGATGTTCCATCTCTTGACGATACTTTGTCGATAGGTAAAGGAAGAGCGTAGTACCACCACAAAAAGACGTCCATCGGGATTCATTGACGTAGGTATATAAGTGCAAAAACGAATTAAGGAAAGAACCTCCAAAAATCTATGTATTTTTCATCATGCTTATCTTCTATGTAATCTCATCATCATCACTACAGCCTATTAACGTCCCACTGCTGGGCACAGGCCTCCATTCTCATAGGAGAGCGGGAATTAGAGCTTAGACCCACCACGCTGCTCCAATGCGGGTTGGCGGGCTTTAACGATTATTATCATGTTAGTGATAATAACCGGGACCGACGGCTTAACGTGCTCTCCGAGGCACGGGGGTGAAACACCACCAACTTCCAACTCCGGGCTGGCACTGAGAATTTCTTAATAATTGAAAAACCCAATACCTAACTTTTATGCCCGACCGGAAATCGAACCCAGGACCTCGATGATCCGCAGTCGACTATGCTAACCACTAGACCAACGAGGCAGTCTATGTAATCTATTGATAGAAAACTTGAAATCATTTCAAGCATTCCACCCAGTAACGAAAGTAGTTCTTGCGTAAGCCTCTAACTAGTACTTGTTACCTATTAAAATTGTATTTTCTTTTTCAGATCGTTAGCGAGTCTATCGGAATACCAGGTTCTTCGGTAAAACTGACCTACCGCTCGTCACAAGCAGCTGGCTACCTTTCGTGCGTCCACGTCCAGCTAACGAGGAGGATAGTCCCTGCTTCTCTCACTCGCGTTCACGTACGAGTGGAGATCGAGGGCTCCCTTCACACTCATACCTATGAAGCTGATCCGGATCTAACCCATGTGTTTGCTTGGAACAAAAGAAATGTCTACAAACAGAAGGTAGCTAATTAATACCTTCCATCAGTGGAAATAATTCCTTTTACTTTGTCTTTTATTTTATACTAGCTGATGCCCGCGACTTCGTCCGCGTGGTTTAAGTTTTTTGTTATTCCCGCGGGAACTCCTTAATTTTCCGGGATAAAAAGTAGCCTATGTCACTCTCCAGGTCCTCAATTATACCCATGCCAAAAATCACGTCAATCCGTTGCTCCGTTGCGGCGTGATTGAAGGACAAACCAACAAACCAACAAACAAAGTGACTTTCGCATTTATAATATTAGTATGATTCGGTTGAACTGAGGCAATACCGCGCGAGATACGATCACCTCGAGAGTGGTCTAAACAAACTTGGCGCGGATGGCTTGGCCAGCTTAGGCACCTATTAATAATGTCCTCCTTATAATATTATAATATATATTATTATAATATATATTATACTAGCTAATGCCCGCGACTTCGTCCGCGTGGTTTAAGTTTTTTGTTATTCCCGCGGGAGCTCCTTAATTTTCCGGGATAAAAAATAGCCTATGTCACTCTCCAGGTCCTCCACTATACCCATGCCAAAAATCACGTCAATCCGTTGCTCCGTTGCGGCGTAATTGAAGGACAAACCAACAAACCAACAAACCAACAAACAAAGTGACTTTCGCATTTATAATATTAGTATGATATTATAATATATAATCGAGATATTATAGTGCACAAGTGTGTGCACACAGGTGCACTCTCTGTTCCTTTACTCTCATAGCCATTAACTCCGGGCTCGTACTGAGAATTTCTTGCCAGAAAAATCCAATACTTGTTATGGCCCGACCATAGACTCGAACCCGGAACCTCGTCGGCCGCAGTCGAACATGCTAACCACTAGACCAACAAGGCAGTTAGACACCTATTATAGTTTCTTTGACAATAAGAAAGATTATGATTTCAGGTTTACGGACAAGCACAAGCCAAAATATCTATTGGTTACGAATACACAACATGTTCATCAGTTGTATGGGAAACGCAAACGGCAACTCTCTCTGGATTCGACGTTGACATTTCTGATATTGGTGGATGGGGCTTAGACATACATCACCACTATAATTTCCATGAAGGCATACTGCAAAAAGGAGACGGCGGCTTATTACATCTAAAACAATATCCGAGAACAGTACAGGTATGTTTTTATGAATCTACTAGGATACGGCTGAATCCCACATGAAATAAAACAATTTCGAAAAATCTGGAACAACAGACTGAAGTTTCTTTATCAAATTGCAGGTTGTAATGGGTACAGGGCTTCAAAGATCTCTAAACTGTCCTGACCACTGCAATGGCAAGGCAGCTGATTCACTTCTCTTGACACCAACTGCACTTACTTCAGGACCTGATGGATCCCTGTATGTTGGAGACTTTAATTTCGTACGTCGCATTACTCCCGAGGGCGCGGTGACTACAGTACTGCAATTGGAGTGAGTAAACCACAAACAAACCAGCTTATTGAAATAGAAGCACTTTATACATACCAACTAATTATTATACAATTTATGTGATTAATTTTTCAGAACGACCCAAGTCGCATATCAATACTACATCTGCATCTCACCTGCAGACGGATATCTTTACATATCAGATTCAGAAAGACACCAAGTTAGAAGGGTTGTAGTTTTGGACAAGGTTCGCGATCCAGCAACTAATTCCGAACCAATAGTAGGCAATGGTGATCGATGTGTACCCGGAGATGATTCCAACTGCGGTGATGAAGGACCTGCCATTAAAGCCAAGTTGGCCCACCCTAAAGGTAAACATAACTTTAAAGGTCACACGAAGCTAAAAGATCCGCTTATGACGTTTTTCACTACCTATTGAAATTGCGAATAGCTTCAGCTCAACGAATCGGTTGAATCGAGCGCGTTAGTAGAGAGCACATCAGCGACGTCTACCACATATTTTTATCTGCGCCCTCGATACCGCCAAGTACCAACCCGTACATTTTCATTTTCTGAAAGTACTGGTAAACTGCGTGTTATAAATGCGGATTGTCTTATGATATTTGATGAGTCTGTAAATCCTTTGGATAAATTAGGCAAATAGAGACCGACAACTAATCTAATTCTTAAATTATTTCTAGGTCTTGCTATAGCAGCAGATAGAACGATGTACATCGCAGATGGAACTAATATCCGAGCTGTAGATCCAAGTGGTATTATCCATACACTTGTAGGCCACCACGGACATCATAATCATTGGTCACCGGTTCCTTGCCGCGGCGCTATTGCTCCATACGAAGCTCAACTACAGTGGCCAACAGACGTCGCCTTATCTCCACTCGACGGATCACTTTATTTTATTGACGACCGAATCATACTCAAATTAACAGTCGACATGAAAATCAAAGTTGTTGCTGGTCAACCGTCTCACTGTCGACTTGGTAATGATGGCAAACCAATTACGAAAGCTACAAACAGAACAAATACAGAATTCAGAGAAGACTCTAACTTAGGCACTATTTTAGCAATAGCATTCGCACCCAGCGGTGTCCTTTACGTGGCTGAATCAGATTCAAAGAAGACTAATACGATAAAAACAATTGATCCTTCTGGAAAGATTATGCACTTCGCTGGAAAGTTACAAGAAAACATGAAAGAGCTTAGCTGTGAATGTAACTCGTCTATTTCGGCAACAGTTGTGCCCATAAATCCTCGTGATGAAGGCGCAGGATGTCCGTGCAGGCTGAGTGTCGCCGCTGGAGATGAACCACCAACTAATACTGAAACTTTATTATCGTCCAATGCTAAATTCCAAACAATTTCTGCATTAGCGGTTACTCCGGATGGAGTACTCAACGTCGTCGATCAAGGTATTTTCTTCAACATTAAAAAAAAACAATTGAGATATAAATCGTATTAATTCAAATACACTTATTGAAATTAACTTTTTTTACAGGGTCTCTGCACATTTTGGCTTTAAAACACTACTTGCCCTCTCATGATGAAAATGGAGAATTTAGAATACCATACCCTCCTACGTCTGAGATTTACGTCTTTAATCGATATGGACAGCATATTACAACCAAAGATTTAACATCTGGAAAGACTAGATATTCATTTTTGTATTCGAAAAACACTAGCTTTGGAAAATTATCAACAGTAACTGATGCGTCGGGTAACAAAATTCAGCTTTTACGAGATTATAGTAACATTGTAAGCTCTATTGAAAATACTCAAGATCATAAACTCGAACTGAAAATATCCGGAATTGGTTATTTAACCAAATTAACTGAAAAGGGATCTGCGGGAATTGAGCTAGATTATGATGCAAACACTGGCCTACTTAATAGCCGATCAGGGGTACGTAATTACTCATATTGCTGTATTGAGAATTTTAAAATTAAGATATTTTTTATAGTATTACTACAACTTTCTTTTTATGACTTTGTAGGCGGGTGACACTGTCATATACAACTATGACGAACTTGGACGCGTAACGAAGATAATTATGCCTTCAGGAGAACAGGTGCACATAACGTCTGGTTTAGCCAAAAATTACGGTCTTGCAGTTACAGTTTCAAATCCAACCAGTACTATTCCAGTAGGAGTAGCGAAGAAATGTGAATACGTACTGCATGGCCAGTCCTTCAAGCAAATCACAATTAACAATGGAAAACAAATTACAGAAGGTCGTATGTTTACGAACAACACTTTAGTCATTGATACACCTTGGTCAGGAAAGTTTGAAAGTATTGCAGCTGCAAAACATCCCTTACTCGAAGCTGCTTTGCCCATCGAGGCTGAAATGCTACATATGTGGTCACATCAAACTACAACGTTCGGAGATGGACTAATAAACAACATGTATTCATTATATACTCTGGTAGGTGATGTAAGGAACCCACAGCAAACTTTGAACAGAGAGATTTGGGTGAACGACTCAAGAGTCCTAATTATTGAATTTGACCAATTTAAAAGCAGAGAAACCTTCTTTAATGCTGACCGGATACCTCTTTTTACCACTGCTTACGATGTGGCTGGTTTGCCGTTATCCTTTACACCTCATGGGGCTGGAGCCCCGCTTAATATATCCTATGACAGATTTTATAGAATTAATGGTTGGAAATGGGGTGTCACTGAAGAATCCTACAATTATGATCCACATGGCATGCTGTCTGAAATAACAAGCCCACAAGACGGTACAAAGTTCATTTACTACAACGATGGTAACCTCGTCTCTAAAATTACACTGGCAAGCCAAAGGAGTTTCAAGTACGCATACGACGGAGATGGTGGACTAACTCATGTGATACTTCCATCCGGAAAAAATCACTCATTCAGTGTACAACCTTCTATAGGATTTTTGCGAGTCACTTACACACCTCCAGGTTCATCGAAGAAGTACTTGCAACATTATTCGCACACTGGGGAATTATTGCAAACAGTTTTCCCAGGTGATGGAGCAAGAATTATCTACAGATATTTTACAACCAATAAAATATCGGAAGTTGTTCATGGAGATGGTCAAACTCAAATTCACTACTCTGAAAATAGTGGTTTGCCATCTGAAATACTGCACGTAGACCGTGACATTGACTACAGATGGGAGTCTACCTATGCTGGTGGTTTACTTGTAGAAGAAAGGCTTGATTATGGCGCTAAGACGGGATTAAGCAATGCCAAAATTATTTATGAGTATGATAATAATTACAGAACAACTGCAGTTCAGGGTCGAATTGGTGGTCAAACATTAATTCCACATCACATAATATATAATAGCAAAACTGGTGCACCAGAAGTTTTAGGACAATTTACGGTATCTAAACAAAAATGGAATGAGACCTCAGTGTATGACGGCATCGCCATGTTCTCTAGAACACTTAATAACCAGTTCCTCGAAAAAGAAATTACAGTAAATATTCACAGAATGGAAGTGTTCCGAATGGAATTTTCTTATGACCGTCACGGCAGGATTTCGCAAACCCGAACACACACGAGAAATGTAGGAGTGAACACTTACACAATCGTAAAGAATTACACATGGGACTGCGATGGTCAATTAACAGGCGTGGAAGCACAAGAACCCTGGGGATTTAGATATGATGACAATGGTAATATGCTATCACTAACATACAGAGGCAATACAATTCCCATGGAATACAATGACATGGATCGTATCATCAAGTTCGGAGAAGGCCAATATCGTTACGACAGTCGAGGATTCGTTTTCCAAAATGCAAGAGAAGAAAGATTCCAGTACAACGCTAAAGGACTACTGATTAGAGCAACAAAAAGAGGAAGATTTGATGTTCGATATTACTACGATCATCTGGACAGGTACTTACGTAAACATTTTGCACAGTAAAGTTTCCTAGTGGGTAGTTTCACCTTAGACAAACAAAAATAACAATATGTTGTCCTTACAGACTATCAACAAGAAAAGATAACTTTGGTAACGTTACCCAATTCTTCTACACAAACAAGGAAAAACCTCATGAAGTCAGTCATATTTATTCACCTCGGGAGAACAGATTTATGACACTTGTATACGATGACCGAGGTCACCTTATCTATACTCAGGTAATTTATGTACCTACATTTTGCCAATCCTGTGATAAAATGTCCAATTCGTCCATAGAAATTCCTCATCATCATCATCATCATCTCAGCCTGCGGACGTCCACTGCTGAACATAGGCCTTTCCCAAAGAACGCCACCACACCCGGTCCTCAGCCTTCCTCATCCAGCCACTTCCCGCCACCCTCTTAATGTCGTCGGTCCATCGTACTGGAGGGCGCCCCACACTACGCTTACTTGTATGTGGTCTCCACTCCAAAACTTTCCGGCTCCAGCGGCCATCGCTCCTTCGACAGGCATGGCCTGCCCACTGCCACTTCAGCTTGCTAATGGCTTGGGCTATGTCAGTGACCCTGGTTCTCTTACGGATCTCTTCATTTCGGATCTTGTCCTTAAAAGAAACTCCTAACATAGCCCTCTCCATAGCTCTCTAGCGACTTTAAATTTGTGGATCAAGCCTTTTGTTAGTGTCAACGTTTCAGCGCCATAAGTGAGGACGGCAAGGACACACTGATTATAGACTTTCGTCTTCAGGCATTGAGGTACTGACGATGAGAAGACCTGACTTAATTTTCCAAACGCTGCCCGGCCCAGCCGTATTCTTCTGTTGGCTTCTTCGTCGAAATTGTTTCTACTCAGTTGAATGATCTGGCCAAGGTAGTTGTGTTCAGAAACAATTTCGATACCAACATTCTCAACGTTTATGGGTAACGGGACAACATGTTGGTTGAACATAACCTTGGTTTTGTCCATGTTTATCCCGAGACCGACTCGTCTAGAAGAGCGACTTAGGCTACTCAGCATCTGCTCCAGATCTTCTGGAGTCTCCGCCAAGATAACCACGTCGTCGGCGAACCGTAGGTGTGAGATGTACTCGCCATTTATATTAAGACCTCGTCCTTTCCAGCCCAGCGTTTTGAAGAGGTCCTCTAGAGCACTATTAAATAGTTTTGGGGATATTACATCCCCCTGTCTAACCCCCCTTCTCAAGTTGATAGGTTTTGTTTGCTGGGACTGTACTTGAACGGTCATTGACGCAGTATCGTAAATACATCGCAGCACCTCGATATAACGCCAATCGACCTGGCATCTCTGCAGTGACTCCAGAACAGCCCAAGTTTCGATAGAGTCGAAGGCTTTCTCGTAGTTCACAAAAACAAGGCAGAGTGGGAGATTATACTCTTCCGTATTCTGTATAATCTGCCTTAAGGTGTGGATGTGTAGAAATTCCTAATATAACTTAACTCACCTCAATTATATTTTATTTCAGGTTGCCCGCCATAAGTATTACATTGCCACAGACCAATGTGGAACACCTGTAATGGTTTTTAATCAGTACGGAGAAGGCATTCGGGAAATCATGAGATCACCTTATGGACACATAGTCTACGACTCAAATCCGTATCTATACCTACCTGTAGACTTCTGTGGTGGACTATTAGATCAAGTGACGTCACTCGTCCATATGGAGCACGGAAAAGTTTATGATCCTCTAATTGGACAATGGATGTCCCCTCTCTGGGAAAATCTTATAGAAAGAATTCATTATCCTACACATCTGCATTTATATAGATTTAATGGAAATGACCCAATTAACGTTCGTCCACAAAATAAAAAACCAACAGGTAAGAATTGTTTGTAAACCTAGAACTTATTAAGATCTTAGAAGGTATGAGGTATGTAGATACCTCATACGCCACTCACTATATCACTTGAGCCGGTGATACATGATTGAAGTAAATTGATGCTGGGCCAAAGGGCTAAAAAAGCTAAAAGCTAATTCCTTTAATCGAAGGTGACTGGTTAAAAATCTTCCAGGCTTTTAAACTTGATTCATTTTCTTTACAGATCACTTATCTTGGCTGAAACTATTGGGCTACGATACAAAGAGCTTGGCCCCTCAACTTTATCCTGATGAACTTCCTGGTGGATCTATATTGCCGAGTATTCCTCGCGGTCGCCCAGTGTGGGGCACTGCGCCCGTCGATGGAGGACCAAGTCTTCCTTCAGCGATGTCACTGCTGCCAAGCGTCATGATCGAATCAGGATTTTTATCACATATGTCAAACAAGAGAATTGCCGATTTCCGAAGTCTGTCTATACCAGCCATGTCCGCGCTAAAGACCGATGGCCTTAATCTTGCACCAAAACGAATCGGCTCCGACTCCGAGCCACCTTTTGGACGCGGAATTCTGATTTCCCGAAATTCAAGAGGGCGGGCAGTAGTGAGCACTGTTCCTTCTGCCAATGCTATATACCGAGACGTATACACGTCTGTCTTCAATAGATCCCATCTACTACCTTTCTCCTTCGTAGTTCATGGGGACCAGCAAGACGTTTTCTACTTCGTAAAAGAAGATACTTGGCGCGCTGCCGACGACAAGCAACAACTGAAACGTATGCAAGGCAAACTTAACGTCACCTTCCACGAAGTAGCTGAAGGTGGCCGCTCGTATGCCGACGTTAAGATCCATGGACAAACGAGCATAATTAATTTGAGGTACGGCACCAGCGCTGAGAGGGAGCGGCAGCGGCTGCTGCACCACGCGCGCGCGTCTGCCGTGCGCAAGGCGTGGCACCGCGAGCGCGAGGCGCTGCGCGCGGGGCTGGGCGGCGCGCTGGACTGGTCGTCGGCCGAGCTGGACGAGATCCAGAAGGCGGGCTCGGCGGCGGGCTACGAGGGCGAGTACGTGCACGACGTGGCGCGCTACCCCGAGCTGGCCGAGGACCCCTACAACGTGCGCTTCGTCAAGAAGCGAACCGACCGCGCCGAGCGCCGGCGCCGGAAGCGCGAGGCGTGCCGCGCGCCCTGGTGGCTCGCCCGCGACGGCCTCTGCTAGTGACGTGTCGCCATCCATATGCCAAATCGTATGAATGTAAACTCGATGTGTGTGAACGGTGATGGACGAACGTATATATGTGCGTGTGTGAAGATATATTTTGTAAATAGTCTCTATTAATTGTTAATTGTTGATGTATGTATGTACGTAGACGCGAATCCCTATCGCTGTGTAAATATTGAATTTTAATTTGCAGGGAGAGAATGGACCTTTTGAGAGGACTGATATAAAATAAATGTATTGTATGTATAAATAAGACGATCTATGTGAATATGAAATTATTTATACTTATTTATCGGTAAAAAGCTTCAATTGTGTCCAATGTTCTTATAAAATTAGATGAAGACTATTTGAAAGAATAATAAAAAAGCATACTTTTTTAACCAAATCAATGTGTTGTTTGACATTTTGCATACATGCCCAATTCTACCTTTACCTACATACTTTATATTACTAAAAATCTCGCTTGCAGAAACGCCGGGTTATCCTTTTATACCAGAGTCAGCTGCTACTTTGACAGAATTCGTAAAAAACTTGTGTCAAAATTTCAACGAAACTCGGCGTCTGCAAGGAATATTAGCTATCTCTTTCGAAATATTATGTACTTCCCGGAGAGCTGCTTAGATATTATATTTTGCTGTTGCTACACAAAATATCTGAGTCCCAATCGACAATCGTGCAAGTGCCAGATTGTCACATAGAATTTCTTGTATAGCCCGAGATTCCGCTGCATGAAACGTGATCAAAAACTAATTTTTATGTATCCATACTTCCATACTAATATTATAAATGCGAAAGTGTGTCCGTCTGTCTGTCTGTCTGTCTGCTACGCTTTCACGGCCCATCTATTCGACCGATTTTGATGAAATTTGGTACAGTTTATATCCTGGGGAAGGACATAGGCCACTTTTTATTCCGGAAAATTCAAGAGTTCCCGCGGGAATCGAAAAAAATTATCTGTTCAACCGATTTTAATGAAATTTGGTACAGGGGTAGGTTATATCCCGGGGAAGGACATAGGCTACTTTTTATCCCGGAAAATTCAAGAGTTTCCGCGGGAATCGAAAAAACTTGGTCCACGCGGACGAAGTCGCGGGAATCATCAAGTAAATAAATAAACCGACGACGTTGATCAGAAATATGGCGACTTTGTGGATGTCGTTCGGGAAGTGGGTGGCAAATTTTGCCAAAAAGGAGGCAAAATTCCCACATCCAAGATCTCTAGCGAGACCCTGGATTTGATGCAGCAAAGACGGGAAATGGGCTCCGCTTTGCCAGACAGGCAATCTCTAAACAAGCTCATCAAAAAGCGAATACGTTTTGACATGCGTGCTGCCTCGACGCGCAATATACAAGATGCGATAGAACGCAATAGAGGAGCTAAAGTATTCGCTAAAAGTCTTGCATGTTAGCTGAGATCGAGCGGTTTTACGGGCAGCTCTACTCTGCTCATGCTCCGAATCCTGCACCCACTCAGACTGCGAACGACAAACGTGCGAGACTTGTGCGCCGCTATACCGATGACCTCCCGGATATCGACGTAGGCGAGATTAGTACAGCCCTCGGACAGCTGAAGAACAACAAAGCCCCGGGCGATGACGGTATTACTGCGGAGCTCCTACGCGCAGGAGGAAAGCCAATTCTTATTAAGCTGAAAGACCTCTTTAGTACTGTCATCAAAACGGGCACAACACCGGAAAAATGGAGCAGAAGTGTCACCGCTCTCTTTTTCAAGAAAGGAGATAAGAGTCTGCTTAAAAACTATAGACCAATCTCACTTCTGAGCCATATTTACAAGCTGTTCTCGCGGGTTATTGCGAATCGTCTCGCCCGAAGACTCGACGAATTTCAGCCTCCAGAGCAGGCTGGGTTTCGCAAAGGCTACAGCACCGTAGACCACATTCACACGCTACGGCAGAGTATGCATAAGACCCAGGAGTATAATCTGCCCCTCCGTCTAGCGTTTGTGGACTACGAGAAAGCCTTCGAGTCGTCGATTCCGCAAAGCCTGAAGACAAAGGTCTTCAATGAGTGTGTCTTGCCGGTAATGACGTATGGGGCGGAAACGTGGACACTGACGGTGGGCCTCGTCCACGAATTAAAAGTCGCTCAGCGTGCTATGGAGCGGGCTATGTTGGGAATTTCTCTCAGGGATAAAATCCGGAACGAGGAGATTCGGAGAAGAACTAAAGTGACCTCTGAGGGTTAGCAAGCTGAAGTGGCAGTGGGCAGGCCATATCTGTCGCAGAACCGATGGCCGTTGGGGCAGACGTGTTCTGAAGTGGAGACCGCGTACCGGCAAGCGTAGTGTAGGACGACCTCCAGCTCGCTGGTCCGATGACCTAAAGAAGGTGGCGGGAAGCGGGTGGATGAGGAAGGCGGAGGACCTTGTTTGGTGGCGCGCTCTCGAAAAGGCCTATGTCCAGCAGTGGAGGCATACAGGCTGATGGATGGATGGATGGATGGAAATAAATAAATGTAGTTTTTATAAATGGGGGAATATATATCTGCCAGGTTGCCAATCAAAAAGTGGCCGCTAGTATTTTTAATTTAAATAATAATTATTGTATGCGTCTAAGAAATTTAGTTTACTTTGTGCCACCTAGATGGCACTCTAGCTCGCGTTTAGCGCGAGACACATTAAAATTAGTTTTTGATCACGTACTCGATTCATGTAGCAATCATGCAGCGGGATCTCGGACTATTACAAGAATATTTTGGTAGTCGACGGAACCTCCCAAACCAAATCGTTAAGCGCGGCCAGGTTTAGTGATTTGGTGACACGTAGACGTGCCAATAGATGGCGCAGCAATTTTAGCTTGGAAACAATACTGTACGGGAGCAGGTGATATGGCTCGACCGTAACAAAGGAAGATCATCCTCCGAGCGGGTGTTGTGCTCGGTCTGGTCCAACCGTTTATCTTTGAATGTCATACATAGCGTAAGTCGGAGAAAATTTCGTAATCGTGACTTGGGCTCTTTGTGTTCATCGTGCGTTACTAGTAATGCCAACTATTGGATTATTTGCGGACTGCGAAGACCGACACAATACCATTCATAGATAGCCGCGCCATTTATTGGCAAAACACAAAAACAGAAGGTCATTGGCAAAAAACCTCCTCTCAGCTTCTGCTGGCTTATATTATTAATCAAGGGTCCATCTTGTTCCATAGCATTTCTTCTTACAAGAATATTTTGATGTGTGTAGAAAGACGTCAGTCCTACATTACTCTTATTAACTTGTAATGCACTGCGCACGTAGGAAACGGTTAGAAAAAAAAAAGTTAATAAAGAAAAGTTATTTATTCATGTTCAACGTCAATCTCTGAACATCGTTACTCGAGTTAATTTTTACAATATCATTTATACATAACTCCAAGTCAACGCTTTAATATAAATTTTATTATTCACCGTCATAAGCGTAACTTTTGCCTATAACAACTTAAAAAATAGAGTATTTACAAAAAAGCTACAATAAACAGAACTTAGAATACACTGGAAACTATACAGCTGAGAGACAGAATTGGATTATTTGTATAAAAATCTTTATTTAAAAATATATGTACACATTAATATATCTTATATTAGACATTTACATTAGGATAAAAATCTGAGTTTATTATACAAAAAAAACCCCTACCTACATATTGAGCTACACATCCATAAACAAATGAGATCAACAATTCGCACGATTATGAGCTACATTTAGTAGCTAGTACATACTTGAATTCTTTAACAGTAACATAAACAAGTAAGTATATATGTGATATTCATTAATAATAATATGATAATTGTTTAAAAAGCAATCGCACGCAGGGATCATTCATTAATTACGTCGCTACCATCATCACTTCAACCCATTAACGGTTTACTACTGAGTCAGAGTCTCCTCTCAGAATGGCTACCACGTCCCAGTCCACCACGCCAGCCAAGTGCGGATTGGCAGACTTCACACACTTTCGAAAACATTATGAAGAACTCTTGGGAATGAATTAAATCGTGAGAAAACCTGCATGTTTTCTCACGATTTAATTCCTTAAAACACACATTAGCGCATAATTTTGCCCATCTTTCATCTCTGCAGATCATATTGTATTTTTTTTCATCCATTTTAAAGGATATCACGCAAATTGCGGACGAACTCTACGCTACATGCAAACCAATTACAACTGTTAACAATATTAATTAATCAGTAAAATCGAGCTGCTAGATGCATTCAAATCTCTTTTACAGGTCTATACGTCGCGTCGTAGTGCCATCCTTTTCCGTGAACGTCTTGAAAAGGATGGCACTATTTTTAGACCTGGTAAATTTATTATACTCTAAGATTCGTGTATAACCAAACTAGTAACCGGTAGTTAGTTTAAAAACAAAGCCATTTTACTCAATAAGATTCTTGAATACCAATACCATCGACATGATAATTGTGCGTGTTCATATAGTTTTGCTGATTGGTAATTTTATTTAAGGTAACTTGACACTTTTAGTCTAAGATCTATAGAGCGCACTTTGACTTAGCTCTGACTTAAGACACAATTAAAACGAGATAGATTTATGATACTCGCATAAGTCCATCCCGTTTTAATTCTGAAAAACCTGAGCAAAGTTAAAGTACGCTCTATAAATCTTAGCATTAAATCTTAGCACAAGGACGTTTAAACCAACAGAGTACCTATATTTTTTTAATGCTGTCACTTTTTGGCTAGAGCATAGTATTGCGGTTACCAACACAATGATAGCGCACGGGAGGACCCGCGCTGGGGCCTGCGGGGCCTGGGGGCTTTAGCGGACTTAGGTTGAGAGCGCCACCATTCGCGATCCAACCCATCTTTTACTTTTACTGCATTTTCTTGAATTATTGTTCTTTGAAGTAGTAAATAGGTAGTTTTTCGTTGAAATACAAAATTGGAATAATAATTGTAGTTATTAATCCTACAGCCCATTATAATACAAATAAGGCGTATACGAATAAAAATCATTAAAAAAAATATCAATTTATGAGTCCTTGTGCAAGTGGGCCTTAAACTTATTTTATTTGCAATATTATACGGTTCCAAGGGACATAAAGCCATTGTAGTCCAGGCAAATTAGTCAAATAATAGCAAGAATCTCGGAATGAGAGATAGTCGGCTATAAACTTGTATAAACCTTTATTTTGGCACCCTAAAACTTGTCTCAAAACCTACTTATCGTAGGGTGTCCGCGTCTACAGATATTTCAAGGTCAAAGGTCAAAAATCGATTTTTTACACATTTATTGTCATTATCTCGTTTCCTATGGGTTTAATGCTATTTGTAGTTATTATAAATATTGTAGATGATTAAATTCTATATAACTTTTGTTTAAACTTTTTTTTTTATATCTTGAACCATTTTCGAGATAGAGGGCAGAGCGCGCGCAGTATTTAACTATTTAGTATCATTCGAGGTCAACCTGTAGTCCCGATAAAAAAAAAGAAAAATACGTCGTATAAAGTTTATAAATTATTGATAAGTATATAATTTTAAATAATTTGCATTTTTTATTAACTATTACGTTATAATAAGTATTTTTTTTAATTAATTCAGTATCTATTCATTTCATAACACCTACCTACTCGTGTAATTATAAAGTTATTTAGGGAAATACTTAAATTATTTTTTAACTAGCTAATGCCCGCGACTTCGTCCGCGTGGATTGAGGTTTTTCGGTTCCCTCGGGAACTCTTTAATTTTCCGGGATAAAAAGTAGCCTATGTGTTATTCCAGACTATAATCTATCTCTGTGCCAAATTTCATCCAGATTCATTCAGCCGTTGGGGCGTGATTGAGTAACAAACATCCATCCATACATCCATCCATCCAAACTTTCGCATTTATAATATTTATTTGATGATTGATTGAATCTAATCTTATTTATACTAATTACTTCCTTACTAAATATAAATAAAAGAATTAAATTTTTAATTAATGTTTAACTTAAAATGTAATTAAAGTATTTCGCTTAATAACTTTATAACTACACGAGTATTTAAGTCTTATTAAATGAATAGATACTGAATTATTGAAAAAAATATTAATTATTACGTAATAGTTAATAAAAATGCAAATTATTTAAAATCGTATACTTCTGTACGCTCTGCCCTCTATCTCGAAAATGGTTCAAGATATAAAAAAAGTTTAAACAAAAGTTATATAGAATTTAATAATCTACAATATTTATAATAACTACAAATAGCATAAAACCCATAGGAAACGAGATAATGGCAATAAATGTGAAAAAAATCGATTGTTTGACCTATGACCTTGAAATAATTGTAGACGCGGACACCCTACGATAAGTAGGTTTTGAGACAAGTTTTAGGGTGCCAAAATAAAGGTTTATACAAGTTTATAGCCGACTATCTCTCATTCCGAGGTGAAACCCCTTATTTGCCTGGACTATTGTGTTATGAAAACGAATGGTCTAATTTTTCGACACATTAAAGGAAATTACAACCATAAACGTACGTCTGTATTCATTCTACTAATGCACTGTGAAACATCATGAAAAATATTGTAAACTAGATGATGCCTGCGACTTTGTTCGCGTGCATTAATTTTTTTAATTCCCGCTGGAACCCCTTAATTTTCCGGGATAAAAAGTAGCCTATGTCGTTCCCCGGGATAAAACCTATCCCTGTACCAAATTTCATCAAAATCGGTTAAATAAATGAGGTGTCAAAGCGTAGCAGACAGACAGACACTCTTTCGCATTTATAATATTAGTATGGATATGGATAAGGAGTTAACAGTTATTTAGCTACAGCTAGGCATTAGTATTATTGAAATTAGGATTGGTCTCATTAGAATGCACGAATCTAGTATGTGTTACAAGGGCATGCGATGTACTATTTTCGGCCGGTTTCTGAATTGAGAATTTCATGCTGTGTCTGTCTCAAAGACTACATAAGGACAAATTGAGAAAATTTTTGTTTCTGAATTGATATTGGGCCGGTTTCTGAATTAAGCATTCAAGCAAAAAAAGCAAGCTCCAACTCTCAAACCTTACACAATAACAATTCAGAAACAAAAATTTGCTTAATTAGTCCTTATGTAGTATTTGAGACAGACTCAACATGAAATTCTCAATTCAGAAACCGGCCGTATGTCATTTTGCAGAAGCGCGTACATTACTTCATTCGGTGCTCGCTCAAAACAAAGTTTGAAAGATTACTTTTTAAATATTAACGAACTTTTAATTTGTGGAGCGTCAACCAACGTTTTATTAATGAGGCGAGACACTCTTTAGAAATGGAGTACCTAGGTGTCTACCTACCTACCACTGCACTGTCACTTATATACCATGTTTACATAAAAGCCATTTATAGCGTTTTCTGAAAAGCCGGTTCGAATTTCGCAAGATTTACGCAACAGTTGCGTTATATTGTCTATCTTGTCATGCCTCATAGCAAGATATAATATATAATAGAGCATTGTGTGCAGTGTCATATAGTTACTGCATGCAATGCTGGAGTCGTGATAGATAGATAGAGTTATATCATAACAAGGAACAAACTTATTTTAAAACGTTATATGACTTGATATTTGCTACTCCTAATGGTAGGTATATGTAATAGACATTTATTATTTTAAAAAGGATATGACACAAGCAGCAGGTAGCCAATATACATGAATATATCCGTATATTATCATAAATTGATAAATCATAACAACTAATAATATCTATAGTCAGGATTTAAAGTAGGTATTGCTTTTATAACTGGTCTCTGTTGTTTTAATAACTAAGTTTCAGTTTCTGATCTGTACACTTAAACAGAGCTTTAGGCCTTTTGCGCATTATAAGAAAATGTCTTGTGTCTTATATGTAACAAGCGGATGCTCGAGACTTCGTTCGCGTGGTATAAGTTTTTTTAATTCCCACAGGCACTCCTTAATTTTCCAGGATAAAAGTAGCCTTTCTCACTCTCAAGGTGCTCAACTAGCCGTGCAAAATACCCGTTGCTCTGTTGCGGCGTGATTGAAGGACAAACTCTCTATTTCACCCCTTTAGGGGTAAAATTTTCAAAAACTGTGAAATACGTATTTCTTTATTTTTAACCGATAACTCACATACCAAGTTATAACTTAAGAAATGAAGGACTTTCATTCAAATTTCCAACAACCATTTTCACCCCTTTAGAGGTCGAATTTTCAAAAACTGTGAAACACGTGTTTCTTTATTTTAAACCAGAAGCTCAAATACCAACATTCATGGCTATAACTTGAAAAATGAAGGCCTTTCCTACAAACTTTCAACCTTTGGGGGTAGCATTTTGAAAAACTATGACACACGTACTTTTTTATTTTTTACCGAAAGCCATAATACCAAGTTTCGTTGATATAACTTCAAAAATATCTTGAGAAATGAAGGCCTTTCATAGCAACTTTCATCATCCCCTGTTTCACCCCTTCGGGGGTAGAGTTTTTAAAAACTGTGAGACACGTATTTCTTCATTTTCAACCGGTAGTTCGTATACCACGTTTCATGGATATAACTTGAGAAATGACGGACTTTCATACAAACTTTCACCCCCTATTTCACCCCTTTAGGGGTGGAATTTTGAAAAACCCTTCCATAGTGAGCGCCTACGTCACAAGAGGAACCTACTGTCAAAATTTCATGTTTCTAACCCCAGCGGTTTTGCTGTGCGTTGATTAGTTAACGATTTCATATATATAGAGGTCGCCCGCGACTTCGTCCCCAATGAGATTATGAAATTTTCCCGCTGCAACCAGCCTATCTATAGAGGCTTTACATAGCTTATGCAGGTTTTTTTATTAATTAAAACTAATAACTTAAATGCTGATTTTCTTGTCTAGATACTTCAAAATCATAAAAATTTTATGTAACCTTTCACCCCCATTTCAACCCTTTTAGGGTGTATTTTCGTAAAATTGCTTATACAGGTTATTATTATTTAAAGCTTATAACCTAAATCCCTATTTTCAAGTATCTAACTTCAAACACTTGGAACTCTTATGTAAGCTTCCAACCCCCATTTCACCCTTATTGGGGTACATTATCGTAAAATTGCTTATACAGGTTTTTATTATTAATAACTAATAACTTAATTGACAATTTTCATGTCTCTAACTTCAAAAACAAAGGACTTTCATACAAACTTCCAACCCCTATTTTGGGGTGGATTTTCTCAAAACTCTTTGTTAGCTGGCGTCTACACCATAGAAGAAATCTACTTTCCAAAGTTCAAGTCTGTACGGTTTATAGTTCCTGAGATATCGTGATTAGTCAGTCAGTGAGTCAGTCAGTCAGTGAATGAGTGGTATTTCGCTTTCATATATTATATAGAAGAAGATATCTTATATTTTGTATGCGCGTGTCTGATCCGACACAAGAAAAAATATCTTGTAATATGCATGGTCTCATAAAAACAACCATTGCGACTGAATTTCTTGTAAGACGTTTCTTATAAGACACAAGAAATTTTCTTATAATGCGCAATAGGTAAGTAACAACAACAAAACAACTTCACAAATCCAAAACACCAAAACTTTACAAAATGAGGTTATTTTATGCAGCACTTCTAGTGATAATGTAAATATTATTTAAGACCTAATCTAGCTGTATATGTACAAAATATTTCCATGTTCAATATTACCATATGCCTATACATTATCCAACTTTGTGATTAACATCAAAACAATAAATTCCGTTATCATTCCACGATTTATATTTACATAATTGTAGCATTCAATAGATGCTACATGAACACATAGCAAAACGTAACTTCCAAAACCTCTTTCGTTCCATTTTTGTCCTGTGATGCATTGATTATATTACATATTTACAGATTATATACATCGTAATAATTATCGTTGTACTTCATAGTACCTAAAGATAGAAACAGTATCGACGCGTCATAGCGCTAAAAACAACTAAGAGGTAGAATAGCATCCCATAAAATATTACTATCGAATGCTTGTTGTTAAGGATTATTACATCAAGATTTACATGAAGATTTCATTAATTTTTTCAATAACATTAGTGAAAAAAAAAATGTCGTACGCAGAAAACTGAAACTGTATTCTCTGTCCAATCCAGCGACTATGTCAGTCAGTCAGTCAGTTTATATACATTAAAGATTGGTGAAATAAACGAAATGACCGCCATCATGCTTGCAACACGAGACTCTAGAATAATTCTAGAAGGAAAAAAAGCTAGTAACTATGGTACATAGTTCGTCCAAATTCGAATATTATAGGACCAGCTGATGCCCGCGACTTCGTTCGCGTGGTTTAAGTTTTTTAATTCCCCCGGGAACTCCTTAATTTTCCGGGATAAAAAGTAGCCTATGTCACTCTCCAGGTCCTCAACTACACCCATTGCTCCGTTGCGGCGTGATTGAAGGACAAACCAACAAACAAACACACTTTCGCATTTATAATATTAGTATGATAGTATAACTTCGACAGCTCCTGGAAACTTCGAAAGAGAATAAGGTTAGTATCTTTTCTGGTTTTTACACTGTATTTTATTAACCCCCGACGCATTACAGAGGGGTGTTATAAGTATAACGTGTGTATCTGTGTGTCGGTCAGTGGCATCGTAGCTCCCGAACGTATGTAGCGTTTTTGATTTAGTTTTTTTGTTTGAATGATTTAATTTTATTTGTTTGAAAGGTGACCTGACCTAATCGAAGATTTTCTTAGCTAGGATTCAAGAAAATCTGTTTAGCAGTTTGAAGATAATCAGCTATTTTTTACGTATTTTTTAGAATTCGTTTTAATGTGCCGGTTTTTTTTTCTAATCCTAAATTTATTATGAAGTTGATAAGTGAAGTTAGCACGAGCCAAGGAGCTGTCATCCATCCAATTATCCGTTAGCATTAATTTGGATGCCAATTGTAACTGACATCTACGGAACTAACTTATACATGTAGGTACATACATATATCGACCAGCTCCTGGGTTCAAGTTCCGGGTCAGGCCAAAATGTTATTGGGTTTTGCCGTCAAGAAATTCTCATTAGCAGCCCGAATTAGGGAACTTGGTCGTGATACATGGTTATCGGTCCTGCGGCTTGTCTTTCCAGTCGTGGGTGACTACCGACCCATTATACATTGAGAGAGCACCATTGTAAACTATTATACCTTCTGCATATCTAGTTTTAATTGAGATTGGCCACCTTTATAGCCTGAATTTGAGGGATAAAATCCGAAACGAAGTAATTCGCCAAAGAACCAAAGTAATCGACATAGCTCTCAAGACTAGCGCGTTGAAGTGGCAGTGGACTGCCGTCAGGTGGCAGTGGTCACGTTTGTCGTAGGACCGACGGCCGCTGGAGTCGTAAGGTCCTAGAGTGGAGACCGCGTCTCGGCAAACGGAGTGTGGGGCGCCCGCCGGATAGGTGGAGCGACGACATCCGAAGAGTGGCTGGCATCAAATGGATGCTAACAGCCAAGGTTAGGCAACGTTGGCGCAATCTTAGAGGCCTATGTCCAACAGTGGATGCATATTGGGTGAATGATGAAAGCCTGAATGGAGGACATATTGTAGTTACTTTTTAATAGCTTCCATATGGATATATGCATTTTAGCATTATTGAGGGTAAAAAGCAGTTTTTTTAAAGTAACGGTTGCAGCATACAATCAGCCTATCACAGTGATTGCAGCAATAAGACAACTTTTGTGGTAAGGTGTCTGGACGTGTCAATAATTTGTTCTTATCTTTAGGCTAGTTAATTGCGCGGACAGCAATATTAATACTGATTTAGCATAACCAGAAAAAATCACATTTGTCAATCGTTTTATAAAATACACTCCATTAAGTACATACGAGTTCTTTGATTTATTCCCAACATAAAGTCATTTCATACTATGTTATTTTATATTTACAAGCACTATATCGATTTGCTATTCATTATTAAAAAATTATATATTTTACAATAAACTACCTACTATTTACAAATGATACAAACATTTCTAACAAGATATATAAAATCTTTAAAATAATTATAATATTATTGTATTTTTCTTTTAAACAAACTATAATTTTAAAATACCGCTTACAATTTAGTCAAATTCCTGTCATGATCCATTTTTACACGAATGACATTAAAAATTATGTTACGATTTCGTTTATAAATTATTTGTGACTCTCATTAATAAATTATACATACATAATTTACATTATGATGAAAGTGTATAAATGAATTAAAATAAAAAAAGGATGTGAACTTAATTCCTGTGAATTCATTATAATAAATATGATTATATTAAAAGCAACATATTAGGAAAGTGTTGTGACTCTACCTTAAACTTTTCAGTCTCAGTGGGAACTCATGGCAACGGTACGTATTTGAGTTTAATACGGCGAATATAAATAGTTGTCTATTAAAAGTTCATTTTAGTTTTAAACTAGTCTGCTAGAGATCTATCGATCAATATTGCACGCAGATTTATTTTACTCGTCCTCCTAGTTATTATATAAATTGTATTCTAATGCATGCGATTGGTATTATATACATTTTAATGTACTATATCGGCAGTGGACTAAAGTTTAAGCATTTACTATGAACTATCAGGATTTGATTTTCGCCGTACTTGGTGCGCATTTAATACTTGCGTCTGCGCTTGAGTTATAAATTGTGTTGTACCTGGAATAAAAGTTATAATAATGCGTCATTAAATACTCAAACATACTACGTATAATTTTAATTTCTTATAAGAGCATTTTTCAAAACCAACGACCTCAATTTACATAGACGGGCCCTGACAAACAAAGCGGGACAGCGCTATGACGGGGACAAGGTCAGGCATATACAGGTGTGGAGTTCGCTCTACAGGTAAGAAGCCCAATTTTTTTGTATGAAAGGGCCCATCTAGTACCCACATATATATCGATGTTCAAAACTGTGCATGCGTGTGAAACATTCTATCGATTTAATCGTATCGACGAAATCGCATCAGCTTCTACGTCGTTTTTTTGTATGCGATCTAGCTGCAACTCAATAAGCATACAGTGAGCAAACCTACTCTACTATAAGATTACCTGCATTTCACTCCAAAGCAGAGCAGATATGGGTTCAATAGACACAATTCAATAAGAGCTATTGTTGAATGACATGACATTTTTTATTAGACTGATTGGTTGAAGCGGAAACGTCTGCGTTCCTCTCCGCTCGTCTCCGCTTCAGTCAAAACGCACCCTTACATCGTCAAAAAGGACAAAGAGCGTGTTAGTGTGAAAGTTCGTATATCTTTCCCAAATATTTTCTTTTGAAAATTTTATGGGCAAAATCATAAAGTTCTTTGTGCAAATTTTTGCGGCCCCACTTACAAGTTATTTATTTATTATCTATCAGCGCTGCAGCAACTTATATTTATAAGTGGGTGTAGGGCTCTCCACTTATGTCAAAAGTGAAAGTCTGCCCGCATATGGATGGGCCTTTCGCTAGATATGGCCGCTCAAAAACGGTTTATCGTTAACAAAAATGAGCCATAATTAGAGAAGCTGATTTTTGTACAGTATTAAAGTATGCGCAATACCTATTTAAACAGTAATAAAACTGACGCTATTCATCGGGCCTTTCACTAGATCACCTCTCAAAGATGTTATGAACATACATACTGTAAAAAATATTAGCAATTATTATGTCGTCACGTTGATTGCTGTTAAATAAATTCTTACGCCTTCATAATTTTTAATTTTCTGTCCTGCGGTAAGAGCTCATAGTAACCCCCCAGATATCCCTACCATCCAGTATAGGGCACTTGTCGCCAACAGAGAGATATAATGAACGTACCGGCAGTGGGGTGTAGGGGTGCGCGGGGGGGCGCGGGGCGGGCGAGGCGCGCGGGGCGCGGCGCGCGCACCACCTGCACCGCGCTGCCCCTCACGCCGCCCTTCACGCTGCCCGACATCAGTTGCGCTGGAAAACAACGCAACGTTACATAGATAGATATTCTTTATTGCCACATAGTCATGTCAGTCATAGGGACTGCCGACAGAAGTGAAAACGAATATATTTTTTTCCGCTTTTTTTTTTATAATAAAAATATATATAAGTAAACCTTAACACTAGGGCATTCAAGTTTAAATTCGAATGTGGTATATTTATATTTAAGACTTCTTCTTCGTAACAAAGCGAGTATGTCGCTGTTCGCGAGCATGTCGGTCACGCGAATCCAAATTTTTACTTTTAAAGCTACCTTAGTAACAGCCAGAAGGAAGAAACCGAACATAACTAACTTTATAATTTTATTACAGTGCTTCTCACACTAGTAAAGTTTCTAAACTTTCTTAATTTCATATCAAAAATTGCGGAACCGGCAGGATTTTTTCCATCTGATACGGGCCTTTGAAAGTAGTTTCGAGGAGCACATAAAATCAGAACCATTTTGTTTTTGCAATAAAAAATCAGCGCTCTGTTCATACATATTGCACTAAACCCGGCAGACTGGCCGCACTCAGTATATTGCTGGATCATATCGGACGTAAGCATCTGATGTTGGTAAAGTGACAGATTTTTTCTGAAAGAAATTCTTGATATTATGACTCACTAGCTGATGCACGCGATTTCGTCCGCGTGCATTGAGGTTTTAGATTCCTGCGGGAATCCTTTAATTTTCCGGGATTACAAGTAGCCTATGTGTTATTCCAGACTATAATCTATCTCTGTGTCAAATTTCGTGCGTTCAGCCGTTCCGGCGTGATAGAGTAGCAAACATCCATCCATCCAAACTTTCGCATTTATAATATTAGTATAGATGACACTGTCACCACTACACATGGTGCATAGCGGCAAGCATTCTTTGTACAATATGTCGCAGTGCATCTCCATGTCACGTCGCATAAATGGGCCCAGTTCCATACAAATTCATACAAAGAATATTCGACGCTACGTGCCGCGCCGCGCCGTGTATCTGTAATGGGGCTTATGACTTACCGATAGGCAAAGACAGCACGGAAGGTTGGTTGGTTAGCACCACGGACGTCGTTGGCGGCACCGACACTAGCAGCCCGCTCGGCGCGCCCGACACGTTCAGCGACAACGATATAGGCGCCGAGAGACCCGGTATTTGTACTTGAACGTTCTGCACGCCCTGGATACCTTGGAGGCCTTGCAATGACGTTAAACTTAGACCCTGGAAACGAAAACGAGAACCGATCAACAAGACTAACTTAGGGCACTGTAAACGATTACAGTAACAGTTCATTAATTAATTTTATTAATTACGTCACGTCTTACAACAAATCTGCTCATAGTCCAACGACTGATCGCATGATGAGACACAGAAGAAAAACAAATTACGTCACTTAGGGCCGATTACTCCATCTACGAGTAACTTTAAACTGACGAACAAAGTTTGTTTTGACAAAAGTTTCATGTTGAATAGGAATTCTGTAGTCACTTGTCAAACGTCATGCTCTGACAGATGACAGATTAATAGAGGCTCTCTGTCAATGGTGCTAGTTTGGCACTACAAAAAGCTATTAACCAAAATAAGAAGATGAAAAACAGCATAGCTGTATCATTTTAATTACTAATTAAGAAAAAGTGATAAAACACCGAAGGCCAAACGATCTTTTATTTCAATGTACTACAAATTCTGTCAAAATTTTAAATGTATTTGTCGGTTTAAAAACGCTTAGTTAAACGCCGAGACAGAGAAATCGGCCCATAAAATCTCAAGATAAAAGTTATAAAAAACTTGCTTTACTTTATAACAGACGTCTTCTTAAAAGGAAGAGGTGCTTTGCTTTGCTTGAGGATACATAAATAAATAAATAAGCCTTTATTTCCCAACATTTCTTAAACTATTTTTTACAATTATTTCTTATTTCTATTTCATGCAATAGATATTACTTAGGTATAGTTATTGTAAACATGATACATACCTAGTTTTAATAAAGTTCTGTTTACCTGCAAATGACAAACAGGTTGCGGTTGCTGTTGCGGCTGCGGTTGCGGTTGCGAGGGAGGAGTCGCGGTGGGCTCGGGCCCCATGAGCCGCTCCAACAAAGCACTCTCACTACTTGAAACGTTCGTTGATTCGTTATCTCGGGTGTATGTAACCTGTATAGTTGTAAGCAAAATTTAAGCTTTAAACAAGAAAAAAGACGTGTGGCACTCGGAGACTGCCGCGGTAAAGCTATTGCATAGCATTTTATATCAACTTATGTAATTATAATTATTTATATTTACGCCGAAATTCTAAGCAGGCATGAGTCACCAGATTGCGGGGCGAAGAGGGGGATTACGCATGCGCAGTAACGCCGATACAACCAATGCCACCTAGAGGCAAGTTGCTGAACTAAAGAGACAAGCGTGATATTTCAAAAAGTCATTAAAATTTCTGCTATTCATCGATAGATGGCAAAACTAAAAAGTATCACCGCTGTGCCGGTCGGAGTGGGGGGTGTTAGGTTATTTTCGTTACGTAATTTCTGGATTCGGTCTCCACGCTCAAGGCCCGCGATAGAAGCTATGCAATAGCTTAAAAATTTAAGTGTGCTTTTGAAGTGAAACTTCTTAAGAATCGTTGTGATTTGAAAATTCGATGAAAAGGATGTTGTCGCCACAGTACAAGTGGCGCCACCGAACGTGTATACAAAGCGTTCCATTTTTGTAATTTTCCGTTTGATTGTTTAAATGTAGCTGTAGAAAGTCTGATTTGTTAATTGCTTTTTATGTTTTATTTAATCCGCCTCTGGTTGATAAAACGAACGTGCGTGCGTGAAACGTTACGTGCTCTCCGAGGCACGGAGGTGAATTACCGCCAACTTCGTAACTCCGGGCTACTACTGCATACAGTTAGTTATTAGAAAATATATGTATAGAAGATAAGATTCTAGCTATCTTACTAATATTATAAATGCGAAAGTTTGGATGGATGTATGTATGTATGGATGTTTGTTATTTTTTCACCCCAGAACGGCTGAACGGATCTGGATGAAATTTGGCACAGGGATAGATTATAGTCTGGAATACTATAATCAGCACATATAAGCTACTATACTTTTTATCCCGGAAAATTAAAGAGTTCCCGCGGGAACCAAAAAACCTCAATCCACGCGGACGAAGTCGCGGGCATCAGCTAGTTAGTTATAATGTACCTTACTCACCTGCTGCGTATAAGTGGGTATGGTGTGCGCACTCGTAGAAGCGGCAATGAGCCGCGCGCCCGCTATCGACACAGTTCGCGTGAGCAGCTTGTGTGTATCCAGCGAGTTGTCGGCTGTCGTGGCGTGCGTCATTGCAGCAGGCGCGCTGTTCAGAAGGTTCAGTATTGTCGCGTTGCTATTCGCTGTACTGACGACTGACTTGGCAGCGTTTTGACTCGCCGCTGTAACAATATTGTTCCTTTTTAACTTAGATCTGATTTTTTTATGCAGGCATAAAAAGTAATTGTATAAAAGCTCAGAGAGTTCGTTAAGTCGCAAATAAGGCTCAAATTTCATATAATATGTTATTTATATACCTACATAAACATATTTTTGACCTCTCATGCTCTAAAATATGTAGGCGGACAGAAGTTCGCAAAGTAATTAATTTTTTATTTTTGTCGTAATTATTTCCTAGCAATCGAAGTGAAAAGTAGTGTTTACCTCGGGACTAAAAGTCATTCTATTCGATTCTATAGCATCCCTCGCTACGCTCGGGAAGCTAAACATCTCGTAAGAATTGGCTCGTTTTAGTCCCTCGATGAAAAATCTACTAATTTTAATCATTGCAATGTGAACTCGCCATCCTCCCATAAATGTTAAAGTTTTCAGAGGACTATACAAAATCATATTACAAATATATATAATATTTGTAATATGATTTTGTATGTTTATCTTGAACTGTAAATTTAAAAAAATAAGTAGGGAACCAAGTCAAGTGTTATAATTAAACTTTTTAGTATCAATTGTAAATTTTGGGTACGAAAATCAATATTTCTAAACGGATATAAATACAAACCTTGTTGGAACTGTTGTGCCGAATTCATAAGACTAGTGACAAGAGCGTTTATAGCCGGGTTTGTCGATCGCGGCTTGGTTATCGTCGCTTTCTGCTGCGCGTTCGTCGTACTCGTGTATTGTATACTTTGTACCTGTTAAATAAATACCAAACATAAGCAACACAAATTTGAAGATGCTTAGTTTTTAAAGTAGACCCAGAAGTAGATTATAGACACCTCTGTGTCCGATATTTAATAAAATTTGTTACTCAACTAGCAGCTGGCTTGTTAATCAGCAGCATTGTATATTTATGACGTCATACGGCGTACCTGTGACGTGACAGATGACGACATGAGCAGTGCTGTATGTGTATTATGGCGGACTGCATCTTCTGCGGATTTAGCGGCTGCGGCCGTAGGTCAACTGCTCCGCTAGCAATTGTTGTTGTGTATATTGAATTAGTAGCATTGTGCCTATAGAGTGACGTCATACGGCGTACCTGTGACGTGCCAGAGGACGACATATGTGTATGATAGCCGACTGCATCTTCTGCGGGATTAGCGGCTACGGCCGTAGGTCAACTATTCCGCTAGCAACTGTTTTGTTGTGTATATTGAATTAGTAGCATTGTGCCTATAGAGTGACGTCATACGGCGTACCTGTGACGTGCCAGAGGACGACATGAGCGGATGCTGTTTGTGTATGATGGCGGACTGCATCTTCTGCGGGTTCAGCGGCTGCGGCCGTAGGTCAACTGCTCCGCTAGCAACCGTTGTTGTGTATATTGAATTAGTAGCATTGTGCCTATTGAGTGACGTCATAAGGCGTACCTGTGACGTGCCAGAGGACGACATGAGCGGGTGCTGTATGTGTATGATAGCGGACTGCATCTTCTGCGGGTTTAGCGGCTACGGCCGTAGGTCAACTGCTCCGCTAGCAACTGGTGTTGTGTATATTGAATTAGTAGCATTGTGACTATTGAGTGACGTCATTAGGCGTACCTGTGACGTGCCAGAGGACGACATGAGCGGATGCTGTATGTGTATGATAGCGGACTGCATCTTCTGCGGGTTTAGCGGCTACGGCCGTAGGTCAACTGCTCCGCTAGCAACTGTTGTTGTGCATATTGAATTAGTAGCATTGTGCCTATTGAGTGACGTCATAAGGCGTACCTGTGACGTGCCAGAGGACGACATGAGCAGGTGCTGTATGTGTATGATAGCGGACTGCATCTTCTGCGGGTTTAGCGGCTACGGCCGTAGGTCAACTGCTCCGCTAGCAACTGTTGTTGTGTATATTGAATTAGTAGCATTGTGCCTATAGAGTGACGTCATACGGCGTACCTGTGACGTGCCAGAGGACGACATATGTGTATGATAGCCGACTGCATCTTCTGCGGGTTTAGCGGCTACGGCCGTAGGTCAACTATTCCGCTAGCAACTGTTTTGTTGTGTATATTGAATTAGTAGCATTGTGCCTATAGAGTGACGTCATACGGCGTACCTGTGACGTGCCAGAGGACGACATGAGCGGATGCTGTTTGTGTATGATGGCGGACTGCATCTTCTGCGGGTTCAGCGGCTGCGGCCGTAGGTCAACTGCTCCGCTAGCAACCGTTGTTGTGTATATTGAATTAGTAGCATTGTGCCTATTGAGTGACGTCATAAGGCGTACCTGTGACGTGCCAGAGGACGACATGAGCGGGTGCTGTATGTGTATGATAGCGGACTGCATCTTCTGCGGGTTTAGCGGCTACGGCCGTAGGTCAACTGCTCCGCTAGCAACTGTTGTTGTGTATATTGAATTAGTAGCATTGTGACTATTGAGACACGTCATAAGGCGTACCTGTGACGTGCCAGAGGACGACATGAGCGGATGCTGTATGTGTATGATAGCGGACTGCATCTTCTGCGGGTTTAGCGGCTACGGCCGTAGGTCAACTGCTCCGCTAGCAACTGTTGTTGTGCATATTGAATTAGTAGCATTGTGCCTATTGAGTGACGTCATAAGGCGTACCTGTGACGTGCCAGAGGACGACATGAGCAGGTGCTGTATGTGTATGATAGCGGACTGCATCTTCTGCGGGTTTAGCGGCTACGGCCGTAGGTCAACTGCTCCGCTAGCAACTGTTGTTGTGTATATTTAATTAGTAGCATTGTGCCTATTGAGTGACGTCATAAGGCGTACCTGTGACGTGCCAGAGGACGACATGAGCGGATGCTGTATGTGTATGATGGCGGACTGCATCTTCTGCGGGTTGAGCGGCTGCGGTGGGTTGGTCAACTGCTGTGCTAGCAACTGATTCGTTGATGCCTAGCAGGTGAAACAAACGTTTACATTAAAATACTTTTAAAAAAACTCGTCAGATGTCGTGAGGCACACGAACTATACGGACGAAACGTCACGGGCATCAGCTAATGTACGGTCGACGTCAAAAGTCCACTGCTAAAACTGTGTGCACGCAATCTGAATCACTCATCAACACAAACATAATCTGTCCAAAATATTTAGGTCTCAATGTAACAACATTAGGTTCAAACCATTACTATTCAATACTATTCAGATTATTGCCATAATATATTGTCAACAATGTCAACCTACAAGATGAATATTATATAGGTAGGTAAGTTTGAGGGTGACTTTGTAACTAACAAGTCATCTTATATTCGCTCATTCTATATATGGACTTTTGACGTCGACTGTACCTTTTAAAGCTATAGTTGTTATACATACCTGAGGTGACAACCGCGGAGTAGAAGGCGAAGGTTGCTGTTTCAACGCAGCCTCAACAGCCGAGCTCGACGCAGCAACGTTAACCACATTGCCAACGTTGCCCACGGTGCCAACGGTGCCCACGTTGCTCACGGCGCCCACATTGCCCACTGTGCCTACGGCGCTCACCGGACCTACGCTTCCAACAACTGTGCCCACTGCTGCTACGCTGCCAACGTTGCCTACTTGTTGTAATTGCGCTTGCTGAAAGTAATATTTTTAAATCCATTGGAAACCGCGTTTATACTAAAACATGTACAGAACAACATCACGCAATTTCAACAATCAGAGGTGATTGCGATCTATGCACTGTAGAAATCATTTTTCTAAAATAGGACCATTTGTATAATTTATGTAATCTGACATTAGGTTTGAAGATATATTTTTTTATTTCTCAAAAAAAGAACAAACAAACAGATTTTATTATTAAACTGCACTTTGAAAATGCCTGAGTTTTTTTTTATTTTATTTAACAAAAGATTAGATTTTAATGTTACATTTTTAAATACTGATGCTCTCCATCAGTTGAGATCGGAAAGGGAAGGAGATATTCAAACTTTAGAGTGTAGGTACAAATATTTATGAAAATGATCACATGAATTGTCCAGCTAATTGAACTCAAGCTACTGATGTACGTTGAAACAGAGGCCCAATTGTCTAAGCAAATCGTAATCATTTGACAACTTAAAACGTATTCCCCGAACTGTTCAAGGAGATCATACATGCGTTTCGACATGCATGCATCTATGACCTCCTCAAACAGGTCGATTATCCGTTTGACAAACGATTACGATCAGGATTTCCTAACACAATCGGGGGGGGGGGGGGGGGGGGGGGGGTTGATAAGATAAAAAAATTAAATACTAACCAATATTGGCAGCTGCCTTGTACTCGTGTGGGCATTGGGTGTTGCTGCTATTGCGGGTGTTCTGTCAAAACGTTAAAAAAATATCTTTAATCACTTGGCGGTACGTCCTTGCCAGTAAAGGGCACTGCGAAGGCCACCCATCATACTAGAACAGAGACAATTTCGAAATAAATTCCCAAATTGCCTCAGTCGAGGATCAAACCCGGGACTTTGGAACTGAAAGACAACCGAGCTCACCATTCCACCAAGGAGCACGTCAAAATATCGGATAATGGAAATTGGCATATATAATGCAAATCACATGGATAGCGTCAGTGCAGATTGAGCACATTATCCCACAGATAAAATATTATCGTCCTTATCCCGTTTAAATAGAGTTGTAAATAAATAGTATCCATATATATATTTACATACATACTATAATATTGTAAATGCGAAAATGTGTCGGTATGCCTGCTTGTTGCCTTTTCACGGGTTAATTATTGCCTAACTTATGTTGAGTTACTTTGTTGGTTTGTTCTTCAATCACACCGCATTAGAGTAATTGATCAATGTGAATTTTTGAATGGGTATTGTTGAGGACCTGGAGCGTGGTAGTTTTTACCACGGCAAAAAATGACCCCGGGATTATGAAACTGAAATTCACGCTGACGAAGTCCTGGGCATCATCTAGTATTATCCCTTAATCCAGGCTCAGTTTATATGATACTTTCAATAGGAAAAGTCATAAGAAGTCATAACACCTTACATCGGCTCATAGTCAGAAGACTGATCGCCTGATATTGCACAGAGAAAAACAAAGGAAAGATAATTATCTAGTATTGGGTATGTTCGATGTATCGATATACACTGCGAGTACTGTTCAGTGCTCTTACTGGGCAGAAATTCGTTCCGTTATGGACTGACAATATACTGCCGCAGTATCCTAAGGAAATATATGACGTCATAAATCGTCGCCATTTTTGTACTGTGAGCACTAGCGTTTTCGAGGTAAGGTGCTCTCAGTGCTGACTGCGTTCCATTTTAAACAGTAACCAGTATAGCTAAATATAAAGGAACGGCTTCGCAGTATACTAAATTGACGTCACATCTTACAATGCTCCCAGTGTATATCGGAACCAGGGTGGTAACGGAGGTACATTTATCGGAACCGAAGACGGAGTCGGAGTTTTTAATTTTGATTTATCGGATTTGGAACCGGAGTCGGAGGCAGAGTCGGAGTCAGAGGCAGAGTCGGAAGTGGTCAAAAGAGAGATATTTTTCATTTCAGAACAAATAAAAACAACATTCAGTCAACCTTTTTTTCCTTGAAGGCGGGGGTGGCGGGGGACACCCAACGCGACGGGTATGAACCAGTTCGTAACGGTCGACGCAGGCCGCCGTCGCTATTTGCTATGCTTCGACCTCCGATTAAAACCTCCGATTTAAAAGTTTCGGAGCCGAAATCGGAACCGAAGGTGTAAAATAATCGGAAGTTCCAACTTAACGGAATCGGAGTTGAAGCTCCGTAACATCCCTAATCGGAACATAACCATTATGGTGGTTTGCGTGTCAAGGCTCACGACAACACAAATGTATACTCACACAACAGGTACTGTGGTAGCATGCGTTTGCACCGTGGAACTGCTCGCTTGTGCTGACCGCTGCTGCTGTAACAATAACTGTCCAAACCGTTCAATCAATCGATCCATACTAATATTATAAATACGAAATGGTGTCTGTCTGACTGTCTGCTACGCTTTCACGGCCCAACTACTCAACAAATTCTTATGAAATTTGGTACAGAGACAGGTTAGATCCCGGGGAAGGAAATAGGCTACTTTTTATCCCGGAAATTAAAGAGTTGCCGCGAGAATAAAAAAAAACAATCCACGCGGGCATCATTTAGATCAATAGTTATTTATGCTAAAGCGCAGCACGATGAAAATAGGGATGATGACAACTCAATCAAATCAGCAACTCTTTATCAAACTTAAACTCACTTCTGGTATGGATGTTGTAAGAAATTCACAGTTGTCACGTCATCAAATTTCAACGCATTTTTTTTCTTTAATCTTTATTACTGCCTCGTTGGTCTAGTGGTTAGCATAGTCGACTGCGGACCACGAGGTCCTGGGTTCGATTCCCGGTCGGGCATAAAAGTTAGGTATTGGGTTTTTCAATTAAGTAATTCTCAGTGCCAGCCCGGAGTTGGAAGTTGGCGGTGTTTCACCCCCGTGCCTCGGAGAGCACATTAAGCCGTCGGTGCCGGTTATTATCACTAACATGATAATAGTCGTTAAAGCCCGCCAACCCGCATTGGAGCAGCGTGGTGGGTCTAAGCTCTGATTCCCGCTCTCCTATGAGAGTGGAGGCCTGTGCCCAGCAGTGGGACGTTAATAGGCGGTAGTGATGATGATGAATCTTTATTTTAAAATGGTTATCAAACTAACCCAGGATGTGAATTTTAGGTCTTTTGGAAGACCCTCTATTTAATAATCAGTTAGAAATAATTTATTTTTAATATAGGCATCATCCCTATTACACTTGAGGCGCACATTTTCAATGCGCATACAACGTTTTACAATACACTAGTATTTAAAATCAGTAAAATTTGAAAAACGTGCCTTTTTCCGTGAATATAACTAAATAAAAACATGCGGTCGAAATCACGGGCATAAACCAGTAAATAATGACGTCTTTAGGATCCATATAATTTGAAATGTCCCAATATTTATGAGCTTTAATAATATAGTTGTCTCACCAGTTCTCTCATTCCTCCAGTAAATGAAACTCTTGGTAGCTGCCCAGGCACTATATGTTTTATCCTAACTGATTTCCTTCCTTCCTCTGTAAATATCTCCGTAAATTGTTGTATATATTTGTTTGCTTGAAGCCGAGACCCTAAAACACAAAAATAATATCTAAATTACAGGAATATTTTTGATTGCATTCTATTATACAGGTTTTGTTCTAAATAAAAAATAAATATAGAAAGAAGGTTTCGGAGAAATTGCCCTTCGTTCTGGATGTTAGCTGGGCAGCTAACATTTAAAGCCGATCGTCCACCGCCAGCTAAACTAAGTTAGTTTAGTTTAGCTCGCCTAGTTGAGCCAGTTTTTCATACATGTACCTCCACCGCAAACTGTGCCAGCTAACTAAAATATCCCAACTAAGTCAAACTAACTTAATTGTGTACTCCGATCCGAAGCTACTCGAACTAAGCGAAGCCCCTCTCACCCCCTTAAGCGGATTGCAGACCAACTACTAAGCTATTCCGAAGCTAAACAAAGCCAGCTTAGCTAAGCTAAGCTAAGATAAACTAAAAATATGTCCCGTGCACACCAAGAACTAAACGAAAGCTCAGTCAGCGTTGCGAAGTTCAGTTCGACGGACGTTGCTCACCATGAATATAATCAATGAAGAAAGTTCCTATGATGAATACGTTACACATAGAAAAAGAAGATTAATATTGACCTATTATTATTTAAAAAAAAGATATTCCAGACCTTGTGGAGGATGTGCGAAGGGGATGCGGGGGGGCGCATCGGCATTCACAACTAATTTAGCTTCGCATATTTTAGTTAGCTCACATAGCTTAGTTTGCATAGTTTGCAGTCTGCACACAAGTAAGAAAAACTGCGTAAGCTATGCGAGCTAGACTAAACTAACTTAGCTTAGCTCTTGGTCTGCAACCCGTTTTACGTTACCCCTCTGGCGCCTTTCGCTAGTGTTGTTTTGTAGTGTGTGATCGTGCGCAGGCAGTGAAACGTAGTTTCAGCTTATTTTTCGGTGGACGAACAACTTATTTCCTAGTTTATCTTAACTTAGTTCAACGAGCTTATTTCCTAATTATTAGTATTAGTATTAGTAGCTGGCGGTGGACGATGGGCTTAAAGGTCAAGGCGACACGACGTACAGTTAAATGCCTGAACAGAGTTTTACTGGCACAATAGTTACCTAGTGTAAATCTACATGCAGCACCATTTCTCTCCCCCTCAACGTGATCCCTATCTACATACAACTCCCCTAGGAACTCTTGATCGGACGGCCGCTGTAATATCGATAGTTTTATATGGAAGAAGCCCGCGCCCGCGTGGGGTGAGGTCTTCTCGGTTTCTAGAATGTACTCTTCCACGAGCTGCGGCTGGCAGTCGGGCGTTGGCCGCGGACGCTCGTAGGCGCGCGCCAGGCGCAAAGGCCCGCTGGGTTCTGACGGCAACGCTAGCGGCAAAGCCTCCATTTTTGGAGGCTCTATCGGCTTGAACACCTGAAAGGAATGAAAAAGGATTTCTTAATTTATTTATTTTTCCTGTCTATATTTCTGCATCTCGGCAATCTTTCTTGCGACAATGAGCCGTGCAGTTGTGGGTGGCGGATTTGTATTTTAGAGCAAGGTTTCCGTCCACTGATGGAATTCCCTATTTGCTGAAGAATCTACGGGGCAGATCCGCCTATTAGCTAAAGAATCTATGTGGCAGATCCTAATTTTTTAATGACAAAGATGTATGGAAGCAATCGAATTGGGTCCAGCGCCGTCAGGATAGCATAATAATTTACACTACTGTGTATTTTAAATAAATAAATAAATAAAGACTTTATTGCTTGCACTATTGTTATACGTAACTATTATGTACAATAAATACATGATCTGTGTGAAAATGTAACAATAAGCAATAGGTAGCAAACTCATATTTAATTTATATACCTACGCATGGAAATATCTCGTTTTTAAAAAAAAAGAGCAACTATGTACTGAGTTTCTTACCGGCTCTTCTAAGCAGAATCTGCTTACAGAACCGGTGGTCGAGGCAAAACATGACGTAACATAAGAGACACTTGTATGTCCTACATGTTATAAATAAATTCAGTTTATTATTGAACACCGCACTTTCAATCCATCGCCGGCTCACTACTGGTCACCACCAAGCTCGGATTGGCAGACTTCACATACTTTACCTTTGAAAACATTATTATGAATTCTCGGGTATGCCAATTTCCTCACGATATTTTCATATACCTTTGAAACAAATTATACTTTAAACCAAATCCACACGGAACATCGAGGTCGTCATCTAGCCTGCTATAAAAAATCAAAATATAGTTTGTTGGCGAATTCATAAGCGTATTAGAGTGTAAATCACTCACCTCTGGTGGTTTCTTGGGAAATTTGGAAGTCAGTCGAGTATGAGGTACTGATTGTCGGCTGTTTTTTGCTCTCTGACGATGGATCAACTCCAATAGTTCCAGTCCATGGTAATGTGTAAATTGATCCAATTTCCTTTTTCTATTCACAGCCACCTGTACACCAAACAAAAATACATTTAAATACGTATATTTTACTTTACAAGTAGATTAGTGCTTGACAAGACAAAGCGCAGACTCATCAGCGACTGTGTCAGTTGACAGGACGTACTCATTATCCTGAATGTATGATTAACATTTGAGTTATCCAGTTTGATCAACTGAGATTTCGACAAAGATTCCACAAACATACATAAAAAATATGACACTGACTCTAGCAGGCCCACTGCGGGCCTCGGCTAGAGGCAAAACGAAGGGGCGGCCGCATGCACTAGCGCGGCTTATCCTATCGACACTGGGTCGGCAGACGGGTCCCTTACTTGTGAAAACCTCCTCGCTTGGCGTCGTATCCGCGGCGTGTTGAACAGTCGAGGCGCGGCGTGAAGCCTCGCCGCAGGCCCACCGCGGGCCTCAGCTCGAGGCAGAGCGGAGGCGCGGCCGCGTGCACTAACGCGGCTTATCCTATTGATACTACTGGCTCGGCAGACTAGTCCCTTACTTGTGAAAACCTCGTGGCTTGGCGTCGTATCCGCGGCGTGTTGAACAGTCGAGGCGCGGCGTGAAGCCTCGCCACGAGCAGGCCCACCGCGGGCCTCAGCTCGAGGCAGAGCGGAGGCGCGGCCGCGTGCACTAACGCGGCTTATCCTATTGATACTACTGGCTCGGCAGACTAGGCCCTTACTTGTGAAAACCTCTTGGCTTGGCGTCGTATCCGCGGCGTGTTGAACAGTCGAGGCGCGGCGTGAAGCCTCGCCACGAGCAGGCCCACCGCGGGCCTCAGCTCGAGGCAGAGCGGAGGCGCGGCCGCGTGCACTAACGCGGCTTATCCTATTGATACTACTGGCTCGGCAGACTAGGCCCTTACTTGTGAAAACCTCTTGGCTTGGCGTCGTATCCGCGGCGTGTTGAACAGTCGAGGCGCGGCGTGAAGCCTCGCCACGAACAGGCCCACCGCGGGCCTCAGCTCGAGGCAGAGCGGAGGCGCGGCCGCGTGCACTAGCGCGGCTTATCCTATTGATACTACTGGCTCGGCAGACTAGTCCCTTACTTGTGAAAACCTCCTGGCTTGGCGTCGTATCCGCGGCGTGTTGAACAGTCGAGGCGCGGCGTGTAGCCTCGCCGCGAGCAGGCCCACCGCGGGCCTCGGCTCGAGGCACAGCGGAGGCGCAGCCGCGTGCACTAGCGCGGCTTCCACTGCCTCCACCGCGCCGCGTTCCTCGCCCGCCCAACCACAACGGCCACCGATGCACATCGCATCAGTTATTATGCTCTAAGAAAACATTTCGATAATCAAAGACAAGGCAGTGCTATCAATATAAACCAGCGCTGCTACTTCCTGCCGCTAAATGGTGACTGTAGGGACTTCATTTATCGCGTATAGCTTTGAAAGGATGTATTTTTCAAATATTTTTTGAATGAGAAAATGGATTTGACCATGGATTTCGTTTTTATATTTTTTACATATTACCATTATCCTGTACTGGGTCGATTTTTATCAGGTATTAAGCAATTAATTCTTAAACTAATACAAAATCAGCTTAATTGTATTTCAGAAAAATACAGTAGCATAGGGTCCAGTGGTACAATTCGGAATTTAGTAAAGTCTAAAAAATTCTCCCAATTTTACTTTGGTTAAAGTGCTCATTTTGAATTGAAATAAATTGGTGATTCAGTGAATTACGAAATAGCATAGTAGCACAAGTAGGTACATGATGTAGCAATGTAAGGTGAAAATATTGTACACCAAATCTTAAATTTATTTTTCATAGTTATGATGTATTATAATATGTGTAGGTATACACATTTTTAGGAGTCCAGTAGTCAGTGAGGTGAAACCAATAATTAGAGATTTGGTCTAAGGAACCATATTGTTGATGTTAGGAAAATGAAAAGAAAATTAGTGTGGGTTTAAGTCCTAAGTCAAAAATGTCTGAAAAAACTTCTAAGCCGATTTTGATGCATTGATTCAGTTTTTATTTTCTTTGAAATCAACAACATAGTTACAAAAACCAAAGTTTCCTTTACAAAAGAGTCTAATTTACACCCCACTCCACCACCACTCCCAGAAAGTCTAAATAATTTTATACACTAAAATAGAAAATACCTGATTTGTTGGCCTTAACAATACATGATGAGTATCACATAGAAAACTTGGGTAAGCCTGTCTGTAATCCCTAATTTGAGCTATTATGCATCCAGAGTAGAACAGACATGAATGCTCAGATTCAAGAAGGTCTAGAAGCACCACAGGTAACTCTTCGTTATCTATGTAACTAAGTAGTTCTTCTTCTTCGTATGGCCACCGAGGAGTTTCAATTAAAGTCTCATCTTGGCTTGATGACCCCTACAAAACATAACATTGTTAGAAAACATCAACCATTACAGCCCATTAACGTCCCATTGCTGGGCACAGGCCTTCACTCTCATAGGAGAGAGGAAATAAGAGCTTAGACCCACCACCCTGCTCCATTGCGGGTTGGCGGGCTTTGATGACTATTATCATGTTAGTGATAATAAGCGGGACCGACGGCTTAACATGCTCTTCTAGGCAAATCCCAACACCCAATTATGGCCTAACCCGGGACTCGAACCAGAGACCCGGTCAGCCTCAGTCAAACATGGAAACCACTAGACCAATGAGGCAGTTATTGGTGACAATATTGGGGCATGAAATGTATGTTTTTTTTTAAATCCATAAGTTAGCCCTTGACTGCGATCTCACCGGATGGTAAGTGATGATGCAGTCTAAGATGGTAGCCGGCTAACCTGTTATGGGCATGGCAGTTATATTAAACCCATACCCCTATTCGGTTTCTACACAGCATCGTACCGGAACGTTAATATTGGCGGCACGTCTTTGCTGGTAGGGTGGTAACTAGCCACGGCCGAAGCCTCCCACCAGGCCAGACCAGGGAAAATTCAGAAATTATAAATTCCCAAATTGACCCTGCCAGGGATCGAACCCGGGACCTCCGCACGTTAAGGCAACAGCGCTACACACTGTGCCACGTAGGTCGTCGAAAACTTATGATGCTGTATGATACACAGGCGTTAATGTTTTTAGAAACTTGTGATGATGGTAATCCCTCTCTTGCAGCTCAAGTTTACAAATATCAACCTGTTTATAAAAACCTTATTACTGCTCGTATATCAAAAACTACTATTACCAAATAACTATTCAGATGTTTCTTTCCAAGCTATGGCACCCTTGTGGACCCGTGGTGTTAGTGACTCACTAACACTTTGTCGTCTATTTTTGTTTCACAGAAGCTGATTTTATTTTTAGTGAAACCCCTGTGCTCATTTCCTGTGTCAAGTCATATAAGGGAGATAAAAACAATAGCCAGAGTCAGACAGGGATTGGAAAAACAGTACCAACAATTGTCATCACAGCTCCATCAAATATTGAGTTGATATTTGTTTTTAATGTAACCTGCATGCCTGAAACTTCTTAATTTAAAGGTGTGTGAAGTCTGCCAATCCGCACTTGGCCAGTATAGTGAACAATAGCCAAACTCTTCTGTCTAAGAGGAGACTTGTGCTCAGTAGCCAACAATGGTTTGAAATGATGATTATGATGAATACATTCATATGAAAAAATACTTACACTGACATCAGGTGGATGAATATACTGTGTGTTTCCATTGACTTTCAATGACAAAGAGTACCCCTTATTGCCTGGATACAAGTTGATTATCAAGGTATTTAAGTTGTATGTAGCCAATAACTTTTCTAATAGATAAGATGTAGTTTTTAGCCCTTGCTGCAAAGAAAGTATTCATTTAAATATTATTTTTTCATCCACATTCCCTACTTTTGATGTAACACCTAAGCAAAATGTAAGGGACATTCAGGGGTTGTTAGTGAAAACGGACAAGTGTAGCGTACTCTTTTAATTGATATTTCAACCAGTTTAGTCATACTTATAGGAATTTGAAATCAAATAACTTTAGTTTTAAGTTACTGTAACTGTTTATCACCATCATGTTTCATAAGTAACTAGCTGATGCCGGCGACTTTGTCCATGTGGATTAAGTTAAGTTAAATTATCTCTTCAAACTATTTTGATGAAATTTGGTATAGGGATAGTTTGTATCCAAGGGAAGTATATAGACTACTTTTAAATTCCGGAAAATTAAAGAGTTCCCACAGGAATCAAAAATCTAAATCCAAGAAGACGAAAGTTGGGCATCATCTAGTATTTAAGTATATTCTTTTGTATGTAGGTATATATACCTGTTATACATAATATGAGTTTATATATATAAATAATTATTATGTATAGTATACTAATATTGCACATTTATCAATATTGCTGCACTTTCCCGCTCCATTTTTAAGTTCCTTATGAAACAGATTGTCTAGAGGAGATCACTTTTAGTGATAAGACTGCTTTTACTCATGTGTTGTTTTTTGTTTATAATTAAGTTTTAAGTTATGTGTGGCAATAAAGACTTTATCTATCTATCTATCTATGTTTTCGAACCTTACTACTTTTCTTTTTATCAATAAAAATTATATCAAAATTAGTTACTTAAATATTTATATAAAAAAGAAAATGGTAAGTTACCAAACAATACTTATTTAATTTCAATAAAGTAACAATCTGTTCAAATGAAACAAATAGAAATATATTTTATGATATCAAGATTCTCAATTTATTTTCAGAAATACCTGTATAAATTTTGAACTACCAGGTTTTTCTATAAATCTACTAGCATATCATAGCGCCCAACATGAACAGCAATGTGGTTCATGTACCAGCTATTTTATATTGATATCAGAAACTTTCACAGTAGTGTAAACTGTTAAAAGTTAGAATTTAATCGATGGAACAATGTGTCTGAATGCATGGGTAATGGTCAGACAAACATGATTTTTTAGTTGTAACTAGCTAATGCCTGCAACTTCATCCGCGTGGATTGAGGTTTTTCGATTCCCGCAGGAACTCTTTAATTTTACAAAAAGTAGCCTATGTGTTATTTTAGACTATAATCTATCTCTGTGCCCAAATTTCATCCAGATCCATTCAGTCGTTGGGGCGTGATTGAGTAACAAACATCCATACATACATCAATCCCAACTTTCGCATTGAAGTAATATGTAGAACAATATACTGAACGTACAATATAATATACAAGTTTTATGCACTCACATAGTTGGCCTGTGAACTTTCATCTCGACTGAGCTCACTATACAATTCATGAAGTTTTTTAAATAAATCAAACTTCTCTGTGGTTTTAGATACAGAACTGACAGAGTTACGTTGAAATTTCATCCTAGAGTCGTCAATAGTTTCTGCTAGGTGCATCTTCTCGTTGGTCCAAGTCATTTTATGATCAGAGGCACCACTGTCAAATTGTGTTAAGTTCGTATTCACATGTTTAGCCCGGTTTAATATTACCTGAAATACGAATAGAATGCAGTATATGAGTTAAATAACGCACCAAATTGTGGCATCAACTTAAAAACAATTCGTAATACTAAATAATGCCTGCCTCTGCTTCCAATGCCGCGTGAATTAAACCATCCATAATGTCATTAATTAAAAAGTAATATACAAGTAGCAGCTGTCTGTAGTTTTATTGTTTCATTTTAAAGGTTTAGACTTGAGTATTAAGTCATGATTTTTAGAAAACTAATACGCTTTATTTATGTTTAACACTGCATTGCATGACAGTAAAATAACATGTCCAATGTTCTTCATATTTTTGACAGTTGTTGATGTTTGTTGAAGCTGTCGAAAATTGACAGTGCCACAGAAAATGAAAAGTGCCATAGAACTTAGTTTAGGTATTCAGGCGCTGCTGGGTATGTTCCGATTCACACTGCGCGCACTGTTCAGTGCTCTTACCGGGGAGAAATTGGTTCCGTAATGGACTGACAGTATACTGCCGCCACAGACATAATAAAGAAAGGCAGACTTAACATAAATTTCACACCTACATAGACAAGTGTATGGGAATCTGTGTCCTTTTCCCTCCAAGCAAAATGTCTATGATCCTATCTTTTTTAGGGTTCCGTAGCCAAATTTGGCAAAAACGGAACCCTTATAGATTCGTCATGTCTGTCTGTCTGTCTGTCTGTCTGTCTGTCTGTCTGTCTGTCTGTCTGTCTGTCCGTCCGTATGTCACAGCCACTTTTTTCCGAAACTATAAGAGCTATACTGTTGAAACTTGGTATGTAGATGTATTCTGTAAACCGCATTAAGATTTTCTTATAAAAATAGAAAAAAAATAATAAATTTTGGGGGTTCCCCATACTTAGAACTGAAACTCAAAAATTTTTTTTTCATCTAACCCATAGGTGTGGGGTATCTATGGATAGGTCTTCAAAAATGATATTGAGGTTTCTAATATCATTTTTTTCTAAACTGAATAGTTTGCGCGAGAGACACTTCCAAAGTGGTAAAATGTGTGTCCCCCCCCCCCCCGTAACTTCTAAAATAAGAGAATGATAAAACTAAAAAAAATATATGTTGTACATTACCATGCAAACTTCCACCGAAAATTGGTTTGAACGAGATCTAGTAAGTAGTTTTTTTAATACGTCATAAATCGTCAACCGCAATTTACCTTTCATTCAATCAACTCAAATATTTAAAAAAAAACATTTAAGTAATTTAAAACTTACTACAGGTTTGTACGGAACCCTCGGTGCGCGAGTCCGACTCGCACTTGGCCGGTTTTTTTTTATTTGTTGCAACACTGTGCAACACCATCGCACACATTGACAAAAATTCAATGCGTGGCACTCAGGCAGTCCATTTAAGACATTTAAGAGACATATGGCGTTTGTTTACATTGTATTGTCATAAATTGTTTGTGAAATTTGGAGGTTTAGTAGTCAATATTTATTGAAATAAAATGGTGAAGTGTTGTCTCCCTGTGTATCTACGCTCCGTACAGGAAAACCCCAGAAATAACGTTCCATCGGTTAGTAAATTTCATGATATCATGTAGTTAGCTTTGAGTTTTTTCGTTTATCGCATCATATCAAGGATAAGTTATCTAATATTTATAGTTGTTAAGACGAAATATGTAGCCATGCTAATATTATAACTATAATGTTATGGTTTTCTTTAGAAATACATGTTTTATGTTGAATAATTTTTTGTTGACATTTCGAGAACTTGAAAAAATTACAGGGCTGGACTTGACGACTCTTTTATTATAAGTTTATAACTTTCTTTTAATTTCAGGTTTCCAAAGGATGAATACCTGAGAAACCTATGGATGAAAAATATTAAAAGAAAAGTGTTAAAGAAGGTTTTTTTGTATCCATTTATGTCACATTTATGGCTGTTATTATTATTTTGTTTATTATCTTGTCACTCTACTCTCTGTTATTGTCTTCTTGAATAATATTGTTGTTTTCTCAAACTATGTTTCTATTAATTATAAACTCCTGAATTTTTTAGATCCTATTATCAGACTCTAATATGGTACCAGAGCTTAAATTAATTCGAGAATTATTTAAGAGCAGAAAATCTAATAAGCAAATCCTAATTTTTCTTGGAAGAATTCTAACAAGTCTTGTCAAAATGTTGTCTCCGTTGGCTTCGTCCACGAGTTTCAAAATTGATATTGGACGTTTAGAAGGTAAGGAAAATTGGGAAACATGGCGATGCAAAGTAATGTTAATGCTAAGGGGTATCACTGGAGGCCTAGATGCCATTAATGGTAATCTAGAGGTACCAAAAGAACCAGATAGTAGCACAGCATCATCAGAAGATTTTGCTGCTTATCTAAATGCTCTGAAAACATACAATGAGACAAACAATGCTGCAATGTTCATTTTAATGGCTAATATGTCAGATGCTACTCTACAAAAAGTGATGAGGTTCACAAATGCTAAACAGGTATGGGATGAATTACACACTTTGTTTGATGGCACATCTGAAGATAAAAGCTATACACTATGCTACAGTTTCTTCAGCTATCGTAAAGATCCTTCTCATGACATGTCAACGCATATATCTAATCTGAAAAATATATGGCATGAATTGAAAGCAGAACTACAAAAATCAAGGAAAAATAAAGGAAAATATGATCTTTCAGAGATTTTAATCATCTGCAAGATTTTAGAAACTTTACCTGATGAAAGCTATTTTCCATTCAAGTCTAGTTGGATGCTTATGTCTAAAAAGGATTCGTCATATTGATAATTTAACAGCTCAAATTTGCTCTTATGAACGATCGCTTAAAAGTAAAGAAGAAATTAATACTGAAGCACTAGTTGTACATAATAAAATGAATAAAAAGAAGAAATGCGGTTATTGCGGTCTTACTGGACACAAAGTCAAAAGTTGTTATAAGTGGAAATCGGATGGTAAACCTCCTAAACTACAAAATCCATCGACAAGTCAAGCTAAAGATGCAAACTTTACACTTTCACTAATGCAGGTTGAAACTAATGAAACAGTTAATGTAATTGAAAGAGATGATGAGAATTGGTATGTTGACAAAGGTGCAACTAGTCATGTCACCTGTTGCAACGACATATTTTCTACATTTCAATATTTTACTGATAACAAATCGGTTACAACTGCAAATGGCGCTCAAATACAAGCTATTGGTAAAGGTACAGTTGATTTAATAGGAGACGTTCATGGACAACAATTAAATATAAGGCTATGTGACGTATGATATGTACCTGTAATAAAAAGAAATTTATTTTCCGTTCTTGCCGCTCAAGACAAACTAGAGGACAGTGTCTTTATATCTGAAAGAGAATCGTGTGTTCTGAAAGTAAAAGGAAAAGTTAATTTAATAGGAAATATGCATGAATTATTTTTATTTCTTAAATCAATCATTTACATCTTTATAACATAGTAAAAAATATAAATAGGTTTGAAAATAGTCAAATAATTACGTTAATTGGTGTTTCAAAGTTAAGTATAAATTTGAGCCGTTCAAACGCCACCATTAATCGCGCGCTTTTGATGACGTCATTGGTTATGTCCCGTGTTTGTAATAGCTTAAGCTTTAGCTTTAGTTTGTAATAGTGAGCTTCAATAATATAATATTACTAGCGGATGCCCGCGACTTCGTTCGCGTGGCATAAATTTTTTAACTCCCACAGGCATTCCTTAAAATTCCGGGATAAAAAGAACCCATGCAAAAACACGTCGATCCGTTGCTCTGTTGCAGCGTGATTGAAGGACTATTTGACGTCCTTTGGGAAAGAATTTTCAAAAACTGTGAAATGTGTATTTCATAATTTAAACCCGTTGCCCAAACGTCAAGTTTCATGGCTATAACTTGAAAAACGCCGGCCTTTTACACCAACTTACAACCCCTATTTTACCCATTTGGGGGTGGAATTTGGAAAAACTGTGACACACGTACTTCTTTATATTATACTGAAAGCCAAAATACCAAGTTTCGTTGTTATATAACTTGAAAAATATGTTGATAAATGAAGGACATTCATCCCCTATTTCACCCCCTTGGTCAAATTTTCAAAAAATGGTGAAACACGTACTTCTGCATATCTAACTGGAAGAAGTGAAATATGTGCCAAGTACTGCCAACAGAGTATCAATGTGCGGATATTCTGACTAAGCCTATCCATAAGCCTAGGTTAATGTTTATTTGCAAGATAATTGGCTTGGTGACATAAATTACCCAAAAAGGGAGGATGTTAAAGAAGGTTTTTTTGTATCCATTTATGTCACACTGGCTGTTATTATTATTGTTATATTTGTTTACTATCTTGTCACTCTACTCTCTGTTATTGTCTTCTTGAATAATATTGTTGTTTTCTCAAACTATGTTTCTATTAATTATAAACTCCTGAATTTATTAGATCCTATTATCAGACTCTAATAAAAAGACTGACAGCCCAATTCATCAAGACGTGTTATATCCTCCAAGCATATTACAGCTGATTTAATTGAACGTAGTGTGTTCCGTTCTATTCTCCTGGTGACATACCGACCATATTAAAATAAAAGTTAGCCGAGGTAAGTAGGTTAGGTAGGTAGGGTGGTAACTAGCTACGGCCCAAGCCTCCCACCAGGACAGACCAGGGAAAATTCAGAAATTATAAATTCCCCAACTGACCCTGTCTGGTTCAACTTTTACTCCAACAGATGTAAGTTTTTTTTTGTCAGAGTTCCGTTGTCCAAATAAGAACATGTCAGCTGAGGTACGAACAAAGTAGGTACAAATTTACTTACCTGATTTTTCATTTAGCGGATGAATTCAAGTAGGTACGGTACTTCTTTCCCTTACAAGTATTTCTCCAACAGTTGATTTTAAATCGACATGCCCATGATTCAGTTTCCAAACTCTTTAATGATAAGCATGTGGTTTAAGGTTTATTTAGTTGCCTAGATTGATTTATGTTTGTTTATAAATAATTTATTAATATTTTTTCCAGAACAAAAATGAATTTTTTCTCCCAGAATCGGTTTACCCAAGTACCTACTACCACTGTTGACTGTACCTTTATTTTTACTTTAATCCACTTCTGGTTCCTTAGAGTACATATTGTAACTCTTCTCGTTAAAAATGGCATTCCGAATCAGTTGTAGATTCACTTGTTATTCTAAAGCACTAATTGTTAAGTTTATTTGAATAAAAAACATGTGCGTTTAACCTGTTGATTTTTTTTTTAACCTTCTAACCTAATTTTTGGAATAATGATTCAATTAGAATAGTTTACAACATTTATTTGGCTTACTGCCAAGAAATTAATGTCAGTAGGAACTTTCTATAAATAATATCCCCATCACATGGTGGTGATTACCATTGCGGACCCAAGCCCGGAACAGACATCTAGCACAGCTCTATCCTATCGAGGCAGGCTTTAGCCAACTACAAATGGTTAAAAGGTAGGAGCGGATGCTGAGAAAGTATTTTTGAAAATCCATTCTCTCGTAAAATCTGAAAAGGGATCTGAAATTTGTATGAAAATTGAATTTAACGTAAGCGAAGCTGCGGGCAAAAGCTATATGAAATCACAATTTTAAATTTTGTTAATACATTGCAGTTGTGATGGCTTGTGATGAAAAAGTCATAAAAAGTACCTATAATAATTTTTAAAACCCTTACAAAATATAGCTTCCAAATGATAGGTAACGTTAAGGTCGTTTTTTTTTTCACACGACTGCACCCTACCCTACATATTCATATAATGTTTTATGCAGCAACAAGGTGCGGCCCTGAGTTTTGTCTATGTGTGAGTAATGTTTCCGTGTGTTTGAAACAGCCACGCAATTTTTTTGCTCCCCTTTATAAATCTGTGGGTAGTTTAATGACCACAGACATTTTTATAAATCTGTGATATTGACCTTACTCTATGATTGACGATGGGCATCACAGATATAATAAAGAATGGGCATCACCGACCAGGATAAAAAGGGGCATACCACCGACCAGAAAAAAAGGGGCATACCGACCGTGGGACGTGGTTAAACCCTATGGAAGGAAAAGGTTATACTTAAACATCGCGCCTTTAGAACAAACCGACCGAACTCAAAAAGTAGTTTTGTCGGAATTCGCAAAAAAAGAATGTTATTAAATGTGACCCTATTAATTTTTAGTAAATTGCGTTACTACCAAAATTCTAACTGAAAATTGAGGGGAAACGTACGGCTAAGAATCTCTTTTAAAAAGTAGAGTAAAAGTGAATATTAATCATCGATATATATGTAAGTACTAGATGGGCCCTTTCATAGAAAAATGGCGGGCGACCAACTATGAGAGCGCGCTCCTATAACCTGTCATATGCCTGTCTTTGTCCCCGTCGTAGCGCGATCACGGTCGCTCATCGTGTAGATAATTTGTTATTAAGTTAACATCTAAAGTCTTATTAGTTTGGCACTGTATTATTTTTATTTTAAGGTAAGTGTTTCAATTCACAATTATACATTTCCAAGAAAACGTTATTTAATCTTCCTATTTAATATTTTTATCCATTTCGCAATCATTTAATTTCCGCGGCAAACTGTATGATATTTTTTTTTTACTAACTGGCCTTACGGCTTTGGGTTCCAGCCCTAGAACAGTCCAGTCCAGTACGATAAAAAAAATGCAACCAAGATTAGTTAAAATTAGTTATTGACGTGAGTTTAATGTTTAACCAACTTCAATAAATAAAGGGTTTTTATTTATTAAAGTTGATAATTTTTATTTTGTACTAGCGAATGCCCGCGACTTAGTCTGCGTGGTTTGAGGATTTTTGATTCCCAATTTCAAATGAAGTATTTTTCTGTGATTCGATCCATTAGTACTCTTTCACCTCTCCCATTCCAACCCCTTTTTATTATAATAGTACTATAGTAGTATGTAGTAGTATAGTAGTATTTTTTAATTCTTTCATTTGCAATAAGGTTTGGCGAGGATAATTTTAAACTGTTTTAGCTGTTATTATTTTAAATTTCAAGTTTTTTGCATTAGTAGTTACCGAATTATGCTAAGTGTGACGGACAGTCATGTCGCACCACAAGGGTTGTTTTCTTATCATTTTGGTACGCAACCCTAAAAATGACTTTATTTCTGTCAATTTTTCGACAAAACTTCAGTATTAACAATTAACAAATAATTAAATTAAAAAACCCACGACGAACTGCAGCGCCCTATTGTGTGGACTTTGACCTTTAAATATATCTAAGAACCTTCTCACAAGCTATATATATCTAATGCAAAAAACCGCATAATAATCGGTTCAATGGTTTTCCAGGAAACTGGTAACAAAAAAGTGGTAAAAATAACAACGTCATACTAACATTTATCGTTTACCTCAGAGAGTACACTCATGTAGGTATTATTTTCGACAAGCGCATCTGTACTAATCTATGATCGAGTCATACGTTTTCAAGATGGCGCATATGTTGCAAGCAAGATCCCGCTTTTCAGACTAGATGGCGTTGTTAAACATAAGTCCACATTCTTTGTTCGACAGGGCCCGTCTATGTAAATTGAGGTCGTTGATATTAATAGTTTTAAGAACATTTTTATGCGAGTCGTTTTTAGACCAAAAAGAAATCAAAAGAATCAAAATAAACAAACACACTTTCACATTTATATTATTTGTATGATTAAAATCAAAGGCAAAATCTAAAATATTGTTTTATTACATAGATTTAATTATCATTTGATGCCATATGCCTTATTAAATCTGATATGAATTTATCTATTTTTCTTACATCTTGCTGAACTTCAGTTTTGTACTGGAGACACTGCAACATATAAAATATTATTTGTGTATTTGTATACTGATTTCTCTAGAATCACACCTAAATGTGTTACACAAAACATATAATAATATATAATAAATAAATATATAATACACAAAACATCCTTGTAAATAATTCTACAAAATTATATGTCCCACTTGCTGCTGGGAAGGACCCGAAAAGACTGTGGTCAGGGCTCCAGAGAGCCCTGGAGAACTTCCTCACAATTCACGACGTCTCAAGGATAACCTATACTTCTGTATTCAACCCTTTTAATACAAGCCAACCCGCACGGGTTGGTTTGTATTGTAGCACAGGACAGCACTGTCCTGTGCTATTGTTATTCCCGAGGAATGAAACCTATCCCTGAACCAAATTTTGTCAAAATAGGTTGAACGTAACAGACACACACCTCGACAATGAATAATAGGTCATTTATTATCACCATCTGATATACTTAATATTAATAACTACCAATGCCCGCGACTTCGTCCGCGTGGATTGAGGTTTTTCGGTTCCCGTGGGAATTCTTCAATTTTCCGGGATAAACAGTAGCCTATGTCCTTTCCCGGGATACAACCTACCCTTGTACCAAATTTCATCAAAATCGTTTGAACGGATGAGCCGTGAAAGCGTAGCAGACAGACAGACAGGCACCCTTCAGTTCTACTAAGCAATTGCAAATAAATGATTTGATTGATTGATATTAATAAGTAGTCCTTAGGGCCTTACCTTCTTGTTGTCAGTGATTTTCACCAAAAATAATCCTCTAGAGTGTGAATATTTTAAACTATATCGGGTGTTTACAGGATCACGTAAATATAACATCTCTGCTGACTTTTCGAATTCTTCCCAGTTAGACATGTAAGTCATGTTGAATATTTCTACAAATTTATTTATTTTCCAATCCAAAGATCGAATGTGTTTGTTAAATAATTAGGGATATTCACAAAATTTTTAATTTTTTGTTTTAAATATTTTTTGCTGATTTTTTGCCATAAACACAGTCCCACAGTCCACAGAATACAGATTACCAGAGACAAGTTAACCAGCAGATTACTTAGAGACAACTGACAAGTAACATTTTTGGTTGTTTTTTTTATTTATTTATTTAACTGGTTTAACGGCTCTGGATTCTAGTCTTTCTGAACCTGGTTAACGTGGTTAACGTGGTTAACGTGGTTAACATATGAGCACAGCACAGACATAGACGTATACTTTGTTATACGATGCATTTTGTTAATAAAACTATGTTTTGACTTTTCTTACTTACTGAAAGCTACGTTATTAGGACGAGATAAGTGTATTAAGTTATTGCGTGAACGTGTCAGGTTATTGTCATATGACATCATCAAATTTAGCTATTGAAGCCAATTTTTTGTAGCCTAAATGGCGACTGTTTTGCTTCCGGTATTTTGATTGTGACTAATTACCTGTTTTGTGAATATTCTCATGTATTTTTGGAGTTTATTGGAGTTTACTCCTTAAGAATCGATTTTCATATATAAGGCGCCCGGTATGAGAAAAATATGAGAGGTAAAATCTACTGATGAATGACCTCGTTACTTTTTTGGTGCGCACCTATGGTGCGCAACTTTCTAATTTGGTTGTGAGTGTATTAAGACGTACATAGTGTATGCTGCAAGGCGACTATACCTATATGTTATTGGGCTTGTTTGTTTCTATCAGTGTCAATGTACTTATGTCTGATAATAATAATTACATAATTTATCAACATTCCTAATGAAATATTTGTGCACATCTGAAATTGACTATTGTGAAAAGTTTAATGTAAAATATTTCGCCGATTAGTTATAATAAATGTATATAAAATGAATAAATATATATTTATATATGTATATTATTTTCATTTATTTGTTAATTTACCCTTTCATATGGTATTAATATACCTAATCAAAGGTATTAATCTTATTTTCAGTTGGATAAACTCTTTTTGCGTATGTTTAGACAATCGTACTTAAGGAGTAAACTCCAGTCGTGCGTCGGAGCTGACACACACAATTTTTTTTTTGTAGTTTTATGTAATCAACTATGGTGAAGTGCTCAGTTGTGGGATGGCATAATAATAATATTGTAAAACGCCCAGGAATTTCATTTGACTAACAAAGTCGTCTAGTTTTTCTTTTTATGGCGAGTATTTAAAGTTATTTCGACTAATTATACCATAGTTTCTTCTTTACTGAATCCAAAACACGTCTATTAATGCGCTGTCCCCAAAAATTGGGATTATTTCAGTACTTTTTGTTTGGAGTATATATACGAGTATAGTGCGGGGATTGTATTGTTAACAAATAAATTGAATATCGATAAAATTAAAACTTCATATCACTCTTACTGTTTCTCACTCTGAGGGGTAGAGAGATGAAATAAAACTGTCAGCTTCTACTTATAATATTGCCAAACTCATTTTAGATTGTAGCGATGATAACCTAGTGATTAAGACGCCCGATCTCCGGTATGGTGTCTCGTATTCGAAAATTATAGTGTCTATTTAAGTGGATTTGGTCGCTTCATTGTAGTTATTGTGTATCATTATAACTAAGGTTTTACAATTGTTTCAGATTCCCAAAATATCATTAATTAAAGCTAAGATGGCTGAATGCTATAGACACACCTGAATTCAAGCCTACAAAAGGAAGCAGAATATGTAGTCATCATTTCAATGGTGATGACATTAATTACACTCCAAACCGCCAGCGTCTCAAAGATGATGCCTGCCCATTTCTACGTATACCAGTAAGAATCTTTAGGTACTCAATATTCTTGTGTGTCGTCGTCTCGTCTCAACCTATAGACGTCCACTGCTGGACGAAGGTTTTCTGCATGGATCGCCACAGAGCCTGGTCTTGTGCCGCTTGTTTCCAGCGGCTTCTGCTTGTTTGTGATGAATAATAAAAACAATTAAACATGTAAAACTATGCTCTTTATTGCTTTTCTCTAATCCAAATAATAAAAAGAGACGGTTCAGATTTATATGGGGCTTAGGCCTGGTCTTGTACAAGTAGAGAAATGAAGGAAAATAAAATACTAGAACAGTTGTAATTGGTCAAATCTACGAATTCGTCGTAATTTCAGTGGTAAAATTATTAAATATTTCCAAGTTAAGCAACACTAAGAGTGGGTAACAATGGCGGATTCATATTTTTTGACGTTTTCAAAAGAAAAACACGGTGTTTTGACTGTGACATGTCCTACGCATGCGTCTTATTCGCACACCTCCCTCACTCTCGATTTAACAGTCTCCAAGTCCTCCAAAACAAGTTCATGCGTATGGCCACGGGATCCCCGTGGTTCGTACGTAACGTAGACCTCCATAGAGACCTCGAACTCCCCACCATAGCCCAATATTTTAAGCAGCTCTCCAAAAATTACTTTGAGAAGGCAGTCAGACATCCCAATCCCCTTGTAGTTCAGACTGCATCATATACCCCCGACCGAAATGACCCACCAGACAAACGACGTCCTAAACACGTCCTTAACGACCCCGATGACCAAATCACTACAGACAATGCTCCCTACATAGGGCTACACACAAACACCAGCCAAACACAGCGTCTTCGCAGACGAGGACCCCGATATCTTACGTCACCCGGACGTGGTCTTAACCCACGGCCTCGGGGGCGTGTGGACTAATCTAGTCCAACCGACCTCCCATTCGTCCCAACTCCCAACGTCATCCTAAGCCGAGGTCCGAGCCTCACAGGAGGCGCCCTTAGGAAGACGTTGCCCCCCCCGATGTCTTCGAGTCCTAGGGCTCTTTTTTCGGCGACGCCTAGCGCTCGTCTAATCCCCCGGTGACGCTGTAGCGGCCAGTAGGCCTAGTCAGCATACACAATCCGAAAAAAAAAAAAAATAATTTGACTGTGACTGTCAGAAATGACATTTCGCGCCTACTGCCTTCTCTATGGCTGAAGGTTGCCATCTTGGAAACGTATTGAAAACTTGAAATACATTTTTATTTTTTTCTCGTTATTTACTTTACTGTTCTAAATTAATATATTTTTGATACAATCTATGTAGCTATTTTCCTCTATTCATGGTAGAGTGTAGGCCTAAAATGAACCTCTTCCTTTTACTATTTCTTTCTTATTGCAGAATTTATCACCTGGGCAACAGGCAAGGCAACCCTTGCAAGAATTGAACCTCAATTTGTATCCAGAAACTAATGATGATGTTTCTTAAAACAGAATACAGAATACTTCAACCCATTGCAGGCTCACTTAAGCATGAGTCTCCTCTCAGAATGAAAACGGTTTGGCCATAGTCCACCAAGCTGGCTAAGACAGGGGTGTTGCACTATGATTATATTTTTACTCTTCATTTTACTCAGCCGGCGCACCCTACTGAGTAGGAGCCTCCTCTTTGAATGAGGAGAATTTAGCCACAGTCCACTACGCTGTCCAACAAGAGACCCCCCCGATCGTGATTACCATTTTTGTGAAAAACTACTGGGCCGATATAAATGCTGCTTTTGGTTTTTGAGGTTTTTTTTTTTTTTTTTTTATTATCCACTACAAGTTAGCCCTTGACTGCGATCTCACCTGATGGTAAGTGATGATGCAGTCTAAGATGGTAGCGGGCTAACCTGTTAGGGGCATGGCAGTTATTTTAAACCCATACCCCTATTCGGTTTCTACACGGCATCGGACCGGAACGCAAAATCGCTTGGCGGCACGTCTTTGCCGGTAGGGTGGTAACTAGCCACGGCCGAAGCCTCCCACCAGGCCAGACCAAGGAAAATTCAGAAATTATAAATTCCCAAACTGACCCTGCCGGGGATCGAACCCGGGACCTCCGCACGTTAAGGCAACAGCGCTACACACTACGCCACGGAGGTCGTCAAAACATACTTCTGAGAAGTTCTAATAATTAATGTTTCATATTTATGGGCAAAAAGGGGCACTGCAAGTTCGTCGCGGGTTTTTAAAATATTTTAATTTTATTACTCGTTTAATTAGAAGATCCATCCGAAAACGCAAGAAGTTTTATATATGTGTAATGTAATATTATCAATTGCTTTCTTTGATCTATAAATTTTAGAAATAAATCATTTTTAAAATCAGTCTACTTTTATTATTCATACTAGCTAATGCCCGCGACTTCGTCCGCGTGGATTGAGGTTTTTCAGTTCCCGCAGGAACTCTTTAATTTTCCGAGGTAAAAAGTAGCCTATGTGTTATTCCAGACTATAATCTATCTCTGTGCCAAATTTCATCCAGATCCGTTTGGCCGTTCTGGCGTGATTGAGTAACAAACATCCATCCATACATACATCCATCCAAATTTCCGCATTTATAATATTAGTACAGATTATCACATTCAGTAATATTTTTTCCATTATATCTAGGTATTTCAACTAATAAGGATTATGAAACCGTTTTGTTTGTAAGGTTCATATTCAACTGATAACATAAATCTATACTATTATTATAAACGCGAAAGATCGGATGTATGGATGGATGGGAGAGATAGATTATAGTCTGGAATAACACATCAACTAGTTTTTTCTGGAAAATTCAAGAGTTAGGTACCAAAAAACCTCAATTCACGCGGATGGGGCATCAGTTAGTTCATTATACTCGTAAAATACGAATACTAGTGTTTTTCAAAAATTATTTAATATAATAAATATAAATATTTGTGATAATTTTATATAACGATAATACCAGCCCGAATGCTTGCATTAAGCTCCGCCCATACGCCATTTATAGGACACCGGAAGCTTCAATTTATCTAGCATATATTTTCACATCCACATGTACTTTTTTTTTTAAATCTTTATTGAAAACAATACAATATAACTTAAAGCTAGCTAGCCTAACCTAATTACTATTAAAAATCACTTTCCTGATCCTTTGCGCAAAAAATTATGATATCTGTGGTACTAAATGAAAATATCCACAATTTCAGTATCTCGAAATATTTATGGTACCTTTGTTGTATCATAAAAAGAAAATAGAAAATCACAAGATACCACAGACTAAAATATTACTTGGTTAGTTATGTAACGCAGTTAAATTTGGAAGACTGCGATGTCGATTTAAATTGCTAAGTTGCCATAGATATTCAAATAAGTCGGTTTATAAGAAGGTTTGCACCACCAAAATGTCGATATTCAGTTTAGTAATCTGTGGTTTGCACTTTGCGACCCATTGCTACATTCCTGAAAAAGCTTACGCGAAGGAGGTTATAAGGACTGTTACAAATAAGATCCTTAGGGATATTTTTGAATGTGATATTGCGACAATTTTTAGCCGGCAGGGCTGCAGAGGTGATTGCGATTGTTACACTGTAGCTGTCATTTTTGGCCAGTGCGACCTTTGATTTTAATATATAATTAATAATCAAAGAGTGCGACCGCGTATCTTTGGTTGCGTAGACAGAGAAAGGTCTACTTGATTCATTGATCTTGTTGGATTAAAGACTGTGGATCAAGCATAGAAATAGTATGTAATATTCATACAACTAGAACGATCACTAATGTGTTTTTGTTGAACAAATTCACACCTTTTTCTTTAAAAAATAAAGTTCAATTTAGATTACCTTTGACTCAGAAGGAATTTCGGTCTCGACTAGGACGCACTTTTAAGTCGCGCTGTCTCGTTCTCGGAATTGCCATTAAATAAAAATAAGTTTACAGGGAGGTAAATAAAAAAACTTTATGTATTTTTGTTTCTAGGCACATAGAAAGTGAGAAAAGTTGTAGGTTATTAAAATCACAGGTAATAAGCACTGTTGTGATTTGCGACCTGAAGGGCACGATTCAACCAATAACCATTCTAATCTGAACTACGATGTCAACGAAAGTAACAAATAGGAGTTCATGTTGTTATTTTTTTATTATTGTTATTAGCCATAGCCACGATCATATTTTTATGGCATCCGTATTGGCATCATGGAACTATAATACATTAAAGGTCCATGATTGGCATATTATGTTCAGAAATTTTATATTTTATTTGATAAAATATAATTTTCATTCGGTAAGCAGATCAGTGAAGATCGACCTTACTTGGGATCCTTTACTATTTTAACTTTTTGGATCATAGTATATATGGACCTATAAAGCATGTACGTTTCAATACGTTTAAAAATTTCAATATTTTTTTTACAAATAATTTTGTACCGTCATATTCATGCATCTATCACCGAAAATATTTTTCTATTTTGTCTGTAATTAATAAAATTTATGTTGTTCACTTAGAAAGAGACGACGTGCCTTAATATTAGCTCTCTTTCGGCTCGCGTTTCGTGCATAAGTGATCCTTCTAGTTATATGAATATACAAACTATTTCTATGGGATCAAGAGTGATCAAAGATTGTTTTACTACATATTGCTTTGATTAGGTACATATTGACAAGTTTGTCTTTGGGCTAGGGTTACCATTTAATAAAACTTCTTCAGCAGAGACCAGAGACAAGTAATTTTACAGCTAGCACCAGAGACAAGGGCTAACACCGCATTTTGAGCGCAACGAAAAAATCAATATACCACTAGTGATCATTCGTCTTTTTAAAATGAGAACGTGACAAAACATTTCTTTTAATTCGCTGAAGAAAGTGTTTTATTTAAAAAAAAATATATCTGTTGAAGCTTGATGCTCATTTTTTATTTATTTACATAGTGATGAATTTTCTCATAGTTACGGCGTGTTAGAACATTCTGCGTGTTTGAATATCGCCCTTTCCGCTAAATATAACTGTTAAAGGTTAGTAATACTTTAAATAATTATTAAGCCATGTGTAGAAACAGTGTTATTGGTCAAAAGTAGCGTTCAAATGGACTATCGACCTTCGCCATTGTCTGCAGCGTGCATGGTGCATTGCGTTCTTGATAGGTAGGTACTTTATTGTAGGTAGGTATGTAGAATTTAGATATCTAAGTATATTACCGTTTGTTCATCCATTACAACTTACTTTTGTTTAAATTGTTAAAAGGAATTAAATATAAATTCCAGCATAATTTAATTTATTTTGAATAAGTAGGTATAGAAACTGGACCTACCAGTATTTTGCATATCTATTTGTAATTTTATTTTTCGTCCCGTATTGTGTCTGCATTTAAGACTTAAATAATAAATAGTTGTAATTGTTAACTGTCTGACTTGAATACATTCTGCTGAAGACTAGCTATTATAATGCTTAGTTAGGGTTAACTGTTAAGTACCAACCTATGCTCACATAGATTAATATCACTTATGAATCTCTCCCTAACTGTAGGGGTTTAATATATTAAAAAGAAACCTTCGAATTATAGTTTAACTACTCTTGTACTTCTCTATATTATTTTACAATGTATCCAATTCTGTATAACATAATCTCTCTAAACTCTCTAAACTCATTCATCCAAATTTCCGCATTTATAATATTAGTATAGATTATCACATTCAGTTATATTTTTTCCATTATATCTAGGTATTTCAACTAATAAGGATTATGAAACTGTTTTGTTTGTAAGGTTCATATTCAACTGATAACATAATATGCTCACATAGATTAATATCACTCATGAATCTCTCCCTAACTGTAGGGGTTTAATATATTAAAAGGAAACCTTTGAATTATAGTTTAACTACTCTTGTACTTCTCTATATTATTTTACAATGTAGGTATCCAATTCTGTTTAACATAATCTCTCTAAACTAAACTAAATTGACAACTTTAATTTTAGTTCTGTCCCTTTCAGAGTATTATGAAAGGGTTAGCAATATTTTTAATGCTGTCATTTTAGTTTATAGATTGTGCACTACAGAATTCAATTCAATTCAATTCAATTCAATATCATTTATTCAATATAGGTACACTGTTACCACTTATTGACGTTAAAAATTACTTACTTAAAAAAACACGATGGTGATAATCGGTTACGGTTTCTTAAAACTAAAGCTACGAGGGTTCCAAACGCGCCCTGGTCTGAGAAGAGCCCACAACAAACTCAGCCGGGGGTTTTTTTTTCATTATCACCATCTCACAAATAATCTTAACTAAGGAACTATCAGAGCCATTAGAGCAAATTATTGCCAAGCTTCCTTGTCATTCAAGTAATCCTTCACATGGTAATAAGATTTTTCAATGAGTTTACGTTTTACATTAACTTTGAACTTATTCAGAGACATCTTCAACATGCCTTCTGGGAGCTTATTGTAGAAGCGGACACTGCTTCCCACAAACGAATTGCTAGTTTTACAAGGCCTAGAAGCAGGCATTACAAGTTTATTTTTATTTCTAGTATTGACATTATGACAATCACTTTTCTTCTTGAATTTATCAATGTGTTTATGCACGTATACTAAATTTTCAAATATATGTGCACTGTCATAATATTAATTTCTTTAAATGAATCAGCCCCAATGTCACATCTTGCTGTTACCAATGATCTATGTCTAATACAAAAGACAAGACTTAAGCTGGGTCCACACAGCACAAACAAAAGCAAAAACTTTTGTACAAATTAAAATGTCTGTATGGTTGATAACCGCCCGCCCGCCTAACCTTGGGGCCATACTGGACCAGAGTTGCAGAAGACAGAGCTCAGTGGAGAGAGCTGGAGGAGGCCTATGCCAGAAGGCACGCCGAATTGCGAGACATACTATAGTAAATAGGAACGTAAAATATGTATTGCCAAACATGTAGCAAATTCGGAATAAAAAGGGCTTTATTATTATGGTTGATCATCCACATGGTGCAAAGAATTAATTTAAAGTGAGGTATTTTAAGGTGAACAGTACTGTGTAGTTATGTAAGAGATCTATTAAAGTCTAGATTTATTATTTTCACACATATTTGTGTTTGTTTGGGTTATTCTCATGCTGAGATCTATAGAGTGTACTTGGACTTGGCTCAGATACCTTTCCTCAGATTTAAACCAAGATGGACTTTTATGGGAGTAACATAAATCTGTCTCGTTTTAACCATGTCTTAAGTCTAAGCAAAGTCAAAGTTCGCTCTATAGATCTCACACTGAGAGACTACTGTATTCATTTTCTTGGATTTTCATGCGGTTTTCACTATTAGAAAGAGAGATTATCTGAGATTATTATATCTAGCTAAAATGTAGGCACATTTTGTGAAAATGTGCTACCTAAAATGAAAAAATACAATTATTTTTTATTGATTATTAAATAGAGGATCTCAATCAAGTTTCCTAACCGGTGGTAGAGTCTTGACGTATCATAAGTGACACAAGTTATCCTATGTGAAATAAATAAATCATTTCATTTCATTTCAAAGAAATCTATGTTCACTTAATATGAAAACTGTTTAGCAATAAATTAACAGCATAACCCAGAAATACAAAGGAAGACTGGAGTACCACCCAAATGAGCTTGCTTTTATGCTTACTAACCTGAGGCTATATAAATGGACTAAAAAGTATAAACATACACTGATCAGAACAGCACCGAGTAGATGTTCTAAATGGAGGACACACATAACATGTGGAACATCAATGAACAGTCATCTGCTAAAAGTTGCCACTGATTGCAGATCACAAAGGAAAACAAAATGTTTACATTTATTTATTACAAGATTTGATATAGCAAAAGCTGGCCTGTTATGAATAATAATAAAAATATATGTTCCATACACCATAGCGTATTAGCTACTGAGCCAATAATACTATGCTTGTTACCGATTATATTAATCCTTATCTATTCCTTCCTACAACCAACATGATTTTTGAGAACCTCACTTGTTTCTTTTAGGAAAGTATATATTATTTAAACCTCCATGCTCAAGTCCAACTCGCACTTGGTCAGTTTTAAAGTCATAGTACTATTTGTATGCAACCCATCATACAAATAGTACCTAATAAGTCTACTTCAGATCGAAAATTCTCGGGTTTGGATCGGATGCAGTGCGGAAAGATATAACAAACTTCAATTAAAAAATTGTTTGTGAATTTGAAATATAATAATGTTAATTTATTCTAAGGCATTCACCTTACAACGGACAACCGTATCGGCTCTGACGAACGCAAATTGGACAAGACGTGCAATATCCAAGTTGACTCCATACACATGATTTCTGCTCTTTTACTGTAAATACCCACTAATTGTAGTTTTAATGTATTATTTTTCAGATTATTGTTGGTTGAAGTGAAAAATATACATTATACAACATTGTAATTTTAAGTCAAAATGGAAGAAATTAATGGCGAGCTTTATGGGGATGGACTTGTTAGTCTCGTTGATGAAGGGTCTTTGGAGTCTACTGATAGTGGGAAACAAGAGCAAAATTGTAAAATTTGCGAGTGAGTAAATTTCATCATAGCTATCGCAACATAGAAACTGCAAATAAACAGGTTTTGATGCAAAGTCATAATTTTAATTGATGTTTTTCAATTTTAGCAATAAATTATGCAGTCCTCGTGTATTATCATGTCTTCATGTATTCTGTGAAGCATGTATTGACAAACTGATGGTAAATGAAGCTGGGGATTCGCTTAAATTTGATTTGGCTGTTGAATGTCCTCTTTGCAAACAAGAAACTAAGGTGGTAATTACTATTTTTTACTCATAATTTAATAAAATTGAGAGAAAATCAAAACACAAAGTATAATTTTTTGTTTATTTTGTTTATTTAGATGCCTGGAGGAGGAGCGGTGTCACTTCCATCAGACTATGTCCTAACGAATATCTTGGATGTGTCCTCCATGGACCAATCGGTTGTTTGTACTTGCTGCAAAAGCAAGGAACCTGCTGTTGCTAGGTGCACGGATTGCTCTCATTTCCTATGCGCTAACTGCAATTCCGCGCATGAGTTCATGAGGTGTTTCGAAAATCACCGTGTTGTGCCATTCGATGCTCTAAGGTCATCCAAAGAAAAAGCTGCTGTGCACAAGCCAATATTCTGCACTCGCCATGTTGGCGAGAGTCTCAAGTTTTATTGCTGCGAGTGTGAAGTCGGCGCTTGCACGGAATGTTTGACTGTCGATCATAAAGTTGGAGAGCACCGCTGTGAGCGGATTGTCGACGCGGAACCAAATTTACGTGCTGAGCTGCGTACTTTTATTGTCGAAGCTAACGCTCGGGCTGTCGCAGCTGGATGCGCATCGGTTAAACTTGATGACGCTCTAGGCGACTTGCAGCGGCAGAGAGATGACGCTGAAAGCGTCATTAATGAGGCTTTTCACGCTTATAAAGCAGCTTTAGAGAGGCGTCGTGAAAAAGCTCTGGCGGAATTAGAAAGATTACACAAGGAAAGAGAACTGAAGGTAATGGATATGTTCGATCGCGTTGATAAAACTGTACAACGTATTGATTGCGCTTGTAAATTTGCCGCTAGACTTCTCAGGAGGGGCGATGGCACAGAAATTGTCATGTTGAAGAAAACTGTTGCTTCTCAGTTTGCACGGCTTTTAGAAGGCGCTCCTGAATTCGACGTTGATTATTCATTGGAATTTGTTACCAAAATGGAAAAATTTGATTCAATAACCGAGGAAACGTTCGGGACATTCCGCACTGAAGCAACTATAGCGGAAGAAAGGAAACGGGCCAGTGAATCCTCGGCCATGGTCTCCGTGACTTCAAATTCTCACTCACCAGCCATATCTGTAACCAACGCTCCTGTTTTCGATGATTATCCACTGGGTAACGTCCGCCGGGTCACGGGCGTGTCTGTCGGCAGCTTAGTGGGGGTTCCCGGTATCGGGGGAGTACCCGGAATAGGCGTGCCAGCAGTCGGATCAGTTCCAGGCGTGGGGGCCGTTCCAAACCCGGGCGTCCTCCCGGGAGTCGTCAACGTCAACAGCGTCGGAGCCGTCACTGGCGTGGGTGGGGTTCCCGCACTCCCGTCGATGGTAGAATACAATCTACAACAACTGGCAAGCATTGCCGAGAAGGAAGTGCCACCGCCGCCTCATGCATCGCCAGCTCCACCGTTTACCCTCGCTGAATTACTCGCTGGAGATCTAAACTCTCCTCAAGCTTATAATAACTTGCAAGCACTCGCCAAGCTCGGATTGAATGCTGGTAAGAACGGATTATAGTGCGTATTTATTGAGTGATTTTAATTCTTGTTACAAGTTATGATTACGTTGCAGACGTAAATGGTTTTGGCGGAGTCGGGGGCGTTGGTAGTATCGGCGTCGGTCCTAGGGGCGTGTCTCCGGGCCGGCCACTCTTGACGCCCGCAGAAGAGGCCGCCCTAGTCGCTCCGCCGGCGCCGCTCGTGCGCGCCAACAAGGCTACTCCGATGCACATAAGATTCAAGTTTGGTCAGCTAGGCGGAGGAAAGGGCCAGTTCAACTCACCTCATGGATTCTGTCTCGGGAACGATGAAGACATCATCGTGGCTGATACAAACAATCACCGCATAACGGTATGAATTAGTAAACTTGAAAAACGATATGCTTATATTTTAACATTTTTATGGTTCTGTACCTCAAAAGGAAAAAATTAACCACTTCATTGCCGGCTAGTCTGTCTGTCAACCACCTTTTTCTCGGCAACGCGTCGAGGTATCAAGTTGCCAGTTATTTCACAGCCGATGAAATGTTGGTATCACATCTTTCTTGTTATTTTTTAATATTGTGTGGTGGTACGGACTACGGATCCTTTTGTGAGCGAGTCTGACTAGCACTTGACCGGTTTTTTGTTGTTAATATATGACAATTTTTGTAGGTATTCGACAAGTCTGGTAACCACAAGTTCAATTTTGGAGTGGCGGGCAAGGAGGAGGGTCAGCTCTGGTATCCTCGTAAAGTGGCGGTCGTGCGCGCCACGGGGAAGTTCGTCGTTTGCGATCGCGGGAATGAGAGATCGCGCATGCAAATATTTACCAAAAACGGACATTTCTTGAAGAAAATCGCTGTACGTCATTTTTTACAACACATTTTCTAAAACGTTTTTCAAAAGTTAATTTGTTCAAAAATATTAAGTATAATATTATTCTAGGACGTTTTAATATAGTGGAAACAGGAAATAGTTTGGTACAACAGGCAAAAATATTGAATAACATAATGCATGATTTGGTAAAAAAAATTACAAGGTTACTTTAACATATTATCTACGTTTTTGTATGTTATAATGACTAACTGACAGGAAAAATGGATTCACAATTAATTGCCCCTTCCAGGAATCGAACCCCCATCGTTTACTGCGCGAGGAGATGTTCAAATCCATACTAATATTATAAATCCATACTAAGATTATAAAGGCGAAAGTGTGTCTTGTCTGTCTGCTACGCTTTCACGGCCCATCTGTTGAGCCGATTTTGATGAAATTTGGTACAGGTATAGGTTGTACTTCTATCCTGGGGTAGGACAGGCTACTTTTTATCTCAGAAAATTCGAGAGTTCCAGCGGGAATCAAAAAAAAATCCCTATAACCAATTTTGACGAAATTTGGTATAGTTATAGTTTGTATCCAGGGGAAGGACATCAAGTTTTTGAATCTCGGAAAATTGAATTCAATTTTCCGGGATTCAAAAACCTTAATCCACGCAGACGAAGTCGCGGGTATCATCTAGTAATCAATAAAACTTAAATATATGTTCCAGGTACGCTTCATCGACATCGTCGCTGGTCTCGCAGTCACCGCTGAAGGTCTCATCGTGGCTGTGGACAGCGTGACCCCAACAGTCTTCATTCTATCCGAAGAAGGTGACCTCATGAGCTGGTTCGATTGTAGCGAGTGCATGAGAGAGCCGTCGGATATCGCTATCAGTGGTAAGTTTTTTTTTAATCCACTAAAAGTCAGCCCTTGACTGCAATCTCACCTGATGGTAAGTGATAATGCAGTCTAAGATTGTAGCGGGCTAACCTGTTAGGGGCATGGCAGTTATATTAAACCCATATACCCCTATTCGGTTTCTAAACGGCATCGTACCGGAACGTTAAATCGCTTGGCGGCACGTCTTTACCGGTAGGGTGGGAACTAGCCACGGCCGTAGCCTCCCCCAGGGAAAACTTAGAAATTATACATTCCCAAATTGGCCCTGCCGGGGAACGAACACGGGAGCTCCGCACGTTAAGACAACAACGCTCAACATTGCGCCACAGAGTCTTCAAATGTTTCTTTGGTTTCAGGGCCGACTTTACAAATTACAATGAAGAAGAGAAAAACATCAATAAATCCTTTTCTGTTGCTATACATATAGGAAACTTAATTTAGACTTTAAAACTAAAATAACTAATAATAACAGTATATCACACCAAAACCTATATTATTTGAATGTTTATTTACGAATAAGTAGTTCAGTCATTTAAAAAATGATAACACAAGAAACACAAAGGAATACTTATTTTCGTTATGCATGTGACTACAATAGGCTTATAGATAAAACAAATAGTAGTTGAGCGCCTTTGCTCGTCATTTCTTCACATAATACCTTTTTTTTATGTGGGGGAAATCTCCCTGAGATACCCAATCTTCGGGGGAAGAGATATGTGGGATTTCTACCCACTAAAACCCCCCCCCGGTGGCCACCTTCTGCACATTATGAGAAGCTCTGGGAACTCTAAGAACATGCGCCGGAGCTTCGCTTGTGCGACGCCTATTGGGCTCGTCTTTGGGGATATAATCCCCTTAAGAGGCCGGGGAGCGGCGCTCGCAACTTCTATTCGAACCGCAAATATAAATTTGCTGGTTATATTGCTATCTCTATTTGGCTGATGACACATGATCGCGTGCAAGCGCGATAGCAATATGAGCTATACATTTTGGTCAAAAAATTGTTGTGTTTTAACTTCGTGTTGTTATTCTGTAACTTGACAATATAAGCTATGTTCCTGATCAATTAGTACCTGAGATATCGTTGGGTTTAATATGAAACAAATAAGGAGAAAACATGTCATTTATGTCTTAAAAACATGCGAAACGCAATGTGCTTACATTTAATTTTGGGAAAGTATTTTGAAAAGATAATAATCCAGGGACCTAGATAAATACAAGTTCAATCTTAATAATCGCTTATGGTGGAAATATTCTCGAATTACAAATTATTTTGGTATTACGTTTGTATGGGCAATTCGCCCTCCGCCGGCCCGTTAACGACTAGGTACGGCAGCTTGTTCAAGTCACAATATTATTAGGTATTGTTTTTTCAAATAATACCTAATATTGTGTTTGATTAGAAAATGCAAAGAATGATTGCCTGCTTCTAGGCTTGGTAAAATTAGCATTCATTTGTCAGTGTCCTCTTTTACAATAAGCTCCCAAAAGACATGTTGGAGATGTCTCTGAATAAGTTCAAAGTTAATGTAAAACATAAACTCATTGATAAATCTTATTACCATGTAATGGTTTTACCTAAACGACAAGGAGGCTTGGCAATAATTTGCTCTAATGGCTCTGATAGTTCCTTAGTTAAAATGATTTGTGAGATGGTGATAATAAAAAAAAACCCGGCTGAGTTTGTTGTGGGCTCTTCTCACTCGGGCGCGTTTGGAACCCTCGTAGCTTAAGTTTTAAGATACCGTAACCGATTATCACCATCATGTTTTATAAGTAAGTAATTATTGAAGTACCTTGTGTGTTTTTCCTTTCATTGAGTAGCAGCGAGGTACTCATTTAACTACGATTATACTTTATGTCAAGTTATTTCTTTTTTTCTTGGCATGAGCTCTCCAGTGTAGCTTAACGTCAAGGGTCATCCCAAGATATTTGGCTGTATCCACTTAGGGAATTTTTGACCATTGATGAAAACAGCGTGGTATTATTGAATAAATGATTTGATTGATTGATTGAACGGTTGACAGGCAAGGAATTCTACGTGTGCGACTTCAAAGGGCACTGTGTGGTCGTGTTCGACGACGAGGGCCGGTTCCTGCGTCGCATCGGCTGCGAGAATGTGACCAACTTCCCAAACGGCATCGACGTGTCGGACGCCGGGGATGTCCTCATCGGGGATTCCCACGGCAACAAATTCCATGTGGCCGTGTTCTCTCGCGACGGCGTACTTGTCACCGAGTTCGAATGCCCGTATGTGAAGGTTAGTTCGGCTCTTTTAATCGAAACTCACATATAAAACAGCAGCTTTAAATTTGCGGCCACTAAGTGCTGGAACGATCTACCACCACCACTGATCGCCATCGAGCTCGACTACCCCTTTGTCAATATGTATATACGACATACGTGTATGTTTATATTATGGTTACTCGATGATGCCCGCGACATCGTCCGCGTGGATTAAGGATTTTTGATTCCCGCGGGAACTCTTTAATTTTCCGGGATAAAAAGTTGCCTATGTCCTTCCCTGGGATACAAACTATACCTGTACCAAAATATTTCCTCAAAATCGGTTGAACAGATGGGCCGTGAAAGCGTAGCAGACAGACAGACAGACAGACATACTTTCGCATTTATAATATTAGTATGGATAACTTGGCTTCGTATCATACAAAGCGAGAAGTTGTCTGACGAAACTATGCGCGGCGGATGAGCGAGATATGACCGGGGCCGGGAAGTTTTTTAGCAACTAGCATGTGCATTATGCCTATTCTGAAACACACGTGACCATTTTTTTTATACGTGAATTGTTTCAGGTTTCGCGCTGCTGCGGCCTGAAGATCACATCGGAAGGGTACATCGTAACCCTTGCTAAGAATAATCACCACGTTTTAGTCCTCAACACCCTTTACATTGTCTGAGGAACAACTCAATGGCTGTAAGTCTGCATACTACAAGATCTCACATTTATTCCCTATATTATTATATTTAATTGCTGATTTTACAAAGCTTAACATTTTTGCTAAAACAGTATTTGATTACTAACTTTTTGTTGTTTTGTGTTTTTCACGATAGTCACATTTTATCTGTTTGCTACGGTGATCCCAATTTTTCTTATTTCTTTGTCTTCATTATGTTGTGAAATTTTTAATTGAAGATTAAATTGGCGTCACTGCTAGTAGATAGGTGTAATTCCCAAAGTACTAGATACTTTTGATTTTTTCCATCTCACTTTTTTTATTATGGTTGCATTTAGTTGTAATAACAGACAATCCAAAGTTTAGGCTAATATCTCTTTGTTTACATATATGTTATTATCCAGTCAATATGCACGTTTAGAAATTATTATAATAAAGAATTTGATTGTAGAGTTTTCATATTTAGGATAGCTTTTATAATTTTGACATTATTATTTTGAAATATTTTGATTGGAATGTTGATCGAATACCTACGCACTACCGCTCACTAAAGATTAATTTTAAGTGTAGAACAAAAAGCTTAAATTAGTGTGGGGTTTAGAGCTCACAAGTCGACAAGCGCTATATATAACTCTGCCAAATATGATTAGTCTATGATCAAATGAAAGCAAATTTGCACTCCTAACCATTGACTGGAATTACGATTTTGTTTCTAAATTTAGCAGCTGGTATGGTTCCTAGTTCAGGTGAAGTTTAATAATACATGTCAATTAGGGGTCTGCGTGGGTGTGTCGCCTCATTAATGAATGCGTTGCTCCATATTATAAACTATCCGATTGTATACGTTTGTCTCCAGAGCATTCATACTTTTTGGCAACTTTAATGTTCTCTGCGAGCGAATATTCGGAAAAAGTCACATCTAAACGCACAATTGAGTTTATTGTTAGTAAAATTTTGTTATTATTATGACCAAAGGAGGCGACACTGTAATAACGTGCCATCTAGTTTAGGTTAATCGCGTATACAATATTATATATTGTCCGTTAAAATATATTTACCATTTACAGATTTCTTGTGTCTATACAAAACGTTTTTTCATGTACTCTTGTTTTAGGAGCCTATATTTGAAATTTTCGTGACTAGGCTATTATAATATTGATATTATATACGGTTTGGTTAATTTAAATTTATCTTATGCTAATTATATTGGAAAGCCACTCTTACTAAACGAAAGAAAATAATTTTGTATTGATAACAATTAAAATGGAATACGAAACGAAACTGTTTATGTGGCATCTTCGTGCTTAAAGATTACTAAAGAATTGGAAATATAAAATAGAATAGATAACTTGTTAATAACGGGTACACCGCGTCGTCACAAAGCAAGTAATAAATGTTTCAGTGTGCCGTATTTCTTCGTCGATTTAAAATATATTATACTAGCAATATAATATATCCATGAATGTGCCATTATAAACAAATTTTATTTCTACAAATTGATCTGTTTAATATGCGTATACAGTTCGCCAAAATATATATATTTTTATAGCTATCCACATTTAATATTCAAAATTGAGATTCATAAAATGTTTAGGTAGTAGAACAAAAAATGTTAAAATTGTGGTTAGTAGAGTAAAATTAATAAAAACAAAATTTCATGTAATAAATATTTCTTGGTTTTATCTTATTTAGATGTTTGATGTATATTCGATATTAATACTGATAATGATATGGTATAATATAATATACTGCAAATCATAACAATGAACAATAAAAACATTTTACGATTTTACAACTCCATCGAGACTTTCGTCTTCCAAAGATAGTATTTTGCATATTTTAATTGTTAACAAAATTTTAACCCCTAAACGAAAGTCGACATGCCCGCTGTTCTTTAGTAGATTTGCAATATGTTGTAGTGAAGAAGTACTTAACCAGACCACCAAAAATTTTAATTAGTGTGATATTTTGCTTACAAATTCATTTAAAGTGCTCTCTAATTTTTTGTATGTCAATAAAATTAAAGACAACTAGTTCAACACGAAATATGTAGGTACATTTTTTTAACAATATTAAGTTCCTGAATTACTGTGTATTATTATAACATTAATAATTAATTAAGCTATGAACATTTGTTTTAGTTTGTGTCAAAATATTTTTAACATAGCCAATATACAAGTGTATTGCTGAGCCATATTATTATCATTCATGAAAAATATTATATTTTAGCAATTCACTAGTAACTAAACGTGTAATTTAATGTATGTACTTAATTAGTAATATTGTTTTATCTGTTGTGTATTGGAACAGTTTTAAAATACCTTGGCAACACTAAATGTGATATGAGCAATAAAAGAGAGACAAACTACAGGAGGCGACCAGGCGCGAGGCTCGGACGCTCGCGCGGGCGGTGGCTGGTCTTTGAAACCCAGTGATAAGTTAAATTTTGACGTTGAGTCTTGAATCCTCTATTTATTAGTGAGTAACTTTTGGGTTTTATTTTTCTTATTGTTTCTAAGTTATTTGTTTCAGGATTTTTGTCCCGATAGTATTAGGGAATTTTATTTTCTTTATTTTTTTAATAGGTTAAAATGAGTCATTACCCTTCGCGGATGATAGGTGTGATTAATACTCTGATTTTATCGTTTAACTGTTTTGTTTTAATATAATATGTTCCGGGCCTATATTTATAGTATTTTTGGCCAGTGCGATGGGCCTTTACATTTACGAATTTTTACTGCCAAATTATTTTCTTACGATATTTGTGCATGCACATAGTAATTATTTTATTGTATAATATGTGTATAATTAGTTGATAATTGTTGCCAATTTTTGTTTTATTAATATTCAGGGTTTTAATATATTATTATAATGTTCAATTTTAATTTGTTGTCAAATGATCAAAATTATAGTGTGTTAGTGACCTAAAATTAACCGAAATATAACTTGAGCCCCAAAGGGAGCGTTTGACGCTATTAATAATATTGCTTAGGGTTGCATAAAATTATTAAAAGTGATAAGTTTTGGATAATTTTACAAATTATACTATTTTATGTGTGAATTTCAATAATAATAAATTTGAAGTTTTAAAAATATATGTGTAATTTTTCAAACTATGATTACATCGGTACCATTATAATATATGGCCGTATGTACAAAAGTATTATCATTTGTATAATATTAATTTATCCTCGATAATTTCGGTCATATATCGTTGACAATGTTTCCTTTTGTTCTTGCCATGTATCTTATGTAGGTGTCGGAGTAGAAGTTTTATGTAGAAGTTAGTGTTTTCAATCGACATACAAGGAGCAGTGCGCCGCGTTTCCCCTAGGAATGGTGTCGGTAGTGGTTAGTAGCGGGTTCGAGGCTCGCGTCGGCCGGCTGTATATTCGTGCTGTAGCGAGTAAGCACTTAGTCATGGGGTAATGGCAGGTCAAATGGTATCTATTGTCCATTGACTTGATAATAATTGTATCATTAGAGTACATTACAGTAGCCTTTCTCGGGAATCTTTAAAAGTTACCTATATACAATTTAAACAATTTTGGTAAATATATTTCTCTTGAATCTATATTCACTTATGTATCCAGCAATAAATTACTTCAGTAGTAGATGTAGTTATCGCATTACGTGGCACTAAATCACGCGTCACGGCTGGGGTTGTCGTGTCGTCGTTTGAACGGAAACGTGTGACCTTAGATGTTTTTCGGCTATGTCAAGGCCATGTAGTGCCAGATAATGAGATATTTGTAGGGTTTGCAGCGCACAAGGTGAGCTCTAATGTTACCCTCCCTATTGGAGGTGGGCGTATTGCCTATGTTGTGGCACCAAGCACGGCTCGCTGGTTCTGGTGGAGTATGGCATCAATCAGCACTGTTACTGTATTTATCACTATCGGACCGCATTATGACTGTGGGTGGGGTTTTGCCGAGTTTGTTTTTTTGATGTAATCTTCGGTCTGATTAGGGCACAGTAAGCTGATCACCTGCCTGTGTCTTCAGCTGAGTGTAAAGATCGAAAATTTGTAGAAATTTAATTTTTGCTCTGAGTAACAGAAATGCCATAAGTTACTAATAATAGTCATCAGGTTTTTATCTGTATGTTAAGTTGTATTTAGCGTGTTAATATTATTATATTATAGATATCTTCACCCACCTCGACACCACCTACTAATTTGGTCTCCACTTTCAAACCGACATTTAAGGTTGTGAGCTCTATTCCGGTCGGAATTTTAAGCCACAGAGTGCTTGTGCAATAAATATCACAGTTTGGATCTAGGCTTTTAAATTATTATAGAATTATATACATTGTTGAGCTGATTATAAAAATTTAATATATTATTATACCTTTTAATATTGTTAAAGAATTCTAATTGCATTCCACATTTAGAGTGAACGAATTTGAGTAGACCATTTTCAATCTACATTATACAAGTTATTTTTTTTTACAATTGTAGGATTATTAGCAGTTGCCAATGTTTTTTCCTTTAGTCAGTAAAAGTACAAATATTTTAATATACAATTCTTGGTATTTACGTATTGTAATATCTTATTTTTTTAATTCATTTGATTCTATAACTATAAGCATAATTTTTTTCACGTAAGCAGCCATTTCAAATATTCAAGCAAATTATTCAGTGAATAACAAAACATATCATATTGAATCTGTGTCTCACAATACGTCACATGTAGACAGAAACCTAATATTCGTTTTAATATTATAGTTTACACATTTTCTAGTGCATTGATTTGGTGTATTTTAGAAGGAACCCCCTATGTTGTAGTAGCCCAAATCGTTAAGAGATAAGTCGTCATAGAAAATTGCACCAATGCACGCCGTAGTTATTTTGCTTACATTTGTCGTAGTGTGAGATTGTGTTTTTTACTTACACAAAATTTGCAAAATCCGTATGTCCCTCGTGTTTAAGTATATATGTTTAAAATGGCTTTCGTTTTTAATAAATAGATTTAAGTATATTCTAGGTTACACTTTTTAAGTTTCTTGTCATTTTTACGTTAATAACGATTGAAATTTATTGTAATTTGTGTTTGTGTTGAGGTGCATGTTCCAAATGCATATTTTAATTTTGATCCAAAGATTTCTTTTAATGCTTATAATTTAATTTGTGATTTTTATGAAAATGACATTTGTGGAGTGTGCATTGGTATTTGATATTAGGATTTAAAGATTTTTTTCATAGAGTTGGTGCAGCCGAGCAAATGTCTACTATATTCTCATAAGAATATATTGCTCAATAATTTTATTCTGTTAAAGTATTTTAAACTTAGGAGTTAGTCCACATGGGGTGTACGTATAATGGTGGACTTCGGTGACAGAAATTATATCTAACAGACAATACCCTCCGTAAAGTTTGAAAAAAAAAATTGTAAGCGTTATAGATTTATTAGATGTAGTTGCCTTGTAAGCGGCTCGCTGCAAGGGCTGGTCGCCGGGGCTCAACAACGTCCGCACAAGCCGGGCTCTGAAAGAGTTCTCTGGACTGCTACGCTCGCGCGCGCTCGACTCCGCTCCGTTCCGTTCCTACCTTTTCTATCAGTATTTCACTCGATCTTTGCCATGTTCATGGAGCGAGCAGTCTCAGGTAATGACTTCAGTACTTTGTGTGATGGTGTTGACCAATTATATTAGACTATTTTGCCCCACAGTCAACGAAAATATTGTTATCCATACAGGAGTCTTTGCTGCATTGTGCCTAGATCTTAGAAGTTAAAAATATCGAGGTAGAGTTAATCTCAAATTTTGGCTCTTTGAATATTCCATGATATTATTTTGTTTTCATGAAAATGTATTTACATTATTATACATTCATACACTTAGTGATTATTGTATACATGAATATATACATTGCGTAGTTTGTAAATTGATTTTATCGTAAAATTAAGATGCCCAACTAGTCAGTATCTGTCCACCGCGTTCCGCAGGAATTGATCGCATACATTAGTCATCGTTTTGCACCATATTTTCGTGTGGACAGTAGTTTGTTTTGACTAGTTGCACATTTTACTTTGACTAAATTTGTCTGCCGCCGATGTCGCTTGAGAATTTGGACGGTGGATTGAGCTCGTCCTTTATGGCGAGGACAAATTGTCACGTGGCGTAAGCGGTTTCTTAATAATTAAGTTTATTATGTATCGTGAACTGTGGCCAGGATAACAACAGCACAGAGCAGTGTGATTCAGAGCCTGCCTAAAATATATTTTTGTCATGATTTTATTTAGGTATATACATGTTATTATTCACATATTACAGTTTTCTCAATATTAGCTTGTATTTTAATTAAGAAATAATCATATTTAACATTGCCAGGTGATCAGCAACCTGCACTTTAATATTTTTGGAAACTATTGAACTTAAATTGTACTGACTTTATAAATATATTTACTTCAATAAAGATTTTCCATGCCACTATGGGACGTTTTTAATTTAAACACATTTTATCTTTATAAAAAATAAACAAAAAAATAATAAAACTTCAATGTTAAAATAAAGATTTATTTAAATTTTCAACATTAAATTCATATCAGCACTAAGTGCATGAATAATAAAAATATCACATTATACATCAGAGCATCAATCTTAAAATATATACTGTTATGGACTGCTTGGCCGCATCAGGATTTTAAATAGTGATGGTCCCACTATATCATACACTTGTACAAACTAAATATACCAAATATATACTAGTGGGGACAACAGGATATTCACATAAATCCTTAAAGACCCACTCATCGTACAGTGGGACCATATCAGTACGTTAAAATCCTGAACCCACTAGTGGGGCCAAGCAGTGGGACCAACAGTCCGTCAGGAATATAAAATCCCTATAGCTAGATATTCAACGATAGATATAGCATCAACTTATTATAAAACCATTGATTGGTTGCATGAATGTCAATTATTAATTTTAGATATCCCAAAAGCTTGAATGATTGGCTGCTTCCTGATATTTTACCAATGCAGTATTTGATGTAAATCTCAGTATACTATGTACCGATTAGCTACAAGTACAGTAGGTACAGCGATTAGTACAGTAACAAGCAAAGCCGCCTACATCATTAAAATTGTAGGTTTTTATGGGAAAATATAAAAACAGAGCTTTAAATGCTAAAGTGTGCCTGTCTGTCTGTCTGCTACGCCTTCACGGCCCACATGTTCAACCGATTTTGATGAAATCCGTATAGGGGTAGCTTGTATCCCGGAGAAGGAAATAGGCTACTATTTATCCGGGAAAATTAATTTCCCGCGGGAATTGAAAAAACTTAATCCACGCGGGCATCATCAAGTACTTACAATAACGTACAAAATATGCGTGGGTTTATCGCAGTTTTTCGTGAGAAAATATTAAAAAAGAGTTTTCGCTTTCTCACATTGAGTGGTGGTAGCGGAGTGGTTCGAAACCCAGATAGTTCGACTATCTCGACAAACCTTTGTCGGCCGACTTAAAATATGTGTTCGAAATCTCTTCGTCGATAAAAACCATTTCTCCTGCTATCCATGTAGACATCACTTTTAGTGTTTTAGGGTGCAGGACCACAAAATCAGCATCGCAGTCAAAATTCAGATTCCCTTTTCTATGATCAATTCCCAAAGCTTTAGCCGGATGAAGTGATGCAGTTTCTAAAGCGTACTCCAACGAACAACCTGTAATAAGTTGAAAATTTAATGTATAATTCTGTTGTTGTATGCCTAACGGCCAATCAGTAAGACCTATCCTACCTCGATTTGATTTCGTAGGATATGATACAGTAATAGACACCTACATTCGATTCTAAGGCCCGGTCTCCACCAGAGCGGAGATGTGCGGAGATGTCTAAAGCGGAGACGAGAGGAGATGTTTTTCAGCTAGGTTGTATCCACCGAAGCTGTGCGGAGATGCGTACTGGCTAGACCGGAGCGGAGATGTGTGCTGGCTTTAGCGGAGATGTCTGCTAGGTAGAGCGGGACTGAGCTGCGTGCGCCGAGCGTTGATGTCGAGTTGACGCACAGTTTAGCGCGATCTGACACAAGGCAGGCGTCTCAGTCATGTCACTATTACAAAAACTGTATCTTCTTTTGCTTGAAGAAGAAGAACTAGAGTCTGAAGAAGCAGAATTGATAGCACTATACCACCTAAACAAAAGAACATCGATTTTGGAGAAGAAATCATTTGGAGTACCATACCATTCATGGAGAATTTTTTACTCTAATGAGTTAGACCCCTTTTTTTTTAGTTTTTAGACTTTTTTTTTACTTTTAGTTAGTTTTTAGCTATAAGTACCACATTATGCAAATTAGCAAAGTTGTATTTAAGTAATACAATCAGAAGTTTAAGTAATTATTCACGTAAATTGAAATCTGCACGATGTACATGAGAAACGTGTGCGCTGTACCTACTAGCGAAACAGCGAGAGTAGTGAGGACTGAGTGCCGCCGCTCACAGCACGCAGCTCACATCTCCGCATCGATCGCGCTTACAAATTTGATACTTCTCCGCTCAGTTGTATCTGTCACCGTAAGATTGTAAAAACCGTTAGATTATAATCTAACTCGCAAAATTGTAAACTGTCGAATGATTACAATATAACGGATTATTTTTCGGTGGATTGTAATCTGTTAGGTTTATTAATCCGATAGAACTAACCTAAGTGATTATTTATGTCGAACCCTAACCTAACCTACAAGAAAGAGACAAGAAAACGTAAATACAATGAATATTTCAAAAATTGACACTTAAAACATTGAACGGTTCACAATCTTTCGACTGTTTACAATCTATCGAAAAAAAAGCGTTAGATTACAATCTTACGGTTTTTACAATCTTACGGTGACATATCCACTGAAGCTGAGCGGAGACGGGATGTGGAAATAACGAAATTCTATTGGTTGTTTAAATGACATCTCCTCTCCTCTCGTCTCCTCTCCGCTCTGGTGGAGACCGGGCCTAAGCTATGAAATGCTAATGATAGCTATATAGAGTAGAGTAAACAATCTTTAGGCTACGTTCACACTGCGAATAAAACTCGCGCGAGAATAAAATAGCTGGTTTGCTATAATTTCACGCGGTGCAGTAAGAATTATATTCGCGCGAATATTTTGTGCTGTATGGACTTGTATGACGTTCACCGCATAGGTATTAAAATTCTACATCAATGTCCACCGCATTCGCAGTCCGAAGCAGGTGAAATCCGTAAACGAATGTTTTCGCAGTGCAAACGTATCCTTAGACACAGTGACGAAGTTAAACGGAGTTTAACTTGAAAAGTTTAATAGGTATGTTGTTTTCTCGAAAATTTTAAACAAAATCCAACATCTTGTTTGTTACGCTTTCATCAATCTTTTCCCAGACCCATCATTTCAACAGATTTTGATGAAGGTAAATAAAATACCTAGGAAAAGTTCCGGGGAATTTGAAAAAAAAAACTTAACGAAATCGCTGGTATAAGCTTTTAGTATAGTGCGCGTCACGTAAAAAGAACGCTGAGTGACAGTGGAGGGGATGTGTCTGGGTACGGATACAGTCGCGTCCTAGCTTCCTATCGTTCTCTATATTACCTATTGTAGGTTTATTTTAGAATCGTAATAGGTACCTATAGTTCCTCCGTCGCGTCCCCTTCTTACCACCAACTAGATCGATAAATCGCTCAGTGCGCAGTTAAACGGCCAGCGTTCTTTTTACGTGACGCGCACTATAATAGATGTTAAATATTTTACGTCATACAATGTAATAAATAGAGGAGGGTACCTGTAGATTCTTTAAAAGTTTTGACACATTGGTCAAGTGCAGTTGTACTACCACAAAGGGTTTTAGTACCAGCGACGTAGGCTCGTCCTTTTTCAACGCTCACGGCCATGGGCCCGATACGATAGCTGCCATCTGCAAGACCTTGAGCTGCGAACGCGTCGCTCACAAGTACTAAACCTAAAAAATTGAAAATTATGTGGTAGGTATACATAAGTCGTAACACTGTAGTATAGGTCCCGTCACGTAAAAAGAACGCTGAGTGAGGAGATGTATCTGATCACTGATCATTGACTTTAACGTAATCTCTGCGCGGGTAGCATGGTACAACCATTACCGCGGTTGTACCCCCCCCCCCCCCCCCCCCCTTAATACCACCAATTTTATCGATCAGTGCGCAAGTAAACAGTCAGCGTTCTTTTTACGTGACGGGACCTGTATCTTAGGTCTATTCCACTTGTCCCTACCAAGATATAAGTCGTGGGTAAGAGGGAAGGTAGTAGCGATAGAAACCAGTACCACTTCCTTCAGATCTTCAAAGTACTTGTGTTATTGGATAGAGGTAAAGACGTAAGCACCTAATCTACGTGACGTCATGAATGAATCAATATGGCGCGGGCGAGTGTGTCGAATAAATTAGGTAGGTATATCACGCCGTAAACTTTTGTGAAGTTAAACGATATAGGGCGTCTGCAAAACTAGCACATTTTTTCGGGCGTTACTTCGTGGTTCTACCAGTATTAATTTCTTAACAATATCTTACCATCTTTATTAGTCCTACAGGCTATTCTGAGTGCGGCTGGGTGAGTGTGTATGCCATCAGATATTATTCCATAGTACACTTGTTTGTCCGTTGTAGATGCCAAAAGACCCACTAAGCCAGGGTCCCGATGATGGAACTGTAGATCAAAGCACTCGTACTAATATTATTAATAATGTGAAATTGTGTCTGTTTTCATGGCTTAAACTTAAATGTTAAACCTATCTAGATGGAACGAGATAGCTTACACCCTAGAATAATTTGAATAAAGATATTTTTTATCCTGGAGTATCAAGGAGTTTCCATACTGTCTAGTTGGTTAGCATGTTCGACTGCAGCCGACGAGTTCCTGAGTTCGCCGTTCGAGTCGCGGGGTGTGCCATAATTAAGTATTGGGGTTTTCTGACAAGAAATTCTCAGTACTAGCCCGGAGTTAGAAAGTGGGCGGCGTTTTCCCCATGCCTCTGAGAGCACGTACCGCCGTCGGTCTTGTACCTGATCTCTCTCCGGTCATGTCGGATTTTCCGTCCCATCGGGCTATGAGAGTAAATGTACATCATGAATGAACAGAAAGTGCACCTGTGTTTGCCCACACACTTGTGCACAATAATATTATCTCCAATTGGCTGCCGAGGTATGATCTGCCATGGTTACTTCATCACTAGAGCCTATTAACGTCCCACTGCTGGGCACAGGCCTCCACTCTCATAGGAGAGCGGGAATTAGAGCTTAGACCCACCACGCTGCTCCAATGCGGGTTGGCGGGCTTAAACGATTATTATCATGTTAGTGATATAACCGGGACCGACGGCGTTACGTGCTCTCCGAGGCACGGGGGTGAAACAACGCCAACTTCCAACTCCGGGCTGGCACTGAGAATTTCTTAATTGAAAAACCCAATACCTAACTTTTATGCCCAACCGGGAATCGAACCCAGGACCTCGTGATCCGCAGTCGACTATGCTAACCACTAGACCAATGAGGCAGTCAACCATGGTTACTTAGATAAGACAAAATAATACGCCCTCCACACAGTAGGAGCACCTTTGTTAGGCTGTAATATCTCATCCATCATATAAGAGAAGATCTCACAAAGAGTTGTCTGTATAGAGACAACTGCAACATGGAAAATATGATTCTGCATGGAAAAGGTTAAGCCTTTAGTTAATTCTGAGAGCTTTTTAAAAGTAAACTTACTGGTAACATGGCATTAAAAAGATGAGTAATTAAATTGGCACCACTCTTGACACCATCCTCTCCTTCAGCGAGACTTGCAGATGAGTGCCCAAGCGCCACTTTGATACCTTTATTGGTTAGGCCTTTGATTGCATTCAAGGCGCCAGGCAACTCTGGAGCTATTGTAACAATATTTACATTGTCTAGGGATCCATATACTTCCTCGAGTGATTCTAAACCCTAAAAAAATAACTAATATTAGATGTCATTCTAAGCTAAAGTGGAGAAATGTTGAGGATACTAGTTACTTTCTTAGTTAAATATATTGATTTAACTAAGAAAGTAGAGATGATACTGTTATATTTATGTCAATAGATAAGAGTTCAGTATCCTGTAATGAGTGTGGTTTAATAAAACCAAAGTAGGTCAGTGATAAAATGTTTCTTTGATAGTAAACATTGCAAAATAATAAACAGATAATAACTCAACTTTAAACATAATAACTTTATTATGTTTAAAGTTGAAACATTATTGTTTCAACTTTAAACATAATAAAGTTAAACCATTATCACAGAAAATAAACAAGAACATTTTACTCAAATGAGACATCACATTGATAACATTTTAAGGTTCTTTTTAAATAATGGCCTCTAAATTTATTCAAACCATATAGGTTAAAGTGGAATTGATTGAGGCAAAGACTTGAGGGGCACACTGATTGTATTATGTACTAGCTGTTGCCCGCGACTTCGTCCGCGTCAATTTCTGCTATTATGATCGCAGCGTGATGTTATATTATATTATAGCTTAAAGCCTTCCTCGATAAATGGACTATCCAACACAAAAAAAAATTCAATTCGAACCAGTAGTTCCTGAGATTAGTGCGTTCAAACAAACAAACTCTTCAGCTTTATAATATTAGTATAGATAGTTAGTCAAGATATGAAGGTGAAGCTCTTTACTATGTCAGTGACAAACACAATAACACAAATCTAAATGATGCAAGGCGAGACAGTATCAAACAGTAGCTGACCCTTCCTTTTTAGGGTTCCGTACCCAAAGGGTAAAAACGGGACCCTATTACTAAGACTCCGCTGTCTGTCTGTCTGTCTGTCTGTCTCCAGGCTGTATCTCATAGACCGTGATAGCTAGAAAGCTGAAATTTTCACAAATGATGTATTTCCGTTGCCGCTATAACAACAAATACTAAAAATTAAAAAAATATATATATATTAAGGGGGGTCCCCATACAATAAACGTGTTTTTTTCGTATTTTTTTGCTCAATATTAAAAACGGTAACAGGTAGACGGTTCAAATTTTCACAGAATATTAACTTGTATATTACCTTTCAAAATTAATAATTAAATATCAATAAAGTAAATATTAAAGAGGGGCTCCCATACAACAAACGTAATTTTTTGATATTAACAGTAAACCTCTACAAACAAAGTTAGTTTTGCGGTTCATTAACAAAGGTAATTATACCTACTTCTTGAGTACGGAACCCTCGGTGCGCGAGTCCGACTCGCACTTGGCCGGTTTTTTAAATATATTAGGCTAGCTCTTGGCTGCAATCAGACTTGCTAAGGATTAGAATAGGTCCTAGGATAGAATAGGGCCTAGGTAGGATCAGCTACTTATCTAAGGGAAGTTTGTATTTTTAAGCATTCATAACACACCACATTGCTTCACTATTGTAACTCACTAGTATTAACAGAAAAACTTAAAGTTATTGCCAATTTACAAACAAGTTGCAGAGCATTCTACATAATGATTAAGTATTTAATTTTTTTACTTGCCTTATCAGGGTCCCTAATATATTCATCTGCATGAGCGCCTTTTTTAGCTAGACTGATAAATGGTCCTTCAAGATGTACACCAAGTACTGTTGCACCGTCTGGACCTCCTTGTGCTTTCTTAATCTTCGGCAGTATCTTAGCATATTTGTCTTTGTCCGATGTAACCATAGTTGGGCAGAATGATGTTACACCATGGGCTAACAATTTGTGTGCAACTTTTTTTACACCTTCTTCAACATTCTCTGAATCATACGAGAAGTCAATTCCCCATCCTCCTATTTAAAAAATATAGGTATTAAGTTTTGGACAGTTCATCTACATTCTAACGTAAATTAAGTAAGTATACTTACCTAATAAGTATTTTGAATAACAACTTTTTTCTAGCTACCATTTAAAAAATAAAACATTTTTAAATTTATTTATTACTTAAGGTAATAATTTAAGAGTTTTTATAATGGATTACTTGGTCAAAATAAACATTAAAAATAATTATTACAACTAAGTACCTAATCCATACTTCCATACTAATATTATAAATGTGAAAGTGTGCCTGTCTGTCTGTCATATAAGTAGTAATATATTAGTTACCAAATTGAGTAATATTTTTACACTTAAATCAGAAAGTTTGTACTTATATATTTAAAAATCCAAACCAGTTTTGTATAAGTTTATAATAAAGTAGGTTAGTAACGGTACTTACCATTTATTTGAATGTCTATAAACCCAGGTGCAATAAGATAATTTTCAAATGCTTTTATTGTTTGGTCAGCCTCAACTTGTTCTACATAAAAAACTCGCTCGGGATTTACTATAACACCATTTCGTATCCAGAGATCTTCTTTTATTATTTTGCCATTTCGCAGTATAAAGCAGTCACGAATACGTATTAATGATTTTTCCTTCATCATTTAAAATATATGATTGCTAATTCGCACAAAAATAAATAAGAAAAACTTCTGGCGACCGACAAGTTAATATGTTTATCTGAATTCTGAGACCCGATTAAAGTAAATAATATATAGTACCTATTGTGGCTTGTGCACTCCAGAATCAGCTCCAACAAGTACTAAACAGGTAGGTACTAAATATTAAATAATAATAATGCGTTCGTGCGATTGCCGAATGCCGATTCAATGGCTAAAGTTTTCATTTCAACCGCTAACAACACCAAACAACACCACGAAAGTCGAAACCTGTACTCTGTGGTCGAAACATTTTGTTCTTGACATTTCATTATTTGACAATGAGAGCATCATCGCATAAAACTGACAGCTACAGTGTAACAATCGCAATCACCTCTAATTGGTTATCACTCTTCCACTATTGGACAAAATCCATTGGCACAGCAAGAATACCATAAATTCAGCCTATCACCACAATAGATACTGTAACAATGGTTGATGCAAGTTTTACACAATCGCCCTAAATAATAACATCGAAGTAGGAATCTAAACGGAAACTAAAAACGTGAGTGAAACGAAACATTGCTGTAGGTGTTTATTAGATTATGAACATTATATACTCGTCACTAAGTTCAAATTGTCAAATGAAACCTTTACACTTTCTGCTACGCTTTCACGGCCCATCTGCACAACCGATTTTGATAAAATTTGGCAAAGGGGTGGGTTCAATCCCGGGGAAAGACAGGCTACTTTTTATCGCGAGTCGCGACTACGTTCCCACATGACTTTTCATATACCTAAATCCATGCGAACGAAGTCGTAGGTACCTATCTACCTACATCTTTTCTTTCTACTATATTATTGTCGTTCAAAAAGTGTACAGTCTACTGTACCTAGTTACTGTGTAAGTATGTAAACTTACCTAATTTGAATAAACTATAGTGGTTCGCCCCGAACTGAGACCTCGCGGTATGGCCATATCAGAGCGCCATCTATTGACATCATTGTGAAGTTTTGTTAAAAATACTGAAGCTCATTAAAATTAAATAATTTCGTTTCCCTAAAATATATTGTGAAGTTTTGTTAAAAATACTGAAGCTCTGACTTTTCATATACCTAAATCCATGCGAACGAAGTCGTAGGCATCATCTAGTAGGTACCTATCTACCTACATCTTTTCTTTCTACTATATTATTGTCGTTCAAAAAGTGTACAGTCTACTGTACCTAGTTACTGTGTAAGTATGTAAACTTACCTAATTTGAATAAACTATAGTGGTTCGCCCCGAACTGAGACCTCGCGGTATGGCCATATCAGAGCGCCATCTATTGACATCATTGTGAAGTTTTGTTAAAAATACTGAAGCTCATTAAAATTAAATAATTTCGTTTCCCTAAAATATATATTATCTAATTTTAGTAAGTATTTGTTGTTGAAGTACAGGATATAATTTAATTAATTGATCAAGTTTCAGGCTCAGGCATCGATATATATGTAGGTACTAGATGGGCCCTTTCATAGAAAGGGTCGGGCGTCCGACTTTGAGAGCGCGTTTCTAACCTGTCTTTGTCCCCATCGTAGCGTAGTCACTGTCACGGTCGCTTGTCGTGTAGATAATTTGTTATTCAAGTTAACATCTAAAGTCTTATTAGTTTGGCACTGTACAATTTTTATTATATGGTAAGTGTTTCAATTCACAATCATACATTTCCAAAAAAAAAGTTATTTAATCTTCCTATTTAATATTTTTATCCATTTAATTTTTTTACTAACTGGCCTTACGGCTTCTATGGCTATAACCTATATTATCTATGACCGTGTCATATGTTTTCAAGCTTTCATTCAAGATGTTGCAAGCAAGTTCCCGCTTTTCAGACTAGATGGCGTTGATGGCGTTGCTAAAAATACGCCCACATTCTTTGTTTGACAGGGCCCGTCTATGTAAATTGAGGTCGTTGGGCTCAGGCATAGAATAATTAAACCTCTAGAATCAATGCCAGCGTGTAACCGAAAGAGATAGGTAATAGTTAATAGGTAGGTAAAACGCTGAAATGCACCAAGCACAATAAGTGCTTTATGAACAAAACAAACTCGTGACACGCAGAAAGGGTTAGAAAAAATCATATTTTGTTCTCATTCTATCTTGTGTAACATCTCAACACTGCATCTCTTTCATGTGGGAGTGAAAAGGAGATATGGTCTCGGTCTGTATTACTTTCTGAACAGAAAATTGAGAGTTCTGAAGTCAATTACAAAATTTGAAACTGAAACACTTTGAAAGCCCCCCATTCCGTCAATTTTAGGGGAAAAATTAAGAAGAATATAAGTATTTTTGGACTCTATTCCTTATTATCTTTAAAATGATATACCGCAACCCTATGTAACGCTATAAAAATATTTTACTTCGCATTCACTTCTATGAGAGCCCCTTTGAAGATTTTTATAACTTTTTAAGCCATATTCGGCTGGAGGCCATTGGTTTACATATTATATTATTTAAATTTGAAGTAATTACGTTTAGTAATTCAGAAGTTAACAGACTCTGACAGACGGACTGACGGTCCGACAATTAGTGCAAATTAATAGTAATGCACTCAAGTAGACTCAGAGACCTTCGCTTCGCTCGGTCAATCTTGAATACTGTGAATATTGGATTCAAGTTTTAAATATGTAAAAAAGTCGGGTTTTTTGGGGGGTGTTTGTTTACTAAATTAAAGACCTGTAAGGTACTTTTCAATACAGTTGCTCAAAAAATGCACTAACACAGGCAGTAGGTTTTAACGTATCGTGAGAGATATTCATCATAAATATACATAACCCGGATACACTCTCGTTTTTTATGTCGGAAAAGTGCCCGACTAGTTTCGAACCCGTTCGGGGCCCTTATTCATGAGCCTGTTCGCGCGACGCGGTCGCTGCTCGACTCGAGCTGCTTGAGTCGAGCAGCGACCGCGTCCGCGACCGTGAATATATCCCGTGACCCGATTTTTGTGGTTATTATTTTAACCACAGGTATGTTAAAAATATTGCGGCATGTACCTAAGTACTTTTTGTCGTCATCAGTCCATAAAATAATTATAAATGGTGCTAAAATAATAGAGCATTATGCAGTAGTGCCTCTAGGGCAATTGTCTGAAGATGCTCAGGAAGCCCGAAATAAAGATTGCAAGAGATAATATAGGCTACATCACGCTCGGAAGTGTTCCTGTTCAGCAACAAATGAAGACGTTTTGCACGTTTTATTGTATAGGTACATGTAATCCATAAGAGCCTAGCTTCAATAGACCTTGTTTTATTACTTGCTTTTTTTAATCCTAGAGAAATCAAATCATGCGAAATAAAGCATTTTCGCGTACTTTAGTGTTGTCATAAAGTATAGAGTATAATTACCAGAAATAACGTACAATACTTTATTATAAAGTACGGGTGGCAACCCTAATTACCAGCCTATTTTCAAAATTCAAACGCTCTCACGTGTCTCGATAAATTCCTCAACTCTTGGTACTATTCCCATCTCGATCCTCCCAAAATCCTCGGAGCTATGGCCAAAAATACGTATCAGGCGATTTGCATCAACAGGGCGACTGCGTAACTTTTGCATCAATCATTGATACACCGCAATCACCTCCGATTGGCTGAATTTATGGTATTCTTGCTGCGTCAATGAATTTCGTCCAATAGTGGAAGAGTGGTCTCCATCTTCAGAGACATCTCCAGAGAATCACCAATCAGAGGTGATTGCGATGTATCAATGATTGATGCAAAAGATACGCGGTCGCCCTGCAGATGATTGATTGATCTCGTCGCCCCGCTGTCGCCGTCGCTCGTCCGTCGCTCTATTGTTGTTTCAGTCATTGAAGTAGAATTTTAGTCATTATATTTCAGTGGTTTCATTACTTTCGTGAACCTCGCTTCGCTTCATAGATAAATATGTACTTACACTTCGCTGAGTCATACATGAGGAAATTTCTAGGAGGAAATCACAGGTTGTACGACTTATATCTACTAGTTTCAGGAAACAAACAATGAACATGAGCTATTATTATAATATAGGTATATAATTATATATAAATCAAACCAATAAAGTCAAAATTAATGTTTAGGGCGAATGTAGAATTCGTCATATCTCTAGTAGAATCTTGGCCTCTACGATTAGGTACTTCATCATAGCCTCTACGGTTACTAGGTACATAAACGTACTGAAGCCATGATAACACTTAAAATCAATCAATTAAAATTTTACAATCAATTAGGTAGTGTCAATTTGATTGATTTCCCTTTACAACACATTAAACGTGTGAGGGCGCGTGTGTTAGAGTGAAATCACAATACGGACGGAACAAAACGTCCGTACAAAACGCCCATCTCATATGGGAAACATGTTTCATCACGTCGCAGTAGTCTGTGCAGCTTCATACGAACTTTTTGTCGGCGCATGTTTTGAAGTGTATTTGAAAACACACTACGAATTTTTTTTTTTGTTCGTAGTGTGTTTGCGCCCTACACAATGTGAGTGCGACGTCCGTACTTAGTTCCTCACAGCCCTGAGTAGTGTTTGCACTCGTCCTTATGAGCATCAAGGCAGAGAAGTGTTGCGTTTGCGCGAACGGCAGATTTTAGCGTAGACGTAGCTCCATAGCTCGCCGTCTCGCCAGTCTACGACGTGCAACGGCGGCACGAGCTACGGATTGTGTAATCAGATATTATCACTTTACACGTGCGACGAAGTATCAGTTCAGACTTCCGCGTGATGTTATCACACGCTTAAATCTACGAACTGTGTATCAAGTGATAATTCTAAATACTCTTATGTGAACCCTGTTATGGAATTAAATTAAAATGTACAATGTTTCACGAATGGCTGCACGTTTTGTGAAAGAAATTCTATACTTAAGGGATACAAAGTTTCGGTACGTTTGCTAATGTCTTTTATAACTTTTTCAAGTAGGTACCTATTTTGTTTTTAAAAACTTTAATTATGATTTTATGACATTAATTAGGTACCTAATTGCGAAATGATTTAATAAACAGCAGCATTTATTATGGTATGATGGTTTCTATGGTAGACATGGTTCAAGTTTCTAAAACAGAAGGAGCCCACACAAACTCCTATCGTTCAACATTTTATACACAAAACCCATATGGAGTGCCCCAAGGAAGCGTCCTTGGTCCTCTGCTTTTCCTACTTTATATCAATGATCTTCCAAACGTCATTACCCATAAATGTATCTTATACGCCGATGATACAACGATAATCTAATCCAAACGGTTTAAACATCGTATATGATTCGTGTACCATAAAAGAAACAGAAACGATATCTTCTCTTGGAATAACCCTAGATAAATATTGCAATTGGAAGTCTCACATTGAATTTCTGTGCCAAAAAATAGATCGATTTATATACGTCCTAAAGAGACTTACACTAGTTTCAAATATAAAAACTGCTTTACTAGCTTATCACGGTTATGTTTCATCAATAATGCGTTATGGCTTGGTTTTGTGGGGAAACTCAACAGATGCGATAAAGGTGTTTATTAAGCAAAAGGCTTGCATGAGGTCTATTTTCCGGGCCGAAAGAGTTTAGACAGCTGCAAACCACTGTTTAGGAAAAATAAAATATTGCCACTGCCAAGTCTTTATATATTTATGAAGCATTGCTTTTCGTAAAAAAACATCCCAATCTGTTCCCCACACTGAGTGAAAAGTGTCCAAACAGAAGAGGTAGGCCACAAAATAGACTCTGGGTGCCACCAAGAAGGCTGGCCCTATACGCAAAGAATTTACATTGTATGGCTGTGGCTTTGTTCAATAAACTACCTAATAGCCATAAGGATCTGCCACTGATAAGGTTTAAAAGAGTAATTTTTGACATTCTAAGTAGGAAGAGTTACTATAGTGTTAGTGAATACCTTAATGATTGTTTAACTGGATAAACTGTAAAATTTAAATAACTTATTATGTTAATTTAAAAGGTGTCATAGCTGATGTTTGAATTACTTATTAATTACTTAATATTTGACTTGACATAATTTTGACATTTACTCTTACATAATTTATTAGTCAAATTTTTCTAATTTATTTAATAATAATAATTGACATTGAAAATGAAAAAGATGAAAATGATTTATTTCAACATACATATTATATTGACACATTTTAAATTGTTGGACTCAAGGTAGGATATATATGTTATAAATAATTGATTTAAAAAATATAACTTCATTTAAGGATGTACATGTACCTATCTATATTTTTGCACACTGCCACTAGCAGTAAATTGTGAACGGGACTTATAATTATAAGATAACAACTGTTGTTACCCACAATTTGGCAAAATAAAAATTATGAATTATGAATTATGAATTATGGTACTAAAGGTACTTGTTACAACACGCTTATTCATTGATTATAGCTTAGGATCCATCAAGCTGAGGGAAACTGATCATATCACTGAACATAATATCTTCTGTCGAACTTTATCATTAGGTATAGGTACTAGGCACAGAGGTAGGTAGGTACTAGGTATTTTTTAATTTACAAGAATACAATAATGAAATATCTGCGTAGATCAGCGTCGTAATCTTCGTCATCATCACGTCATGATGTACAGTGAGAGAACAATAAAATCATTAATAAGTATAATATAGATTAAAAGACATTAAATACCTAGAGACGAAATAGCCGACATTTCCTCTCTCTCTCTCTCTGTCGTATTCTTCATTGCTGAGGGTCGTGACGCCATTCCATTAATCAAAATATAGTGGCAGGGGTTTTCTTGGGACGACAATGCGGTGGGTTCCCTGGTCATTCCGCATACGACTCGACTAAGAGTATACTATTTTAACTATTAGGTTACTAACGGTAATGATCAGATGCTAGCACCGAGTAGTTATTGGTTGTATGGTCTGTGGATGCTAGCGATAATAACCGGGACCGACGCGACGGCTTAGCGTGCTCTCCGAGGCACGGAGGAGACAAAAAAGCCAAATTCGGTCACACATCCAGTTACCGACTTGGGTCATCGTTGCTTAACAATCGCAATCGACTGGTATGCGTTGTCGTAACTAGGCCATTCATCCCTAGGCCGTTATTTTCCTTACTTTTACCTTTGTAGAAATACATATTTTTATTTGATTAGAAGTAAGTATATCTATATCTTAGTAGTAGGTTCACTTGACGATTCAAAAGTACTTGTAAAAGTTTATTTGAATAAAAAAACATTTGATTTGATATGATTTGATTTGATTTGATTAATGGAAATCTATACAGCACAGTATAATGAAATTCTGACCCTTAAACTAGGAAAACCCGTATCTTATGGGCCTTCCCAAACATAGATTAATAATATCATTGGCTTATTACCTATCTAGTGCACTATAAGTTTTAACAAATAAAATATTTCAATAATGTGTTGAGATTTCCAGTGCTTATATTAATGTATCGTAATTAACGAGTTTTTAATAAAACTTTAAAATTTTCTCTTATGTCAGCTTTGTGTTTAAATTTGATTTGAATTTTTGGAAAAGATAAAAGATTGTGTATTTGTTTAGTGATGAAGGTTTAATTAGGCTGATATTTGACTCATTCGATGTATATTTCACTCGGTTCGTTCTTTGGCGGGGATACGCCTTATTGGAATAATTTGCTTAAATACGAATACTTTGATGTTTGAAAGTTAGTCTCCTACCGGCAGACTCAGCGATTATTGAATACTTTTGTGTTTAGATCGCAATTTGATTCAGAGCTTAGCAGTAGCAACTGCAGCCTGATCAAATGATTAATTTATTGTTAACTTGATGCTTTGACCAAGTTTTTATAATTAACTGTATACATTAAATCTCTCGTGAAACCGCTACACGTTGTGACCATTCGCTCGTGCACGTTTTAAAGAGAGTACAAACATATTTTTAAAAGTAATTTTAATTATTTGCCCACTTCTGGAATTATGCTTACACTTACAATGTTTTTTTAAACGATTTAATGCTGTAGTGGCATACAATCACAAAGGACAAAAATAACAGAAAGTGTCGACGGACGCAGGTTCTGACAGTGACTTATGCGGCATGCGCCGCCCACCCTCCATAGCCTCCTCGTAATTGTTGCTACCTACTCATTCTCTCAAAAATTCATTTTCAGAATGTATGGAAAACTAAAAATAAAATTCTCTAGTATATACTATATTATGTACTAGAATTAGATGATTTGCGACTTCGTCCGCGTGGATTAAGGTTTTTTGATTCCCGCGGGAACTCTTGATTTTTGCGGGATAAAAAGTAGCCTTTGTCCTTCCCCGGGATACAACCTATTCCTGTACGAAATTTCATCAAACTCGGTTGAACGTGTGGGCCGTGAAAGGGTAGCAGACAGACAGACACACTTTCGCATTTATACCTAATATTAGTATGGATAATAGTTTGGATTGTTTATAGTAAATTGATGTAGACGTATATAATATAATATAATTAAATTATACTTTTAATTTCTTATGTACTTAAAAAAATCTAGTCACAACTCACAAGTCACAACATTGCGCTAAGTAAGTGCGATAGACTATATGTAGCCATGGTGCTATCAATGATAGCACTTCCACATAGAGATTCAATTCATTCACCGCAAGGACACTGATCGCATACCTACCTACCTTGATTCCCAAATGCGAGAAAACGGCCACACAACGCTGTCAGATCGAGAATCGTCTCCAAGTTATGAGATGTCTGAGCTTGTAGCCAGTCACCCTACTCCTTTTCGGATATCATTAGATATAATTTGGATTTTGGACTTTATCCGTGGCCGCCGTACCACAGAGTACGTATATATACTCGTGTGGCCGTACACTGTTTAACTATAAAGAGCTAGGTACGAGATTGTCAAGGCAACACGCGGTTTGTCCCAAAATATACCCGAATATTCTGTAGCCATAGGAAAACTCATACCAAGACAAGATTAAATCTAGCCCAACTAGTCGCTGGCCGCAAGACTCAACCACATCATCAGTCGAGCTTGTCAGATTAAAGATCTGACTGATGATCTCTGTACCTTCTTGAAATGGGCAGTAGGTAGGTATACCTAGGCCTGCTCATTTCACAGATAGGCTCACTTGGGTAATGGGTTATGGTACGGTCATCAAAGGGACCAAAAGGGACGTAGATACTATAGGTACCTTAATTTGCATTTTATTTTGTTTCGATTTAGGTTTGAATATCATACCTAAGCCCTAACGAATGAAAATACGTAAATTAACACTCGTAATAAAATGAAAGGCCATATTGTATAGCATTAATCTAAAAAGTGGTGTAAATGCTGCTAAATTTAAGTTTTCTAACTTGTAAGTACTTAGTAAATTCATAATCGCGCGATTCCCCGTCCGCGTGGTTTAGGAGGGTCTAAGTGTAGGTTAATCCTAATCCTATGGAAAGGTCTGAGGACAGTAAACTGGCACTAACAGCCGAAGTTCACATAGTAGGTATTAATATTTTTTTTATTTCCCTACTTACCTATCTGTTTACCTAGTACCTACTATAGGTATGAAATATTGAAATAATTGAGTATGAAAAATCAGATCACAAATATACTTAATTATCAAATCAGATAAATATCAAATTATTATGTTAAATTTTGTCATAGTGACTGCTGTATTATTTTTATTTTCCAGCAAACTAACTCGATAGTCAACATTCGATATGCAAGTAGAGTTTCACAGATAATGGAGTTTTCTGAATAAACCTGTTGAATTTTTATTTTGTTCAAACAAAAAATACACCGATAAAAAAGAGCAGGTAGTGAAGCCGGGGTTTTATTAAACATTTACGTTACCATCAATATTATCTGATAAATTAATGATCGTCATAATTTTGTGGCGTTTAGTTAAGTACTGACTATAAATGTCCTAATTTAGTTTGTCATATCCACAATACCTTTCATGATAATATACCTATAGATAATATTCAGTGACTATTATCTACTAGTATTATTAGTTCCTTAATACCTAGAACTTACCCTTCACCTAATCTCACCTGTATGGTAAACTAGCTGATGCCCGCGACTTCGTACCGCGAGCTTCGTTCGACCCGCGTGGATCGAGGTTTTGTTGTTCCCGCGGGAACTCTTGAATTTTACGGGATAAAAAGTAGCCTATGTGCTATTCCAGACTATACCTAATCTATCTCTGTGCCAAATTTCAGCCAGATCCGTTCAGCCGTTGGGGCGTGATTGAGTAACAAACATCCATCCTTACATCCATCCATACATCCATCCAGACATTAATCCAAACTTTCGCATTTATAATATTTATTTGATTGATTGATTGATGATTGATAGGTACACTGTAGGTACACTTATTGACGTTAAAAATTACTTACTTAAAAAAACATGATTTGAAAAAACAGCCATCGTATTTTTTTTTCATTATCACCATCTCACAATTAATAATCTAAACTATGGAACTATCAGAGCTATTAGAGCAAATTATTGCTTTCATGATAATATACCTATAGATAATATTCAGTGACTATTATCTACTGGTATTATTAGTTCTTCTTAACTAAACATAACTTTAACTTAACTTACCCTTCACCTAATCTCATCTGTATGGTAAATTAGTGATGATGCAGTCTTATGCTGAAATCTATAGAGCATACTTTGACTTGGCTCAGACTTTACTTAACTTAGAGTTAAAACGAGATGGACTTGTGTGAGTAACATAAATTGATTGCTAAATGTGACGTAAATCCTACGTAAAACAAGAATGTTAGCTCTCAAAAAACACTTGGTGGTTCGAATTGAGTGAATGATTTGCATCGCGACGTCACAAAACTGCTCAGGAAAACATTGTGTTAATAAGCTTATTTTTGGGACGTGATGGTAGGATTTGTCGCAACAATAACATAATGATATTGCTTTAAGCAGTGGCAGTAACCCCCCTGTCACGTTTTAACCATGTCTTAAGTCTGAGCAAAGTCAAAGTTCGCTCTATAGATCAGGATAGCAGACTAAACTGGTAGGGGTATGGCAGTTGTAAAATATATAGGTACATACCCCTAATCGGCTTTACCCTGCATCGCACCGGAACGCTAAATAGTCCTTGTCGGTATACCTTCCAGATTATCAGGATAAATATAATGTAGAAAACGGTGCTCTTCCTACTAAAATCATTCGCATATTTTCACATCTTCAATTCAATGGATTTCTACTTGAACGCGGCTCTACTAAGCGGGCAAATATTGGCTTTTTGCCTTTCTGTCAAACAATAGATACGTTAATGGTATTTTCTTGGCATGAGTAGGGAAGTTACATTACTAACAAATACATGGTGGGTATTTAAGAGAAATTCCATAATGATCACATGTTATTCTATTCAAATGTAGGTAGACTAAACATTTATTACTACTGTTACCTACCGCAGCTAGCAGGCTTTAAGCTCACCTATACTTACAGTAAAAAGAACGTAAACATTTGAAGTCGTTGATTTGGAGGACTGGATTTTATTTATTTTTCAAATAGTTCCCTATCGATCGATATGGTTGCCGATAAAGTTCCCTTAGCTATGTTATTTAAATAAATTATTATAGGTAGTAGATTATCCAATAAGAGACTAAAACGAGCTATTTCATGCGAAATGCAAAACATCTTTCTTTATATTTTTTTCCCGCCGTTATTTCAAAAATGGAACATGGACAGCGCAATCTGAGTGGATCTTATTAACATAGCGTCACTATTTATTCATTTTATACAGTGGGTCGACGCTCATACAAATGAAAGACCTGGCTGCCATAACAGTTGTAGCAGTAGATACTGGAATAGAGTGACAGAATTTTCTATTAAAACTTCTGGTAGTTTCCCCCGTCACGCCCCTGTCTCTCTGCAGCATTGCTTTGTCTAGACGCCACTGTTGAACGACTGGTAGGAAAGATCGTATCTCGTTAGACTGTGGCATAAATTTTTTGGTTGTTTGTAAATAAACCATAGACTAAACGTTTTGACTACCGATATCACGCAATATATTAATAACGTTTAAAAATTAAAAAAAAAAAAAAAAAATACTTAAATCTCTAGAGGCTAAGGGCTTAGCTACAGTCCGCCTACCTTTTTAGAGCATGAGAGGTAAACAAATTAATATATCGACGTAGGTACGTACATCCTCCGGCAAATGCTTTTTATTAGGTACCTAGATCATTTCAAGAAGAGACATCTCACTAAATTCCGAAAAACAATATTTTCTTTATAAGGTAGGCGAGTGTGTTGTTAGAAAACCTCTTTGTGTTTTTCTATCTTAGAGCTCCATTTAGTAGTAATGTAACCCATAATTTAGGTGTACAAAGCGAAATAGAGGACATTTGTTGGTTTTTCTTGTGTAATTTGTTAGAGTAAGATATGGGAATGTGCTCGGAGTAAATAAATAAATAAAAACACGCACGATATTAATTGCTTTTCTTTGGTCTAGTTTGATCAAAAAGTCTAACGTGTCGAATGTTTATTTCAAAAAGAAAGTTCACGCTTATGCGATCGAACGGTCCAAACCTTTGGTAGGTAGGTTACCAAAGTTTTGATCTGTTTTAACCCTTTACCGATACAAATATATTGTTAGTGGTAAGTACTTACCTATAATATTCTCAGTAGGTATGAAAAACAATTACGATTTGAACATACTCATAAATATTGTTATAAATGTACTCTACTTGTAGGATTAAACATTCGATTAATGGATACCGTCCACATGTAAATCTCTGGAAGCTCAGCAAATAAATGCTTTGCAAAATATTTTACCCAACAGAATACAACACCTGATAAATTATGGCTACGGGCGTTTTATGAAAATGTGATGCGATAAAGTGTTACGTCACTCTCTTTTGTAGATATATTTGCTTATAAATTACCGGAACAGCTCACATAATGCCGAAGATTGAGTCTTTATACCTACCTCCAAAAACCTCCTGCCTAACAAAAATAAGTTTTCTTATTCTCAAAGAAAGTGAATTATTACCAGGGGGCTTAGTACCATCGCTTAAGGTGCCAGCGGAGGGGGAATTAGCCATACAAACGTAATACCAAAATAATTAGTAATCGAGAATATTTACACCATATATTATGCGATTGTATATGGTGATCGGAACTTGTATTTATCTAGGTCCCTGGATAACTATTTTTTCAAAATACTTTCCCAAAATTAAATGTAAGCACTTTGCGTTTTGCATGTTTTTACGACATAAATGACGTGTTTTCTCCTTATTTGTTTCATATTAAAACCAACGATATCTCACGTGCTAATTGATCAAGAACATAGCCTACATTGTAAAGTTACAGAATAACAACACGAAGTTAAAAACACAACAATTTTTCATTCATAATTTTTGGTATTCACGGAACAAGACTAAATATATAACAAATTCTGTACGCTATCTCGCTTGCACGCGACCGTGTGTCTTCAGCCAAATAGAGATAGCAATATACCGGCAAATTTATATTTGCGGTTCGAATAGAAGTTGCGAGCGGCGAGGACCGGCCTCTTAAAGAAAAATTATTTTAATATTGTTGAAGCTTGTTGTTCAGTGGGTCTTCTCCGTTTGGCCCGTGAGGGCCAAGCGGGGGTACGGGCCTCGAGGCTAAGCCTCCTTACCCGGGCGGGGCGCGGGGCAACTCTGTGCCCCGGTGAATGGCTTTAAGCCGTAATGACGGCTTGGGCCTGCCTGGGAGGCTACGGGCCCTGTACGGCTTGTTGTTTCAGAATGGGGATGCTGACTGCCTTTTTATCACGCCAGATGGCGCATCGTCGCCATGGCCATTGAAACCTGTCATTTTCATACATTTTATAACCTTTCACAAAGTAATTTATAATTTTCCCAAAATATGCCTCTTTGTGCTGTGCCAGGATGTACTAACTCCGGTGTCCACTTATTTCCCAAAGACCCAACGTTAAAAAAACAGTGGGAGAAGGCCATAAGTCGCAAAAAATTTGTAGCGACTTTGCATAGCAGGTTATGTCGGAATCATTTTGAAGAGTCTGATTATGTGTTAAAAAGTGTATAATTTCAGTCATTAGTGTCATAGAATCACAGTTATCAGTTATACCAGTGTGTTACTGTGTTTGAAAGCTGATTTCCAACACACTTTAGTTTGAATATTAATTCACTGAGTATGTTTTTAATAAAATATATAACATGCATCACTAAAATGTATCCTATCACCCATATGTATAGTTTTAGGGTTAGTCTAAAAAGCTCTTATTTATATCAATGTAGAATACATATCAAGTATTGCGTTGGTCAACAGGTTTTATCACAAAAAGTAGCAAAAAAACGATATGTAAACAAAGCAATTACAAAATGACAGCGGCCATCGCGCTTCTGGCGCCCTCTGCGCTGAGCTTTGCGTCCGCATCCTCATTATAATCTTTTCTTTATAGAAGCGGTCGTCATATTATATCAATGCAATGCAATGCAGTTTTAAAACAATACTGCTTTAAGCGATGGTAGTAGGACCTCAGTACCTCCTTATGATTTCTTTGAATCAGTATTTTTAATATACGCTTATTTGTTTATTTGCTCGAAATGATGTTGGAGACTAAATTACGTTAGATTTTCTATCTACAATTGTTGTAATCATAGGTACCTACTTAATATTATAAATGCGAAAGTCTAAAGTAAATGTTTGTTGGTTTGTCCTTCAATCACGCCGCAACGGAGCAACGGATCGACGTGATTTTTGGCATGGGTATAGTTGAGGACCTGGAGAGTGACATAGGCTTTTTATCCCGGAAAATTGATGAGTTCCCGTGGGCACTGAAAAAACTTATTTCACGCGGACGAAGTCGCGGGCATCAGCACACATCTAATATACATATATTAGATGTGTTCTAATATCATTTCAAGCGGCCTATACATTCAATGGGCCTATATAATATTATGTGTTCGTAAACTATTTTTTCCCATAAGTTAATATTAAGGTATGTTTGAAGATTTATAAATTATTAAAGTCAGTAGGTAAAGGTTATTAAAGTTAGTATTCCGTATTAAGATTTTCTTTAACAGCGAAAAAAGCCTTTCTTTCGGTGATATTTTTCGCCGATACTCCTGTGCACACAAAAGAAGAGTCTTTAGGTTAGATGGTGTAGATATCAATTGTACCTATCAAACATACCTTATGTGTACCTACAATCCGAATATTTGATGATTTACTCTTATCTTGTCTACGATAAATACACGGAGAGGTACCTACCTACTTATCCATATAAGTTTCTTTCCGGAACATTAAAAGGCATTTTTGGTCACAGGAAAACGTAAATGCGCTGGGTGGTCAATCGTAAATGATTTACGTTGAGTTTCATAGGTTTTTAAGTTCACGGTAAATACATTTCGCTGCGAAAATTACCAACTACCTATATCATATTGATATAAATGGTAGGTATAGTAGTTTTTCCAGTTTCGCCCATTAAAACATCATCGAATTATTAGTTACGTTAAAAGGCACTGAATCGGTAAAATTCAGCTTGTAAAGGCCTCGCGATGATTGTAGGATAATAATGTACGGGAGGATGCGCGGGGTAGATAATAATTATTTACGGGTTGTAGAGCTCAGCTACTACTACAGCCACATGTAAAGTGGCGCACTAAAGAACCAAAACAAGACCAAAGAGGCATGAATTCAGAGTGCTCCGCTCAACTTCGGGACACAAAAATGATAAACCAATCACTTTGTGGTGCAGTTTCAAGGCAAGAGGTATTTTTACGTGACACCAACGTACCTACACCACACCATGGTATCGGCAGACTTGATTTTCTTACGTGTGACCAAAATATTGCAAACGGATCCAATTCTCATTAATTAAATAATATAAATTCATACGCGAGCGACCAAAAATATTATTTATTCGGTTGAATGCAGAGTAAATGTATGTGTCACCATACATTTATTCTGCATTCAACTCGCGCGCGAACTATAGGTATGTAGGTGTACATAAAAATATAGAGAAAAATTAAAGTTAATTAATTTTGATATCTTAAAATTTAAATAGGCTCAATGATGTTCTATATATGCCTAACAAGAAAGCTTTAATTTTAAAAGAATAATTTAAGGAAAGTTTTCTCATTGCCTATGAATTGAAACGGATCTTGTTGATATTCTGGAATAGATAAAACAAAACGCAGGAATGAATACTGTCCCGAGTCTCGCAATTAGTTATTGTTAGGGATAAAAGACAACAACTCTGCTTTCTATCGTTAATGAAGTTGTAACAACGCTCCATCCTCGCTTTTCTCCGTTGAAATTAGTCCAGCTTTATTTCAAGTTAAAGCTAAACATACAACGCTATTTAATTTTAAAATAAATAATTGTGTTCAATTATAGAGTCTATTTATATTAGGTCTATAATTCTATATTATAGGTATCGTTGTGTTGATTACGATCTTTGTCGCATAGCTCCGACGCCCAACAAAATCGGCAGTCAGGACGCAAAATATGTACGGGAGGATCAACAATCTTTTATAAATATATAAACTGGTCTGTGCGGGCGGATGCATCTTTAACTACACTGTATTAGTATTTCATTAAGGTACCTACTTAACATTAATTTAAATATACGATTGCCAAAAAGATCTAATTTGCGCCCAGGCATAACTATATGTAGTTCTATGACAGTGAATATTTTATGACTTGACTTTAATGTTAATAAAAATTCTTTCCAAAAACTGTAAAGTAAAAAATAGACGTAGGCACCTAGCCTACGTCTAAAAGTTTTATGGAAACTCAAAGCTGCCTCCCGGGGTTTTAAGTATTTTGGTAGATAAAATACAAACATTTTAATTATTCTTCAATATTAAACTATAATATCCAAAGTGAGACTTCGTCGTTAATTCGACTCATTGTTTGTTTACAAGATTACATATTATTTTTAAAAGAAAATACCCTTGAATGCCTGTGCGTTTTAAAATTTGAATTTTTACCAGTAGGTTTATAGGCGTGAGTGAAATAAAATGTTCTCAATAGTGAAAACCGACTAATATTAGTTTAGAATGTCCACGAAATTGAAATATCAAACTAGTAGGTATTGCAAGCAAGCATGGAAAAAAAACATTGCTAACATTAGTCCGTCTTTCAGCGAGCGTACGTAAATATAATTTTGATTTCTACACACTATGTTGAAGTCGGGCGAGCCTCACGCGTCCACTATGCCTATCTTTGTTATACTCGCCCGACTTCAACATAGTGTGTAGAAATCAAAATTATTTTTTACTTTACAGTGGCTTTGAAAGTCGGTTTTTTGGAAAGAATTTTTATTTTCAACTTTTTAGTGTAGGTACTCTAAATCCCTACGGCTTAGGAGTGCAATACCATGCAGCATCAGAGTTGAGGAGTTGGAAATTGGGTTTAAGTATGAAGTCATTGCTTGACACCTACAATATTAGTTCACCATAAAAAAATCCTAAACCACTATGTTTAAGGAGTTCTGTACCCTGCAGCGTCAGGGTTGAGGAGTTGGGTAAGTCGTTGCTTGACACCTACAATATTAATTCACCATAAAAAAATCTTAAATCGCTATTTTTAAGGAGTTCTGTACCCTACAGCATCAGGGTTGAGGAGTTGGGACTCAGAGTTGTATCGTATACACGTGACTTGATACCTACTATATGAATTCACCATCAAAATTTCCTAACTCACTAGTTTTGAGGATTTCATTTTTTATGGGACCACCTCGCGAGCTCAAAAAATGTTCAAATCGGTTTAGAAACCACAGAGATATGCACCGACATACATTTAAAAAAAAGATACGCGCCGAATTGAGAACCTCCTCCTTTTTTGGAAGTCTGTTAAAAAAGGACAATTAGAATCGCAGTTGTTAAACAGAGTCGGTGGAATACACGTGTCCACCGATAATATTATAATAATTATAATTTCGTGGCAGCTAGCAGGAAATTTTTCATGAAGTTTTTGCTCACCGAAGAGCAAGCGATCCCTAAATATCAATTAGGTGCCTACGTCTAAAAGTTGTATGGAAACTCAAAGCTGCCTCCCGGGGTTTTAAGTATTTTGGTAGATAAAATACAAACATTTTAAAATTATTCTTCAATATTAAACTATAATGTCCAAAGTGAGACTTCGTTAATTCGACTCGTTGTTTGTTTACAAGATTACATTTTATTTTTAAAAGAACAAACCCTTGAATGCCTGTGCGTTTTAAAATTTTAATTTTTACGAGTAGGTTTATAGGCGTGAGTGAAATAAAATGTTCTCAATAGTGAAAACCGACTAATATTAGTTTAGAATGTCCACGAAATTGAAATATCAAACTAGTATTTTTAGCAAGGAATAGCAAGCATGGAAAAAAACCTTGTTATCATTAGTCCGTCTTTCAGCGAGCGTACGTGCGGGGCTTCTATTTTGTACGGGGTATTGTTGAAAGAACATAGAGCTTACAGGCTAAAGAAATGGGATCGGAATACGAAAGCAACGAAGAATGGTCCGCCGCAAATTATATTAGCGTCTTGGATAACATTATTAGCCACTTGCACTTTGTAGAATCAGCTTGCATATTTTTTTCATAATATTGTATTATTTTCTTATAATTAAAAAAAAAACAGCTAAATAAAACTTCCTTTTCCGGACTGACGTCGTCGAAGAAAAGATGCATACTGATGCTTATAGTAATTTCTATATTATGTGTGGCAATAAAGAATTGATCCTATCTATCTGATGACGTTATTTAAATTTCTTATTTGAATAGCTATTATGGCACTTTCGGTATCATTGAGCACTGGTGATTTTAGTCGAATTTTGAGCAAAAGTAGAGACTGAAGTCTGAAGAGTCCTACCAGAGTTGATGGTAGAGAAATGTAGCCTATGCTGTAGTATGATAGCCTATAGTGGTTTAGACGCTCGGCTTCCTATTCGGATGGTCAGGGGTTCGATCTCTGGACATGCACCTCTAATATTTCGCTGTTATGGGCGTTTCACAAAATTAAATAGGTATCATTTTATTTATACCTGCATGTCCGACAGCATAATATTCTCAATAGTCAAACGTACAGTGAAGTCTCTACTAGATGACCCCAATGACTTCGTCCGCGTTCATTGAAGTTTTTCGTGGTATTTGATTTTCGGGATAAAATGTAACTCAGTAGGTCCTCAGTACCTCCGTCCATTGCTCCATCGCGGTATGATTGAAAGACAAACCAACGAACCAACACACTCTTGCATTTATAATATGGGTACAATCATCATCTTTGAAAATTGCCGAAAAATCTGCTAACGTGAGTTCAGACTGGCTTCCAAGCCAAGCGTTTTCAGCAAGCGTGCGTGCGGGGATTTCATTTAGTAGGTAGGTACTCCTTCCCAGGTTACAACAAGAGCATAGAGTCAAGACGCGATCAGAATACGAAGTAAGCGATCGGTCATTAGTAATGCGAGAAGCGGCGATATCCGCCGTGAACTATGTTAGCGACTGGGTAACATGATTAGCCGCTTTTCAAGCCAACTGCTTTTTTGCTTTTATACGATTTTAGTTTTAACTAGGCAATTAATAAACCCCGAATTCACGCAAATTCATAAAATAAAAACGTTAACCATAAAAATGGAATACCGCGTAGATTTTGATTCAACCGTGCACAAAATGTTGCACGCCATTTTTTTAAAAGAGTTTATAATAATCTGCATTTGGTTTAAGTTTTTTGTTATCCCCGCGCGAACTCCTTAATTTTCCGGGATAAAAAGTAGCCTATGTCACTCTCCAGGTCCTCAACAGCTATACCCATGCCAAAAATCACGTCAATCCGTTGCTCCGTTGCGGCGTAATTAAAGGACAAACCAACAAACCAACAAACCGACAAACCAACAAACCAACAAAAAAAGTGACTTTCGCATTTATAATATTAGTATGAAGTATGATTTAATATCCGCTATAGTTCCTTGAAGGCTCTTAAAATGGTTAATGAACTTTTTGTAAATTATAATTCACAAAATGTAGAAATGGAAAACCATGTATAGTAGTGCACATTTTCATTAAATAATAGTTTTCAGCACAGATTGCAAACTGAACTACCTATTAAATAATACCTTTCAATGAAAAAGTGTTAAGAATAAGATAAGACCTGAGCCCGACGCCCATTGTTAAAAACGTGATTAAATCAAAACAATACGGTGTCATCCATGTCTTTATGGTCTGTTCACATTATTTCAGTCGCTGTATAGTTCTTTAGTTCTGGACTGTTGCAGGAATTCATTTGCATTTAGTAATCCAGTCGTCATGAAGGAACCAGAAGTTTAATTCGCTATAATCCGCGACAAAAGGAATATCTATGTGGTACAGTGATTTTATATATATATATTGATTATATATTTTATATATTTTTTAATTATATATCGTGAATTTATTTATATTTTATTAATTTATTTTATATTTATATTTATTTACCACACCACAGAATTCCCCCTTTATATATTATAAATATATATTGATTATGTATTGATCCTTTTGTCGCGGATTATAGCGAATTAAACTTCTGGTTCCTTCATTATGATGGACTTCCGCAAAGTAACGCCTGCCTCTATCCAATAATCCAGTCGTCCATTGAATTAGGTATATAAACAACTAAAGCACCTCCCTGTGGGCTGTACACAGAGACCTTAGCACCGATGTTAGAATCTACTCGTGATGTGAATTTATAAAGTCCGCCTTGTAATGCACGTACTTAACTACCGGGCCACCACGTACTTACTTAGTTTTTATTTTTATTTTCGCCCTACGACGCATTATATGAGTAACTACAGGAATTACAGTGGGAAGACTTTACAGTAATGTCTGTGGTATTAGGGCGATAAGCGATAACATACTACGGATAAGAAGTCGGCGTCATTCACTTTTATATGATACACTAGATGTAGAAGAAAACGTCATTCCCTCCGACGTGGTTATATGGAACTGATGTTTTGTGCTGTGGAATATTAGTTTTAGCTCTGAACAGGAAAGTGCGTCTGACTGTTTTATTTTAGGGTATAGAGAAAACTTTTTTAGCGGACGTATTACGTATTAGGTACCTTAACTAGTCGGTCAACAGCTTTGGAAGCAATAAGTAGGGGCGAGTAATACTAGTTGATTCTGTCTAGAGTAAGACTGCTTTTATTAGAGTCTAGTAACTCTTTAAAGTTTTCAAATTTTATGAAATGTATGCAGTTTAAAATTGATTTTTTATAAAACTTCATTTAACTTAAACGCTTTAACTTTTTACAACTTATCGTAGTATGTAGCTTCTTTTTAAAATTATATATGCTAGGGTACCTACGTTGCTTGGAAATCGAATCTAATAATACCTAAGTATCTGATGTACTTATTCAGAAAAATATTGCACAACATAAATGATCTTACGATCTGGGCTTGTTAATTGCTATAGGCAGAATGAGCAGCATAATTAATTCGAGATTAGTTTTAGGCGTTCACAGTAAAGCAAGGAACCCTTATAGTATTCAAGTATCCTATTTGTAAGTCCACTCCTACTTTCTTTTTGACCTTAGGGGCTTAAGGGAAGTAATGATGCAGCCTTAAATGGAAGAAGGCTAACCTGGGGTAATGCCAGTTAAAATATTTTAGTATCTAAACTGAAATCTCTTATTAGCTTCTACGCGACATCGTACTATGTATAAAATACGTTATATGGTTACTGGTTAAAATATATAAAATGTTGTGTAGATTATCATCTGAACATGTATTTAGAACCGCGTTTTTAAAAAAAAAATACACTCTTGCTCAACCTTAAATCTGATATGGAGGAAATCTGCTGACGTAATTCCAGGAAGCCCACCTTTCAGTGAGTGTACGTGCGGAGCTTTTATTTTGTACCTACGAGGTATTGTTACAAGGACATAGAGCTTACAGCGGTGAGATGGGAATACAAATTAGGCGACGAAAGGGACGGATGGCCATCAGGAATGCGAGGCGATATCCAACGTGAATTATATTAGCGCCCCGAGTAACATTATTAGCCTCTTCACAGAACCAGACTCCTATTATTCAATTTTACTTTTATTGTATTCTTAGTTCGTACTTACCTTGTACTTTTTTCTCATAAAGTTGGGTGTGAAAAAGGTTGAATGTTTTTTTTTCAATGTCAATCGCGAAATTCTAGAAGAAGAAAAAACTATCGTAGCATTAGCGTAAATCGGCTGTGTAGGATGGATGGGTAATTTATTTTGAATGTTTTTTTATGTATTAACTACGTATTATGCTTTTTCATTTAAAATATGATACCCGCTACTTAATTTGCTCTGATCTTTTAGATTTACCGGGACTAAATAAAAAGAAGCCACTCTTCAGGTCCTCAGCTATAGGCACCCATGCATTCATAAATTGAGTCGACTCGTTACTCTGTTGCAGCGTTATTGAAGGACAAACACTAAAGTATCATACTTTCGGATTTATAATATTAGGAGGGATAAAAAATGAGTAGTGAAATTTAGAAATGTAGATCATGACAGCGATTATTGGCGATCGAGTTTTTTAAGCAAAATGGCTGTTTTTAGTTTGAGTTTGATTGCTTATTTTAGCTGCATTTCTTTTGTCTGTTTTGCTAGTTTCGCTATGTACTACCAAAAATATATCTATTCGCAGTTTCCATTCTAGACAAATTTTATAGAGCAATAATTTACAGGGCCTCTAATTTGTACTTTCATATCAAAGTAAAGCTGAGGGTTAAAAGTTTGTTTAATGTTAAGCTTGTCATAAAGAAAAGTTTCTGATGTAGAAATTCAAACAGAGCAGCATTAGGAACTTTGATATGAGTTTATGTAAATCCGGAGGAAAAGTTATAAAATTCTAATTAATACTTAGTCACGAAAGCAGTCACGCTGATTAGTAATTACGTTTTTCGAATATATTAAAGTAAAATTTTTGCTGAAATTAGTGACAGATTTCATTATTTATTGCGACAACAGGATTCTTCTATAGGTACTTACTTTTTCTATAATTTTTGACTAGTTATTAAAGATGTGAGAGTATGTTTGTTGTTTTGTCCTTCAATCATGCCGCAACGTGGCAATGTACCGATGTTTTTTTTATATCCATCCATACTAATATTATAAATGCGAAAGTGTGTCTGTCTGTCTGCTACGCTTTCACGGCCCATCAGTTCAACCGATTTTGATGTAATTTGGTACAAGGGTAGGTTGTATCCCGGAGAATTAAAGAGTTCCCGCGATAATAAAAAACCGGGCAAGTGCGAGTCGGACTCGCGCACGAAGGGTTCCGTACCATTATTAATAAATAATTACCTTTGTTAATGAACCGCAAGACTAACTTTGTTTGTAGAGGTTTATTGTTAATATCAAAAAAACTATGCTAGTTAGAGCATTGGCTATAGTTTTCCTGTAAAATATACGTAAATTCCTATTGACCATAATTATTTCAAATTTTTCGATTGGTAAACTCCGGAGATAAGGGGGGGGGAACGGTATTTTTTTAGACATTTTCCCCGATAAATCAAAAACTATCATAATTAAAAATAATTAAAAATCTGTTTTAGAATGTACAAAGTAAACCCTTTCATATGATATCACACACAGTACAGTTATCTCACTTTTAAATTTCAACCCTCAGATTTTCCCCCCTTTTTAAATAAGAACAAAAATAATTTTCAATTTTTTTTAATTCCAGTGTCTTTGGGCCACTAATATACACAACTATTCCAAATTTCATGTCGATAGCTTCGGTAGTTACTGAAATAATCGAGTGTGACGGACGGACAGACGGACAGACGGACAGACGGACAGACGGACAGACAGACGGAGAAAGTCGCACCATAAGGGTTCCATTTTACCATTTTGGTACGGAACCCTAAAAACTACCTCAATCCAAGCGGACGAAGCCGCGGGCATCATCTAGTAATTAAAAAACTAAAAGTGACACAGGCTATTTTATATCCCAGAAAATCGAAGAATTCCAAGGGTACTTTTAAAACTTATATCCAGTATCCACACGACCTCAGTTGCATCATCATCTTGTTCTTTAATAAAGTTATAGTTTAAAGTGTAGGAAGTCTGTTCTTTCAGCAAGTCTTAGAACATTGTTAGTAGAATAGAGCTTGAAATGGCAAGTGCAGAATGCTAATCAGACGAAGGCGGTGGTGGACGTCGGCCATCTGTAAATACGAGGGGTGATATCTGCTGGGAATTATTTAAGCGTCGCGGGTAACGTTATTAGCTTCCTTAAAAGAACTAAGCTGCTCTCGATTCACTGTGGTTGCTACTGTTATCTTTATGTCGTGGTAATTTCACAGACAGAAAAACGTGAAAGAGCCTCTGTAGTGAGCAGACCTTTAAGCGTGTATTTTACCTACTGCAAAAACGTGTTTACTCTGTAGGTCTAGTCGTATTATTGTAAGAATTAAAGATTTGTGAATATGGCATAAACCATTATATTTTTCGGTATTAATGCTTTACACAAGATCTCTTCACAAAAGATAAATTGAGCGAACTTTTTCAATTTATAAAAATAAAGTTGAAAACCTCTTTAAAACTCTACGAGGTAAAATAATAAGACTGTTGCAGACTAGAGTTTAATGTAGAGCCATAAATATATGTAGTCTAAGATTTACAAGTATGTTATAAATGAGTAAAAATCTTTTTTCCGCGAACCATTTCAGTTTTAATTCAAAGGCACTTTGACGCGTCTTTTCTATGTTAGTTTCAGCTTGGAAGATTCTCGCCGAGTTCCGCGGTGATAAAATTAGAGAATGGTTTAAAAGCTTTTCTGTGGTTGTACCTGCTGTAATATAATAATTGGAAGTCCGTCATGCGAAACAAGCTCACTTGGGAGGATTTATTAGTACCACGATGGTGCACGTAAACACTACGAACTTTATAGGCACATCCTCGTCTATTAGTACTTAACTTGTTACGATACAACTTCTGTCCGTAAAAGCGCGTATGTTGCTAGAGAGTAGACACTAGAGAGTCACAACTATCGTAATTTTTAGGGTTCCGTACCCAAAGGGTAAAAACGGGACCCTATTACTAAGACTCCGCTGTCTGTCTGTCTGTCTGTCTGTCTGTCTGTCTGTCTGTCTGTCTGTATCTCATAGACCGTGATAGCTAGAAAGCTGAAATTTTCACAAATGACGTATTTCCGTTGCCGCTATAACAACAAATACTAAAAATTAAAAAAATATATATATTAAGGGGGGTCCCCATACAATAAACGTGTTTTTTTCGTATTTTTTTGCTCAATATTAAAAACGGTAACAGGTAGACGGTTCAAATTTTCACAGAATATTAACTTGTATATTACCTTTTAAAATAAATAATTAAATATCAATAAAGTAAATATTAAAGGGGGGCTCCCATACAACAAACGTATTTTTTTGATATTAACAGTAAACCTCTACAAACAAAGTTAGTTTTGCGGTTCATTAACAAAGGTAATTATACCTACTTCTTGAGTACGGAACCCTCGGTGCGCGAGTCCGACTCGCACTTGGCCGGTTTTTGCTACGTAATAATTATAAGTATGTATAATCAAATGTGCGATTTCTGAGTAGGTATTCTTGAGTGTTTGAGTACGTTTAGAATTCTCACTCGCATTCGTGTTTGTTACTGACCCAAATTAAATAGATGTAAATACAGGAATTTTCATTATGTCATTCTCGAATAAAAGGCAAATCTAATTATTAAGGCAAAACCAATTTATGTTGGTAAACAAATAATAACACGATTTTGTTGAAATATACTTTTTATTTTTATTAATGAAGACTACATTTCATTGGTCGGTAGGTATGCGGGGACTTCCCGCAGGCCTATCGACCGTACCGCACTTAGGTACCGTTAGGTACACTTAGGTACCGCATTAAGTAGATAGTATACCGTGGACGGACATACGTCTTGTAAAAATACACATTGGTCGAAGTCGCGTGCGTCATCTAGTCTGGTATATAAATTTTCTACGAATATTAAAACTTTTACTATGGTTAAAGGCAAATACTTTTAGAAGAGCAAACTTTTGTAACCAAATGCAGTCTAAACTGTGAGCGAAGATACTCGCCGATGCCAAGTCTGCGAGTACTTTTGATATTATTTCGAACTAACTTACCTAATATAAAGATTGAACGTGTTTGCAGAAGTTGAAATAAAGAAATTTTGTTATAATATTTGCCATTCTCACTGAGACTGTTGACTTTGATAAATGAAATTGGATACCTAGAGGCGTAAAGATATTTTGTTGACTGACGAAATAACATTTACTTGTCTTTATTCACGTTCAGTGGCGTATTATTTTCCGGTAAGACCGAATTGGTGGAGATTGTATTGTTCAAATATACCTACCAGCTTTGCAGAAGCTTTGTGGAAAGCCTTTTGGCTAAGAAGTGTTCCGGTACGTTGCCGACTGCCGCGTACAACCTATTAGGGTTATGAATCTGTACGTCCTCCGTGCTTCTGAATTTTTCAGTATGATATACTGTTTCATATTCCATTTTAATAAATACTAAAGCTTTTTGTGAAGCATATTCATGCACTGTAATAAAATTGGAACGAAGCGTCATTAGTGATACAAACAAAATATAATTAGGTAGGTATTTAACGCAGAAAAACATGAATACCTGACACGGTTATTTTTTACGCCATTTTTTTTACAAAATGATACAATAAATTGAACCCAACCGTGAAAAAACATTCTGAATAGTATTATTGATGATGCTCGTGAATTTAGTTTTTTAATAATATTACGTAGGAGTTCTGATTTTCCGGGATAAAATGTGGCTTATGTCCATCTCCGGTATGAAATCTATCCCTGTTACAATTTCCAGCAACATTGGTAAAGCTGTGAAATGGTACCAGGCAAACAGACAGCATTTATAATAATACTAGCTGATGCCCGCGACTCCGTCCGCGTGGTTTAAGTTTTTTGATTCCCGCGGGAACTCCTTAATTTTCCGGGATAAAAAGTAGCCTATGTCACTCTCCAGGTCATCATGAAAATCATGTCGATCCGTTGCTCCGTTGCGGCGTGATTGAAGGACAAACCAACAAAACAACAAACAGACACACTTTCGCATTTATAATATTAGTATGATATTTTGTATGGGTGGCATTTCTCTATTGTATAGTATACACAAACTTTGTTGCCTATGTATTACCTACATTATGCCTACACTGCAGGCTGCAGGACATAATAAGCTCTATAATTCAATTGTAAGGACTTACTTTGTCATACCACAGAATAAGTAACAGTACAGCTGTAGTCATACTAGCCAATATAGGGCATAGAGCATGCAATGTGCTAATATCTACAGACTATATCGATAGGTGTAACTTATAAGGTACCATTGGGTTCTAATAGGATTTACGGAGTATTTACATTTAACAAGTAACTCTAATAATAAGTAGTTCTAGGCATATGGGAACAGTTTTAAGGCCTATCTTTTTGCTAGGCATATTGTTATTTCTTGAATTTTATTATTACTACACTACATACAAGGGACTTCATCTATGCAGGTTTTTAAAATCCCATGATCTCGTCTTGAGCCCCTGGATCCAGGCGGCGCAAGACCGTGGCGTCACCATTTATAAGATACCATTGTCCAGCCGTGGACGTCTATCGGTTGACGACGAGGACAACGAGACCCAGAAGATTGAGCGATTTATAATTTATCAGTCAGTTTATAATGACTGACTGACCTATAAAAACTTACGTAACGTACGACTACGAGGTGGTATGAAGATTGAGAATAAAGAAGGATTTAAACTACTTGGCATAACGTGATCGTTACTTGGGTAGTATTCGGGTACTTGAATGATTTTACTCGAATTCAAGCACATGACGTTCTTTTTTTGACCGGCGTTTACTTACAGTTGAACCTACCCAAATTAGTTTTAGTTTGAAGTATAGTAAGTAGTTTCCTAAGGCCTGATGTTTTTTTCGGAATCATTATTAATAACACATAATACAAAGAGTGAATATGTAATGAGATATAGGTTTCAGACAGGTAATCTTACGGGTGTCGTGTATAAGATTACACGTGTCACCGAATACCACCTCGTTTATCTTGGAGTACCGACCTACATGAGAGGCAAAAATTTATAATAAGCAAGAAACGTGAAACGATAGGCTTAGGTTAGGGTACGAAATATGCATATTAAAATTAAAAATGTGAGAGCCATCTGCTTTTGATCATAGTTTTCGCAGTACCAGTAGCGCACCGAAGCAGTCTATCAGCGGGCCTCGGCCAACCAGAGAAGTTCCCGCTCATATTGCAGCCATGATTGATGGCGTGACGTCACAATATTGTTTTAGAACATTACATTATTGCATTTATTCGTCGAGAAAGTTGGTATCGAAATTGTTTCTGAATACATACCTTGGCCAGATCATTCAACTGGGTAGAAACAATTTCGACGAAGAAGCCAACAGAAGAATACGGCTAGGCTGGGCAGCGTTTGGAAAATAAAGTCAGGTCTTCTCTTCGTCAATACCTCAATGCCTGAAGACGAAAGTTTATAATCAGTGTGTCCTTCCCGTCCTCACTTATGGCGCTGAAACGTGGACACTAAACAAAAGGCTTGATCCACAAATTTAAAGTCGCTCAGAGAGCTATGGAGAGGGCTATGTTAGGAGTTTCTCTTAAGGACAAGATCCGAAATGAAGAGATCCGTAAGAGAACCAGGGTCACTGACATAGCCCAAGCCATTAGCAAGCTGAAGTGGCAGTGGGCAGGCCATGCCTGTCGAAGGAGCGATGGCCGCTGGAGCCGGAAAGTTTTAGGGTGGAGACCACGTACAAGTAAGCGTAGTGTGGGGCGCCCTCCAGCACGATGGACCGACGATATTAAGAGGGTGGCGGGAGGTGGCTGTATGAGGGAGGCTGAGGACCGGGTGTGGTGGCGTTCTTTGGGAAAAGCCTATGTTCAGCAGTGGACGTCCGCAGGCTGAGATGATGATGATGATGATGACATTATTGCAACTTACTTCAATGTCTGTAACCATTCGATACTCACTGTTCAGTCTTACCTTGAGTAGCAAGTGTTGTAGCAAGTAGACCTGTCTATAAATATATCTTTCCACCTGACATTGGCAAAGTGCATTGTGCTGGTGTTTCACTATTAGAAGCCATAAAACATAATTTAATATAGAAAATTCTTTTTATACAACCGACTTCAAACTCCCGCGCCAACTTTACAACAACAAGCACACGCTATACAAAGTACTTATTTTATTGTTGATATTTTAAAAACCGCTCGACCGATTTTGGTAAAATTTATATGGGACCACTTGAGAAGTGTGCCCTTTCAAATAAAAAAAGAATCATTCAAATCGGTCCACCCAGTCAAAAGTTCTGAGGTAACAAACATAAAAAAAAAACAGTCGAATTGAGAACCTCCTCGTTTTTTTGAAGTCGGTTGAAAATAAGAAGAATAAATGTACCTAGGTTGCGAATTGTTATGGGTACCTATATCTAGCTATTATTATATTGTTAGGTAGGTACATTTCAGTTAATATTTATTGTACTTATGTTTACCTCACGAATAAATGGTCAAGTCATTCTATTGCTTATTATTGTTTTATGTTTCATTTGTATGTAAATTGAATTGTACCAATAAAAAATAATTAAATCACTCTCAATAATTGCAAGCCGAAACAGCAGTGTAGGTATGATGGAACTATTAAATAATTATTGCATCTTTTATATACCCATATTCAAGCAAATAAAATTATTTTTATCTTTACCTTTATTGATTCGTAAAGGTCTGTACTTCCACGCGGACGAAGTTTTCAGCTTCGTTATGTATAATTAAATATTTTGTAAAAGTCTTATGCTTATGTTCACACGAGGTTTTCCCTTTAACCCGGAGTAGCGATAAATTAGGGGCTCTAAAGCTCTTAAACCTGAGCTTTTCACGACAAGAAAGAGGGTATGCCTTTCCATTACAATGCTTTAGAGCGGTCGTCTTAGAATGATACTCGTATTATCCTAACAAGCATAACGATGAGAATTATCTGTACCTAGTTGCCTTCAAAATGCAGTAATCTCATTTTAAATGAACACCAAATGATTAGTGGAAGTAAATAAAGATTCAAATAAAAACTTTAGATGAGTATAGTTAACTAGATGATGCCTGCGACTTCGTCTGCGTTGATTAAGGTTAAGGAACTCTTTCTTTTCAGGGATAAAATGTAGCCTGTGTAATTCAGGATATTTCCATTCATTTCAGCCTAATCGGTCGCCGTGGCGTGAAGGGGTAACAAACATCCAAACTTTCACATTCATTCCTAATATTAGTAACAGTAAGATAAAATTATAGCTTCGCAGAATTGTCATACCTATTTTGGTAAGTCGATCAGATAATATGTATCTATTGCATATACGTTACTCATTACATGACAAACTAAAATTAGTAGTTTTTGTAAATAATTGTTAGTATGGAAAATATCACTTCTTAATTTTTAACTGTTTTTTTTACCACTCACATAATAAGTATGTAGGGTATTATGTAACGTATTATCAAAAAAAATAAAAACCCAAGTCTCGCTGTACTTATTAAAGCATAAATAACCATTAATAGGGTTTGTCTGTATTTTTAAAACAATATAAAAGAGGAATAGTTAATAGGAAGCTAAACCATTAAGACTCACAGTTGCCCGCAACATTATAATAATCCTGCGGATAATTTAAACTTTTTAAAATAACATTAAAGCAACTGGTTCCCTATCCCCCGACACCAGAGGATATTATTATGTTCCACTCCCGGAAAATTTAAGACGAGGGACAATGTTGTTCCCCTTAGTCTGTTGTTTACTCTGAAGCAGCAACTGTTGTAAGAGAAATTGCGACGAGCATAGTTATAAAATGTTTTTTTAATTCCTTCTACAAATAAAAAATAACTATTGGAAACATGACTGAACATATTGTATGTACTTATGTACGTATGTATATAACATCGCACATAATATGCAAGAATTATATACCTACTAAAGCCTTCCAGAAAGTACGTAAATTACGATAAGTGAAGATAAAATCATTAAAATCGAGAAAATCGTTAACAAACAAACAAACACACATGCTTAAATATATACAGGTCGAATACAGCTTCGTTTTTGAAGTCCGTTAATTTAAATATGTACTTATATACCCGCTATATATTTTATTTGTCTTGATGTTTAAAAGATTGAGAAAATGGTCTAAAATAGAATATAGGTACTTAAATCCTTCTCATTTATTAAAATAATAATTGTGTATACACAAGTGTTTCTTACTGCGAACTAATTTCTAAGGTCTAGGGAGAACTAGAGTTATAAATTACAAAGCGGTTTAAACAATTCGACGAAACTTTGCTATAAGTTTCCGAATCCCGCGTTATGATGCTATCCCTAATATATATACTGTGCTTTTACCATTCAAATATACAGTAGAATACGTGATAATGCATGGAAAGAATTCATCTTTCCATTTTATTATTCAGTAAATTTAAAATTCATAATGATAATTAGTAGACAAATAGATATTTTTTCGTGGAATATTAAAAATAAGTACTTATCTGGTATAATTTCAACACATTCATAAAGTCGTGGCAATCAAATAATCATATTAGGTACTGCATTAAACACGCTATATTTTATAAATAGCACGTTTGAATTCGTGATTAATTATGTCAAATCAATGATTCAAATTATTTCCAGTCAAAATTTAATTTGGAACAAAATATACCCAAGCGGCAGTGGAATATAAACAGCGGGCGGCTAGCATGTGAAATTTATATGAATTGTAGTGCTATTATAATATTTTCTGTGGTATTGTGCACATATCTTGTTTATACACTACGTGGTTCGTATTATTTTTAAGGGCAGAGATCTAATTTCTAAATGATCGGAGCATTATAAAGATCTAAAGAATGTCATGCCTGCGGTAAGCTACGTAATCGCTGATTATTCGCTGATTACCATATTAGTCTAACGTAGCATTTGTGTCGATTATAATTAGACTTTCTGTAGGACCTGAGTTGATTACAAGGTTATTTCAAATGTTCACCTATCTTATGATTGATCGCACATAGCGGGAACCAATTAAACTTATTCGCTACTTTGTGGATGCCGTATAATTGATTGAATTGCTATGATTAATTGGACAACCACCGTTAGATAGGTAACACAAATTGGGAGGTAAATTGGGGCTTTAGATAATGTACAAGTAGATATTTTGATGTAACTAAATGATAAATAAATAAATAATCCTTTATTTAGCCAAAAAAGTAAAAATACATCTAAGTGAAACATACATGGAGTGCGACAGCTCTGATGGAAACAAGGTGACAACCAAGATTTAAACCTACCTTGTCCTAAATCTAAGGGCCTATAAGTACCATACTTATAAAAATATGGTACAAATTTTCGTTGAACAAGATACATTATGAAATTTTTAATAGTGTTGATATGGTTAATTAAGTATTAGGTTTTTCTGACTAGAAATTCTCAGTACTAGCCCGGAGTTCGAAAGTTGACGGTGTTTATTCACCCCCGTGCCTCGGAGAGTGTGTTCGGTTATTATCACTAACATGATAATTAGTAGCTTGGTGGGTCTAAGCTCTAATTCCCTCTCCTATGAGAGTGGAGGCCTGTGCCCAGCAGTGGGACGTTAATGGGCTGTAGTAGTGGTGATGGTGGTGGTGGTTGATAATATGGGTTTAATATTTCATTTTGTTTCATACATGGAGTAAGTCTGGTTAACAAAATTTTCAACATTAGTGAAAAAAACTGCTCGTCTAAGTTGTTTGGTTGTTCTCGGTAGCAATCTATCCAGTATCTAACCATGTCTATAATATAAAAATCTTCCTTTTCTAAGATGTCGCTTGCAGAATATAAAATATCGATTTCATCCAATTATAGTCTATTTGCATTTGCAGAGCGGGTAACATTTTATAGTAATGTATCTATAAGCGGGGGTGTGTTCGTGGAAGGCTAGATACGGTGCGATCAAGGCTCCGTTTTCAATTTCCACTTTACTATAATTGAACATGAATTATATTTTAAACGTATTCTTTGACTCGGAGGTGAGAGATACCTTAACTTGGGCTATATAAAACTTTCTTCCGGAAATAACGGGTTATTTATATTCTTTGCTCTTCGTACTTTTTCATCCATTTAAAGCAATGGAAAATTACTAGATACCTATATGGAAACCTAGTTTTCCAGTCTCTGTCAGGCAACTTAAATGGAACAAAATCACTGATATTATAAATGCGAAAGTGTGTTTGTTTGTTAGTGTGTCCTTGGCGCAATCAAGTTTCTCTCATGCGTTGTTTACCTCTGTTTGTCTCCAAGCCTTGACATTTTAAATGATTTATCTAAGGGATGCTACGAAGCACTCCAGGGTTGCAAAGTCTCACTTATCCCCGGGTGTCCAATGTCAACAGCACGTTTATAGGGCGACTAATGAGCGCCGCAGGATGTACGTACAAAAATATTGGCTACATAAAGTATTCACGATTCACAGAGGTTGCCTTTGCTCTTGCGTCATGAATATGAGCATAGATAATGAATGTGGGCGTATTTGAGTGTAGACCTATTAGTGTAGTGTAGAATTTAATATTTTAATTTAAAATCGCTAAGTATTGGTCTTTTCAATCTGAATTCTGAACTGATAAAATAATAAATTTCATCCAGATCCGCTTGCCGATCTGGCGTGATTGAGTAACAAACATCCATCAATTCATACATCTAATCTTATCCATCCATCTATCCAAACTTTCGCATTTATAATATTTTATTATTATGATTATATTGTGTCCAAATTTAAGCGAAACATTAACAAAAAAAACACAGAAGCACATTTTTGAAAGGGTTCTATTTTTTATCTTAAGAAGCTGTAAATAAGATGTCCCAAAGCCCTTTTCCTTGAGCTTTTCTCCAAGCAGGAAAGAGGATTCGTATACTTCCATCCACGTGCTTTGAATATTAGGAAATAAAGGATTGAGCGATAAAATACAACAGACAGGTTTATCAGTAAACTGAAATTAATTTTTGTTTGAAATATTTCAAATCAATCATTATTTTATGACTGTATGTACCTATGAGTTTTTCAGTTTTCGTTATCTTTGTCCGCAATATAGCGATACAAAAACCAAGCGATCAAAGTAAAAAGTTGTTAGCTAGATCATATCTACTTACTCGACTGCTCGTTGGTCTAGTGGTTAGCATGTTCGACTGCGGCCGACGAGGTCCCGGGTTCGATTCCCGGGTCGGGCCATAACAAGTATTGGGTTTTTCTGACAAGAAATTCTCAGTACTAGCCCGGAGTAAGGAAGTTGGCGGTGTTTCACCCCCGTGCCTCGGAAAGCACGTAAAGCCGTCGGTCCTGCGCCTGATCTCTCTCCGGTCGTGTCGGATTTTCCGTCCCATCGGGCTATGAGAGTAAAGGAACAGAGAGTGCACCTGTGTATGCGCACACACTTGTGCACTATAATATCTCCCGCGCAGATGGCTAATCTCTCTGGAGATAGGCCGCCGTGGCCGAAATTCGGTCGGGAGGACATTATTATTATCTACTTACTATTTTTTATACCAAAATTGTGTGTAGGTATAGCTTAGATAATATAACCTATATTAGAAAATCTGCGGCTGCGTTGGCTTCTTTAGGTTTCTTTAAAGAACACTAAAAATTAGAAAAGAAAAGGTTTTGTATGTGGTGCAATGGAAAACGAAAAATTCACACAAATAACAAATTTTACGAGATGCTGGCGCCTTTGTGAAGATTACGAACTAGGATTAAAGAATGGGGCAGGCACAAAAGGTTCAAAGAGGGTAAAGTGCATCCGAGGTCTGACAGCGGACAAACTTACAAAGAAGGCAAGATGAAATTAGATGGCATGTTCGGAAAATTACATTCTTAATATAATATTTTGTACTGGTAAAAAAAAAACAACTTCAAGTCGAGCCAACATACTCTTATGTACCAATTTCCAACACTTTTGCTTTGCAAATTGCTTAAGAATTAAACACTGCTTAGACAAACATTTTACATGGCTTATACCTACATAACCATACTTAATATTATAAATGCGAATGTCAATTTGTTTGTTGGTTTGTTGGTTTGTCCTTCAATCACGCTTCAACGGCGCAATGGATCCACGTGATTTTTTGCATGGGTACATTTGAGGACCTGGATAGTGACATAGACAATTTTTTATCCCGGAAAAACAAACAGTTCCTGTGGGATAGTATGCTCTTTTCAATGCTCAACGGATCCATGGCGCTCTATAGCGTGCTTAATTTAAATACAGTTTTTCGCACTAAAATATCAAAATCTGAGTTTTTGGAAGGTGTTCTAATTAAAGTAAAAACATTCACCATTTTCACATAAAACTCAGTTATTGTTCCCTTGAGACACGCAAGTGAAGCCGCGGGTAATAACTAGTAACATAATATACTTATTTATGTCACTAAATGTAGAAGATAAAAGCAACGCTTGTTTTTTGGTCCTAACAAGTAAAACCTTGTTGAATAAACATTAGCATCCTTTTATACTAGGCAGTGTATTTCTACTAGGCTATCAAAAGTTCCTCTCTGCAAAGTTTGGCGTAAATGTTGGCCTCAACCTACGTTGAGACGGTTTACCACTCCTATGATTGATCGTACACAGCGGGAACCAATTAAACTTGTCCACTGCACTGAAAGCCGTATAATTTGCTAAGATTAATATGACAACTGCTGTATCAGAAGACAAATTGAGAGGTAAAATTGGGGTCTTAGTAAATAAAATACGAAAATCGTTAAGATCTTTAATTTAAAATCATGCCTAACATTCTTCATTCTTGTCCAACTAAAGCTTATGTTATTTAAGACGATCACAGATTGGCCTTTTTCAACCTATTGTCCGTGTGGAAAAGAGGTTGATAAATTTGGAATTCACGGACTCTCTTGCCAAAGGAGCGCTGGTAGGCATTCTCGGCATGGCTCTCTCAATGATACGATCAAAAGGGCTCTTGCCACCATAGATATTCCTGCGCTCATTGAGCCGGCAGGGATTAGTCGGGATGATGGCAAGAGACCTGATGGATTGACGCTGGTTCCCTGGGAACGGGAACGGGCGCTAAAGTGGGACGCAACATGCGTAGACACGTTGGCCCCGTGTCATATCAGGGAGACAGCATGAAGGCCGGGAGCCGCAGCAGAAAAGGCTGAAAACGGCAAGCGGCGGAAGTATGCCTCTCTCATAGAGAGTTACATATTTGTTCCGTTTACCGTGGAGACCCTGGGGCCATGGAGTCTTAGTGCCAAAAATTTTTTACGAGATATTTCACCGCGGTTAATTGCCTCATCTGGTGACAGAAGGGCTGGCTTCAGGCCTGGGAAGGATTCAGCCTGGCTGTCCAGCATTCTTGTCACCATTCCACGCGGGCATGGTTTATATAGTAATTAGGTTAGGCTAGCTAGCATTAAGTTTTATCGTATTATTTTCAATAAAAAATAAAAAAACACAGATCAAAGAATGAGTAACAAATGACCTAGGTCATTCATAGTTACTCATTGGAATTGGAACTGTTTTTACCTTTACTTTACTTGATAATAATGTTCCTCTTCTTCTTCTTCTTCTTGAGAAGTTAACTTCTCCGCAAATATACCTGACATACTGAAGTATCGAGTTAGAACCTTCTTTTTATAAAAGGAGAAACTGACTTAAACTTTCAAGTCATACTCTTGGCTCCGGAAATTTTTCATGTATTCAGGCTAGCTTTATAACGTACTTCCGCAGATTTTCAGAAACTTCACTCGTGTTAAGCCGGGATGGGTCAACCAGCAAACATCATGATGAAATTAGGTACTAACGTCGTACATGTATCTAGTTCATGTATGGGTGCAACTTGGGAGTAGTCCGTTCCGACCGCAATGGCTGTCCGGGTTTAGCGTGAATAACTGAGAGCGGACAGAGAAGGCGGCTGCGGTGGCCAATATTTGTTTGAACTTTGGAGTTGTTTCTGTCTTCGATGCTCACTTCCTAAATACACGAATTTGCAAATCTACCTATCTACAATTTCAATCCTAATGCTTTATTTCCTAACCCTTATTCCTTATCAAAAAACTTAAATTCTCGCGGAGTCAACCCTATTTGAAGAGATATTTTTTCAAACATGACGTATTATTGAAATAAATATTGACTGGAGACATAGAGGTCTCCAGAGGTCGCTAGCGAAATATACTTATTTATAACTATACTTCTTGAAACCCTTTTTTGAACATTAACATATTTGACTAACTTCATTTTGTACTTGGTAAATAATAATGGCCGAATAAAAAATTACAAATAAAATTTAATCTTAAAATAAAATAATCATGAAAAAGTTATATGCAGTATTATTACTCACTTTGTATTTATATTGTTGCATTATATGCTTCCTTCGTGTAAATAAATATTAAACTTGTTTCATAAATGAAACTGTACCGTAGTGTATAATAATAGCACTCCATATTTATAGCCATGCAGCTTGCTCATGACGCAAGATATTAGGTTGCGATGGATGCTTATTTATTTAGTAATATTTCTCGTGGGTTTTAGGCGTGGTTAATTTAAAAGGGCGCGGCTCGGGTTTACGGCATAATCGTGCTTCGGGGACAAGCACTGTGAATTCCTACACGACGAGCGTAGAGTAATCTTGTCATTTAAGATTAACGTCATTATCAACGGATATTGATGATGACAACTCAATCAAATCTGTAACTGTTCATCAAACTTAAAGACGCCCGTCTAGTATGGAAGTTTGTATGAAATACATAGTTGTGAAGTCATCAAATTTCAACTTTTTAACCGACTTCCAAAAAAGGAGGAGGTTCTCAATTCGGCGCGTATCTTTTTTTTTTTAAATGTATGTCGGTGCATATCTCCGTGGTTTCTAAACCGATTAGAAATTTTTTTTTTGCATTGGTTAGAGGAAGCTCACGAGGTGGTCCCATAAAAAAATCTAACTCCAAATCCTCAATCCTGATGCTGTAGGTGTACCTACGTCTCAAAACTAGGGAGTTAGGAGTTTTGATGGTGAATTCATATAGTAGGTATCAAGTCACGTGTATACGATACAACTCTGAGTCCCAACTCCTCAACCCTGAGTCCCAACTCCTCAACCCTGATGCTGTAGGGTACAGAACTCCTTAAAAATAACGATTTAAGATTTTTTATGATGAATTAATATTGTAAGTGTCAAGCAACGACTTCATACTTAAACCCAAGTCCCAACTCCTCAACCCTGATGCTGCAGGGTACAGAACTCCTTAAACATAGTGGTTTAGGATTTTTTTATGGTGAATTAATATTGTAGGTGTCAAGCAACGACTTCATACTTAAACCCAATTTCCAACTCCTCAACTCTGATGCTGCATGGTACTCCTAAGCCGTAGGGATTTAGAGTACACTAAAAAGTTAAAAATAAAAATTCTTTCCAAAAAACCGACTTCCAAAACCACTGTAAAGTAAAAAATAATTTTGATTTCTACACACTATGTTGAAGTCGGGCGAGTATAACAAAGATAGGCATAGTTGACGCGTGAGGCTCGCCCGACTTCAACATAGTGTGTAGAAATCAAAATTATTTTTTACTTTACAGTGGTTTTGGAAGTCGGTTTTTTGGAAAGAATTTTTTTTTCTTATTACTTTTGGCAGACCCTCTATTTAATAAACAGTAAGAAATAATTGTTTTAAGCAATAAAATATAATTTGCTTTAACAGTGGAGAAAAACATCGCGAGGGAACCTGCATGCCTCAAGAGTGCTTCTTGTTCTCAACGGTGTGTGAAATCTGCTAATTCGCACACATCCAGCATGGACGAATGCCAAAAAACTTCTCATTCTGAGAACCAATTCAATGCTGAGAAGGCTATATTATGCTCTGTAGTGAGCCAGCGATGGGTTGATAATGAAGATGCATTTAGTATTCGTGATGGTTATAGGCACCTAATCCTAATTAAAAATTTGAAAACGGCATAATACCCAAATAATTAAGATCCTAGTTGGAACTTGCAGATTATGACAGGAAAAAGCAAAGAAAAATGTGAACTAAAGAATTTTTAAGTAAGATACGGGAAACATGAGTAGCAGATAACCTAACCTAACTACCTAAGTACTCATCCGGCCTGTACGTTGAACGTACATTGAACGAGTAATGAGCACCAGAGAAGGACGTTGTATAAAATATTGCCGGCGTAAACTATTCACGTAGCTCTGCTAAGAGCGACGAGCGTGGGTGATTATAAGTAGGCGTATTTGAACGATTTTTTATAAATACATCTCGAATCGTTTTTCACTTGAATGCTGCGAGGTTTCAGCCTGTAAGGTACTGTGATGGTTCCAGCGCAGATAATATTGAACTGGGTCACCGTTTGATAAGTTAGTGACACCATTATTATTTATAGATTCACAAGTGTACAAGAATAGGCGCTTGTTATAGAGTATAAAGTAAACATATAACCGTAGAACTTACTACGTTACATAAATTCTATAACATGTTATATACATTTCACAGACTGTGAATGATGCCGATACCGGGTTAACTCACTAAATAACCCCTTATGGGTAACTTCTAATAATAATCTAACTCGCGAAATTGTAAACTGTCGAATGATTATAATATAACGGCTTATTTTTCGGTAGATTGTAATCTGTTAGGTTTATTAACCCGATAGAACCTAACCCATTGCCTAGACTAGTATATTAACCCGATGATTATTTATGTCGAACCATAACCTAATCTACAAGAAAGAGACAAGAAAACGTAAATACAATGAATATTTCAAAAATTGACACTTGAAACATTGAACGGTTCACAATCTTTCGACTGTTTACAATCTATCGAAAAAAAAGCGTTAGATTACAATCTTACGGTTTTTACAATCTTACGGTGACATATTCACCATAAAGTGATGTTCACTCTAGACACTTTTCAGCTCTGTGCACTTTTAAGTACTCGTAGATCGATAGTCCGTCTGACCATGGCCGCACGATGACAAAAGTAATGTAATATTAGAGCAGCCTATTTAAATATTTTTGTCTAAAAAACCGACCTTTTAAATGTCGATGAACAAAAGTTTATCAGAATTATCTATGTAAGTACAGAAGCTACCGTGAAGAGGTTATTATTATTAATTTATTTACAACAACTCTGTATATTTTCAACCCTATAAAATCAAGTGTCCGTAGGTAATATTATTATCTTGTATTCTATGTCTGCTTGGCTATCATAAAATAAATACGACTCATATAACAACAAACAAAGCAACATAAACTCTTGAGTAAATAAACTCAACAGTAAAAATATGTACTAGCTGCTAGCAGGCGAAATTGTGTTCTTTATACCTAACATGACTCTAATGTTAGCATAAAACTTTAAATTCGGGCAATTTATCTTCGTTTGCTTCCACTAAAAGGCTCCTAAGGTTAATGTAGTTAATTTGGCCAAACGTTTGTTCCATTTTGCGACGACACGGTTTATCACTTCCGCAATTGATAGCAGACAATCTGAATCAATTAAATTTGCCCGCACACGTTGATGTAATGTACCTACGATAGTACAATACGATGTACGACTACGTAGTAAAAATATACTAATTGGTAGCTCTGTCAGTAGGCCCGATGTACGAGTATATCCATCGAGTCCCATTGTGTCCAGTATTTTTATTTTCATCTATTTTCGACTCAGGCCTGTAAAACATCCATTTTTGAAGTGTCAACTCAACTAGACTAGTAAAATTATTGGATAAAATTCTTAATATCTTATTCCAGGCTGTTATAATTATAAACTCTTGTACCGAAATACCTAAAGCTAGGAAAGAACCTTCGGGCATTTAACCAGCTATCTAAAGAAAGAACGCAACTTTTATTATTAAAAGCCTTACTAAGTAACGTAAAACGGTAGGTATAGGCTGGTTGTCGGCTTTTATTGATATATCTGGGCTAATGAGGTGTGAAACTACCTTACTGACAGGAAGCCATCGATACCTTCTGGATTTATGTAAATCACTGCTTGTTACTTCCTTGCGTATACGTCTAGTTATGTTTCTCCAAGAAATAGGCTTATTGGTACTTGGAAAACTACAAGAAATGTGGTAAAAACATATTGATGTAGTTTTTGACAAAGGTGAGGTGATTGTGTTATTTCATATCAAGTTTAAGACGCTTTTTTAATGTTCTGTAATAACACAGGGAAACCTACCGTCTGTCCGTTTGTTAGTCCGACCATTTTCATAATCAACTAAAACAACTGTCTGCTGTAACGTTATTTAGCGCTGTTCTAATCTGTAAGCGCTACGCAGGATGCATACTAAAAAAAAAAAAACATTGTACTTTGTGAACACAATAACCGGTTTCTGATAAAGTTAAAAAATAATCTTTTATGACATAATGTGGCTAATTCTGTTGTACACACAATCTCTAAACTTAACTGAAATGTCAGCACAAATTTTATTGTTGTACCTTTCATAATCGCTAGAAACAGCACTTGATAATCCTGCCATTTTAGTTCAAAGATCGTGTACAATAGAAATTCCTGTCCGTCTAAAATCTCAGCAACCAGCATGACTACGTAGGCCTGCTATATTCAAAGGTTATCAGACCAGATTCTGGTTTCTTGACCAGATTTTTTAAATTTAAATTTTTGTCGCAGGTTGGCGTAGACTACCACATGGAAGTGCGTAGGTGAGGGCGCAAGGCGGGCGTTGCGCCCTGCCTGCGCCCGCCCATGGCATCAGCATTTTGCATCAGGTAATCAGATACAATTTCAATTGCACCATCAATGGTGATAATTTCAGATCATTTTGAGCAGTAAAATATCAAAAAATACACTACACTTTTGCAACCCAATGTTACTTAATTTATTGGGTGGTTAATGTGGTTTAATTGACCTTTAAAGTTTAATTGTTTTCATTTTCATTAAAAAATACCAGTCAATCAAGTCAGATACAATCTACCAATGGGGCTTAATTTTTAGTTGTATGTTTTAAGTATTACAAATAATAGAAAAGAAAATGTACTTTTCTCTTCTTTCTTTTAACACTGCTTCTGAATGTCTTTGCGATAATAGCCAAAGAAGCAGGCAGTTGCTTTTGCGTTGCTATAGATCTTGCTTGTAATTCAACTTGATGCTAGATTAAAATCGGGAATATTTTGATGAAAAAGCATTAAAAAAGTCTTTTGGGAATGAAAGTAAAGTACTTATACTTTCCAAAGTTGGTAGTATGACACAGAATGAACAGCTAAGTGTAGCATTGTTACGAGTAAGACTAATATAAGAGAATAAGAAAATAAGACTGGTGTCATCTAGCTAGAACGCGACCCACAAAGGCGTGCATTATTTCTGACGCCCCTCTCGTTAGTTGAGAGCTTTCATCTTGCGGTATGAAAGTAACGAGCAGTAACATGGTTTCGGTTAAAACACTAATAGTTGACGCGAGATTTATAGTTTGCATTTAAGAGGAAATAGTCGCTAGAATATTAAGTAAAAGCGTTGGAGATGAACTGGCGAACAGAAGAGGTCTTGCACACAAACGAATTCATTTTTACATGCCTCTTATGAAAAGGAGCTTTGAATTTTTTGAAATTCTAATGTCATTAGTTATTTAAAAAGATGAAAAACGTACAAGAGAATATTAAATTGTACTCAATGAATCGACGGTGCTTCTGCTTTTTTCTCTCTTTTTAGAAATTTTGTTATTGGGGCAAGTCAGCTTTTCTTAGAAGTTAAAGCGATTGACTTAAATGAGTTATTCAAAAATCAGTTACATCTTTTAAGAATCTCCTTAAATGTGCTGCAGTCTTTCGAATAATATGCTGTTTTTATTGGTCACAAACAAGTTTAAATTATTTAATGGAATCAAAAACTGTGTAAAGACTATTTGATGCAACGTTAGACTTTTAAACTAGACTAGTTTGTAACAACTTAGTGTCAGAAAATTACTGAGTAGAATATTATTTTTGTTTCGCCACGCGCCCGATCTCTCGTTCTTGAATCTCCTGTTTGTATAATAAATGTACATTAATTTTCCGCGGTTACTGAACCTTCCGTTGTTGTCCGTACTTTCGTACTGAAATCACAATGGAGTTTTTAGTGAATGTCGTTGGTACTTAAGTGAAATACTTAGAGCAGTATTCAGATTTTAGTGGAAAACAAAATTTCAACACAAAATACAGAGGAATCTTTGATGTTTTTTCGAAGCAGACTGACTTACACACTTTCGCATTTATAATATTAGTATAGAATTATGGAATCAACAATACTTGCCCTTGCTGCGATCACGCCTGGCGATAAGCGATGACGCAAGATGGGACAGGGATATCTATTTATCATGTTATATTTTATATATATTTATTGCTGGCTCTACCCCTTTCTTTATAAAAGCAAAGTACCCACCACTACGCCAAGGAGGTCTTCAAGCTAGTTTTCAGACTGTGCATTTGGGTCCGCTGCTTGTATACCTGATAATAATTAATGTAGAGCTACGTTAATTTGCCGCGGTTGCAGGTCCTTCCGTTCATGAATTCATACAATTTAAAAGCAGCATACCTACCTACTATTTTTCTGTAAACGTGGTATGCTTTGATCATATCTCTCTTTCAGCTTTTATGAAAATGTTACGAGTAAGCGTTTCATACTGAATGTCTAAGGCAGCTGATATGCGTAATGTGTTTACATAAATAAAAGTTTATCAGTAGGTACGCATTACTTTCGTAGCTTGGCTAATTATTTTAGTTAATCGGTAGGTAATATGTATTAAAAAGTATTTGATTCTATTATTGATTTGTTTAGATCCGTGGTGCGTTGGCTGGTTACGGCGTTGGCGTGGACCGTTCTATGCAAAGCTGGTCCTCAAGGCCTTACTTCTAGTCTCGTGCCGTCCTGTCCTACGCAGTGCATCTGCCTTTCACAATCTCAGGTACGATTCATCATCTTTACCTATCATTTCAAACCATCGTTGGCTCACAAAGTCACAACTGACCATAAGTCTCCTCTAAGAAAGAAAAGGCTGTTTTACCATTGGCAACTTATAGGTACAATTGGATATTTTACAACTATTCAATATTTTTTAAGTGATTAAATTATTAAGGGATCATAATAATATATTATCATCATATGGTCTATATACTAAAAGGGTCCCATGCATATCACGACTTTTGTGTCGTGATATGCATGGGACCCTTTTAGTTTTATGTTTGCAAACCATTTTAAACTATCGATTGAAGTACAAAAACGTCGAATTTTGGTGACGTCACAGTTCAGTATTTCATACAATATAAGCGCGCGTTTTTTAGCAATTAGTGCTTTTGAACATGAGATTGGAATAAATATAATTTGCCATTTTTCTAGGTAAAATATCAAATAATTATACACCATTAAGTATTGGTATAATGTATTTAAGGCTCTCAAACTGTAATTTGCATAATATACGTCTTGCATATTACGAGTAGGTAGTCATTAACTCATATTGCGAATAACACGATTCGAAGTTTTCTGTGACAAAACACTACAATTTACACAAATTTAACAAAATATCGCGCTCAGTGCTGACCCTGGCATTATTGTTATGGGACGGCTGCGTTTGCGATCATTAGCTACGGGGAATTTTATTCTTTACGGTCGTAATTTCCGCTGGATTATAGACCGACGCCACCTGGTGTCCGGTCCTAGAAATAAAAGCATCCCTTCAATCTCTTTTCCAGCCGGGCCTCCCCATAATGTGATAATTTCAGATACCTACCTGCTACCTTCTAGTAACCTACTCGTAACTGCTACAACTACCTAAATAATAAATTAGTTTGGCCTTTAACTTCACCCGTGCTGTTTTAATAATCCCGTAAGATTATTCCGCAATAAAAAGTGGCCTAGGTCACTTCCTGCTTAATTTTTTATTTGTCTTTGAAAGTCTAATCTAATCAGTCAATTGTATGTTTTGGATTTTGTCAGCTCTTTTCTTTGGTGAATTCATTTATAACTAAACTTTCAATGCATTTTCCACCAGCGGTTTTAAGCATTTTTTCGCTCCGCTCATGGTTTGGCTCTCGTGAAGATTTAAAAAAAACCCAACCGTTTTCCTTTTCTAGATTAAAAAAGGATCAGCATTCTAGGTTCAAGGGTTTGGGGTGGAGGTTGATGAGTCAGCGAATGAATCTGGACTTTTATTTTTACCCAACTAGACAAAGCTAGTCGAAGGGTGTGGAAGGGTTATGATTTTAGCAGTATGTAATTATGTATGTACTTTTGTATATCTGTATGTTATATGTGTCTATTGTCTATGTATGTATGTTCTACCGTAGCGCCTAAAGAACTGAGCCGATTTTGATGAATGAGGTGTCAATCGATTCGTTATTATGGTCCGGGTGACAAAGGCTATTATTTTACACGAACAAAGACGATACAAGGACAAGACACAAAAAAGTGGGCGCCTTTGAAATTTTTCCGTTGCATGAATATATAAGGAAGTAGTTATGTTATGGTATGGAAAGTAGGTACCATGAACAAAGTCGGCGACAACTGTGAGACCTATCTATACTATAGTATTATAAATGTGAAAGTTTGGATGGATAGATGAAATTTGGCACAGAGACAGATTATAATCTGGAATAACACAATAGGTTATACTTTTTATCCCGGAAAATCAAAGTGAACCCGCGGGAACCAAAACACTTCAATTCACGCGGACAAAGTCGGGGGCATCAGCTATTATAATATAGTTGAACGGTATTGGTTATATTTTCAGAAGATTAAGCTTGCACGAATTCAATCAAAATACAGGCATGAAACTGAGAGAGAGGGATTAATTTTATTGACAAAACAAACAAACAGTACCGATGGGGCTTCAATTGTTATGGCGTTGATCTTCATTGCGTTCATATAAAACCATACATTGCTATATATTCAACGTTTTGTCCATTTAAAAGAGCTACTGTTTCCGTTTATCGACAGCTTACATGAACCTTTTGTGTTGTTTATCGAAGGGATTTAACTAATTATTTTCTTTGATTTTGTTTGATATTTAATTAATAATCTCTGTTTCTACTCTGTATTAGCATTTTTGCTTTTATTTTGAGAGCAGCTATGAGAAGTTATATTGATTTAGGCATCAATATAATCTGTAAATGAAAAACTATTCAATATCTAAATCAGTAAAAGTTACTAAAATAAAAAGCAGTGAGTTGTGATAGACGGACGGCCTGACGGGCAAACAGACTTAGCTACAATGAGGGTTCCTTATAGGTACTTACAATTCTGGTAAGGAACTGACTGTCTGTTGTCATCGAAGATGTAGATAAAGTTCAATCCGCTAGGACAAGAAACTAGAGATTTTGTATGTAGTCTATGAAATCCATAATATATTGTAATATTACCGCACTAAGAATTTCATGATACTATGGTAGATATTACGTAGTTTATAAACATATTTTTTTGTTGCAGGTTGTTTGCAACAGTGCTGCGCTTCGGGGTGTACCGTCAGCGCTGAGTTCTAGCGTGATGCAGTTATCTCTGTCCAGAGCGGATCTGCGCGTTCTGCGGTCCGACGCTTTCGCGCATTTGCGACAGCTGCGACGTCTCTCACTCGACGCCTGCAACCTAACGCGCATTCGCCCCTTTGCCTTTCGGGGTCTGCCCCGGCTCAACGAGTTATACATACAACATACTCCGCTAGCGACGGTGGACGCGTTCGCCTTCGCTGCCCTCCAAAACATATCCTCGATCGTTCTAACGCATAACAGAATCGCGCAGATCGAAGGCTATGCGTTCGCTGGAACTAATTTTATAAAACTTATTTCACTTCGCAACAACCCAATCAAGCGAATCCTAGCGCATGCATTCTCCGGCCTCAACGACGTCTCCCAGATAGAGCTCCCGTCCGGAATAAGGTCGATCGAACCGCAAGCATTTGCGGGATTAGAAGGAGTTGGAGTTTTAGAGCTTGCTTATATGGACTTACCGGCACTTTTACAGGACACTTTTCACGGCTTGACTCGAGTAGGTCGTCTCGCACTAAGAGAATCGGACTTAGGAGTAATAAAAGTCGGCGCCTTCGATGGTTTACGACGAGTAGAGACCCTGGAGATGTGCAACAATAAAATAGATGGCATTGAGGAACTTTCTTTGATACATAACAATAGCGTCCATACGTTTAAAATGACCGGTAATCATATGCTCGAGAGTCCGGAGGCAGTCTTGCTGGAAGTGGAGAATGTGGTGATTCGCGGCAATCACTTGCCCTGCGAGTGCGGACGCGATCCTTTAGCGAATCCGCTGGCGTTGACGGAGGATTTCGCGGAAGAGAACTTGTGTATATCTCCGCTTAAGATTCGTGGGCGCACGTTAGCGAGCGCGGCGGGCGCGGCGTGTCGCGGGGAGGGCGGCGGAAGCGCGCGCGCACGCGCATCCGCCGGCGCTTGTCCCGGCCGCGCGTCAGCCCCTCGGCTCGCGTTCGTGTTTGCAGCGTTCGCTTTTCTCGCAAACAGCTAACCGCCCTCAGTGTTCAATTACCTATATTGTATGTGTCTGTAAATATTGTATCATATAACTGAGTATAAATGCGAAATTTTACATTGAATGGGTCCTTTCATTCAGTATATTATGTTGGACCATGAATAAAATTTGCCTTTGGAATATTAAAATTGTGTTTTATTCAGTTCTCATACAAAAAAGTTCAACTCTGCGTCATAAGTCATAACATAATTATTTTAATACTAGCCGATGCCCGCGACTTCGTCCGCGTGCTTTAAGTTTTTTTTATTCCCACGGGAACTCCTTAATTTTCCGTGAAAAAGTAGCCTATGTCACTCTCCAAGTCCTCAACTATAACTACCCATGCAAAAAATCACGTCGATCCGTTGCTCCGTTGAGACGTGATTGAAGGACAAACCAACAAACCAATAAACCAACAAACAAACACACTTTCGCATTTAACTATAATATTAGTATGATAAGCGTTAGCAGAATGTTTATCATTTAGATTCAAAGCACAAAATTATAATTAACTTAGGTAATCACTAGATGATGCCTGCGACTTCGTCCGCGTGGATTAAAGTTTTCCCGCAAGAAAGCTTTCCGGGATAAAAAGGAGCCTATGTCCTTCCTCAGGATGCAATCTATCTCTGTACCAAAGGACTATTTTCAAAATTAAAATTTATTCTGCTGAGTCTCGTAAGGGTAAAAAAATAGGTCTTATCTTATCTGTATTTCTTGTCAATTAGTATACGACACGAGATAGGCGCTGAGTAATGTTGGAATAATGTCGTCCCTGGGTCGATTTGTCTCAGACGCCTTTTATAGTTTACTAGCAGACCTGGAGGCATACTGCCATCAAATAAAGCAGTATTTTAATAATATTGTTGACGCTATTATTGTACGTAATTCTCTTGACGAGTAGAGCAAGCGCAAGAAGGCTTAGGATATCATTTTTATAAAATCAGCTTTTAAAAAGCCATTTTACATTTTCATTATTCTTACCTATTTTATCTCTTAAATGTCTTCTTAAATTTCTCTAAAACAGGGAGAACAGTTTCTGCGAAAAGGCAAGTAGGTGATATCAAATATCCTTGAAACAAATTTGTTAAAAAATATCGGATTATAATATTATGATAAGTTCTAATATTATAACTACCCAAATATGATGCTTTGTAGTATGGACATAAAAAATTTCATTTATACGATCGGGGATCATAATTCATATCATACTAATATTATAAATGCGAAAGTGTGTTTGTTTGTTGGTTTGTTGGTTTCTTGGTTTGTCCTTCAATCACGCTGCAACGGAGCAACGGATCGACGTGATTTTTGGCATGGGTATAGTTGAGGACCTGTAGAGTGACATAGGCTACTTTTTATCCCGGAAAAATTGAGATCAAGTTTCGAAAATATTTCTAATACTTTATGTACGCACAGTTTAATGCAATGTAGAATTTTAAAGCTTTAGTTATACCCGTGCGAAGTGCGTACAGGGTCAACTAGTGTTATAAATATAAATAGATTGATACCTACCTATTGATTTTCATGTAGGTAGATTGGAAAGCGTTTATTGGAAACAATGTTCCTGTGCATATTGGTTTATAGGTATGTACTCTTTTATTTCTTTTCAATTTTGGACGATGCAATAAAGCGTTTTCAGCCGTGTATTGACTATTGATACATAGTCATTCAGGCACTTTGGTTAACTAGGGCAACGTCGCAGAGGGAAATTCTTAATCACTGACGAAAAATGAAATGAAATGGATTTATTTCACGATAAGTCAACACTCTACCACCAGTTCGGAAAGATCATTCTAATGAGAAGAGCTGGCATGAAACTAAGCAGTTCATATAAAGAAAAATGTTACACTTTGTACAATGCATATGTTACGTAACAAGTATTACACTGATTCGTGGGATGCTAAATGTGAATGTTTACGTAAGTATTACTTTAATATGATGTGCATTGGTTTATTTTAGCCGTACCTACTAATATTATAAATGCGAAAATAAGTCTACTGAGAAAATCTGTTTGTCTGTCACTTATTCACGGTGTACCTACTTAACTGTTCCACCAAATTTGGCAAAATTAGGCATGGCAACTTTTTATTCCGGAAAATAAGTGAGATTCCACGTGAATTTCAAACAACCAGAATACACGCAATATACAAATTTGCTGGTATCGTCAAGCTTAGAAAAATAGCATTGAAATAAATCAACATAACTGTCCGCTGTACTATATAAAAGCAGTTTCTCAAAAACTTTCATAGATTTTTTTTTTTTTTTTTTTTTTTTTTTTTTTTTTTATCCACTACAAGTTAGCCCTTAACTGCGATCTCACCTGATGGTAAGTGATGATGCAGTCTAAGATGGTAGCGGGCTAACCTGTTATAGGGGCATGGCAGTTAAATTAAACCCATACCCCTATTCGGTTTCTACACGGCATCGTACCGGAACGCTAAATCGCTTGGCGGCACGTCTTTGCCGGTAGGGTGGTAACTAGCCACGGCCGAAGCCTCCCACCAGGCCAGACCAAGGAAAATTCAGAAATTATAAATTCCCAAATTGACCCTGCCGGGGATCGAACCCGGGACCTCCGCACGTAAAGGCAACAGCGCTACACACTGCGCCACGAAGGTCGTCGAATAAACTCAATGAACTCAACACTGGATATTTTTTGTTTTATAAAGAAAAATTCGTCAACTATGTCCTACTAATATTATAAATGCGAAAGTGTCTGTCTGTCTGTCTGCTACGCTTTCACGGCCCAACTTCTCAACCGATTTTGATGAAATTTGGTACGGAGATAGGCTACATTCCGGGGAAGGACATAGGCTACTTTTTATCCCGGAAAATTGAAAAGTTCCCGCAGGAATCAAAAAATGTATCTGTTCAACCGATTTTGATGAAATTTGGTACAGGGATAGGTTGTATCCTGGGGAAGGACATAGGCTTCTTTTTATCCCGGAAAATTGAAGAGTTTCCGCGGGATACAAAAAACACCAATCCACGCGGACGAAGTCGCGGGCATCATCTAGTTTATTATATGTATGAGTTCAATTTTGGATATAAATATAGTTGACACCTGGCGTCTGATCTTAGAATAATAAAATGCTCACTCCAATCCTGCCCCCGGCTGGCTTTCCGTAGTAAACTGATAATTTCAGAGAGTTGTTGTACTGTTATGTCAATTTGTCTTTATTGAAAAAGGTTTTATTGTCTTTCGTTTGACTGGTTTTTATAGCTGAGAAGACGTGTTAGAACGGTTCATAACAGCAAAGGTGACTGTTTCAGCTTTTTCGTGAGGCAGCGCCCGTGTACCTACCTCAATCACTCGAGGGATAAAAATTGTCTGGTGGACAAAAAGTCCACGTGTCTAACTCACTTTGTAATATAGAGTTAGGAACCTTTAACTGATGCTATGTAACATAGAGTCGCACACATTACCACGACAGGATAAGGCGTCCCCTCCAAGGAGTAGGTACCTACGCTACGCGTGGGTGGCGCAGACGACGGAAGCGACGGACTGCGACATTTGGCTATACTGAAACACGATGACGCAGTTTTCTAGAGAGTATTTTGCTTTGAAACCGCATGAATTTAGTGCGTATTTTTTTATCAAGTACACTTTATACACATTACAAATATAAATTTCAATTATGAGGTTATAAATTATAGTACTATAATAAATTGATCAATTTATTATGTCGAAACAGCTTTTAACAGATTCTAAACTTATTTAAACATGCATATCAAAAATCCCGGAACCGGCAGGATTTGAACCTGCGTCTCTCTGGGAATCGCGCCCTGAGCGCCTTGACCACTAGGCCACGGTTCACTTACCTACCAGTGCCGAAATTTGAGATATCCTCGTGTGTGAAGCACTGTAATAATATTATAAAATTTAGCTTTTAACAGAATTGCAAAATATGGCCTCAATCCAATTTATTTACATCATATAATATTATTAAGTCAAAAGCGTATTGTATTGAGTGAAATACAGCTTATACTATAAATCGTATCCCATATAATACAAATTAAATTAATATCGGTTATTTGTGAAGATTAAGTTCGAAACAATTCAATCAAAATATGGGCATGCCGTATATTCGAGTGGATTAATTTTACGTCAGTACGAGTGTGCAAGTAGGTGCAAGTAGGTGTGACAATGGCGCGGCGCGGCGGTTCAACCCGACAAATGTTCTTTAACAAGTATAAATTACAAATTCAAAACAACCCCCGACATAATATTATGGAAGTAACAGATTAAGAAAAAAGCTGATGACCTTCAGACGGATGAACAGATTTTCATGAAACATGACTAAGAACACTCGCGATAAAATTATCTATGACAAAAACTAAACGAAAATCGGTTCATCCGTTTGGGCGCTACGATACCACAGACAGATACACAAACAGACACGTTAAACTTATAACACCCCTCTTTTTTTTGCGTCGGGGGTTAAAAAGAATATTTTCGACTGCTGCTCATTTTGATGTAGGTAGGTTAATTTTACGAGTACATTGAATTTATTATATTATTTTAATTTTTGTGTCTGTTTTGGCCTGGTGGGAGGATTCAGCCGGGACTAGCTTGATTCTTACCGCGTTTACCGGTAAAGACGTAAGTAACTCCTAGCTATTTAATGTTCCTGTACGAATCCTGCCGTGAAACCGGTAAGGGGTATGGATTTAAAATAGGTGACTGCCATAGACTTACCTGGTTAGCTTGCTAGTTGCTATAAACCATCTTAAACTGCATCAGCACGTACCATCCAGTTGAGATCGCAGTCCAGGGCTAGCTTATACTTAGTAGAATACAAATGAAACAAGTCATTTAAAATCCTCAAAATAATAAAAGACACAATAGGATAGACACAAAAGCACATCAAAAAATCAAGATAGGTAATATATTTTTATTCATAAGTTTCACATTATTGTTTGTACAACTGTACATCCTGCGTGGCTGGGTCGGGTGTTGATGGTGGTTGAGGTGGTTGCGGTATGGCCGATCCCGGATATGATCGCGAAACGTGTGGGTATACAAACAAAGCCTATGGGCGCTTCGTTATCGTTCACTTCGTTTTCATACATATGATACCTACGGCTATGAGTCGAGTATATTACACTTTGATATCGAATAAAATATAATATAGATGATGCCCACGACTTCGACCGCGTGGATTAAGGTTTTTTGAATCCCGCGGGAACTCTTCAATTTTACGAGATAAAAAGTAGCCTATGTCCTTCCCCGGGATATAAACTATCCATAAACCAAACTTAATCAAAATCGGTCAAAAAGATGGGCCGTAAAAGCGTAGCAGACAGACAGACAGAAACACTTTCGCATTTATAATATTAGTATGGATTAGTATGGATTTAAATCTATAAATAAATATACATAATTATTATAATTAAAATAGTAAAAAAACAGTAGAGTGTAGGTAGTTCACACTGAAACCTCTTGCTTAAATTGGAGTCCAGTCCCTTCAAAACCTAAAAGACCCAATCATACTAATTTCCTAAATATGTAAACCTACGATATGAACAAAATAAATTAGTATTGCATTTAAATTACCGGTTTGAGGGACTGCCATTCTCTTCTTATCGGTGGGTTATGAATGGAAACCATTGTATCCGGTGGTTGATTCAAGGGGATTTGATTAACAATTTTCTTTGTGTGACTTACCTGTTTTCGTATAAGATGGAATTAATGAAGTATCCTGTGGTCCTTAAAGGTTTTGAACCATTGTTCGATTTCAGAAATCATATCGAGTTGGAAATAGCTTTCTCAAAATTATTTTTTAAATTAAATTTGTTACACGCAACCCTAATACGTTCCAAGCTCGTAATTTCTGTTTGTTCATCCTTCCTTAGAGTTATGTCATATTATGTGTAACCAACATAAGAATAGGGATGATGCCTAGATATCAAAAATAAATTATTTCTAACTGATTTTCAAAAAGAGGGATTACCAAAAGATCTAAAATTCACATCCTCGGTTAGTTTTAAGTTTGATAACCATTTTAAAATATAGATTAAAAAAAAGTGCGTTGAAATTTGATGACGTCACAACTGTGAATTTCATACAACTTCCATACCAGAAGTGCGTTTTTAGGGTTCCGTACCCAAAGGGTAAAAACGGGACCCTATTACTAAGACTCCGCTGTCTGTCTGTCTGTCTGTCAGTCTGTCTCCAGGCTGTATCTCATAGACCGTGATAGCTAGAAAGCTGAAATTTTCACAAATGATGTATTTCCGTTGCCGCTATAACAACAAATACTAAAAATTAAAAAAATATATATATTAAGGGGGGTCCCCATACAATAAACGTGTTTTTTTCGTATTTTTTTGCTCAATATTAAAAACGGTAACAGGTAGACGGTTCAAATTTTCACAGAATATTAACTTGTATATTACCTTTCAAAATAAATAATTAAATATCAATAAAGTAAATATTAAAGGGGGGCTCCCATACAACAAACGTAATTTTTTGATATTAACAGTAAACCTCTACAAACAAAGTTAGTTTTGCGGTTCATTGACAAAGGTAATTATACCTACTTCTTGAGTACGGAACCCTCGGTGCGCGAGTCCGACTCGCACTTGGCCGATTTTAAGTTTGATAAAGAGTTGCTGATTTGATTGAGTTGTCATCATCCCTATTATCAGTGAATATAAGTTGTAACTGGTGACCAACCGCGTATTACTAAAAAAATCCCCTACAAATTACTATATTTAGTAAAAAATATTTTTTGTAACACAGTTAAGTTAATAAATTTAATTTATACAAGTAAATAGCATTGATATTCATTAATTAAATAGCTATTAAAATATATATTTAATTTTCTTTAGTAAGATACATTTCAGCCGTTTCAAATTAATTGAGAGTCAACTAAAATAGTAAAGCGCCAAAGGCTCTAGTCAGCGTATGAACTCATTTATTTTATAAAAGCCAATCCCGCGATGACGCTTTTCCAATAATACCGTGCGCTGGAACTTTGCTAACAGTAAAAATAGCTTTTATCTGTATTTCTAGTCAATTAGCAAAAGACATCAGATACGGGCTGAGTAATGTCGAAGCGCGCCGACGGCGCCGCGTCTGAACTTTGAACTGTATCAAGTTCCTGCTTTATTCTTAGAATTCGCTGATCACTAATTAATGTAATACGGTAGGTAAGTTTGTTGTTCTATCACCGAATACATTTTTAAACGACTTTGTAAGGCAATTTCCATGTTTGTATGTGCTAGCAAGTTAGTGAGCATTATTAGGGTCTAGACAGGCGGATAGCAATAGATCTACACGCCGCCGACTGCAAAATTGTAGTTTCGAAGTAGCCTTTCTGCATTTGGCATAACTGCAAAAGAACTGTATTTCAACTGCAATAGAACTGCACAGTAGCTTGTTCATTTCCATTAGAACTGCACACCGACTTCAAGCGGACTGCGCAGTCGGTTAGCGGTTTCGATGCAGTTATGCCAACTGCACAATTACTGCAAGAAAACTGATGTTTTGCATTTGCAGTTCTAATGCAGTCCATCTGTCTAGACCCTTAGGTAAAAACCCGCATCAATCATTGTTAGTCTCAATTTTTGTGATTAGCTGAATATAATGGTAGATCAATAGATTTTGAACAATAACGTAGTGTTATCAACCAATCAGAGATGATTGCGATCATAACACTGTAGCAATCATTTTTTACGTAATAAGGCTGAACGTGAGCTCACATGAAGACACGTCATACGACATTACTCACATAGGAATTTCTATCAAAGTTTACCATTACTATGTAGCGTTATTTAAATGGTAAAAAACATTTTAATTTGTGTTACTATTATGAGCAATATTTACTTTTCTTGGCAGTGCAGCTATTGAGAACGCACCATGACCGCGCCAAATGAGAATCGCTAGGCGCGTTTACTTCGGTCAAGGCAAAGTAATGTATCGCAAGGTTGCAGTGAGGGCCTAGATTTTAATGGATAAAAGGGCATGTCAGCTCGCAAAAGGATTATATAGCGCCGTGGGTGATGTATTTAGCCATAATAATATTATGCTGTATAGGCCGTGGGAGGTTTAGATGAAAGTCACTCAAACTACGTAGGCTTTTTACTAAAATAGAATAAAAACTTAGTGTCCCAAAAAAACCAAGCGTTCTATTTCCCACCAACACAACTAAGTGCAATCAAAATCCAATTCGCATATTTATGGCTTGGCTACGGAGCGGCGTTTGTGTTAAAAACCAATCCGGTTATTCGGCTCTGTATAAAGTGCAAACGACAAAATAAAATAATAAAAAAAGTTTACAGTATGAAATATTTAAAAACAAAGACACGTCAAAAGTATTTCATTCCAATAAGGAATGAAAGAAGCACGCAGGTATTTTTCCATTCAGGAAATTATTAAACACTAGGTGATGCCCGTGACTTCGTCTGCGCGGTTTGAGTTTATTTTTATACCCGCAGGATTAACTTTTTATCCCGGAAAATTAAGTAATTTTCCGGAATAATAAGTATAGCCTATGTCACACTCCAGGTCCTAAACAATACCCATGCCACAAATCACGTCGATCCGTTGCTCCGTTGTGGCCTGATTGAAGGACAACGAACAAACAAACACAGATTCGCATTTATAATATTACTATTATTGAAGAACATAAGTAATTAAAATAATAGACAATAAGTCCTCAAGTAGTCCTCCGTGTAGATTGTTTTTGCAAAAAAAAAAGAAATTCTTTGTTTTAGATTTTTTGTCCATTTTCACAGTGCCACGAATTGATGGATTTAGATATTTAACGCTCTGAAGAAGTATGCTTTTGGATATTTTAATGGTCATGCATAGCAACAAAAGAAATTAAGAACTTTTAATAGGATGTTTAATTAAATACCTACCACTACAGCCTATTAATGTTCCGCTGGGCATAGGCCTCCACTCTCGTAGGAGAGAGGGAATTAGAGCTTAGACCCACCACGCTGCTCCAATGCGTGTTGGCGGGCTTTAACTATTGACTATTATCATGTAAGTGATAATAAATGGGACCGATGGCTTAACGTGCTCTCCGAGGCACGGGGGTGACTCACCGCCAACTTCCAACTCCGGGCTGGCACTGAGAATTTCTTAACTGAAAAACCCAATACCTTACAATTTTCATGCCCGACCGGGAATCGAACCCAGGACCTTGTGATCCGCAACGTGCTAACCGCTAGACCATCGAGGCAGGCAACAGACAGACAACATTCAAAGAATTTCTGGATTTACCATTACATAAATTTAAAGACTGTATTAAACAGCATTTGATAAGTCGAGGTTATTACACCATCGATGATTTTCTGACTGACAAAGTTGCATGGAAGCGACCGGCTTTGCATCCAGTGAGTGAGTAGTGACCCACAAGTTAGTGTGATACTTGATGTATGTGTTGTATTGCTTACATATTGTAACCGTTTTCTTTTTTAAGAAAAGAGCAACTGCTGAGTTTCTTGCCGGCTCTTCTCAGTAGAAACAGTTTTCCGAACCGGTGGTAGAGTCTTAACGTATCATAAGTGACACAAGAGGTCCTACACATACATGAAATAAATAAATCATTTCATTTCACATACCTACTAGCAGATGATAATATTGTACCTAATTAGTAAAATTAAAAAAAAATATAAAGTAGGTAAGCTTTTAAGCAGCGGTTGCGCTAATTTGAAACCAAATCACACAACATATTACACAAAATAGGTAAATGAATTACCTAGTTGTTATGTTTTGCCATGTGAAACTTTTAACGAATTAACGAAACGTTAACTGGGGTAACTACTTACCTAATGTTTTTTACAACAATCCCTTTAGATTATGGAAAAATGTAAGCAGGCATATTTCAAAGCATAAAAATTCAACCTACTTGTAAGTACAATCTTAGAGGCTAGAGCAAAAAATATTACGTAATATACAGCTTAAAATTGAACCGCAAGTCTGCAACTTTTATTTTAGAGCAAAAATATCTGAATACGAAATTTTCCTTACTAATTACAGGCAGACCGCACTATACAGTTTTCTGCCGCATCGCAAGCAACGCAATATTTTGTTTCTTTGGTAACCAAAGGGAAGACTTTTGATTTGGATTCAAATTGTAGAATCTGGGTTAACGCTGATAAAATTAATAAGGTCAGCGAAGCAGGATGAGAATTCGTGTAATTAAAGATATTTTTATATTAATAATTATTCCGATGTTGTTAAAATACGAGCAAAATTATAATGAATGCGAAAAAGTTTTACGGAATACTAGCTTATGCCCGCAACTGAGGCTTTTTGCTTCCCGCAGGTACTCTTTAATTTTCCGGGATGGAGCCTATGTTTTATTCCAGACTATAATCTATCTCTGTTCCAAATTTCATCCAGATCCGTTTAGCCGTACTAGCGTAATTGACTAACAAACATCCATCCATCCATCCAAACTATCGCATTTATAATATTAGTAAGTATAGAAGTATAGATTTAATTGAACTCAATTAAATTACGTTTTTGAATGATAAAGTTTATAGAGATTCTAATAAAAATTGGTTTTTAAAAACAGCTCACGTAATATTATTCTATAAAGATATAAATAATAAAATTGTAATACTTATCATCTGCCCTTTTTTAAAAGAGTTTGCTAACAAAACATAAAACTAGTAAAAGAAAAGTATTATGTAGTCCTACTGTATAGTTTTTAAAAATACAATGTATCGCTAGTAACCAAATAAACAAACGTGAAAGGTAAAACAAATCCCATCAAAAACATAAATGTAAAATGAGAGCCAAAATCCAAAATTGTGATATGTATATAATATATGCATTGGTTGTTGACTTCAGCGACAAAAGAAGTGAGATCTAAATGGGTGCCAAAGTTCAATGGTCAGTCCTGCAATTTATTTATAACAACATAAAATATTTTATAACAACTTAAAATATCATTTCTTCTTATAACTTAGGATAATATGTTGAAGACTAAGGTTTGACTTGGCTAGTTTTCATAGATGAATAATATTATAATAGACTTCGCAAGTTCTAAACTGTACTTTTAGGTACTTAATAATAATTCGTATATGAAAACTAGCAAAGTCAAACCTTAGTCTTCGACATATTATCCTAAGTTATAAGAAGAAATGATATTTTAAGTTGTTATAAAATATTTTATGTTGTTATAAATAAATTGCAGGACTGACCATTGAACTTTGGCACCCATTTAGATCTCACTTCTTTTGTCGCTGAAGTCAACAACCAATGCATATATTATATACATATCACAATTTTGGATTTTGGCTCTCATTTTACATTTATGTTTTTGATGGGATATCATTTCTTTTTGTACAGAAATTATTGAACACAATCTCAAACTCAAAACATATTTATTCAAAATAGGTACCTACAAAGTACACCTTCTGAACGTCATGCTTACAGAGCATAAGACGTGATGGTGATAACTAACTACGGTATCTTAAAACTAAAGCTACGAGGGTTCCAAACGTGCCCTGGTCTGAGAAGAGCCCGCAACAAACTCAACTGTGTTTGTTTTATTATCACCATCTCACAAATATTTGAAATTATATATACAATATAACAGTTACATAATCAGCCGCTGTAACAATTCATACCCATGCCTTGCTATCATTCAAATAATCCTTTACACTGTAATAGGACTTTCTATTAGTTCATTGATTTATTCATCTTCATATTAAATAGGTAATCACTGTCGTTACATTATCAAGAAAGCTGCCGGTGCAACAATATCATTTCGATGGTGAGCCCACCCATGGTAACAACAGGTCTTAGCATCCTGTTTACACTCAGGTGACAATTTATGCACCTCAACGTAACGTACCCAAATTGCAAACAATGGTCATCCATGGAATATAGCGCGAAGTCGGCGAGATCGAATCCATATTATAGTATAGCAAAAGTTTTTAGTGAAACATTGAAAACAAGCACGGTAAACAGTCGATATCACTAAAACCACTATAAACAATGATTAAAAATCACAATGACTGACAACTTGAACTGACGACTTCAAATACGTTTCTTCTTCTTTTCTGTCAATGACGTTTCGTTGCACAAAATGCGTGAATACGAAGGTAAGGTTTTAATGCAACTATATTATTATTCATTATTATTTACATTAAAATAATAATTATGTGTCATTTTCAATAGTTAACAACACAAAATAACGAATTTAAACAAAGACCTGCAGTATGATTTATGTAATAGGAGTTTTTTTTTTACTTAACAACTCTTGTTTTATTTAGTTGTGCATGCACTATGCGTAGAATGTAATGCAAGTTGCCGCAGGAAGTGGACGAGGGAGTTACTACCACCGCTAGCAGTATTATTTCAAAGTAACGGTTGAATGTCACGTACTTTGACGTCCTTAAAATAATGATTATAACACTACAACATGAACGTCAACAATATTAAAATAATACGGCTTTAAGCGATGGTAGTATGCCCCGTGTCAGAGTTTTGATCTATCCGTAGGTAGATCATAAAAATGACGATTTTTGGACGTTTATAGCTAAATAACCATTTGAGGTGTGCTTATGAAATTTGGAGCACATACGTATCTTGTGGGTCTCAATATATGAGCCAAATTTGACATGTTTAGGTGTAATAGTTTTTGAGTTATGAGGGGGTCAAAAGTGGCTCCAAATGGTTCGTGTAATATTACACACGGTGCTGCCAGTTCTTTCTTTTTTGGACTTTGGCTGGACACGCTTCCGCGTGTCTTGATAGACAATAGAAAGTTCGGAAACAATGGTTAAAATGTTAGGTGAACGACAATGAAAGCACCATGCTGGGCGATACGCTGGCAAAGAAAGAAAAACGATTTGAATCGGGTAGCTTTCGAAGTTCCGTATCTGTAATCTATTTTTGTTGTATTGTCATACCACATTTATCATAGCGAAGCAATCTTTGCAAATGCCATTGCCAAAGGGTAGACAAAATGAGCGAGCTGAAATAGTAGTCAAGTTACCGTTTTCAGTTAACCTGCATTGAAAATGCGAGTTTCAATGCCTGTTGAGCCACCCGAAACTAGTCAATTTCAGACTATAGTATACCTAAGTCATTCAGCGGGTAAAAAATCATCGTTTTCTGCCCTAGGGCAGCCCTCCTTTCAATCATGTCAGGGTATCTTTTGTTTATTTCAAACCTTTATAATTGACATTTTAACCATCAACCATACATTTTTAATAAAACTCGCACTTTCAATGCAGGTAATATGAAAAATATAGTGTGTGTCGCGGGATGAAACACGATTTCAGATTTCGTGTGATGCCAGCCCTCGCTTCGCTCAGGCAGCAACTTCACCCTCGTCTGAAATCGTCTTGTTTTCCCTATGTTTTTTTCTAAAAAGTTGTGATAGAAGTACTTTATGTTTTTGTAGTTTACAATTAGGTACATGTTTCATACAAAAGTAGATACGCAATTCTATAAAATGTTTTATCAAATGCGACAGTGTGTCCGTCCTGCTCCTGCACTTCATACAGGCCTATATTGACTGTTGCATCTCGGGGAAAGACATAGGCCTTTTTTTCCCCGAAAATCGAGGAGTTCCCACCAGAGATTTCAAAAACCTAAATCCATGCAAACGAAGTCGCGGGATTGAGATAATCTTTTGAAGTTAAATTTCAATCAGTGTAACATACAAGATCAAAAAACTTCGTAGCGGTAACCGTAGCTTCGCCAAGAGAAGCTGATATTTCTGCCAAATCTTTCTTACGAGTAGACTGAATACTAAAAAGTTTTCCAACAATTTTTCTTGCAAACAAGGGGAATTTCGTATAGGGATGAAACTTTTTTTTCTGTTAATACTCCGGAGAAATTTTCACTTTGTTTACAAATAAACTTACTCGTAGCTTTGTAGTTGAGAATGTATATAAACTGCCTGTGAAAGGGAATGGATAAATTGATTTATGTAAATCAGCTTTTTTGTATGTAAATTGTTCTTGATTTCTAAAAGATTGAAATGGCGGTTTCTTGGGTATTGTTGTAACTTGTAAAAGGTATTATGTATAGATATCATACCTACTAATATTATAAATGCGAAAGTGTGTTTGTTTGTTGGTTTGTCCTTCAATTACGCCGCAACGGAGCAACGGATCGACGTGATTTTTGGCATGTATATAGTTGAGGACCTGGAGAGTGACATGCGCTTGTACATACATTGATTTTTTTATAGTTTTTCTTACATCGAGCAATAAGAAAGTCTGTACACGTGTCGTATAGTGGAACAGGGACCCTAATCATACTAATATTATAAATGCAAAAGTGTGTTTGTTTGTTGGTTTGTCGGTTTGTTGATTTGTTGGTTTGTCCTTCAATCACGCCGCAACGGAGGGACTGATTGACGTAATTTTTGGCATGGATATAGGTGAGGACCTGGAGAGTGACATATGCTACTTTATATCCCGGAAAATTAAGGAGTTCCCGCGGGAATAACAAAAACCTAGTAATCAATAATCAGGTATATATGACCGTTATTCTACAAAGATATTTTAGCGGAACCTTGAAATACAAAGAAGACTTTGTAGTACCTACCTAAAAGGGTAATGGCGGTAACAATGCTAAAGGTTAAGTCCGGTAACGTTTACGACCAATTTCGTTTGTGAAAAACTGTAGGGTCTAGTCTCGTTACTCTTATTGTGCTGTTAACAAATTACAGTGACTACATACGGCAACGTTTACAAACACATTTTCCCCTTAGAATTTGCAATGACTCTAGTATGAAAAGTCACTAGATTAGATGTATAATGCATTAATTGTGAACGTAAAGAAATAAGGATTCTAAGTAATAAGTAAGTAAGGAGGAAGTTAGTTCTAGTCCTTGATGTCTGTGCTTTAATAACAGTATTTTTTACGGAACATACTGTATAGACTCGAAATATTTTCGAATAAATCAACAGCAATACAAACTGGACGTGCAAGTGCGACAAATCTTTCTCACGGCTTTTTTAACGCTCTGTCGATGGCAAATAGGTACCACGAAAATCAGTCTCCTCGCTATCGGTATACTTGATCTCTGCTGTTGTTCAATATATATGCAACCTTTTTCGGTCGCAATGTTGCCATATACTGCGGGCGGGTGAGTTTAGGTGTATTACTATATATTTAGTGTATTTTATGAATACAGAGGAATTCCGGATCTATACCCACCCAACTGCAGACGGCAGACCAGCGGAACTACATTTAATAATTTACAACTGTGCTATGACTGTACGTGCTAATAGCTTCGTTCGTTGTAACGCATCACCGGCTAAGCACGTAGAGTCTCCTGTCCAAAGCACGTAGACGTAGAGTCTCCTCTCCAAATGGTGCTCCTCGCTAAGGACTGAAACAGTAACCGAAATACGGCGGTTTAAACACTGTTTTTGAAACTCTTATAAAACAGAAACACTTATAACGGAAACAGAAACGATACTGTAACCCAATCAATATGTAACCTTTTATTTCTGTTATTAAGTGTTTTTATCTGTAACCCTAATAGGTACATGCCCTAACAAACTGCACGGTGTGACAACGCGTTCTTCTCACTTCATTGGACTTTTCACACACTGACACAACAAGGCCACGTTTTTCTTAAAACAATTGCAACCATCGGTGCTTTCACCTAAGGTTCAAATTTGAATACGCGTCAACAGTAAATTTGGCAACGTCGCTATTTCGGTTACACTTTAAAACCCCTCATTTCTGTTACAGAAATATAAGTGTTTCGGGTTAACAGAATTAAATCACATTCAAAAGGGTTACAGCTTCGATTCTGTTACACTTTAATTCTGTAACACTTATATTTCTGTAACCTTTATGAATCTGTTTTTCAGTCCCTGCTCCTCGCAGAAGAACCTGGACATTGATTACCATGCTGGGTAGGTGCGGATTGACAGACTTCACACAGCTTTAAACACATTATGAAGAACTCTCGGGCATGCAAGTTTTCTTACGATGTTTTCCTTCACCGTTAAAGCAAGACGTGATATTTACTAGGCTATAGTAGTATAGTGTAGTATAATAGAAGTCCACTAGGCTATCAACGCACGCTAAAAGGTAAACTGTACCTTTAATAATAAAATGGTATACTTAGGTTGCTGCTATTAAGTGTAGTGTGTCTTTAGCCTTAATTTACTTGTGAAACAACATTATATTAAGTAAGTATATAGTAAATGAACTAGCTGCGATAGTTTTCATAGAGGCGAAACTACAGGCGCTTAATTTAAGTGATCTTATTTGGCTCGTCTGTCTTATTAAGGTGCTCCATGTTTCGTAGTGCGTGTCGCGAATGTGTAAGTTTTACCTGCTTTTACCTATGCCTAATTAATATTTGGAACTAAATGTGTTTTTTTTGTTTTGTTTTCCATCACTAGAGGTTCAATTCTCGGGCACGCACTTCTTACTTTTTTGAGCTTTGTGCGTTTAGAGTAATTCAATATTGCTTAACAGATAAGAAAATTATCGTGACCAAAACCTAAGCGACCGAGAGTTCTTCATAATGTGAAGGAGTGTGAAGTATGCCAATCCGCGTTTACTCATTGTAGTGGTCTATGGCCAAACCCTATGCTTTCGGTAGTTAGGCAATGGCTTGGTCTGGCAATGGGTTAAGACACTAGAGAAAATTGCAACTTAAAATACATAGATAAATCTGACAACTTACTACTTATTAAATCTTCCTATTCTGCCGTCGTTCTTTATCGTCTTTCTTCATGACCTTGGCAATTTTTTCTTTATATTGTACTAGATGATTCTGCGGGAATTCCATAATTTTCCGGGATATATTATATTACCTGTGTACCAAATATTGTAGAAATCGGTGAAAGATGGGTAGGGAAAACGTAGCAGACAGACAGACGGACGGGCAGACACACTTTTACATTAAAATGTTGCGTTTAAGCTTTTTTACATGTAAGTAGGTCTGCTAAAATTTTAAATAATTTAGGGTTGTTTAATCAATGACCAAACATTAACCGAGATATAAATTCGAAATTTAGACAGATTTACGATACTGAAATTTGATTAAAAACTCGACCCTAAAATTTACAAATCATTCCTAGAATTATGGGTTAAAAATTTACCGATATGTATAATTACATGATTCCTGCCACTTCGTCCGCGTGGATTAGGTTTTTTTGATTCCAGCGCGAACTCTTTAATTTTCCGAGATATAATGTAGCCTATAGCCCCGGAATACAAACCCCTGTACCTACCAAATTTATCAAAATCGGTTGAACGGATGCGTCGTGAAAGCGTAGCAGACAGACACACTTTCACATTTACAATATTAGTATGGATCATGGACTTGCACCACTTTGTGAAAAGTGAAGCTTAGTTTGCCAATAAGGATATCAGAGAAAAGTTTAGCTATTGGACGCTCTCGATTATTAAAGTTTCACCCAACTGAGCCACCCAGGGTAAACGATTCCAATATGCGTTGTGAACTACTTTACACTGTGTGCTAACTAACTGACCCGTTTCGGCTCTACCAGATTAACTTTGAGCCCGGAATTTAGTACTGAATAAAGAGGTCAATCTTTGCACAGCTTCACAGAAAAATTAACATAATATTAATAGCTGACGTTAGCTTTTTATATTCTAGCTTTATTTTGAAGATACCGTAATTATCACCGTCTCGTTTTATACCTTGTATTATTGACATAAAAAAAGTGTACAATGTACCAATTTTAAATGAAGTACCTATAAAATTAGTCTGATTCTGATTCTGATGACGTGAGTTATCCTTTTTCCATCTTCAGGGTGGTTTGCGCAATTTAAAAAAAAATATGAGACAGAAAGGTACAACTATAATATTCATATAGTACACATCAATTTCAAACATCAAATCAATTTTATACGTATACTTCTTGTATTTCTATGGACTTATTGTACTCGTCAGTAGGTAAACAAAATATTATTATTATTTTATTTGCAACAGACTGAACTGTGCAACTGAACTATTTTTCTTCGAAGCTATTTTCTCAGCGTAAACAGTTTTATTTTCTTTTAAGTTCTTCATTGCACATGCAATATAAAAATAAAAATGTTTTATTTCATAATAGTGTTAGCAGTGCTGTACTAATTAATTAGTGACTACGGCATCTAATTAGTGGCAATAAATGTTTAAGTGGCAAGATAAAATTTACGTTGCATAAATATTTAAATATATATAACTCACTAGATGATGCCCGCGTGAATTTAGGTTTTTATTAAATCCCGTTTTTTATTTTAATGTTCTTTAACTATATCTACACAAAAAACACGTCAGTCCTTGGATATGTTGCGCCGTGATGGAAGGACAAACAAACCACAAATCCGCCACAGTAGGTAAATCTATGTGGTACAGTGTGTATCTTGCACTTGCAGCTTGCGATATTCACCACACCACACAAATCTTCCAAATTATTCTCAACATACGTTTCACTCCGACACCGGAGCTTCTTCAGATGTTGACTCGACAATGCACGATTGTAAATTTTACAATCGTGCATTGTCGAGTGAACATCTCCTGAAATTTGAATGATGGTTTGGAAGGATGATTGATAATTTGAAAATTCAAATGATTTTTATTCCAATAAAATTTTATAAGTGCTTTTGAATCTACCGCTGGTTCAAATTCCCTTTTTTTCGAAAACAAGCAACTCTTGAACTGCTCTTCAAAAAGTTTAACAGTCATTATTTAAGCATGAATTTTATTGGAGCGAATGGTATCCACCCTTTAGTGTAGTTATAAATAATGAATTCAATTGCTAGGCTGTTTGATGTATATAATATAGTGAGGTACATAATATTACATTATATCGATGATAATAATATGGTTCTGAATGTCGATCATTGATGAAATAAAGATAAAAATATGGGGCCTAAAAACTTTTGTTCGTACGAAAGGGTAGGAAGAGGCTTTCATTTAAAAGGCATCGCACGTCGTTGGAACGGAGGGAAATTGAAACTTTATATCTGAGTGCACTTTATTTGATCCAGGAATAGAGACTTCCTTGGCAGAAAATGTATATATGAAAAAGATAAGCTATTTGGATGTTTATATTGATAATAATCTAAAAATTTAATTAACTTAAGCTGATGAAACTAAATTCCAATTTAGTTTCATCAGCTGAAGCCAAAAAATTTAGATACCAAATTAAAAAAGCACTATTATATTTTCTTTTTAGTATTAATAAGTAGCTCCAGTAGTAATAAAAAAATGTTATCGTTTCAAATTTATTTTACAAGTAAATCCAGTACCTACGTTATAAATTGATAGAATCTAGCTCCAAACGAATATCAAATTGGTTTCAAGTATCGACAGCGCTCTTTAAGGCTTGTCATACATAATATTTGGAACCAACTTGTTGCTTTTTAGGGTTCCGTACCCAAAGGGTAAAAACGGGACCCTATTACTAAGACTCCGCTGTCTGTCTGTCTGTCTGTCTGTCTGTCTGTCTGTCTGTCTGTCTCCAGGCTGTATCTCATAGACCGTGATAGCTAGAAAGCTGAAATTTTCACAAATGATGTATTTTCGTTGCCGCTATAACAACAAATACTAAAAATTAAAAAAATATATATATTAAGGGGGGTCCCCATACAATAAACGTGTTTTTTTCGTATTTTTTTGCTCAATATTAAAAACGGTAACAGGTAGACGGTTCAAATTTTCACAGAATATTAACTTGTATATTACCTTTCAAAATAAATAATGAAATATCAATAAAGTAAATATTAAAAGGGGGCTCCCATACAACAAACGTAATTTTTTGATATTAACAGTAAACCTCTACAAACAAAGTTAGTTTTGCGGTTCATTAACAAAGGTAATTATACCTACTTCTTGAGTACGGAACCCTCGGTGCGCGAGTCCGACTCGCACTTGGCCGGTTTTATTTTGGTTTCTTAACTTTAATAGTGTATTCCAAACTGACAGTATTGGAATATTTGCTATTCTTCGTAAAGTTGTACGTACGATTTTACTTAATCATATTTATGTAAGTATTATAATGTATGATAAGTCATGGGTAATTAATTTATATAGCCACCGTCTTCGCATTTGGTTGGCCACAGGTTCTTCGGAAAAAATCCTTACAGCCACAAAGAGTTTAATCTTTTTTTTGCGTTCATGTGCAGGCAAATAGGTACGTATAGATCCAGAATAATATTCCCTAATAAAATAGAGGGCGCCGGGGCGGTCCATATTCAATACGTGTATAATAGAATAGAAATGTACATCGTTTCAGATTGGTGCAAATATTTGCAGGGTTTCTCTAATACTTATGCAACAGCTGCTCCATTTCTCATTCCAAAGATGATTTCGAGGATATCAATGTTTCGGGAAACATTTTATACGTCTTTTGAAAATGTAAATTTCATGTTCAATTTTAAACCACAATTCAAATCGAACCGATTTTACAGTAAAAATAAGCTTTTTATGGGGTACATAAACATGTAGATATAATTATATTTTTACATACTTAACGACAAAGTCACTGACTCATAGAGTTAAGACCAATCAAGGAGTCAAATATGCTCCTAATTATTGTCTTACAAAATTTTTAAACACCTAACAGGTACTTACCTAACTTATTTTTAACACGTATTAGGTACTTACACTGTATGTGCTTTTTTTTGTTAAAACTTAACTATAATTTTTAGAGTTTTTTTAATCCACTACAAGTTAGCACCTGACTGCGATCTCACTTGATGGTAAGTGATGATGCAGTCTAAGACGGTCAGGTTATAGGAATATAACTTTATTAAACCCATATTCCTATTCGGTTTCTACATGGCATCGTACCGGAACGCTAAATCGCTGGGCGGCACGTCTTTGCCGGTAAGGTGATAATTAGCCACAGCCGAAGCCTCCCACCCGGACTGGCCAGACCAGGAAAATTAAGTATTTATAAATTCCGAAATTTATTATCCTACCGGGGATCGAACCCGGGACTATCGCACGTTAAAACAGCGCTCAATACTGCGCACAGACGTCACACACAAATAATTAAATATAATCACGTCATGCAAGTTGAATTATTTATTTAACTAGCTGATGCCCGCGACTTCGTCCGCGTGGCTTAAGTTTTTTTAAATCCCCCGGGAGACTCCTTAATTTTCCGGGACATAAAGTAGCCTTTCTCACTCTCCAGGTCCTCAAATATACCCATGCCAAAAATCACGTCGATCCGTTGCTCCGTTGCGGCGAAATTGAAGGACAAACCAACAAACAAACACACTTTCGCATTTATAATATTAGTATGATAGGATATTTTAAATACTTTTTATTCTCAAGTGCTCACAGTAAGTAGGTACATTGGCAGTTATTCATTTTACATTCAGGGTGAATCAGGTTCGCATTCTGTTCACTCTGAATGATTGGAGTGGTAATTAACGGCCGGTCAATATGTACAAAGCAATCGGCTGCTAAATGAAACGTTAGTTCATTTTAATAGCGTTTTCTGATTAATTTAATAAGTGTGTACTGTGCAGGCAATTTATAGACATTGTCCTGCAGATTTATCTAGGTATAGGTACTTAATTATAAGAGCTTGTGAGTTTGTGACGTTGTAGGGCTACTCTCTCTCTCTCTCTCTCTCTCTCTCTCTCTCTCTCTCTCTCTCTCGGTCTCGATCTCTGGATCTACTAAACCGATTTTAAAAATTCTGGTACCAATAGAAAGCCACATGATTTGTGAGTGTCATAGGCTATATACTAACCCGAGGGAGGGGCTATAGTTCCTTTAAAACACTTTAAAAAACTTATTTCACGCGGACGAAGTCGCGAGCATCTGCTAGTCTCTCATATTCTTTTTCGATATTGTAAAACTTAATAAAATAACATTTAATAATACCTCCTTTCAAACTGAAATAGAATAACGGAGATTACATATTGGAAAGTAGGTAGATACTTCTAATGAAATAGTATTTTATGAATTTTATTTCTGCAGACAGTAGATAATCGAATCTCAAGTTCACGAAAAGTCGATAGGTTATTAACTTGACAATATACTTTAAAGAAAACAATCAGTACCTATTGGCTTGTTTTTAGGGTTCCGTAGCCAAATTTGGCAAAAACGGAACCCTTATAGATTCGTCATGTCTGTCTGTCTGTCTGTCTGTCTGTCTGTCTGTCTGTCTGTCTGTCTGTCTGTCCGTCCGTATGTCACAGCCACTTTTTTCCGAAACTATAAGAGCTATACTGTTGAAACTTGGTAAGTAGATGTATTCTGTAAACCGCATTAAGATTTTCTTACAAAAATAGAAAAAAAACAATAAATTTTGGGGTTCCTCATACTTAGAACTGAAACTCAAAAATTTTTTTTTCATCTAACCCATAGGTGTGGGGTATCTATGGATAGGTCTTCAAAAATGATATTGAGGTTTGTAGTATCATTTTTTTCTAAACTGAATAGTTTGCGCGAGAGACACTTCCAAAGTGGTAAAATGTGTGTCCCCCCCCCCGTAACTTCTAAAATAAGAGAATGATAAAACTAAAAAAAATATATGTTGTACATTACCATGCAAACTACCACCGAAAATTGGTTTGAACGAGATCAAGTAAGTAGTTTTTTTTTAATACGTCATTAATCGTAAATCGCAATTTAACTTTCATTCAATCAACTCAAATATAAAAAAAAACATTTAATTTAAAACTTACTACAGGTTTGTACGGAACCCTCGGTGCGCGAGTCCGACTCGCACTTGGCCGGTTTTTTCATAAAAATGTTCACTGGTATTAACATTTTACGAAGGATGTTTATCTATACTAATATTATAAATGCGAAAGTTTGTATGAATGGATGGATGGATGGACGTTTGTTACTTAATCAAGTCAGAAATGCTTAACGGATCTGCATGAAATATGGCACAGAGATAGATTATAATCTGTAATAGCACGTTTTATCCCGGAAAATTAAGGAGTTTCCGCGAGAACCAAAAACCTCAATCCACGCGGACGAAGTCGCGGGCATCAGCTAGTATTATAATAAAGAAAACAGCTATGCAACTTGGGTAGGTAAACCCAACCGTTTACAAAGCCAGGCCGAGTCAGCTAGTTGTAAGGTAGGTAAAGGTAAAGTATCCATCATGTCAACCGAGACGACATTTTATAGAAAAGTCTATTCCATTTACATTAATAAAAGGCTCACAACGCTAATCAGGAAGGCTGTACAGAAACTTCGTAAGATGATTTGGCAACACTGATTTTACATGGTTTTTACACATTTCACAAGCACGAAGCACTTAACGCTTTAACCGCACTGGGTGGATCCCCCCTTTCGAACTTTGTGAAAATGTTCACCGTAATCAATTTAACAAATTAACAAAATGGTGGCCGGTACAAACGATTTTAAGCACCTACGGAAAGTTTATGGTTTTAGCAGTCTGTTTGTGATTGTTTGTATGTTAATGTGTAGCTTTAATAATCCCAACATACCAGAGGATATTGGAACGAAAGGTTTAACTATAAAAAAGTAGAAAAAAAAACATTTTCGCTTCGTGGCAGTTTAGGGAATGATGAGGTTATATGTACGGTTAAATTTTTGAGAAAGTTAAAGTTAACTATTAAGTACCCTGAAAGTACCTTTGTAATATTAGTCGTGTGCTAGGCATACAGACATATGCCGGAAGTTCACTTATAAATGGAGCTGCACAGAGCTGCGTGACACGACGAAGCGTGCCCATTGCCATACGGTTTTACGTGTGTTGTTTCAGTTCTTAGGTAGTTCATAGGAAAGTTTCAACCAATGTTTCAGTTACGTCATACGACGTAGCAGCTGCTATGAGACAGCGGAGCTATCCTTAACTATAAGTTTAGGTTATAATATATATATACTAGATAATAGATGTAGGTACTTAATAGGTTGATTCAGTGAAAATGAACACTTAACAGAATAGTAAATTTAATAATGAACACTGCGCTTTTAATTTAACGTTGTTGATTCAAACGATAGGAATGTTAAATGGCGTACATAATGTGTACCATAACACATTAACGTTTTGTGTATGAACTAATTTATTGGTAAACATAAAAGGGTTGGTTTGATTTACCGCGTGATTTTACAACGGAACAAATTGCTCATGGAATGTTTCCCGCTCCAAACGAGTTGCAAAACATTTGAATTATACGCAAATGTGTGAAAGTAACGCGATACTGGTGTAAATAAAATTAAAAAATTATAATAACATAAATATCTATACTAATATTATAAATGCGAAAGTGTTTGTTTTTATGGTTTGTCCTTCAATCACGCCACAACAAAACAACGGATCGACGTGATTTTTGGCATGGGCATAGTTGAAGACCTGGAGAGTAACATAGGCTTACTACTATACTTTTTATCCTGGAAAATTGAAGAGTTCCCGTGGGAATAAAAAAAAACACGCGGACGAAGTCGCAGGAATCAGCTAGTTCATACAAATTTTTTTTAATCCTACTAATGCTACTGCAAGTTTAAGACGACTGTTGTGTATGACAACTATTAAGGTCTACCTAAAAATATCTTTCAACGTTCAGAATATCCAAAATCTTTGTCAACTTAACAAATTATTTCAATCCAACAATTCTTTTGTCCCTGAAAGTGGTATAGCTATATAATTTGAAGCTGCGAGACAAAACGAGTGAAATTCCCTCAGGCCCCAAAAGCGATTAATGAATTATAATCTGTTTAAGGCTACAAGCTCTTCCTCTCTTCATAATAATAATTATAGGAAGTTACGTATTATTAATCTGTTTTAATTTTCTTCATTTCCTTATTATAATCCAAATCGGAACCTTATTATGACGTAGTTTATATTTTTAAATAGTATTTCAATAGGTATAGTTCTTGTGAGTTTGTGAGTAAAAAATTAAAAATGTCTAGTAGGTACGAGGTAAGGTATTGGTTTTAAAACTACATAAAGCTTCTTCTCTTTTCATGCTGTTTCCCACAGCGTATATCAGTCTCATTAGTAAATAACATTATTTACGGTAGTAGTGTTTGTGAGGAGCGTGTATTGCTGCTTCTCTTTGTACTTAATCACTTCGTTTATTATGAGGTAAATTTTTTTAACTGATTTATTTTGGGGCTTTTCTTTACAAAACAAAGAACGTCAAGTGTCAACCCCATCATTCTCTGTAAGAAACTTGAGATGGTCACCCTAACCATTCCATAATTTTTTTGAAATCTTAAATAAATATCTCAGCACTCGTAAAATTTCGTCAGAATTTAAAAACAAGGGTTTATTTTTTGTTCGGAATACAAGAGCTTATAAAATTCCGTAAACATTAGCTTAGGGTATAATTTTTTTAAAAGCAATAAACTATAGAATTAACGCAAACGAACCTAATAAAGCTTTCTAAATTATTATATTAAAACAAAGACTCAAACTCTGACGAGCCACTTCCAAAAAAAAGGCGAGACCCATAAAGTAATTTTTTCTTACACCCTTCGTAGAATGTCTAGGTTAAAATGCATAGCAGATGTTATAAGTAGGCAGATACAAAGAATTGCGTCGTGGGATCTTATTTAGGAAGTGTGGCGCAAAGTATAATTGAGGCATGTCAGGATTGCTGGACGGCCATTGGTCGCTGGACGACAAGCTTTGGGTTAGACCAATGAATGACGTTTGAACGTATTACTATGGCGTAATTTTTTCGATTGCAGGAAAACTGTCCGGGAGAAGGGGTGCCGCGCGCGTTGACTGACGCGGGCGCATGGAATGGCATTCAGGCTCGAGTCTCCGCGAAGACTAGTAGTTTACTATACTAGACTTAATTTCAGTGATTGTTTTCTATTTCGTGGGGTTTTATTAAATTACAATTTAATTATCATTCTCCACTCTTCAAGTGCAGAAATTGTATCTAGTAAAACTTAGAGTAAAGTATTCCTACAAATTATAAATGTATTTGTAAGTGATTATGGGGAAAATTTAATATTACTAGAAGGGTTTAATTGAAAATAGAATTGTAAATAAGTGAAGTGAGACTGCGTGGCGCTTTGCGGTATTTGGTAATGTACATAATATTATTTAACTATTTTCGAGTAGTTTCACAGCTCTGAATAATATCTTAAATTAAATACTAAGGTTTAAACTGGTCAAAGCCTATTAAAGATGGATCCAGAGACAGCTTTAGAGATAATGCATAAGCTAGAAGCTGGGTATATACAAGTCTCTTCATTATAATCATTAACGTATGTCTGTTTATGCTAATATACAGACTTATATGTGTGTTCTGTAAATACAGAAGCCATAGTTACAGTCTAGATGAGACTAGAAACCCTACCTCGACTTTAACACCAATAGAATGTGTTTAAACAAATAGATATTATACAAACTGTGAAATCACTCGACACCTATTGTATAATTTAAACTGTTCATAACTATATAACGTGTGTCTTATTCTATAACGTGTGTCTTACCTTATTCCTTTTCTTGTCACGTTTGTAAATATGTAAATAGCAATGAACCAAGGCATGTGTGTGTTAATTATTAAGTTGTATCTAGGTTAAATAGCCGAGAGGGGTTTTTCGTTTGGACATACCTTTTCCCCTCCATTTAGCATGGCTGTAGGAACGGAATGTCCGCTTGTGAATATTAGACTTCACCCGTCTGAGTCACAGGCTAAATAATAAACCAGTTTCTTTTTTTTGATTTCACTCTAATTGTCAGAGTAAAAGAATTAATTATTTACTCTAATAAAAGATTACTTTGATTCTTAAACCATTTTCTTTTATTACTATATTTAGAATTCATCCCCTAGAAGTTTCAATAATGGAGATTCAGCTAAATTTGCCTTTATCAATCCCAATATAGTCTTAACAATGCCATTAATCCAGATAGTACATGTGTTGGGTTAAGTTGGGATTCTCCAATGTTGAGGCGTCTCATACTGTTTAATCTAATCACGATTCTCATATCAAAATATTCAAGATAGGTAGATAACTTAGTATAGCATTGATATGTATGCTAAATATATCCAGTTTATAATAGATTTATATGACTGAATCTTACTAAGATACTGAGGGATCACTGAACCGAACAGGTGTATAGTTGAGGTCAAATTAATGCAGTCTAATGGAACTTGAACATGATGAGTTCAACTACAACTAAATCTATAGAACCTTGACTTAGTTATGTTAATACAAAGCAGTCTAAAGAGATTCGACTCTAATTAATTCAACATTTTAAGTTGATGGAAGAAAATACAATTATAAAGCTTAGAATTGAGTAAATAGGATCACTAACTACCGTTAGCACCCTATTGTATTGTTCAACGCTACGGGTACCTACTAGCACCGTGCGCAGCTGAGGGATACCGACGAAAGTCCAGGTAGGTCCTTTATGAGTCTTTGTTTTACGTAGATAACTGCCTTAAGACTTAAGGAACAGATGGAGTGTAGTGCAGAGATTATGAGACACTGACGGTTGATTGGGAAGTAAGATTTTTTTGAGCTCATAGCCCTAGGGCTAGACTAAGCGTACAAATGATACATGGTTCTGTGGCGCCCCGGCAGCGATATATCAGCTCAACCAATACATGTCATGTCTTTACAGTTACGACCTCCGACCTTGGTTTGGCCAAACCAAAACATAACTGAAACAAATATATAAATATAAATCCATGGTATTTGGGGCGGGCTATATGCCCAATCAAAAGAGGTTTCCGTCTAAATGACGCGGCGAGCCCACATATTCGCTTCGTAGCGTAAGGAGGTCTAAACTAGCCCCGATAACACGGTTCAGGGCCGTATTAACGGCGTAGGGTTCCCATGAGCTTAAGGATTTATCGGTCGGCTCGCGATGACCTCAAAGAAGGTAAATACATATATCAACTGATCTTTCACTCTAGCCAGAACGTCTAATTGTAATCTTTCATTTTATCTAGCTTTCCTCTTTGGAACTTCTCCTATAGAGAAGATAAGTAAATTTTGTAACCTATTGATATAAAATTCATGAGTAGAACCGCGGGAATCTGGTAGAGTGATTGAGATGTCTATATGTCCACAAACTGAATGTATCAGCAAAGTCGTAAGATAATAGAAATCTCCGTATACCGAAGTGTCTCAAATTTCTGTCTCTATGTATCCAAAATTCATTCATTATATCTAATCACAAATCACGAGCCAAGACGATCACGCACGTGCCATCACAAACTTATACCTAATTATTTATACATTAGTTGTAATTTTATCTTCACTTAAAATCAAAAAGCGTTCTGGCTGCCTCTGAAGCAGGGTAATGCAATGAGGTCATTAATTCTGCTGCAGTGTTAGTTAGCTATATCCCTACTTACACTTTATTATAGGTATGGTGTGGTGGTGTGGTTATTATAGGTGACACTATAAGGTGTTATTATATAAACACCTTAGTCATTTTTCCAGACATCGACATGAATAGCGTTATAGGAAACTTTTGATGCGAAAAACCGCCTTCCTTCCTTGAAGCAGATGATGTAACAAAGTTAAACGCTTCATAAGTTGAAACTTACCTTATAAAAGTTTACATGAACACATGCTTCAACATTTTCCAATATTGTAAGCACGGCTCTACAATGAATTGAAGTGAAAATTGCATGAATAAAATGGTGAGAACCTACATAATTGTGTTTTAAAAGTCGTTTGAAGAATTTTGACCTATCTCAGTAGTTATTCATATAGTCAGTCATTCTATGTTATTTTTTTATTTATTCATATTTATATATATATATATATATATATATATATATATATATATATATATATATATATATATATTTAAAGCATAATATTTATTTGGGAACGTATATAATATGTAGGTAGTATTGGTTGTAGTTAATATGTATAATATATTATACTTGTAGTTTGCGCACCATCCCGTTTGTATTCTCTTCTCCTGTCTCCAAAGTTTGTCTGGAAGAGATCGCCTTAGGCGATAAGACCGCCTTTGCATAGCCTGTTTAGTCCTAGTTTGTAGTTTTAATGTCTTTTTTCCGTTCTCTAGTGTGCAATAAAGATTTAATAAATAAATAAAATAATTGTGTTTAATTAAATGACCGCGTTGCTGTTTCGGCATGGGGTTATTAATTTGCACATTTCAGGAGTCACGGCGCACGTGATGCCGGTATTGGCGACACGCTTCTGGCAGGTACCATCGGCCATACACAAATTCTAAAATGTGCCATTCAACTGCCCTCTCTTCTCCCAGTTCACCTGTCTTAGGTAAGCAACAAACGCGGCAACGCGTAGCGATAAGACACGCGATGACAGCATCAGCTATACCTACTTAGTATATATCAAACAATAGGTGATCCTTCCCGTGGCCTACGTTGTCGCTTAAATACGTCCGTCCTTTTCTATGGCGTCGTATCGCGTAGCGTCGCGTGTCGTCGCTTCTAGGACAACGGGTAGATGCGCACCACTGCGCTCCGACTATACTCACAACGTAGTTAAGAGTCTTTGAAAGTAGTAGATGGATACTAACAGAATCTAGATTCAGGTGTGGGCGCTAACAATGCAATTTCGGAAACGGATAGCGTCTTCTTCGACAAGCTGTACCCTCCTGTACCTACATTCATACTTATAAAAATTCTTTCCAAAAAACTGACTTCTAACGCCACTGTAAACTACAAAATAATTTTGATTTCTACCCACTATGTTGAAGTCGGGCGGGTATAACTAAGATAAGCAAAGTTGAGGCATCAGACTCACCCGACTTCAACATAGTGGGTATAAATCAAAATTATTTTGTACTTTACAGTGGCGTTGGACTTGGAAGTCGGTTTTTTGGAAATAATTTTTATTTTTAACTTTTTAGTGTCAGGGTTGAGGATTTGGAGTCAGAATTTTTTATGTGACCACCTCGAGAGCTTCCTCTAACGACTGATTGAAAAAAAATTCAAGTCGGTTCAGAAACCACGGAGATATGCACCGACATATTACATTAAAAAAAATATACGCGCCGAATTGAGAACCTCCTCCTTTTTTGGAAGTCGGTTAAAAAGAGAGTAATAGTTATGACTTATTTATCTTCTGACATGCAAATACAGTTTAATTATAAAGGATAAATGTTAGAAAATATTAAATATCATTAAGGCTTGTCGGCAAGTTTATCGACAATTTTTTTTAATCCCCGAGTCTTATAGGTAAGTTTGACCTCGTCAACAAAAAGCGACACACACGCTTTGTGTTTTGTTCGTAGGTAAAGTGTTCGAGCGGAAGGACCTAGGTATGTGGTTCTTGACTTGTAAAGTCTTATGTACTTTTAAGATTTTTTAGGAGAAATACTTACTTACTGATATTTTTATTTCAGAGTAAATGGAGTTTAGCCGTGCCTCAATTAATTTTGGTTTCGGTTATCAGGTTGTAAAATCAAAGTTTGTTAAAAGGTTATATAACTTATTACTTACTTTTAATAGGCGTTTTGGAGTATTCCTTAATAACGTTTAGAGATTAAAGAAAAACTTTCTAAAGGTTAAAAGGATCGAGGGTCACAAATATGAACCAGTTAAAACAACCACAAAGGCTACACGTAACAAAATCGTTTTTATTCGTAAAGTTCTGACTGAATGTCAGAGTTGATAATCATAATCATTCATGATCCTTCATTTCATTGTGTCCCGTGTCCCTTCCAAATGAAAATGGTGATATTTCACAAAACGGTAATATTATACCAGCTGTACATTCATATTATTATGGAAATGTTGAATGAGCTGTCATATTTTATCTCGACTGTTATTATTGCAACAGTTCATAAATTTTACAAAAAATATCATTGTTAAAGTCTGATAGAGTTCGGAATGTTCACTGTTTATAAAAAATATTATTGTTTACATATTCAACACCGGGCTGAAATTAAATCCAGATGTATGATTTTTGCTTCAATACAACAGTAATTGCCTCATTTTATGACCAGTGGTTCACAGATTGGATTTCATGAACCAGCATCAATATTGGGATAATCCAAGGCACTGTGCCTCAACCGCACCAGAACGGCTGAACAGATCTGGATGAAATTTGACACAGAGATAGATTATAGTCTTGAATAACACTTAGGCTACTTGGATGCTTGTTACTCAAACGCACCAGAACGGTTGAACAGATCTGGATGAAATTCGGCACAGAGATAGATTATTGTCTTGAATAACACTGAGGCAACTTTTTATCCCGAAAAATTCAAGACTTCCCCGCGGGAGCCAAAATACCTCAATTCACGCGGAGTCATACGAAGTCGCGGGCATCAGCTAGTATTACAATATTTTCTTAACATACGTTAAAATTATAATGACGTCTTTGTTAGGTACTTCCAGAAATTCAATATCAAACATTTGCAAAGCTATTATTTGTCTAGAAATAAACATAATTAGTAGCATGTAATACACAATACACGACGAGACTTAATATAAGCAGCTAGTAACGCTTCCATATTATTATTATTCAGTGTGCTTAATTATGGTTTTCTAGAGGGAGCTTCTACTTGTCTAATTTATATGTACAGTACGCGCGCGAGTTGAATGCAGAGCTTTTGTTTGTGTCACTGTCACCGTAAGATTGCAAAAACCGTTAGATTGTAGTCAAACTAGCGATATTGTAAACTGTCGACAGATGGTGCACCGTTCAATGTTATGAGTGTCAATTTTTGAAATATTCATTGTATTTACGTTTTCTTGTCTCTTTCTTGTAGGTTAGGTTAGGGTTCGACACATATAATAAATAATAAGACATAATAATCGGCCGGGCACTTAGTTTTTATCGGGTTAATATACCTAACAGATTTACAATCTACCGAAAAATAATGCGTTAAATTGTAATCTGTCGACAGTTTATAATATCGCTAGTTAGATTACAATCTAACGGTTTTTGCAATCTTACGGTGACATCACCATACATTAGCCCTGCATTCAACTCGCGCGCAAACTGTACCTAATCAGACGAAACATTACTTGGCATGTAGTAACGCTGTAATTTGACACAAATGAAATGGTAGAGACTGTAGGAAAAAAACCGGGCAAGTGCGAGTCAGACTCGCGCACGAAGGGTTCCGTACCATTATTAATAAATAATTACCTTTGTTAATGAACCGCAAGACTAACTTTGTTTGTAGAGGTTTATTGTTAATATCAAAAAAACTATGCTAGTTAGAGCATTAGTTTTAGTTAGACTATAGTTTTCCTGTAAAATATACGTAAATTCCTATTGACCATAATTATTTCAAATTTTTCGATTGGTAAACTCCGGAGATAAGGGGGGGGGAACGGTATTTTTTTAGATATTTTCCCCGATAAATCAAAAACTATCATAACTAAAAATAATTAAAAATCTGTTTTAGAATGTACAAAGTAAACCCTTTCATATGATACCCCACACAGTACAGTTATCTCACTTTTAAATTTCAACCCTCCGATTTTCCCCCCTTTTTAAATAAGAACAAAAATAATTTCCAATTCTTTTTAATTCCAGTGTCTTTGGGCCACTAATATACACAACTATTCCAAATTTCATGTCGATAGCTTCGGTAGTTACTGAAATAATCGAGTGTGACGGACGGACAGACGTACAGACGGACAGACGGACAGACAGACGGAGAAAGTCGCACCATAAGGGTTCCATTTTACCATTTTGGTACGGAACCCTAAAAATAGGTATTCATAAGGGCGAAAACACACTACGGACAGGTCGGTACGCTTAGTCTAAGTTTTTACATTGCAAAATTCGATTGATCGTATTGAGCGTTCGATCACATTAGCATCAAAGTAAAATGGACCCAAAAGCTCTTGATTTAAAGTCACCAATTTAGTACAACCGATTTTATTTATGAATCATAAAATTTCAAGTATTTCTGTTATTTTAACTCAAAATTCAACTTTTTCGAGTTGTAACCCTATTTTATCGGAGGTGCGAGTGGATAATAATAATCGAAATGGTAATATTAACGAATCCTTAAATGTTATCATAAATAGACCTTTTTTAATAAATCTTGGCAATGACATACCTCAGAGTGAAAAGTAAAACTGAATAAAATACAAGCTGAAACATTTTCCTGCTTTTAATTTTCGGTAGTTTTAAAATTTATGTTTGCGAAGTTCGAACCCGGTCTGCATCCTGATCAATCATCCAATCAACTTGCACGTAATTAATGGTTATCAAATAACGCCTCTCGTTACCGAATGCTCATCCCATTTCGTTAAACGGAATTATTTGCGAAAAAAATCAGTTATTTTTGAAGTGAAACTTCTCTAAAATAGTTGTGATTTGAAAATTCGATTAAACGATAAAGCGACACTAAAAAGAGACATACATATTTACAATAGGATTTAGCCTGCGAGATAATGAGGACACAAGCCTTCTAAATAAATTATATTTATCTCATTCTCTCGCGGAATGATATGGAATACAATCAAATAAATATTATAAATGCGAAAGTTTGGATGGATGGATGTATGGATGCATGGATGTATGAATGTATGGATGTATGGATGTTTGTTACTCAATCACGCGCCAAGGGCTGAACGGATTTGGCTGAAATTTGGCACAGAGATAGAATATAGTCTGGAATAGCACATAGGCTACTTTTTATCCCGGAAAATTAAGGAGTTCCCGCGGGAACCAAAAAACCTCAATCCACGCGGACGTAGTCGCGGGCATAAGCTAATAATTATTATTTATTTAATTCTCTCGTAGGCTACTTTTCTGAAGTTTCACTCCTGCCGTGTGTGAATTGCACACACACACACACACACACACACACTTTTTATTTTTTGTTTAGAAACACCGATTTTTTATATATATAACTAGTTTACATATAAGAATATTTTTCCTATAGAGAACTGAGGCGGTGACCGCTTAGTTAAGACTGGTCTTATATTCGTGGGATTCAATAGGTCTATATACTTTAACATATTATCATGTGAAAAGCTTTAGTTTTGTTTTCTGTAGAGCCAGCCTTTTCTTGACTTCACTTAACCAAATGGTTATTGGTTATGGTAAAATCGCGACTGTAGAAGTTTTCCGTCAAAAATTTAATTATATTTGTTCACAGGCAGGTGCATTCCATCTACACTACACGTTGATCATGAAACTCTTGTGTTATGAACGAACTCACGATGCACACACTCACACGAGATTTACAGCGGAGTGTATGTGCATTAGTCACTTGTCAGTTAAGAAAGTAGGTACGAACTTGCAATATAAAAGATGTGTGAGCGCCGCAGACGACGCGACGACGCGATTTGTTCCCGGAATTGCATTGTTCCGTCGACAACTGAATATGGATTTGGTTAGTATCTAGCGCTCCTTTCAAACAGGATTTGTAAGAGTACCTACGCCAAGTTTTATGCAATGCAGTTCTTATTCAGCTGTCATTCGGTGCTAGACTTTAATACTAGTAGGTACACTTTAATAGTTTATGACAGCAGCAACCTTTACCTAAGTAACCTATACCTACCTATTTAATAACTATGTATTTCTCAGTCTTAAATCCCGCTTTTAACCAGTGTCAGCTTACAAATTTTAAGCCGTAAACCATAACATTCTTCGTTAGACCTACTTGTTTGTTTTTTTTTGCAAATTTTCTTACCGAATTCATATTAAATATCATATAACAAAACCATTCTTAGTCGGTGTTTACCTTTCAGAGAAAGCCTACAAAAAAATTCACCAAGCCAATCAGATTGAGATGAACGTTGATTAGGTAGATATGTTAGGGCAGTCAGTTCAATAGAAAAATTCTTTCCAAAAAACCGACTTCCAACGCCACTGTAAAGTACAAAATAATTTTGATTTCTACCCACTATGTTGAAGTCGGGCGGGTATAACAAGGATAAGCAAAGTTGACGCATCAGACTCGCCCGACTTTTGGGAAGATTTTTTATTTTTAACTTTTTAGTGTCAGGGTTGAGGATTTGGAGTCAGAATTTTTTATGGGACTACCTCGAGAGCTTCCTCTAACGACTGATAAAAAAAAATCAAATCGGTTCAGAAACCACGGAGATATGCACCGACATACATTAAAAAAAAACACGCCGAATTGAGAACCTCCTCCTTTTTTGGAAGTCGGTTAAAAATCAGGCATCCTTGTTCACAGTAAATGCTTATAAAAGCAATTTCGGTTGAACGTGTCCAAAGCGGCAAATATTACGTGACTAAAACATTGTACGAACTATGAACTGTGAGGGTAGAGGCTAACGAGTTTCTGGATTATGTTTGTGAAGTTCGTCCCGCGCTTCAAGCACTCGACTGTTTGACTATGAGCGAGTATCTATTAACTGCACTTAAAACCGTCATCACAAAACTGCACTTAAAATCGTCATTTGTACAAAAAGTTGGTACGTTGGTAGTTGTAAAAAGTTGGTACGATGTCGATATTGTATAATACAGATGAGCCCATGAGACGACGCCAGCAGCGACGCCAAGAATAGCTGTTTTTGTTTAAACAATGTAACTATTCTTCATTTCTAAGACAAATGCCAATGGTGCAAAAGATTAATCATTGTATATTTTCGGTCGAAAGAAGATAATAATCGTCAGATAAAGTTTGGTCACAGAATAAATCTTATAGTAATTATTTACACTTATTTACAAACAAAAAGTTCTCAAAATTCGTATGATTGTATACCTACAGTTAAAGGGGTGAATTTTTATCGTGATTTTGTTTGAGTGATGTTAATAATATTTTCAAGTTATGAACTATATGATTAAGTATTCTGACAAATCATTCCATCATCATTTATATGCAACTAATTTAATCGAATTTATGCATCTCGTATTTAAAATTATAAATTTTACGAATAACATTTTACCAAAAATATTTATAAGCAACTGATTTAACGGGTGAACTGTATAAAATGTAAGTATGGATTTTTTGGTTCCATTTTAACGGTTTAGAAATAAAATCCAAGAGAAGGGAAGCAAAATAAAAAGCGAGGGAAGGAAAAGCGTATTTTCCTTTCAAATTCAATATTTTTTCCAGCGAATTAGACGATGTCTTAAGCTACTTAATAAGGAAATTAAGATAATTAAAACAGATTATCAATTTGTACTTTCTTTCCTTAGTAGGAGGTAAGGCCAAGCGTAATCTTAAGAAGACCGTGTTTTTTTAACGATGTAGAGTTGCTATTTAAATTATTTTCTCTAATCAAAATTTAGTAAAGTCCTTGACTTTCTAGAAATTATGTATTTCTTCTTGTTTATTTTACTAAACGTTTACATTTTATTAAACGTAACCACATTGACTTTCCGAAGTAACCTGTAATGAAACTTTTCACTGTACTAAATTTCGTTACAATCCGTTTTACAGATGGGCTGCGAAAATGCAACAGACATACACACTTTTGGCTTTATAACACTAAATGATGCGACTTCGCGTAGATTAAGGTTTTTCGATTCAGCGGGATCTCCGGGATTTTCCGGGATAGCCTTCCATGGGATGCAACCTACCTCTGTACCAAATTTCGTTAAAATCGGTTGCAAAGATGGGCCGTGAAAGCGTAGCAGATAGACAAACAGACAGACAGACATACTTTCGCAGTCATATTATTAGTACGGATAATTGAAATGTTGGTCGATTATTTCAATGACATTTGATTAAACTTTATGAATGGAGATCGAAGAACAAGCGCGATTTTGAGGCCATTCCATAACCAGGACAGGTGTACTCTGTATTTCTGAGTTTATGTAAAATTTTGGAATGAAATTTCAGTTGTACTTATCTAGCAGAAATTTTTTGGTTAACCAGTAAGCACACGTTAGCTGTTAAAATGGTTTGTTGAGAGAAAGGCTAACGAGATTTTGTGTATTGTGTAAAAGTCCGTCCGGTGCTGAAAGTGCTTGAATGTTCGACCGTTGGCACTTTGCGGCTAAAAGTGTAATGGCATATGATTTGACTGTTAAGTTAAAGTTTTAATAATACTAAGGTAAAATTTAATACATACATGAATATAATAATGTCCTCCCGACCGAATTTCGGCCACGGTGGCCAATCTCCAGAGAGACTAGCCATCTGCGCGGGAGATATTATAGTGCACAAGTGTGTGCGCATACACAGGTGCACTCTCTTTACTCTCGTATCCCGATGGGACGGGAAATCCGAAATTTTCAGAAAAAAATGAATATTATTATGGCAAATATTGTGATGCCCGCGTCTTAATTCGAAAGGATTCAGTTATTTTAAAATCCCGTGGGAAGTCTTTGATATTCCGGGATAAAAATTTGCCAGTGTCCCACAGTTCCTCATATGAAAGCTGTATCTGTACCCATCAAAATATTATATCATATTAATTACTAGATGATGCCCGTGACTTCGTCTGCGTGGATTACGGCTTTTTGATTCCCGGGGGAACTTCTTAATTTTCCGGGATAAAAAGTAGCCTATGTCACTCTCCAGGTCGTCAACTATACCCATGCCAAAAATCACGTCGATCCGTTGCGGCGTGACTGAAGGACAAACCAACAAACCAACAAACCAATAAACTAACAAACCAACAAACAAAAAGACCAATAAACTAACAAACCAAAAAACAAACACACTTTCGCATTTATAATATTATTATGGCTAGATGATGCCCGTGACTTCGTTCGCGTGGATTACGGTTTTTTGATTGCCGGAGGAACTTCTTAATTTTCCGGGATAAAAAGTAGCCTATGTCCCTCCCCGGGATGAATCTCACGCTATACCAAATTTCATCATAATCGGTCGAATAGATGGGCCGTGAAAGCGTAGCAGACAGACAGACAGACACACTTTCGCATTTATAATATTAGTATGGAAGTATGGATAATATGAGTGGGCACAGTCTGTGTCAGGTAACAAAGTTTTATAAATGGCTTAATCGCTCTTACGAAATAGGTCATACAATACACAAACCTGCGGTTACTGATTAGCACTAATTATAAATATTATAATGTATGTATTAATAAGTTTGATCGATGGCATAGGTCGCTACACCTCAACATTGCGGTGTGGTTACGATACTTCATACTATAAATTATCGCGTATGAATTATTTGAACAACCGCTGATCATCTAGATAGTGGAAGGTCGAAAATAATATTTTTTATTAGATTTGTTCTATACCTACTAGAGTAGATTTAGAAAAAGCTTTTTATGTTACTAGCTGAAGCCCGCAACTTCGTCTGTGTGGATTGAGGTTGTTTTGGTTCCCGCGGGAACTCTGTAATTTTCCGGTATAAAAAGTAACCTAAGTATAAGTTATTCCAGACTATATCTCCGTGCCAATTTTCATCTAGATCCGTTCAGCCGTTCTGGCATGATTGAGTAGGTAACAAAACTAACAAACATCAATATATACGTTCATTCTTCCAAACTTTCGCATTTATAATATTATTATAGTATATAGTAATTGTACCATATTAAAATAAGCGGACCCCGTTCTCTTTGTATATAGTATATTTAAGTTTTAGATATTGTGTGCTTTTGTTGTTACTTTTGTTGACACTCAAAGTATTTGGTTGGACGTTAGAGATTGAGAGAGGTTGCCTAAAAACTAATTCAGATAAGGAGGTACTCGACGTCAATTAATTATTATTAGAAGTTATGTGATTCAATAAAACGGAGGCGGACTTAAGCTTTTCGGTTACGAACTTTGTTTAAACATTTCCTAAATTAATTTCGATGCTGACCTTGATAAGAAATATAATTTAATAAAATATGATAAAAGTAAAATAATTTTAGATTTTCTTTTCAGAACTAAATTGAGCACAGAGCGAATGAAAATATAGAACGCTATCTTCAACACTAGCACAAATTAAACGACGAAATTTTGACGCCCTCCCTGGCGCAGTGTTGAGCGCTGTTGTCTTACCGTGCTGAGGTCCCGAGTTCGATCCCCGGAAGGATCAATTTGGAATGTTTAATTTCTGAATTTTCCTTGGACTGGCCTGGTGGGAGGCTTCGGCCGCGGCTAGTTATAACCCTACGTGCGTGCGTGCAAATACGTGCCGCCAAGCGGTTCAGCGTTCCAGTACGATGCCTGTAGAAACCGATTAGGGGTATGGGTTTAATTTAACTGCCATGCCCCAACGGGTTAGCTCACTACCATCTTTATCTTAGACTGCATCATCACTAACCATCAGGTGAGATCGCAGTCAAGGGCTAACTTGTAGTGGATAAAAAAAACGAAACAATAACATAACTATACTCAAAATGATTTAATAACCCAACCCACAGCTTTTTTATTCACATTTATAGAATATTTGTTTGTAGCATATAACCAATTTTGCGATATACCATCGTTTCAATCTTTTTGAAATCAACGAGAATTTACATACAAAAGGCGCCATCTGTTTTGCATAAATCGATTTACATTTCCCTTACCAAAAAAGTTGGGTTTTCCTATTCTACTTCAAGTTATTTGTAAACAACGTGAAAATTACTCTAGGGTATTACCAAATAAAACTTATGCCTCTTTTCGGAATACTAAGTATTTACTGCACGAGTAGGTAGTGGGTCATGGAACTCTCATAATAGAATTCTAGAATTCTAGGAAAATTTCCTCACCTTCATGTTTCATAGTTTAAATGCCTTTTCGCAAAAATATTATAATAATGCCTGCGACTTCGTCTGCGTGGGTTAAGGTTTTAATTCCCGCGGGAACTCTTTATTTATTCGGGATAAAAAGTAGCCTATGTCCTTTCCCGGGATACAACCTATCCCTGTACCAAATTTAATCCAACTCGGTTGATCAGTTGAGCCGTGATAGCGTAGCAGACAGACAGACATACAGACATACTTTTGCATCCATACTAATATTACAAATGCGAAAGTGTGTCTGTCTGTCTGTTAGATTTTCCGAGTGTAAGTATCAAAAAACCGGGCAAGTGCGAGTCGGACTCGCGCACGAAGGGTTCCGTACCATTATTAATAAATAATTACCTTTGTTAATGAACCGCAAGACTAACTTTGTTTGTAGAGGTTTATTGTTAATATCAAAAAAACTATGCTAGTTAGAGCATTAGCTATAGTTTTCCTGTAAAATATACGTAAATTTCTATTGACCATAATTATTTCAAATTTTTCGATTGGTAAACTCCGGAGATAAGGGGGGGGGAACGGTATTTTTTTAGACATTTTCCCCGATAAATCAAAAACTATCATAAATAAAAATAATTAAAAATCTGTTTTAGAATGTACAAAGTAAACCCTTTCATATGATACCCCACACAGTACAGTTATCTCACTTTTAAATTTCAAACCTCAGATTTTCCCCTCTTTTTAAATAAGAACAAAAATAATTTCCAATTTTTTTTAATTCCAGTGTCTTTGGGCCACTAATATACACAACTATTCCAAATTTCATGTCGATAGCTTCGGTAGTTACTGAAATAATCGAGTGTGACAGACGGACAGACGGACAGACGGACAGACAGACGGAGAAAGGCGCACCATAAGGGTTCCATTTTACCATTTTGGTACGGAACCCTAAAAACGGGCCAAGTGCGAGTCAAACTCGCGCAGCGAGGGTTCCGCACAAACTGTGACGTGATAGGCCGTCTACGATGATGCCAAGTTTAAAATTATTTACAAATATTTTTATTATAATATGATGTAACAAAAAATTTATGCTATTCCAATTATTCGTATATCTGTGCTTTATGGCGTTCCTTCGTACCTAACTGCCAGATTCTGAGTTTACGGGAAGTACCCTGTAGGTTTTGATTCCCTTGCGAGTGTCGAAAATTTGCAGCATAAACGGCTGTATCTTTTAATTGCGTTGACTTCAAAGCTTGATTTTTTTCACAGCTCCAAGGGACAGTAGACCTGAGTAATTGATATGAATTTCAGCTTGATACCTCCATGCGTTCCTGAGAAAAAGGGTCTTGACACACAGACGGACGGACAACAAAGTGATGATCCTATAAGGGTTCCGTAATCCGTTTTTTCCTTAACTACTATGAATTGAGTATCAAGTTAAACTAGTATGCGTTATACTCAAAACATTTAACTATTTGCTCATTTTAATCTAGTGATTTATTTCACTGAGCTTTATTGGGTACTTTTGTTCAAAATATACAGACAGTATAAAGGTAGTAAAGATTAAAGGTATCAAGACGGTAACTGCGCGCAATTAATTTAAGGGCCTCGTAACAGTTACGAGCCCTTTTGTTTAGGGTAAAAATAAGGTATGTTACTCCATTTGAACTTTGAAGGTGTTATTAAGAAAATTGCATTAATGTATTTGTTTGTTTGTTTTGTTTTAAATTCTTTATTGCACATACAATTAAAATGCACAAAGGCAACCTAAATACCTAGAGATATTCTCTTTCAGTTAACCTTTGCTGTAGTGGGGACAAGGTTAAAATAACAGTGCGTATCTACAATATAAATCTAATGTAGGTTAAGAATAAAAGGTTAGTTCTTCATTCATAAGCATCGCCTTTTGGTTCAAATTTAGGTTATGCAATTGCAATGCAATTCTCTACATAATTGCATCAGGTACGTACAAAAAATAGATAGGTACTTAACGGATATCTAGTTGTTAAACCGATTTTAAGCAAAAATTTAACATTTTACTTGCTAATATTATTTTGTACTACCTGATGCCCGCGACTTCGTCCGCTTGGATGGAGGTTTTTTGGTTGCCGCGGGAACTCCTTAATTTTCCGGGATAAAAAGTAGCCTATGTGCTATTCCAGACTATAATCTATCTCTGTGCCAAATTTCATCCAGATCCGTTCAGCCGTTCTGGCGTTATTGAGTAACAAACATCGATCCATCCAAAATTTCGTATTTATAATATTACGAGCGAATGCCCGCGACTTCGTCCGCGTGGTTTGAGGTTTTTTGGTTCCCGCGGGAACTCCTTAATTTTCCGGGATAAAAAGTAGCCTTCGTCCTTCCCCGGGATACAACCTATCCCTGTACCAAATTTTATCAAAATCAGTTGAACAGATACATTTGTTTGATTCCCGCGGGAACTCTTCAATTTTCCGGAATAAAAAGTAGCCTATGTGCTATTCCAGACTAAAATCTATTTCTGTGCCAAATTTCATCCAGATCCGTTCAGCCGTTCTGGCGTGATTGAGTAACAAACATCCATTTGAGGTTTTTTGGTTCCCGCGGGAACTCTTTAGTTTTCCGGGATAAAAAGTAGCCTATGTGCTATTCCAGACTATAATCTATCCCTATGCCAAATTTCAGCCAGATCCGTTCAGTCGTTGGGGCGTGATTGAGTAACAAACATCCATACATCCATACATCCATCCAGACATCCATCCAAACTTTCGCATTTATAATATTTATTTGATGATAATTAGTATAGATTCGATTGATCTGTAGCAGCAGCAGTGGTCTGTAGGATTGAGACCAGAAAATAAAATGACCAATTTCTTCTGGTGCTTTAATTCCAAAGATTTGACGGTAGAGGTTTCGATTCCTGGATCAAATAAGCAAAGCTCAAACATAAAGTTTCAATTTGCTTCGGTTCGGGCAACGTGCGGCGCTTTTAAAAGTTGTTTAAACTTTTTCAATACTTCTAGCCTTACTTATTCTGAAGTACCTACACAGAAAAACAAACGTTATAGGTATATTTTTTTTAAATTTCACCATGTAACACAGGTTTACCATTACTGTACCATTTATAAAGTTTTGTAAAGTTTTAAGAGACAGATATTACTAGCAAGTTCTAGTCAAGATCTTGTAGCTCGCACTCGACAAGGACTCTTACATTGATTTATGACTGACATTCTTAAAACGCTGTCATTTTATGGCAACCGTACTATTATATTGTAGTACGTTTCTTACTATTACTATTCTGTGCTCTTGCCAAAAAGTGACGGTATTACAAACAATATGTGACAAAAATCCAATAATCAGTATAAATGTCCTGGTGCAAGCGGCCCGAAGAACTGAATAAAAGTAAATTTTGTTTAAAACATCATGAGGACTTCAAGACTTCAAAACACAGTTCGACGATATTGAGCCAATTCTAAAAGTTGATCTTCGAAGTTCGAAATGCTGCATACATGTTGGTGCCGTCACGAAGCGACCACTAGTGTAGCATAGCATCGATGACTACACTGAAACTTTTTACATTTAAACGTGATATTATCATTGTTGCCTGAAAAACACATCTATTCTGAAAAACAGAGTTCTACTTTTTGAAACCCAAAACAGGACGCAATAACTTTATCGTGATAAAAGTCGGCATAACCCACCATTGTACCTACCTAATGTTCAATTGTTTATTTTACGGTTAGCAACATCGATATATAAGTAGGTACTAGATAGGCCCTTTCATAGGAAAAAAATTGGCTTCCGACCTGCAGAGCGCGTTCCACACCTGTATAGCCCTGTCCTTGTCCCCGCCATAGCGCTGTCTCGCTTTTCAGACTAGATGGCGTTAGTAAATGGCGTTAGTAAATTAGGTCCACATTCTATGTCGTTGGTTAGCAACAATAAAAATACTATAATCAAACCAGTAGCAACAGACACTCACGTTTGTTTGTTCAAGTTTTTAAAGAGATTTATTAAAGGCAAATAAATACTTTGTAGGGAGATAAAGGTAGAGCCTCGCGGGAAATTACTGCCAAAATCTCGCGCCTTCCAATAGACATCTTGCAGCCTCCTTTGTGCTTTGAATCAATTCCCGTAACTCATTTGCATATTTTAACAATATGCAAGGCGATGTGACGTTACAGTATTATAAATTCTCTTTTGCTATTTTGCGCTTATAATAATTATTAATGTGACTATCATAATATCACTTGAAAAAATCCGTTAAAGTTAAAGAACAATAGGCAACTTTGTGGATCGTGGGTCCAGTGTTGTATCACTTTACCTATCTTAAAATGAAGATCCAAACAATTTCAACATTTTATTATCTAGTTGTTGTGTAAGAAGAATATAAAAACCGGCCAAGTGCGAGTCGGACTCGCGCACCGAGGGTTCCGTACTCAAGAAGTAGGTATAATTACCTTTGTTAATGAACCGCAAAACTAACTTTGTTTGTAGAGGTTTACTGTTAATATCAAAAAAATACGTTTGTTGTATGGGAGCCCCCCTTTAATATTTACTTTATTGATATTTAATTATTTATTTTGAAAGGTAATATACAAGTTAATATTCTGTGAAAATTTGAACCGTCTACCTGTTACCGTTTTTAATATTGAGCAAAAAAATAAGAAAAAAACACGTTTATTGTATGGGGACCCCCCTTAATATATATATTTTTTTAATTTTTAGTATTTGTTGTTATAGCGGCAACGGAAATACATCATTTGTGAAAATTTCAGCTTTCTAGCTATCACGGTCTATGAGATACAGCCTGGAGACAGACAGACAGACAGACAGACAGACAGACAGACAGACAGACAGACAGACAGACAGACAGACAGCGGAGTCTTAGTAATAGGGTCCCGTTTTTACCCTTTGGGTACGGAACCCTAAAAAGGAATAATTCATTTGTTCTGTGTGCAAGACGGCTTAAGACATTTCCTTAGTTTTGCCATAGATTAATTATAATACCAAGTATAGATTGCTAACTCCCTTATAAAAAAAATTCTAGGATAATACTATCGTTAGATGGCGCTACCAGGCTCGCTCTTTATATGATTATAGTAAAATCGGTGAAATATCGTATTTTCTTGGTTCAATTTGTATTAATTATTTATATAAAATTATAAAAATACAAAAATTAATTTAAGCAAATAGCAAATTTACATTCAACTAATTTTAACAAACAGCTTGCACAGTTACGCCATCTCAGATTGTGCGAAGAACTACAAGGTACCGGCGACTTTAATGCGCATTTAGCGAGCTTTGATTGAATGTATGAAGTGAACAGTCTTATACTGGTTTATATATTGTCTTTGGTTTTGCATAGGTTATTGCCTGCGAAAGTCAAAATTTGCTGCCATTGCAAAAAAAACAGTATGCCGTCGGGTTTCCTACAAAATTGGACTTTTCTTGCCGTCCGTGCAATTTATTCATTAAGGTTTAAAAATTAAAATAATTTTTTTTTTGTTAAAATCCATTTATTGAAAATAATACAATAGAACTTAAAGCTAGCTAACCTAACCTAATTACTATACACAAATAATGCCCGCGTGGAATGGTGGACCTGCATTTACGCGCTGGACAGCCAGGCTGATCCTTTGTGCAAAAATAAGCTAGCCCTTCTGTCACCAGATGAGGCAATTAACCGCGGTGAAATATCTCGCAAAACTTTTTTGTCACTAATTTTAATCAATTGTTAAAATGTAATATCGTACTTCGTAGGAAAGCTAACCGGGTCACTAGTTACCATACAACCAGCTAATAGTTCGCAGCCTACATATATGTCCCAGTTTTGTCAAAATTTTATCAAAGAAAATACATATAGCATAACTTTTGTCAGAAAACGACGTTTATTTTCAAACTCGCGCTACCGTAAAATAAAATTGACTGAACTCACTTTGTAACTTTTTATGCGTTTTTAGAGGTGAGTTTTTGTCAAAAAGGCAATAAAGGTGAACTTCAATGACTTTTAAACTCTTTTGTTGGTAAAGCAAACTGTTTGGATGAATTTATAATGATGAAACTCGGTCTTCGGACAAATACGGATATCATACACTACTACATTTAACTAATATAATTATAAAAGATGATATTTACGACTTCATCCACATATATTTATGAATCCCAAAGAACTCTTTGATTTGCTGGGATAAAAAGTCTATCTCACCAGATATTCAATTAAAAACTACACGCAAAACATCACATCGTTCCTTTGCATGACTTTGTTGCAGCGTGATTGCAGGACAATCCACACACAAACAAACTTACTTTCGCATTAATTATAATAATATGGAGAGATTACTATGGACACTTTAGTATAGAGCGTGAAAAAGAAACAGTCAGAAAGATGGACAGACAAACACACTTTCATATTATTTTATAATATGATATTTGTATCTATAGTTTTACTAGATTAGAAAAATGTATTAGTATTATAATCATGAAACGATGAAATTAGATATACTTAATTGAAATAGATAATCAATTGTTACGACCCTCGTTGACATAATTAAGGTGGTGGAAGATTACACCAGGTAATTCAACTGACAATACATGCATGTAATTCAAAAAGAAATAGACGTGATAGAGGAGCGTTAGCTTATCGCCCACATATTATGTCAGGCGAGACCATAGACATCGAGTTTTTTCGCTACGGCGAGACATAAGTGCACAATTTTATAAAAAAGACGTACCTACTGCATGTGCATAGCATTACAATTTAATTACCTAGCGTTATCAACCGACGTCAAAAAAGGAGGAGGTTCTCAATTCGACTGTATTTTTATTTTTTTTATTTTTATGTTTGTTACCTCAGAACTTTTGACTGGGTGGACCGATTTGGATGATTCTTTCTTTATTTGAAAGGGCATAACTTCCCAAGTGGTCCCATATAAATTTTATCGAAATCGGTCGAGCGGTTTTTAAAATATCAATAATAAAATAAGTACTTTGTATAGCTTGTGCTTGTTGTTGTAAAGTTGGCGCGGGAGTTTGAAGTCGGTTGTTTAAAAAGATTTTTTTATATTAAATTATTTTGGATGTAAGTTTGGAATAAGGATTGTTTAGATTGTTTATTTCATAAATCTGCTTTCATAAATCATAATTCTTTTTTATTGCTTTATTCAGTTACTAGTTGATGCCCGCGACTACGTCCGCGTGGATTGAGGTTTTTATTGAGGTTTTTTAGTTCCCGCAGGAACTCCTTAGTTTTCTGGGATAAAAAGTAGCCTGTGTTTTTCCAGACTATAATCTATCTCTGTTTTTTAGACCTAACCTTATTCATTTTGTAGACCTAAGTCTTACTTTGTAAAATTTTGTGAAACAAATTTTTTTTTTATTTTTTTACTTATTCTGTGCCATATTTCATCCAGATCCGTTCAGCCGTTCAGGCGTGATTGAGTAACAAACATCCATCCATACATCGATTTAAACATCCATACATCCATCCATCTAAACTTTCGCATTTATAATATTTATTTGATATTTGATTTACTCACGTTATTCGTCATGAGTTACGCTAACTTATAAGTGCAACGTACCTATGTTCTTACATACAACATACTTTATAAGTTTTTATAAATGAAAAATTTATTACCTAGAATTTATGTTACCTTTATTCCATATATCATGAATTATTCTTAAGCACGGTTACCTGAAAATTCAATCTCCGAACAATGGGATCCTATTAGCATACAAAAGGTTTCACATATTTTACGCAAATCCGTTATATTTCGAGTTATCCTCTCACAAAAAGGCAAGGCTTCTGACCTGTGAAACAAATTCTACTTGAGGCTGAATTTTCTAACAACGTGTGAGGATTCGATTGAAATATTGTTTAGAAATCGACGGCGATAGCAATACGCTTTTACTCATTTCAGGTCAATAATTTATTGGTTTATCTATTAATCTGTTTGTGATAAACTAGAACCGCTATCAGAAGTCTAAAACGTTTATCATAAGTCTATCTAAAATAAAATATCATCGATATCGCGTCAAAAACTAAACAAATATCCTATGACCTTTAAAAAACATTCGAATGCTTTCATTTCCAGGATAAATTTTATCCTATCTCCGTCTCTATGAAGCAAGATATACCTATGCCAATTTTCGTCAACATCGGCTTAGACATAACGAGCTGAAAAAAAGGTAACATATGGACACTCTATCGCATGTATAATATTCTATTTATTTCTATATAGATTTTCTATTTATATATAACTGTGGTACACCCGAATAATATGCTGCATCTCACATACGCATTTTCAGACACATAAGTGCGTTGCATGGACTTTTGTGGCTCTATTGGTTTTATATAATGCTCGTCATATGGTAGGTATAATAATAACTAATTAATAACATTTCCTAAAAGGAGAAATAAATGGTTGTACACATTTTCTAAATTTGCTCGTATTTATTATGCTGTGAAATCTATTCACAACATAAACATAATAATTAATAAATACAAGCTTTCGGCTCAAATGAATAATAATTGATCTACCTGTGATCTGTCGATAAGTTGCTTTGCAACATAGTTACTTAACAAAAAGGTCAATACAACTTTTCAATAATAACAGCTTTGCTAAGTAACTTATAGACAGATATAACAGTTTTTTTTATTAATTTCGACCGTATATTTATACGTCAATTGTAGGTTATAGCAGAGTGAACGAAGGCACTCCGTAAAGCACTAGCCAAATTTTGACAGTAATGTTACTTCTAACTTTTGAAGGCGGCGCAAGTAAGTGTGACACAAGGAGGGTTGGGATCAGAGAGTTGCTAACTTAATTCATTACAAGGAGCCGTGTTTGAGTTTCGTGAACACTTTGTTTTAGAAGCTTGTATGTTGCCGTGAGCCTAAAATGTCTGTATTACTTGAGAGACGTTTCCTTCCTAGTGTACCTATCGCGTTTAGAAATCTCTTAGAGGGCTAGATTTTTAACTTCTAATAATATTAAATAATTAGGTTCTTTCTTTTAGTACACAGACAAATAAGCTCACACAAACACACACACACACACACACACACACACACACACACACACACACACACACACACACACACACACTCATTAAAAAACTTAGTATAGTTATGCTTCCGTTTTAGGTTTTAGTTTTGTTATATCTGTATTACTATTTCGGAGGTGGGCGTTGGCGGCTGAAACGCAGTTTATACTTTTTTAGTCTTCACCGTTCATAGAAATAAGACCAAATGTTATAGTTTACAGAAAAATAAATAAATTTCATTTCAAATAAATTAATAAATTTCATTTCATTTCATTTCATTTTAGCGGTTTATATATAGGTACTTACAGTGTTTGTAAGGGTATAGTATACGGTATGAATACAGTTCATTTCAACCAATTTTCGGTTCACTAATGAGCACGAGTCTCCTTCCAGAACGAGGAATGTTTAGTCATAGTCCACCATGCTGGCCAAATGCAGTTTGGCAGACATTAGTCACCTTGGAGAATATTATGAGGAACTCCTGTGGCTTCCTCACGATTTTTTCCTTCATTGTTAAAGCAAGAGATATTTAATTTCTTAAAAACGAACATAACTTCGAAAGTTAGAGGTGCGTGCCCGAGGATGGAACCCCTGACTACCCAAATAGGAAGCCGGGCGTTTGACCACTTAGCTATCACCGCTGTTATAGGTACATTTCATCATCATCATCAGCCGACAGACGTCCACTGCTGGGCATAGGCCTCTTGCAAGGATTTCCACACGCCGCGGTCTTGCGCCGCCTGGATCCAGCGATTCCCTGCGACTCGCCTGATGTCGTCCGTCCACCGAGTAGGGGGTCTGCCAACGCTGCGCTTCCCAGTGCGAGGTCGCCATTCCAGCACATTGGGACCCCAACGTCTGTCGATAATATATAGGTAAAATTATAGTTGTATATAAATAAATGTAAATAATAACTAGCTGACGCCCGCGTCTTCGTCCCCGTGGTTTAAGTTTTTTTGATTCCCGCGGGAACTCCTTAATTTTCCGGGATAAAAAGTAAGCCTATGACACTCTCCAGGTCCTCAACTATACCCATGCCAAAAATCACGTCGATCCGTTGCTCCGTTGCGGCGTGACTGAAGGACAAACCAACAAACAAACACACTTTCACATTTATAATATTAAGTATGATACTTAAGTACTTAGATTCACAGCAAAGCATTCAATAAGCGTTGCAGAGCTTTTCGTTTATACAATAAAAGCTTGGATAACGCACGACAGTAGAGTACCTGACCAACAACTCCTAGAAGTTTAAATAGGTACAATGTAGTAGCTGTTCGGAGCTCTTTATGTTGTTCAGACATAAAAATGGAATTGTAAAGGAGCTCGTTTTCTGATATAAAACGAAAGAGCTAATTACGATATAGCTTTAGCGATGATCAGTGCATAATTTTATTTCATATAGGACATACAACTTTACAAGTGTCTCTTTTGTTACGACATGTTAAGCCAAAACTTCGACCTCTTAATCGGAGGGTTCGATCTTAATTAAATATATCACTTGTTTAATAATGGTGAGAGAAAACATCGTGAGGAAGGTACTTACTATATAAATTAAGTACTTACTAATTAGTGATTAAATGAACTAACAAAGTGTAGTTCTATCATAATTATATGAGTCGCTTCATTGGAAGATATAATAAAAAGTACTTAAATATTATAATGATAATATTATGACCCATCACCTATTTAACTCTTACGGCCGGTTTCTGAATTGAGAATTTCATGTTGAGTCTGTCTCAAATACTACTTAAGAACAAATTAAGCAATATCAATTCAGAAACAAAAATTTGCTTAATTAGTCCTTAAGTAGTCTTTGAGACAGACTCAACATGAAATTCTCAATTCAGAAACCGGCCGTAGTCATCTATTAGTTGCAAGTGGTATATCTACGTCCTTAACTAGCTAAATGCTAAAACATTTCAAGGAAATTGAAAGCTTCAATACTGAACTATAACGAATAAAGTGGAAATTCTCTGCACCTCTAGGCTACATTATTAAGTTTAATAGACTTTTGGGCACCGTACTATCCGTTTACGCGTTTAGCGAACCGAACAAGGTACTTACAAAGCTTGTTCGTTCACAAAGTTTTTGTTCAAACAATACACACTTTATAACAGACTATTTTGGAGAGTTTGTTTATAATGTGACCTACATATCGAACTGATCAACCCAAAAAATAAAATCATACTTCATACTAATCCATACTTCCATACTAATATTTATAAATGCGATAGTGTGTTTGTCTGTCTGCTACGCTTTAAAAGCTCATCTTTTCAACCGATTTTAATGAAATTTGCTATAGAGATAGGTCGTATCCCGGGAAAGGCTAAGACTATATAGGCAAAGCTTTTTATCCTTCGCGAAGTCGCGGGCATCATCTAGCATGATAAATGCGAAAGTGTGTTTGTTTCTTGGTTTATTAGAATGTTGGTTTGTCCTTCCACAACGCTGAAACACAGCAACGGATTGACGTGATTTTTTGCATGGGTATAGTTGAGGACATGGAAAGTTACACAGGATTGATTCCGAAAAATTAAGGAGTTCCTGTGGGAAATTAAAAAAAATGTTCCACGCGGACTAAGTCGCGGGCATGAGCTAGTAATTTATTATTGTATTATTTCTTTCATACAGGAACTATCCTTGTTAGTTCTAAGTTTTTTTCTAGGGATACAACAATTTTAATTACGAGATAATAAGTATAATTACGTGTTTGAGAATCTCATTATGCAACACAATGCAGGCAAGTGTGACAGCTTCAAAATATTGGAAATCGATAAATGACTACGAAACGCGTGAAGCGCATTCAGAAAACGCTCAACAGTTATTTAATTTCACGTCCAGGGAGTCACAAGCCGGTACGTGCCGCCCCATTATTCAGTGCACATGTCCGTAATAATTGGTTAGTGTGCAACGTGTCTCATTAGCTACAGTCTGCTGTCGATGTACCTACCTAAGCTTTATTTTTATCCACATCATACCCCTATTCAGTTTCTACCCGGCATCTTACCGGAACGCTAAATCGTTTAGCGTCACAGCGTCAATTGACTTTGCCGGGGATCGAACCTGAGACCTCCGCACGTTAAGAGAACAGCGCTCAACACTGCGCCAGGGAGGTCGTCAAATTCCCGGGGGAACTGCTTAATTTTCCGGGTCAAAAATTGCCTTAGGGTATGTCCTTCCCCGGAACGTAATCTTACAAAATTTGTTGAAAATATGGGCCGTTAAAGCGTAGGTAGCAAACAGACAGAAACACTTTCGCATTTATAATGTTAGTATGGAAGCTAACATTATAAATGCGAAAGTTAACTAGTGGTTCGCCCCGAACTGAGACCTCGCGGCGCCATCTATTGACATCATTGTGAAGTTCTGTTGCAAATACTAAGGCTCATTAAATATTAAATAATTTCGTTTCCATATAATATTTATCTAATTTTAGTATTTGTTGTTCAAGTACAGGATATAATTCAAATAATTGATCAAGTTTCAGGCTCAGCATTTCAAAAAGTTTTAAAGTTCTGAGGTCAACTTTGGACGTTAGAAAATCTCCACTTTGAAAGCCCCCCATTTCATCAATTTTAGGGGAAAAAATTAAGAAAATATATTTTTGGAATCTATTCCTAATTATCTTTAAAATGATACACCGCAACCCTATGTAACGCTATAAAAATATTTTTTCTTCATATTCGCTTCTATGAGAGCCCCCCTGAAATAAAGATTTTTATTACTTTTTAAGCCATATTTGGCGGTAGGCCATCGGTTTATATGTATAAATAATTTTTAAATTTGATGTAATTACGTTCAGTTATTCAGAAGTTATAAGGCTCCGACGGACGGACGGACGGACAAGTGCAAATTCACTCAAGTAGACTCAGAGACCTTCGCTTCGCTCGGTCGATAAATATTTGTGATTGACCAGCTAAAATATATGGCCATTTCCGTGTGTTCTTACTGGTTACTCCCTATAGTAGGAGCACAAGGACTAATAAATATGTCCTTAGGATAAATTTTATAAGTTCTTGTTCCTTAATTGATCATGTCATGCTAAAACGTAAGTAACTATAATATTTTAATCTGTGCTATTATAATGAAACGAAAGTGTCTGACTATTTGGATTTTGGTACGACGTTTGCACGACTTATCCGCTTAAAACTGATTTCGAATTAAATTCGGTACATCGCTTGCACGCTGGAGGCTGCCAGGATTTTCAAAAATCTTTACAATATAGTCCGGGAGTAATATTTTTCGTGAATATCCACATCATCCCATATCCACAAATGCCAATGAATTTAGTCTGGTTTAAAGAATGGTGTTATTTCAGTGCAATATTTTAAACTCCTTTGAAACAAAATAGCTCGGTGCTTGTGAATTAAAAATAAATCCGATCGAAATGTGAATTCGATTGAGTTACTCTATGTATCATAATGTTACAATGGTTTCAGAGCCACCTACAACATCAAATATTTTTACTTAATTACTAGTTTACTACTAATTTTATTTGTTTAGATTTTTGATCAATCTCTTTAATTTTCTGGGATAAATATTAGCTTATGTCCTTCCCCGGGATGCAGTTTGTCTTTGTACCAAATTTGGTCAAAATGGTTTGAATTTATGGGCCGTCAAAATGAAGCAGAGACAGACACTTGTAAAAATTTTTAATGGTATTTTCTTTTGTTTTCGTGAGTAAATTGGACACAATTCTTGTAAAATTCATTTTAATCTAAAATTGAGTTCAGTTTGTAATCATTTCGTGATTTTAATATGAATAACTTTTAACTCAATAAGCTCCATGTTTTAAGTCATTTACATAAATACGATGGCTCACTTATTAAAGCTTTTAAGGCCGGGAGATACTTGATTGCGCTCAGTTTTGTTAATGCGCTCCTCAACGGGTGCTCAAATATTGTAAGGAAGGAAGCTTTAAATACATTACACTTCTCTGTCGAGAACTTTAACATGTAAAACGTACCTAACTATAAATTCTTCTAGGAGTCTATATTAAGATATATCAATTTAAAAGTATATATATAAAAGTTAATGTTCGATTTAATGCCTTTTCCTAACCTACTCGTATGCATACGCACATTGTTCGACTCATTGAGTTGAAATAGTGTGCAGTTGTTGTACGTCATTTCAACGCTTTCCGCGCATAAAAATTAGGATGCTCAACATACATACAACATACTATACCAACATCCGATGTTGGTATAGTTCCATACGCAGCTACCTAAGGAAGGAACTAAATAAAGTCAAAATAAGGTCGAAAGCATACTTCGACATACTAAAAATTTTTGTCTGGCGGATAAAAAAACCGCTATATTCACTTTCGCGAGAGTACAAAACATCGTTCATTTTGTTCCTTTAGAAATATGTTTTCTCTTGACCGGTGCCTACTATGATTTCGCTCTAAGGGCTACGCACTGGTAACACGCACTTCTAACGCGACAGTACAAAGTTTCGCGCCAATCTTTTGTCTTGACTAGTGTGTTTTAATAAAAGCCACTGAGAACCCAATTAAGTAAAATATTAATATAACAAAAACATCACGTTACAACCATTTCATGCAATGAAACACGCAATGAAAGAATTTGCCGTCCACATTGTCGCAATGTACATGCAATGTAACAGAATTCTCATAATGTGGACGCCTTGCGCACACGAACCGTGCACACTACGCGCACGAACGGCATTTCAACTGGTGCGCGACGCGATCTGCCATTTGTCGGTTTTTTACAGAGTGTCAACCAGAAACATCAATACAAAAAAGCGAACATTAACTTTTTTCTCTCCAGCCTGTTTCCAGTCTGGATGTAATGAGATTAAATAGGTACTATTTCCAACATGTTTTAGCTCTAATGGTTTGTTGGTAACTCGCATTTCAACTTTAAGTACAAACTCACACGGGTCAGCGCCGCAATAGGATTACCGACAGCACTCGGACCCTCGGCTTCCTCTCGTAATTCAATTGTATTGTCAACAAAACTCTTTTTAAAAGCTTTCAACTTTAGGTTCAGATGTTAGGTTAGGATCCTTTATAATAGATGGGAGAAAAGCGAAACATAGCGCCAGAGATATTTGACAACTTTTACTCAATGCTCACGGTACTGCGAGACATGCGACTTTTGCGAAAAAAATAGTGTAATCATGTAAATTATGTACATAGTGTGGAGCAAATTATCCGAGCACTCGTAATATGATCCGCTCCCTTTTATAGCTATCCTGCTAAGATTTTACTTTATATAAGTATAAAATGAAAATATTGATAATCCATACTTATTATTCTATATACTAATATACTACTTATAAACTCGTATGTATATGTCACCGTTAGATTGTAATCTATCTAGCGAGATTGTAAACTGTCAAAAGATTACAATTTAACGCATTATTTTTTGGTAGATTGTAATCTGCTAGGTATAGCTAGGCAATAAAGCTAGTCGACCCCAACAATAATTCCTCAGACGGCGAAACTTTACAATATGATAAAGTAACGTATATTAAAAATATCCAATAAAAAATCCTAAAGAAAGTAAGGGTCTTTATGCTATACCTAATTGTTAAAGCGGAAGGTACACTATCGCGTAAACGCAGTTTAGGTTTGATAATAAATCGGTTTAAATATCGATGTTCTGCATGATTATTTCGTTTGATATTTCGGTTTTGATAATTATTGGTTCATACCATACTACAACCCCGCCAAGTTTCAACGACTGAGAATTTAATGCGGGGGTCTCCATACAACAAAGCGCCCCATTGCCTAGACTAGTATATTAACCCGATGATTATTTAAGTCGAACCCTAACCTAACCTACAAGAAAGAGACAAGAAAACGTAAACACAATGAATATTAAAAAAATTTACACTCCGTTTCACAATCTGTCGACAGTTTACAATCTAACGAGATAAAAATCTGACGGTTATTGCAATTTTACGGTGACTTATATAAATAATATAACATGCGAAAGTGAGTCGGTGTCAGTCTGCTATGCTTTCACGGGCCATCTTTTTTAAAGATTTTGATTTGGTAATTGGTATAGAGATCCCGGGGAAGAAAATAAGCTAATTCTATCCCGGAAAATTAAGGATTTCCCGTGGGAAAAAAACAATCCACGCGCACAAAGTCGCGGTCATCATTTAGTGTATTATAATACAGTCGAATAAAATCAAAGAAATAAAATGAGGCAGGTATTATATTGTAGATTCGATATCTAAATCCAATAAATTAATAATTTCGCTGACGAAATAAATACGGTAAAGTGGTTAAACAAGAGTAAACACTCCGTAAGGATTAGCAATTAAGTTTGCTCTCTAAATTCGCTGTAGCTGTATATTTTGAAATACGAAGTTGTTTGCTGAAGGAATTAAAATTAAAAGACCGCTCGATGAATCTAAGAAAATGGGGATTCGGATTTGAGTTAGAAATTCTCGGTTTATTCAGCAAAATGTAGATAGCCAACAAAGAATCCATCCATGAAATAATTCAATTAAGTTTATTAAATACGAGATATTTTATCACATGATGCCCATGAGTTCGTATGCATTAATATTGCTTTTTAAAATAACCGTGGGAAGTCTCTACGGTTTTTTCGGGATAAAAATTAAACCATGTGGTCACCGGGATGCAACCTATTTATAGAACAAAATTTCGTCGAAATCGGTTGAACAGATGGGTCGTGAAAAGGTAGCAGACGGATAGACGCGCACGTTTACTTGGAGCTGCACAGTCCTACGTGACACGACGAGACGTATTTCCCATTCTCATATTCCCTGTGTGTGTTTCGCCAAGAGGATATAGGAGAGGAGGCATTTCACTTGCGGTAGCGAAACCCCAACGCCTTTACTTCAGTAGCATAAAAGCGAAATTATTTGTTTCGCTATCATATACGAGGGTGTGCTAAGAACGTAAAGGAGCTAACGATAGTTGTCTGAGCGTGCATCTACGAGTACTGAATTAAAGTGATCTTATTTGGTGCAACTACGCGATTGAGACGTTTAGGTAGCTGTATTCACACTACGCGTGCTGCGAATGTGCAATGTTTACATGTTCTTAGCTTTGACTAATTATTACTTGAAGCGCTGTGGTTTTACTCTAATTGCAATTTAGCTTATACGCTTATTCAATAATGTTGTTAAATTATACTGTAAAACCTTGGTGCGACCTAAGGGTCTTTACAGACGCGCCAGAGCCGCACAATAGCGTGGTTATATTATTGTCGCCGTTGAAAACGTGGAGCTCCATTCACGTTTGCACATTTGCAGTTGCGTTAAATTACAGAATTGGCTGGAGTTCATTTCTATATCTTGGCTACAAACGCTTGCCCCATGACACTTGTATATACAAGACGTAATTAACGACAACACGTAGTAATTTATTGCTGCGACGAAACTTTTCACATCCGACCACTGCCTTGCAACATTTTTGCAACTTGGTATGGTTGTGGTGTGGTCAAACTAAGTAGACACTAAGTGGATAACTCTGTGAAAAACATAGTGTACCATAATTAAGCAATACAATCGGATTAGACTGCATTAATTTTACTAATTATGAGGTGCATGAAATTATACGGCTGTGTGAAATGGTTATCGCACAATTTCATGTGCTAGGTATATTATCCTGTTTTAGTATCTAATCATTTTACACAGGTATTAAAATTGACATTTATTTCCTGTGGTCGACATCATGCCATAAGTCTTCTAATATGAGCAGTTTTGTTAGACAGCTTTTTTCCATTTTCAGTAAAAGTCATATTAAAATGGTCATGATTATGGTCTACGCGGCGAAACCAATTAGAAGTACTTATAGACTGCCATAATACTCGTATAAGGTTAGCCCGCTACCATCTTAGACTGCATTTTTAACCGACACGTAAGAGCGCAGCCCAGGGCTAACTTGTATCAGAGTAATCAAATAAATATTATAAATGCGAAAGTTTGGATGGATGTATGGATGGATGTTTGTTACTCAATCACGCCCCAACGGCTGAACGGATCTGGATGAAATTTGGCACAAAGGTAGATTGTAGTCTGGAATAGCACATAGGCACTATCCCGGAAAATGATAGAGTTCCCGCGGGAACCAAAAAACCTAAATCCACGCGTACGAAGTCGCGGGCATCAGCTAGTAAATAAATAAAAAACTTGTAGCGTGCCTATTTCCATTGATTTCTAAGACTCAATCGAATGGAGTTCCGCATGCGTTTTTCCGCTCAAAGGAAATCCGCAATATTTACCCCAGGACTTATACCGTTTTAGCTTCGAAATTCGAGCGTACGTCTCGTGTTCAGCGACGGGCATGTATCGGCTGCCTGAAAACAATATCAGTTCAGTCGGCCAGAAAGTGCCATTGTCCGATTAGATTAGTAATCGACAGGAATAGCTCCCGCTAGATATCGACTGTGGTAAATGCATCGATGGCAGATAGGTATTAATATGGAAACAGCTGCGTTGTGGGCGCATATCGATTTTGGAATAGGCATGGAAGATCTAACGATTGGACCGAGAATAGGAGTTGCCTACCTGCGTCTAAAATGTAAGCCTTAATGCCGCACCTAGAGTTGCTTAATCATTACTTAAGTAACTCCTGAGTATATATTTTGTATTGAAATCTATACTAATGAATTCCTAAAGTACTGTGACACTCAGAGTTGCTTGAAACTCCTAAGTAAAGATTTTGTATTGAAATCTATACTAAGGAATTCCTAAAGTACTGTGGCACTCAGAGTTGCTTGATACTCCTAAGCATAGATTTTGTATTGAAATCTATAATAAGAAGTTTCTTGAGTAGTGATGAAGCGACTCTGAGTGCGGCAGTTAGTGTTTTTGCTCCATCATGTTACCGATTTAAGTCCGGCTCCGAAACAAATAACAACGAGTTTAATATGAAGTTACTTAATGAATACTTAACTATCTTCTCACATAGTATCTAAGCATTAAATGCATTTCCATTAAAGGTAGCTACGGCAAATTGGCCGAGGATCTAAACCTGTTTTGTTTAAATAAACAATTAAGTTTTAGCGAACAGCTCTCTGGAGTTTTAATATTAAAAAGAATATACCGAGGAAGTTATGCCATTACGTTTACTAAAGAAATAAAGACACGCTACCCCGAAGACTACTAAACTTATAGCGAGGGAGATATCATATAATTATCACTAGAGCGTGCAATGTTCCGCAAAACTGAAGTCGCAGGCATCATTTATTACTAATTAGTATACTTATACAATGCCCGTGATTTCTTTTTAGGTTCTTTTTCTGCTGCTGCTGCTGCTGCAACTGCTGTTTTATTTGATATTTTAGTTTTTTTGAAAATCCTGTTCTCTTTGATTATCCGTAAAAAAAAACTTGTGTCTGTCTTCGAGTAGCAAGCTATTCCTCAAGTTAGTAATCGCTCAAGTAAAATCAGTAAGCAGATAGGCAGTACAAAGGCAGTAGACATACAAACACAATTTTTCATATATTATAATATTAGCTGATGCCCGCGACTTCGTCCGCGTGGTTTAAGTTTTTTTTAAAGTGGCCTATGTCACTATCCAGGCCCTCAACTATATTCATGCCAAAAATCACGTCGATCCGTTGCTCCGTTGCGGCGTGATTGAAGGAAAATCCAACAAACAGACACACTTTCGCATTTATAATATTAAGTACTAGCTGATGCCCGCGACTTCGTCCGCGTGGTTTAAGTTTTTTGTTATTCCCGCAGGAACTTCTTAATTTTCCGGGATAAAAAGTAGCCTATGTCACTCTCCAGGTCCTCAACTATACCCATGCCAAAAATCACGTCAATTCGTTGCTCCGTTGCGGCGTGATTGAAGGACAAACCAACAAACCAACAAACCAACAAACCAACAAACAAAGTGACGTTTACTAAATATAAATGGTTCCAGGTTATGACGTACTTTTTGAAGCATTTACCTCATACAAGCTTCCCTTAAATGTATAGAGAGGCTATTGAAGGTTGTGCATGAGGATAGCTCTTCTATCTTGCATGGCTTAACTCTACCCTGCTCGTAACAGCTATGCTAGATGTACAAAATATAATACCAGTACCCAGTTTAATCGCCTGAAGATGTTATTCAGCAGCAGGAGTATATTTAAACATACCAATTTCTGTGTAAATACTGTATGAGGGGTTTTGTTAAAACTTACGAGTAGGATTACGATGTAGTTCGATTATTTTAAATACGCTTAATTCGGTTGTGAGTTGGTAGTGAAAATAAAACTAATACCTACTAGCTTATACTGAGTGGTTATTGTTTGCTAATTGAGATTCAGTCATATCTGCCCGTATACCTACATTTGAATATATATAAAGTTAAAAGTACAGACTGAAGTTTAAAATTAATAATTTACTAGCTGATACCCGCGACTTCGTCCGCGTGGATTGAGGAGTTTTAGTTCCCGCGGGAACTCTTTAATTTTCCGGGATAAAAAGTACCCTATTATTTAATCCGGACTTCTAACTAAATTCTACTTCTAAATTTCAAAGCAATCGGTTCAGTAGTTACGGCGTGAAAGCGGAACAAACATACAAACAAACTCACTTTCCCATTTATAATATTAAGTAAGGATAAATGCGAAAGTTTGGTTGGGGATGGATGGATGACTGTAACACAATCACGCCAGCACGGATCTGGAATTCTGGATGAAATTTGGCACAGTGATAGATTATAGTCTGGAAATACACTTACTTTTTATCATGGAAAATGAATGAGTTCCGCGGGAGCCAAAAAACCTCAATCCACGCGGACGAAGTCGCAGGCACTAACTAGTTAATACTAATAGCCTCGCAAGCGCGACTTGTCCAGATAATACTATAAAATTATGTTCTAAGTACAACAGCTATTCAATAAAAAATGTCACTATAGAGATTCAAATTACTTTTCGAACATATTTTTTTTGGTTTTATTCTGGAATAGAATTCAATATTTTTCGAATGTACGAGAGTATTATTTTTGCTGTCGGCGGGCCACCAGTATTCGACCGGCGGGCCGCATGCGGCCCGCGGGCCGCGGTCTGTGCATCTCTGCTATAGAGTGTTCCCACTGCCTAATACAAACACAGACTGGAATAGTTCATAGAAGTTGATTGATATTCACTATATAGTAGTCGACCAATAACCTTGACCTTGACCTTTAAAAAATATCTAATTAAAATCAGCAAATTTAATACAATTTTTATTTTTGTATGTAAATATAAAACATCTGAATTTTAAATTCGTTGAACAAAAGTAATTGTTAAGTATTATGAATAGAAGGTGCCCTTAGGTTATTTATGGTATTTTTAAATCAACCCAGTATACATTTCATGATTTTCATTTTATAATACATTACTGGTTTGGACAGAAATTCGAAAGTTTGGTACATTCTAATATTAGACATATTATGTAGCCAAATTTTCGTACCCTTCTGGGCATACGTAGTTGGCGGATTAAATTAATACTTTTGTGAAGCAGGTATTTACTTACTGAAAACATTTGGAGCAGTTTACTCAATTCAGCGGGACCCAATCAAATCCGCTTTCCGACCAGCAATCCCTGAACTAACGTGTGTAATTAATGATTATCGTGTAACGCGCTTCGTTAGTGAACGCTGTTTATGTTTCTGATTACCGAGGTCCTATAGCAATGCGTGCAACACTTTTTTTATATATATAGCGAGCAAACGAGCAGGCGGGTCACCTGATGTTAAGTGATTATCGCCGCCCATGAACATTTGCAGCTGCAGAGGAACCGCTAATGCGTGGCTAGCTTTTGAGATTTTTGTTTATCCAACCTTGGAAGAGCCCCATATTATAATCATGAGGAACACAGAAGAAGGAAGCTGGTTCCATAATTTGCAGGCTTGCATATGGTACTATACAGTCACCTTCTCCGGGAGCACAGAATAGTATAACTATTACTTGCTAGAAGACTCATTCCTTTTCCAACTACGGAAAAATCAGTTTAGATAAGTGCTTTTTAAAAATAAACGATAAATTCCGGTTTTGTTTTAGTGGTAAAAATAGCTATTAAATCAAATATTGGTTTACCCAATGACCTGCCTTTATTATACGACTGCCTGAAAAAAGGAGTATATTGTTTTCAGGGTTAATTTATGTATGTATGTATGTATGTATGTATGTATGTATGTATGTATGTATGTATGTATGTATGTATGTATGTATGTATGTATGTATGTATGTATGTATGTATGTATGTATGTATGTATGTGAGTTTGTATATTTCACCATAACTTCTATACGCCTGAACCGATTTTGATAAATGAGGTATCTTTAGAATCCTTAGCTTATTCCGGGTGACATAGGCTAGTAAAATTTAAAAAAATTGATGGTTCCGCGTTAAAAACTGAAGTTGAAAAAAAATATCGAAAATAACATTAACTTTATAATTATCATCTAGAAAATGATGAGTAGATTCCAAAAATTCAATATCCAGTGATTCACAAAAAAATATAATTTAATAAATATGTGATTAAGATTCTAAAGGTATTTTTCAATGACTGTGGTATCGTTACGTAGTAGCAGTGGTAGCCATACTTCCATTCGAGGGGGATTTTTTATGACACGACTGCCCAAAAAAGGAGTGTTATGTTTTCAGGGTTCGTGTATGTAGGTATGTGTGTCTACGGCAGAGCAGTCGTATTTTTTAATAATTTTAATTATATTCACTTGTATCTACTGTGTAATACCTAAAGTGATTACCACATAACAAATCAATGTTATTTTAAACGGATTCCCAATTCTGTGGATTGTGGATTCCTACCAACCAAAAATAAGTTATTAGAAGTAAGTACTTTGTGTGGGGTACTTTGAATATCTTAGAAACACGGAACATCTTTGCAAAATAAAGTCGTTTGATAACAAAACTCAAACAGGCTACACTGTAATGAATCAAGTTTGTAAACTCTCCTACCTTCCTTGTATTGAAAACTTTTCCGATCTTTCCAATAAAGTAATCTTTGGCTTACTTCCCATGTAATAAGCATTTAATGTCATAAAGGATCTTATAAGAAATATAAGTACGTAAATTCTTAACTAAATGACTTCTTTATACCGAGGTTACATGTTGTCCACGATTGACTTTGAAGTTGAAATAAACTTTTGATGAGGTTAAGTCTTTATTACTGGAGTTTACGAGATAATACAATCACCGAAAGACTGAGGATGTCTCCAAAACAGTTTTAAAATGGTATTGTTGCTATACAAGATTTCAAAGCCTTGAAGACATTAGGTATGCTTTCGTATATCTATAGTTGTATATTTAGTATAAGACAGACAAAATTGTGACTATTTTTATTTCAATTAAAATACACCCGTTATAGTGCAATGGCAGTGCAGTTATCCCTTACTAGCTAATGCCCGCGACTTCGTCTGCGTGGTTTGAGGTTTTTTGGTTCCCGCTGGAACTCTTTAATTTTCCGGGACTAAAAGTAGCCTATTTGCTATTCCAGACTATTATCTATCTCTGTGCCAAATTTCAGCCAGATCCGTTCAGCCGTTGGGGCATGATTGAGTAACAAACATCCATACATCCATCCATCCATCCATCCATCCATACATCCATCCAAACTTTCGCATTTATAACATTTATTTGATTATTTGATTTGATTATTTGATTGATAGGAACTCAAGTATCAATCCATTCTCAATTATGTCGGCTCAATAAGCCTGTCTGATTAAATTGGCATTCGACAGGAATCACTTCCGACTATAGGTATCAATTGATTAAGATAAATTTATTACGTAGGTATAAGTAGGACAGTTTAAGGTAACAGAGCTATGCGACACATAATTCAGAATTAATGTACAAAAGCTTTTGACTTATTTTTTGTTTAAAACCCTTTATTTGCATCTAATTCACAAATGTGTAAGTTTTGTCCGCGTGTTTAGGTTTATGCACCGCGTAGGAATTCATTGTTTAAAAAATTGTAGACTAGACTATGACGTGAATAGGATTCAACCTGTCTGACAAAATTCCCCTCAGATAGACAAACAGATTACAAATTTTTTCACATTATGAGTCCAAGTAAACGGCTTAATTACCTACAGAAATCACAGACGGAATCAATTTATTACTATACCAAGTTGTTAAACTTACATGAAAAAGAAAATTATCTTTCACATGTATAAATAGAATGTTTCGAAATCATGCTGTAGATTCCTATACCAGTGTAGAACAAAATAATAGAGTCGTCTGTAGCAGACAAGAGTTTTGTAAAAAAGAAGCTGTATCTACCGGCAGTGAGCAGCGCCGATTGCTCACGCTGCTGCACGTTGGGCCGATTCATTGCGCCTGTTGTTTTACATTTCATTCGTCTGGGATGAAAAATTGAAAAAGCCTCGATTGGTTGCCATCAGCAATAGAACAAATAAGTTAGCTCGTTTGGTCTGCGACGATTTCAAAGGCACTTCGATGCTCTTCGTATTATACCTACCTGCACGCGATGTTTTTGAGGAAAGTCACACGCACTCTTATCTAACTTACTAATTATTTCTATCAGGTAGAGGTAAATTCTATGTCAAATAATAGCTTTGAAATTGATTTCAAATGCTTATTGTGGGAGACCCTACAAGTTTCTAAGTTTTGATGCTATAGTAATATCTATATCGTATTAATTCATAGACATTATTTCAAACCATGTTCATCGCCAGCCTACTGAGTACCCACTAGTCTCCTCTCAGGATGACAAGGAATTTTTCCATCACGCTGACTAAGTGTGGATTAGTAGTCTTCACACACTTTTGAGAACATTTTGAAGAACTTTCAGGCAGCTATTCTCACGATGTTTTCCTTCACCGTTACAATATAAGTATATCATCTCTTCATACATATGAATTATTATAATAATTTAATCGTTATTATGTTACTAAAAGCATCTGTCATAATCAATTGCTGTTCGATTTTTTTCATGGAGCTAGTGAATGGTCTAGATTCGAAGATTTATGAAAACAAGAAAAAAGTCTCGAAGGAAAAGTTATCTTTACTGCGATATCACTTCGCCTCGCATAATAAAATATGGAGATGAGTTACGGGAATTGATTCGAAGCACAAAGGAGGCTACAAGCTGCTTGTAGACAGCCAGATTTCGGCAGTAATTTCCCGCGAGGCTACACCTATATCTCACAACACTGAAGATATTTTGAATACCTACCTACAACAGCCCGAGCACAATCACCGACACCTCTATCACTTCCCCAAAACTTCCTTCCGTCAAAACTAAGTTGAGACAGCATTATTTATCCTTCAAATTACTATTTGTTGTTTAGCTCATAAAAATAATTATCTTCTTCTCATTTCTTTTGCTATATTATGTTTAATATTATTTATTTATTTTCCTCATTGTAATTCCAATCAGTTTCGTTTTCAAATAGGTATATCACTTGCCCCCGATATCTGTTCTGTCCTATAGAGTTACGGAAGAGATAGACATTCAAGCAATAGGGCCACAATTTGTGGGGTACCATTTCCATCATATTATTATTTTTGTAGGAAAATTTTATATTTTACTTACTCTCTCGCGACTGTTGCAATACTTTGCAGATGTAAAATGTTGTGCTTGGACTGCTGAAACAAACAAATTTTTAAGTCAAGTTATCTCACCTGCTTTCGCCCCGGATTATGAAACGAACTTTCATTTCTGAGAACGAAAATACCCTTTCAACCACGCTTTTAAAATGAACATCAATTGTGTTTTGTGAATGACGTTTCAATTTCATCCCTCGACTTTGGCCATACTTTGGCAAATAGACTGTTCCTTATTTCCTGATCTCGTCTTTGTTTCTGACCATTAATGCTCAATTAACTATGTTAAAGCATTGAATTATTTACTGTCTTTAATTAATTGTCACTTATAAATATCAAGATGATGCCCTCGACTTCGTCCGCATTGATTAAGTATTCTTTATTCCCGTGGGAACACCATAATTTTCCGAGATAAATGCCTATGTCTTCGAGATACAACCTATCTTTAAATCTACTTAATTTCATAAAAATCTGTTAAAAAGTTGTGACGTTAAAGCGTAGCATACAGACAGACTGATATTTTTTGCATTTATAATATTAAAATGGATTTTTTTTAGACGGCGTGGTAGGTAGATTTTAAAAATAAGTAAGTATCTCATTTTATAGCATTAGTAGACCTATGGAAAGAAATAGATTTCGAATATTTCCTTCTATTTCCAAACATTTCAACTCCACGCTCACACAGTTTCACAAAAGTGACATTCAAATAAATGGAAACCCTAAACTCCGCGAAACTAAACCTTCACTGGTTTAGGATGCAATTAAACTTTGAGGTTTGTTCTACTTCAGTTTATTTTCTTTGCCGGCTTAAAAAGTATCTTAAACTAGCTGACGCCCGCGACTTCGTCCGCGTGAATTTTGCTTTATAGGTTCCCGCGGGAACTCTTTAATTATATTTATTCTAGGATATAAAGTAGCTTATGTGTTATTCTAGACTATAATCTATCCCTGTGCCATATTTAATCCAGATCTGTTTAGCCGCTCTGGCGTGATTGAGTAACAAAAATCCATCCATCCATCCAAACTTCCGCATTTATATTATGTAGGTAACTTATTTTATAAAGGAACTGGATCTATGGGAACTATTCGGAGTGATTTATTTCATTGCCCCGGTTTCAGATAAGTGGCGATAGAAATCAAAAAATCTGCTCAGAACTTTTAGAACCGACTTCTATAACGGAAGAAGTCCTCGATTCGGCGCGTCTTTTTTTATCCTAGCGCTTTCCAGATTGATAAACGAACTACGCTGGGTTTTTAATTCGTGAGTGGGATTCGAACCTGCAACGGCAATACAAGTGTTGTATGAATCGACCATTGGTAATGCAATGGCGCTTTTACTTTCGCGCGGCTTTTACTTTCACCAACTTCTTAGATGGTATGACATCTACACACTTATTAGAGTAAATAATTCTAGCTAAAAGAGGATAGGCATGAACAGAACCCGACAGAATTGATTGAGCCATTCGAAGTTAAAGTCTAACCGACATTGTCTTCAGAAATGAATTAACGACCATAGAATCTTGACTGCACAGTAACTTGGATAAAATGTGGACCTCATTGTTATGAAACGGCCACAGAGGGCCCTGTAAACAGTAGGTAATATTTTTTCAAACCGTCGCTTCAGCATTTATCCGTCTGAAGTCAGTTTACACGCAGCCGCTGCGCTCGGTGAATTGAGCTTCGAAGTTCTTCAGCCATTTGAAATTCAGATAAAAAACGTGCCACGGGTTCGGAAAAAGCGCGCTGTGGCTGTAATAATTTTGCATTCTGAGAAGTTTAAAATCTTTTGACTGTATGGCAAGATTATTTAGGTATTATTAATAATTTTGGTTGGATTATTACTTTTCCCAATTATGATACACGCAAGAAAAAAAACTGGTTGTACCCTGCTTCAACCAAATAACATTAGCCCAAAAAAGTCCATATTTTAGATCCGTAGTAATTTATAATATACTTCCAAATATTATTACAGAGATCAAAGAGACAAAATTTAAAAGTAAATTAAAAGAATGGCTGATCCAAAAATGTTTTTATAGCATAAAAGATTTTTTAAATGAATATACCTCAATAATACGATCAATTAAATTAAATTAAATATAAAAATATGTTAATTAATATCTGAAATTTTATTATTACGTATATGTTTTGTGCAAAGATAAATTAATATGTAAAAAGATAAATAATTAGATATCAGATATTTATGTATAAATCTATACAGGTAATTATAATTATGTTATCATGTAGCAACACCCTGACAGGGCCTCATGTCCATGCATGCTAATCACTAATTGTATTAGGTATGTAATAATATAATGTATTAGTAAGTAAGACATGAAAGCTTAAATAAATGACTAAATAGTAGATTATTAACCAAGGGGATAAAGCAGTGTCTTCTGTCGCGGGTGACGATTTAAATCGCGAGCGTAACGAAGGACTCGAGGTTTACTCCCGAGCGTAGCGAGGGTGTTAAAAACTTAAATCACGAGCGAAGCGAGGGATTTAAGACGAGTCCTGAGTGTAGCGAGGGATTTAACTTCACCCAAGACTAAGACAGCTTTATCACCGAGGAAAATACTCTACTTTTCGTACCATTTGCGAAAAAATTAACACAATAATAATTTGAGATAAGCATTTATTAAAAATAATGACAATTAAAAGTAAAAGGTAACATTCGAAACATTGGTCCAATTATTGATAGAGAGAGTTCATAAGTTTTTGAATAATTTTCCTTGGATTTTGTTGGAAGCAAATTATTTATAATTTTGCACTGATGGAATCCGACAATTCACTGTCACTGTCGCTTTGATTTAACATCGTAACGTATTTTTAGAACATTAACTTATTTATATAAATAAATTAAAATAAACTTAACGTTTATGTATTTGAAGAAAACAAAAACGCGGCAAATTCCTAGACTAATATTTTTTTTGTCGTCAAAGCAAATGCTCATACGGCCTCGTCGGTTTTCGTAATTTTATTTAAATAATCATAACTGCATAATAAATGCGTATTCCTTTTTCAAAAAGATGTATAATGCTTTATAATATACAAACTCAATGGTGTAAACACAGATGTAGTTCAGTATAAATTTCGGTAAGTAGGTATTCCAAATTTAAATCACATTCTCCCCCTAGAGGATGAATGAAATTCAGTACAATTTTCTTTCCCTGTTTTTAACAGATTAAAAATGACTATAGTTATGTTCGCTTTTTGTGGCATAGAATGTCACTTTTTTGAGCAAGTGGTACGAAAAACATTATTTCAGTTCTTCAAGTCAATATACAGTTCTGGATAGTTTGAAGGACGTTTTTGTTTTCTTTTACCTATTTAGTAATAGGCAACAATGTGTTTAATTTGTCCAATCATAAATCAGTGAGCGACTACATGTACTGTTTGCGTTACTTAATTAGTTAGTAAATTGGGTGCTTTGTAAATATACAGACTTTGGGAGAAATAGAAGACAATCTATGTGAGTAAACGCAAGATTTCACTGTTAATTTCCCGCGAGGCGGCACCTCTATCTTATACAGCTCACGGCGGAGAAAATATTTACGCTTATATTAGTACCTACTTCCGCTTACTTTAACAATTTAATTCTGAAATATATTAAGTTCTATAATGGTAACATATGAAGGTTATTTATTAAAAAAATATTCACACGCCAAATAATCCGTATATTATTTGCCGATTAAGCCTCTACGCCTCAGAGGTGTTGTGGAAGAACTATGAAATTGTTGGATGGATGTAAACAAGCAAAGGTTGTAGAACGCCTTACCAGTTACTTATCCAGAATAGTCTCAAATTAATCCATATAACATTATTAAATGCGAAAGTGTGCCTGTCTGTCTGCTACGTTTTCACGGCCCATCTGGTCAACTGATTTGGACGGGTATATATTGTTTCCCGCTATATCAAAAGGCTATTTTTATGCTGAAAAATCAAGCAGTTGCCATAGAGTTTTCAAATCATTAAATCCACATTTTAAAGATAAATTTATCCACATTTTTAAGATTTAATGATAATAGCTCAGAATACTAATAGGTTCAGGTACAGAAGAATTACTCCGCGAAGACGTTCAAATAAATAACGACTCAATGATACGATCTAATAAAGTGCAATTCAGCTCGCTCAGCGCTGCGAGCGAAATTATTTATCTATATAACTACTCATCCCATATTTTTCTATCGCATAGCTTATCTTATACATACGCGGCGCGTCTAGCGTAAACGGTTCTTCTAAGGTCGTTAAAGTGATAAGTCTGTAATATCATTATTAGGGTCTAAACCAACAAGAATGATGATGAGGCAGTATCGGTTATTGTACTTTTACTTCACTTTATTCAATCATATTATCTGAGTAACGAGGACGTGTAAATTCAAACGTATATTATTTTTACAGTGTGCGCGTGACACTCTACAAATCCCTGTGCTGTGGGCCGGTCGCACCGTAGATAGGCATATAACTTGGGTCACGTGATCAAGTTGGCCAGGCCTTCCATTAAGTTACCTTAGGTAAAGGTATTGAATGTACTCGTAACAAGTAGAATTCCAAGACACTATCGAGTCACGGTACGTTGCGTGATGCGGTTAGACGCCCAGTGTACCTACCTACGACAACGAGCGATATTTCATCGTTTCTTTATCACCTACTCACTGTAAAAGTTTTATAAGCGATGAAATATAGCTATTACCATAAGAAACGCTGAAGACCATGAAAAAGTTGAAGACGTTATAATGTACCTACGCTGCACTGACAGTACACTGAATGGTATATACGTAAACATGACAAAACATGGACTTACTCGTAACATGAAAAATCTACAATCTGCAAAACCTAAATTCTTATTTTTACGAATCTACAACGTGAACTCGAGACTAGTAGCACATTTTAAATAAAAGAGATATGTGTATATCTCTTAATTATTTTATCCAAATATTAGTATTTCGCGACTTTCTTGAGCAGAGGAAAATATTGTTCGGTATACTACTTTTAAAATAAAAAAGCATTCACACGAATAAAATAATTTCTAAATTTTAAATATATTATCTAAAAATTAAGTTGCATACAATTTCGGAAGTACGATTTCGGAGGAACGAAACAAATTTTTGATTACCGCGCGGGGACTCTTCAGTTTTCCGGTATAAATAGCCTATGTCCATTTCCGGGATACAATGAATGAATGAATGAAATACTCTTTATTGTACACAACATAAATAAACAGAAACAATAAAATAAAAATACTAGTCAGTACAATTGGCGGCCTTTAAATCGCTTATAAGCGATCTCTGCCAGGCAACCAATTCACAAAGGAATTAAACCAGCGATAGAGGGGGGTGTACGTAAAAGTAACAAATAGAAATAAAAAATCGAGCACTTAACTAACAATAATATTATATACACACAAATATAAATAAATACCATACAAATAATACACATCAATATAATACAATCTATCCCTGTAACAAATTTCATCAAAATCGGTTGAATACATGGGCCGTGGAAGCGTAGCAGACAGACAGCCACACTTTCACATTTATAATATTAGTATGGACATGCCGTACGTAAAGATAATAATGAATAATCTCAATAATTATTAATTGAATACAACTTAGGAACGTACCTACTTAATGATACTAGGCTGGGTATAGGCTTTGCAAGTGAACCGGATTCAATATGGCTGAGAACTTCAAGTCCTGTTTGCTAACAAGTAACCCGTAAGAGTTCACAAACTTCTTTATAAGATTCCAGTATGAAGCGAGTATGTTCTTTTTATGAAGAACGAATATATATTCATTTACAATTATTATATCAACTAGGTGATGCCCGCGACTTCGTCCGCGATTGATGTTTTTTGATTCCCGCGGGAACTCTTCAACTTTCCGTGATAAAAAGTAGCCTATGTCCTTCCCCGGGATATAACCTATCTCTGTACCAAATTTCATCAAAATCGGTTGAGTAGTTGGGCCGTGAAAGCGTAGCAGACAGACAGACACATTTTCGCATTTATAATATTTATTTATAATAATATAGTATGGATGTGTAGATACGAGTACATAATATGTAACCGCTGTCCATAGCATTGCTGGAGCGATGCGTCTATCCATACATCCATCCAAACTTTCGCATTTATACTATTAGTACAGAGAATAGACTGAGTGAATGTCGAAACGACGAGTTTCAGGATTTATACCTACCGCACTGGCAAAGTGCATTATAACTAAAGCAGCAAGCGGTTTGATGCCGCAATAGGATTACTGACAGCGCTAGAAGCATGTGCACAGATGCTTACCCGCTTTTATTGTTGTTATACAACTATTTTAAAGCTTCCAACTGTCGATTATAGACTCTTAGTCTTAGACCATACCACTAGTAATCTACCAAAGTACAGCGTAATAACAGCTTAGTAATAAAAATAACCAAATATTTACATAATGTTGTATATTATACATAATATTAAAAAGAGTGACCTTCAACTTTGATCTATGTTATTAAACGCAAATACCTATTTGGTTATTTTTTATTACTATGCTGTTATTAAGCTGAACGCTTTGGCCGTTTTAATTCGATCGAACTAATTAAAACTTCTAAGATAAAATACCTACTAAGATAAATTCTTGAACTAATACCTACTAATATTATTAATGCGAAAGTTTGGATGGATGTTTGTTACTCAATCACACCAGAGCGGCTGAACGAATCTGGATGAAAGGCACAGAGACAGATTATAGTCTGGAATAACGTGGGAATAACACATAGACTAGTTTGTTATAAAATAAGTTATTTTTTTAATTTATCAAACAGGTATTTCAAATGGTATTGAAGGTTTTAGAAGTTACTTGTCTATGGTTCCACTCCTTTGTTTACTTTTACTTAGATTTCCATTTTAATGGTAAAATAGAACTCTTTGTTCGACTTTTTCGACTAGCACTATTACGGCACGTTTAGACTATAAACTTAAGTAACGAATGAAAGTGTTTCGTAAACAAAAACATTCGGAGTCAGGCTAAGCCATATTATATGCTTCGGCGTTATAGATATTTCACCTCAATGTAGGAGTCGATTCGTGAGGATTTATTGTAACGTTGTTCGAGTTATTCGCTTATTTCAATGAGATTAGCTGATACCAACTATTCAAAGTTTCAACTCAATCAGATGACATTGTGCGATTGCAGTAACATACAGATATAAAAACTGACCTACATTTTTTATGTACCCAAATTATAATTAATCCATAATCGGTTCTAATTTATCCGGTGAATTTTATTACATGCTTCACTTTGTTTACTTTGAGTAATAGAATCAAATAAACATAAAAATAGGTGATGAAATTTACATAACCTAGCTTGTTTACCATTTAGAACATTACATTATAATAGGTACTGATAAGACGGTAAGAAGATAGTTATTTTACTGTGTTAGAAATACGTTTGCAGTTAATTTTGTTGATTAATAATAATATTATATTGGATTTAAAAGATTTCAAAAAATCTCGACTTGTTAAATCAAACTATTAATATAAATAAACTATCCCAGTCAAACCCGCCAAAATATATTAGTTTGAGTTCTTAGATGACTTTCACACAACACACACATGCTGAGTGTAAGTTTGACACACTCAAACTAAAACTCAGCATCAAAATTATAACACCCCTATTTTTCGGGGGCTAAGATAAGCTGATGAGATAAGAATTTTTTTTTATCAATTTTTGACAATAACTTTTTAGGTTAAAAAAAGTGTGTGTGTGTGTGTGTGTGTGTGTGTGCAATTCAAACACGGCAGGAGTGAAACTTCAGAGAGAATGAGATAAATATCACTTGTATTCTATTCTTCTATCTCATTCTGATCTATCTTAGAATGAGATTATGTTTGTCTCATTCTCTCGTAGGCTTTAGCCTGGTATTACACTTATAACTTGTATTCTTTCTCATTCTCTTGCAGGCTAAATCCTATTAGGAATATGATTGTCTCTTTTTAGTGTCGCGTTTTCGTTTCATCGAATTTTCAAATCACAACGATTCTAAAGAATTTCACTTCAATAAATATTCGCTCAAGGTATTACAGGACAAAAATCTGACACCATTTTTTAACATGTTATCGCTAAGCAATGTAGCGTAAAATATGCAAAGTATGTTTTGGCATTGTGAGCTTGTGTTAACTTACCGACACACAACTTCGTAAACTATTTGCATTTTACTGGTTTTCAACGCGATAGGTATCAGCAAAACTTCGAATGCTATCCGACCTTATCATTCAATTGTTAACAAAGGAATTACACGTGGTTGATATGTACATAATCATGAATATTATATTATGCTTTCTAAATATTATGATCAGTCTATGTTGAGCTTAATAGGTGTGTTTACAAGATTTAGCTCATCACCATCTGTTTGCCAAATTATTACGTGGAAGCTGAAAATTGGCAAGTAGGTAGGCAATCGGGATGGAGAGGGATTTGCCTATGTGATAAATTATTTTTCAGTGATTATAATAGAAGATCGCATAACAGACGTAATATTCACGTCATATTATCATGCTGGTTTTAGGTTTGATAACTAATGATTAAAGAAACAAAGTGCGTGAATTTTTTTCGTCACAAGCAAGTATTTCATACAAAATTCCATAGTTGACGTTTGGAAAAAAGTTCCTGATTTGGCTAGTTTTCAAAACCAGATTTCAAAATAAAGAATATCTACCGTTGTTTACGGTATTGCTGGTATTGCTGGTTGGTTTTACTTAAGGTTCAAAGAGGTTTTATCTATCTTTATATTTTTATGTTTGTGTGGCAATAAATAATTAATCTATCTATCTATACTAAGTATTGTAATTTGTGTTGCATTTTTATTTATAATGAAAACTCGCTTATTCATCACAACACTTTATTTATTTCCCGGGTGCACACACTAATACAATTCTACCCCGTAATCACACAATTCAGATTACCACTAATAACAAAGTTTAATCATTAGACCAAAAGTTCTTTTACAAAAACGCCGGCAATCGGCAGCTGATCGGCATCCGAATCCAAATGTCAAAACTTTTCCTCTTTTCCGCCCAAAACACAGAACCAAAGCATGTGGCCATAGATTGTGTCAAATCCCATAGATATAGGAATAATTCATAGAGTTAAGAAGAATAAAAGCAAATCACACGACCATAGATTAAGTATAAATGACATTTGCTTTCATTCGGCCTTTTCTGACCATGCACGCGCCCCCGCGTGTTTAACTAGGTATAACAAAACAACAAACAGACAGAATACCTGTCAATTAAATTTAAGAACAATATCTAAACAAGACCAAATATTTAAGTACTTACAATAATATTTTGACCATATTTTATCACAAAACAATTATTAATTCAGATACCGAGTATTAAATATCAGGCAACAAAAATTTGTGAATATTTCTCATAGTATCTCACCCTCCTTCACTTACTTATTTACTTAATAAAAAGAAAATAATAAAAAAAAATATTCATACCATGTGCCTATAATTTTAATTAAATACATAGTTAATGTAAGTTACTTTACTAACCTTAAACTACTTAACTAACTTTTTACTTCAGTCCAATTATATATATAGTTATATTACAGTATTCAACTGTAATATAACTATATATTCAAATATACTATTCCCATTTATATAATCAACATTTTACCGATCACATATTTGCTATTTACATCCGCAAGACATTATTATTTTAAGTACTTAATACAATTCACAGCATAATAATTATTATGAATTAAATTTTAATGAATTATTTTATATTAAGTACCTACCTACTATTGCCATTTTTTTTTAATCAGTACTACCGTTATTCGAATCACTATCTATAGGATCATTTGAAAACACCAACCACGGGTGGATTTTGTCAACCGCAAATACAGCTTTGTACATTGGTTTACCTATCTTCTTAGTAATAGGGGTATCTTCAATCTCATACCTATCGTTTTCTAAAACCTTAACTACTCTGTAAGGCCCGCTGCACTTAGGCATCAACTTTCTAGATTGTCCTGGTACAGAAGAGCCTATTTCACGCTCTACCCGTACAAGGTCTCCAATTTTATAAGTATGAGCTCTCTTCCGTCTTTTGTCAAAATTTGCCTTTTGTTTTGTTTGTTGACTTTTATTGCGCTCTTTAACCTCAACTCTAATTTCATCGCGATCTTCGCAACTGTTAACTTCCGACACAATAGAATTCATTGCACCATCTGAAACACCAGTAGGTGCAATACCAAATAAGACTTCAGCTGGACTTTTCCCAGTAGCCTTGTTCACCGTGTTGTTAAGGCCCCACTGGACACGGGGTATCATAATATCCCATTCGTCATCAGAACGTTGATGATTGATTGCCGTAAGGGCGTCAACAATTGACCTATTGTAGCGCTCAATTTGGCCATTGGCCCTGGGTGTTGCGACTGCATTTACTATGTGCTTTATCCCTTTTTCTTTAACAAAATTGCTGAACTCTCGGCTAGTAAAACTAGTTCCTTTATCGGTGACCAATTTACACGGTACACCAAACAGAGCAAAATATTCCTCAAAGACACTAATAGTGGTTCTGCTTTTACAATTTTTCACTGGCTTTATATAGATAAATTTTGTAAATGAGTCAATGATTGCAAGAATATAACAATTTCGTTTTTTACTCAAAGGAAAAGGTCCACAATGATCAGCGTGCAACATTTCAAATGGCTTATCAGGTTTTGGGATTGGGTGGAGCATACCTTCCTTTGGCCCACCAGGAAGTTTACTATGTGCGCAATTCAAACAAGATTTACAGTATTTCTTGATGAATCGACGCATATTTTTAAACCAAAATACTCTACGCACCCTCTCATAGGTTTTGTCAAAACCAAAATGCCCAACGTCATCATGGTTATTCTTGACAATTTGCCATCTCACAGATTTTGGAACCACCCACAACAGCCTGACCGTATCATCCTTTTTTACCATGCGATACAGTTTGTCATTTTTAATTGTAAAGTTATTTTTAATCTCCACAACATTAGTACTGTCTGGATCCTTTAAAATTTCTACGATTCGCTGTAATTCACTGTCAGACTGTTGCACGGTTTGAAGCCATCTTTCGTCGGTCACATCAATTTTATTTATATCCCAGTGTATGTTAAAAACCTGATCATCGTCGTCACGAGGTGGAGGATTTTCGGCTTCAATGGGATTCCTGCTTAGGGCATCCACGTGTGCCATTTTAGTCCCTGCCCGATACTCTATTGTAAAATCAAATTCTTGCATTGCAATCCACCATCTCGCGACTCGAGGTATCAAATCTCTCTTAGTCATGGTACTTTTGATCGCGTTACAATCCGTGACCAGTTTAAATGACGTTCCCAGCAAATAAACTCTAAATCTATTCAGAGCTGTTATAGCAGCAAGAGTCTCCAACTCATAAGAGTGAAACTTTTGTTCTTCCGGCGAAGTTTGTCGGCTGTAGTAAGCAATGGGTTGGAGACCCTTGTCACCATTTTGTAAAAGGATCGCCCCTATACCTAATTTGCTGGCATCTGTATGCACTTCAAGGGTAGCTTTAGGATCGTATAAGGCAAGGATTGGACGGCTAATCAACCTCTCCTTCAGAGTCTCAAAAGCTTTCATCTGTTCTTGGCCAAAATGCCACGATTCATCCTTTCTAGTAAGAATGGTAAGCGGTCGTGCTATTGCCGAAATTTTTTTAACAAACCTTCGAAAATAGCTGGCCAAACCTACAAACTGACGAACTTCGTGCACATTTTTTGGTATAGGAAATGACTTAACTGCCTCAATCTTCATTTTTCCTGGTCGAATACCATTTTCAGAAATTTCATATCCCAAATACTCGATATTCTTTTGGAAAAAAACACATTTCTTAGGGTTTAAAGTTAAATTTGCCTTCCTCAATAATTGAAATATTTTCTCTAACTTATCTAAACCTTCTTTTATTGTTCTAGACGGAATCAGTAAATCGTCCATATAAGCTAAGGCTAGATTTTGTTCCGCACCATTCAACATAGAGTTTATTGCTCTCTGAAACACACTCGGTGCATTAGCCAATCCAAACGGCATACGGTTATATTCATATAGGCCATCTGGGGTAATAAAGGCTGTGAGATATTTACTCTCCTCTGCTACAGGTACCTGATAATATAAATACCTGAAGCGAGGTCCAAGCTCGTAAAGAAACTATTTCCGCCTAAGCTATCCAATCTGTCCTCTATTCGAGGTAACGGGTATTTATCCTTCAAAGTTTTACGGTTCAATGCACGATAATCAATACATAAGCGCTTCTGCCCATTCTTTTTGTTTACTAGTATTACTGGACTGGCATATGAAGAGGAGCTTTCACGAATTATTCCATTCTGAAGCAGGTCACCTATAATTTCGGATAACTGTTCTTTTTCTTTAAGTGACATACGGTATGGATTATATACAACGGGTATATCATCTTTAAGTTTAATTACCAACTCTGTTAAACTAGTTTTACCCAACTCTGACAAATTCACAGCAAAACAATCTCTGTATTTCATCAACAGCTCTTGAAACATGGTCTCATCTTCATTTGACAATTTAATGCCAACCTGAATTTCCCCCAAAGGTGATGAGTCTGTTTCTAATGTGGTACTTGTTGTTATTCCGACATAAGGTTCTACCACTTCTTCGTAACCTACACCCCTAGCTAAGGTTTGATCTTTTAAAATTATTAAAGGATTCTTACTGAAATTGGAGATCATAATATAACCTTCACCATTTTGAAAGTTATACAATCCAGGCAAAACCATATATTTTTTTGAATCAATACTACAGTAACTTGTGGAGACAAAAAGGGACCCTGTATATTCTGTTAATGTTTTCACTTCAACAGGGGTAGTTGTAAAAGGTTGAATGGTAATTTTATCCAACGAAACAAGTTTAATCTTTATAGAAGTTTCAGAACAGCTTGTATCAGGAGCTTCGTAAAATATTAAACTATCAGTTGTTTTGTACATTACCACGTTAGGCAATTCAGTAAATGTTTGTCCTATAATTATGTCACATGGCATATAGTGATCTGAGACTATTACTAAATCAATGTTTGCGCAAATGCCATCAACCACAACTGTACCTTTGATAGACCCTAAAGGTTTAACGCTTGCATTGCCAAAACCCCTAAGATTTGGGAGTTCTATCTCACTTTGATACTTACCATATATTTCTTTGACCAGACTCTCTTTCACGAGAGTGCAGTTGCTACCTAAATCCACAAATGCCTGTTTTTCAAAACCATCTATCTTAACATTTTTAAAATATTTATCACTGTTAGTAGCATTTGAACTTATTCGCATCACAGTTTTATCACTAGGTGAAGCGGTGATTTGTAATAAATTATTCGAATTATTACTACTGTCAGCGGGATTAACAATATTCCGACTTCTATTACTCCAACACACATTTGCTAAGTGCCCCACTCTCCGACAAATGTTACATTTCTTCAGAGGTTTTGTACATTTAGTTCTAATGTGCCCTGCTTCCCCACAATTAAAACAGGTAATTCCAGATTTAGACACTTCAGCGCTATCCGATACTGATTTTGACTGCGACTGTTGTGTTCCATTATCTTTGTTCCACGGTATCCTACGCTTCTGAAACGTATATCCGTCACTTTGTACTAACGTTTTTAAATAAGAAAACAGTTGTTCTGGATCCTCAAAACGACACGCATTTGCACTTATTCTTATAAATTTGTCATCTATGCCATGTACCAGACATCCTACAGCTTTGGGCCCGCTAATCTCGCATCTATTGATCAAAATCATTTTTTCATAATAATAAACATCTAATGGTTGACCCAGTTTGCAACGTAATTGTAACATTTTTTGAAGGAGATCACCATAATTTTCAGTGGAAGGAAATGCAGATTTAAGTTTCTCTATCCACTGTTCCCAGCTGAACAGAAGAGATGGTAGACCCTGATACCACCTCTTTGCTAAGCCCGTTAATTTAGCTAGTGCAAAATGACGAATTTGTTCCAGGAATATATAGTTGCACACTCGTTAACTTTATGGATCCAGGATTCGATATTTTGTGAACCGTCACTTGGATCAAACTCAGGAATAATGTTTATCTGTGTAAATGATTGCATCGGTAATGAATGGTTATTATTTGCAGCTACCCTATCACTATTTGAATCTAAATTTTGGGATGGCTCAAGATTTGTTTCTTTCGGCTGTTGCAATTTCTCCACCAAAGGAGGAGTTTGTGACTGTGCTCTAGATGAGCTGTGACCATGTCTAACCCTAGAAGATTTTGATGCCCCTTTTTTCTTAGAATGATAATGACGTTTCTTATTATAATGCTTCTGTCTTTTGCTTTGCTTATAACGTTTACTACTTGAGTCTGATGAAGAACTGACTGAATAATTAGAACTAGCCGAATAACGTCGGCGACGATGTTTCGATGTATTATGACGCCTACGTGATCGCGAACGTCTATCTGACCCCATAGTTAATGATTCGAATCCGGCTTAAGCTATTTTGTGCCTTTACAAATAACTTTAATCGCTAGTGTTAATAACTATATACTTTACACATAACTTAGAGTACACCAATACCTTCTAAATAAAATTAAATTGAAAAACGAATGTACTAGTCCCTACTATCCAAAACACACTATTTTCAAATCACACATCAAACTACTATTACTATTAACCCGACGATCACCAGTCGTAAGTATGTACTAATTTAGTTCAACGTAGGTATATCACCCTTTTATTTTGTTAGTCTCAACTCTCACTACAAATTAAATTAATTTCTAGTAATGCATACTCATAGTACCCATTGAGTTTTATTTTCCTCCTTTTATTAAATCACACACTTTACTCACTTCAAATCAAACGCCATCCGTTGATTAATTATGTAAACGACTAACAGTTGGTCAGGAATACATTTTAGGCCTCAGGGCAGGCACAGGCACCCATCTTCTGACTGAAAACTCGCTTATTCATCACAACACTTTATTTATTTCCCGGGTGCACACACTAATACAATTCTACCCCGTAATCACACAATTCAGATTACCACTAATAACAAAGTTTAATCATGAGACCAAAAGTTCTTTTACAAAAACGCCGGCAATCGGCAGCTGATCGGCATCCGAATCCAAATGTCAAAAATTTTTCCTCTTTTCCGCCCAAAACACAGAACCAAAGCATGTGGCCATAGATTGTGTCAAATCCCATAGATATAGGAATAATTCATAGAGTTAAGAAGAATAAAAGCAAATCACACGACCATAGATTAAGTATAAATGACATTTGCTTTCAATAACTAGGAACATACCTTATTTATGTTTTAAAACTCCAGTTAGCTTGTTGTAACGATACCCTACTTTGAAAACTAAGCTAGTGTTATAGGTCCTGTTAGCGAAATATACCAGTAGTATATATTTTAAAAATAGTAGAATTCAGTCGAATAGATTTTCCATAATTATTTGATACTAGATGATGCCCGCGACTTCGTCCGCGTGGATTAAGTTTTTTGATTGTAGCCCTTGTCCTTTCCCGGGATGTATCCTACCGCTCGCTATACCAAATTTCATCAAAATCGGTTGAATAGATGGACCGTGAAAGCGTAGCAGACAGACAGATAGACAGACACCCTTTCGTATTTATAATATTAGTATGGAAGTATGAATAATGTTTGACCCTACGTTATTATACCAGGCTGTCTGTAAAGTTTCGTAATAATAATTCGAAAAAATAAGTTTTCCTATTTATCACGGTAGGTATAGAAAGCCAAAAAATTAACAGGAAAAGCAATAATCAGGTAAACATACCAGATTCGCAACACGCACGCAGTGAGCATAACACCGACTTTCTAAATAGGATCACTTAAATTCTGCACCCGCAGCTCTACCTCCTAAATAGCTATCCCGTAGTTAGTTCGTTTAGGTATATGAACCCCACACGTTATTACAGAAATTGAACCTTCGTAGCTATTAGAGCCTGCCGAATAAACTGGGAATTACTAGGCACGGTGCCTTCTAGCTACGTTATTACGTTTAGTAGTCTTTTGGGTAAAGAGGCAACTGTGCAATATCTTTAGTGAAGACTGGTTTAATATGGTCGCTAACCGACTAATGAAATGCTACGAAACCACCCACCATGATCAATATGACCTTTTACCGTGCGTTTCATGAATTATTTAAACTGGGAAACATCCAAAACTTAGGAAAGCAACAAGAATGTTTTCAAAATGTTTGAATGTTTTTTTAACAGACAATTCTGTACAGAAATTATAACATAGGTACTTACTTGATGATGCCAGTGATTTCGTCCGCGTGATGAAAACTCTGATGTTCCGGGATAAAAAAATACCTACTTAAACATATCTTCGTCTCCGGTATGCCATCATCAACCTACTCAATCATCACTGTACATCAAAACGAAATATCATTTTTAAATTAAATCATACTTAATATTATAAATGCGAAAGTGTGTTTGTTTGTTGATTTGTTGGTTTGTTGGTTTGTCCTTCAATCACGCCGCAACCGAGCAACGGATCGACGTGATTTTTGGCATGGGTATAGTTGAGGACCTGGAGAGTGACATAGGCTACTTTTTATACCGGAAAATTAGGGAGTTCCCGCGGGAATCAAAAAAACTTAATCCACGCGGACGAAGTCGCGGGCATCAGCTAGTTATTAAATAATTCAATGAAATTTAGATTTTCTTTTGAAAATAAATTCTTTAACCGCGACCTTAATTAACTTAAGGACAACCATTACGTCGATTACTTGGAATTTTTAAACATCCGTTTCACTTGTACCTTTAAGCAAATAGGATATCCTCCTTACAAAGAAGCTCTTAGAGATTATTTTTGGTTCGCAGGTTCGCGAATTTGATTAAAATTACTTGTTAGCACAATCTTCAATCAAACTTGTAAATCATTTTAAGATTCTGCGCTTAATTCGATATGCAAATTGTATATTTCCAAAATGTTTCAAAAGTTGATTTTGTTGCCACTGGCTTGCCGGTTACCTGCCGAAGAAATACGCGTCTTATTGTATTAATTTAGGTCAGCATTTCAATTGAAAATTGAATATTTTTTTAACCTTTTCTATGTTCTTGTGAAAAACACTTGTACATTTCTTCTCAGCGTTCTGTTTACTTAATTTTGAAATACGGCTGTGCGAAATTATTATTAGCCTTCCATTTTTAGGGTTCCGTAGCCAAATTTGGCAAAAACGGAACCCTTATAGATTCGTCATGTCTGTCTGTCTGTCTGTCCGTCCGTATGTCACAGCCACTTTTTTCCGAAACTATAAGAACTATACTGTTGAAACTTGGTAAGTAGATGTATTCTGTGAACCGCATTAAGATTTTCTTACAAAAATAGAAAAAAAACAATAAATTTTGGGGTTCCCCATACTTAGAACTGAAACTCAAAATTTTTTTTTTCATCTAACCCATACGTGTCTCCTATCTATGGATAGGTCTTCAAAAATGATATTGAGGTTTGTAATATCATTTTTTTCTAAACTGAATAGTTTGCGCGTGAGACACTTCCAAAGTGGTAAAATGTGTGTATTTAAAATAAAAATATTTTTAACAATTTAAAACTTACTACAGGTTTGTACGGAACCATCGGTGCGCGAGTCCGACTCGCACTTGGCCGGTTTTTTTATCTTTGTAATACTAGTTGATCCGCGCTGGCTTTGCACGGATGGTCCTACCTTATGTTTGTTCTAGATTACCACAGAATAGGTAAGTACGGCTGATATTAGGTTCTATATGTATAACGTTACATACAGTCTGTCAAGAAAGTCATGAAAAGAATGTTTTGGGAACTACAAATTTTGCTTGTACTAGCAACACTGTTTTATTGTACCTGCTGTTATGTTATTGCTCTGAGGTCTGAGGTGTCGAGTTGTTTTTACGATTAAAAGGGTGTTTTTAGCTAAAAAATTAAAATATGAATCGAAAGCCATATAAGAGCGGTGCAAGACTAATCATATTTAACGTATTTAAAGAGTGCATGGCCGAATTTCAAGCTGGGAAGTTGCTTTCCAATTTGGATGATGTTTACGGTCGAACAGCAAAGATGACTGGTATGTTCATTGTATTTAATCTTTAAACACAATAAAGGAACTGTTTTCTCTTAATTATTATTATATTAATGGTTTTGAGTATTATTTATCGGTTTTAAAGTATTGTTCACATGTATTGTTTACATTGTGGTAAGGTTATGTTTACCTACGTATCTATACTACACCTTCATTAGTCTTGATACTATTTAACTGACTCCAAGAAAACGAGATTTTTTTCAATTTCAACATGCGTTTCTTCGTTTTAGGTGTTTCCGAAAGCACAATTCGACGCATTGTGGAAGAAGGTATGACGAATGATGGCAATTTCGCAACGCCTGGAAAGCACAAGAAAGGCCGACCTAAGAAACAGATAGATGATTTCGATATATGTGCAATTCGCCAAAAAGTTCATTTTTTCTACACAGTTCAAAAAGAAGTACCTACACTAAGAAAACTGTTGGCAGTGGTAAAGGAAGATCTAAACTTTGATGGCAGCCATGAGCTTCTTAGGAAAATTTTGATTTCTATTGGCTTCAAATATAAAAAATGCCTATCAAACAGACTGGCCCTTACCGAAAAACCAGCAATTGCTTCAAAACGCGAGTTCTATTTAAAGCAAATATTAGAAAATAGGAGACTGCCTGAAGAACTCCAAAAAAACATTATTTATTTGGATGAGAGCTACATACACGAGTCTTATAAAGTAACAAAATGTTGGCAGTCTCTTAATATTCCTGGGATCCAACAAGATGTATCAAAAGGAAAGCGGTGGATAATTGTGCATGCTGGAAGTGAAAAAGGATTTGTACCTAATGCACTTTTAATATTTTCTGGTAAGAACAAGCAGGAGGATTACCATTCTGAGATGAATGCTCAAAACTTCACCAAATGGGTTACTGAAAAGTTAGTACCCAATCTAACTGAGCCATCTATAATTGTGATGGATAATGCACCATATCACTCCGTTATAACAAACAAGGTACCTTTTGTATAATATCAATTTTTTTTATTTTTTGTTGAAACTGATATTGATTTACTGATTTTTCCCCTCAGGCTCCTACATCTTCTTCAAGAGTTGATGAAATTAAATTGTGGCTACTGGAAAATAATATACCATTCGATGAATCATTGCGGAAACCATCCTTATTGATGTTAGTGAAAAAATATAAACCTGAACCAGTGTATTACATTGATGAACTTTTAGGGGAACATGGACACATAGTGGTAAGGTTACCACCTTACCATTGTGATCTAAACCCAATAGAGTTAGTTTGGGCAATAGTAAAAAAGAGAATTGCTCATAAGAATGTTTATGGTCAAAATGTCGCAAAGTTAGCAGAAGAAGCATTCGAGTCGGTAACATCACGAGAATGGAAAAATTGTGTTGACCATGTCATTAAAATTGAAAATGAATACTTTGTCCGTGGAGGAACTCTATATAATGACATGGACAGGCTTATCATCACGGTAGAAGAAAATAGTTCTAGTGAATCGGATGAGGAAGAAATGGGCCAAGGATCAGGAGTTTCAGGAAACATTTCGGGAGTCGAATACCTTGACTCAGATTATTTGGACTCTGATTAATAAAATAGTTTTTAAAATTTGTTTTTTTTTTTTGTAATACTAGTCCTTTCAATTTTCAATTTCAGTCCTCGTCCCTTACGGACGAGAAATGAATTTAAATGCAAATCCTTTTCAACCGACTTCAAAAAAAGGAGGTTCTCAATTCGACTGTTTTTTTTTTTACCTCAGAACTTTTGACTGGGTGGACCGATTTGGATGATTCTTTTTTTATTTGAAAGAACATACTTCCCATGTGGTCCCATATAAATTTTATCGAAATCGGTCGAGCGGTTTTTAAAATATCAACAATAAAATAAAAACTTTGTATAGCGTGTGCTTGTTGTTGTAAAGTTGGCGCGGGAGTTTGAAGTCGGTTGTTTAAAAAGTATTTTTTATATTAAATTATCTATATTCCTTAAGTAATAGAGATCATTATAATATCCTATTTCAAAAACAAGTAAAGTATCAATATGTTTCAGTTGAAAGTATACGGGAATACCATGTAAACGATGGTGGTGCCCTCCTTTTTTTTCATGACTTTCTTGACAGACTGTATGTTTACGTATGGTTAAAAATCTACTTCTTATTAAGCTATTGTTCTAATAAATAGCACTAGCACTGTTCGAATAACTAACGCACTAACATCGTCGAAAACTTTTAGCTCTATCCCGATGGATCCCTATTATTTTTGAGGATAGAAATATCCTATATACCTATCAACTAAAAATATAAAACTGCCAAGTTGCATTTATGCCGTTTTTGCGTACTGACTGATGCATGCCTAAACAGACAAAAAAATTCTCAATCTATATTGATTAAAAGAAGCTTCTACCAATATTACATTTTTGAAATGTTTCATAAAGAAATTATTCAATCTAAATTTTTAGATTAGCTAAAGCTAGCCCTGCTAGTTAATATACAAGTGACACAGCTTTAACAAACAGAAAGTGAGAAAAGAAGTTTCTTTTGATGAAATTTGGTTAATCTAAGCAGACGAAGTCGCGGGCATCATCTAGATTCTAGACTATACGTGGTAAAGACAGAGGTCTTATGGCATGTAAGTACAGATTCGAAGCTAATTCTAGCTTCGATTCAATCAAAATAAAGAAAGAAAGAAAGAAAGAAAATGTTTTTATTAGATCACAATATGTACGTATACTTTAGGAAACTATCAAATTAATAATTAAAAAAAATATATATGGCAACAAAGTCGTGTGACCAAATACGAGTCGGTACATCATGACAATATTCAATAGTCAATAGTCAATATCAGTTATTCAATATAGGTACACTGTAGGTACACTTATTGACGTTAAAAATTACTTACTTAAAAAACATGATGGTGATAATCGGTTACGATATTTTAAAACTAAAGCTAAGTACGAGGGTTCCATATTGTTTGAAAAGAAACCTTAAAGGTACAAATTTCGAAACGCATTTCTTTAGTCACTGCTTCTCAATGAAACCTTTAAACGTATCATTTTGTAAATAGACTTCCGATTTTTAATAAGGTATAGTGTCCTTGATTACGGCTTCGAGGTATTTCATTTCTTCGGGTTGTTGTGAGTCGTTATTAAATATCGATTTCTGGTCCTCTATACCTGGTTTCACATTCGCAGTAGCGTTATGGCTGTTTATTTTTTTGCGGTGCTATATTTGTATTGCCCTCATTGAAATAGAATGAGTAAGGTAGTAGGGTAGGTACTAAAATTCTACATCAATGATTTCCCCTATAATAAATTGATATCAATTTTTTTTGTTGTAATTATACATTTAATGTTCTACGTACATACATTATCTAGGTCTAGGATAAGTCAAAAAAGGGGTCGCTGTAGCGGTTAATTGGCTAAAATTTATTATTTGGGTATACCTACCTATCATCTGGTTGAAAAATGGTTGAAGGATACATTTTCTTTTGTGGTCTTAGAACATCTTACACACATAATAAGGCATTGATCTTATATTAATGAGCTGCACCTATGAGTAGATAAGTGTTTCGTTTTAAATGAAAAAAGACGTGTGGCACTCGGAGACTGCCGCGGTAAAGCTATTGCATAGCATTTTTTATCAACTTGCTGTGACTACTTGTGTTGTTGACTTCAAGTTGTTGAAAATATAAAGGCGAATTTTTTTTATGAAAAGATAATTTTCATAAAAATATTTCGCTTATTTTCCAAGGGGAATCAAAAAACCTCAACAAAGAGGTTTTTTGATTCCCCTTGACACCCGGACTATTGAAAACAATTATTTCGCCTTTATATTTTCAACAACTTGAAGTCAACAACACAAGTAGTCATAGCAACCAAAATCATCTTTTCACAAAAATAGTCTTTTTATTTTCAACAACTTGAAGTCAACAACACAAGTAGTCATAGCAACCAAAGTGTTAGGTTTTTTTTCGTTACGGAATTTCTGGATTCGGTCTCCACGCCCAAGGCCCGCGATAGAAGCTATGCAATAGCTTAAAATTAAAATGAAAAATGTTTATTTCCCAAAAAACTACTATGACAGTTAGGTACTGTAGTGTCCAATGGTACCCACACTAGGTAATCCTGTATCGTAGGTATCTATGTTGATGAAAGCGCATCCCGCGTGTTTTTTTTTTATTGTGATTTCAAGACATACTCGTAGAGGTCATGTGAGGTCGCATTTCGTTTTTCTTCCGCACAGGGGACGTTATAACGTAATATGTAGCTGCCGTTATTAAAATATGGCAACAATAGGTTTGCGAAGCTGGCGATATTGAAATGTAAAGGGTCTGGTAACGGCTAGCTATAATATATAATAATATTTTGTTGATAATATTGACGTTTTCAGCAAATCTCTGGAAATACATGCTGGTAAATTAGGCCTAAGTACCTACGTACTTAGGTAGCTAGAACCCTCACATATTCTATTTAACCCGGCGGATACACTAAGAGGATCTGGCTAATATTATTATGATGCTTGCGGAAATCTTATTAATATCTAACTTCCGGTTCTAACTCTGCGGAAAATGCAACCTTGTAAACAGTTCGAGCTTCAGCAGTGAGTGTTGACTTTGTTACAGCTTTAAACCTTCTCGTGTGTTTATTTATCTTACTATAGTGGTATGTGTGACCGTAATTTTGTACGAGTATGTTTGGATGTTTGTTACTCCTTTACGCCACGATGACTAAACTGATTCGGTTTAAATGAATGGAGATAGCTTATAACCTAAATAACTCACGGGCAACAGTATATTCCGGAAAATTAAATAGTTCCCCGGGAATTTAATCCAGTGCATTATCTAGTTAAATTATAAAATATGTGAAATAGGTACGAGCCGTAGGATTGTCTTGAAGGAACTAGAAGTTTTATTCGCTATAATCCGCCACAATAGGTAAATCTATGTGGTACAGTGTGTATCTGGCGATACCACCACACCATACAAACTTTCCAAATTATTCTCAACGTACGTTTCACTCCGATACCGGAGCATCTTCAGGAGATGTTTACTCAACAATGCACGATTGTAAATTAAAATAGCGAATTAAGCTTCTAGTTCCTTCATTATCATGGAATTCCGCAAAATAACGCCTGCTTCTATCCAATAGGTGTGAGGTCTGCTAATCCGCACTTGGCTAGCGTGGTAGACTATGGTCATACCATTCTCATTCAGAGAATTAATGACTCGTGCTTACAAGTGGGCAGGCGAAGCGTTGAAATGATATCAGATGGTGATGGTTATCCTATTGAAACTAGCCTCGACTGTTTATCAGTGATTATAATGTCCTCCCGCGACCGAACTCCTGAGAGATTAGCCATCTGCGCGAGAGATATTATAGTGCACAAGTGTGTGCGCAACCACAGGTGCACTCTCTGTTCCTTTTACTCTCATAGCCCGATGGGACGGAAAATCCGACACGACCGCGGGTGAGAGATGAGGCGAAGGACCGACGGCTTAACGTGCTCTCCGAGGCACTGGTGTGAAACACCGCCAACTTCCTAACTCCGGGCTAGTACTGAGAATTTCTTGTCAAAAAAATCCAATACTTACTTGTTGTGACCCGACCCGGGACTCGAACCCGGGATCTCGTCGGCCGCAGTCGAACATGCTAACCACTAGTCCAACGAGACAGTCATCAGTGATTATAGGATGATACTGGTGCTATAGCGAGAATGTATGATGGCTAACCGCGGGCTTTGGATAATTAGTTATCGATTCTCAACACGTGCATCCACCATTAAGCTTATAAATCGATTTTGCGCTTTAACAACGCATTTATGCAAAACACCAGATACTAAAATTTGGTTAGTTAGCATGCCACATTGTTAAATTGTTTTTCTACGATCTACTTAGCTGTTTTTTTAACTTTCATGAAATTCAATATTTTATTTCATGAAGGATAACTTGGAACTCTACGCACTACAGTTTACACTAAGTACGACGACGTGTTTCAATTCTTTAGACTGGGACACGCGATAAAAATACATTATTCGTAAGTATTTACATAATATATTCACAGTTCTCGCGCGAGTTGAATGCAGAGCTAATGTATGGTGATACATATAATAGTAGATTGTTACACAAGGGACGTAAGTAAGCTATTACAGAACAAGTTCCAATTTGGCGCCAGTGCGAGCGCAGCTCGCATAGGGCGCTAATGGATCGCGTGCACCCGAGATATTTAGTCACACGAGCGAGCGCAGCGAGCGAGGGTGAATATAGTTCGAGGGTGTAATAGCTACTTGCAACCGAGGTAAGCATTCTACTTTATATCATTCTTGCGAGGTAAATAAAACATTGGTAATGCAAAATGAAATTTTAATTAGAATAATTAGCAAATTTAGAGAAAAAATAGAAAAAAATGGTTACTTATTATAATTAATTATAGTAATATTGCTGCAATTATGAAAATGCTGTGATACTGGTTGACTAGGCAAGTGCACTGTTTGAATTAAGTTTTGAGACAGTTGCCACACTACACTATCTTCGTCACGTGTAGCCTCGGGCAATTTGGAAGGCCCTGGTTGCGGCTCTACATTCTTTATTGACTCAGTTATCTTGTTACAGATTTTGGTTTTATTCTCAATAGACTCTTCTATATAACCCTCCGCGACCGTGGTCACAGATCACTCATATACTAGTCCCGTGGTGGACTTCCACCCTCCTAGTCTTTTGATACTTGTAATATTTGCACCGGTATCCGCCAAAATAGTACTTTTTTTTTTACGGCTCTGGGTTCCAAGGAGTTTTGCAAAGTTTGAAATGTATGGAAATTAAATGCCGCCATGTTCAGTGTTTTTTTTTCAGTAAAAAGTTTTCTTACCATTTTATAAGAAAAGAGATTGTTTACCAAGGAGTTTTGCATAGCTTGAACTGTAATGTGAACATTACAATTCAAGCATAGTGCGACGTAATGTTGCCTTGAATTGCAAACACCAACTTACAAGGAGACTTTCCACCATAGTAATCCCTAGTTACTGAGCAAGTATGATATAATAGTAGATTATTCACCACGGGGGTAATGCGATGTATTATGTCACGGGCGCCGGGATAAATCCCAAGCGGAACGAGGGATTTCAGAGTAACTCCCGAGCGTAGCGAGGGTGTTGCATCTAGAATCCTGAGAGTAGCGCGGGAATTAGGGGCGCCCAAGATTAATACAGCATTACCCCTACGGTGAATACTCTACTTTTCACACCTCGCGATACAACCACTTCTTTCAGCTAGCGTGGCCTATTCGATTTGACAAACAAATGTCGTCAGTGCGAATCTAGTGGGCCACGGCTTCGGTTTTCGAAAATCGAGTTGGCCGCGCCTGCTGAGAACATATTCTGTTTACCGAAATTAGACTTTATAGATATAGCAATAAGAATTATGAATAAAACCTCTTTGGAATGAATAGAATTTCCTTCAGATCTTGCTTCAGATGCGCGATGATTCTAAATTCAAATCACATTATAACCCTAGGGAATAATGGATTTCAGTACCAACATTATAACCCTAGTGATTTAATGTCTTACTTTAACCTTAGATAACAGGCCATGTAATAAGGCGTTGTTGAGCGAGTGGTGTGAAAAAGCTCTAACTCTACTAGGTCGCATAATATGCCACGTAGGTATAGTATACGTGGCATATTATGTGGCAAAGTCCAATTTATCGTTTTGCCGGTTTCTGTATCTTTATATCAAGAAATTAATGCAGGTAAAAATGCAATCAAATCCATACTTCCATATCCATACTAATATTATAAATGCGAAAGTGTGTCTGTCTGTCTGTCTGTCTGTCTGCTACGCTTTCACGGCCCATCTGTTCAACCGAGTTTGATGAAATTTGGTACAGGGATAGGTTATATTCCGGGGAAGGACATAGGCTTCTTTAATTTTCCGGAATAAAAAGTAGCCTATGTGTTATTCTCAAGCGTGCAGCTGGGAGCCGCTGGAAACAAGCGGCACAAGACCGTACTCAGTGGCGATCCATGCAGAAGGCCTTCGTCCAGCAGTGAACGTCTATAAGTTGAGATGTGTTATTCCAGACTGTAATCTATCTCTGTGCCAAATTTCAACCAGATCCGTTCAGCCGTTCTGGCTGAGTAACAAACATCCATCCATCCATCCAAACTTTTGCATTAATAATATTAGCATTTATAATAATACCAATCGAATATCGAATGACATTTTCATAATATAAACGACAACATGTCTTCACAACACAATGTATGAGTATTTTAGAGCTGTGTGTTGAAACTTGAAAGCATCGCAACAGAACATAATAGGTATAATGAGCAATGAAGTTAGTTATCTTAATTGAGAAGAGCTGAAACGCGCCCTGCGGCGGCGGGAGACGTTAACGATACTCGCACCTCGCATACCGAGCGCTGACACGAAATACTGCCTTATTTGTTTACCCAACAACACATAGGTACCCATTACCCATATTACGCCTATTAAAGTTGCTCAGACACTATATTGTTGAACACAATATGATGAATACGTTTCTATACGGAAACTTGGAATGTTCGAGGAGACATTTAATTTGGAATTATCATGCTGACGACGTTTCTTGTACAGTACCTACAAGAAGCTTTATTAGTAGCAGGATGAGTAAAAGAAGATAACATACTACGGCCGTTTGAGGCCTATATTTTTTTCAGTACTGAAAATGAGGATAACGCAAATAGCCTAGCGCATGCCCCAAAAATTACGCGAGAGGTCAGTAGGTATTTACCTACTAATAACTTACAAAGTATTATGTGGTATTACTTTGATACTTACTACGCCTGGAGTAGTGGTCACGCGCATTTCGAGTGCTTTGCGCGTTCCCCTAGACACCATAAACATAATGCAGAGCACAAAAAAATATGCAGACGTTAGCACTCGCAAGGCACTTGGATGTCAATGGCATAGTGCAATAACTCGCAGTTGCTGGACTGGAAACCAAATAGAAGTCGAAGAGGAGGAGAGGTTGAGGAAGACCTAGAGACCGAATGGAAAATTGTATCAGGATTTTTGGAGCTTGAGAGAGACTGCTTCCGATCGCTCCTGATGGAGAAGTTTGCTTGACCAAGCCAAGCAAGGTCTGTAAAGTGAAAATCTAGAAATATATTATGTAAAGTTAAATAATAGTATGATCAAAACCCATTGCAAACCAAAAGCAGCTTGAAATCAATTGAAATATATACGGCTTTATCTAGGGCGACCATTGTGAAACAAATTTTAACAGTTTTTTATTGAATTCCGTAGCGATCGGACTTCAACAACTGAAACGAGTTTGGTTATTACGATAGTGCTGCTTTCAAAAAAGTTTCCAATTCTTTCCACCTACATAATATTATAAAATAAGTATATATGGATAATATGAATTTGAAATCCTCAGTTCTCGGAGTTCACGGAACTCCGTGTTGGTGTTTGAGTTTGAATTTGAAAAGTTATTTCATTTTTCTGTTAAGTAAGGCTCAATACCACTCTTGTAGAGCTAGGAAGTTGGTGTTGCCTCCGTGGCTCGGAGATCACCCTGTCTCTTAACGGTCAGATGAGTTCTTCGAAGACTGTGTCCCGCCCATTGTAAATTAAAAGATAAGATACGAATTTGATGATTAATTATCCATACTTTCATACTGAATCCATACTTATTTTATATCCATACTTATTATTGATTAAAATTATAAATGCGAAAGTGTGTCTCTCTGTCTGTCTGTCTACTACGCTTTGATGGCTCATCTCTTCAACCGATTTTGATGAAATCCCGGATAAAAGTTCCCACGGGACTACAAACACCTAAATTCACGCGAACGAAGTCGCATGCTTCATCTAATAGATAAGATGTGCGAAATTTGCCAACACGCGTTGTTTCTATCCAAGCCTTTATAAATTCAAAAACATGTTATTGTTAAAATGAACATCATAACAATACGTAAACAGAAACTTATCTGTTATTTCACTGTCTATCTCATCTAACAACTTATCCCCGACAAATTAATACATCACAAGGACCTTGGCTGCGGATTTCACATAAACATTCAAATTAATATTAGGGCGACCCTCTGTAGGATTTAATCCTCTAGAACAATAACATTGTTAACATCTCATCGCTCTCGGTTAGTAGGCCTACAATTTAGTAGCGCTTAATTAATTAAATTAAGTCATCCGTTAGAGTAGGTAGGTATACACTGCTATTATAATTATTAATATAGACACATAATTATGTAATATTCGTATAGTACCTACCTTATTTCAACTTATAGTACCTACCAAATTTAATCTTTCTCACTTGATTGTAGCCATAATATCAAAGTACCTACCTAATCCCTCTCTGGGTTGTTGTCTCATTGCTGGGGGCCGTGATCTCTTTACCTTCAAATAAGCAGTTATATTTCGATTTTACAAAAGTAACTTTTAAGGCCCTGTGATAGGCAAAGTGACATAATGTATGCTTGTAAAAATAATTTGCTGTTTTCAAGACCTTTAAGCAGCCATTGACGCATCTCAAACACAATTTTAAAAAAAATCTCTGCTTTGAAATTTCTTTTAAACATACGTCTTATTTTACCTTCCAAAGCAATTTCTCCTTATTGAAACCAATAATTTGACCTAGACATATAAGATAAAATAATCATATTTCTAAATCAAACACATTGTCGGATTCATTTGTATTGAAAAGTAAATATTTATTTTTTACAAATGATTTCTTGCGTTTTTTGCGACATGCGCTTGCTCGATTTTACCCCTGCACGCCTGTGTTTTCATCTCGTGAGCTCATAGCGCCTTAAGTGGTAATTTACAATTAGCAAGAAAATTCTTAAAACTTTAAGAAACTTTGTTCCGACTCGCGTCAAACTGATCAAGTTCGCCGCAGCACGTCGCAAGTTCCTAACTCTCATTAATTTCTTTGAAGTCTCAACTCCAAGCCACGACTTTCCAAACGTCTGTTCTCTGGCAATTATTAAGAATTTTCTCTTAACTCCATTATCGGGTGAATATGTCACCGTAAGATTGTAAAAACCGTAAGATTGTAATCTAACGCTTTTTTTTCGATAGATTGTAAACAGTCGAAATATTGTGAACCGTTCAATGTTTTAAGTGTCATTTTTTGAAATATTCATTGTATTTACGTTTTCTTGTCTCTTTCTTGTAGGTTAGGTTAGGGTTCGACATAAATAATCAAGTAGGGCACTTAGGTTCTATCGGGTTAATAAACCCAACAGATTACAATCTACCGAAATTTTTTTTTTTTTTTTTTTCGTACTATAAAGTTCCATTACAATATAATGGCAACTTTACTGTCAACTACCATCTAGCCTGTGGGCTAATAAGTAATATTATTCTAGCTTAAACTTCTACTTAAAATTAATTTATACGTCTAATTTACAGTCCAATAACTGTCCTTAGTTTATTCTAATATACTTAGTGTTCACTACGTTTATGTGACCTACTTAAGTAGCACCGGCACTAATTCACTACACGGCACTTATGCACTTTTTACACTAGTTCGAATGGTTTCATTCTTTTAAGTCTCCTTTTAATGTCCGTGTTATCTAAAAGCTTTACAGCCTCTAGATTCACATGATGACGAAGTCGATTTTGGTGAGCTTCTGCGTATTTTTGGATGATTCTGGTTACGTACTCCATCTTTAGGTCCCTGTGGAGATCGTGATTTCTTACGTACCAGGGTGCATTGGCTATTTCCCTGAGTACTTTGTTCTGGAATCTCTGAATCACTTGGATATTGCTCGGTTTAGTACAACCCCAGAGTTGTATACCGTACGTCCATACAGGCATCAGAACTTGTTTGTATAGCATTAATTTATTATGTATTGAAAGTGTTGAATGCCGTCCTAGCAGCCAATACATTTTTTTGTGGCGTAATTCTAACTCCTCGCGTTTCTTTTTAACGTGAGCTTTCCATCTAAGCTTTGTGTCTAGCGTCATACCTAAGTACTTCGCTGTATTTACGTAAGGAATAAGATTCCCATTTAGGTAAATCGGATGATATTGTTGTAGCTTATTGGAAAAATCTATATGCATCGACTTCGACTCGTTGAGCTTTATTCGCCATTTTATAGTTCATTGATTGACTTTGTTTATTGCTACTTGAACTTTTTCCACTGCTTCTTCGTGACTTTTACCGGTTCCTAATATGGCGGTGTCATCAGCGAATGTTGCAATGGTATTGTTTTCTAGTACTGGAATATCACAGGTGTATAATAAGTACAGGACCGGACCTAAAACACTTCCTTGTGGTACACCAGCTTTGATTTTCTTAAGTTCAGAGTATGCTTCATCTTGACGAACTCTAAACCATCTATTCGAAATATATGATTCCAGAATATCTGCAAATGACCTCGGGAGCATGTTTCTGAGTTTATGAATCAGCCCTTCATGCCACACTTTATCGAAAGCTTGTGCTACATCTAGGAATACCGTAGAACATACTTTCTTGTCTTCTAGTGATTTCTCTATTATATCAGTTATTCTGTGAACTTGGTCGATTGTGGAGTGTTTTTCTCGGAATCCAAATTGGTGATTTGGTATTAGTTTTCTTTCTTCTAGTAAAGGTTTTAGTCTCTTAAGGAGCAGTTTTTCAAATAATTTAGAAATAACTGGTAATAAAGATATCGGTCTATATGATGTTGCGTCGTGGGGTGGTTTCCCTGGTTTTGCAATCATGATAACTTCTGCTACTTTCCACAGTTCAGGTACATGTCTGAGTCTAAATGATGCATTTATTAGATTGGTAAGTTTTACTAAAGCTTTCCGAGGCAAATTTGATAAGATTTCTCCGGTAATAAGATCGTATCCCGGAGATTTCTTTTTTCTTAAGTTGAATTTTATTTCATCGGACACCTCTCTTGGTGTTGTAAGTTTGATGTTTTGCAGATCGTCTTGCTCCTCTTCGTTCTCGCAGAGAACAATTGGATGACCCTCATTAGGTTGGAATATACCTTCCAAATGCTGTGCAAATCTATTAGCTTTTTGTACGTTATTGATAGCCCATTTTCCATTTAGTTCTTTAATGGGCGGTATATGTGTGATAGGTCTTTTAAGATTCCCTGTTGCTTTCAAAGAGAATAGTCAGTATCTCTATCATTGGTCAAGTTTTTTAGGAAATCATTTAATTTATTTTCATTAAAGCTTTTGATTGCTTTCCGGATTGTTTTGGTGAGTTTGTTTAGTATCTTTTTGTCTTGTGGTGATCTAGAGACGTGCCATTTTTTTCTTTGTTTTCGTTTCATTCTAATTAGATCAATAATTTCCTTAGGGTAGTGAGATGGTCAATATGGTACCTATCATATACCTATACAAATTTTTTATTTTAAAGAGAAATCTCAACGCAAGGCAAGCAATAAAATAAAATAGAAATTTTAAAAGTGCGACAAGGGTCGTAAATTATTAAATAGGTTTAACACAGAAAAATTCTCAGAAAACAGAATCATGGGGAAAGACATTTAGCGAAACCTATGGGGCATTGAAATGCGATACTACGTTATTTATCGCCTAAAAATCAACAGGGTTTACGCACTTAAACAGAAATGGCTTTACAAACAGTCATAAAACACCAAAATTTCAATTTGGCCAGACAGCTAAAATTAAAGAAGGCAATAAATACGAGTCGACTACATTGTGTAAGTGAACGCAGCGTTGATAGAAATCGATACCAGATGTTGACGGACCGCTAACTATAAAAAACAAAATTTAAAATTTAATACTGTAGAAATCTTTAAGACAAACCAGTTCCCTAGGGAAAGGGCGGGGTCTAAGCGACTTCGCGATTATTGGTTAATACAGATGCATGGAAATTATGTGACCAATGAGAGGAGCAAATACTGTGTGTAGTTTTTTTGCAGTGGCACTCGCTGGGGGAAAAGGCTGGCAGTGGATAAGAGGTGACGACTTCGGGAAAAGGGAGGATTCATTATTCAAGCTCCGAGCGCAATTCAGGGAGGAGAGTCCTCAAATCCGCGAATCTATAACGTATAAGAGTTTAGAGTCCAGAGTAAATATTGGGTCCAAAGTTGTTTGTAAAAGTAACGGTGTTAAATTATACTTTTCCACTTAATTAAATGGTTGTATAGATTCAGATCATATTATAGATAAGTTCTTTCGGGGAATAGGCTATTATAAGTGATTGTAGTGAGTGAAGCTGGTTGCTGAATATTCGGTAAAGTACACAATTAAATTAAATAAGGTATCGTAAACAAGGTTCATAATAAGGTCGAGTAAATCGTTTAAGACATCTAGTCATAGGACGCCTGGCTAAATGGATGCAGACGCTAGCCTAGATTTTGTGTATGAGTTGATGATGAAAAGTGAGAATAAAAATTGGTCACAAATAGATATTATTATATTGATAATGCAAATAGTTACCATTATCTTTCTGCTTATAATGTTGTATAAAAAGAATTGGGTAAAAGGCGTATTCCGTGCAATGTTTGGACCTTGCTGTATTGTAAATACTCCCGCATCAAACATTGAGTTGGGAATGATTTAATTAATTTAACGACAAAATTACCTAAAGCTGTGAACCTTGGTGACATACCTAAAGTATATTCTTTGTCTAGAGTTATATAATCTGTGCCTTAAATCTTTCTTTTATTTTAAATCATGAATTAAAACTGTGTGCATGTGTGTATAGTTATAAGATAAGGTGTATATTAGGCTTAAGCGGCTGTAAGAGTTTTTATCTTTGGAAATTCTCTTTTCTCTTACTTTAGGAAGCCTAGGTAACGAGAATTTTCCCACCAAATTGATACGATTGCTTCAACAGTCGAATTTGGTGTAAATAAATTAAAATCAGTGTCTTCTCTTTAATAACACTCCATGTGGAGTAATATAAATAAATTTTCAGAGAAATAAAAGTAAATTATATTAACAATCTATCTTTTATTATTACAGATAAGTAACCTTACAGATTTATTATTGGAAGCTATTAAGATCTGAACAATTACTTACCTTTTGCCCTAATAATAATTACCATTTAATGACGTGTGCTAGAGGTTACGGATAATATTCCAATAATGAATTTCACCCCACATATCTAGGGTTACAGTCACGATTCTTAACCTTAAAGAAACGAGCTAGGTAGATTCTATATAAGTTATCATATTTAAATTAGGTCTGCAGGATAAAATCTTAGTTAAAATCTAGAAGCAGTATTTTGCTATAAGCAAAATCCATACACTACTTTTATACAATAGAGCGAGTATTGGCTTAAATGAATAGCTAAATCTAACGCAGTCTAGGAAATTACTGCTTTTACAAAATTGGCATAAGAGCTAAATAGGCCTGAGCTGTGTACATGAGGTATTAGCGGCAGCAGGGAACAACAGGTTTTTTTTCTAGCATAATTATATAGCATTTGAAACGAGACGGCGATCTACAGCGGCGAGAGCGAGGGACAAAGCGGGTGAGCTACATGAAACAAAGGGTCAGGTATACGGCTATTGTATCGAGAAATGGGACGTAATCGTAGAGTATTTGGCACTTTGGTTGATTGGGAATTATACTTAATATTTGATAATTTGATTGATAGTAATTGACAATATAGTCAAAGTAATCGGCTTCATGGCTGCGTGGTGACAAGCCGGCAGCAATGGTTCAGCACACCAAACACACACTCCTCTCGCAGATCGACCTCCGACTTTGAATTGGCCAATTCATAAACCTTACTATATAAAATGATATAAAAATTAAGTCCATGGACCAAGGGGCGGGCTAAAATGCCCATAAAAGATAGATCCAGCCGTTTACGGATGTGGAAATAAATTCGCGTCGGAGCGCATAAAGGAGGTCGAATGCAGCCCCTATAACAATGATAAAAGGCCTCGTGCAGGCGTAGGGAAATGTCCCCGTGCTCGGTTACCATTGGTCAGCTAAGATGCCTTTTAAAAGGAAATACACGTAATCAGCAACCATTCAATCCGACCCTGATTTGCAAACTCGATTTATTACATGTTACTATGCCATAATTTAAATAACTCTAAGTTAAATTCCGCGGTAAGGTATCGATACAGAATACCAAAATTCAGGCGGATTGATTAGGTCTGCCTTACGCGTTCACCCAGCGTAGTGAAGCTAAGTATCAGTTTTACTGGTAATTCATGGCAAACAAATACGACTACCGGATACTGAAAGTGCCACTAACTCCACAGTGTTATTTTCCCTTTCCTTAGGTTTATAGGTTTCCTCACTTATACTAGCCACGATATTTTATTAGCTAAGACGATCACGCCGGTACCATCACAGAATTTTGGTGCCGTGACCAGGATAATAATTCATCAGGATAAAAATTCATCAGGATTAAAATTCATCAGGATTGATTCATCAGGAGAATAGTTCTATTTAGGTCCTTTGTCACGTCTGTGATCGAGTTTAGGTCACGATGTTTGGTATATAGGATCAGGGATTATGTCCTGTGTCACAAATCTGTGACCGCGTAGGTCACAGAATTTTGTTGCCGAGAGATCAGGGATCTATGTACGTATTCGGAATGACGGTATGACTAGATCTATATTAACAAAAAATAAAAAATAAACACAACGTAGGAATCGTGACTTGTATGTGAGGTTATATGAAAAAAAAAAAAAAAAAAAATGTATATATATATATGTATATATATACATAGAATAAACAAGGAAAGATTTAAGACACACTGTGCATGTTATTATGTAAGATTATGTTGTATTTTTTATAGGAATAGTCGAGGTGAGCGGTATATTTTTTATAGATGTACCATTTACAGGGATCGTCGGGTGATTGATTGCAGTGACCGAGATACTAATTCTGCCTTATATTTTAGACTTATTCCCTTGAACTTTAACCATTCATAAAATCTGTGTATATCCCTAGGTTTCTAAAACATCTGGTATAGATATTACGTTGGTCTTACATTATTACAATAATAAACTGTCTGTCAGATTTAAAAAGGGCGCGCAAATAAAACAAGTAATTTAGCGTAAACGGAAATAGAACGGAAAAATAGTAAATAGGCGAGTTAAGTCGGACTAGTAACGATGCCAGCAGGTAGAAAGGGTCGCAGTGCGAAGCAGGTAGCGGAGAATCGACCAGAGACGAGTGTTGTAGGAACGAGCGAGCAAACAGAGACCGTAGGGAAAGCGACATTAGAGTTGATTTTACAAAAGATTAGTGATTTCGAGAAGAAATTGCAAAATTTGGGTTCGAGTCCCAATGCTACATTAAACGAAAGGGCAAGTGTTACGTCACTAGATACAGTTAGCGTAGTACGTAGTGAAGGGGGTGAAAGTGAAAGACAGGAAACTAGTGTAGAGTCTGCGGGTTCTAGTACGGCACTATCCGAGACTCGGAATTTATATGTGGTTCAGCCGTCTGTTAGCAAACCAAATTTCGATGGGAAACCATTCACCAACCCTATTGCGTTTTTAAAACGATTAAAGAAGTATATAAGGGCTGTAAATGGAATGGACCGCGAGATTGATATAGCGCTAGGTTGTATATCGGGGCACGCGAGAAAGGTTATGGAATTGTACTCAAAGGATTGGGTTACGTTCGCTGATTTCGAGACAGACTTTAGACGAAATTATTGGACCGAACAGATTCAAGAATCAGTAAGATATAGGTTAATTAATGCAGTTTATACTAGTGACTCAGGGATGTCTATGTCTGAGCACTTTGCCGAGCAAGCTGAGTCAATGCAGTCTTTGACCATCGCGTTTAGCGAACGGGATTTAGTAAATTCCATTATGCGCCACTATGCAATAGATATTCAACGATTATGGTTTACCAGAACTGAGGAAGTTAACATCATGAATGGGGCGAAATTCCTTAGGAGCTTAGAACAAAACATTGTCGACAAACAAAGGGGAGCCGCGCGAGGCATTGCAGGTAGTGGATTTAGAGGACGTAGGTACAGTGAGTCGCGGATGGCGCGTCCCATTGTAGCAACAATTTCAGCTAACAATTGGGCCAGTAGGGGTAATTCGACAAGGGGACGAGTCTATCGCCGAGGTCGGCTAGGTTATAGAGCGAATTTTAATAGACCTATTTTGTCTGAAACTGAAAGAGTCAGGCCAGCCATTACTTTTGTAAAGGAGGGTGAAAGCTCTAATTCATCGGAACATGTGGGGGAGGGAAATTCAAAAAACTAAATTTCCCCACACTAGTAAGGTCCGATAGCTTAGTGTTGTGTAAAACGGGGAATAAAGGTATATCGGAACATAAAAGAATAGGTTTGGCTTATAGAATCCTAACGAACAATGGATGGAAGCCGGGACAAGCTTTAGGGGTCGGCGGAAATGGTATTACGCGAGCATTGAAAGGCAAGATGAATGACGGGGGGTATAGTTGCCAGTTAGAAATTGATAGCATAGGGATCTTGTTGGAAAACCAGTTTGGTAATATACTGGAATGCGACGAGTTAGACGAGGCTTGTAAGAAATGTTTGAGGCGAGGTTTAGACTTGTGTACAATGTTTCACGAACTCGATGAGACGATCGATGTAGGAATTGACTATTCTTTACCTAGATTACCAGAAGTATGTGTAAAGTTGTACGGTAGAAACATGAATGCGCTTATTGATACGGGAAGTCAGATTAGCGGAATGACTAGGGAGTTGTATGACTCGATCTTAAAGGAAAACATAATTTTACCTGAGATAGCGATCCCAGCGGTTCAGATACAAGGAGCATTCGGTTCACGAAGTGAGAGCACTAATAGGTTAGTACTGATAGAGTTTCAATTAGGTAGTACCTTAGTTGAAGCACCTGTATTGATTATGAGACGTTTACCTAGATCGTTGATACTAGGGTATGATTGGCTAGAACGAGTAAAAGGAGTGGTAAATTGCGATAGTGAGCGGACTTTGACGATCGAACACCTAGGAGTTAGGTCTTGCGTAAAACTAAATTCGGAATGTAAGATAGAAAGGCTTGGGGGAGTGACAAACGCCGCCAAAATTAATTTATTGTTAAATCAAAATAGTAGGCCAGTAGAGTTAGGCGTGGCGAGAAACGGAACAGACGGTGACGTTCAAACGGACTATCACTTAGACGACTCGTGTTTAAGTAGTGAACAAAAGAAACTATTACTACCTGTGTTAGACAAACATCGTAAGGTATTTATTGACAAATTAGGATCAACGAACAGGTACGAGCACATTATTGAGTTGGTAGACGAAACTCCATTCGTAAAGCACAGTTATCCGGTACCTTTGGCGTATAGGGAGCGAGTAAAAAAGGAATTGGAGGAATTAGAAAGATTAGGCGTGGTCAAACAGGAGGCAACCCCGTATTGTAGTCCTCTCACGTTCACTAAGAAACGAGATGGGTCTATAAGACTCTTATTAGACGCGCGCGAACTTAATAAGAAAATGATAGGTGATGCAGGGTCACCACCACTCACATCTGAGATCTTACAATCTTTTCATGGAGTAAATTATATCAGTCTGATTGATTTGAATAATGCTTATTTTCAAATACCTTTGCATCGGGATTCTAGGAAATATACAGGGTTTTCATTTATGGGAAGGACTTATATCTATTGTGTATTACCTCAGGGATTAAAGACGTCTGTGGCAGGATTTTCTAGGGCAATGGATATTATACTGAAGGACGTGCGTGAGTTTTGCGTGAATTATCTAGATGACATTGTCATATTCACTAAAGGAGACATAGAACTACATTTAGCACATTTAGACCAGGTACTAGACAGGTTAGAGACCGCAGGATTGACAGGTAGGTTAGGAAAGTGTCGATTTTTATGCGTAGAGGTAAAATTGTTAGGACATATAGTGAATACAAACGGGGTACGTATGGATCCTGAGCGAGTAAAGGCCATACTAGATTTCCCCATACCTCGAACAGTAAAACAATTACGGGGATTTTTGGGATTAATAAATTATTTCAGAAGGTTTATTTCGAAATATAGCGAAGAGGTTAGACCGCTCTGCGATCTATTGAAACAAAATAACAAGTGGTCATGGACGAAAGAAATAAACGATTGTTTCGAGAAAGTCAAGAAATTATTTTTAGACACAATACTTCTCGTACACCCAAATCCGAAGGAGACTTATTATTTGCAAACTGATAGCAGTAATCCTGGAGTTTCGGGATATGTTTATCAATTAAACGAATTAGGGGAAGAGTGTATAATAGGATTTTGTAGTAAGTCATTGTCGGAGGCGGAGCGAAAATGGACAGTTACAGAGCAGGAACTGTGGGCAATCATCTTTAGTTTGTCGAAATTTGAGACGTATTTGAGAGGAGCACGGCTAGTGATTAGGACAGATCATAAGAGTTTGATTTTTTTACAATCATGTAAATTATTGAGCGCACGTATGATACGTTGGGTCCATTACATGGGTCAATTCGACTATACAGTAGAACATGTGAAGGGTAAATTGAATACAGTTGCGGATGTATTATCGCGGCATATAAAGGGGACCACCGATGTATTAACAAATAAGACTGCGGGGCCAGAAATGAATCTATTCAAAACGACATTAGGACGAGTAGTACAGGAAAGATGGAGAGAGATAAGTAGTTATCAAGAGCGTGATAAGAGTGTTAGCGAAATAATTAGGCGTATAAAAATAGCAGGTACGCCTGAATCAAGATATTATGTGCTCAAGGGAGGGATTTTATATAGGACAGGTAAAAATGGGGATACGTTGAGATTGTATGTCCCCGAGGTGTTGCAAAGAGATTTGATTATTAGCATACATGAAGAGTTAGGACATTTCGGACGTTATAAGGTGCTTGCTACGATGAAGCGTCGTTATTATTTTTCGAATATGTCTCGTATTATAGGCCGAATTATAAGGGCATGCGATATATGTCAGAAGGCAAAGCACGCATTAGAAACACATACAGGACCTATTAAAACAGTAATAGCTAAAGAAATAGGAGAGAGAGTTTTCTGTGACATATATGGACCTTTACCAGCAGGACGGTTCGGGTACAAATATGTATTCGTGATACAGGACTCTTATAGTAAATTAATTAGACTATATCCATTACGACAGGCGAGTGGAAAGGCTACGTTAACATGTGTGAGAAAGTTTCACAAACAGGTAGAGATTAGGACATTATGTTCGGACAGGGGCACAAATTTTACTTCAAAGGTTTTCGAGGCAGGTATTCATCAGTTAGGTATTGTGTTAACACACACATCTGTTAGGAACCCACGACCAAACTCAACGGAGAGAGTAAATAAGGAGTTAGGCAGGCTATTTAGGACGTACTGTGATAAGTCACACCGATCTTGGGTAGATTTATTGCCAGACATAGAAGACTGTTATAACCAGGTTATACACACTACGACTGGTTATGCGCCAAACGAAATAGTATGGGGAAAACGAGTTCTCTATCAACCGATTTTGATAAATGTGAACAAAACAAGACCGGTTTACAACGGGAGTCGTTAGAACAGATTAGAGAACATGCAAGACGGAACATAATAAAGGCGGCAGAAAATAGGGAACTCCATTATAACAAAAATCACAAGTTAGTACAGTTTGAGATAGGAGATTTAGTTAAGCTCAAAATTTTTTCAAAATCGGACGCTGACAAAAAGATAACGAAAAAATTCATGCGACTTTATGAGGGACCTTACGAAATCGGGGCCGTTCCATACAATAATGTATACACTTTAATTGACGTTCGTACGAAAGAGATTAAAGGAAACTACAATGCGATCCACCTGTTTCGGTATTATGGAGATATTTAAAAGAATAGATTAAATTAGGGGTTAGAGTAAAATAGGAGAGCGAGTACTAACAGTATATTGTAGGAGAGAAATAGATTTTCAAACGACTAGTATGGATGCCTAGGCATTAGTTAGACTAGGTGTATTAAAAATCTATTTGGGGGAGTGTGAGATGGTCAATATGGTACCTATCATATACCTATACAAATTTTTTATTTTAAAGAGAAATCTCAACGCAAGGCAAGCAATAAAATAAAATAGAAATTTTAAAAGTGCGACAAGGGTCGTAAATTATTAAATAGGTTTAACACAGAAAAATTCTCAGAAAACAGAATCATGGGGAAAGACATTTAGCGAAACCTAAGGGGCATTGAAATGCGATACTACGTTATTTATCGCCTAAAAATCAACAGGGTTTACGCACTTAAACAGAAATGGCTTTACAAACAGTCATAAAACACCAAAATTTCAATTTGGCCAGACAGCTAAAATTAAAGAAGGCAATAAATACGAGTCGACTACATTGTGTAAGTGAACGCAGCGTTGATAGAAATCGATACCAGATGTTGACGGACCGCTAACTATAAAAAACAAAATTTAAAATTTAATACTGTAGAAATCTTTAAGACAAACCAGTTCCCTAGGGAAAGGGCGGGGTCTAAGCGACTTCGCGATTATTGGTTAATACAGATGCATGGAAATTATGTGACCAATGAGAGGAGCAAATACTGTGTGTAGTTTTTTTGCAGTGGCACTCGCTGGGGGAAAAGGCTGGCAGTGGATAAGAGGTGACGACTTCGGGAAAAGGGAGGATTCATTATTCAAGCTCCGAGCGCAATTCAGGGAGGAGAGTCCTCAAATCCGCGAATCTATAACGTATAAGAGTTTAGAGTCCAGAGTAAATATTGGGTCCAAAGTTGTTTGTAAAAGTAACGGTGTTAAATTATACTTTTCCACTTAATTAAATGGTTGTATAGATTCAGATCATATTATAGATAAGTTCTTTCGGGGAATAGGCTATTATAAGTGATTGTAGTGAGTGAAGCTGGTTGCTGAATATTCGGTAAAGTACACAATTAAATTAAATAAGGTATCGTAAACAAGGTTCATAATAAGGTCGAGTAAATCGTTTAAGACATCTAGTCATAGGACGCCTGGCTAAATGGATGCAGACGCTAGCCTAGATTTTGTGTATGAGTTGATGATGAAAAGTGAGAATAAAAATTGGTCACAAATAGATATTATTATATTGATAATGCAAATAGTTACCATTATCTTTCTGCTTATAATGTTGTATAAAAAGAATTGGGTAAAAGGCGTATTCCGTGCAATGTTTGGACCTTGCTGTATTGTAAATACTCCCGCATCAAACATTGAGTTGGGAATGATTTAATTAATTTAACGACAAAATTACCTAAAGCTGTGAACCTTGGTGACATACCTAAAGTATATTCTTTGTCTAGAGTTATATAATCTGTGCCTTAAATCTTTCTTTTATTTTAAATCATGAATTAAAACTGTGTGCATGTGTGTATAGTTATAAGATAAGGTGTATATTAGGCTTAAGCGGCTGTAAGAGTTTTTATCTTTGGAAATTCTCTTTTCTCTTACTTTAGGAAGCCTAGGTAACGAGAATTTTCCCACCAAATTGATACGATTGCTTCAACAGTCGAATTTGGTGTAAATAAATTAAAATCAGTGTCTTCTCTTTAATAACACTCCATGTGGAGTAATATAAATAAATTTTCAGAGAAATAAAAGTAAATTATATTAACAATCTATCTTTTATTATTACAGATAAGTAACCTTACAGATTTATTATTGGAAGCTATTAAGATCTGAACAATTACTTACCTTTTGCCCTAATAATAATTACCATTTAATGACGTGTGCTAGAGGTTACGGATAATATTCCAATAATGAATTTCACCCCACATATCTAGGGTTACAGTCACGATTCTTAACCTTAAAGAAACGAGCTAGGTAGATTCTATATAAGTTATCATATTTAAATTAGGTCTGCAGGATAAAATCTTAGTTAAAATCTAGAAGCAGTATTTTGCTATAAGCAAAATCCATACACTACTTTTATACAATAGAGCGAGTATTGGCTTAAATGAATAGCTAAATCTAACGCAGTCTAGGAAATTACTGCTTTTACAAAATTGGCATAAGAGCTAAATAGGCCTGAGCTGTGTACATGAGGTATTAGCGGCAGCAGGGAACAACAGGTTTTTTTTCTAGCATAATTATATAGCATTTGAAACGAGACGGCGATCTACAGCGGCGAGAGCGAGGGACAAAGCGGGTGAGCTACATGAAACAAAGGGTCAGGTATACGGCTATTGTATCGAGAAATGGGACGTAATCGTAGAGTATTTGGCACTTTGGTTGATTGGGAATTATACTTAATATTTGATAATTTGATTGATAGTAATTGACAATATAGTCAAAGTAATCGGCTTCATGGCTGCGTGGTGACAAGCCGGCAGCAATGGTTCAGCACACCAAACACACACTCCTCTCGCAGATCGACCTCCGACTTTGAATTGGCCAATTCATAAACCTTACTATATAAAATGATATAAAAATTAAGTCCATGGACCAAGGGGCGGGCTAAAATGCCCATAAAAGATAGATCCAGCCGTTTACGGATGTGGAAATAAATTCGCGTCGGAGCGCATAAAGGAGGTCGAATGCAGCCCCTATAACAATGATAAAAGGCCTCGTGCAGGCGTAGGGAAATGTCCCCGTGCTCGGTTACCATTGGTCAGCTAAGATGCCTTTTAAAAGGAAATACACGTAATCAGCAACCATTCAATCCGACCCTGATTTGCAAACTCGATTTATTACATGTTACTATGCCATAATTTAAATAACTCTAAGTTAAATTCCGCGGTAAGGTATCGATACAGAATACCAAAATTCAGGCGGATTGATTAGGTCTGCCTTACGCGTTCACCCAGCGTAGTGAAGCTAAGTATCAGTTTTACTGGTAATTCATGGCAAACAAATACGACTACCGGATACTGAAAGTGCCACTAACTCCACAGTGTTATTTTCCCTTTCCTTAGGTTTATAGGTTTCCTCACTTATACTAGCCACGATATTTTATTAGCTAAGACGATCACGCCGGTACCATCACAGAAGGTGGTTCCCTTACTCCATTTTTTAATCGGTGGTGTATTGTTCCAGGCCGACCGTTGTATGTCCGTTATAAATTTGTCTAGTTCCATATCAAGTTGATCTGGATATTTCAAAGGGACCTTTAGGTTTATAAAACTGTCTAGCTCTATTTTAAAGCTCTCCCAGTCTGTATTCTTATTCACTAGAGTAAGTTTGGATTCTTTAAATACGATGTTATGCTTATTGATTATTAACAATATCGGGGAGTGGTCCGAATTCATGTCATATTTTCCTTCAATATCTAAGTATCTCGGGGAAATATTCTTAGTTATAAAGAAATCTATCAAGTCAGGAATTTTTTGAGGATCAGTAGGCCAGTAGGTCGGCATACCAGTACTAACTACGTCACACCTCCTTTCTTTGATCGCATTTAATAGTTCTTTTCCTTTTGTTGTAGTTAGTCTTGAACCCCAGAAAGTATTTTTGGCGTTAAAATCCCCGCCTATTATAAATCTGTGTCCATATTGTTCCAGAAATCTAACGTATTTAGGTTTTTTTATACAATATCGCGGTGGACAGTATAAAGAAACAATCGTAATTGGGTACCGTTCCGTTTTGATATTTACTGCTACTGCTTGGATTTCTAACTCTTCATATTTACTTTCTTCGTAGTGGTAGATATTATCTTTTATAATAATAGCACTTCCTCCTCTTGCTGAGTTACTGGGGTGTAGGGCATGGTACACTTTATATCCTTTGAATTTAATGTAAGATTCTTTTGTAAAATGTGTTTCAGATATCAAACATACGTCGATATTTTCGGTATCTAGGACTACTTGTAACTCATTTTGGTGTTGAAGTAGCCCATTAGAATTCCATGCCATTATCTTTAGTTCTTTATCCATTATTTTGTTCGAAAGATAGGTTTGTTATTGCTATTTTCCAGTTTTCGCAAGCGGTCGTCGAATGACGACATTAGTTTTAGAATCTCGTCTAATTTTTTTGTCGTAGAATCGATTGTGTTGTTGTTCTTGGGTACGTTATTTGATGCAACCTGAGCATACGTTACCTTTTTATTAGAACTTTCTTGATCAGAAAGTCGGATATTAAATGGAATCTGCTTAACATTATTACTTGAATTAGACTGCTGGGTGTTTTGAGCGGATGTTTTTTTGCATGTCTTGTTTCTGATGGATTGCATTTCCTTGGCTACTATGCAGCCTCTATAATTAGCCGGATGAGCCTCCCCGCAGTGTACACATTTGGGTTTCTGCTCGGCTGGTTTTTTACATTCAACACTTAAATGTTTCCCAGTGCATTTGACACATCTTGGCTCTCTGGAGCAATATTTTTGGGTGTGTCCGTACGTTTGGCATCTTTTGCACTGCGGTATGAGCTTTGATGATCTCAGTGGATGTATTTCCACTTTGCATCCAAGAATAGAGGTGATTCCATAAATTTTGTTTATGTCTTCTCCCTTGTTAAAACTTAGCAGGAACATGTTTAGTGGCTCCTTATTTTTAAATCTCAGCTTGTTAACTGCATTTTCAATTTTTAGCCCCTTATTCTGTAGGTCTTCGATGATTCTTTCTGGCTTGCAGGTGTAGTGCAGCTTTTTGGCCATGACTTTAATGGGTCTCTCTTGCTTATTTTCGAAAGAGTGCCAGAGAAAATTCCCTGCTATTAATATTTTAGTAATTGATCTGTAGGAGTCCTCATTATTAGCATTTATTTTCACATTGTTACCATTTAACATTTTAATTCGAAAAGAATCTCCAGATTGACCTTCTGTTAATAAGTCATAGAATGACTGGTAATTTGTTACGCCGTCTACTATTATCGGCGGGGGTGGTGGAACTTTCTTCGTCTTTTCTTTACTATATGTCGTGGAGTCGTCATGCTGATGGGTCGATGGCTGCACAGGTGAGGTGTTCAATTTTCTTTTCTTCCTGCTTTTAGCCCTAATCCACTCTGTCTCTCTGGCTAGCTCCTCCTCATCAGTGTGATATTCCGTAGGTTGGGGTGAGCTAGCCTTGGTAGCAGTATTCTGGCTGGTATCCATAGAGTTCTGCTTGGATAGGAGTTTGACTTGATCTTGGAGCTCCAAAATTTGCTTTTCCAAGTTTGTAATAACGAGATGAAGTTTCTCATTTTCGGCCTTTTTTTCGGTGAAGGCTTTAAAAAGAATTTGCTCCGTTTCTGTATTTATTTTAATTTGTTTATCCATAGTTACCGTATATGAATAGTATATTTAATAATGAACCTGACGCGACGAAACGCGGAACTAGGTCATTATGCCACACGCACTCGACCGACGGCGGCCGGGACGCGGCGTCAGCAGATTACGCTGCTAGTATTGCGATTTAAGACACGATTGTTTTCGTTGAAAACTAAACACTGACCGAAAAATAATCCGTTATATTGTAATCATTCGACAGTTTACAATTTCGCGAGTTAGATTATAATCCAACGGTTTTTACAATCTTACGGTGACAAATATATCTGCCATAAACACCAGTGTTTTTATCGCTCTTAATGATTTTTTAAACCAAGTGTAGGTAGCAAATTAACATTAAAAGTATATTCACGATTCCGAATTTGTTTTATAATCACATCAGAGACAGGGAAGGTAAGCGATGTAATTAACTAAGGATTAAGGATTAGAAAAGAATAAATAGGATACATTATTTTTTTTTTATTTAAAAAATACTTTATTCTAATTAAAACTATGAACATTAAAATGTTAATTAAAACTAAATTAAACATTAAAAATATAATTTAAGCCGCTGCAATTATTTGATTGTAAAATTGTCTTCTCCAGATTAGATGCCTATTCGTTCCACAAATTCCAATGTATTTGTGGTAGGGTAGGTATGACAAATAGGCTACACGAGTCGCAACTTTTCGCCTTCAGTCAGTCAATCGCTTCGTTGCAGACAACAAAACTGACATAGTATGCGAAACGCCGCGAAACTTGAACGCGAAGCCAGTATACAGTACCATCCACTCTAAAGTGTCGCGGCGGCGCGCGGGGCTTTAGGGCGAAAACACACTACGGACAGGTCACGACAAAACACCTTCGTATGGGAAACATATTATTTCGTCGTGTCACGAGAGTATGTGTAACTCCACTTTTTGTCCGCCAAACATTTTTTATCCGTTGTGTGTTTTTGCCCATATGTAGAGATAAAGATAGCCGTGCATGAACATTTCAGGCTCGTCTTCTCATCTAGTAGCATCCTAGGTAAACTTTTCGAGTATTCGATTCAGCGGATCTACAAACGAAAACGCAGCAGTTCCCGTAATTGGGTAACCGCTGCGCCTCATTAGGTAATTGCAGCTGCGGCCTCACCCAGCCAATGGGAAGACTTACACTTATTCGCAGCTGTTCGGTCATCTCTTCATTGGATACCTACCATACCTACTATAATTGTGTAGGCCTGTTCTCAGTAATGTATACGTCTCTGATTTAATGTATTTTGTAAATCCTCTTCCTAGTGTAGAATAATAATTTAAATAATAGATAAATAAAAGAAAAAGACAGTCTGTATGTCTGTCTACTACTTTTTCTAAGCCTTTTTACCGATTTTGGTGAAATTCTGCATAGAGATAACTTGCATTCTACAGAGTACGGTAACATAATATTTTTGCCTCAAAATTATATCAGAGTTAAAAGAAAAACTTAATTAAAAACAATTTTCGCTCAAAAAATACTGGTAACACGTTTCGCATCATGCAATGGCTACATAGACATACAGATTAGACGACGCCGGGGGTTAAAAATAGAATGTGCATCGAAGAAAAGAAAATTGTTAACATTTAAATTAAAATAAAGTGTTTACCTGAGCGTCCCGATAATGTTTTGAACTCGTGAAACTTACACCGTAGGTAGACCAGACACAAAATGCTTATACTAAACTTATTAATATTTCCGTTTAAACAAAATCCTTACTACTAAACATAGCAAAATTATAAAAAATAAAATTAAACATGACAAATTCTACAGAAATCCTTTATTTTCTCGAAATTGAAAAGTGTCTTGCCTATAAGTCCTCATATACTAGTAGTGAGTAGTCGGGGTAGTCTCCGTTTTTTTCTCCGCTAAGCTATCTCCATTCCAAACAACCAAATCGGTTCAGTACTTGTAGCGTGAAGGAGTAACAAAAAGAATACGCGCCGAATTGAGGACCTCCTCCTTTTTTGGAAGTCGGTTAAAAATAAAAACAAAACTTACTAACACGCAAATTTTTATAAAATTATGTGAGTACGACCTTGGATACGCTCCTATGTGAGCTCTAAAAACATTCAATTCTCTTCAGAGTGATTAATTAAGGTCTATTTTACGAGATACAAATTACATTTCCACTTATCGATGTATCAATCATTTTTATTGCAGAACTTTTTTATTGCGGCACTTTATGAGGTGTTTGGGATATTGTCTGTTCCGTATTTTGATTGAATTCGATAAAACATGGTCTCTAGGTAAATAAATGTTTAAGTCTATTTATACAGTAACATTTATCTGAGACTAGATGATGTCCACGACTTCGTCCGCGTGGGTTGATGTTTTTTATTCAATATCTATGTCCTTCCCAGGATGTAAACTATCTCTGTACCAAATTTCATCCAAATCGGTTAAGTAGTTGGGCCGTGAAAGCGTAGCAGACGTACAGACAAACTTTCGCCTGTGTGCCTGCCTGTCCGTCTGTCTTTTCAACAGATTTTGAAGAAATTTGGTACAGAGATAAGTTGTATCACGGGGAAGGAAATAGACTACTTACCTACTTATTATCCAGGTAAATTGAGGAGATCCCGCGGGAATATAAAAAACTTAATCCATACGGACAAAGTCGCGAGAATCGTCTAGTATTTGTATACTTACCGAATTAAGGTAATAGCACAGTAAACAGATTACGTAATAGTTATATTTAAAATGTGGGTGCTAAATTTCTTTTAGTAAATATTTTTTACCTGCTTTGATAGAAATATACTTAAGAGAATATACTTTTCGTACCACTTGCTCAAAAAAGTGACATTCTATGCCACAAAAAGCGAACATAACAATAGTCATTTTTAATCTGTTAAAAACAGGGAAAGAAAATTGTACTGAATTTCATTCATCCTCTAGGGGGAGAATGTGATTTAAATTTGGAATACTTACCGAAATTTATACTGAACTACATCAGCTGTGTTTACACCATTGAGTTTGTATATAAAGCATTGAACATCTTTTTGAAAAAGGAATGCGCATTTATTATGCAGTTATGATTATTAAATAAAATTACGAAAACCGACGAGGCCGTATGAGCTTGATGCCTTTGCTTTTCCGACAAAAAAATATTAGTCTAGGAATTTGCCGCGTTTTTGTTTTCTTTAAATACATAAACTTTAAGTTTATTTTAATTTATTTTTATAAATAAGTTAATGTTCTAAACAGTTCCTCAGACGCAAGAACAGAGAAATACTCAAATCAACTCATCAACAATAAATGTACCAAACAAAAATGTAACTCTCTCTATCAATAATTGGACCAATATTTCGAATGTTAACTTTTACTTTTAATTGTCATTATTTTTAATAAATGCTTATCTCATATTATTATTGTGTTAATTTTTTCGCAAATGGTACGAAAAGTAGAGTATTTTCCTCGGTGATAAAGCTGTCTTTGTCTTGGGTGAACTTAAATCCCTCGCTACACTCGCGATTTAAATCGTCACCCGCGACAGAAGACACTGCTTTATCCCCTTGGTTAATAATCTACTATTTGATAGACCTTAAGAGAAAGCCAAATCACCTTTACCTAAGTTCATTACTCATTATTATATCGTCCAAAAACGGCGAGCGATGATTTTCCATTTGCTACGTAGGTAATATTAAACAGAAGGCTTACAGAGTATTATATCAATTCCTCCGTAGTAAGTAGTTTGCTGCTTGGCCTCCGCGCCCACGACGTCTAGAACACGTTTAATTAAAAGGGAATCTAGTCGTCAAGCGCAGTTAAGCCCATGTTTGCTCCCCATCTACAATCGTTTGCACACTCGCCCGCCGAGTAAACTGAAACAGACATTAGAGCCCCGTTGAAATACTCGATATAGTCATGTTGCACGCGTAATGCGCATATTACCTTACGTAATGGTTAAAGGAATACTGTCAAAGCGTTAAGATGGGGAAATATGGCAGCTAATTATAAAAGGTGAAATCGTATCACTCAAAACATTTCGTATGAATTCTTACTTCCATCCATCCATCCATCCATCAGCCTGTATGCATCCACTGCTGGACATAGGCCTTTTCGGGAGCGCACCTCCAAACACGGTACTCTGCCTTCCTCATCCACCCGCTTCCCGCCACCTTCTTTAGGTCATTGGACCAGCGAGCTGGAGTTCGTCCTACACTGCGCTTACCGGTACCGGTTCCGGGAAATTCTTACTTAATAAGACGTATTTGTCTAGGTCCCAGTATATATTTTTGATACCGTTTACAGAATGATTTTAAACCCCACTTAAGTTACTATGCGGTTATATTTTTATTTAAACCAAGATTCTATTGAATACTAGCGGATGCTCGCGACTTCGTTCGCGTGGTATAAGTTTGTTTTCCTACAGGCACTCTCTTAATTTTCCGGGATAAAAAGTAACCTATGCCACTCCCAGATCCTCAACTACCCGTGCAAAATACCCGTTGCACTATTGCGGCGTGATTGAAGGAACAACTCTATCTCACCCCTTTGGGGGTAGTATTTTCAAAAACTGTGAAATACGTATTTCTTTATTTTCAACCCGCAGCTCATATACCAAGTTACATGGCTATAACTTGAGAAATGAAGGACTTTCATACAAACTTTCAACCCCTATTTTACTCCTTTGGGGGTGGAATTTTGAAAAACTGTGAAACCCGTATTTCTTTATTTTTAACCGGTAGCTCACATACCAAGTTTCTTGGCTATAACTTGAGAAATGAAAGACTTTCATACAAACTTTCAGCCCCTATTTTACCCCTTCGGGGGTAGAATTTTGAAAAACTGTGACACACATACTTCTTTATTTTTAACCGTAAGTCAAAATAGCAAGTTTCGTTTATATAACTTGTAAAATATCTCGAGAAATGAAGGCCTTTACTTCTTAATTTTCAACTCGCAGCTCATATACCAAGTTTCATGGCTATAGCTTTCATACAATTGTTCAACCTCTATTTTACCACTTTAGGGGTTGAATTCTGAAAAACTGTGACACACGTTATTCTTTATTTTTTATCGAAAGCCAAAATACCAAGTTTCGTTTATACTTGAGAAAATCTTGAGAAATGAAGGACTTTCATGCAAACTCTCATCCCCTATTTCACCCCCTTTGGGGTGGAAATTTGAAAAATCCTTCCTTAGTGAGCGCCTACGTCAGAAAAGGAACCTACTGTCAAAATTTCAAGTTTCTTTTGAGGAATTATAGTAAGAAAAATAACCAACACTTAATTATGGCCCGACGAGTTCGAGTCCCGGGACTCGAACCCGGGACCTCGTCGGCCGCAGTTGATCATGCTATCCACTAGACCAACGAGGCAGTTTCATAATTTATAACGCCAGGCTTCAATAGCTTTTAACTCTATCAGACAATGGGGTACCGTGGGTTAGGGAGTAGGAACCTACATGAGGAGTAAGTTGTTTTTAATTGTGTTAAGTGATATGCATTAGACATTATATTATTAGTTTGTTAACTCCTCAGTGGGCAATGTAATTTAATTAATTAAAACCCGTACTAAACCGTAGGCGTACTAGCTGAGACCGCTGAAATGTTAACAATGTTATTGTTCTCATGGATTAAATCCTAGCTCCATTATTATTAATTAATTAATTGGAGCTATTAGATTGAGGGTGGCTTTTCTATTAATTTGAATGTAGATTAGATGGTACCTAAAACTTGGACAAGGAAGGCAAGGGATAGACATGTTTGGAAAGGGTTAGAGGAGGCCTTTGTCAAATGGCAAGCAGATAGGTACCAACCAGGTGGAAAGAAATGACGTTTCGGCAACTGATGTGGTATAATTCGAATATAGTTTTTTTTTTAAATTTATTTACTACCAGAAAGTTATAAAATAAGAAGAAAAACAGATGAATAGTGGACAAGGAAGCACTTATCTGAATAAGAGATCTCTACCAGTGACCCTTGGTAGTGAGAAAGGTTGTGGAGGAAGAATAGGCACAACAAGATATAGCAGCATGCTAGATAGCATGAAACGAGATATTATACAATAAACTTACTTAAACATACAAATTTATACATACTAATGACATAAATATATAATATATATACATAAATAAATACATTTCAACATACATATCGTCGCTTTTCCTACGAAAGGACCTAACTGACATCGAGTTAATTGTTCAGGGCAAGCGTTTTTCGGTTTCGTGCTCAACTATATTGTCCACAGCTTGCTCAAATAAAGCTATATTAAAATTAAAAAAATATTCTTATAATCTGTGAATCAAGGCCTTTTTGCAAGTAGGAATTGTCTTATTTAAATGTGCGTATTCATTTAGGTAAAAATATTTAAAACAGTTACGCCACTTCATAAGAACTTTTTTTTTTCTGAAAAATTAATTACTTAGGAGATACGACTGTATTTTTTACTGAATAATTAAATCACATTTAATTCAAAATAATTTGTTTTTTATTTCTTTATATATAATAATAATTAGGATAGTTTTAAATCATTTTTTGACTGAAAGTTTTTGGACTCGTACTATTTTGGATTTTTTTACTGCCCAAGGTTTTATACATTTTTTGTCACCAATTTACATAAATTTTTAACTCTATTAGTTAATGTTTAAGGTATTCCGTCGCAATCAAAATTCAGACGTAAGTGAAAACCCCATTTTTATTCAATATAGTCTAGTTCACACTAAATGACGTATTTTCAGTTACGTCATAGTTGATAGATTTTTATTTAGCTGATCACTAAATAAAAATCTTTCTAATAGCCCTAAGTATAAAATACGCCACTTAGTATGATTTCCTTTTCGCAAATGAGCATATACGCCACACTTACCGATTGTCCTAGCCAGTAAACGGTAAAAGATATGAAAAAGTCGATAAGACAGATCGACAGAGAATCAAAAGTACATTATTATGATGTATTTAGTGCAGTTACGTCAAAAGTGTCAGATAGGTCCTTTCGTAGGAAAAGCGACGATATGACATCTTATATATAAAATTCTCGTGTCACAATTTTCGTTCCCATACTCCTCCGAAACGGCTTGACCGATTCTCATGAAATTTTGTGAGCATATTGAGTAGGTCTGAGAATCGGCCAACATCTATTTTTCATCCCCCTAAATGTTAAGAGTAGTCCACCCCTAAATTTTTATTTTTTAGACAAAATTTTTAGTCTTTATTTTTTTATGATACAACATACAAAAAAACATACAATCCTAAATTTTCACCCTTCTACGATCAACCCTTATTTTTTATTTTAGTAATTTAATCATTTTTCATCTCCGGTCGATAACTGATCAATCGTCATTTAATTAGTTATTTTAATATGCATATTCAGTAGGTCTGAGAATCGGCTACTATCTATTTTTCATACGTCCACGCGAACGGAGTCGCGGGCATCAGCTAGTATTATATAATATCATACTTAATGATATAACATATTATTATTTATAATTATGATAGAGAAGATAGATAGTTAATGCTGTTTCAGTCGAAGTTTAAATGTGTGAATTCATAAAAATACTATCGGGTAGTGAGTTCCATAGGCGCGTCGCATCTACCGTAAAAGATTTTACAATAATAAATAGTGTTTAAATATTGTGTGTATTTGTGTGAATTATTATGTAAAACTTAATTTGTGTTACAGTATTGTAAGTGTCTGAAATAAAGGCTATTAATATTATTAAGCTAAGCTCAATTATTTAACTTTCTGTATCAAAAACCTTTCACACATAATATTATAGGTATACGTAAATACGATATGATGAGTAGATTTATTAATGGATATAGAATTCTCAAAAGCCAAAAGAGTAAAATGTATTTACCTATTATCGATATTGCCGTGATATTGCGCGATTCTTCATGGCATTCATGGACGCATGTATTGATTGAAATAATCATAGAATTAGGAATAAAGTATGCCTATTGTATTATGGAAATGATCATATTACTTAACGAAACCAGCCACCAGTTGTAGGGATTGTGTCGATGGACGCATATCATAATTGAATCCGATATGCAATGATGCGATAACATTGGTCATTGATAGATCTGTCATAATATCCTAATTTTCGAATTTATGAATCGTTATCTCTATAAATATAAAATTCTCGTGTCACAATGTTAGTTACCATACTCCTCCGAAACGGCTTGACCGATTTTTATGAAATTTAATATGCATATTCAGTAGGTCTGAGAATCGGCTACTATCTATTTTTCATACCTCGACGCGGACGGAGTCGCGGGCATCATCTAGTAGGATATAAAACGATGAAACGGATATAAGCGATAAATATTTAAGGTACCTATTCGTATTTTAGTCGCAGATGTGTTTTTATACACAACATGCAACTTGACTTGATAATATGCAAACTTATCTTGTTCTACATAATAATAGATAACTACGGTCAAATCAAAAGGAAAGGTTATGGTTTTAGCAAAATGAGGTGTCAATCGATTCGTTATTACCTAGATATGGGCCCTAGTAATAATGGCTACATTTTAGGTACATGAACAAAATCAATATGAGGGATTTTACATCCAAAAAAAGATGTTCTCTGAAGGGGTCTCTGAAATTGTCTCCGTTTTCAGGTTACAGGTTTTTAATATACTTACTGGTTGCACTTATTTATTTACTTCAGCTTAATCATCTTGTTGTTGCAATTTTTGATCCGTAGTCCGAGCACCATTACTGAGACACAATGTATCTTTCTTTCGAACTTGTTAATGAAAAATGCAGCGACTAAAAGCGATGCCGTGTTGAGCGTGGTTGGGCCTGTCCATTCATTTTTAGGGTTCCGTACCTCAAAAGGAAAAAACGGAACCCTTATAGAATCACTTTGTTGTCCGTCCGTCTTTGTGTCAAGACTCTTTTTTTCAGGAACGCATGGAGGTATCAAGCTGAAATTCATATCAATTACTCAGGTCTACTGTCCCTTGGAGCTGTGAAAAAATCAAACTTCTAAGCCAACGTATTATAGCACAGATAAAGGAAAAATTGCGAAAAAAATAATTTTTAGTTACATCATATAATAAAAATATTTTTAATAATTTTAAATTTACTACAAGTTTGTACGGAACCCTCGTTGCGCGAGTTCGACTCGCACTTGGTCGGTTTTTATTTTGAGATACAACTCTAGTAATTATTAAGCTGCGAGACAATTGTTGATCATCAAAAAATTGAAAATAATAAAAACAAATCAGCAGAGAGTTTTCGTAGACGATAAGTCCCCGAAATAATGCCGTATTTAAACAGGTGTTTCCATACCAGCTTATACTTAACTGCGATTTGCTACGTTTTATTTAAGAAAACCATTAAGAGTGAATTGTAATATTGTTGTAATTGTTTTAAGGAATAATCATTTTCAGCACGTTCGTGGGCGTATATTTTCTCACATCGAGGTCTTCATTCTGTACTTACTCATGTAAGCATAATTCCAAAAGTGGGTAAATAATTAAAATTACTTTCAAAATATGTTTGTACCTACTCTCTTTAAAACTTGCACGAGCGAACGGTCACTACGTCTAGCGGTTTCACGACAGATTTAAGGTAAACAGTTAACTTGGCCAAAGCATCACAACAACAATAAATTAATTATTTGATCAGACTGCAGTTGCTACTGCTAAGCTCTTAATCAAATTGTGATCTAAACACAAAAGTATTCAATAATCGCTGAGTCTGCCGGTAGGAGACTAACTTTCAAACGTCAAAATACTCGTACTTATGTTAATTATTCCAATATGGCGTATCCCCGCCAAAGAACGAACCGAGTGAAATACATCGAATGAGTCAAATATCAGCCTAATTAAACCTTCATCACTAAACAAATTAACAATCTTTTATCTTTTCTAAAAATTCAATTCAAATTTAAAAGCAAAGTTGACATTCATGACAAACAATCTTTTTATAGATGTAGGTACTGTTGCGATCGGTAGTAATTAAATATTAAATTAAATGTATGGTTGTGTTGCTATTAAAGTTTTTTTGTAATCCATCAAATAGACCGTCAACTTCATCCTCATATGTCAAAAGAACAGAGCAGGGCCTTTACCTTTATTGTATTGTATTTCTTCTGGGTCTTAATTTTTGGCGCTGTAAACCAGGCAGGTATTCTTTGAACAAAGTAGAACAAGAGTGAGGACATAGACCTGCCTACTACAAGAAATTTCAAATCTCAATACGACGGCGAAGTCGCGGGCATCATCTTGTTTCTGAATAAAAAATTGAGTCACACGAATCGTTTTTGCAAGAAAGGATCCATTTAGCGCTTCGAATGGCGGTTAAAGAAAATTCCGATGATAAAAGAAATTTCAAAAGCACCAAATTATCGCTATTGAAGCACACCGCATTATGCTGGAGTATTTTGTATGCCACGTGGATAAGAGAGCGAAGCGGAACTTAGCTTTGAATTCTGCGGTGTTTGATGATGCATAATGAATATTAAAGCTTATTCCGTGTCAATCTGAAATGAAATGGTCAAGTGTTTTTTCAGCGGTCTGGTATCTTCGCCTTCCATCATCATCATCATTACAAGCCGTTGCCGGCTCACTAGTGAACACGAGTCTCCTACGTTTCCTCATAAAGTTTTCCTGATACCTATTTAATTTCCGAAAACTCCGAAAAGTTAGAGGTGCATACGTATATTCTCCAACCAAAATTTAAATAGGTACAGCTGTATAATATTGCCTAGGGTACTAATGTTATGTGCCTGTTAAACATATTATACCTCTGCATCCATACAATTGACTAACTTATTAGGTACTCAAGGTAACAAGGATAAAATAATTAAGGTGGAACAGACTTGCCTGGGAATTGTTTATGATCTTCTTGCTGCAATTTCCGTACGCTGCGTACCTATCTACTGTCATGCAGTTTAATAAATCCTGGATATAATAGTCTGAGCCATCTGATATGCAGGCCTTTTAGCTTGAACTACTGTAAACAAAGTGCAAATGAATTCCTTTAGAAACTCCTAGTACCTATCGATACTTCTATACTAATATTATAAATGCGAAAGTTTGTATGGTTGGATGTTTGTTACTCAATCACGCCTGAACAGCTGAACGATCTGGTTGAAATTTGGCACAGAGATGGATTATAGCCTGGAATAACACAGGCTACTTTTTATCCCGGAAAATTACCGAGTTCCCGCAGGAACCAAAAAAACTCAATCTACGCGGACAGAGCCACGGGCATCAGCTAGTACCTAGTTGTAATAAAAAAGAGCACCCGCGACAGTCGCAATCTGCAATGCAATCGCAAAATGCACAGTGCTTCATAGAGTTCCATGAATCGCTTATCGTATAGCATTGAATGTGACATTCTGCTGTGCTTGCTATCTCACGTCATTTGTCTACCAGACCCTCCAGGACGTTCAGAAGCAATAGCTGATTCGATCTGAATCTGAGTCCTTATCTTAGTGATATACACATATTCACGCAGAATAGCCTAAGTAAGTTTCTACCCTTACAGACATATTTTGTCGAGTTTGGATCAGGGATAGATTAAACTCTGCAACTGAATTAGGAAGATAGGACGAAGTAGCGGGCATCTGCAACGTTATAATATAGGCCATGTACGGAGCGGGAACTAATCCATAGAGAAGCCGTTGTTTTCGGAAAACATCTGCGACCTCGGCAACAATGACAGCGAGCGGAACAAAAACGAGATGAGAAAGGTTTGGCAAGGCGTATTGTGGCGTGTTACGATGAGCCAGGCTGGCATTCCACTTACTATGTTTAAAACATGTTGACCTCGAAGTTTTAATCAACATACAGTGATTTTCCCTGACAAAGACATAGCGAATACTTAGATTGTGGTCTATTTCCGGGATCAAAAGTACTTAATGTGAATTTTAAACTTTGTGCACAGAATAGGTAGGTAATAGTACTGCTATGTGTTTGAAACACAAATTATTTGATTCAATGCTAGATGCTACGAAGGAAAATCATTTAAGTACACTTTCTCACATTTTATAATAATATTATTTTTAGCTTATAAAACAAACTTTTCCTAAATTATGTGGACTAAATGCTAATTCAATATAACATTACCTCAGTGTCACTCGACACGGTCAGGGAGGCTACTACCATCGCTTAAAGCAGTATCATTTCCAAATGTCAGTTTTATGTCACGTACCTTAACGTCCCTAAAATAAGGATTATAATTCTGAAACACGAGCGTCAACAATATTAAAACAATATTGTTTAAAGCGAAGATAGTATGCCCCCAGTCCTTCAAAGAAGGCGAACGGTCGCTAATTCTCTGGTAAGTACATTTTCACGCAATTTTCAATGGCGTCAGCTCCTTTGTAACTGGAGCGGAGCCGGTTTATCATTGACGCCTACCGCTGGCTGCTTGAAGAACATTTTTAAAAGTTCTATTAATATAAAATTTCCCTTTTTTATCACGAACTTGAACAATGGAGCATGGAAAACAAGTCAACTTGATAAATTGATAATGGAAAAGGTACACCACCGATTTGAAATGATTCATAAACTCGCATTTTTCCTGTGAAACAACGTGGGGTGGGTCCAAAGTTACATCAAAATAGGTCTAATATAAAATGGTTGACCATAATAAATTACACTAGACTTTTTATTTCACTTCGATTCATGCAGTAAGTATTAAGTATTGAAATTATGAATCGAAATGAGGTTGTGAAGTACTGAGCTTCGCTCTCTCGAGGTTCCTAATTAATTAATCCATCCATACTAATATTATAAATGCGAAAGTGTGTCTGTCTGTCTGTCTGCTACGCTTTCACGGTCCAACTACTCAACCGATTTTGATGAAATTTGGTACAGAGATAGGTTGTATCCCGGGGAAGGACATAGGCTACTTTTTATTCCGGAAAATTGAAGAGTTTCCGCGGGAATCCAAAAACATGAATCCACGCAGACGAAGTCGCGGGAATCATCTAGTATAATATATGTTTATCTAATAAAATATTAATATTTTTAGTTTTTAGGCGAATAAAGAGATGAGTGAGATGATATAATATGATATCACTTACCATGTAGATTGCGATTCTGCCACCAACTTCGAAGGAAGAAGTCATAGAAGTGTAAAAATTGCATCTTTATTATTTCACATTCATACTATTTAATATGAATCTACAAATACCACCCTGCAGACTTAGTTTAAATAATATTATTTAAACCAAAATTTTGTCAGTGAAACGACAATTTTCTCCATTCTCATATGTGGTGCTACAACATTTTTGTCGCGATCCATGTATTCAGTTCATGGCCATGTGGGATTCAAGAGAGATGCGCTACTCATTGTAATGACTTGCATACCTGTATTGTGGACGTTTTAATCCATCACGTTTTACGTTTTCATTTATGGATATTTGTTTACATAAAATTTTACATGACAAAGTGTACACCAACAAAGGGTTCTATACGTATCATTTACTGTTTGATAGTCCCTATTGTACAGCACTAAAAAAATTGCACCAGCCTAGGGGTACAGTCACATTCAACAGTATATTTTTAATTTATAGGCTATCGCTCGGCTGCAATCAGACCTGCTTGCAAGTGGTGATGCAGCCTAAGCCAAAAATGTACAAAATCCTGTTATCTTACCTATAGTCACATGCCACGACATTATTATTCCAATAAAAATAAAATCCCGCAGTAATAAAAAGACGTCGAATAAACAGTATAATCCCTAACGCTATTTATTTACAAGATGGGCTGGCTTGATTGCTACCAATCAATTTTACTCCGAACAAAAATAATCATGGGCATTTACCGCCTGCCACTGACTTCATAAAGCGCCGCTATAAATTGTACCATAAAAATGATCGTTCCATTTTATACTGGAATCCCATAAGTAATTTATATTTCGTAGAAAGTCGTCGATATATAGGTAATTTTAACTGCTGCAACTTTTGTATATGTCACCGTGAGATTGTAAAAACCGTTAGATTATAATCTAACTCGCGAAATTTTAAACTGTCGAATGATTACAATATAACGGATTATTTTTCGGTAGATTGTAATCTGTATTAACCCAATAGAACCTAAGGGCACTACTTGGTTATTATGTCGAACCCTAACCTAACCTACAAGAAAGAGACAAGAAAACGTAAATACAATGAATATTTCAAAAATTGACACATAAAACATTGAACGGTTCACAATCTTTCGACTGTTTACAATCTATCGAAAAAAAAGCGTTAGATTACAATTTACGGTTTTTACAATCTTACGGTGACATATATACGAGTAGAATGTAAATAGGTAGCTTACTGATAATAGCGAGCGAGATGAGTGAAGTTCTGAAGCTTAGCTCTGAAGAGTAGCTTTTTTGGTATGACTTTAACTAATGATCCATACTAATATTATAAATGCGAACGTGTGTCTCTCAGTCAGTCTGCTACGCTTTAATGGCCTGTCTTGTCAACCGATTTTGATGAAATTTGGTATAAAGGTAGTTCAGTTCCCGGGGAAGGACATAGGCTACTTTTTATCCGGAAAAATTAAGGAGTTCTCGCGAGTCGCGGGAATCAAATACCCCTCATCCACGCGGATGAAGTCGCGGACATCATGTAGATTACTATAATTTGCTTATGCAATATGCTTGACGTATTATGTGACTTTGATATAGTAGTTATGGAGCTATAGTGTTTCATAGTAGCTCCGTTCGACGATAGATTAAGCATCTATCGTCAAAAGGAAACACTTGTTTGCAATAACCAAACCTAGGCTAGCGCGTTAAAAGTACGATACGTAGAATTTGAAGTCCACACTCTCCAAACTCCAAATTCTACGTATCGTACTTTCAAATTCCAGAAAATTGTGAAAAATGGCTCTGAAAAGTATACTAACTCGATTTTATCTGTGAGTTTGCTACATTGCTTGTAACATAATTTTTGGCTCCTGCGCAACGTGCATTAAATATAGTTGTGTATACTGTTACTATAGTCTCCAAAATTAGTTCGTGAAAATGGAGGCGTGTTAACGTTAATGTGTCCCAGCATCAGACGACGTAGTCTGTTCAACTTTCGAACGAGGGCAGCCACAGATTCTGTATTATGTAAATTTTCGCCTAATTTGTTTGGCGATGTCCCGACTTCGCAACTCGAGCGAGGTCACTTGCTCGTTAGATCATAAATAAGCTCTCTTTGGACACAATACAGTTTTTGAAATGTCCAAATAATAATATATACTCGTTGGTACATCCTTGGTGTTTTTATTGAAGTCATGTAGAGTGCGCGCTATATAAAATGAGTAAAGACTTATGCTAATGTAAAATATTTATTCATGTCCTTTCGACCTTCATGCCCAACTGGAACCCGGTTGCTATTAAATAAAGGATACTTACATAATTTTACCTACTTAATTTACCTTCAGTTTCGGTATGCTGGAGATTGATATATTTATTTATTTATATAAGCCTGTACTTAGTATTCTTTAATTTAGTACTTTTTTACGATGAGCTATCATCCAACTGCTGGGCAAAGGCCTCCCCCTTCTCCTTCCACTCTTTCTTATTTTGGGCTGTGTGGAACCAGAGTTTTCCCGAAAATATTTCTATCTTGTCCCTCAATCTGGTAACAGGTCTTCCTTTTTTCCTTGTCCTTCCTTGTTTCAGTTCCATTTTCCGGTTTTTGCTGTCCTCATTGATATATATACTAAACTGTAGCCATTGTTTAACATAAATAGCAATCTTATATAAATAAAATGCGCAGCCTTAACCATGTTATGTTTAAAACGAACGGTTATACGGCTAGCTGAATAAAATTACAGTACAAAGTAATTAAATTGCTAACTTAAACTTTCCTAGCTGCATATTAAGAGGAAAAGCGCTGTTATGAAAACTTTTAATGAAAGCCCATAGTGGCGTAACAACGTGTTTTCATTTCTTGCAGAGTAGTACGATCTAACTAATCCTTATTTAATTTTTGGCTGCACAGTACGTAGACGACCGAAAGTACCTAGTCTATCCAACAAAAGTTGGCAAAAATAGAATACATGACGACAACATTGAAAAAAAAAACCATACTTAACTACAGGTAAGTACCTATTCTTAATTTAACTCTTGAATTCGCCTGTAATACTTACATACAAACCTACCTTTCTACTATCTACCGTTTTACTATTGCGCCCATTGATATCGCTCTAGCAGTGCGTACATTTTAATTTTCTAATATTTAAGTAACACAAAATGTATTAACATCGCAAAAGTATACCTAATCTGAAATAGCGTTTAACTTACGTTTATTGCGTTTGACTTTTAATCGTATTTTCCGCTGGGTCATAACGAGGTCGGACTGCCCCTGATGTTAATAAAATCATCGGGGTCTAACAAATCTTAGTTGGTTATAGAAACTCGAAACGTTTTTGTAAAAAATCAACTTAAGTTATAATCTAATGATTTGAGACTTATTTCGTGGTTTGAAAACATATTATTATGTATTAAAACGGGTACATACCACGATGTAAAACAATGATTTTGTTTGTCGATATTTCGACCCAGTTGCATGGATCGTGGTCACGACGGGACTGCGGTGCTGCGAAGTGTGTGGTGTGTGTGTGGCATTGTTTTACATCGTGGTATGTACCCGTTTTAATACATAATAATATAACTTAAGTTATGTTGAGTACTTAAGTTATCTACCCATACAATTTATACTCAGAATACAGAACAAACTTATATTATTTAGATTAAACTAGGCGCCTATTGTATTTTATGTAGGTAGGTAACTGTTTCGATTAGCCTACTGCACTGTTCGTATAGTTACGTATTTTGACTTTCCACATCGGGAAACCGGGGGAAACCTCTCCATGTTACGCACTGCGTAAATGTTACGCATGGGGTTGTTATGGCCCCGTAACGCAGCGAGCGTTAAGCTGTCATGGGTGCCATATTATATACTTAAACCAGCTTATTATATTTCAGCTCTCTTGTTCACAGGACCTTATCTCGTCCCCAGTGACGCGTGACCGAGGCGAGGAGTCAATGAATTATGAAGTGAACATTCATCACCGAAGCGATTAACGCGATGGTATACAATGAAGGGAATGAAAAGATAATTGTTAAAAATAGCCATTAAAGTAAATATAAATATTGTATTAAATTCAATTTATCTCAAAAATATGAAGGTTTTTGTTCTTCACTAAAAGGGTTAGAATCAGGAAACATCGCAGTTATGTAATTGTTCTGTGTCTAATGAACAAGTTTTAGGGTGGATTAATTATCTAGGCTGAACATGTAGCCGGGCGAAGTTCGGTTTACCCTTCTTTTGTAAAATCTTCTGAAAATATGTCTGTATTCTTATTCTTAGTATTAGAATAAATGGATTTTGAGATCACCGAAGTCTACAAAAGTAAATAGATACCTACTTATAGAATGTAACCCTAATCATAGATATAAAATTACCTTCTCTGAAAAATTTAAAGTACTTAGGTATTGCTACGAAATTCCTACTGCTACGAGTAGGTAAGTATGTTTTATTTTCCTTTTCAAGGTAACTTAGAAAATATTTTCTTCTCTTGAAAAGATGGATTTCTCCTTATTAAAAAAGTTGTTCATGCCTTTTCCAGAGCTAAATTGCCCTATAGAAATATTGTGTCTAGATATGCTATTTTAAATATGAACATTTTAGAACGAAAAATCACTACGAATAGCAAAATTTCGATAAAATGTCCACGTAACTCACTTTTATTATGAAGCTGCGCAGACAAGTGCGAAAGGACAAAACGTGTTTCCCCTTCAATGTTCTCCTTATAGTGGATAAAAAAAAGATGCGGACGTTTTGTTCTGTCTGTAGTGTGTAGTCGCCCTTATATTTTAACTACTTAGTTTGCTTTGTTTAAGATGGTGGCTTACCTGTACTTAATATAGGTATGCTTTAATGTTTCTCCCGAAAAGTTCTTAACGATGCAGATGGTGCCAAAAAACCGCATAAAATATCACTAAGAAGTTTAGAAGTCAAAGAGAAAACCAAAAATGGATTAAGGTTTGATTTTATACTACTCTGAGATATTGACAAAGAATAAAGAATATAATATCTATAGGCATAGTCAAATTATGTGCATTATCAGTACTACACTACAGTTGGTACTGTAATTAAATCATAATATATAACGTCTCATAAATGCATTAAATTGATAAGTATGAGTTCGATAATTTCAAATTTCGAATTTCAGCCCGCTTCATACTATACTTGTATTCGTATTTGTGTAACATAATCCGATTTCATAAAATAGTTTCGCTATAACTTAAACAATAAAATGGATTCGCTAATTGACTTGATTATGTCTATTAAATTATCAAAAATTTATCATTAAATTACTTACATTATATTATTAGGGTGTTAAACAACTGCAAAGTGCGAAATACGCTCATAAAGTAACAAAGAACTATCACTCTAGACTTAGAGTCTAGAGCGCGCGTTTGAGCCGCGTTTTAAACCTCCAGAAATGCATTCCATATTTACTAAATAGCTTGCCAAATGCCAGCCTATTTAAGATATTAGCATAAAACTTCTTAGATTTTAAATATTAAAAGAAAATACCTATTGGACACACTACCTGTATAAGTTTAGTATAGTTATGAGTAGAATATACAGACTGAGACTGTTCTGTTCCTGCAGCCATAAGTGCATAAGTAAGATATACCTACTTAAGTTAGTTTGTAAGGCTTATAATAAACATGTTTAAGAAATAAATTAATAAATAAATAAAAGGTGTGTCCAAAACTAGTAGGGGCAAGTGAATGATCTTTTATAAATAAACTAGAGGTCTGCTGCGCGTTTTAGCACAGGTTTTAGTAAGGAGTTGAGTTCTATTTAGTATATTTACGCATGAACAAAATATGCGCGGCAGACGTCTAATGACAACGCGACAGTCAGCGCGCTGCAGCCGTAGTGCGCTGCGTTGTTGTAAGGCCATGAGTTTACTAGATGTTGATACCCACGATGATGCGTGATTTTTTTAAAATCTAATTCCTGAGTCTTTGGTTTTAACTATATAACAAAGCTTCCGGACAAACTCACGTGTTCGGGGCCCTTATTCATGGGCCAATTCGCGCGACGCGGCCGCTACCTGATTAAACTAGTCGGGTACATTTCCGACACAATACGTGAGTTTATCCGGTAGTTATGAACAGTTAAAATGAATATCACTCACAATAGTTTATACGTTAAAAAGTCTTTAATTCTCCGGGATAAAAGGTAGATTTCACTCAGTTGCAGATAGTTACTTTATCCTTTGTGAACATCCAAAGAAAGTAAATAAAGTTTATAATTATGCATAGGATATAGACAGACAAAGATACCTGGGAATCGGCACCTATTAGCAATGAAAGGTGCGCTCAGAGCCGTAGTTGCAATTACCTAATGAGGCGCATCGGTTACCCAATTACAGCAACTGCAACATTTACGTTTGTACTTCCGTCGAATCGAGCGCCCCGATAGGTTTCACAAACTATCTACCAATAAATTTTCCACATAAGCGATCACTCAATTAGAGTCCTGTTTGTTTGATTTTCTTTTCGTGGAGATGTTTTTTTTTCGTGGTAGTTTAAGTTTCACATTAGTTAAGTGGTTTTTCAGAAAATAATTTTAAAACCCCCGGCAATTGACGAATCGTTCAGACCTGTGGAAGTTACTATTAGTGATCTTCAAACGGTTGAACAGATTATCTTGAAAATAGCTAAGAACATTCTCGATCAAGTCACCTTTCAAACAAAAAAATTAAAATCCATTAATCAGTTACTGTGTCACAGATAGATACACACGGTTGCGGATTTAAGATACCTACGAGTACGTCTTGTTAGTGCAGTTGTTTGTTGGAAACTGGTGGTCAATGTTGTGTACCCAAGTAGCTATTATATAAAATGCTGTTTTTAGTTGAATATCAGATACAAAGCTATACAGATTTATATTTCCATTAAACCGTAGCCCGCCAACCCGCATTGGAGCAGCGTGGTGGGTCTAAGCTCTAATTCCCTCTCTCATGACAGTGGAGGCCTGTGCCCAGCAGTGGGACGTTAATGGGCTGTAGTGGTGGTGGTGGGTGTTACACATTTACTACAAAAGTAAACTCTACAAGCCGCATTTTAATATTATTACCCAATACCCGTATATTTTTAGTACTTTATTGCTTTCCTGATGGATTGCGTTCTTGAATCTAGTAATTGTAATTAATGTTTTTGGGCTCAACACAAATAGGCGGAAGAAGGAAATCACAAAATTCAAAGATAACAAAACCTAATGAATCTACTGCCGTTAGAGGCATGTTTATTTTCAAAATTATATCGCACGGTCTTAATTCAGGGATGCTGAAATTCATACAAAGCTTAAAATGGTTTTCAAGGCGCCTTGGCAAAATTTTCTCCAATTCCGAAGGTATTCGCCATTGTAGTATTAAAATATGAGAGGATATACCACACTTCGATTCTATGATTGCACGTCACAGAAAAGTTATTCTTTGCTATTGGAAAAAGTAAAACATTTTATGTAGATGGCAACAAACTGATAAAAAGTATTTTTAAGTTAATTCATGCAGTGCGTTCGTTTTAAGCCGACTTCCAAAAAGAAGGAAGTTCTCAACTCAATTCGTATTCTTTGAATGAAATAAGCTGCAGACATAACATTGAAATACAATCTGTCTACAATAGAAATGGATCTAAATTACCAGTTAATATCTACTGCGATGAAATTTCCATAATTACGAGTGTGTAACATGATACGCAACTTTATTCACGAAGATTTCGGATTTTGGTTTTAGAAATCCCAGGGGAAATCTGATTTTCCAGAAAAGTTGCGCAAATGGCCGCTACTCCATTAGGAGCAACACATGTGGTAGTAGTTCCGCGCAAACCTTGTTATCACTTTGACACCCACTTATTTGAAAAGCTGTCCATTCTCGACGTGTTCTGGCTTTTGGTACTTCGTGTACGGTCATTATTTCATATAAAATGTTGTTTGTTACTATAAGAATACTTAGCTGCTTCACGGGAATCATAATATTTAACGTGATGAAATAAATTATTATTTAAATTAAATATTTTTTTAATATGTTTGTTGCAAAAAAGCTACTAACTAGAAAATGGAATCTGAAAAAGAAGGTCATTTACCAATTGAAATAGTATCAGTATATTCTGGTTGCTTTGACGGCCTTCGGAAATAAACTGCATGTCATAGTAGGTACCCTCTCTACCTGTGCCGAGTTTAGGCACACCAATGAGCGTATTATCCCGCGCCATAATCCTAAATCACTCGGCTTAGTGTTTCGATTACAGACAAAGGCTTGGCGCGGAAACCCACATTATGACGGTAGTTGAATAATTGTATAGATAACTCGAATTGATAACCTCTATCCCTGAGGAGCTTTTGTAGACTTTCCATAAGAGAAATGTTTTATGCCGGATAGATAACAATATTTTCTTATACTTTGAATAGAGTCATTTGCTTATTCTGGGAATAGAGTCAAGGATTCCAAGACTTTAGAGAATTTCTATAATAAGGGCTCACAGATATTCTAGTACTATCATAGTCAAATAGGTGATTATTTAAGATTTTTTCCGCTTAAATACTTTTCATTTCGTTCAAGCCTTTTAACAGCATCGCTGATCTGGTCAACCTACGGGCACAAAGATGCACCCCGTGGAATGATTTATGCTATTTTTAGCCTGAAAATCAAAACTGTCCACATGCTTACAAAATCATGCGGATGAAGTCGCAGGCATATAATATTCTAGTACGTAACCAAATATCAAAAAAAAAGCATTATGAGTACCTACTAACTTAATGCATAAAAATACATAGCTAAGTAATGTGTATCAATAATAAAATTATTGATAAGTATTCATAAAGTTTTAGAAACTATATTTCTAGTCATGACCGATAAAATCATTAATAAATACAAGTACCAACACAAATGAAACATAGGTAATGTGGAATTTCGGAGCGTAGATATGGGAGGCTTAAAAGTTTTCTCGTTATGTCCTTTGGACATGTCTTGAGATTTCCAGCGGCTTCTGAAGCACAATGGCGTCCTTCTTATCTTAGTTGTGGACACGTCCATTTAGATATTGGGGCATCAATACAAGCTTGCGGGGCACGTACCAACATTCTCTCGCCGGAAACGCGCTTTGAATTCAATATCTCAATATATTTTCTACAAGTTGTTTTATTTCAAATCAACATGAAAATAAACAACAAATGAAACACAACTGCAGTGTTAATTTTTTAAACTTTATAAAACTTTTATTTTTATTTAAATATATTGTTAACATAAAATAATATTATAATTAACAATAATTATTTATTGATGTTTTTAAAATACTAGCTGGACGAGTGGATTAAGGGTTCCAAAAACCCCGTGGGAACTCTTTGATTCCCGGGATCCTATCTCGGTTTCCTGGACAAGCTTTCTGTATGGTAAATTTCGTCACTATAGGTCGTCGTTTCTGCACTCGAGCCTTGAAAAGTAAACAGACGGACAGACAGACACATATTTATATTTATGAAATGAAGGAAAACCAATTCATGAAAAATAAGACATGATGCTCATACCATCTCTTCACAGCATTGAATATCTACTATAGAACGAGGCGTGAAAGGAAAATATGGCAATACAGAAAGATTGAAAAGGATAAACATTTTATGGAGATGGCAGGACTACGGCATTGCGAGAACGACAGAATCAGAATCGTTCTCGCAATGATTTTATGGTATTTGTAAACCAGAAGTTTTTTATTTATGTAAGCATCTGAGAACATTTTTATGAGTTGCTTCGCGCGATATCATTTAAATATTTGTGGAACTTCGTGTGATAAAATTTGCGCAGTCCAGCAAGTGGACGTTTCTAGAATATATTATACCTACATAATATTACCTCTATTACCTTGCGTTAGCTATATTTATATAGTCAACTACTTAGCTGATGCCCGCGACTTCATCCGCGTGGATTGAGGTTTTTCAGTTCCCGCGGGCACTCATTAATTTTCTGCAATAAAAATTACCTATGTGTTATTCCAGACTATAATCTATCTCTGTGCCAAATTTCATCCAGATCCGTTCAGGTTTTCTGGCGTGATTGAGTAACAGACATCCATCCATACTTCTAAAATTTAGCCATTTAACAATGAAACAGACTGCCTTTTTATAGGACTGCCTGAAAAAAGGAGTATATTGTTTTCAGGGTTCATGTATGCATGTATGTATGTATGTATGTATGTGAGTTTGGATAAAAATGTGAATAAGATTCCAAAGGTAATTAATGACTGTGGTACCGTTACGTGGTAGCAGTGGTAGCCGTACTTCCATTCCAGGGAGATTTTTTATTACACAGCTGCCCAAAAAAGGAGTGTTATGTTTTCGGGGATCGTGTATGTATGTGTGTGTACGGCATAGCAGTCGTATTTTTTAATAATTTTAATTGTATTCACTTGTTGCAAGTACGATAGTGCGGATATGTACATTGTAGGTACATAGCGAAAGAGAACATCATACATCGTATTTTTTTTTTATCCACTATAAGTTAGCCCTTGACTGCGATCTCACCTGATGGTAAGTGATGATGCAGTCTAAGATGGTAGCGGGCTAACCTGTTAGGGGCATGGCAGTTATATTAAACCCATACCCCTATTCGGTTTCTACACGGCATCGTACCGGAACGCTCAATCGCTTGGCGGCACGTCTTTGCCGGTAGGGTGGTAACTAGTCACGGCCGAAGCCTCCCACCAGGCCAGACCAGGGAAAATTCAGAAATTATAAATTCCCAAATTGACCCTGCCGGGGATCGAACCCGGGACCTCCGCACGTTAAGGCAACAGCGTTACACACTGCGCCACGGAGGTCGTCAAGCATTTTATATAGGTAGGTACCTGTATGGGTAATTATTATTATTATTCCGATGGTTTTCGGACTCTCCATTTCGTTAACGAGCTCAAGCTTCTCGTGCTTCATGTTTACGTCAGCTAAAGTGACTCCTGTCGATGTTGGAGTCTACGCTCGAAGTTGCAGCCGCAATTACTTTACAACGTGCGGTGCTTTCTCAATTACTGTAGTGGTTAGTTTAGTGATTTTCTCAGCCGCGATGCAGTTAAGGCTTAAACAGACAAGACGCTACGGCATTGACCATACACTAAACGCTTACGCAAGTAGGATTTTTGAATCGAGGGGCTGCATGGATTACTTTAAACTGCAGCGTGTTTGAACAGTGCGTTTCGGAATAAGTACCGCGACTTCTACGTGCTATTCATGAAGTTAACAAGTTTTAGAGTGAATTCACAATATGGACCAGAGTGCTCCATAAAAAAATATCCAATAATGACGTGGAGTTTTCGCGCGAACGGCATGTCCTAGGCCATTTCGAACACAACGTCACTGCTCACGCGATTGTGTGTGCATGCCTTACCATGAAGTAAAGACTTACCATGTTTTCAATTGCGCTAGTAAATAGACTACGTGTGTTTCTACCTACATTTCATTCCCAAGGGTTCTTTTAGTGTTTAGATCTAGAGTTCCCGCGGGAATCAAAAAAACTTAAACCACGCGGACAAATTCGCGGGCATTGGTTAGTATAATTAATAAATATTACGTAGCTAGGATTAAAGTGCTAGCACTTACGTTAGCTTATTTTATCAATACGAAAGAAAAACTATCAATTTTCAACACGCTCACATATCTAATATCTTTGTTCTATTTTTACTGGCCAGACTTACTCGTAATACTGTTAATGGATAGAATGGTTAGGGCTATCCTAATGTTAAGCATCAAGTAGCCGTGTAGGTACTTTTCATGTTATCAGACTTATATTTTTCACGATCCCTTATCCATACTAATATTATAAATGCGAAAGTGTCTGTCTGTCTGTCTGTCTGCTACGCTTTCACGGCCCAACTACTCAACCGATTTTGAGGAAATTTGGTACAGAGATAGGTTACATCCCGGGGAAGGACATAGGACAAAAAACACCAATCCACGCGGACGAAGTCGCGGGCATGATCTAGTACCTAATAATACTATAAGATATCAAGGAATACCACCGTCTGGTTCTATCATACGATACTTTCGTATACTTACCTATTTTTATTAACAAAAGATCACAACATTTTTCCAATATCCATACTAATATTACCTACATACAAATTAGAAAGGTCTGCTACGCTTTTATACGACCCAACTTTCGACCGATTTTAACGAAGATAGGGAAGGACCTTGGTGACTTCCAAATATATAAATCCAAATGCAACAAACTCGCGGGCATCATCAAGAAAATAAATGTAAATTCTAGAGCTGTAGCGAACCGTATGTATTCGGTACTGAGTAACGGGTGCGCCATCCAGTACCGAGTAACGAAACGTTACTCATGAATGCATTTCGTTACTCGCATGCATTTTGTTACTCGCATTTTTCGTTGTATGGGTCAATTTAAAAACTTACGTTATAAAGTGTGTAAATATTTGTGGCTTTTTCATAGCATCTTATGAGGTATCAGAAGTAACGAGTAACGTAACGATACGATAGTAACGAGTACTAATTGTTAAAGTAACGAATACATACGGGTACGCTTTTTTTCGTTACTTTTACACCTCTAGTAAATTCACATTTTTTTCGTAAAATCTACAGTTTATGTAGGCAAAGTAAGATATTTTTATTCAACCAATCTTGGGAAAAACACAAAAACATAACAAAGAATGTTGTAAAAATTCACGAGGCAACGTGTGAAAGTGAATAGGAGTGAAAGAATACATTACCAACGTCGGGCTTTATGGTCTCAGAAATAACATGACGTATTTCACAAAAGATACGAATTATTGTTCGTATTATGCAGGATAGTAGCCAGTGAAGTTAAGGATATGCAATGAAAATGGTAAATGGTTTTAGAGAACATTCTGTGAAACTGAGCGTTGAAATATAATTAAGAGATTTGTGAATCCTTTGAGGTAAGTAGATCCTAAGAACTAGCTTTTATAGTTCGCATATTTTATTGTCATTAGTAACTACTATTACAGGATGCGGGCTGCAAACTCATTCTTATTTATTGGTGCTAGTCCAACTGTTTTAGAACTCGGTACCCTACCCAGGAAGTACCCTTAATCCTGAGCTGATTGACTAACAAAAAGCTGCAAGGCCCTGAGACGAAGTTGAGTGGCATCCATTTCTTTTTTTATACAACTTTTATTCATTGGCATGTGGTTCAAATGGTCATAACAAAAATGAGCGCGCACAAGCGACCTCAAGACCTCAAGCATCACTCGCCTCCGTCGGTCTGCGCTCGCCCTGAGGAACATTCAAAACATCTATGGCTCGGAACTAATTTTTTTTCACAAACAGAGAGAGCCAAAATATTATTGCATCCATGTTAATATTATAAATACGAAAGTGTGTCTTTCTGCTTATCCTCCCGCCTGGCTGTCCGTCTATCTATCTGTCAGTTTGCCTGCCTGTCTTGTTTGTCTGACGCGGACATTAGTACTAAAATTCTACATCAATGGACGCGGACTTTGCGAGCATCGTCTGTTTTTTTTTTAAAAATACTCTTAATATAAACACATAGTGCATGCAAGCTGAGTACATAGTGCAATATAATTGGTACATAATATACTGTGTGTCGTACCACCATTATTGGTCAGACTTCTCTTTGCATATGCGGTAACATTAAGTTTGCTGAGCAGCTTAAGTGAGCTTAGTTCTAAGTTCAATAGTTAAACATGCTCCGAGCGTTCACGTTATAATACATTGCACTAATGTAAGAACTTTGCTTGCTTCCGAAATTTCTACATAACTTATTTTGCATCTAAGATATGTACTACTAGCGGTCCGCCCCGGCTTCGCACGGGTAGCACTTGATCAAAATAGTCCATACCCAATAATAGTCAGTCGGTACTGAGACGAACAACTCCACCATACGTTTTCAAATTTTGTTCAGCAAGCCGCTGTGAACGCTTGGCACTTGAATCTCCAATACGACGTATTTTCGCTGCCCTCACCTGGGAACTAAGTTGAGACCTGGCTCTTTTAGGCATTCCGCAGTCTGTTTACAACAGTTAGATATTAAAATGTTTAAAAAAAAATGTTAGTAAGTTCTTTTGTATTTATTATGACATACAATTGACAAATATGATACCTATAAAAGACAGTCAGAATTTGAATATAATAAAAAAATTAATAGATGAATAGAGATTTAACGTAAGAAGTTGAAAAAATCAAATTATTATTGCAATTTTCGTATGGATCTCTATTTTTTTTGAAAATAAAATATTGCCTATGTTTCTTGCTGATAGAGTAGCTTTCTATAGGTGAAAGAATTTTTAAAATAGGCCGAGTAGTTTTGAGTTTATCCATTACAAACAAACAAACAAACAAATCTTTCCTCTTTATAATATTAATTTAGATTTAAGAAGTTTAGATGTGTAAATAAATCTATGAAATAAGCAATGAAATTGGATAAGTAAGTAAATAATAAAAGTGTATGGGAATAAGGTTGGCTTGAGATATACCTACCTATATGGTGAAGACAACAAATGTTACACAGTTAGATAATATAGTACCTATAAAGTAAAGTTTCTTCCATCTCTGTCCCCCGATTGTCTAAAAGTTGCCGATCAAATCGTCAAACTTCGGCGTCAAAGTAAAATAAACCATAACAGCATTGAATTAAAGATCAATTTCAGTATCCATTCTCATCCGTTTAGGGTATCGTACATACCTAAACGTATGAGAATGATAATCAATTATATCCGTTATGAACGGATTTTCAAAAATCCGTTCATAACGGATATAATCAAATCCATACTAATATTATAAATGCGAAAGTGTGTCTATCTGTCTTTCTGTCTGTCTGTCTGCTACGCTTTCACGGCCCATCTGTTCAACCGATTTTGATGAAATTCGGATAGGTTGTATCCCGGGGAAGGACATAGGCTACTTTTTATCTCGGAAAATTCAAGAGTCCCCGCGGGAATCAAAAACCTTAATCCACGCGGACGAAGTCCCGGGAATCATCTAGTAAATATTATAAATGCGAAAGTTTCGATGGATGGATGTATGGATGGATGTTTGTTACTCAATCACGCCCGAACGGCTGAACGGATCTGGATGAAATTTGGCGCAGAGATAGATTATAGTCTGGAATAACAAATACATAGGCTACTTTTTATCCCGGAAAATTAAAGAGTTCCTGCGGGAACCAAAAAAACCTCAAACCACGCAGACGAAATCACGGGCATTCGCTAGTATACATATAATAATAGTTTTAGTTTTCAAAAACTCTATTCACAAAGGAGTAAAATAGGGGTTTTAAATTTGTGTGAAAATCGAACTTAACGTAAGCGACGCTGTGGACAAAAGCTAGTATTAATACAGGTATTTTCGCTCTATTGGATTTAAATTAAACAGCTAGAGGAAAAGTTGTGTAGAAAATATCCAAAATATCGTATTCTAGGAAGGTACACGGACACAATACCTCGTTATCTCTCCCGGCTACATATTGTCAGATGCGCAGAGGTTTCCAAACTACATATAAAACACAATAGCCTTTTTCTTATCCTATGATAGGAAATATCCATTCAAGTTTATGTTATAGCTTCAATGCAATCGGTCGCAAGGAACTCCTAAGCCAAAGTACCTATATTCGATCTTGAAGAATGCGCCAAGAAACTTTTACTTTCAATTGGAATTTTACTTCAAATTTTTTTAAAGCTCGCGCCAATCAAATTGTCCCGTCTGAAGTTGACCGCAAGACGCGACGACCACATGTTTTACTTGCATTCACCAGTAGTTTCAGCGTGATGCGAGAACAGACTGATTGACAAAGGTAGCGTAGGTATCTAATTTCTTTAGGACCTAATATGGTAAAGGTTCTAGAATAAATCAAAATATTATACTTGCCATGCTTACATTAAAAAAAAATGAGATATTTGAATACGACCACTTTTAGTAGTAAAAAATAATATTTTTTAATCTTTATAAATGTTGATACTTATTTGTATGAAGGAATGGATTACACCACGTACGATGCAGGTCTGCAAGTCATTAGTATGAAAGCAGATGTCTGTGAATGCATGGGAGCTGTAGAGGTAGGTACTTAGGTTGGTATTGAATTATCTATATAATATGTGCTAGAATTGTTAGAATATTCCAAATGACACTTTAATATTCCTTACTAATATATGCATTGATACTTATAATACAGTTACGGACTTCCAAGTAAACCTTTTCCATCTCAGACTGCATCATGCGGTATCTTGTTATCGAATAAAAAATAATTGAATAAAAAATGCTACTGATGTACTACATGCATGACATTTGCATTTTATACCTACGAAATACGTGATATATGATGATACGTGTGGTTCGGCTCACACAGCTCGTTTCTATTGTGCGACCAACGAGAATATAAGTGTATGTATGGAGATGCGTAAGCACTGCAAAATAGACGGTAGACTTATTTCATCTCAACTTGCCACAATGCGTCTCGCGAAGGCTTTCTCATTTCGTTTTTGTTTTGCTCGTCGACCGTCGTTGTTTTCGAGGCCGCAGCTGGTTCCTTGAAACAACGGCTCATCTATAGATTAGTCTCTTGTTTCTGGTTTTTACTTGCGCAAAACTTCTATCAAATATTTTGACAGTAGGGATTGTACTTTTAGAGGGACGCAACGCATATCAGTCGATTGCGATTGTTAAGCAACGTTGACCCAAGTCGGTAACTGGATGGGTGACCGAATTTGGAGGTTCAAATTTGGCATTTTCGTTTCCGCCGTGACTCGGAGAGCACGTTAAGCCACCGGTCCCAGTTTATTATCACTAATATCTGATAATAATCGTAACAAACCTAAGAGTATAAATACACTTAGTCGAGTCGTATGCGGAAGGACGCGGGAACCATTATGTGATTAATGGAATGAGGTCACGACCCTCAGTAATGAGGAATACAACGCAGAGAGATTAGGTCTAATTTACAAGAAAATATATCTAGTAAGTTAGATAGATGTTAAACATTAGTACCTAGTAACTTGTTAAGTATGTTTGAATTCGTTATTTATTACAATAATTACAAATCGCTACTAATAAATTACTATTTATACCATGTTCAAAAATACTTGTACAGTTTTTCCAGTGAGTTTTTCACAAGAACACGCTAATTCTCCGCGCAATAAAAATCTATGAACACTTCTGTCTTTGAAACTATATAAAAACGTTCAAAGATCACATAACGAGAAAACTTACTGGCCCGTTTAATATAGCAGTGCTGTATAAACTCATGTTCTCTTTAAACTTTTGGATGAAGAGTTTTAAATTATTACTGTAGGACTATTATTAAAACACTTTATATGACATATTAAGCTGATCGCATAGTTACTAGGGCATGGATCGAACGCATAGCGTTTTGTAGTCGAAGAAAATAGCATAAAAATGATGTCATTCTTGTTTTGTTGAATGTTTATGCGAATGGGACGCTATGCGACAGAATCTTATTAATTATTACCTGATGCCCGCGACTTCGTCTGCGTGGATTGAGGTGTTTTAGGTGTATGAAAAATAGTTTACGTTCTATTCTCAGACCTACCGAATACACAAAAAAATCATAAGAATCGGTCAAGCCGTTTCGGATGAGTTTTGTTACAAACACTGTTACATAGTTAGGATGGATATCTGTGTCGGAGGTGGGCGTTGACGGCTGAAACGGAGTTTATACTTTTTTAAGCCGTCATCGTTCATAGAAATAAAATCAAATTTTGTTATAGCTTACAGAAAATAAATAAATTTCAATTTCCATTTCAATTATTATAAACTTTGGAAATACTAAAGTATTTTGACGATATCTCAGTATCACTTCAAAGCAACATAAAATCTTACCATTACCAAGCTTATACATTTACCAAACACTTTTATTTGCAAAAAAAGCACAGTTACATATTTCCCGTCCATCACAAAAACGAAAACTTAAGAACTTGCCGAAAAAATAAAATTTTCATTCCCCCCAAAAACTTACGCAATTTTCAAAAAGCGCATATTGTATGGCCGTTACTTTATATAACAAACTATCCGATAATCTAAGAGAGAAGCCTTTGACAGTATTTAAAAATAAAATTTATAATATTTTAATAAATAAAAATTACTATGATATTAAGGACTACCTAGCGGATATATCAAATTATTAAATTATATTTTATACCGGTGACATTTAACATTTAGCTGCAATTTTTTTTTGTACGATTTTATTAATTTGTCTAATGTGATGTAATGTAATTTAATCCTAATTTTTTATTCAATGATCTAGTGTAATAATTTAATTTAATTACTTTAAAAAAAAAAGATACGCGCCGAATTAAGAACCTCCTCCTTTTTTGGAAGTCGGTTAAAAACCAACACACATTTGCACACCAGTGTATGGTAGAGTATGTTAGGAAAATTTAAACTACTTTAAGACCTAATTTGTACACATATTCTTGCAAATAAATATTATTTATTTATTATTTATTTAAAGTTTTTAATGGATTGTGATTAAACTTTTTCTATCAATTAAAAAATACCTACGTCCTATTACAAGCAACTTTACATAATTTTAAAACAGGATGTTAAGTTGCCTACACATGCGTTGTTTTTCAACCAACTTCAAAAAAAGGAGGAGGTTCTCAATTCGACTGTTTTTTTTTTTTATGTTTGTTACCTCAGTACTTTTGACTGGGTGGACCGATTTGGATGAGTCTTTTTTATTTGAAAGAGCATACTTCCCATGTGGTCCCATATAAATTTTATCGAAATTGGTCGAGCGGTTTTTAAAATATCAACAATAAAATAAGTACTTTGTATAGCGTGTGCTTGTTGTTGTAAAGTTAGCGCGGGAGTTTGAAGTCGGTTGTTTAAAAAGTATTTTTTTACGACTTTGTATTTATTGGCTACAATATTTCTTTCTCCACAACATCAAGAACTCAAAAGCTCAAGCCATCAATTACTCTTATCTATACAATTATTCCACTACCGTCATAATATGGGTTTCCGTCCCGGACCTTTGTAATCGAAACACTAAGCCGAGTGATTTAAGATTGGTATGGGGTAAAGTGTTCATTTTCAGCTCTATATACTACGCTAATGTAACCTTTTCTGACAGATATTATGTAATATAGTTCAATTCATCTGTTTTGCTCAGTGAACCTAGCCTAACCCGGTCCATACTGCTGTGATTTTAAGGAAAGTTCAAGCTAAATAGATTGGACTTTCGCTAAAATTTGTCGTTATAATCAATATTACTTGCACCGCGCACTATACCGAGATTTCTATGTATGATGATGTATATGATGTATGTATGTATGTATGTATGTATGTATGTATGTACGTATGTATGTATGTATGTATGTGTACGCCTGTACTGATTTTGATGAGGTATCGTTAGAATCCCTAGCTTATCCCGGCCATAAAATAAATTGATGGGGTGACCATGGCTCCGCATTAAAGACTAAAGTTGAATTTTTTTTATCGAAAATAAGATTAACTATATAATCATCATCTAGAAAATGATGAGTAGATTCCAAAAATACTAACACTATAGTTCAATATCCAGTGATTCACAAAAAAAAATAATTTAATAAAAATGTGAATAAGATTCCAAAGGTACTCGTAAAATATAATGACTGTGGTATCGTTACGTAGTAGCAGTGGTAGCCGTACTTCCATTCTAGGGGGATTTCTTATCACACGACTGCCCAAAAAAGGAGTGTTATGTTTTCAGGGTTCGTGTATGTATGTGTGTCTACGGCAGAGCAGTCGTTTTTTTTTTAATAATTTTAATTATATTCACTTGTTTTGATTTTTTTCACTCGCCATACTGTGTTACCGCTAAGTGACTGCTAATAGCGGAAGAGTCTTGAGACGCAAAGACGCAGACCGTTTAAGAATTAGAAACAAAAAAAAAAAACAAACAAATCAACATGAGACACGGAAAAAGACTTAGCGCTCTAATTGGAATAAGTAATCAGAATTCAGAGTAAAATATATCTTTTAAAGCATAGATACTATGTACTTAATATAATAAATGCGAAAGACGTGTGTTTATTACTTGTTGGGGTTTTCCTTCAATCACGCTGCAAAAGAGCAACGGTTTGACTTCATTTTTTACATGGGTATAGTTCAGGACTTAAAAAATGCCATCGGCTACTTTTTGTTCCGAAATATTAAGGAGTTCCCGTGGGAATTGCAAAACTTATTCCACGCGGACGAAGCCGCGGGCATCAGCTTGTATAATATAATTGAAACGTAACGTTCATAGAAATTACACAGACCATAGAGCAATTTTTGTATAAAATTCATGCATTAAAAAAAGTTTATATTACAGCGCCCATACTCCTAGCTAGCCGAACTCTGCCCTGACTCATATCAAAAACTTTTCACATTTGCTGCTCACATTTTCCATTTCGTTCATGTAATCGCTTACTTCTTTTATTTGTACCTACTAATATGACATCGGTATTTTATTGAAGTGAAACTTCTTTAGCACCGTTGTGTTTTGAAAATTCGATGAAACGAAGAAGATGAAACGAAAAAGCGACACCAAAAAGAGACAAACATATTCATAAATAGGATTTAGCTTGCGGGAGATTTTGATAGAATACAAGTATTATTTATTTCATTCTCCCCGTAGGCTACTTTTCTGAAGTTTCACTTCTGCCGTATGTGAATTGCACACACACACTTTTTTTTAAATCTATGATTTGTTTACTCTAGAAACAATTGTATATCCACACCGGTAGTAAATATAATAAATACTAGCTGATGCCCGAGACTTCGTCCGCGTGAATTGAGTTATTTGGTTCCCGCGGGAACTCTTTAATTTTCCGGAATAAAAGTTGGATACGTGTCATTCCAGGCTATTATCTATCTCTATTTTCAACCAGATCCGCTCAGCCGTTCTGGCGTGATTGAGTTACAAACATCCATCCATACATCCATCCAACCTTTCGCATTATTTATTTCGCATAATATAGATATGATTCACACAGTGTCATCTTCTTTTTAACTAGAATTTGAAGTCCTTTGCAACTCAAATGCGCTGCCAACGAATTGCAACCAGTAACTATGGCATACATTAGCAATGCAGTTTGTAGTCGACGTAGTCTAGGAATGTCGTCATGTGCAAAAGGCTTACCGATTCGTATCTCTTCTGTATCTTTGAATTCCTAGTTCATTCCATTCCATCTGCCTTCTTGGGAGTGCGCCACCAAACATGGTCCTTTTTTTATTCCACTACGAGTCAGCCCATGTCGTTCTTCGCTTTACTCGTTCACCTGCTTCCCACTACCTTCTTCCGGTCATCTGTCTCTAAATCCCTTGTCATGTTATTGTGTTTTGCATAGAACATACACTTGAGTTGTAAAATTACACAAGCACTCACATCCTTTTTTTCTTAATACGGTTTTTTCTTCATTAGTTTGGACCAAATTGCGACTCAGATTTATCTTGTGTGTTATGTAGTTACCCTAGGTTTTAACATGCGTGAGTTTGGTTTATTATTATATTAGTAAAATATCAGTTATTAATATTCAACCATCTAGAAAGACCCTAAAATATTCTGGACTAGCTGATGCCCGCGACTCCGTCCGCGTGGTCTAACTTTTTTTGATTCCCGCGGGAACTCCTTAATTTTTCGGGACAAAAAGTAGCCAATGTCACTCTCCAGGTCCTCAACTATAACCATGTCAAAAATCACGTCGATCCGTTGCTCCGTTACGGCGTGATTGAAGGACAAACCAACAAACCAACAAACAAACTGACTTTCGCATTTATAATATTAGTATGATTTAAGATCAAATATACCTACACAATAAAGTTTTCTGTAGAAATAGTGGCTACTAGCTTAAAAAAGATCGATACAGAGTCATTATAGTTTCATAAGGCACAATAATGAAGTGTTTACAACAGTACTTATGTAGTACGTAGTTAAAGCTGCGAGCGCCTGTCAAACACAGGATTTTCTTCATTTTCTACAATGCCAAATAAAGAAAAAATATTTCTCTATAAATATTTTGTAAAAGCTTTTTAATTTTATAATATCTATAGAGCAGTAAATTCACTAGATACCTACCAAGTAGTTTGGTTTCATAGTGATGCAGGTAAGCATAATAATATAAGATGGAACAAATTATTATTTGACACAAATAAAATGCGTTCATAAAAATGTATGTACATCAATTATGAAAAATTCTAAATTATAGTAAATTTTGTAACGGAAACATACCACACATTGTCGGTAGTTTCCATACTAATATAATACCGATAGAGCAGTAAATTCACTAGATACCTACCAAGTAGTTTGGTTTCATAGTGATGCAGGTAAGCATAATAATATTAGATGGAACAAATTATTATTTGACACAAATAAAATGCGTTCATAAAAATGTATGTACATCAATTATGAAAAATTCTAAATTATAGTAAATTTTGTAACGGAAACATACCACACATTGTCGGTAGTTTCCATACTAATATAATACCGATAGAGCAGTAAATTCACTAGATACCTACCAAGTAGTTTGGTTTCATAGTGATGCAGGTAAGCATAATAATATTAGATGGAACAAATTATTATTTGACACAAATAAAATGCGTTCATAAAAATGTATGTACATCAATTATGAAAAATTCTAAATTATAGTAAATTTTGTAACGGAAACATACCACACATTGTCGGTAGTTTCCATACTAATATAATACCGATAGAGCAGTAAATTCACTAGATACCTACCAAGTAGTTTGGTTTCATAGTGATGCAGGTAAGCATAATAATATTAGATGGAACAAATTATTATTTGACACAAATAAAATGCGTTCATAAAAATGTATGTACATCAATTATGAAAAATTCTAAATTATAGTAAATTTTGTAACGGAAACATACCACACATTGTCGGTAGTTTCCATACTAATATAATACCGATAGAGCAGTAAATTCACTAGATACCTACCAAGTAGTTTGGTTTCATAGTGATGCAGGTAAGCATAATGATATTAGATGGAACAAATTATTATTTGACACAAATAAAATGCGTTCATAAAAATGTATGTACATCAATTATGAAAAATTCTAAATTATAGTAAATTTTGTAACGGAAACATACCACACATTGTCGGTAGTTTCCATACTAATATAATACCGATAGAGCAGTAAATTCACTAGATACCTACCAAGTAGTTTGGTTTCATAGTGATGCAGGTAAGCATAATAATATTAGATGGAACAAATTATTATTTGACACAAATAAAATGCGTTCATAAAAATGTATGTACATCAATTATGAAAAATTCTAAATTATAGTAAATTTTGTAACGGAAACATACCACACATTGTCGGTAGTTTCCATACTAATATAATACCGATAGAGCAGTAAATTCACTAGATACCTACCAAGTAGTTTGGTTTCATAGTGATGCAGGTAAGCATAATAATATTAGATGGAACAAATTATTATTTGACACAAATAAAATGCGTTCATAAAAATGTATGTACATCAATTATGAAAAATTCTAAATTATAGTAAATTTTGTAACGGAAACATACCACACATTGTCGGTAGTTTCCATACTAATATAATACCGATAGAGCAGTAAATTCACTAGATACCTACCAAGTAGTTTGGTTTCATAGTGATGCAGGTAAGCATAATGATATTAGATGGAACAAATTATTATTTGACACAAATAAAATGCGTTCATAAAAATGTATGTACATCAATTATGAAAAATTCTAAATTATAGTAAATTTTGTAACGGAAACATACCACACATTGTCGGTAGTTTCCATACTAATATAATACCGATAGAGCAGTAAATTCACTAGATACCTACCAAGTAGTTTGGTTTCATAGTGATGCAGGTAAGCATAATGATATTAGATGGAACAAATTATTATTTGACACAAATAAAATGCGTTCATAAAAATGTATGTACATCAATTATGAAAAATTCTAAATTATAGTAAATTTTGTAACGGAAACATACCACACATTGTCGGTAGTTTCCATACTAATATAATAACTAAACTTGGTAGTGTCTGTCTGTCTGCTACGTTTTCAGGGCCCATCTGTTCAGCTGATTTTGACCACATTTGGAACAGAGAAATGTTGCAAAGACGACGCGACGTCGCGGGCAGCAAACATTAGTAATTAAGAGCAAAGTAGTGAAATCATTTTATTTTCCACAATACTATTTTAATTAATATTAATAGCTTTTCTTACATAGATGTGTATCTAAGTAAATAAATTTAACAAATTACGTTGAGAAGTACCTAAATGTCTGCATTTACGCAAGTCACGTAAATTGCACCTCGTAAACCGTTTTACGTTTAAAATAAAACTCGAGTATCTAGCGCTAAGGACATACTTAAGTACGTCATTTTGATAAATAACATCACTATAATAGGAAGGTGAGTTTCGTTATTAAAACTGAGACTATATCCGTGAGTCTAGTGTCTTAATGAATTATTTAAAAAACGCACAATAAGACAGATTTAAGTATAGCACCTAAGATGAAAAAGAAAATTTGTTAATTCAAAATCACGCCATAGTCTCAACTTGATGTATCTACCTACTCGTAGGTATTGAAGTTAGGCTGTATTAAGGTAACCTACTTTAGTACAAAACTGTATTGGTTATTATCTAAATAATTACCCTATTGTGGCAATCTTTTTTGTGCCGGTTCTCCTGTAAGAAGTATTATCGTGAGAACTGATTTATTTATGCCCTCATAACAAGTAGTCACGGAAAATGAATGTTAGCAAGAATTGGCAGCAAATATTAGCTATCAGTAGGTACCTTCCACAGATACGATTCTAAAAGCCTAGTAACTGTATAATAATATATAATATGTGACGACCTCCGTGGCGCAGTGTGTAGCGCTGTTGTCTTAACGTGCGGAGGTCCCGGGATCGGTCTCCGGCAGGGTCAATTTGGGAATATATAATTTCTGAATTTTCCCTGGTCTGGCCTGGTGGGAGGCTTCGGCCGTGGCTAGTTACCCTACCGGCAAAGACGTGCCGCCAAGCGATTTAGCGTTCCGGTACGATGCCGTGTAGAAACCGAATAGGGGTGTATGGGTTTAACTGCCATCCCCCTAACAGGTTAACCCGCTACCATCTTAGACTGCATCATCACTTATCATCAGGTGAGATCGCAGTCAAGGGCTAACTTATAGTGGATAAAAAAAATGTCACTATATAATATGTAACCGTAACTCTATATAATATTATATATGTCACCGTAAGAATGTGAACACCGTCAGATTGCATCTAACGCTTATCTATCTCGATATTGTAAACTGTCGACAGATGGTGCACCGTTCAATGTTCTGAGTGTCAATTTTTGAAATATTCATTGTTCATTTACGTTTTCTTGTCTCTTTCTTGTAGGTTAGGTTAGGGTCACTACCTGATTATTTATGTCGAGGTTTTTAGGTTCTAACGTGTTAATATACCTAACAGATTACAATCTACCGAAAAATGATGCGTTAAATTGTGAGCAGTTGTTACGGTTCACAATCTTTCGACAGTTTACAATCTAGCGAGATAAAAAGCGTTAGATTACAATATAACGGTTTTTACAATTTTACGGTGACATATACTCGTACAACGGCAACTCACTACCTAATGACATAATTACAACAATTATAGAGGAGTACACTAGGCTTGTGATTAGATACCGTCACAGAGATCCAAAAAATAACGGGTCCCCAAAATTAACAGATTTTTGGGAGGTAAAAAAACATCAAAATACCCTCATTTGTTTTTTATCAAACGAAAAACTCAGGTAAAAATTAACGAAGAGGCATCCCCGCTCGGGTTACAAAGTCTGGGCAGCGTCAGGAAAATTACGTGAAAATTTACATAATAGAGAATCCGTAGCAGCCTTAGTCCTTTGAAAGTTGGAACGGACCGCTCCAAGTGACACTGGCGCACATTAAATTAACATCTCTGTTACTTTGTTTGCAAAGTCCACTCTAAACTAATTTAAGATGGAACTTACACGAGTTGTAAGGCTATGCGATACCCAGGTATCTTGGCTTAAACCTAAGCTTTTCAAAGTTGCAATGACATCGTAGATGTAATCTTTGTGATGACATTTCAAGAACATATTTTATCTTGCCAATAATATCAAATTGCATAAAATCAAATAAAAATAGCTACTCATCCTACCATTACAATAAAATAAAAGATTTAACGATGTATGAGTATTTGATTTGAAGTTATTTTGCACCTACTTAACGTGAACTCTATTTGTCTAACATGAACAATTTTCTTTAGTGCTTTCGTTGTATAGATATTTATAGCCCTTAAACTTCAGAATATTCTCATAATAATCATCTTTAGTTAATAACAGAAATATATTATGTAGATGAATTTATTGTATTCTCTATTCGTTGTGATGATACTCGCTAAATTAAAATCTAGACTCAAAATCCAACAGAAAATCCGAAATCAGTATCAGGTTTCGTATCGGAAACGAATTGCTGTGATTTTATCATTTTATAGGTTTACCGCAAGTTTTTCATGGTTCTGTCACATGAATGAAAAAATCATAAATTTCCAAGCTACTACTTTAAATATTTTATAAAGAGAAAATAATAATAGAGTAGGTTCCTTCATTATAAATAATAATTTGAATATTAATAACAGGGAGTAATTAAAATATTCACAAAAATATCTATTAGAAAATATCTGCATTTAATTTTATACGCATTTTTTAAACACCTCGAATTATCATTCATGGGCGGTGTCCAACACACTGGCGCTATTGCCTCTCTGAATTAATTATTTTTGTTCAATAAATTTTATGCTATATTAAATTCGATAAAAAAATTACTTTTTTCCGGGCCGCCTATAAACTTTGTAACAAGAACGACAACAACAAAGGTTACCTTATCCTGCTGAAAGTTTACTTAATTAGCTCCTATTTCTAAAAAGGGTGTACGCTTTCCGGGAAATTATATTTTTTCTCACAAGAAAGGACACAAAAGGCCCGCGGCCTTCGGAGCATAGCCGTCAATCCCTCTTATCTGAATAATTATTCAACCACTGTCATAGTATGGATTTTTGGCGAAACCATTGTTCCTAAATGAGGCGTCAAGTTCAAATAATTTAGGCACCAATGTTGATTGTCAAAGGTACTGGTGGTCAAAGGCGTAAAATATGATGCCTAGCCAGCAAAAGCCTAGAAAAGAACTTGGTCATCATTTTGATCTCAGTACTATAAATGGTCAGTATTTTTCCATAGACTTATTATATTATGGTATTTTTCATTTTTGATAGGAATGAGGAAGTTGGACATATACCTAATTTCACATTTGATTGATTGGTGGTCAATTGATGTCACTTCACGATTCGAATCTCAGATTCGAATGGAGTTGTGACGTGTTAGGTCGATGGGTATGATGGTGATATTTTATTTTAAGGTTTACGGTAGGAATTGTCCATGCTAAAATATGAGAGTAAGCTTTGCATATTATATTGATCTCTTTGTCAAAAATCCTCATAATTGGAAAGTCTTGGTCACTTCTATATTTTGCCCTTTTTTCCAGTAAATTATAATGGTGATTCCTTTTTGGATAATGATTCGATGCGTTCCTATTCTTTCGCATACGACTCGATATCTTAAGACCACAATTTCAAAAATTAGGTACCTATTTTAATTTGACCTTTAAGGCCGGCCATACACTGACAGCTTGAAGCAGTCAATCCTGACTGCTTCAAGCTGTCCGTGTATGGCCGACTGCATAGTGAGCTACAGTCTTCTACGTACACACATATATGGAACCGCTCGAGCAGTTGCTACTGCTTCGGGCGGTTGGCAGCAGTTATCAATGGTAGCTTCAAACTGTTGACTTGACTGCTTGAGTGGTGAGCGTGTATGGTCTTACTTTACAAGAATTTAGAGTAAATTATTAAACTATTAAATGAATTCATGCTTCCTTTAGCTAATTTACGTAATACATAATTATGTATTTAGTCTTTACGTAGATGTATATTTAGGTACAGGAACGCATTAGGAACTTGTCTTTGAAGTTTATAACTTTAGGTTCTTACGCGGAAAGTTCGTGATTTCCCCGGAGAAAAGTCGAGTATTTGCTTAATTTGTTTTGGTTATACACAGTGATATACGTAATGAGTAACATTTTTCAGTAAATGAAGTCATAAATTCATGTTATTTTTGATATTATCTATTTTAAAGCAGTATAATTTTAGAAAATAGCAAATTGACGATTTACTAATAATAATCATAGTAATAATAATGCATTTTGTGGTCTATAATTGCTAACCGAAGTTCAGCTAAAGCCCAGTATTTTTCTATCAGAGTGAATCATCTGTGTATCCGAGTAATATGACAAGTAAGTCAAACGGCCGGTTTATGAATTGAGAATTTTATGTTGAGTCTGTCTCAAAGGCAAATTTTTGTTTCTGAATTGATATTGGGCCGGTTTCTGAATTAAGCATTCAAGCAAAAACAGCAAGTTCCAACTCTCAAACCTTACACAATATCAATTCAGAAACAAAAATTTGCATAATAAAAGCATTAATTAAGTAGTCTTGAGGCAGACTCAACATGGAATTCTCAATTCAGAAACGGGCCGAAAATCTGTAAGATTAAGTACTCATTGCTACAAAGTAACAATGACACTTACTCGAATCAATATTATTACTTGTTATCTAAGCTATTTTAGGTACCGACTACAGGTTGTCATAAGTAGAAATAATATTGGAACTGAGCTCACTGAATAAGCTTATTGCTTTCACGTAAATTGAGATCTCTTCTATCAGTTAAGTACCCCCCAACGCAGACGCGCTCAAGTTAACAAAGGGGATGTGGTAGAAACCAGGAAGCAGTTAGCAACCACGTATCTTCGGTTAGGTATTTAGTACGGGAAATCGAGCTCTTTGAACGGAAGCAAACGTTAAAGGATTGGCAACTATCCCGGAAAATCGAACTCTACTGTTAACACGAATTTTCGTAATCAATGTTCTATGTACCTAGGTACACCTACATAGATATTTTTTTTTTATAAAAAGAGAAGTTGACTGACTGGCGTTATATCAACTTTTAACTCGACTAAACTATCTGTTAGATACTTGCAATATTGCAACTTCAGGATTGAACAAAACGCCTAATTCGTACCAAAATTTATGTTCGTCTGTTATTTTCTTTTTATGTTTCCTTTTAATTATCTATATTCCTCACGATGTTTTCCTTTACCGTTTGAAGCAAGTGATATTTAATTTCTTACAAACGCGACTCATAAAACTCATATCCTACTTTAGAAGTATTTTAGTTTGACAAGAAATGGCTAAGACCCTTTCTAATAATGGGAAATCATCACCTACAGAAATTTAACGGGTCTGAAATTGGGGATATTCGCTAGCTGTAGAATAAAATCAGTTCTGTCTGTCACGGCTATACAAGCTGGTGCATTTGTTCCCGCGACAGCAGCAATTACTGGAACATACTGTCATTATTCGTACAGATACCAGAGCAATCAGGCTTACAGTTCCTATAGAAATTCTTTAAACTCGTCTTATATTTAAGCTTCTTCACGACCCTGTCCTATTTCTATTGGGATCGGACCTAACTGCGTGTAAGTTACAGGAATCAGAATTTTCTGGAGATTTCAAGGTTTTTAACGCTCTTATTAACATCGCCCGTCCAATGGTAAGGGTCTACCTTGCTTTTTTGATATGGTAGAAATACTCAGTACCTTCTCTAATGAGAGTTATCATTATGTAGGTACTCATTGTGAGTTTTGTCTAAACACGTCACACTGTCTGCTCAAAAGAACGTAAAAAATAACGTAGGAATTATAAAGCTATACCTTCGGTGAATTTTTTCTGTTCAAACTTCAAAGACAACGAAAATCGCTATATTGAACCTAAAATACTAACCGAGCCCTTAAACAAGCGACAAAAGCCACACGATTAAATCGATTGATAGAAGCTAGGAAGCAGTTAGCATCCACGTGTCTTCGGTCCGGTGTTCAGTACGGGGAAAACTTATAAAATTCCGACAATATTGCATGTCAGTATTTTATAAGTTTTTCTTATATCGATTGCCAGTATACTTTTGGCTTTTTTTACTTTTTTAAGTATACATAATATTTTGTAATACCTATATATATGTACCTATATGTAAATTAGAATCCGTTTTTAAAGTTTTGATAGGCATGATAATATCATGTTATATTATAATATATTATTATTTCTATGAAAATGGTACCTTTAAAATATTAAAGTTTTGTAATTATTTATGTTTTTATTAGATTCTCCGCTGTTTTTATGCCCCTGCTAGAAGAATAAATGTAATGTCGGTGGAGTTTCCGATCGCTGAGTTAGTGCTACCGCCGTTCGCCGGGACAGGTGCTGCCAAACCACTTTTGCTACTATTCACTAATTTAACCTATTGTCTCCGAAATATACGACTAAGCGAGCTGGAAAAGTATGAATGGTGATAGAAAAGCTTTTAAAATACTCTGTATTAAAGCTACTAACATTGAAGAGTACTATTATCCTTGCTCTCGTGGATATTTTTTTAACTATCATTCAACTCAGTGCAAGTCCTCTATCGGCCGGTTTCTGAATTACGCATTCAAGCAAAAACAGCAAGCTCCAACTCTCAAACCTTACACAATATCAATTCAGAAACAAAAATTTGCTTAAATAGTCCATAAGTAGTCTTTGAGACAGACTCAACATGAAATTCAATTCAGAAACCGGCCGATATTTCTCCTTCCCAGAGGCGTATTTAAAGATTTGGCGCCCCGGGCCAGTTAGCTTTGCCGCCCCATTCATAAAAAAAAACCGACTATGTAATGTGAAATAATAAATGAAAAAAAAATTAACCATTTATTCACTATAATAGGTAAATATTTACATTTTTTTCCTATGTACAAATTGGTTGACAAAATCGTCAATGACGCAGCCTTCCCTGAGCATGGAAATTGGTAACGCTCTTGTAACGCTGATGTCTACCATTATTTTTATTTTTTTTCTACTATTGAGTACCAATGAAAGGTGCTCAATCTAAACTAATATTATAAAGAGGAAAGATTTGTTTGTTTGTTTGTTTGTAATGGATAAACTCAAAAACTACTCAACCGATTTTAAAAATTCTTTCACCTATAGAAAGCTACTTTATCAGCGAGTAACATAGGCTACATTTTATTTTAAAATAAATTAGAGATCCCTTCGAAAATTGCAATAATGTGAATTAAGACGGAAAAATTCACCTAATTTAACTTTTTACGTTAAACCTCTATACGTCTATTAATTCAGACTGTCTTTTATGTCATATTTGTCAAGACAAACATAATAAATACAAGAAAACTTACCAACATTTTTTTTAAACATTTTAATATCTAACTGCTGTAAACAGACTGCGAAAAGCCTCAAAGATCAAGGTCTCAACTTAGTTGTTAGTTCTAAACATAGTTCCCAAGCGAGGGCAGCGAAAATACGTCGTATTGGAGACTCAAGTGCCAAGCGTTCACAGCGGTTTGCTGAACAAAATTTGAGAACGTATGATGGAGTTGTTCGTCTCAGTGCCGACTGACCATTATTGGGTATGGACTATTTTGATCATAATCAATATAATTACAATCTAGCCTAACTATTTGACTAATAAGTAATTTTTCTTTAACCTAAGCTTATAAAATTTTGATAACGAACTTGCAATTTTATCAAGCATCTCCCTAATATTATCCACTATCTCTTTAGCTATTTGTTTTATGCGGTTTAATTTAGGAGTAGGTATGACAGACGATAGATCATCTGCCAAAAGCAATTCTACGAGCCGCGGAAATTACCGAGAGACATTTAATTTTCTACGTGAAAGGATAAGGCAAATGGAATTCCCCTTTTTGAAATCTTGTCTCAAAACTCTGTTTAATTTACTCCAAAGTGACGTGAAAATTAAATAAAATTCACTGAACTTTTATTTCGCTTGACCGCGGTTTAACCCAGTACAGTTTTTTTTTGTAAGTTTAGGTATTTAGATTAGCGGTAACTTCGAGGTTTGCAAATGGTCATTAACAAAGTCATCAAATATTATAGAGCTTTTAGCGACTAAAGTATTTTAGACTGCTATACAGCTGTAATATCGTAAAATAAGAGATGCGAGTATGTAGCGCAAGCACAGCGGGATGCATATACCAGGCTGCGTTATCACCGGAGATGTACCATGAGAAAATAATCTGCATGTTAGCTGTGTTGTGAGTATATATCAAAGGCTTTAAGGTTAACCCCTAGTGTAATGGTCAGGGGAGGAAGTTGCTCTACCCATCCTACAATGATTTAAATAACTGATCTTTTGCGCTCTACAGCTATACATACCCTCTTTCGCAGTGCGCTTACATCGCGAGTAGAATATAAACTTAACTTCATTGACCCATTTTCTACAGAGGTTCGTGTAAGCCTCTTTCATTTTTTTAAAGTCCAAATGTGACATGTAATCTATTATTTAGTGTGAACGGTCAATTGCTTCGATTCGAAAATTTCGTAGCAACTTCATAATTCGGTATTTTCGTAAATTCAGTAGGTAGGTATGTCACGTTTTCTAACTTGATAAGTTAAAATGCGGGTCCGTTAAAAAAAATTTACAGTCCGTTCTAAAAATTACGATACGTTACTCAATCCATACAAATAATATTTCTGATGAAAAGGCAGCCTAATAGGTGATGGTGCGTGTGACAGCTGAGGGCAGCCGTGGCTTACCGCAATCATATCGCTCGTCCCGTTACGTGCATGTCATTGCATTACGCTGCCAAGTAGCCGTTAATATCCCCTAACTCACTGTAATTACCCGGTTATCATCTGAACTCAGCTGATTTATGATACACTGTACATACCAGAGCCGTAAAGTAAGTCTTATCTTCCATAAATCTTGCATACGATTTTACACTTCATTCTTTTGATTCTTTACACCTATGTCTTCTTAAATCGAAAAAAATGAATATCTATCAATTATGATTCCATGATTAACTGCCTCGTTGGTCTAGTGGTTAGCATGGTCGAATGCGGCCGACGAGGTCCCGGGTTCGAGCCCAGGGTCAGGCCATAATTAACTATTGGATTTTTCTGACAAGAAATTCTCTGTACTAGCCCGGAGTTAGGAAGTTGGCGGTGTTTCACCCCCGTCCTCCGGAGAGCACGTTAAGCCGTCGATCCCGGTTATTATCACTAGCATGATAATAGTCGTTAAAGCCCACCAACCCGCATTGGAGCAGCGTAGTGAGTCTTAGCTCTAATTCCCCCTCTCCTATGAAAGTGGAGGCTTGCGCCCAGCCGTGGGACGTCAATGGGCTGTAGTGGTGGGTGGTGGTGGTGGATGATTCCATGGAAGGGGAATATACCTGTCAAACTTAAAAGTGTTTTTAATTGACTATGTACATAATTAAGTAGATTAAAGATCTTATAACGTATGAATAAGTAAAATGTAATAAGTAAATGGGATAGCAAACTATCTTTGAACTTAGCTGCAAGCTGGTCAGCCGGAAACATCTAGAACGCTATCCAATTAACGATCCGAAGTGCTTGCTAACAAGCAACTCATTATTTAACTAAGCAACTTCACTACACAAATATGAATTTTCATAGGAGTATTTTATATAGCAAATACATTATTTTGTTATTTTAGTATTTGTAAATGAAAAATCCTGACTGTTCTGTTTTTATTCTCGCGGTAATTCCAGAATTTTCCGGGGTAAAAAAGGCCTACGTCCTTCCCCGGGATGCAGCCCTATCTCTATACCATTTTTTTCAAAATCGGTTGAAAAGATGGGCCGTGAAAGCGAAGACACAAAGACACACAGACAGACCACTCTTTGCATTTATAATAATTTGAGTAAGTATGTATTATGGATAAGTAAATGATAATGATTTGCATTACCAAATAATTGTTGAAATATATTCCAGAAAAATATAAGATCTAATCTGCATCATATCTAAGCTTCTCGGTTGAATTTATCCCGTATTTCAAAAGTAAAACGACGGAAAACGAGGTAGACAGAAAAGATCTCCGAGTAAAATGCAATTTGGAACGCACCCAAAGAAGCGCTTTATACCTTTTAGGGGCTAATTTTAGGATTTTGCTTCAAGTTGAGAAGAGACTCGTGCTCTACTGAGTACGAGTAAGCCGGCTTCGGGTTATAATGGTGGTAAGGTTTCATCTTCAATGTATAGATTCAAATCTACCTTGATGTTATATCCAGCAAACGATACGCAGGGTTAGCACCTGCTTTCTTATGAAAGCCCACACTCCCTATCACTGTCGTATTAATATTTTTTTTGCCGCCGCGTGATTCTTCGCCGAGCTATTTTGTCGGTACTTCTTAGCATCTAACGATCTGAGCTGAGGACCAATGGAGATGGACCGCATTTCTATATGAACAGTTGGCTTCAAGCCGGACTGTTTGATTGACTGAAAAAAGGGTTTATGCAATTCACATACGGCAGAAGTGAAACTTCAGAATAGTAGTAGCCTACGAGAGAACGAGATAAATGTAACTAATACTATCTCATTCTCTCGCAGGCTAAATCCTTTTTATTTTTGAATACGTGTGTCTCTTTTTGGTGTCGCTTTTTCCTTTTATCGAATTTTCAAATCACAACGGCGCTAAAGACGTTTCACTTCAAAAATATTCTAATTATTTCGCGGAAGAAAATGCAAGGAAGTCTATGCTGGTGGCATGCTGTAAGTAATTTGTAACATGTATTATTGTAAGTTTAGTAAGTTAATTTCTTGCTATAATTTCTTATTTTTGTGTTTTTTCTGTATGTGTACAAATCTTAAAAAACCTGTTTTTTCCTCTCTGTATGTGTACAAATCTATTTAACTTATTTTATTTCCTAAATGGCAAAAATTTTACCATACAATTGGAAAAGAGTAACATGTAACAGTTGCAGTGAACAGATCAATAGCCATCAACCTGTAAACATGTCCGTCGCCTGTTAAGTGCATTCAGCATGGACACATACCGCTCTGCATGTCTACGTGTCCTGACTTGGACACCTTGGACATACTCCCAGCGGAAAGGGGCAGCACTGAATTTAGAGCTGTCATTTTAGTTTAGTTTAAAGAACAATCTTTAACAAAATTAACAGGTCTAATTATTGTTTTGCTATCAATTTCATAATTTTCTTTGTCTTAGTAAAAAAGAATCGTTTAGAGGCTGTATACAACACCTCTACAGCCCATTAACGTCCCACTGCTCGGCACAAGCCTCCACTCTCATAGGAGAAAGGGGATTAGAGCTTAAACCAACCATGCTGCTTCAATGCGGGTTGCCAGGCTACTTCTACTTTTGCCATAATTTGGCAAAAACGTTAACCAACACCATCAATGGTGCAATTCTTGCTTAAAATAACTAATTTTTACTGGGTTTATTTATCTTGGTATCTCGCGTATTGCAAAATGAAGATAAATAAAAATATTTTGGAAAATCACCACAGGATCTACAAGGCAAGTCAGGCGATGTCATTATAATGATAATAGTTATACATTTGGTTTTGCATTGAGTTAAAAACAGAGAGTGGACAAACCAGACATTAAAAAACGTCCAAAATTGCAATAACGCTTAAGACTACGATATTTTAACGGACCATATTGTATGTATCTCTTTTGCTCATATTATAATTTCTGTTCAAAAATGCGTGATAAGACGACATTACTAATATCTAATCTACATCTACAAATAAAGTATAAATCACAAAAAAAAATACGGTAAAGCAGGTTTGCCAAATCTGCATTTAGGTTCAGAACATTTCGCGAGACATCGCCTACTCTAGACATGACAAATCTCTCTGTTTGTGGGAGTAATATCCGGACTTGTATTTGCTGGCCAAACGTTTTCCTTTTAATATTAATAAAATAAATCAATTATAAAAATATATGATGATGCCCGCGACGTCATCCGCGAAGATTAAGGTTTTTGATTCCTGCGTAAACTCCTTAATTTGTCTTGTTTATTCAATTAAAATGTCTTTCCCCGAGTTACAAACTATCCCTGTACCAAATTTCATCAAAATCGGTTGAACGGGTGGGCCGTGAAAGCATAGCAGACAAACAGACAAACACACTTTCTCATTTATAATATTATTATGAGTATGACTGTATGAAGTATGATACCATAAACGTGTCGTCTATCTGCCACCTTTACACGGTCCTATCACAGCTTTTAACCTGTACGGAAAAAGATTCTCTTAGTCCTAAAAATGAAAAGTATTCCTTCAAAATCCAAAAGTCACGGACTGCAACATACTTCTGAGGACAGGGTACTTTTTATACCAACATAAGTAAAAAAACCAAACAAAATAATCGTGTTTTTCCAGGTACTTATTAATGAAAACTGCTTGCTTATTCAATTATGATATAATATAACGTCACTGAGTTCTCATAACGACGAAAACTTATCACCACTTAGGCAAATTAATTAACTCGAAATTTTAATGCAATTTCTGTTTTCCCCAGCCTATGTTTAATTAATTTGTCATCCAACGCGTCCTGAAATTGAAGTGGACAGTAGCAATATCATTAAAAAATTGAGATTCAGAATTTTCAGGTTGATAAGCTCTATACACAGACTAAATTCAGAATTCACTTTTTGCCCCTTTTGTTTGTGATTTGGTCATGTTTTTTTACAGGAGAAACTACGAAATGTGCCGGAGCGAAAAGCGCTTTTAACTTGACATCACTGTTTCCAGGATTTCATTTAGAAGAGCAATTTATTACCTTCCATCAAAACTGTAAAATTGCAAAATTACGCAGGTAAAATATTACATTTTTAACACGCTTTTATAAGTTTCACCTGTAACTAAAGCTAACTTTAACATATTTTTTTTTTTAAATCTCCATTTATTTGGGACTTTTGTCCAACACGGACACGCCATAACAAATCTTGAAAGCTGAAACTTCTATATAATATAATTGGATCGATTTAAGCGAATGTATGTATGTAACACCAATGACAATCATTGCAATTTGGTTGCATCGAGCTTTGACGACCTCCGTGGCGCAGCGTTGAGTGTTGCCTTAACGTGCGGAGGTCCCGGGTTCGATCCCCGGCAGGATTTGGAAATTTATAATTTCTGAATTTTCCCTGGTCTGGCCTGGTGGGAGGCTTCGGCCGTGGCTTGTTACCACCCTACCGGCAAAGACGTGCCGCCAAGCGATTTAGCATTCCGGTACGATGCCGTGTAGAAACCGAATAGGGGTATGAGTTTAATATAACTGCCATGCCCCTAACAGGTTAGCCCGCTGCCATCTTAGACTGCATCATCACTTACCATCAAGTGAGATCGCAGTCAAGGGCTAACTTGTAGCGGATAAAAAAAGCTGATGAGAGAACCAGGAGGTTGATAGTAGTACTCTTCAGGTAGACTATAATCGATCACAATCGCAAAAGAAAAACTTCTTGAGGGGTGACAGCATAGCATATTAAAACGTAAAAATATCGCGTTCGCGTGTGTACATAATGGTCTCAGTTTTGCTCTATTTGCTCAGTTCAGCGAGTTATGATGCACTGCGGAAGCTGCATTTGCATAAAAGCGTCCATTATCCACAGCTTCAGCCAAATAAAAAATCAATAGCATCCCCAGCTGCTTGTGTGTAGGCGTTACGGTCCACTGCCGCCATCATTATCGCTTTAACGTCTATATAAAATTTTCACATATAATATTAATACATTACTGTTATTTATGTACGTGGTTTATTGTTATTCTTCTAGTTTTATTATAAATAAATAAATGAGAAAATATTATAATCATACTTACTTGGTGATGCCCGCGACTTTGTTAGAGAAGATTGAATTATTGTTTAAGTTTCGTGGGAAGTCTAGGAAAAGGCCTATGTCGTCTCCGGAATGTAAACTATCTCTAAACCGCCAATTTTTTAAGCAGATATACCGTAAAAGATTGACAAATTTTGGCATTTTTTATATGAAATTGGATTATTCTAGAAAAATAATTCGTATTACTTCTGAGCTTAAATAAAGAGCAACCGCCGAGTTTCTTGCTGGTTCTTCTCGGTAGGAATGGCATTCCGAACCAGTGGTAGATTCACATAACGATTCAAAAGCACTTGTAAAAGTTTATTTGAATAAAAAGCATTTCGATTTTGATTTTTGATTTTTAATACAAACAAAGTAACAGGGCCAATTCAGTTTTAGACAAATGATCCATTATTGCTATACTCAACATATCAAATGGACATTCAGCGAATGCACACATCATGAATGCCGCGTGCGAAATGATTCCTGTGATCCGACTGACGTTAATTGATGATGTGATTCGCACGCATTGTGTTGAGATTTCATTAAAACGCCATGATAATTAATTATAAAATCATATAAACCATGGCTTTTTACTGTTATCTCTTGATAGTAACTCCTCTTAGTAATGCAGTCTATGATGATATTGTTGCAGATTTATTAAGAATCGGGAAAACCCTTGCATCAATTCCTACGCGACATCGTACCTAAGCATTGTCTCCTTTCGGGCTAGGATACGATTTTGCCACTAGGAGATTAAGTAAAGCCGAAGCCTCCCACAAGACTAGAGCAGAGACAGACCAGGGCGCGTTTGGAACCCTCGTAGATTTAGTTTTAAGATACCGTTACTGATTATCACCATTATATGTTATAAATAAGTGGACGTCAATGAGTGTAGTATATAATACTAGCTGATGCCCGCGACTCCGTCCACGTGGAGGTATGAAAAATAGATGTTGGCCGATTCTCAGACCTACTCAATATGCATTATGCTCACAAAATTTCATGAGAATCGGTCAAGCCGTTTCGGAGGAGTATGGGAACGCAAATTGTGACAAGAGAATTTTATAGGTATACAAGATGATCTACCTAAATTGAATAAAACATTATTTGATTCATTGATTGATTGATTGACATATTACAAACTTCCAGGTGCTGTTAGGACTTTGAAATGTAGTAGCTTAGTAACTATTCATCAGTAGTTAGATACATGACAAAACTCAACAATAGGTACGAAGGGGTGTGTACGGCAGCCACGGGCGTTCGCTTACCACAAACACGTCGGTGTAGAGCGTTGCGTACAATACACGTCACCGCTTTATCGTTGTCCTGTACTCAGACACAATATGTCTTCATCCATTGTATATCCTTGCATATTTTATGAAGGATAAATTTTTCCCTGCGGCTTTTTAAGATCCCATTGCTGAAATCCTACGCTAAGTGCTACTCAATAATTTCTTATTTTTGCGTGAACACATAATCAGCTCCCACCTCCACTTTCTGCACACAGCGGTTTCAGCTGTTCTTTAAAATGTTAAGCAGTAAGTTTTTTATCTATAGATGTTTTAAATGACTGACTGATTCACTGATCAAATCCCAATTTTCAGAATTTCCACCCGTGCCAGGCTAAGACAGAAATTTTAATAATTTTTCAAAAACCATATAACCCTATAGCGGGTTTTTTTCATTACATATTACTCACCGTACCATCTTATTATTATTATTATTATTCTGTGGTAACCTACTCGAGTCTTGAGCTTCGAGGAAGTAAAATTGATACTTACTTACTAACCTCTCAAACGCCTCGTGTCGCTCGGCGATTTTAAGGCTTTTGTATTGTTTGATTTTTCATAAGAGAAAATATGGCAATGTTCGTTTTAGTATTCGGTTGATAGAGTTACGCCGGTGTTAAGCCTCTTAGCAAAAGATTTGTATCAAACACACACACACACACACACACACACACACACATAATCTCCATAACATATAACACGTAGACCGCACGTTTATATTAACTGCTGCAAATGAGTGAGCCAAGGTTTTGAATTCTAAAAAACAAAGAGTCTCCAGCGACTACCACCATTAGAAGTACCCAAAATTTGCATAAAGGAGACTCGAGGGGACGTCTTTGAAATTCGCCCACAGTTTGTGGACACCTCGACATTTACTTATTTACTATTTTTTTTTTAAATAATACGCCGCCTTGTCTTGTAGGTTATTTATTGTTTAAATTAAAGAAATAGACTTGCTAGATAACTACACTATATTATAATAATTAGGTTTTTTTTTCTATGTAGGGTTAATTTAATTTTTTTGTTATTAATTTTATTTACAGACATAACATCTAAAAACTAAAATTACGCGATAATATGTAACGATACCTACTTACCTAATTTAATTTAACCTAATAAAATTTATCAAAATGCTTGGAAGATGTTTTATGCTATATAGCAAGGCATTTATTATAATAATAATATTATCTACATTTCATTATATTCAGTAACATACTCGTAATGTTAAGTCTTGAGCAATATCCACCATTTAGAATGAGTAAGTAAACGCGCAAACACAAAGAACTTTATTGGAAAAACGTGAGTGCTATCAGGAAATGGGAAGTCTGAGTGAAATGTAATCGCATTCAATAAAAAACTAAAATAGGACTGCCACAGTGATATATTGGAAGGGACCGCATATCGTACACGTCAGTGGAAATTGTTACAAAGATGAGGGTCATGATAGCAAAGACCGTAGTCCGTAACAAATGACCGATATCTCACCTCAGCCATCCCCGATCGACGTATCCTCTAAAATTATTTATCTTTTATCCATTTTTGAGAAGTCCGTTGATTATTTATTAAGACCACCTGTATTTCGTATTTAATATACGTCTTGAATTGATACTATAGTTAACTTAGTAAATACAACAATTTTAATAACTATAGTGTCTTTTACCACTATAAAGTACGGAATAAATAGTTCGATTCTTTCTAGAATTGCTTGCATATTCAGGCTGCAGAGAAATACTGTGTCGAACGAATAATTGATCCATATTGAATTATGATTAAGGATTGAAAAAATGCTAAGGTGCACGTATTCTCGTATTCATTATTATAATAAACAAAGTTAATTAAGTAAACAAAGGGTTAACCATTAGTACCTACCTAGTTTGATTTAAAATGGTAATTCCATAATCTATTATATTGCTAAAGTTTGTCTATTCGTCTGTCAAATCATGGAGACGGACATCGTCGCAACATTTAAGAACATGGAATATTTAAAACCTACAGTCACCCAAACGAAATCGTGGGAATCATGTACTTAGCTTATCTTATAGTAAGCATTACAGTTCAGCATTTCTATAGAAATCCTAGTTATGACTTGACAATCTAGGTAGCCATACCCTAAGGAGATAAGTAGGAGGTAGTTACAGATTGTCAGGAAGCGTGAACGATCGCTGACCTCGGCGATGTCAACCGAACAGCGGGCAATGTAAACATGAACCTGTCGCGTGCGAAATAATTCGCGTGATTAGACTGACAATGATTTATGGAATGCTTTGTCACTATCATCAATCTATTCACATATAGATCGAAGATTTTCTTAGGTATTCTTCTTTATGGACTACGTAAAGCTTCTTTAGGCGTGACTTGAAAGTAGCTTAAAACTTTTCTGGGACTTCAATGAGTACTATTTAAAATAACCACCAGCAGCACAAAAGATGGCGGCTTCAAAATAGCTGTTCTATTTTGAAGCCGCCATCTTTTACCGAAGTAAAAGATGGCATATTTTTCTTTGAGTATGTGTTTGGGACTATCCCTTTCTCTCTCACATATAAATACTACATACTATATCATTCCTATCTAACTCCATTGAACTATATTGTACTCTCAGTGTCTAACTCTATGTATGCTGTCTAATATCAAACGTAACTCTTAATTATCTTGCCATACTTAGCTGTGCGAGGCTATTTCACACTATCTGACTCTCTTGGCAAAGCAGTAATTTACCACGCCTGATTTTTTTATACAACTTGACCTGAGATTTGATCTTGTCAGCAACCTACGAGTACTTATCAATGTGAGAAAATTATGCAGATAGGTAAATATTATATTTTTTCATGAAATTAATATTGTATACTAATTTCTTATTGATTTAAACTAGATTATTAGGTAACTGTTATATATATTTTTTTGCACTCTTGTTCTGAGTAAATGAACAATGCTCACTGCTCAGTTGTATTAAGTCACAGGCCACGCGATATTTAAAGATAATATTATCTCCAGATGCTCGATTTCTTCGACAAGAAGGAATTTCTAAAAATACCATACAATAATACCTTAATTTTCACTGGTAGGTAGGCGTTTCGTTAGAGATTTCTCTTTTCTGCAGTATCACAAATGTAAACGGATCGGACAAAAGCTGCAGCAAAAACGCCGGATAACTGGCGTATAAATCCCTATAAAACCCCGTACTGTTTCGACTTTAGCGGTTAGATTCTCTCTGAGTTAACTGAGGAAGCTCTACGGAGCGAAATTACTATCGACTGTGTAAAATATAGTGGTAATGAAAGAGTACCTAAAGGGTACATGTATTGAATACTTTTTAGAGTTCTTATTCACTTTCTATCTCTCTATGCCCGACTTAGCACCTGCCTATTGATGTTTCCTGTATCAAATATCAAATAATCAAATAAATATTATAAATGCGAAAGTTTGGATGGATGGATGTATGGATGGATGTATGGATGGATGTTTGTTATACTCAATCACGCCCGAACGGCTGAACGGATCTAGATGAAATTTGGCACAGAGATAGATTATAGTCCCGGAAAACTAAGGAGTTCCCGCGGGAACAAAAAAACCTCAATCCACGCGGACGTATAGTCGCGGGCATCAACAAGTGTACCATATTCCTGAGTCAAAAAGAGGGAAAGCATCCGACTTCCAAAAGGAGGAGGTTCTCAGTTCAAAGCGTATTTTATAATATTCATATGAAAATATTTTTACCGCCACTACAGCCCATTAACATCCTACTGCTGGGTACAGGCCTCCACCCTCATAAGAGAGAGGGAATTAGAGCTTAGACCCACCACGCTGCTCCAATGCGGGTTGGCGGGCGGTTTGACGACTATTAACTATCATGTTAGTGATAATAGCCGGTACCGACGGCTTAACGTGCTCTCACGGGGGCTTAGCACGGGGGTGAAACACCGCCAACTTCCTAACTCCGGGCTAGTAAGTACTGAGAATTTCTAGTCAAAAAACCCACAACTAAATTATGGCCCGACCCGGGACTCGAACCTGGAACCTCGTCGGCCGCAGTCGAACATGCTAACCACTAGACTAACGAGTAACGAGGCAGTTTTTTACTTATAGTACATGGGTAATGTTTAAAGATTATTATTTAGGATACTGAAAGTCGTATGATCAAAGTGAATTGACAACAACTGAAGTACCTACTATAGATGGAAAGCATCACCGGCAGATAAACGGAAATTTGGAACGCACCCAAGGAAGCATTTCACTAAATTCTGAAAAGCCAATTTCTGCTCGCTAATTTGAAATATGGCAAATATGTATATAAATGTTACCAATAGGTAACAAACCTGCAAAATGTATGCAGAAAAAGATGGTTTTTTTTTAGTTGTAGATATATCGCCACTACCCAATTTTAGTAGGTACTACTCAAGTATATTATGTCTATATAATATTTAAACTAATCTTTATCGATTAAGCAAACGATAAATTTCAGACAAACTGAGAAATGGTTTTGGTCGCTTGGGAAATAATTACTCGTGTTTACGGAGCGCAGTCCGCGAGTGCGGCAGACAATAGATCAAATGCCAAAACCATAGCTTGGAGCCGAGGATATTAACGTGAGACATTTAATTTTCTACGTGAAAGGATAAGGCAACTACAATTTCCTCCGGCATCCTGGCCGATAGTCAGCCACTCGAATTTTGTTACGAATCGCCTCAAATGGCTGTAGCACCACGCAGCCACGTGACTAGATTAATCCAACTAGAATATTTGGGTAAAATCTTCAACCCGTGAGATGTAAAATTAAATGTCAATTCAGCCCCCCGATTGTGTAAGGAAATCGTAATCGTCATCATTTGTCAAACGTAATTCGACTGGTTAATAGAGTTCATAATATGTATATGCGTGCACGTCAAGAAGCATGTATAAACTCCTTAAACAGTTCGAGAAATATGTTTTAAGCTGTCAAATTATTACTATATGCTTTGACAATCGAGCCTCATTCATGAATATGATTTGTACCCACAAAATATCAAAACCCCTTCTTAGCTAGGATAGAGGTTTCGTACGCAGCGAAAGCTAAAGAAATTTAGGAAACTATTCATATTATTCCAATAACGGTTTGCTTTCATTGGTACGTTTCGGTCACTATTGTAGATGCTCCCGTGGTCCTATCCTAGTAACATTTTTTTTTTTAAATATAGGCTAGCGCTTGGCTGCAATCAGACTTGCTTGCAAGTGGTGATGTAGCCTAAGGTGGAGCGATTGCCTAGAAGATGCCTATTCACTCTTGATTTGAAGGTGCCTATGTTAACAGAGGAGGGGAAAACGGAAGCCGGGAGGGCATTCCATATTCTAGCGGTTCGAATTAGAAACGAGAAAGCAAATCGAACATGAAGGTATTGATAGTTTAAAAGTGCTTGGACGGACCTTACATGAAACAAATTAATCTAAGTTATCTATATCTTTGTATCTTTGAATTAGTGTGTTCTGCTCATATCTAATGTCGCTATTATGTCTAGGATAGTCCTGATCCTTGATACAAAATGTTGAGTCAAACGGAAACCACATTCGTAGACAGGGTTTTAGTCTTCCTTCAAATAAATTCGACCCGAACCTCACGAACAACGGGGTGTTTCACATGATTGGAAACCTGGCGTATGCATGACTGAATAGAAAAAAGTATCCTTATATGTTACGACTTGGCTACGACATCAATTCAATTCAATTCAATATTCATTTATTCAAATTAGGTACACTATACACTTAATGACGTCAATTACTTCTAAACATGATCGTGATAATCAGTTACGGTATCTAAAAACTAAAGCTACGAGGGTTCCAAACGCGCCCCAGTCTAAGAAGAGCCCACAACAAACTCAACCGGATTTTTTAAAATTATCTTAATATGCCTGCGATTTGGCCCGTGTGGATTATGTGTAATTTTTTTTGCTTCCGGTGGAAACTCTTTGATTTTCCAGGATAGCCTATGATAGCCCCGGGATGCATCCAATCTCTGTACCAAATTTCATCAAAATCGATTGTAAAGATGGGCCGTGAGAGCGTAGTAGATAGACATGGGCAGACACACTTTCGTACTTATAATTAATATAATTATGTATAAGAATATGAAGAGAATAAAAAGTACTATTCAAAAATAAAATTAAAAATTTGTGTGTGTCGTATCCAAATGTACCGAAAATGTAAATGTCTTTAAACACACCTGCGAACACCTTTTGGTCTCAGGATTTGTACCGTCTCAGCCAAATTTATCTTAATATTTTAACCTACTATGTTTCTTTTAACGTTTTGCACAGTCAATGTATTTTAAGTACTTACAACGAGTAAATGTATAATATATAGATTATACAGCTATATTTAATAGTGTAAGTAGTGTAGAGTCCGCAGCCAGAAGAGGGTAAAGGAAGGTACATTGTTCACTGAGGGAAGAAAGTGACCGATTACTAACGAATTTCAATTTATACAATAGATCCTCAAAATGTAGTCTACTAGTGGTAGTGAAGGTTCAAAGTATTATCGCTTATTTTCCTCGCAGGTGTAGTGTATTCTTCATTACGTAACAATAAAACACAATCTTTCAAAAAGTCTAAGAAATAACAATATTTTTTCAAACAATATTTTTTTAAATTGGACGCTAACCTACTTACTCCTTAACCAAATGCGATCGGCGCGCGGAAGACTACAGGTATCGTTCGACTAGCACAGAACAGGTAGGTAGGTAGGTGCAACTAGTCGTCTATGACTAATATAAAAGAGGCCTTTTGTCGTCCAGTGAAAAGTAAATAAAAATTATAGTGAATTTATTAAGTATTTTTAAAAGTTGTAGAACGTTTTTAAATTTTGTAACCCTGTAATGTCTACACGTTTGTCGCTTCAGGGCTTAGGTATATTGCTTAAAGCTAATTCAGCATTTTGTTTAGGAAATGTTCTTCGCAATTGCGAGGGACAATAGATTAACTGCCAGTCCTTAAGTTAAGAAACTCGGATATTACCGTGACACATTTAATTTTCTACGTGAAAGGATAAACCAACTAGAATTTCCTCAAGCATCCTGTTAAGAGTCGGAGGCACACGAATTGTGATACGACTTATTTTAAATAGCGGTGTTTCCGTGAGGCATCGTGACTTCACCAAATTGGTGCAAAAGTTATCCGCTTACTGAAATACAATTTGAAGTGCTCTCAGAAGGGAATAAGAATAAAATTAGATGAATAAAGATAAAGATAAATTTATTTCATAATCATTGCATACAACTCAATTACATTTAAAGCCTTACATCTAGGATATAACTAATGTAGTAGCATTTTAAACAAAATATTGATGGAACTAGCAATTTAATTGGCTGTATTCCGTCACAGTAGGTAAATCTATGTGGTTGTGTGTATCTTGCACGTCGGAGTGTAATGTACGTTGAAAATAATTTGGAAGATTTGTGTGGTGTGAATATCGCAAGCTATAAGTGCAAGATACACACACGTGGATTTACGTACTGTGGCGGATTATAGCGAATTAAATTTCTAGTTCCTTCAGTGTCATGGACTTCCGCAAAGTAACGCCTGCTTCTATCCAATAAACAAAATATTATTGTGCACCTGTTTTCCAAACTAGTTGGATTGTTGAGAAAGTTGAGTTTACTCGCTTGATTTCCTTCATTCAGGAACATTTTATATACTTATTTAGTTAGATTTTGATGAAAATTTAATGGAATTGCGTTAGTAAATATATGTCAATATACTGAATGCACATTATTATCTAAATTCTTCGAGGCTTCGGTCGTGGCTAGTTACCACTTACCACCCTGCAGGCAAAGACGTACCGCCAAGCGATTAGCGTCCCGGTACGATGCCGTGTAGAAACCAACTAGGGGTATGGGATTATTTAACTGCCATACCCCTAACAGGTTAGCCCGCTACCATCTTAGACTGCATCGTCACTTACCATCGGGTGAGATCGCAGTCACGGGCTAACTTGTTGTGGAATAAATAGCAGTTTGTAGATAGAAGTAAAATTTACAATTAATAGGGATGATGACAACTCAATCAAATCAGCAACTCTTTATCAAACTTTAAAACGCGCTTCTAGTATGGAAGTTGTATGAAATTCACATTAGTGACGTCATCAAATTTCAACGCACTTTTTTTTCTTTTAAAATAGTTATCAAACTTAAAACAAACCGAGGATGTAAATTTTAGGTCTTTTGGAAGACCCTCTATTTAATAATCAGTTCAGTCAGTCAGAAATAATTTATTTTTGATATAGGCATCATCTCCATAATAATGATCCCAACATCTAAATCAACTGTGTACAACCTAACATGAGTATATCTTATTATAATAAGTACCTTGTCTTTATTTAGTGTTTTGGAGTTTGAACATTGCATTAATCAAAGCCAATGACGGAAGCAACGTGGGCACTGTACAACCAAGCAGCAGAGCAAGTTGCCGCGGGCTCCTCGCTTCGCCACCCTTGCATAAATCCATTGTATACAGTACGTGTAAACTGACCGAGCTAAATGGGTCATTGGATGCAAGAAATCGATAAACAGCTTTTGATCGAACCGTTTACCAGGCTTTAGTGGTCCGCTCATAAAATCCTCGTCAAAATATCTTACTAATATTATAAATGCGAAAGTTTGGATGGATGTATGGATGTATGGATGGATGGATGTATGGATGTCTGTTACTCAATCACGCCCCAACAGCTGAACGGATCTGGCTGAAATTTTTCACAGAGACAGATTATAGTCTGGAATAGCACATAGGCTACTTTTTATCCCGCGGGAACCAAAAAACCTCAAAACACGCAGACGAAGTCGCGGGCATTCGCTAGTACTTAATATAATATTTGTTTTAGGGACTTCTTTGCATTCAATAAGTAGACTAATAAGTCGTAGGAATAACGGGGCTTCTATTACTAGTCATTAAATCATCATAATAATTCACTTTGCTCGAATTTAAAATGCAGATCCATGGGTGTGTGCTTTCTGTTAGCCTAGGTAAACGAACAGAACGGATTTGTTTTTCCGGGTTGTTAGATCGATCGAACTAATAGTATAACAGGAAGGAATAGAGGGCTTTATGAGCTCCATCCGCTGGGACTTAAAATTTTCGTCATAGAGCGTGGGGTTCTACTTTAAGAAAGGATTTTCATAAACTCCATCGAAGCGCGGCCTTGTCGGTTTACTCTTTATTTTCATATACCGAATAGGTATATACTAATATTATAAATGCGAAAATTTGGATGGATGGATAGATTTTTGTATGCATGACATTTTACATAAAGATTACACAGCGTCTATTGTTTTTTGATATCATTATTATAAACAAGTTAAGGACATAACAAGTTTGTTTTTTTTTCATAATATTTAAACATGTGAATATGACAATTAAAAAAATATTATAAAAAAAAATTTAATACTTTATAATTTAATTTGACATAATATTGTAGGTACTTACTTGACAAAATTTAATTTAATTTAATGAAATCTGATGTTTTATCAATAATTTTAATTTGAATATAAATGTAATAATTAAGATAGTTAGAAGTTAAAGTTAATGTAACGTATTTTAATTTTAATTATTGTAACTTTATTTATGTACTTGCTGTGCCCCAACAGGGTTTATAATGCAAATAAATGAATATGAATATGAATATGAATATATTAATGCATAAAGTTCGCCACTTATCTAAAATTCGTGCATTTAGGCTAAAGCTCAAAATTAGCTTGGAAAATTTATAGATTAAATCTTTGGGTTTGTTCCAAATAGCAATTCTCTCGACAAACTTTTGTGTAATAATTATTACCCTTGCTTCGTAGCTGTCATTGTTACAAATTATATTCTCACTTATTCCTAAGGCTTCATATTGTGTGTGGTTTCATCCGTCTTCCAATAAACAGAAAGGTAAATTTAACAATAAATGCCTCTATACAATTCACAGTTTCGTGGTTTGAGAGAGATACTCGTTAAAAGGGTTTCTGGTTGAACGACTTAATATAGATAAATGAGAGACATACATAGAGAGCTTTAAATTGATTGCTAATGGCCTTCGGTCCTATTTTTTATTTTATTGAGCAGCTATGTCGCGATATATTCTAAAATTATTGAGGCAAGGCAGAGTTGCATGGCCACGTTTATCAAAATTTCTGGATCCATGCCATTTTGGGCCAAACCAAGATTATTGATGAAGTAAAAGAGCAGTGCGAGTAATGCTAGGTTAACATAATTTTGTAATAACTGTCGTCCTTTTGATTTAGAACATGACCATTTCGGCCCAGCATGCGAAGCCCTTATGATAAACCAAATTCAATCAAATAGTGTAAAATATGATAATTTGAAAAAAAAATTGAGTTTATTTTAAGTAAAGTCGTTTAATCGTACTTGCATACGTTTTTGATAGCATACTCAATAACAATGAAGCGGCAATTTATCACTCTCTTTGAGATATGAGGGTGATAAAGCCCGTAGCCATTTAAACGACTGGTCTGTATCAACACAATTTACTAGAACAGTATTTCTATTAACAGCTGGAGTACAAGAATGACTGCGTTAAAAAGTTAAAAAGAAAACTCACCAGTGATTTTAGTAACTTCGATGATCTTTCTGGCACAGTAAAGAATATTAGTACTATTTAGAAATGGTTCTGTCTGTACGAAATGTCTGTTTGAATGGAATCAAGTAAGTAAGTAGTTAGGAGAAAGTGGAATTCAAATAATTTATTGGTTAATATTTTTTTATATTATAGTAGCTTATGTAGCTTAGTAGGTATAGTTCCACAAACTTATCTGACCCGGTGACCAAAATTGGAACTAATTTTTATGCCGGTTTATTTATTTTTCATGTAACTGAGTCAGATAAGTTTGTCGGACTGTAATAGGAAAATTTTGTAATATATGATAATTATAATATATATAATATACAAGGTGTAAGGTAAATGGTATAACATACCGGCGGCTACCCATGCCATTTTGACGTTATAAACACTATGGTAGAGTTAAAAAGTCAAAATTAATTATCAAAAACTTCCATACAAAATTAATTAGTTAATTATGGAAAATAAATTTTGGCAACCCTGTGGAGTCCTTTGTTCCTTCCACACCTAAAGTCAGAACTGTACTACAAGCGATAATATAATAATTATTATCGTATCGTTATGCAATTTGGCAATTCATTACAATTTGCAAATCATTGAAAGAACAAACTACACAGAATAATTAATTTTTGATCAAAACTTAAACGAAGTAAGTCGAGAAATTAATCACAGGGAAAGGCGGCTCATAAAGTAAGGATAAGTGACTGATTTCGACTTACGAAGTCCGATACTAGTCGGGCATTTGCTTTGAGAATTTAATTGCATGCCGAATAATGATTACTTTAATCGCGACTGGATTTTATCGCAACGCTCGCGCTGGCAACGAGGCTTAACATACGTCGTATTGTTCGCAGTTCATTGATATTGAATCAGCTGTTTTAAGGGATGCCACCTCAATATTTATGCTAAAATTTTGAAGTCCACATAACTCCCCCAGGATATGAACTACACGTCTTATGACATTTTTCCAATATATCTATACACCATCTAACATGGGTAGCCGCGGGTATGTTATACTAATTACCTTACACCTTGTATATAATAAAAAAAGATCAAAGAAAAGAATATAGTTTGGCGAGTTTCACATTAAATGCAATTTTTGTAAACCGAGACAATGACAGGCGAGGTCAAGACAGAGACGAGGTCAAAGAGTTTATTCGTTTGATTTTATCCCTTGCGACCTTTTTTGTGGTTTGAGTACATGTTTTTGTTATACTACCAGCCACTTCGATACGGCTGGTACGGCGTTGTATAGTTGTATACGGCTTCGATATGGACAATGGACATGGCCTTAAAAATGGGGGTTACTGTCCTCTTTTGAAAGCCCCCATCTGTACTTATCCTTGACGATATTATGCCGAATATTTATTTGATTTGAAAAAAATCTCTATAAAATACATTATGTTATATTTTAGGTGATACCTTTATCGTTGTATTATATAGTTTTTAATTTATTCGTCATTATTATCTCAGTCTAATGCATTTGTGCGCATGGATTTAGGTTTTAAAAATCCTGAGTGACCTATTGATTTTCCTGGATATAAAATAGTATATGTCACTCCAGGTCATCAACAAAACCCAAACTAAAAATCACTTCAATCCGTTGCTCTGTTGCCGCGAGATTGAAGGATAGACCAGCAAACAAATACATTTTCACTATTAAATTATTGCTAGGTACCGATAACAAACGACTGACTTCCTTGCAGTACGTCAAGCTCATCGTTCATTCTTTACAATAAAACAATTTACCAGTTTCGTTCCATACAAGACAAGATCGTAACATAAGAGATATTGTGCTGTATATGCAAAGTTAAGTTTAATTTAATAGCATTTTGAAGAACCAGCAAATTCTTACGATGCATCATTGGTGTTTTGGCTCCCCTTATTTTAATTAATTGTCGTTATTAAAGTTAATGTTAAACTAACGGGAGCCTAAAGGGTTAAAGAACAACATGGTTATCACAGTGTTAAAGTTATAACTATTTAGATGGGGGCCGCTAAGACTGAAATACATAATATCTGAAAGTTTCAGGTTCCTACCTGTTATTATGCGCTGCAGTGAAATGGAAATTATTAAATCATTTTCGCTAAACATTATATAAATTATGATAATTATTTGCGTTAGAATATTTTGTTCTGTTCGGGCGTCTGAAACCGTGTATTACGGCTGTATAATTAATTAAGGTAGTTTCTTGTAGGTATGGTAGGTGACGACCTCCGTGGCGCAGTGTGTAGCGCTGTTGCCTTAAAGTGCGGAGGTCCCGGGTTCGATCCCCGGCGGGGTCAATTTGGGAATTTATAATTTCTGAATTTTCCTTGGTCTGGCCTGGTGGGAGGCTTCGGCCGTGGCTAGTTACCACCCTGCCGGCAAAGACGTGAGGCTAAGCGATTTAGCGTTCCGGTACGATGCCGTGTAGAAACCGAATAGGGGTATGGGTTTAATATAACTGCCATGCCCCTAACAGGTTAGCCCGCTACCATCTTAGACTGCATCATCACTTACCATCAGGTGAGATCGCAGTCAAGGGCTTACTTGTAGTGGATAAAAAAAAAAAAAATTATAACTACTTCTAACAAATTGCTCATTCAGTCATTTTGATGTCTTCCTGTGCAACTGCCCTCATGCAACGCTACTGTCCCATCTGACCAGGCTTTTTAAATTACAAGAGGAAGCGATAAAAGCGGGCAACTTACACTGCGCCAGTCACGTATCTTCAACTCGGGTATTTAGTGCAGGAAATTGAACTTTTCCAAAGGCGGAAAACGGTAGGAGTCAGTAATTACTCAGCACTATCTGTTAACGACTCACGTGTTGTTCTATTGATCTTATAAGTACCTAAATTAATTCAACTTCATTGGCCGTTATTGCTTACCACTTAAAAATTATAGACGTAAGTTAACACTAATTATTATTGTACATTTTGTCATACGGAACTTACGGGAAAACGTCATTCCGTGTCGAAAGAAGCTTGCTCGCATAATTTGGATAAGGTAACCAAACGACTGCCTCGTTGGTCTAGTGGTTAGCATAGTCGACTGCGGATCACGAGGTCCTGGGTTCGATTCCCGGTCGGGCATAAAAGTTGGGTATTGGGTTTTTCAATTAAGAAATTCTCAGTGCCAGCCCGGAGTTGGAAGTTGGCGGTGTTTCACCCCCGTGCCTCGGAGAGCACGTTAAGCCGTCGGTCCCGGTTATTATCACTAACATGATAATAATCGTTAAAGCCCGCCAACCCGCTTTGGAGCAGCTCTAATTCCCGCTCTCCTATGAGAGTGGAGGCCTGTGCCCAGCAGTGGGACGTTAATAGGCTGTAGTGATGATGATGATGATGAACCAAACGAACTTACAGGTAAGTTCGTTTGGTTAAACGTTATTTATATCTCCTCTTATTGAAGGAAGCAATAAAGACAGATTATCCACACAATTTAGGCGCATTCACGCATATTTTACGTTAATTTGAAACTAATAAAAACTGTATTGCATTTCAATTTATCTATAATAGTCCTTACTAGTAGTTTAGTCTGGTGGAAGGCTTCGGCCGTGGCTAGTTGCCAACCTAACGGCAAAGACGTGCCGCCAAGCACCACCATCCACCTACCATCTTGGACTGCATCGTCATTTACCATCAGGTGCGATCGCAGTCAAGGGTTAACTTGTATAAAAAGTAATACTCAGATCCAAAAATAGAGAGAATAAGTAAAGATGTACCTACATTCGACATTCAAGTATATGTTGACGCCAATGCATTCGTTCTCTTAGCATAAGGATAGAAATAGCTCTCTATGTGGATACATGTCACCGTAAGATTGCAAAAACCGTTAGATCGTAATCCAACTAGCGATATTGTAAACTGTCGGCGGATAGTGAACCGTTCAATGGTCCGAGTGTCAATTTTTGAAATATTCATTGTATTTACGTTTTCTTGTCTTTTTCTTGTAGGTTAGGTTAGGGTTCGACATAAATGACCAGAAAGTGCCCTTAGGTTTTATCGGGTTAATATATCTAACAGATTACAATCTAACGAAAAATAATGCGTTAAATTGTAATCAGTCGAAAGTTTAAAATATCGCTAGTTAGATTACAATCCAACGGTTTTTGCAATCTTACGGTGACATACATAAGTGAAACATGGAAGCGAAGTTTATTCTGAGTGGTTTCCACATCCGGATCCAAGATGTGTAGTCAAGCCCGCTGAACCCGCTTGTTCAAGATTATATCTTGTTAGGAATTCACACTGAAAAGAAAACATTGAAACACCTATATTTTATTATTTATTATATTGCTTTTATTTTTGGCACTAAATACTGGAATAAGAAGGATTCGATTTGATAGATTAGATCGGAAAAGATGATGATTCATAAAGAAAGATAAATGCCACCATATATGCGTTGGATTCTGGGCAGTGAGTGATATTGATACACAATATAAATTATTTTAGCAAATAACAAGAAAAAATTACGTAATCACGTAACAACACGTACAACTGGCTTACATAATATTATGACACGAAACTGGTAGTGCCTGACAAACAATTCAACAGACGGAAGGACAGCAAAGTGATCCTATAAGGGTTCCTTTTTTCTTTTTGAGGAACGGAACGAAATTTATAGCGAATTAAACTTTTAGTCCCGTCATTATCATGGACTTTCGCAATATCAGGCCTGCTTCAATATCCAATACTGAATTTGAAGCTTGATTCCTATCGTAATTTCTGTACAATTCCATATAACTCTGGGTAAAAATCAAACAATATATCTTACTAATATTAAAAATGCGAAAGTTTGGATGGATGTATGGATGGATGGATGGATGGATGTTTGGATTGATATATGGATGTTTGTTACTCAATCACACCAGAACGGCTGAACGGATCTGGATGAAATTTGGCACAGAGATATATTATAGTCTGGACTAACACATAGGCTACTTTTTATCCCGGAAAATTAGAGAGTTCCCGCGGGAACCACAAAACCTCGATCCACGCGTACGAAGTCGCAGGTATCAGCTAGTCAAACAATATTAATAATATGATTCCATAGTAATATCTCAAGGCGATATTCACGTATTCCCTACGAGTACAAGGAATACGTAAACAGGCTGACATAAACATTTCCTTTGTCAATAAATACGTTTGCAAGAATTTATTGAATGAGAAACAATGGATTTTGATTGTTACATTACGTTACGTGTTCGTAGACGCTGTCTTTTGTATTCCACATGCAGCCTGTATAGGGAATAACTTGCTATAGAATAACTTATTATTTTTTTCTTTCATGTGTCTAAATTTATGTTGTTTCAAAATTGTATTTTTATGTACTTAGGTATATTTGGAATTATTTTTAAAGATTTTTTATAACGACATTTTACATAGGTCCATTCTCGCCAAACTGGATGGGGGGACATCTATTATAGCATAGGCGTATGCCTAAGGACTGTTAGGACTCCCATGATACCTGCATTATTTTTCTTATATATCTGAATTCATCCTACTGTATTTATCTAATAATCTTGCGTTGTTTAGGTATGACAGTTTGATTAGAACTCAAAACGTTTTGGGTTGGATAACTACTTTCGGGGCACACTTGAGAAATTTTCTATTCGTTTATTTTGATTATTCCTCTCCGAAAACTTTTCCTTTGAAAAACTATTTTTTAGAATTAGAGAGAACTTTTCCTCTACCAATTTCGCTAATAATAATTATGTTGGTTTCCTAATAACAAATACTTAGAGGAGAAATGCTCCATTCTGTAAGAAAATGCGTTTAGTAGAAGCAAATTACAAGTAGGTAATATCTCTCAGTGCAGCAAATCTAAAATAATTATTGTAAGTTAAATTGAGACATAATAAAGGCACTAAAATACCAAAATACCAAAACAGCCAAAATTATAGAACTAAACGGCAAAATCTATTGTATGCTACACAATAATTGAAGGTAGTCGGCTGCTATAAACATGGTCGCACACAGCGTTGTATGCAGCTCGCCGCATTGTCGCAACCTCAAAGCCTATCGACCGGGTGTATGATAACTACTGGTATCTATCTACGTGTTAACCCCTTATATATTTGCTTATTTGTAGAAATAGCTTGTAGTCAACCCTCGGGTTAGAGCAAACGGCCATGTACTATGGCACAATCCTTATTTGTGCCAAAAGTTGTGAAAGTTTTATGGTTTTTTTAAATGTTTTATTTTTTTAAACAACCTCAGTCCGCGTAACGCTAGGCGTGACGTCTGCTCGTCCCTCGCCACTTGCATGTTCAGGTGAAAATTTCTTTCATATTTATATTCATTTATTTGAATTTTTTTACAAAGGGTGGTAAACAGAGTGATGGAGACAATGTTTCGCCTTAATAGGCATGCAAAAATAATAACTTTTCATACAGACATAGACAGTGAAGGTACATACAATGAAAATAGGCAATTACATTATACATTACAAATTATTACAATCATGTTAAAAATAAAATCTATGAAGAAAATAAAATATTAACGTCAATCTTATTCAACTATTTATGTCAATATGGTTGATTATTAGTGGTTACTGGTTCCAGAGTCCTTGGATTGAGTAAAAAGTTTTCTGCAAGAACCACTTCTCGTGGACGTGATTAAGAAGTGTCTCGGAGAAATTGGCCTTAGTGTGCCTCAGGTTGAGGCAAGATGAGGCACCGCTGCTCGAAGTGACACCTTAAGTTTCTACACGGAATCGTAAGGGAACGCTAAATCGCTTGGCGGCACATCTTTGCCGGTAGGGTGGTAACTAGCCACGGCCGAAGCCTCCCACCAGACAAGTGACAAACAAGTAACAACCATTCCAACCAACCAACCATGTTCGTAAACATTTCGCGACATTTTTAACCATTTATTAACCGACTTACAAAAAAAGGAGGAGGTTCTCAATTCGGCGCGTATTTTTTTTCAAATGTATGTCGATGCCATATCTAAATGGTTTCTGAACTAATTTGAATTTTTTTTCTACAGTCGTTAGAGAAAGCTCTCGAGGTGGTCCCATAAAAAAATATGACTCCAAATCCTCAACCCTGACACTAAGAAGTTAAAAATAAAAATTCTTTCCAAAAAACCGACTTCCAACGCCACTGTAAAGTTCAAAATAATTTTGATTTCTACCCACTATGTTGAAGTCGGGCGAGTCGGATGTGTCAACTTTGCTTATCCATTTAATACCCGCCCGACTTCAACATAGTGGTTAGAAATCAAAATTATTTTGTTCTTTACAATGGCGTTGGAAGTCAGTTTTATGGAAAAAAAAAATTTAATTACTCGTACTTATAACTAGATCAAGTTTTCAAGTATTCATTCTCCACTTTGAATATATCATCACTTCAGCAAATAAGAAAACATGACGAATATTATGTATTCATATTGAAGACAAAGTTATCTCAATACCTACTCTCACAGATACCAAGGAAGTACTTACGCATAAAGCTGTACTCATGATTTCCCTGGAGAAGCATCAAGTAAGCAAATTAACATGACAAAATATAGCTCATCTTTTAATGTGGATATTTCTATTTCAAACGACACCGTTATCCCATAGACTTATTGTTATAACTAGATGATGCCTGCGACTTCGTCCGCGTGGATTACGGATTTTTGATTCCCGCGGGAACTCTTTAATTTTCCGGGATAAAAAGTAGCCTATGTCCTTCCGCGGGAAGCAAACTATCCCTATACCTATATATAATTTCATCAAAATCGGTGGAACAGATGGGCCGTGAAAGTGTAGCAGACAGAGAGACAGACGGTCAGACAGACAGACACACTTTCGCAGCCTATGGATAAGAAAGGCACAATCTCTTAACTTTTACCTACAAAATCCTGTACGTTTCTGATGACAATAATTGCCACACTTCTCTGACTCAGAAGATTATAATAATATTATAAACAATTCGCCTATCCCTAACCTATCTCCCAGATCAGGCCATAAAAAATATAACCTGTTTGAGAAGGTTGAAGAGAAAATCCACGATGGTGACCTCAGGGGTGCAACACGCTTACTCTTTTCTGACGACACCCTGGCACCTGATACACCGGAGACGGTGGCGGCATTATTATCCAAACACCCTCCCGGCCCTACCACCCCCATTTTTGTGGATCCACCTTCTGACCCCTTAGTTTTTTACAATTAAGTGAAAAAGACGTTATTGCAGCCCTCGCATCACTCCCAAAAGGATCTGCGTCAGGCCTAGACGGCATATCCCCGCAGCATCTAATTGACCATGACCAGTCATGGAGCTGGTATTGCTGGCGAGCGCCTCGTTTCTAGCCTCACAAAGCTGATCAATCTCATGCTCTTGGGAGATGTGTGTCAAGAAATAACACCCATATTATACGGGGCGAACCTAGTAGCCCTTTCAAAAAAAGATGGTGGCGTGCGCCCTATCGCCATTGGGTCGACTATACGACGATTGGCAGCCAAAATCTGCGTTCGACAGACACGAAAAGAACTACAAAATCTTTTTGAACCCATTCAGGTTGGATTTGGTACGCGTGGCGGCTGTGAAGCAGCCGTACATGCCGTGCGTACTTTCGTGCAGAGCGACTCATGCCACGTACTTTTACAATTGGACTTTTCTACAAGTGTCTCAATACGACATTCCCTCATTGACACCGCGGTAGGCAAGGACCGGGCGAGGCTCCTTGCATCATCTAGGCCAGAGTCAGGCTACTGACTCCATGCCTACCCCTCACCCAATACTGGCACCCTTATCGACCCGGAATCTTTACGCATTGCCGCTGTTCTCCGGCTTGGAGCTGCTCTGTGCGTAGCCCACAACTATGCCTCTTGCGGAGCCCACGTAGACCATCTTGGCCACCACGGACTTACCTGCTCCTCGGGCGCCGGCCGCTTATCACGCCATGCCACACTTAACGACATTCTAAGAAGGGCGTTCGCCAGTGCTAACCTTCCCGCCGCACTGGAGCCCCAGATCGTGCGCAACGATGGCAAGCGCCCCGACGGGATGTCGTTGATCCCTTGGAGAATGAATGGGCCGTGCGCTGGTATGGGACGCAACGTGTGCCGATACATTGGCGGCGTCCTACTTACAATCTACCAGCGTACGAGCCGGGGCGGCGGCTGACGCACGAGAGCGCCAAAAGATATATAAGTACAGTTGTCTTGGCGCACAATATGAATTTGTCCCATTTGGCGTCGAGACACTGGGCCCGTGGGGCCGTGGGGCAGGCGTGCTAAAAATCTCTGCAAGCAGATTTGTAAACGCCTCAGGGGGGCTACAGGCGACCCTCGGGCAGGCGGCTTTCTCGCGCAACGAATTTCTATAGCTATTCAGCGCGGGAATGCTGCCTGCGTGTTGGGCACCTACCTAGGGCACAAAATTTTGATAATTATTTTTATTCTTAGTTTTAGTTAGGTATCTTAATTTAATTGCATTTACTGTATTCTGTTTGTTAAACTTACTTGTTAATTTGTCTTTGTAATGATAATGCTTTTGTAATAAATGCACTATTTTCTATTTATAAATATTAGTATGGATTCTATGTGCGTTTTACATTTATGGCGTCTCAGACATTGATGTAGAATTTTAGAGCATGCTTGAAATTATTTTACGGAATGCATTTTTTTTTATTGTGAGATAGGCTTGCGCTTGACGACAATCATGCTTAGTGCAAAGCAATGATGAGGTCTAGGTTGGAGCGCGCTTGCCTAGAAGATGCCTATTCACTCTTGTCTTGAAGGTAAGTACCTAAATTATACGTGGTAGGAAACACGTGCGCCGGGAGGGTGTTCCACATCCTAGCGGTTCGGATCAGAAACGTTGAGCAAAAACGTTTCGTGCGGGCAGATTGGACATTGACCACATATGGATGCCAACGCAAACGGTTTCTCGCTGTTCTGTGGTAGAACGGAGAAGGAGGAACAAGGTTGTGAAGTTCCTGAGCACACTCTCCATGGTATATCCGATAAAAACATTATTTTGCTTATAATAAACTCAAACTACAACTAAAATAGCAATTGCAATAAAAACTGGTTCATTTGGGCCAGTGCTGGCTTAAAGTTCAGTAGTTAATAAACTAATTGTTTCCGTTAGTTATTATATACCCTACCAAATAGCCAATAGTTTGTTATCCAAGATTTTCCGAGTAACTACCTAATACGAGTAAGTTGGAATTGGAGTTTATCAGCACTTACCTGGAGGGAATCGTGGTCAGGTGCCGTAATTAATAAAAATCTTTATTCTTCGTATCTACTACTAGATGATTCCGGCGACTTCGTCCGCGTGGACCAAGTTTTTTCGATTCCCGCGGGAACTTGAATTTTCCGGGATAAAAAGTAGCCTATGTCCTTCCCCGGGATACAACCTACCCCTGTACCGAATTTCATTAAAATCGGTTGAACAGATAAATTTTTTGATTCCCGCGGGAACCTTTGAATTTTCCGGGATAAAAAGTAGCCTATGTCCTTCCCCGGGATACAACCTATCCCTGTACCAAATTTCATCAAAATCGGTTTAATAGATGGGCCGTGAAAGCGTAGCAGACAGACAGACAGACAGACAGACAGACAGACACACTTTCGCATTTATAATATTAGTATGGATGGAAGTATGGATATGGATTTTCTAACTAACGTGATGACCCAGGTCTATCCATTAAATCTTTTAAGTACTAATGATTAAATTAGTTGGTATATTAAAAGAACTTTTAGGTATGCAACCCTAAAATAGTCATTGGTTTAATGAATATTATAATTAATACTGTTTTCTAATCTTCTTAAAATTTTGATGGTATAGTATAGTATAGGTAAACAAAGTCACGGACATCTGTTACTTTGGCTAGAAGGTACCTACTATAAAGGTAGAACGTTTAGGCATTTAAACGTATGAGAGCGGTGTGTCCCAGTAATTACTCCTGTCGCGTGGACAAATGTGTGTCCACTACGAGCGAGATAGCCTCCTAACTCTTTACTATTTAGTTGTGTAATTGTATTAAATGCTGCAAACCAACTAGCTAAAGTTTAAATAGAACTACTTGCTGCTACTATAAATTAGTTTTAAGCATTAGGTAAATATAGAACGCCCACTGATATTGATATATATTTAACTATAAATAGAACGTCCATTGATAAGGATTTCTACTATGGTCCATTGATTAATTTATTTTTTACCAGCTGATGCCCGCGACTTCACCCGCGTCCATTGAGGTTTATCGGTTCCCGCGGGACTTCTTTAATTTTCCGGGATAAAAAGTAGCCTATGCATTATTCCAGACTATAATTTATCTTTGTGCCAAATTTAATCCAGATCCGTTCAGCCGTTCTGGCGTGATCGAGCAGCAAACATCCATCCATCTATCCATCCATCCATCCATCCAAAATTTCGCATTTATAATATTAGTATAGAAGATTAGTCTAAAATTTAGAGTCTAAACAATGTCGCTATTCACATTTGTATGTGCTTCGGCTACATAACTTCTTACAGCATCATTTGCAAATGACTAAACCCCATAGACTTGAGTCTATTTCACTAGGATTATTGTGTACCTATTTATTTATTTATTTATTTATTTATTAGGATGACCAAGAAATTGATACATTCAAGGAATACATAAAAAACTAAAATATTACACACGTTGTTAAATGTACAATCTATGACAGGTGTCACATCATGCGCCTTAAATGACTAAAAGTAAAACAAGTAATAAAATTAAAAATTTTAAAAAAACCCACGACGAACTGCAGAGCTCCATTATACTTTTGACCTTTATAACTTTGAAACAACAATTAGAACGTAGCAAACGTATATATTACATAATATCTAAAACACAAAACTGCATCTTTGACAGCTCAGTAGTTTTATTGACCAGTGTGGTGGACTATGGCCAAACCCTTTTCAAATGGACAAATCAAAAGAGTCCAAACGCGACGGGTATACGATGAGAATTTAAGGAGTTCCCATGATCGCCTCCTGACTCCATCATGATACCCTGGGCAGCATCTAGGTACAAGCTAAATATATCTAAAACAAAAAGCCCGCATCTAAATCAGCACAGTAGTTTTAGAGAAAAATGGTAACATATTGAAAAAATAAAATCATAGACTAAGTACAGCTCAGCTTTGTTGTCTATGGTCCTAAAATATATCTAAGAACCTTCTCACAAGCTATACACATCTAATGAAAAAAACCGCATTTCAATCGGCCCAGTACTTTTTGTAAAAAATGGTAACATATCGAAATATTAAAATCATAGAGGCAGCTCAGCTTGGTTGTCTATGGTCCTAAAATATATCTAAGAACCTTCTCTCAAGCTATATATATCTAACTAGTATTTCGCCCTGTGCGCGAGCTGCTAAAGCAGCTCACGGGTTGTGGTTAGACTTACAAGTAGTACAGATTTTACTGTACTAAACTGAATTCATTTATTATGGTGATAATAAAATAAATAAAAATGGCGCTGATTTTTTAAAACTTTGGTAACAGTTTCCTGTTTCGTAACCCCAGGGAGTCCTAAACATCGGTTTTGAACGAAATTGGTCAATTAACAAAGAATTTCAAAATGGCGCTGATTTTCTAAAATTTTGGTAACAGTTTCCTGTTTTGTGACCCCAGGGAGCCCTAAATATCGATTTTGAACGAAATGGGTCAATTAACACAGAATTTCAAAATGGCGCTGATTTTTTAAAATTTTGGTACCAGTTTCCTGTTTTGTGACCCCAGGGAGCCCTAAATATCGATTTTGAACGAAATCGGTCAATTAACAAAGAATTTCAAAATGGCGCTGATTTTTTTAAAATTTTGGTAGCAGTTTCCTGTTTTGTAATCCCACGAAGCCCTAAATATCGATTTTGAACAAAATCGGTTAATTAACAAAGAATTTCAAAATGGCGCTGTTTTTTTAAAGTTTGGTAACAGTTTCCTGTTTTGTAACCCCAGGGAGTCCTAAACATCGGTTTTGAACGAAATTGGTCAAATAACAAAGAATTTCAAAATGGCGCTGATTTTCTAAAATTTTGGTAACAGTTTCCTGTTTTGTGACCCCAGGGAGCCCTAAATATCGATTTTGAACGAAATCGGTCAATTAACACAGAATTTCAAAATGGCGCTGATTTTTTAAAATTTTGGTACCAGTTTCCTGTTTTGTGACCCCAGGGAGCCCTAAATATCGATTTTGAACGAAATCGGTCAATTAACACAGAATTTCAAAATGGCGCTGATTTTTTAAAATTTTGGTACCAGTTTCCTGTGTTGTCACCCCAGGGAGCCCTAAATATCGATTTTGAACGAAATCGGTCAATTAACAAAGAATTTCAAAATGGCGCTGATTTCTTAAAATTTTGGTACCAGTTTCCTGTTTTGTAATCCCACGAAGCCCTAAATATCGATTTTGAACAAAATCGGTTAATTAACAAAGAATTTCAAAATGGCGCTATTTTTTTAAAGTTTGGTAACAGTTTCCTGTTTTGTAACCCCAGGGAGTCCTAAATATCGATTTTGAACAAAATCGGTTAATTAACAAAGAATTTCAAAATGGCGCTATTTTTTTAAAGTTTGGTAACAGTTTCCTGTTTTGTAACCCCAGGGAGTCCTAAATATCGATTTTGAACGAAATCGATCAATTAACAAAGAATTTCAAAATGGCGCTGATTTTTTTAAATTTTGGTACCAGTTTCCTGTTTTGTGACCCCAGGGAGCCCTAAATATAGAATTTGAAGAAATCGGTCAATTAACAAAGAATTTCAAAATGGCGCTGATTTTCTAAAATTTTGGTAACAGTTTCCTGTTTTGTGACCCCAGGGAGCCCTAAATATCGATTTTGAACGAAATCGGTCAATTAACACAGAATTTAAAAATGGCACTGATTTTTTAAAATTTTGGTACCAGTTTCCTGTTTTGTGACCCCAGGGAGCCCTAAATATCGATTTTGAACGAAATCGGCCAATTAACAAAGAATTTCAAGATGGCGCTGATTTTTTTAAATTTTGGTACCAGTTTCCTGTTTTGTGACCCCAGGGAGCCCTAAATATAGATTTTGAACGAAATCGGTCTATTAACAAAGAATTTCGAAATGGCGCTGATTCTTTAAAATTTTGGTACCAGTTTCCTGTTTTGTAATCGCACGAAGTCCTAAATGCAATAAACCGCATCTTAAACGGCCCAGTACTTTTTGTGAAAAATGGTAACAGTGGTTGAAAAATTAAGATCATAGACTACAGCTCAGCTTTGTTGTCTATGGTCCTAAAATATATTTAAGAACCTTCTCACAAGCTATACACATCTAATGCAAAAAACCGCATCTCAATCGGCCCAGTACTTTTTGTGAAAAATGGTAACATATTGAAAAAATAAAATCATAGACTACAGCTCAGCTTTGTTGTCTATGGTCCTAAAATATATCTAAGAACCTTCTCACAAGCTATACACATCTAATGCAAAAAACCGCATCTCAATCGGCCCAGTAGTTTTTGTGAAAAATGGTAACATGTTGAAATATTAAAATCATAGACTACAGCTCAGCTTGGTTGTCTATGGTCCTAAAATATATCTAAAAACCTTCTCACAAGCTATACGTATCTAATGCAAAAAACCGCATCTCAATCGGCCCAGTACTTTTTGAGAAAAATGGTGACAAAAAAGTGCACAAACAAACAAACAAACAAACAAACAAACAAACAAACACACAACCTCTTAGGGCAAACACATATACCGTCTCCGCTTCGTCGAGGGTAAAAATAAAAAGCTTACACTGGGATAAAATCAAAAAAGCGTAAAATAAAAACAAAAATTGCAAAAATTACAAAAATTATAGAAAAATTAGAAATAAAATTATAATAAGATAAAATAAAAATAAGTAAAATTATTCAAAGAATAAAAAAATACTTATTTTACTTAATACTAATTGTAGTATTAAGACGACCTTAACAATCTTAATATTTCTTTTTTGAACTTTGGTAGCGTGTCATGGAAGACATCTACCTCTTTACTAATAGAATTGTAAATTTTAGTTAATCTAGATATGGTAGAAAATTGCTTTAGATTGGTTTTCGCTATAGGTTGGTGTAAAAGGCCTGTTGCTTGTCAGGGAAATCTAATTGGTACTCTCAAATTAATTGTTTGAAGGAGTTGTGGACAGTCAATTTTATTTCTGAGGATTTTATAGAGGAAGGTCATATCTAAAATCTTTCTGCGATTGACTAAACTAGTCATATTAAAATGTTCCAGTTTGTCGTTATAGGTGGGAAGTCGTTTCTGTTATTTACATGAATATGTAAGGTGCCTCAAAAGCCTTTCTTGAACGCGTTCCATCCGCAACTGATGAGTAGAATAATTTGGCGACCATACAACGCTATACAGTATTCGAGTATAACGTAAGTATTATATATACTTACGTTAGAAGTATATACCTATGGACAATGTATATCCTCATCATCATCAGTACAGCCTATTAACGTCCCACAGCTGGGCACAGGCCTCCACTCTCATAGGAGAGCGGGAATTAGAGCTTAGACCCACCACGCTGCTCCAATGCGGGTTGGCGGGCTTCAACGACTATTATCATGTTAGTGATAATAACCGGGACTGACGGCTTAACGTGCTCTTCGAGGCACGGGGGTAAAACACCGCCAACTTCCAACTCCGGGCTGGCACTGAGAATTTCTTAATTGAAAAACCCAATACCTAACTTTTATGCCCGACCGGGAATCGAACCCAGGACCTCGTGATCCGCAGTCGACTATGCTAACCACTAGACCAACGAGGCAGAACTATGCATATCCTACTTTTATAATAATGTCTGTTACTCCTTCATGCCGCGTCGATTGAGCCAATTTGGATGGAGATAGCTTAATTAGGTGCTTCATTTTATAAGGTGCTTAGTTGTAAATTACAGAAATCTTTCAACAGGCTCTACGGCCTATTTAAAGTTTTCCATTGATCCAATCCGTATTTTATTCATAATTGTCTCTGTGACCGAGGTAACAATGAATTAATAACGCAGGTTGAGATGTTCGCAAACAAATTAAGGGATAACTTTCGAAGTCCTATGCTCTCTCCTTTATGCAAATCTTATGTGATTGCTGTGGTGGAATTTGCTGGAGACCCTTCGCCGTAATTGCTTTAAATCTTTGACCGTCTTATTTACGCTGGGTTACACAAACAATTATTGGCAAGTGTTAATGGTGTCTATTTCCTAATCACGAAAGTTATAGAATAGAATAGAATAGAATAGAATAGAATAATTTATTTGCAAGAATGTGGTACAATTGCATAGCAGCATGGTATAGCAGTTGATATGAATCAAAGAGTGAAACGGTCAATAAATACCTATTCTTGTATATTACAATAACAAGTACCTACTAGAAAACAATATAAATACTTCATCACTACAGCCTATTAACGTCCCACTGCTGGGCACAGGCCTCCACTCTCATAGGAGAGCGGGAATTAGAGCTTAGACCCACCACGCTGCTCCAATGCGGGTTGGCTGGCTATATAAATACTTAATAATATTTAATGTAAGTATTTAACTAGAAACCAACTTAGGTATATGATGCTATTCTTTTTTCTCCACTACAATTTAGCCCTTGACTGCTGATCTCATCTGATGATAAGTGACGATCCAGTCTAAGATGTTAGCGGGCTAACTTGTTAGGGGTATGGCAGTTATAGGTATTAAACCCATACCCCTAGTGCCCGGCATTATACCGGAACGCTTAATCGCTTGGGGGTACGTCTTTGCCGGTAGGGTGGTTGGTAACTAGTCCCGGCTGAAGCCCCCCACCCTGGCCAGACCAGAGAAAATTCAGAAATTATAAATTTCCAAAATTTACCCTGCCGGGAGTCTAACCCAGGAACAAATTCATTAAAAAGCGGCGACATAGTGTCGGTTCCTCTGGTGCAGTCATTGGTAATCACTTAACATAGTTTGCTTTCCATGCCTTTACCTACATAATAAATGGAAAAGTGTGTCTCTGTCTGCTCCACTTTCACGGTCCATCCGTTCAACTGATTCTGAAGAAATTTGGAACGGAGATGAATTGCATCCCGGGCATAGGAATAGACTATTTTTATCCCGGCAAACTAAAATTTCCCCGCAAGAATTTCAAAATTCTAAAACCACCATATAGTAATAATATAATATATAGTTTTATGAAATGAAGTAATACTTTTACTAACTTCATAATAATTATTACTCGTAGGTGAGGTAATTTTATAGTTTTACCCCCAAGTCTGAGTTTAACACAGACTTGGGAATGATCGACACAGACAGACGAATGCCCACTAATGTTTGAATTGAATTTAAAATTCTCTTTAGAAGCCAGGTTTAAATGAGATTCACGTCGCTAATTTGGCGAACCCCTGATCTTGTCGAGGACATCACAATATTATGTAAATATTTAAAATATTCCTCATAGGTACCTTTATGAATTAATTATTTTACAAAATTGTATTACAATATTTCAAACAATGCTTTAGGTATGCCTCTCTGGCGCAATTGTCTCGCAAGCAAGAGCATCATATTCATCATACAAATAATATAAATGTGAAAGTGTGTTTGTTGGTTTGTCCTTCAATCTCTCAAAGGTCTCAAAAATTGTTATCCCTGTTTGATTCTGTGTGCCAATTGATATTTCTTTGAGTGAATCTGTACGTTGTGAGAGGTTTTATCACGTGGTTTTATGCTGCAAATGCTGCATGCACAGAGCATAATAAAACGCCGCCCTGAGTGCAAAAAATAGACAAAGAGTAAGACCATTATGTTCAGACGAGATATTTTAGCACCATTAGATCGTTTTCTGAATATTTGCATTAGGAAAGGCAATATTTTATCATTATTGTTCAGAACACAGGAACTCGGATCAACAATGGAAATTGGGGAAGTAAAGTATTGGAATGGCGACCCTGCGCCGGTTAGTGCAGTGTTGATGAACATCCCTCGGTGAAAATAAGCATCGCTTCCAGTAGTCTCATGTGATTTGTATGGATATCCTATTAAGAAACAAATATCCTACAGTGGATTTTTATACCTGTATTAGTCGTCTCCACCGATGGATCTAACCTAGTTACAAAAACTTCGTCGCACAGCTGATCTAACAAGATGCTATCGGAATAGATTTCTGAGTATACTTTACGATTGTGTAGGTATCCTAGAGCCAAGTGTTAGATGCCATCAGTAATATTAAATCTATAAATAGATATACGTTGTGATAATGTTTATGTAAGTATTAATGGCAATGTTAATTTATCTGTGTTTTGTGAGTAAAGGAATGAAACGGAGTGAGAACCACAGATTTGTACTTAAGTCTGTGGCGTAAATTATGAACGTAGGTTGTCTATGTTCACATCGTACATTTGCAGTCTTAATCTGTGATTCAATAAATCGATTCATATTTCATTACTTTACCAACCGCCAACGTGTTAACAAGCTTTCAATAAAAACATTATTCTGTTTAATTGTGACCTCGTATTTATTACAAACAACTTGAAAGTTGATACAAGAAATACTTATAAAGAGGAAATAATATCTACAGAATATAATTATTTTGTTCTCATTGTTAAGACTTAAGCGCTTCGAACTGCGGATTTCTGCGAGACACTTAATTTTTTGCATGAAAGCAACAAGAATGTCCTGGAGCAACTTGTCTGAAATTGGGGCCGCACAAATTGTGTTACAACTCGCCTTTAAATAGAAGCCGCCTTCCCTGTCACTTATAATTTGAGTAAATTCGTGGAAAAGTACATGGGAATATCTTCCAGGCGAGTTTGTACCAGACACGTTAGAAATTGGTGAAGTGCTTTGTTATGTCTCATGTTTTATTACGGTAGATTTACCTGCAATTTTTTAGTAGGCTCGAACTTATAAACTCGGAAAATATTTTACATAGGTATAGAAGTTTGTATGACGCCTTAACAACAGCATGCGACAATGCGGCATTCTACATAATATGGAAACATGGATTTTGCTATCTTAAGCAATCTATTTCCTACCAAGAAAACATCGTGCTATAGATCTGGTTTTTTTTATTGTTTTTATTTTATTTATTGACAAACATTTTTTACATTTGCTTAGGTTCTTAACACCCTTAAGCCTCGACGACTTGTCTGGGTGCTGCACATTCCTCTTACATAATATATTATGCGGATATAATATAAATTAAATTCTACTAACAATACAACTAATAATAAATAACTAAAAAGCAACATACAATAAATAAATACATTAAACAAGACAAGATCAATTTAACTAGCAGCTAACGAAAATTCAAACAAGAGGGTATTTAAAATAAAACATAGTGCGCGGAGGCCGGCAATGCTCGGCTTCCGATCGTCAAGAATTGAGCTACAGGCTGTTCTTAGTTAATAGAATTAATGTCATAATTTGTGTATGTGTAATTGTGTTCCCTTATTTTATATGATTACGGGTTTTTAATAAGTATGTAATTTAATGGTGACTAAGCGCTATTCAATAAATAATGTTTGACTTTACATTTAATGGTTTTCTTTGTTAGTTTGGACTTAAGATCAGTTGGCATTTCGTTTATAATTCTTGGTTTATTATGGTAGGTAGGTAGGTACTCGTATGTCAGTCTACTGATATTTCTTGTTACATTTAAAATTTTTATTTTGGCCTAGCATGATGCCCTGTGGCATGCCTTAATGTGGCACTGTATTGCTCTGAAGCAAAACGGCTTTTATAATTTTTTTTTGCGTCTAAATCATAAGCCTTAGCTTATACAACCCTACAAGTACAATATAGGAAAGTCCTTTCCAGCAAACTCCAGTGAAAAGCACCGTCATGTCAAGTTTAAAAAGATCAAAGGTCTATTGAATATGAGTTCGTCGTGAAAAGGATCTCTTCATGTATCGATAAATTGTAAAAGTATCCGTTGAAGCGGTTCCCAAGTACCAGGCCAAGCCACCTACATGGAGAGGTTGGTCTTATATCGGTTCAAGTTATCTTAACTCTTGATAAAAATAGAGAAATGCCCGTCATGCAAGAAACAATACCTATAATAGGTATTTTTCTTGCTTGATTGGCGGATAATGGTTTTCTCATAATAATCTAGGTTTGTAATGTCATCCTTTAGTAATGCATGCGATCTCCCTGGCGCTTCGGTGAACGCTGTTTTAAATAAGCGTGAGGTTTTGGGTTTGATCGCCGGGTCAATTCTGGAATTTAGAATTTCTGAATTTTCTCTGACCTGTCTGGTAGTAAGACATTGGCCGTTGCTACTTACCACCCTACCGGCAAAGACGTTCCGCAATCAAGAGCACTTGTAGATGTGCCCTTGACAGCCTGTAGCGGATTCAAAATGGTCGTCGTTGTAATAATTCGGGTTATAATATTATACAACATTTACAATATGTTTAAAAAGGTAAGTAGATTCTTAGTAGGTATCATATCAAACTGATAAGAGGTACTTAACTAAGGTAGATTCAATCTAACTGTTAGATTATTAATACCGCCATACTGGAATAACTTGTATAAATATGAATGTTTTTACCATCGGTAAGGCAGTCTCCATCGGACGATTATCTATTGAATAGGTACCTTCGGTTTTTTAGATCGTTATTTTGATTATGATACTGCGGTAGCAACTGCGGCCTGGTCAAATGATTTGATACTGTAGTATTGCTTAACTAAGTTTTATAATTAACTAATTACATTAAATCTCTCGTGGTTGGAGTGCAAACATATTAAAAGTGTTTTATTAATACCTACTTCTGGATTGTCTCCAACACTATGGTGTAGCTAAAAAAATATAAAAGCTTTCAAAAAGCATTATTCTGAAAACAGACCCCAATTTGTTTTGTAGGCATGGTATATAGGCACCAATTAAAAGCAATATAATTTTTGCCATCAATAATAATAATTATTGACCTCTTTTTGCGCTAAAACTTTTCAACCCTGGAGTTTGTATATTCAATATTTATTTTTATTAGTATTTTTGCAAAAGTTGTATTGCATATTTAAATTGATTTTAAAAGTTTGTTTGGAAACAAATCTTACGAAATTATGGACTACTAGATGATTCCCGCGACTTCGTCCGCGTGGACCAAGTTTTTTCGATTCCCGCGGGAACTCTTGAATTTTCCGGGATAAAAAGTAGCCTATGTCCTTCCCGGGGATACAACCTACCCCTGTACCAAATTTCATTAAAATCGGTTGAATAGATAAAAAAATTTGATTCCCGCGGGAACCTTTGAATTTTCCGGGATAAAAAGTAGCCTATGTCCTTCCCCGGGATACAACTTATCCCTGTACCAAATTTCATCAAAATCGGTTGAATAGATGGGCCGTGAAAGCGTAGCAGACAGACAGACAGACACACTTTCGCATTTATAATATAGCGAATGCCCGCGACGCGATTATAGTCTGGAATAGCACATAGGCTACTTTTTATCCCGGAAAATTAAAGAGTTCCCGCGGGAACCAAAAAACCTCAAATGGATGTTTGTTACTCAATCACGCCAGAACGGCTCAACGGATCTGGATGAAATTTGGCACAGAGATAGATTTTAGTCTGGAATAGCACATAGGCTTCTTTTTATCCCGGAAAATTGAAGAGTTCCCGCGGGAATCAAACAAATGTATCTGTTCAACTGATTTTGATAAAATTTGGTACAGGGATAGTTTGCATCCCAGGGAAGGAAGGAAGGCTTTAGCGGGCTTAGACTTTTTATCCCGGAAAGATAAGGTGTTCCCACGAGAAAAAGTTTGATCCACATGGACGACGTCGCAGGCATCATCTAGTGTGAATACGTATAGGTATTATATACGTATGTGTATACTTCTTATGCGCACTGTACAGTGAAGTTATCGTTCCAGACATTAAGTTATAATGGACGTACGTATGAATAAAGAAAATATGATATGAACTCCTGCAATGTATCTAATCAGCTGCATCGCTTGAAATTACAGCTTTCATCATTTACTCCCCTAAATCACGATCGGCGTAAACTTTAAGCGGCTATTTGCCAACTTAATTAATTCCGCATTACAACGTATTTATCGCTCGGCCCTGCTTGCCCAAAGTAAATTGGTAGTCTAAGATACGGGCTTAAGATTTCCCTGAACAAAATGTAATATTATTGTGGTTCAGAAAATATTTACGGACCAACATGAAAAATATTTTTTATATTATTATTTTGGGCTCCATACAAGTAAACGTTAAATGTAGAATAATAAAAAATGAGTCTGGGAATAATAATTAAACTTAAAACTTTTATTTCGAGACGAAACTTTGATACGGTTAGAACTTTCCTGAAATCTCTTTTAAAGAACAAAGGCCAAAGAATAGACTAAGTACCTTTTACTATATTCTACTATCCTACCTACAAATATTATAAATGTGAAAGTCACTTTGTTTGTTGGTTTGTTGGTTTGTTGGTTTGTCCTTCAATCACGCTGCAACAGAGCAACAGATCGACGTGATTTTTGGCATGGATATAGTTGAGGACCTGGAGAGTGACATAGGCTACTTTTTATCCCGGAAAATTGAGGAGTTCCCGCGGGAATCAAAAAACTTATTCCACGCGTACGAAGTCGCGGGCATCAGCTAGTACATAATAATATTAAAAACTAAATACTAAAATGATAATCCAAACCGCTGCAATGAGGCAAGATATGTCATACGAATCTTATATTGTGCATTTTAGGGTAAAGCACGCGACACCAGCGCAAAAGTGGAGATAACCGAACCAATGGCCCAATTGTCTAAGCAAATCGTAATCATTTGACAGCTTAAAACGTATTACTCGAACTGTTTATGGAGTTCATACATGCTTATTGCCGTGCAGGCATATATGGACTCCTTAAACAGGTCGAATAATACGTTTGACAGAGGATTACGATTACCTTACACAATCGGGGGGCAGAATCTCAAACTTAATGCGCGTGCACGTATACGTGTATGATTAAATCCATACTTCCATACTACATAATATTATAAATGCGAAAGTGTGTCTGTCTCTCTGTCTGCTACGCTTTCACGGACCACCTGTTCAAACGATTTTGATGATATTTGGTACAGATTGTATCCCGGGGAAGGAAAATTAATTCCCGAAATCGAAAAACTTAGTCCACGCGGACGAAGTCGCGGACATCATCTCGTAATATTATAAGTAGGTAACTATGCGATGCAAATTCTACACATTAAAAGAAAGCGCAGCGGAGATGGTGTGAACTGCATGAGCGCTGCACTAACACCCAGCTTGGCATGTAATTACTAAGTAGCGTGTACCCTTTCATAATGATCAGTTTTACATACCAAAACTTTTTAACAGTTGCGTTGGACGCGTTTACGATGCACTACGATACTGTCGGACACTGTGTGTCTTTCAAGCTTGAAGTATGATCAATATGATGACGTCATGGCATGACTCGATTAACACCTGCTCGATTTGTATTTTTATATTATTATACCTACCATATAAATTGAATCTAAAATGAAAGGCATAGTTTATGTTTATACAAAGTGGCGTTTAATTTTCTCTCACTATTTAGTATCTCATGCTTACGTAATGCAATAATGCTAAAAACAGGACGGCTGTAGGCATGATAACAGGACACTGTCCACTTAACAAACACCTATATGTTCTAGGTATAACCGACAACCCTCTGTGCAGAGCCTGCATGGAGAGCGAGGAGACACCAAGACACGTACTACTCGAGTGCAGTGCTGTAACCACTCAACGAGAAGCCTACATTGGCTCCCCAGCAACACTTCCGGAAGTCCTTGCCGACCTGGGCGGCCTGCTTGGATTCTGGAGTGAGCTCGACTGGCTGGAGTGATCCAGCGGGGAGTCGCACCGGAGGTCTCACGTACAACGGGCACCAGTGCTTAAGTGCGGAAAAGCCCAGAGAGAAAGAAGAAAAAGAAGAAGAATGCTAAAAACGCAACCAACTTCACGTAAAAATACTTTTAAAATCCTTGCCTCAAAAAATTATTTCACTTTGTACAACTTACATGTACATTATTATGACTAACAATACACCTACTACTTACACCCCTATCAATCAAGCCTTCACAGCATGCAGATAATTCCCTCCCGCAAGCAAGATACAATGGCGGCCTAAACTAATAATTTGTATTAAAATAGATTGCGTGCCTTACGGCATGCGTTAAACTAGCCCGTATTCCGAATACATAACCTAGCGACCAATGGAAGCCTGGTAGATACTATACCTGAGCCTGTTTATCGTACGACAGGGGGGCTACACGCTGACTGTGCGCAGCCAGACATTATGCCCGTTTCGAGGGGGGGTTGAGGTGGAGAGGTGCGAAATTATTCGAGTAATTTCCCGAATTCCGACAAAACATCAGTTATCAACCAGTTACATTTAACATAGTATAACATGTTAAGTACTATACTAGGTAACTATGCAATTTAATATTACGCTTAAGAGGAGACAACTCTTACAAAGAAACCACACCAAAATCCTATTTGGATAAAAATGCAACAACTAGTGTTGTTGCAAATTAGATTCCCAGAAAATGTTTTCCTTGTAAAAGCCGCATAGCTGTGAAAGAGCCATCCCACGGAAGGCTGTCATTACGATAGCGAGCAGCACGTGTTGCTGTTTGCGCGGAACCTCGTTATCGCGCGATGTGACTCACTTACTGTAATGAAAAGAGAGAAAAGTTTTCACTTCCGGTGACTTCCAACCGCTTCTAACATGTAAACTTGTTTGTAAGCTCTAGAGCAAGTTTATAAAAGTTTTTCGCTGCACCATTCGCACTAATAGGTATAAGTGTATCCGTCTGTCTGCTTGCTACTATTTGCCGGTCCACCTGTTCTACTAATTTTGACGAGAGCTAGGTTGTATCCCGGAGAAGGACATAGATGCTTACCTACATACCTGCCTGCCTAGGTCCCATCATTGCTTTGTAATAAGCATGACTGTCGTCAAGCGCCAGCCTATTCTTTGATTTAAAAAAAATCTTAGGTTACTGTTTACCTATCCCAGAAAATCCTGATCAATGCAAACGAAGTTCCGGGCCTCTTCTTGTATTAGATTATGTACATATGGTTTCATGTGGAGCGTAGAGAGAATACTTGAAACCAAAAAACCATAAAACATTATGTATTGCCCAAAGGTACATCAAGTGACCTATTTCTCTTTTTCCTCTTGTTAAAAAAATGGGTGTTTAAAATATTAATTATTATTATCATTGCTAGATAGCATAACTGGTAGTATACTGTCGTAAATATATAAGTATATAGTACATAAATCTATAAATTATAAAATTATATAAATCTATCTGGGTAGAATTTTCGAAAAGTAAAAAAAATATTTTTGTCCAAAAATGTTAAGGGTCCTACCCTTGGCCGACATCTAGGCGTTGCTGTCAGCCGCTGTCAATTGTTTCTATACACATACAACCACAGTCTACGCAGGCACACATAGAAGGATTCAGCCCCTACCACGGGAGCACACAATATGCGATCAACTATCTCACTATGGCACAAATAATATTATTTATTGATTGATAGCTAGATGATACTTACGGCTTCGTCTGCGTTCGTTAATTTTTTTTTTTTTCTGAGGGAATTTCTCAATTTTTCGGGATAAAGGTAGGTAACTTATGTCTTTCCTCGGGATGTAACCTTACTCTATACCAACTTGGTTGAAATAATGGGCCGTTCAATTACACGTCTTTGGCATTTTTAATATCATAGTATGGATTGTAGAGGTGCTTCTTGATAATATACCAACCGGCTGATTCCTGCTAACTGATTTATAACTATGAGTAGGTATAGGTAAAGATAGGTGTTTATTTGATAAAGGTTGTATGCTTAGGTAGAAAAATAAATTAAATTAATAATGGCGCTTAGTATTAGTAGTAGTTCTGCATGAATAGTATAAAAACGGTGTAAGACAGCACTAGGAGATTCCATTTCCATCAGCTGAGATGTGCGATGTAGATGAAGTGGTTTGAGAAGTAACTAGTCAGCTTCTGTGTTCCATACATCAACTAGTATAATGTGTACCTAATGTAGGGAACGTAAGTAAGCTGCGTGACTGTCATGCTGTCATTCCCTCTCTCGTAATAAATACTTAGAAGGACGTGTTTCCTTTCCTCATTATGTGAAAAACTTCGTTGCTTAGTTGAACCCCTTTCCCCTAGAGCTAAGCTATGAAAATCAATTGATGCTGGTGGGTTTGAGACATATCCGTAACAACTAACGTAGCATCAACTGATAATTTTCCTAATGTTGCTTGGAAACTATCCACTAACAGCCCACTAAATCAGAGTAATACTTACTTGATAAATTATGTATGTACATATATTTATGTAGCTCCCTATATATTGTGTATTATTTTCTAGGTACATTATTGCAATTTTTTTTCTTTTTATAAACTGCTGAGTTATTGTCATCTCTCCTCAGTAGAATCTCCTTTTCAAGCTGGGTAAAGTCCCGTTGATTCATCATAAATGACACAACTCATCCTATAAAACCTATTTCCATTATTTATTTAGTTTTTGATGTGAAACTTTATAGCACTTTGAAATGGAAAATAAAACCGCAATTTATTACTACAATATAAAGTTTATTAGTATAAAGTACCTAATATAATTGATATAAATAAAAATTATCCTTGTCACATTTTGACAAACCGAAGTTTTATGACAGCAAAAAAACGTTTATAATATCATGTAGGTACTGACTATGAGATAGCTGCACTTTTGGTAACTATCGCCAGGAAGGCTGATTCAGTATTAGGTGGGTGTAGGGCTCTCCACTGATGACGATAGTGAAGGTCTGCCTGCATGCAGATCAGCCTTTCACTAGATATGGCCGCTCAACACGTACTATGGTTACCAAAAATGAACCATAACTAGGAAGGCTGATTCTTGTACAGTATTAAAGTATGCGCAGTACCTATGTAAACAGTATAAAAACTGACGCTATTCATCGGGCCGTTCACTAGACATGGCCGCTCAAAGATGTGTTAGCCTTCCTAGTCATTGTTAATTTTAGGCAACCATAAGGCGATAGTTTTGTAATTTACCTACCTTTTAGTTATTTTTGCCGAATGCTTTTTACCTTGCTGTTCAGAGCTCTCCAATTTATATTCTATAACTTGATCATCGTTTAGAATTTCAAAGCTGCAATACGTAAATAACCAAAATGTTTAGTTAAGAAAGATGAATGTTTTTTGTTGGTATAGTCTACTAATTATAAATTAATATTTTTTTACTAGTGTACAGACTATGGTGAGAGTAGGTACATGAAATGGTATAACTCTGATGCTATGATAATTAGCGGAAAAGTGTTGTAGGTACAATGAAATGAAAATTTAGTTGATTTGTATTGAGAAACGAATAATTGTATTTTTCGATAAAGCGCGAAACTTGTACAGAAATTATGTAGGTAACTAATGCATTTATTTGCTTCTTCTCTGCAATCTGCATGTGATATTATGTGGAAGTGATATGGGATGACAGCTTTCAAGATTTCAGGAAATAAGAGTATACTTTTTGTTTGTTTTTTTCCAATGCAACGGCTTATTTTCTTTTTAATAATAGGCAGACCTTCTTTTATGTTTTCCCATCTGCAAAAATAATGAATCACAATAAATCATTCTAGATCATGTCTAGATAATTTAAAAAATACATGGACTGATGAACTTTGCTGAGCCTTGATAAAAGCCTCAGGTATGTTTACGTCATTATGTCAAAAAATTAAAGTGTCGGTACATGGGTTTTACTGGCGTTGCACTCTCCATTATATTATGCGCTGGCTGTAAAAGTACATGGTGACGTGTCTGTAAAAGTTTTACTTCAACAAACGTCAAATTTGAAATCACACAATGATACAAAACCCAACAATCAGCGCAACAATACGAAAATCACCGCGGCCGACGCCATTTTTTTTTTTGAAGGGATCTTTTATTTCAAATATTACATATAATCACACTGACTATTACTGTAGGTAACTAATAAAACAAATTATACTTACTTTTTTACAATAGTCACACACTGCAGAAGTAAATTGTTTTTGTACTCGACAGAAAGCAAGATTATCACTTCAGATCAGACGAATTTATTTTGACAGCCTACGTGCGACTGAAAACTGCGAAGCAAGTTCTGCGCGTTCAGTAAAATATTGGATGAAGCTAGGCGGCGTGCGCACGTTTCTTTGTTTTATACAAAACAATAGAGAGGATTGGAAAAATTGTGCCTTTATGAGGACTTTTGTTTTGTTTATGTTATGTTTCATTCTATCTATCTATATAGGTACTTATGATAAATCTTTGGAGTAATGTTTATTATGTATACAGACCCCAAAAATATTTATATAGAACTAGATGATTCCCGCGACTTCGTCTGCGTGGATTCATATTTTTGGATTCCCGCGGGAACTCTTCAATTTTCCGGGATAAAAAGTAGCCTATGTCCTTCCCCGGGATACAACCTATCCTTGTACCAAATTTCATCAAAATCGGTTGAACAGATACATTTTTTTGATTCCCGCGGGAACTCTTCAATTTTCCGGGATGAAAAGTAGCCTATGTCCTTCCCTGGGATGTAACCTATCTCTGTACCAAATTTCATCAAAATCGGTTGAGTAGTTGGGCCGTGAAAGCGTAGCAGACAGACAGACAGACACACTTTCGCATTTATAATATTAGTATGGATATGGATATTTTTATATACTTAGGTACTGCTACAAAGTTAGCCCTAGTTTCCGATCTCACCTGATGGTAAGTGATGATGCCGTCTTAGATTGTAGCGGGTTACTACACGGCATGTTACCTGAATGCTAAATCATTTGGCGGTACATCTTTCCCGGTAGGGTGGCAACTAACGACGGCCGAAGCCTCCCACTAGACCAGGCCAGGGTGAATTCAGATATTATAAATTCCTAAATTGACCCTGCTAGGAAACTAACCTGGGTCCTCCCACTAGAAGACTATAGCGCTAACCACTGCGTCATGGAAGTCATCGAAAATTTGATGAAATAGTCAACTTTATCATGGAGTGATTAACATTTGACGACGACATAAACTCAAACTAATAATATATTTATTAAAAACTAGCTGATGCCCGTGACTTTGTCCTCGTGGATCAAGGTTTTCGGTTCCCGCGGAAACTTTTTAATTTTCAGGGATAAAAAGTACCCTATGTATTGTTCCAGACTATAATCTATCCCTGTGTCAAATTTCATCCAGATCGGTTCAGCCGTTCTGGCGTGATTAATTACCTAACAAAAATTCAAATTCAAAATAATTTGAATGTGAATTTCAATCCATCCATCCATCCATACATCCATCCATCAAAAGTAAATATTTATAATATTAAGTATAGATAAGTAGGTACCTACACAGTACACCTGAACGTCACGTTTACAAAGTATAAGACGTGATGGACAACGGTATCAAAGCTACGAGGGTTCCAAACGCGCCCTGTAGGTATCATACACCTTTACACTGTAATAGGACTTTTCAATAGTTGACGTTTTACAAAAACTTTGAACTTGTTGGCATCTCAAATATTTCTTTTGGGAGTTATTATAAAAACGCATACTGTTACCGACAAATGAATACCTAACTAATTTTACAGAGTCTAGAAGCACTAAAAATTCATATATTTTCTTGAATGGTTACGTTTTTTCATTCTTGAATTTATTGATGTTTTTATGCACATTTTTTTTTAAATCCACTACAAGTTAGCCCTTGACTGCGATCTCACCTGATGGTAAGTGATGATGCAGTCTAAGATGGTAGCGGGCTGACCTGTTAGGGGCATGACAGTTATATTAAACCCATACCCCTATTCGGTTTCTACACGGCATTGTACCGGAACGCTAAATCGCTTGGCGGTACGTCTTTGCCGGTAGGGTGGTAACTAGCCACGGCCGAAGCCTCCCACCAGGCCAGACCAGGGAAATTCAGAAATTATAAATTTACAAACCCTGCCGGGGATCGAACCCGGGACCTCCGCACGTTAAGGCTGCGCAAAGCACTGCGCCGCACGGAGGTCGTCAGACCTTAACTACACACATATTATACTTAATCCATAATATCCATAATCCATACTAATATTATAAACGTAAAAGTGTGTCTGTTGGTTGCTTGTTTGTTTGGTTGTATGCTTTCACGACTCATCCGTTCAACCGATTTTGATGAAATTTGGTACAGGGATAGGTTATAGTCTGGAATAACACATAGGGTACCCGGGGAAGGATAAAGGGTACTTTTTATCCTGGAAAATTAAAGAGTTCCCGCGGGAATCAAAAATCCACGCGGACGAAGTCGCGGGCATCATCCAGTTTTCAATTATGTATTGGTCGTGGATCGTCATAATTTCAACTTCTTTGAATTTAGTTTTGTATATGGCACGAACAGCCCTTTTCTGCGAGACCAAAACAGAATGAACATCAGCATTAGGTACCCCATAGACCCGAAATTGATATTTCGCCAGTTTCCCCCTTCGGACGACTGTTATAAAAGAAAAAAATCTACTTAGACTGAGCTGTAAGAACCAAAATACCCATTCAAAGTTAGTTTTAGTGGAGTTTGTGCACAAAACAGGCAAAATAAGACAGAGAATAATATACCGTTTTGGGCTCAGTGAATAATAAAATAACCACCAATTAAATTTTCAAAATAAATATCTGGGGACACGGGAGTGTCCCCGCCAAAGACGCCAAAGGAAACGGGGCACTACCTACCTTTTCTCGAAGCGTTTCGTCGAATTTTCGAACCGTCATAGCTTCGGTCCGAATGACGCTAGAAAGCTGAAATTTTCAGGATAAGATGTTGTTGGGGGACTTACCGAATATACCAAGTTTCAATTTTTTAGCATTTATAGTTTCAGTTTATTGATTACCTAAAATACGTCGATTTCGTACTCACTCACTGATGATCATCAACTGAAAAAAGGTACTTCCTGAAGTGCTAGAAGACTGAAATTTGGTATGTAGGCTAGAATTTGCATATAAACAACAGGAAAATTAAGAAATCTGAATCTTTTCATCTCCAACCCCTCGTATAGGGGGTGCAAATCTGACAGCATTTCCTTGTATTTTAGAACAGTCATAACTTCGGTACGGAACATGGTAGAAAGCTGTAATTTTCAGGATAACATGTCGTTGACAGATTTATTAAACTTACCAAGTATCAATCATCTAGCATTTATGGTTTCAGATTTATTGGTACTTGAAATACGTAGTTTAGGTTTTTTTTTTCACTTTTACGAAAAAAATCAAAATCTCTAGGACTCTAGGGTGGGCCATGAAAAAAGGATTAGCTGAAGTACAGGAAAATCAGCTGAAAAAAATCAAAAAATCTAGGGCGCCTGCCAAAAATAAATGAAATCCCACCAAAAACATTTCATGTAAAATTGGTTGCCAAAGACTCACAAGTGCATAATGCTTTCACTGTTAAAAAGTTATGAGATCTCTAATTAGAGCCAAGCCCGAAGGTGAGCTCCTCTTTGTGCTGCGCATCATAACCCACGGAGTCTGTCTCAAGTTCAAAGTACATAGTTCTAAATGCTCTTTACTGTGTACCAAACTAATAATATTAAATAACATGTAAGTCTTTATATAAAACTTGTCCCTAGAACCTCTACATCTTGGTAAAAAGGTACGGCTTGGCCGTTTCGTATATGTCGCCCTAACTATTCCTTAATGACTTAAATGTTATGTCAGGAAATGTTCGACGTTAAATTTTCAAAATAAATATTTTATATACAGAAATCGTCCAGTTACATTTTTTTTATACGTATAAATATCGATGATTAGTTTTGTTCAATGGTAGTGGATGCATTGACGTTTGTGTACGGATACTAACAGTGACAAACGTCAGTTCAGGAGCAACGGGACGCAACCTCACACCTTGAGAGCCCGCAGGCGTATGGGAAATGACTGCCGTATTTCATGAATATATAGCGAAATTTTGTGATGCGCGCGCCCGCACTAAATTTGTATGAAAAATTCGTGCTGTAAAAATGAGGGATGTTTGGAACCAGATTGTAAAAAAACTATAAGTTTTATTGAAAATATTATTTATTTAAAGTGTTTTTTGATCTTTTACGATCAATTTAAAATAACTTTTGTCTAAATAATGTCTCAAATTAAATCACAATAGTCGGAACGCGATAAGACCTTTTTTGAGATTTCCATGAATTTCCTAATAATTTTCTGCCGTTACTATACGATTTTTTGACCACTTTTTTTAATTACATCATACTATATCTCAATGAGTAGCGAATGGTATTTATTCTATAATGAAATTTTAATTTTTGCTATACTAAAATGTCGGAACAGAAAAGGATGTTTCCCCCTATTACAGTACATCCGTCCTTAAATATCACAAGCGCTAGGGCGATGTCAAAGATGAGAACGCATAATTTGATCATCAAAACAATAATTTTATTCGTACATGACCGCGGTTTATGAATAATAATCAGGCCGGGAACTTCTCGTCGTTAATTTCCCGACAGCCCACGATGAAATGCAGATGAGGTCTTTTTGATAAGCCTGTATAATTTGTGCTTTTACTTTGTAATCACGGTGTGTTTTTGTGTTTATGACATAGTAGGTACCTTCGGTTAAAACATATTAGTTTAACTAGCTATAGCAGCATTATGCAGCAGGCAGCAGCATATCACACACTCACACATTCTTTAAGTATCTACTTATTTCAATGCTTCAATCTCGAAAAAAGCTTTGTTCTAATTTCTGGCTGTCCGGCACGGCACCTGGTGCATTTTGACGACCTCCGTGGCGCAGTGTGAAGCGCTGTTGCCTTAACGTGCGGAGGTCCCGGGTTCGATCCCCGGCAGGGTCAATTTGGGAATTTATAATTTCTGAATTTTCCTTGGTCTGGCCTGGTGGGAGGCTTCGGCCGTGGCTAGTTACCACCCTACCGGCAAAGACGTGCCGCCAAGCGATTTAGCGTTCCGGTACGATGCCGTGTAGAAACCGAATAGGGGTATGGGTTTAATATAACTGCCATACCCCTATAACAGGTTAGCCCGCTACCATCTTAGACTGCATCATCACTTACCATCAGGTGAGATCGCAGTCAAGGGCTAACTTGTAGTGGATAAAAAATAAAAATAAAAAATTGCCAATCCACATTTTTGATCCACGTTTCATAAATGTTTCAAAAGGACAGAAAAGACAGGAATAAAATTCACAAGGCACAATATTATTTATAAGTTAATTATCTTTTATGTGCCTTTATGTTTTTATTTTAGCAACTCTAAAAACGCAACGCTGAAACATCGAAAGCGCATAAAGAAGAGGATAATTGCTGAAATTCAAATGCTCGGAGTTATAAAGGTTAATCGCTTAGGCATTGGGACGAACGAGGGCGGTGTTTCGTCGTAATTGCAGCTGTCGCAGAGACGAATGTGCCCTGCACGTGCACTGGGCTTACTAACGGCTGCACATATTTTCTGAACTTTTAACTGATACGGATAAATTGCACACACGGCACACCTACCTACTTACCTTAACAAACACCTATATATTCTAGGTATAACTGACAGCCCTCTGTGCAAAGCCTGCATGGAGAGCGAGGAGACACCAAGACACGTAGGTACTACTCGAGTGCAGTGCTGTAACCACTCAACGAGAAGCCTACATTGGCTCCCCAGCAACACTCCCGGAAGTCTTAGCCGACCTGGGCGGCCTGCTTGGATTCTGGAGTGAGCTCGACTGGCTGGAGTGATCCAGCGGGGAGTCGCACCAGAGGTCTCACGCACAACGGGCACCTGTGCTTAAGTGCGGAAAAGCCCAGAGGAAGAAAAAGAAGAAGAACCTACCTACGAACAGTTATCATAATAGTGTGTTAATTGGTAGCTAATCCTTATCTATACTTCCATACTTATATTATAAACTAGATGATGCCCGTGACTTCGTCCGCCTGGATTAAGGTTTTTGATTCCCGCGGGAACACTTTAATTTACCGGGATAAAAGGCCCGGGATACAACCTGTCCCTGTGCCAAATTTCATCGAAATCGGTTATACAGATAGGCCTTGAAAGCGTATCAGACAGACAGACACACTTTCGCATTTATAATATTAGTATGGTTGCGAAAGTGTGTCTGTATGTCTGTTCCAGACAGAAAATCAATGTCGTTGGCATGATATGACTGTGCTTTGTGAAATTTCGGTATGAATTACTTGGTAAAGGATTTCTTGGCTGCAATAGTTTGTGAACTTCCGGCGCAAACACGAGCTATTGCAGCACCTGCACAATTTACCTTATATCAAAGAGGATCCCAGTTGATCCTCACATGAGTCCCCTTTGAGGAAAATATCTAACTTTAATATCCGTATCTTTAATTATATTTAACGAGATTATCACCAAATCTCTCATCAGTTCTACGCGGATTATCTAGGTTATCCAGGATAAAAAGTAGCCTTTTCAATCTCCAGATCCTCAACTACCCATGCAAAAAATTACGTCGATCCGTTGCTCTGTTGTGGCGCGATTGAAGGACAAACTATCCAACAGACACACTTTCGGTTTCCTCCGCGAGGATTTAGGTTTTTTAACTAGACTTTATTAGAAAATATATCTTGAATACGGAAAAAACTAACATATTTTTTGTATGCGCATTTAAAATCCATTGGACGGATTTAAAGTGACACTCCATTCATTGTGATCCAAATTCCTTTGTATACAAAATAGAGCACATTTAAAACAACCTTGAGAAAATATTTCCATGTTGACTTATTTACTGGCCTTTATAATTGAAACCATTGCTGAAATTGTATAGAGCGTACTTGACTTTACGTACCTATTAGAATTCAGACAGAATATTTAATTATCTTGCCTTTCTATGTATTCTTAGTCCGAGCGAAGTCAAAATACAGTATACATACTATTGTCGTCGATTTAAAAAAAATATGGCAGTCATAGGGACTGCCGATAGAAGTAAAAACGAATGTTTATTTTTTTTTAAATATAAACCTTAACTCTAAGATATTAAAGTTTAATTACGAATGTAGTAGGTATATTTATATTATAGACCTTTTGTCTTCGTACGTAACAACTGTCGCTGTTCGCGAGCATATCGGTCTACGCGTATCCACATTTTTACCCCCTACCAAAAAGTGCTCAACGCGGCTAAAGAAGTTTACACTTCAAAAATCGGAGGGATCTGTAGGGAATAAGATTAAATCAAAGAAAGCTAACGCTGAATTTTGCTTTTACGAGTATAAACAACAAAACACTGTAAACCTATATAGTCCTGGTTTTCTGTAATCTTGTCCTGATTTTCTAAATTCGACGTTGGATGTGCTATTCTGATGTAAGGTATTTTGTGGTACTGACATTCAAAATTTGTTCCGGCCATGGTCGATTTAGGCTAACAGAATATTTACCTACGTCAATGTATAAGATATCTAATATAAGTACTTTAGAATTTTCTTTTCACGGCTTCATCGATAAACCGATAATTATAAAAATTGGAACTGGGATAAATTGGCAGCTTGCATCCTCCAGGAATACCCTCCTCCTGCAGATTAGAGGATATTTTTTTCCCAAAAAATAAAAGAGCTCCTAACTTCATAACATAGAAGTTTTAGCTTATAGTTAGTGTTCTGCTTTGGAAGAAATTTAACAATATAATTTAATGCTTTTCAGTGTTTTGAGTAGTTAATTGAAAAGAAATTACCATAATTTTTACGTTGTCTTTAACGTACCAAATTGTAACTGAAATGTACCTATGCATTAAAAAAAAAATCGGTCATGCCCTCATGTGCGTCATAAATCTTTATTTAAAAACAATAGACCGTTACGCCTATCGACGTCTCTATATATAAGAAAATTACTTGTGAAACTTGTTGTTAGTTTAGACATGAAAAGTTATGGCGCGCATCGGTTTATGTCTTTTGGTTTTCATGTCTGTGGCAGTGGTGGTATTATGTGAGTCCACTGTAGCGCCTGCTACCCCCGCTGCTGCCAAGCCACCGGCACCAGCTGCTGCCCCGGCAGCACCGGCGGCGCCAGTGGCACCCGCGGCCCCGGCTCTACCTTTATCACCACCTAATGTAAGAATTTTAGGTTTATTTTATTAAGTAGTATAATCCCCTGAATGTATTCCTCTATGTGCTGTAAAACAGAGAGGGGTGTTATAAGTTTAACGTGTCTGTTTGTGTATCTGTCTGTGGTAGGTATCGTACAGCCCAAACGGATGGACCGATTTTCGTTTTTTTTTGTGTCATAGATAATTTTATCCCGAGTGTTCTTAGCCACGTTTCATGAAAATCTGTTCAGCCGTTTGAAGATCATCAGTTCTTTAATAGTTGATGAGGGGATCTGACTACCTTCCATATGTCCTATCGATTCGAAATGTGGTACTGTATTACTTCAATTATACCTACTTTGAAAAAAAACAAAATAAAAGTAAAATTTAAAAATTTTAAAACGTAACAAAAAGTAAACTCTAAAATCTAACAGATAATATTTTAAACCTATTATAATTATTATAGTCACATATATTATGTAAGTTCAAATATTTTTATTTTATCGCGAGTGTTCTTAGCCATGTTTCATGAAAATCTGTTCATCGGTCTGAAGGTCATCAGCTTTTTTCTTAATCTGTTACTTCCATATTATGTTTGTTGTTTTAAATTTGCAATTTATACCTATTTGTTTTCTAGATGATGCCCGAGAATTTTTCTGACTGCTACATACTTACGCTTTGACAGCCCATCTTTTAAACCGCATTTTTCACACGGTGGAATTTGGTGGTACTTACAGAGATAATATTTTGCATCTCAGAAAGGATATTAGGTACCTACTATGATTATAGGACTACTTTATATCCCGAAAGATCAAGGAGTTCCCAAAGAATTTTAATTACATAAATCAAAGCAATGTTGCAGAGCCTAGCGGTGCCATATGGCACCCATAGTTTTTCCAGATGTAAGACTTGGACCTAAATTCTAATGTTCAGATATGACGCAAAAGACCCATAGAAACAACATACAAAAGAAAAACCCAATTCTGAAACCTTAAAATAATTCCAGATCTAATGATCATGGTAATGGGTTAAAAAAAACTTAAACCACGCGGAACAAGTCGCGGGCATCAGCTAGTAAATTTAAAAAATAGTTACCTACGTAAAATTTATGTTGTTGTTTCAGGTATTTACAGACGCAATGAATATAGCTTTCGGTTTACCGCAAGCAATATTGAATGGTATAACCTCTGGTATATCGAACGTGAGTTTGAGTAGTAATAGTAGATTCTTAAACGAGGTGGAGAGTAACCCTTTCACACCTGAGGTATTTATTTACATAGTCTGAGACACACCCTCAGACTGCCAAGCGCTACCAGCGCTAAAAAAATCTAAATTCTCTAAAAAAATCTAAAATCTAAAGCGCTAAATTACAAAAATATTTTCAAAAAACCGACTTCCAAAGCCTGTGCTGATTCGGTTTTGTTAGAGGTGATAGTTAATTTTTTAAGTACCTACTTAGTTACCAAAAAATACGTTGTATCAATCGTTTTTATGATATTCGTTTTTTTTAATAATGTGAATAATCAATGATTTGTTTGACAAAAGATGTTTTGTGAAATTAAAATTTGTCTGCAACAAATTTGTCAAAAAAATAATTTATACCTAGAACAAGTTGCTTGTATAAAGATGAATTTTTAGGGTTTCGTACCTCAAAAGGAAAAAACGGAACCTTTATAGGTTCACTTTGTTGTCCGTCCGTCTGTGTGTCAAGAGTCAAGACCCTTTTTCTCAGGAACGCATGGAGGTATCAAGCTGAAATTCATATCAAATTCTCAAGTCTTCTGCCCCTCGAAGCTGTAAAAAAATCAAACTTCTAAGCCAACGCAATCAAAAGATACGCTTGCTGTTTCTTACACCACCACCACATCGTAGACGGCCTACCATGTCACAGTTTGTACGGAACCCTCGGTGCGCGAGTCCGACTCGCACTTAGCCGGTTTTTTAATTCATAATTTTACCAAACGTTGGTTGTGAAATTAAAATTTGTCATTTATTTTTTATGAAATGATATGTCACCAAAAAAAAGATACGCGCCGAATTGAGAATCACCTCGTTTTTTGGAAGTCGGTTAAAAAGGACTGAAAATCTTTAAACGTATCGCCAATATAATATTGTAGCCCGTTTTTGACAGCGAAACACACACACGCACCGGACAAGACAAAACGTGTGATTGTCGTTAGAGGGGAAACACGTTTAGCCTGTCGCGCTAGTTTTTGCAGCTCCATATAAAATTGAGTTAATATAAGGCGAACTTTTTTGGACAGACAACTGTCGGGCGGACAATTAATGTTCGGAAGAAATGTCATTAAAATGAATGTCGTGATTTCTTACGTTTTCTCGACACGGCATCGCATCGCCCTGTACCTATCGCATGTATGTGTATGTGTTTCAGCCCTAAGATACGAAAAATATTGGTAGGTGAACAAAATACATAAATATTTATTTTATTTTCTTTTTCAGATGTCAAAAGCTCTCGGTATTTTATCTATGGGAAAGTGATACATTATAGTCTGCAAGCACTTTTTTTAAATAAATATATAAATTATACACTGTTTTCTTAATTTATAATAATGATAATCTTTATACTATTTATAATCAAAAACTAGCTAATGCCCGCGACTTTGCTTGCGTGGTTTGAGGTTTTTGGTTCCTGCAGGAACTCTCTAATTTTGCGGGATAAATAGTAGCCTATGTGATATTCCAGACTATAATCCATCTCTGTGCTAAATTTCATCCAGATAGCCGTTCTGGCGTGATTGAGTAACAAACATCCAACCTAACTTTCACATTTATAACATTAGTAAGTTAAGTATAGATATAGATGAAGTAATAATTATTCACTTTCATCTAAAACAAAAACCGACTTTAAAACCATACCAGTAAGTACCAACTTCAAGTAAAAAACATTATCTGGGTATATATTTTGTTTTTTGTTGATTTTCTCAAAAAGCGCTAAATCTATTTCGATAAAATTTATAAGGGACCGCCTCTGAAGTATGATTTACCAAACAAAAAAAGAATAATTAAAATTGGCGGAAGGATCGCCGCGTAACATACATACCAAAAAAACATACAGTCGAATTGAGAATCTCCTACTTTTTTAAGTCGGTAAAAAAACAGGTTGCCATACTGTATAATAAAACGTTTTAGCATCGTTTTAGATTCTACCGTGATGATCAAAATGATCTATCATGCATTGATGGTTGAACCTACATATTATAATTATCGACTACCTATTGCGATTACCTACCGACCTATCATTATTTGATGTAAGTTAGGTAGGTACAAATTGTCATGTCTAATATGGAGTTCTAGATGATTCAAGATAAACACCTCCATGTGTTATGCATTCTCGTGATATATCTAATAGGTACTTACTACTTTATATACGCGACATTGGTGATACAATCTGTGTCCAGAATGTACCAAGTATCTATAAAGATACTTTAGCTCATCTTGTCGTCTGAGCAACACAAATCAAATCTTTATACGGCGGTACACGCATAAAAATATGGATTTTATAACACCAAACACGTACGTGCCCATTCTCATAATATCGTATTTTCATTGTTGGAAATAGCACTGGAAAGCACAGCGTTTTGACAGCGCAGTTTTTTTTTTTTTTTTTAATGTTTCGCACTCAGTTATCCTCTGACATGGTGTCAGAGACCTTTTTAATGCGAGTTTTGCTCTGAATTAGGTGCCACTCACAATGGTCGTAAAGTGGTGGTTTCTTTTTTTTTTTTTTTTACAAATGGTATATATACCAGACAGCGCAGTTAGGATGGAAGACATCAAACGAGTCACAGGGATTCGCTGGATCCTTTGCAAGAGACCTACGTCCATCAGTGGGCGTCAGTTGAAGACGATGTTTCTATTTTACTGTCAATGCTTCAATCCATATCTATACTTAGAATACTTATGCTTACATAAGTAGGTACACCAGTGTACCTACCTATACTAAGTTTATGCTGAAACCATTTTTAGCATGTCAATTAAATTATATAATAACCTATTCAAAAACTTAGGTGAGTAGGTAGGTATTTAATTACTGAGTAGTAGGTACAATGTGGTGATCTTTTTTTGGAGTTTACCAAACAAACCAGATCAAACAAAAGTAATGTGTAGTTTTTCCTATCTAGACAAGTAGAGATGCATAAATCTTACCCAGCTGAAGAACTGAAGGTGATCTTGTAACTCGCAAGTCACGGAAACGCCCGGTATTTTCAAGTACATACCTACCTACTCATCTAATCTAACTTCGCCCTAAGCTAAAATGCAACAGCGGATTTACTAGACTCTGTGGATCGTACGTGCTGTAGGTAAAGTTTGAAGGGTTAACTAATGTTCATACAAACATAACATGGTAATGTAAACAGACACGCGTCCTTGTTATAATATAATATATAGGTATTACTAGCTGATGCCCACGACTTCGACCGCGTGGTTTAAGTTTTTTTTATTCCCGCGGGAACTTCTTAATTTTCCGGGATAAAAAGTAGCCTATGTCACTCTCCAGGTCCTCAAATATACGGTATACCCATGCCAAAAATCACGTCTATCCGTAGCTCCGTTGCGGCGTGATTGAAGGACAAACCAACAAACAAATACACTTTCGCATTTATAATATTAGTATAATGTATTCAGGTAATAGTATTAGTAATCAATTGTTCACCGTTAACGATAATGAGCTACTTCAGTACCTACTAAGAGGTCAATTTTTGCAAGGTGAATTTTTTTAGTTCGGTTAGGTTAGGGCCCTGCGTGGCCCAAAACCTTAAATACCTTACCCTAAATTAATATTCAGAATACTTAACTCCATTCAGAATACTTAATTAAAACTATACTTTGCTGTTATAATATCACATTTAATGCTCTTCTTATATCGAGTATAATATGGCATCTACTTTTTAAAATAAACATGTACCTAATTATAATTAATTTAATGCACCAAGCAACAGAAATAATATTATAATGACTATAACATTTCAATACACATAGCACAACTATAATTATTTATTAGATAATTATATAACAACTAGGTAAGTATATAATTTGTAGCTTGATGATTGCTTTAATCTTGTTACATAATGCACTGGGTGACTTTTTGTCGTCTCGAAAAAATAGGGGGTAATTAGGTGATAGATTTATGGAATAGAAGTCCATGGCATCATTACTATGTTTTGTTTTTTTTTACTTTTAATATTTTTCTTCTGTCAACTCATTTAGAGAATTTTTTCATAATATTATAACATTCAAAACATGAATTCAACAGAAAAGTGAAATTATGAAAATTAAAAATCATTGTCAACCTAGATTTCTCAGAGTTCGCTTCGCACGCGCGAGTTCGTAGTAGTAGGCCACTTTTTATCCCGGAAAATTAAAGTATTCCCCGGGAATTAAAAAAACGTAATCCACACGGACGAAGTCGCGGGCATCATCTAGTGTGATATATATTTTTTGAGCACCAAAAAAAGCCACCCAGTAACTATCTATACAGTAAAAATACTGAAAAATTCTTTAGAAATTCGAGAACTTAATAAAAACAAAAAACTTTACTTGAATCTTTGTGTTTAAAACCAAGTAAACATAAGTTACGAACTTAAATATCAAATTATAAACCCAAACACTCGGCGGTTCGACTATAGGTATTTATTACGATAGTGTTTATGTTATTATAACACCATACTTTTTCTGACTTTCAACTGCAGAAAAAAAAAGTATGAATTAATAAACCTGCATTGGCAAGCATAATATTCAATTCCTACTTGTAGTAAAAATTGCATTTATTCTCATAAAATAATTATTTATAGGCAAATAACAAATTATTTATTACTATATTATGTATTTACATATACACATTGATGGATTTTTAACGGTTATAGTACGCAAAGTGCATAAAACTTACCTACTACAAAAACATTTTTTGGTTTTTGTTTTCCTTGCCCAGTTTCTTTTTCAACAATTATAAATGCTCATCTGGATAAAAAATATTACTAAAATTTTACTATTCTCTACATAGAAAAATAAACGATTGATTTGTGATATAATAATATAATTATTATTATATCACAAGTAATATTATTATATTATAATGACAAACCAGAACAAAAAGCGCAAAAAATAACATGATATTTACACAGTAATTAGGTACCTACTATAATATATACAATAATGGTGGGCTTTGCATTTGTTAAACAAACTTTTGTATAAATATATCATAATAAAACCGAGTAGGCAACTTCGTTCAATTTAAACACTTCCAGCCTACTTTCATCTTTCTACCACAAAATATCACATATTACATGTTTCGTAAGCATTCCCTTTTACGCTACAATCCATTAATTAATAATAATTAAAAAAACTTTATTTAAAAATAAGGAAACAATAAAAAAATATTGATAGATATAAATACGAAAAGGAAAATAATATATCAGTGAGATTTCAAAGAATTTTCTATATAAACACATTTATAAAAAGTTTAACCAAAATTATTGGTAGGAGATCAAGTCTTACAAGATGCATATCAGATATCTAAGTAGCATTATACGATGAGTAGCGAAGAGAAGAAGTTAGTGCGGAAAATACAATTTATTTGACTAGACCATTCGGTACATTGATGTTCATGTAATTATTGGCAATGTTTTGAGGTTTCTTCTCCGAGTCTACTTCCAATGTGATGTAAGTAGGGTTCGTTACTGCGCTGTTCAAATTATTTTGTGCGTTTTTGAAATTGTACTGTTTGGTTTCGAATACTTCGTCCGATTCTTCTTCGATTCTTGGGCACATGTTAAGGTATGGAGACACATTGCCCTCGTGATCGGATTCCGAACCGCTTCTGGTTGGCAGGTTATTCAAACTCAACATTGGCGTTAGCTCTGAACCTTGACTGTGCCCTAGTTCAGAAGCCCTTGGATTTAACTTTCGTGCATCGAAATCGAATTTATTACTGAGCGTTCTAGGGCTGAGTAGGTTTTCATTCGCCGGACTCATTTGTAGATAGCCCTCATCATCTGAAAACATAATTAATTAAGAATCGATTCAGCATCAATATAATATCTACCTACAACACAAAAATCGTCAATGATATAGCATGCAATACAAATAATTAATGAACATCCTGTTCGGATGTCTGACGTAATATTTAAAGGCACATAACAACTCATTGATGAATTAAACGTTTTATCAAATATAGTTTCTTTTTACAAAGTTAGTAACAACCAACATGCCGTATTATAAATTATTTATGAAGGTGTGTTTTATTACCGCTTCAATATTACATTTTCGGTTTTTTGTGGTCAGAATGAAGTATTTTCTGTCCCGTCTAACAAAAGAAAAATATGCTCATTGTATAAAATATACATATTCATTGTTTATTCTAAAGGCTCGCAAACACATACGTAATTTTTTTTTCTTAAATTAGATCCAGATCAGATTTTTAATAAGAATCTGCACAACTGCTCAAATCTAAGCCAATATAATACTAGTTTATGTAATTTAGAAGTGCGTAAGTATTATATAGAGATAGTTTAGCATTAATAAAAACATTCGAGAGAAAACTCGAACAAACAGATGACGGAAACCATTCAATGTGCATTACGCGCTATGTCTGTAGGTGATAGGTGGATCTTTATTCCTTGCCTTCATTATAAAGGTAACCTCTGAGCAAAATTTCAGTTTTCCAGATCCAAAAGTTTGGACTAGCAAAGTCAGTGCGAGTGGTTGAGACATTCCCTCTTTACATGTAGCGAGAGATTCATATTATAAGTAGATGTCACACCTGGAGCCTACGAAATTTTTGGAAAAGACTAGAATGAAGTTTATTACATACCATGTAATAGCTGTGTCGGGGTTGTAGGGAAGAAGCTTCTAGAGTCGTTGACGTATTGATGTGGACTGGGGGTGACCATATTATTGTAGTCAGGAGCGCAGACCATCGCTAGGTAGTCCTCTTGCCCTTCGACTTTCACGTTTGAATCCACACATGCAGAGTTTAGATCAACATAATGCTGTTGAAGAAAAAAATTTGATTAAATAGATGAATAAAATTACTTTATAATAATATTTACATGACCCGAGAGGCGTAAAAGGTTTGATGGTATAATTAATGCAAGGTAAGGTATTTTTAACTAGGTTAAAATTTTAAATAGGTACTAGAATTGGCGTTAATTGGTTTATTGGGAGGATCTGGCAATGAGTTTACCATAACAAAGACGTAAATATGCATGTTTTGGTATGATGCTACATAGAAACCAATAAGGGAATCAGTTTGATAACACTTCCAGACTCTTCCAGGTCCGCGTGCTTCCTTCTCAGACTCCATGGTCATTATTATTTTATAGCCTATTGATTTATTGATTGATTGGCTGCTATCTGCTTGCTTGCAAGTGGTGATGTAGCCTAAGGTGGAGCGCGCTTGCTTAAAAGATGCCTAAAATTATGTTGATTTGTGAGATTTTTTATGGAGAGACAGAGTACAGAACATTTGAATTGTTTCACTCACGTTTCGGACATTGTCTTCAAGGAATGAGCCAAGGATTTCTTGCAACTGACTGAAGTTTGGACGCGTCGTGGGTTTCTGCTCCCAGCATCGCATCATCACATCATATAGTCGGTCGTCAGCATATTGCGGTTTGTCGAGGCGATGGCTGAAGATAATAACGTATTTATGTTTATAAAACCTTCTCAATATTAGACATTAAAATAAGTGTATTCTGTGATGTGTAACCTGAGCTTACACTCTGACACCCAGCAGAGTAGATTTCGATTTTTTAAATGGACTTTATTGAGCACAATTATTATTAATGTAACAACGGTTTCTCGCGGCGCAGGAGAAGTTGGGTCGCTCTGATTAATTATTGATTATCTATTATTCTGCGTTCTTCATTCACTACAGTCTAGCCGAATGGATTACCTCTAGTTATAGAAAAGTAGCCGGCCACACAACACAACGGTCAAAAAGTTATTATTTTGCCTTTTTAGGGTTGCGTAGGTACCTAAAAGGTACTAACTAGGCTTACAACCCTGTGACTATGTCTGTCCTGTACAATTTTGCTTATAGTAACTATTAACTATAGACTTCAAATTTAGAAATTATGCCTTTTTTTTTTTGGTTACGGGGGGGAAATCTTCTTTAGATACCTAATCTACGGGGGAGGAGATCAGGTTATGTGGGATTTGTACCCACTAAAACCCCCTCGGTGGCCAGCCTCTGCGTGTAATGAGAGGCTGGCCACCGAGGGGGTTTTAATTAGGGTGGAAATTATGCCTATCCAACCTTATTTATCCTTAATTATACTACCTACCGTTGTGGACAATTGAAGCTGGTAGGTACTCTTAAATAAGAACTCTAGACTAGCTGTGTGATCAAACCCTAGAATAATTTTATTCTTACGTCAATGCTTACCCGTCACTGAGCCACTGCACAAGACTTGCTGGGCTAACATTCGGATAGGGTGTTTTGGCGAGAGAGAATAACTCCCATAACACGATACCAAACGACCATACATCAGACTGCGTGGAAAATATGCGATCAGTCATACACTCGATGGCCAACCATTTCACTGGCAGGGGGCTCTGAAACATAAAGTTGGATTATTTTAGACAGTGCACGATCGGGGATATGTCACAAACTATTTTATGTTTATATTTCATCCGCGTGGATTGAGGTTTTTTGATTCCCGCGGTAACTCTTTAATTTCCCGGGATAAAAAGTAGCATATGTGTTACTTCAGACTATAATCTCTGTGTCAAACATCCAGATCCGTTTAGCCGTTCTGGCGTGATTGAGTTACAAACATCCATCCATTAATAGATCATTCATTCAAACTTTCGCATTTATAAAATTACTAGATGAATCCCGCGACATCATCCGCGTGGATTAAGAATTTTGAAGTGAAAACTTCTTTAGCCGCATTGAGCACTTTTTGGTAGGGGGTAAAATTGTGAATTCGCGACGTCATCGACACGCATGTCGCCGACAGCTCGCGTTGTTACGAAACCAAAAGGTCTTAAATATAAATGTACTACGTTCGATATTAAACTGTAATGCCTTAGTGTCAAGGTTTATATTTTAATATTTTATTCGTTTTCACTTCTATCGGCAGTCCCTATGACTGCCATTTTTTTTTATTCCCGAGGGAACTCTTTACTATCCGTGATAAAAAGTAGCCTTTGTCCTTCCCCGGAATACAATCTACCCCAAATTTCATCAAAAGCGGTTGAGCAGATGGGCCGTGAAAGCGTAGCAGACAGATAGACAGACACACATTTATAATTCTCTTTATGATGGTAGAGATAAAGATTGATTTATCAAACACATATAGTAGATTATTAACCAAGGGGATAAAGCAGTGTCTTCTGTCGCGGGTGACGATTTAAATCGCGAGCGTAACGAAGGACTCGAGGTTTACACCCGAGCGTAGCGAGGGTGTTAAAAAATTAAATCACGAGCGAAGCGAGGGATTTAAGACGAGTCCTGAGTGTAGCGAGGGATTTAAGTTCACCCAAGACTAAGACAGCTTTATCACCGAGGAAAATATTCTACTTTTCGTACCATTTGCGAAAAAATTAACACAATAATAATATGAGACTAGCTGATGCCCGCGACTCCGTTCGCGTGGACGTATGAAAAATAGATAGTAGCCGATTCTCAGACCTACTGAATATGCATATTAAAATAACTAATTAAATGACGATTGATCAGTTATCGACCGGAGATGAAGAATGATTAAATTAAGTACTAAAATAAAAAATAAAGGTTGATCGTAGAAGGGTGAAAATTTAGGATTGTGTGTATTTTTGTATGTTGTATCATAAAAAAATAAAAACTAAAAATTTTGTCTAAAAAATAAAATAAAAAATTTAGGGGTGGACTACTACCCTTAACATTTAGGGGGATGAAAAATAGATGTTGGCCGATTCTCAGACCTACTCAATATGCTCACAAAATTTCATGAGAATCGGTCAAGCCGTTTCGGAGGAGTATGGGAACGAAAATTGTGACACGAGAATTTTATATATAAGAAGATAAGATAAGCATTTATTAAAAATAATGACAATTTAAAGTAAAAGTTAACCTTCGAAACATTGGTCCAATTATTGATAGAGAGAGTTACATTTTTGTTTGGTACATTTATTGTTGATGAGTTGATTTGAGTATTTATCTGTTCTTGCGTCTGAGGAACTGTTTAGAACATTAACTTATTTATAAAAATAAATTAAAATAAACTTAACGTTTATGTATTTGAGGAAAACAAAAACGCGGCAAATTCCTAGACTAATATTTTTTTGTCGGAAAAGCAAAGGCATCAAGCTCATACGGCCCCGTCGGTTTTCGTAGGTAATTTTATTTAATAATCATAACTGCATAATAAATGCGTATTCCTTTTTCAAAAAGATGTTTAATGCTCTTTATACAAACTCAATGGTGTAAAAACAGATGTACATAGTTCAGTATAAATTTCGGTAAGTACATATTCCAAATTTAAATCACATTCTCCCCCTAGAGATGAATGAAATTCAGTACAATTTTCTTTCCCTGTTTTTAACAGATTAAAAATGACTATTGTTATGTTCGCTTTTTGTGGCATAGAATGTCACTTTTTTGAGCAAGTGGTACGAAAAATATCTTTCTTATAGTGAAATTTAAAATATTTTAAACAGAAAAGAATTATGTCACTTACGTTCTCTTGCTTCCTGTATTCGTCATTTTTATAAATGCTCCGTGCTAAGCCAAAATCGCAAATTTTGACAATATTATCTTCCGCCAGCAGCACATTTCTAGCTGCCAGATCGCCATGCAAAACCTAGAAGAAAATGTTGTCCTTAGAAACCAAAGATTTTGCGTGAACCACAGCCAATCGATGTCTTTATACTATCTATATTTAGTATCTTATCATTAGGTAGTCTTAAGGTCATTGTACATTATAGGCTCTCGCATTCTACGGAAAAGCCAAAAGGAAGTGTCATGAATTTAGTATAGGTACCTAGTCTATGTACGAAAGTATGTTTGTATTTATGTATGTTCCACCATAGCGTCTAAACTACGGGACCGATCTTGATGAATGACGCGTCAATCGTTCATCCATTCAGTTCATAATTAATATGAATATACAAGTAGTACATCATACTAATATTATAAATGCGAAAGTGTGTTTGTTTGTTGATTTGTTGGTTTGTTGGTTTGTCCTTCAATCACGCCGCAACGGATCGACTTGATTTTTGGCATGGGTAAAGTTGAGGACCTGGAGAGTGACATAGGCTACTTTTTATCCCGGAAAATTAAGGAGTTCCCGCAGGAATCAAAAAACTTAAACCACGTGGACGAAGTCGCGAGCATCAACTAGTCATACTTAATATTATAAATGCGAAAGTGTGTTTATTTGTTGGTTTATTGGTTTGTTGGTTTGTTGGTTTGTCCTTCAATCACGCTGCAACGGAACAACGGATCGACGTGATTTTTGGCATGGGTATAGTTGAGGACTAGAGAGTGTCATAGGCTACTTTTTATCTCGGAAAATTAAGGAGTTCCCGTGGGAATCAAAAACACATATTCCACGCGGACGAAGTCGCGGGCATCAGCTAGTATAAAATAAACCAATTAGAAAAACAACTTTTCAATAATATTTCCGGTTTATTTTTAGTCGGGTTAAAGATTTTTAAACAGATCCATAGCCTTACACTTGACGACAATCATGATTCATTTTCGGAGGAGTATGGTAACTAACATTGTGACACGAGAATTTTATATATAGAGAAGAGAAGATTTTATAAATAATAAGTGTAGTGTACCTACCTAAATTGAATAAACATTATTTGACTTTGACTTTATTCAACATCGTATGCCTAGCCTTGGCTTGGCTTGGCCTTTGCTCTAGACAACTTTGCATGTGTAAGTTGTACCTAAAGCGCAAAACACACAGAAAGCGGCCGCGTGTCGGGCAGGTGGTGGGTGACGCTGTGTGATGTCATCCATATAAATACAAGGAATTCAACCCACCGCGCACCCGACCCGACCCGCGCCCATTCCCTGTGAAAATTATTTGCTTACCTTTCTGCTTGCAAGGTATTCCATACCCCTTGCGATCTGGAATGCCCACGCTAAAAGGTCCCGCGAGGTCAAAGGCCGGGGATTGCGCCCATCAAAAACGTAGTCAGTTTCGTAATTTGAACGCCATTCGGGTTGCACATAGCCTGTCTCCGAAACTGAAATCAAAAACCATGCACATAGGTATTCAAAAAGGCACATATTAAATAGTATATTGTGTGCCTAGTGGTGAAACAAAACCACAGGGGAGGGGTTTCAGACTTCGTGTGATGCCAGCCCTCGCTTCGCTCAGGCAGACAACTTCACCCTCGTCTGAAATCGTGTTTCATCTCGCGTCACACACTATATTTTTCATATAATCCGCATTAAAATTGCGAGTTTAATTAAAATTGTATTTCTTATTTATTTTAGTTGCTAGGTTGTTGTTTATTTTTTGTACCCGCTGAATGACGTATTCTTCTGAAGTTGACTAGTTTCTGGTGGCTCAACACTCAACAGGCATTGAAACTCGGACTTCAATGCAAAAAATGAAAAATAATGATAACATTGTTTGTGAGGAGTTTGTTTAAACTAAATAAGCATGCCACATATATACAACAAAAATAACCACTGAAATTATATTACAGAAAAGTGTTTAAAGTTCACTAAAAGGATAGAAGGATAGTTACAATATGATGATTTCCAATTTAAGTACTTATAGGTAGCAGTTAACGTAACCACATATTATAAATTATTGAACATAATGTACCATAACTCGAGCTCAACACTCGGTAGCTTTGTTTTTACCAGAATAAATTAATAGTAATTCTCCGTAGTCATATTTAGGTAGATGAAAAAAAGTGTGTGTGATATTCACACACGGCAGAAGTGAAACTTCAGAAAAGTAGAATGAGGAAGAATACACGTTACTTTTATTTCGTGGGCTAAATCCTATTATGAATATATTTGTCTCTTTTTGTTGTCGCTTTTTCGTTTCGTTACATAACAAATCAGACGTTTTACTACTACATCAAACAGAAAAAAACCGGCCAAGTGCGAGTCGGACTCGCGCACCGAGGGTTCCGTACAAACCTATGTTTTTTTTAAATATTTGAGTTGATTGAATGAAAGGTAAATTTCGGTTTACGATTTATGACGTATTAAAAAAAAAACTACTTACTAGATCTCGTTCAAACCAATTTTCGGTGGAAGTTTGCATGGTAATGTACATCATATATTTTTTTTAGTTTTATCATTCTCTTATTTTAGAAGTTACAGGGGGGGGGGGGGGGGGACACACATTTTACCACTTTGGAAGTGTCTCTCGCGCAAACTATTCAGTTTAGAAAAAAATAATACTACAAACCTCAATATCATTTTTGAAGACCTATCCATAGATACCCCACACGTATGGGTTAGATGAAAAAAAAATTTTTGAGTTTCAGTTCTAAGTATGGGGGACCCCCAAAATTTATTGTTTTTTTTCTATTTTTGTAAGAAAATCTTAATGCGGTTCACAGAATACATCTACTTACCAAGTTTCAACAGTATAGTTCTTATAGTTTCGGAAAAAAGTGGCTGTGACATACGGACGGACAGACAGACAGACAGACAGACAGACATGACGAATCTATAAGGGTTCCGTTTTTGCCAAATTTGGCTACGGAACCCTAAAAATTACAAAAATGGAACGCTTTGTATACACGTTCGTCCAGTGGCGCCACTTCCACTTCCACGTCTGATTCGTCGAATTTTCAAATCACAACGATTCTAAAGAAGTTTCACTTCGTTAATAGTGAACCTGCATTGTCATCAGGCATGCCGAATAAGTGAATAGGACTCTGCCTATCTTTTTATCTACAAACTTAACGTAAAACTTCTTCAAGGATTGGCGAACTGATTGGATCGACCATAAAAATTTATTTTGTACCTGTGACTTATGTGGGGTTCTGTAAATATTAGTGATTTTCTTTAAATCATATGAAATTATTAGTAAGTATACAATTTACTTAACTATTCCTTCTAATATTTAGGTGCAAATCAACATATGTATAAACAACAAAGACAAACAGAAATGGGTATCAAGTAGGTACCTCGAACAAATTCCACTGTCTCAGTAGCATGATTATTATCTGTCGAGAAACAATTGACACTGTAAATCCGTTATTTATATATTATCACAAATTCATAATGGTTCTAAAATACCTATGCTCAAACAACAAAAATTTTGTGTCAGACAAACAAACACGAAGGATCACTAAAAATAACAATTTCTTGGGAGAAAGAAACAGGATAATGACTATTTTATGTCGTAAATAACTTTTAATTTTATTGGTATTTAACGTTTATAATTTATATATACAACAAAATAAATATTATAGAATTGTAATATATGGGCGCAACCCACAACAGCCGCGGCGACTTCCTTAACAACTAGTAGATGATGCCCGCGACTTCGTCCGCGTGGAAATTTGATTTTCCTGAATAATCAAATCACGCTTCAAGTCCTCAACTACACACATGGAAAAAGTCACGTCGGTCCATTGCTCCGTTGCGGCATAATTGAACGACAAACCAGCAAACAAAAACACTTTCGCAGTTAATAATATAATTATTGAATATTGATATGTGTAGAAATGGGTACTTGTAGACTAAACTGATATAATTATATATGTAAGGGCGTATACTTTAGGCCCTATAGTACCTATCAGATATATTGATTTTAGTGTTTGAAAAGATGATCAAAATAAATAATTATTGTTAACCAACCTTTTCTTCCAGATCTGTTCGTGTTAGCGGTATTGACGAACGTGTGGTCCGTCTCTTGCGAATGGTTTGATCCGAAGTAGTCTGATTGTACACTGTAACATGAAGAAGAACTAGAAGTGAAGTAAAAGTAAACTAGTGGTTCGCCCCGAACTGAGACCTCGCGGCGTTATGGATGGGGCGGTTATGGATGGGGATCTTAAAAACGCAGCCCGCATTTTGTTTTCTAATGATACGCTGGCTCCATTTAATGATAAAACGCTAGAAACCTTATGTGACAAGCATCCTTTACCAAATCCCGACTCTTTGCTTCCAGACCCACCTTCAAACGTTTCATTTTTACAGATAAAGGATGAAGAAACTTACGCTGCGATAATGTCATTCTCCAGTGGCTCTGCTGGTGGCATGGACAGCATAACACCACAAAATCTAAAGGATCTTGTGGGAGTTACTGCTGGGGACGCCGGCAAGGCGCTTTTGAGTGACATTACCAGACTTTGTAATTTTATGTTATCTGGCGAGGTAAATTCATCCTTTTTGCCATTCCTTTACGGTGCGAGGCTCTGTGCTTTTAATAAAAAAGACGGTGGGATTTGGCCCATCGCTGTTGGCTGCACTTTTCGCCGTTTGGCATCAAAATTAGCGTGTAGACACATAGTTTCGACCCTAAAGGATAAATTCCAACCTATTCAAGTTGGATTTGGCAGTAAAGGTGGTTGTGAGGCAGCAGTGCATTCGGCTCGTACTTTCCTAGCAAATGGCGAGGTTGAGGTACTGCTGAAAGTAGACGTAAAGAATGCTTTTAATTCATTGGACAGGGCAACTCTGCTGAACGAAGTTTCAATACAGCTTCCCGAAATTTACCCGTATGTTTGGCAATGCTACAGCTCTGCTTCCAAATTATTTTTTGGAGATGGCGATATTAAGTCCTCTGTAGGTGTTCAGCAGGGGGATCCCTTAGGTCCAGCCCTGTTCAGCTTAGGGATCCACAACCATATCTCAAATTTAACATCTAAATTTAACATATGGTATCTTGACGATGGAACCATTGGAGGCAACGTGGATGACGTTCTAAAAGATCTTAACAATGTTAAGCAACAATTTGGCAAAATTGGTTTAGAACTAAATTTTTCCAAATGTGAACTGTTCTTCACAGAAAAACTATCGCAAGATAGAATATTATCGGCCTCTGAATTATTTAACGAAATTGCCCCTAATATAAAAATTCTTGATAAACATTCACTTTGTCTTCTTGGTGCTCCTCTTTTTAACGAAGCCATACAACCAATCTTGGACAAAAAAGTCAGAACATTTTCGGCACATTCTGACAAATTGGGCGCTCTGAATTCTCACATAGCGTTTTCGATCCTAAAGTATTGCCTTTTTGTACCTAAATTAATTTATATTCTCCGTGCGAGCCCAATTTGGAAATTTCCTGGACTACTCGATATCATGGATGCCACCTTAAGAGATATGCTAGAAAAAATTCTAAATTTATCTTTTGATGATCAGTCCTGGAATCAAGCTACTTTACCGGTCAAGTATGGTGGCATCGGCGTGAGAAAAATTTCCAGTGTTGCTCTTCCGGCTTTTCTGTCCTCTGTGCATAGTATAAAAGAGCTTAGTTCTCAGATTCTTAATTCTAATTCAGTTTCATTGTTGCAGTATTTATTGATAATTTAATCACAGCGAGTCTTAATAGCGTGTTAATGTATGACATATATGTAACTTGTTTTAGATACTAATTTCATTTACTAAGGCATAATAATTTCTAACACTGTTTTAAATATTGCCTTTCACACAGTTTTTACCAACTATTCTTTTACAGCAGGACTCAGTAATTTAAATCAATAAATTATAATAATATTATTATATTATTTGTCATTTGTCTTTAGCTATAAGTTATCTAATTGTAAGACTGTCTAGAACTATCTAAGCTGTACTTGTGATTTATTAGCACATGAAATAGGTAAATAATAACTATTACATTAAATTTAAATTAAAATAAAATGTTAAAACCAATTAATCTAGTAGACCACTGTCAGAGGGAATTGTTCCCAAAATGCTAGCCCCATTGCCTCGTTGTATCGCGATACTAATTCTCTGGGCAAAGTAGAGGCCAGCATTTTGGTCACACGTTGCATCGACCAGGCGTAGAGAAATTTCCTGAAAAACTTTCTTTGCTTCTGGTCCCCACGGTCCCATAGTTTCGACCCCAATAGGCTCAAATATGTAACCACTGTCCAGGGATACATATTTTCGCCTTTTGAGGTTTTCACCGGATTCAGCCGCTGCACCAGCTCTAATTTGGGTTCCAGGAAGATGGGACGGTGCAAGTGTGTCGACACAAGTCACATCCCACACTAAAGGCCTCCCCATCTTCCATGGAATCAGGGTCATTCCGTCCGGTCTCTTACCATCACTACGCACTAGACCGTTCGGTTCAAGAACGGCCGCACAATTAGCAGTGGTAAGGGCACGGCGGATGATATCATTAAGGCTGGCATGTCGGGGAATCCTACCTGCGCTCCTCGCGCAGGAAAGACCGTGGTGACCGAGCTGGTCGACGACAACACCACAGTGACAGCGGTGTGGTGCACAACAAGGTGCTCCCAAACGAAGGGCGACGCCTATCCGGAAAGTGGACGAATCAATAAGCGTGCCAGTGTTGGGAGAAGGGAGAGCCCGCAACCACAAACCAGATTCCCACTGGGCAACGGCTAAGAGGCGAGCACGATCTGCAGAGTTTGAGCACGTATTAATGAGACGGTTCCGTACTTGCTCACAGATCGGCCCATCCCACAGCCGCTGAGAAGATGGAATTGTTGGGAAGTCTGAGTTTGGGCATGCCACTCTCCAAACGTCTCTGGCTTCGTTCATATAGCTTATTTCTGAGATTTCTGGACAATTCGAAAGAATTTTATTTATTAGGACTTCGTTGCTATGAATTGAAGACAGAAACGCAGGTAGAGCAACACTAGAGGCGGAGCGTATTCCTAAACCTCCAAAACGTATAGGTAAAGAAGCCTGTAACCACTCTCGATCACTTAATTTTACATTTAAAATTAAAGCCAACGTGTTTTTTATTATGTTGTCTAAATTAAGTAATAAGTCAGTATGCTTCCACAACTGACAGCATCATTCAGTTTCATTGATCTATGCCACAGAGGCCTTAGAGAGTTGGAAGGTCAGGTGTCCCAATGACGACATCCCGAAGGAATGTTTCACACAAAAACTTTGGGATGTGCCGTTGGTTCGGCTGACACATACAAATTTGGTTCAAAATCTTACAAGTGAAAGAGATCGAGCAAGGCTTCTAGCCTTATCTGAAAAAGAATCCGGGTATTGGCTTCATGCCTTGCCATCGAAAAATCTCGGCACTCTTTTAGATAATGAAAGTTTTCGTGTGGCTCTAGGTCTCAGATTGGGAGCACCCCTGTGCTACGAGCACAGATGTCCGTGTGGAAAAGAGGTTGATAAATTTGGAATTTACGGACTCTCTTGCCAAAAGAGCGCTGGTAGGCTTTTTCGGCATGGCTCTCTTAATGATACGATCAAAAAAGCTCTTGCCACCATAGATATTCCTGCGCTCATTGAGCCGGCAGGGATAAGTCGGGATGATGGCAAGAGACCTGATGGATTGACGCTGGTTCCCTGGGAACGGGGACGGGCGCTAATGTGGGACGCAACATGCGTAGACACATTGGCCCCGTGTCATATCAGGGAGACAGCATCAAGGCCGGGAGCCGCAGCAGAAAAGGCTGAAACCGGTAAGCGGCGGAAGTATGCCTCTCTCATAGAGAGTTACATATTTGTTCCGTTTGCCGTGGAGACCCTGGGGCCATGGAGTCTTAGTGCCAAAAATTTTTTACGGGATATTTCACCGCGGTTAATTGCCTCATCTGGTGACAGAAGGGCTGGCTCATTTTTTGCGCAAAGGATCAGCCTGGCTGTTCAGCGCGGAAATGCAGCCAGCATTCTTGCCACCATTCCACGCGGGCATGATTTATATAGTAATTAGGTTATTCTAGCTAGCATTAAGTTCTATTGTATTATTTTCAATAAAAAAAAATAAAAAAAGTTCTGTTGTAAATACTAAGGCTCATTAAAAATTAAATAATTTCGTTTCCATATAATATTTATCTAATTTTAGTATTTGTTGTTCAAGTACAGGATGTACTTGAACAACAAATACTAAACAAATACTAAATAATTCAAATAATTGATCAAGTTTCAGGTTCAGCATTTCAGAAAATTTAGAGTTCTGAGGTCAACTTTGGACGTTCGAAAATCTCCACTTTGAAAGCCCCCCATTTCGTCAGTTTTAGGGGAAAAATTTAAAAAAAAATATTTTTGGACTCTATTCCTACTTATCTTTAAAATGATATACTGCAACCCTATGTAACGCTATAAAAACATTTTTTCTTCATATTCGCTTCTATGAGAGCCCCCCTGAAATAAAGATTTTTATTACTTTTTAAGCCCTATTCGGCTGAAGGCCATCGATTTATATGTATAATATTTAAATTTGAAGTAATTGCGTTCAGTAATTCAAAAGTTATAAGGCTCTGACAGACGGACGGACGGACGGTCGGACGGATGGACGGACGGACAAGGGCAAATTAACTCAAGTAGACTCAGAGACCTTCGCTTCGCTCGGTCAATTAGTAGAATTTTCTCACTTATTGCTGTTAAATTCGACTTTTTTCTTTTTTTTATATGTATAGCTAGCAAACGAGCAGACGGGTCACCTGATGGTAAGTGATTACCGCCGCCCATGAACATTTGCAGCACCAGAGGAACCGCCAATGCGTTGCTGGCTTTTGAGAAATTTGTTTATCCTCCCTTTGAAGAGCCCCATATTATAATCATGAGGGAACACAGACGATGGAAGCTGGTTCCACAATTTGCGGGTACGTGGCAGAAATGACCTGGAATAACGGGTGGTGGAAGAGGGCCAGGCATCCAGGTGGTGAGGATGGAATTTGTTTCTGCGACGTAGGGTACGACTGGAGAACACGGAAGGTGGTATTAGATTGAATAACTCCTCAGAACACTCCCCATTGTAGAGACGATAGAACACACAAAGAGAACTAACGTCTCTTCGGTGCTCTAGGGACTCCAGCATGCAAGTAATATTGGGATTATCTACGAGTCGAACTGCCCGCCTTTGAATCCGGTCAAATGGAAGGAGCTGGTACTGGGGTGCTCCGGCCCAGAGGTGAGAGCAGTACTCCATGTGGGGCCGAACTTGCGCTTTATACAGCAGAAGCCTATGCTTAGGCGCAAAGTATCTTTTTGCTCTGTTGAGCACCCCGAGTTTTTTGGAGGCTAGTTTGGCTTTACCTTCCAGATGTTCGCGGAACTGGAATTCGTTCGATATACTAACACCGAGGATCCCTATGCTGTTAGATGGGGTCAGGGGAGTGTTCTGGAAGAGTATAGAGGTGTTAAAGGGGGTCTTTTTTGCCGAAAACGCGCATACTTGTGTCTTGGTGGGGTTGAAGTGCACAATATTTTGTGAGCCCCACTGTGATACTTGGTCGAGACAAGATTCTATGTTCGACACAAGCGTATTTCTACACTCCTCCAGCTGAGCGCGAGAAAGCTGAGCACGACCTTTATATAAGGCATCGCCCGTACTGTCGTCCGCGTAGCAATGAACATTGTTATTTTGTAACATGTCACTAATATGCAGTATGAACAGCGTGGGTGAAAGCACAGATCCTTGCGGAACGCCAGCATTGATGGGCTTCAATTCAGAGCAAAAACCGTCAACTACGACTTTGATGCTGCGCCCGTTCAAAAAACTGGCGATCCAATCGCACAGATTCTCGGGAAGTCCGTAGGAAGGCAATTTGGACAGAAGTGCCTTATGCCAAACCCGGTCGAAGGCCTTTGCAATATCCAGGCTGACTGCCAAAGCTTCTCCCTTGCTTTCAATTGCCTCCGCCCAGCGGTGAGTAAGGTAAGCTAGGAGATCACCAGCTGATCGACCGTGGCGAAAGCCATACTGACGATCACTAATCAGCTGGTGCTCTTCCAGGTACTGAAGCATTTGGGTGTTAATTATATGCTCCATAACCTTAGAGAGCAGGGAGGTTATCGCGATAGGCCTGTAGTTCGATGGGTCTGAATGATCACCCTTCTTTGGAATAGGGTGGACTAAGGCAGTCTTCCATGAAGACGGAACAGTGCCGGAGGAGTAAGACCGCCGAAACAGACGCGTTAATACCGGAGTCAACTCGGGAGCACACATTTTAAGCACTACGGCAGGGATACCGTCAGGCCCGCTCGCCTTGTTGACGTCGAGAGAAAGGAGCGTTTTACGCACAGCGCTCTGAGTGAAGCGAATGTCACTGAGCGAACTTTGACACCGCGGGATGGATGGTGGTGTTCTCCCTCCATCATCAAGTGTCGAGTTACCAGCGAAGAGAGAGCCTAAGATATCTGCTTTCTCCTTGGCGGTGTGGGCTAGCGTATCGTCCGGTTTTCGTAGAGGTGGAAAGGTTGAGCGGCAGAAGTTGCCCTGTATGGCTTTGGCAAGGGACCAGAATGCACGGGTGCCAGAAGGCAATGCGGCAAGTCTGTGCCCAATTCTGTCAATGTGCAGGAACTTTGCCCTGGCGATGGCATTTTTATATGATCTGGAGGCAGCATTATAGCTTTTCTTCAGATTAACTGCGTTAGGATCTTTATTACTTTGTGCTGAAGACCAAGATTGGTAGGAACTATGCTTTTGGCGATTAGCCTTATTGCACATCCCATTGAACCACTTCTTAGCACGTTCTCCAATGGGTATTAATGAGTTGGGAATGTAACATTCCATACCCTGGAGTATAACGTCGGCCACGGCTTCAGCACAGGTGTTAGAGTCGTCATCCGAAAAGCAAAGCTGCGCCCAGGGATACGAGGCATAAAACTCACGTAGTCCATCCCAATCCGCTGACTTGTAGTGCCACACTCGACGGGTACCGGCCACAGTGGTGCGAACGGTGGATGGAAGTTGCACGGATGTCTGTACCAAGCAGTGATCAGATGATCCCAAGGGAGCATCGACGACCACTTGGTAGCCGGTAGGGTGAGTGGTGAGGAAGAGATCCAAAATTCATGGAGTGTGATCAGCGATATCGGGTATCCGAGTTGGTACAGAGACTAGTTGAGTGAGGTCATATGCCAGGACGAAGTTGTGAGCCGTCGTTCCCGCGTGATCGGTGATACGCGATCCTAGCCATTCCACGTGGTGGGCGTTGAAGTCCCCTAGGATCACCACCTCCGCGGAGGGAATATGCTCTAGCACATAGTCTATCGCTAGTTGGATGTGCTCGAAAAGTCGATCCGTTTCAGCGTTACCGCTATGGGATCTGTACAGGCACGCGTAGACCCGGGTTTGACCGCCGTAATCCACGCGCAACCAGAGAAAGGACAGATCCCCGACCTCAAGTCTATGCAATCGTTGACCACAAATGTCCCCTCTGATGAACACGCACACACCTGCTCGCGGCGAAAAGGCATGTTCTAGTTTGTAACCGGGGTAGTTCAAATATGATGTATCGTCAGGGGGTGAAATCTGGGTCTCGGTCAGGAAGAGTAAGGCGGGTTTTACCGTTTCAAGGTGGTGATGAACGGCGTTAAGGTTGGAGTGTAAGCCTCTGATGTTACAAAAGTTCACACAGAGTGTGGAACGAGGCGCCGCTGTAGAACGTTTTTTTCTGCTTTTAAATTTCATTATTAATGGGGGCAAAAACAAAGGGGGACGAACGAACCGTGCAGTGCTGGTGGTCACCAGGTCAAAGAAGAGGAACCAGCCGCCCTCGATTGCTCAGGTTGTGTGAGTTACTGGTACGGGGGACGGAAGGGCCCCCAATCCGATCCGCTGAATGACCGGCGGGTTCCACTCCGGTCTCCCACTCCGGCACTCCGGTCATTCACCGGGCTTTTTTCGTCGGTGGCGGGACAGCCTCCTAAGACGGGACATCCTAGGTTCGGGTCCCCTACGGACCAACGGGCGGCCAGCGGACAACCGTTTCATCGGGTCTCCCTGGACCCCGCGCCAATATATCACGCCTACGCAAGCGGGAAGGGCATTCTGCCCCACTACGGACCCAAAGGCCACCCACACTGCACTATTCGAGGGGGGGGAACTGGCTCTTCAGCTCGCAGCCGGAACGCGTTGAATGCTTTGCGGCTGAATACGACTGGAGTGTGGTCGCTAGCCAGGCGGATCCGAGATAGAATCCTACCACAAAGCGGGGATACCATCAAGATTATGCCGTGCGGTATCAGTCACAGCAACCCGGGGGGGGGGGGACTGGGGACGTCAGAGCCTCGTTTGTTAATTAGCAGGGTGCACCACGCGCAGGTGAGGTTGACTTTGGCCACTAAGGTGGAGATTGGGCCACTTGCACCCCAAAAACAAACAAACAAATTTTGACTTTTAACAAAAGTCAAAATTTGTACTTAAGAAACTTTAAATCGATGATGTTAACTTTGACTTCGGTGCTGTAACTTTAATGCGGTAATCACTAGATGTCATAATTACCCAGTGCTAGTGAAAAGAACAACACAAGAGGTGAGTCGCTAGTATCATTTCTACTAACAACTAACCTCAACATTGTAAACAAAGGCAAAGAACCGACGTTTGTATCCAGTAGGTATCAGACGATAATAGACCTTACTCTAGCCTCACATAACATAGTAGATCAAGTAAAAAATTGGCATGTGAGCAAGGAACCGTCGCTGTCGGATCACTGCAGAATATGCTTTGAACTCGATCTAACCAAGAAACCAGAAATACCTCGAAGAAATCCGAGGAAGACAAATAGGAAACAGTACAAATCACTCATAACAAGACACATAGGACAGAAGAACATATCCGAAATCCAACATGTGTCACAGATCGACAAGCAGGTAACAGACTTAACAGACAGTATAAGGTCATGCTACGAGATAGCATGCCCTTTGAAAGCACGTAAGACAAAACAAGAACCAAAACATAGCTGGTGGGGCCCGGACCTAGAAAAGAAAAGACAAAGGTTAAGGCACCTATTCAACAGAGCCAAAAACACCCGACAGGACTTGGATTGGGATAACTTCCAAGAAGCACAATCCCAATACAAGAAGCTAGTACGAAGTAAAGACGACAAATCATGGCAGGGATTCTGCACTAACATAGAATCATACGACACGGCGACTAGAATCCGGAAAATATTAGCCGACGACAACAACCGCACACTAGGTACTTTGAAGAAAACTGATGGTAGTTATACCAAAGACGACAAAGAGGTCAGTGAAACTCTTATACAAACACATTTCCCCGGCAGCAAAATAGTGGACAACCCAGACTGGGCGGATGAGTCACAGAACACACCCTCAGAAGCTGACTGGGAAATAGCTTACAGAATAGTCACACATGAGAAGGTACGGTGGGCCATAGACACGTTCCACCCCTTCAAATCACCGGGAACAGATCAAATCTTCCCAGCCCTCCTGCAGTGGGGGGCTACGGAGATAACACCATGGCTTATACGAATTTTCCAAGCTTGTATAGCCTTTAAATACATACCAATCTCGTGGAGAGAAGTGAAAGTGGTATTCCTGCCCAAACCAGGCAAGAATGACTACACCGAACCAAAGGCCTTCAGACCTATCAGCCTAACATCCTTTCTGCTGAAAACGCTGGAAAGGCTTGGTGACCGTTTCCTTAGAGATGGAGCCCTAAGGACTATACCAATACACCGAAACCAACATGCCTACACTACCGGCAAGTCAACAGAGACGGCTCTCCACAACGTGGTAACGAAGATAGAGCACGACCTAGATAACAAACTATCAACACTAGGAGCTTTCATAGATATTGAAGGAGCCTTTGACAAAACCACCTTTAAGAGCATTGACAATGCACTACAACGATACGAAGTACCCAAAACTCTAAGGCAATGGATAGGAGCCCTACTCGAAAAAAGGGTCATCCAACTTGACATAAACGGTATAACAAAGGGCATAGTAGCCAAAGGGTGCCCACAAGGAGGAGTGTTATCTCCAATACTGTGGAACCTGGTCGTTGACAACTTGATAACAAAAATGAACAACAACGGATTCTACACCATAGGTTATGCAGATGACATAACGATTCTGATAGGTGGCAAACACGAAAACACACTCTGTGCAATAATGCAAGATGCACTGAGACTCATAGAGAAATGGTGCAAAGACAATGAACTAACAGTAAACCCAAAAAAGACCGAACTAGTACTGTTCACAAACAAAAGGAAACCAGATGTACCAAGAATGCCAACACTCTTCGGTACGAATTTAACACTATCAACAGAAGTTAAATATCTAGGGGTAACTCTAGATAACAAGCTCAACTGGAAGAAACACATAGACATGAAAATACAAAAAACAACAATAATCCTAAACCAATGCAAACGCATGATCGGGAAAACCTGGGGTCTAAAGCCAAAGATAATGCTTTGGCTGTATCTGACAGTGGTAAGAAGCTCATTAACATACGCGTCACTAGTATGGTGGCCCAGAACGCTTCAGACGACAACCCAACAAGAACTACAAAAGTTCCAAAGACAAGCATGCCTAGCGATTACTAGCTGCATGAGCACCACCCCAACAGATGCTTTAGAGGTAATACTGGGAATCCCCCCCCTACATCTTCACATAAAAGAAGAAGCTACCCTCGCAGCTCTAAGAATTAAAACTTATGGGCTGTGGAAAGATACAAACACAACACACACCCGGATACTGTCAGGTGAGAACATGAAATGTCCACTGTTAGGATGGATCTGCGACAAAACACAGAAGAAACACATAATCGAGAAAGATTATAAGATCAACATCTCAGATACCGAAATACACAGAACTACCAAAAACACGATAGACGTCTACACAGACGGATCAAAAACGAGCCAGGGAACCGGTGCAGGAGTGTACTGTCCCGAACTAAACATACATATTGCTCGCGCGCTCGGTAAGAATAACTCTGTTTTTCAAGCGGAGTGCGTCGGCATCACTGCGGCGGCCATGGCAGTGGCCGACAGACAGGTAACAAACTTTCATATTAACATTCAAAGTGATAGTCAGGCAGTCCTGCGGGCATTAGCCAAAAGTACAACCTCATCTAAGCTCGTATTGGATTGTCATAACGCACTACAAACACTAACAAAATCAAACCTGGTATCACTCGGCTGGGTTAAAGGTCACAGCGGAAACATAGGTAATGACGCAGCAGACGAACTAGCTCGACGAGCCTCAAACCTGAAGGTAATGGGACCTGAACCGATCGTTCCAATACCATTCAGTGAGTACAAGACTTGGCTAAAACAACAAACAGTAGGTACACATGCCGAACTTTGGGCAAACACCACCAACTGTAGACAAACAAAAGAGGCTATACCCAGCCCAAACCAACACCTAACTAAGAAATTATTGCAGTTAAACAGAGCTAAACTCAGGACGGCTGTAGGCATGATAACAGGACACTGTCCACTTAACAAACACCTATATGTTCTAGGTATAACTGACAGCCCTCTGTGCAGAGCTTGCACGGAGAGCGAGGAGACACCGAGACACGTGCTGCTCGAATGCAGTGCTGTAACCACTCAACGAGAAGCCTACATTGGCTCCCCAGCAACACTCCCGGAAGTCCTCGCCGACCTGGGCGGCCTGCTTGGATTCTGGAGTGAGCTCGGCTGGCTGGAGTGATCCAGCGGGGAGTCGCACCAGAGGTCTCACGCACAGCGGGCACCGGTGCTTAAGTGCGGAAAAGCCCAGAGATAGAATAGAATAGAATACCCAGTGCTTCCAGTAGTGGAAATAAACCCTCTGTTGACTTTGCCGAGATTCTTCTCTTTGTCATCTGTGAGCTGGTCTATGAAGACTTCGCGGTGCCGCTGCATATAGTTGTGGATATTGCCAAACTTGCAGTACTCTACGATCACGACCAGTTCACCTGGAAAGAAGTTTCTTAAGTCATGATTTCATCTTTAATGGTCAAAATCACATGCGGTAGAGGTAGGTAGGAACCCAATGCAAACGCAAAAATACTCCTAATTAAAATAACTGGTTAGCCGCCAATGAAAATTATTGAAGTCATTCTACGGCACTTTCAGTTTCCTCTGTTATTGAAATTGCATAATCAAATCCCGTCCAGTATGAACAATGACGTCACTGAGCTATATACGCAGTGTGAAAGAAAGTTCAACAGACGATGTGAATACGCAGACACTCGACATCGTTGCATGATTGTTATTGATGATACACAAACTAAAGACATTTAAGGAAAAATTAATATACCTATTTAACCATAGTCATATTAATAGTCTTTCAATTTCTGTCTGTGTAATAAATAATAATAAACGAGCTTAATTTAAATTGTTTCTGAAGTAACCGAGTATTCAAGTAGGTATAGGTATATACGCAAATTCTGCAAGCCACTAACGATCTGAATACCTAATATGATTCGAGTCATAGTACCTTCTACTAATTTATCACTTCTCAGGTACAGCATATTCATAATCAGATTTTAGAAATAATAACTAGGAATGCTTCTAGGCATTGAAAGTTAACAAAGTGGTTCTTCTTTGATGTCTTTGCATGATCATCTTGACTTGCCATGCGGCCCCGCTCCGCAAATGAAATACATCAAAAATTTCTTCTGGCTCTTCATACAAAATCGTCGTAAATCGTGCCTGTGTCGAACTGCCTGCGCTTATCTTTATCAAGCTCGATCTCGATGCTTCAAATAAATTATTTATGACCAAAACACTTGTGTCGTAAAATCCCGGCTAGTATGATCTTTAACGATCCAGATTTTTAGTATTTTTTAAAAGACTAGTAGCATTATATTATGATTATTAGAAACTAGATGATGCCCGCGAGTTCGTCCGTGGCCTAAGGTTTTGGATTCCCGCGGGAACTCTTCAATTTTCCGGGATAAAAATCTATGTCCTTCCCTGAGATACAACCTATCCCTGTATCAAATTTCATGAAAATCGGTTGAACAGATGGGCCGTGAAAGCGTAACAGACAAACAGACATAAAGTCACACTTTCGCATTTATAGGTAATATTAGTAAGGATAAATCTAAAGCATTCTTAAATATTCAAATAGCTGTAAAACTATAGAAGTATTATTTTAATAACTTTGGTATATTCCATTCTGAAAGCTTTTAGCATAGCATAATCTGATATAGGTTTTATTTAATCTCACAATCTATTACCGTGATATTGTCGATACAATCTACACCACACAGTGGTAAACAGTGCTTGAACCAATTACCTATTCTGTGCTTGAACTATACGCAGTCAAATTATTAGCAGCCAGGTTTATTTTTACGTTAACATAATTTTAAAGTACCGAGCTAACATTAATATAAGTAATATAAGTATATTATTCTCTGTATAGCTTAATAACAGTTAAAACTTATAAGTATTTTGCTTGTTTTGATAATTTAGTGGGACTATAGATTGGACACTCATAAAAAAGAAAATATTCTTGCACTATAATAATTTTTTATTTATTGTTATAGAAAAATAAAAATTTTGATAAACAAAACCATCTTTACGAGTAAAACGACGTTTCTCTCGTAATAATTGTTTTGTTATTTGTTGTAAACTAGTAATACCGCTTAGTAATAAGCAGATTCCTAGTTCCATAAAGTAGTTGTAGCACTAAAAGAAGACCCTCGTTAGGCGCAATAATATCTCATAAGTTATATTATTTTATTCATTTCATACTATTTATTATATTGTGTATACGAGAGCTCTAGAATGTATTTAAAAGTAATAACTATGACCAGTATTTATGTACCAGTATTATGTGGTATAGCTGAGGAGGACTAATAAAGTGACTCGTGTAAAATAGCTTGTCAGGTTTTTTGCGCTCAGATTATTATAAAGCCTATTCCACAACTCGATAATCCTTTGTAATATTTTACCATTGAAAATGGTTATCAGATGCAAATCGCCTGAGACGTATTTTTGGCCATAGCTCCGAGGATTTTGAGAGGATCGCGATGGGATAGTACCATGAGTTGAAGAATTTATTGAGACACGTGTGAGCGTTTGAATTTTGAAAATCGGCTGGTAAGTTTTGTGGAATTTTGAAAGAGAAGTGCATTCGAATTGGAATTTGAAAATAGGTTAGTAAATTTTAGAAAAATTTTAAAGAGATTTTTATTTCAGTTTTTTTTTCATAAAGTTTTGTATTCATTTTCAATGCTCCGATTCTTGCGGAGACTGCGAAATCTAAGACCCGGACTAATTACTATTGCTTTATTCGTTTAGCGTACATCTTTGTAATGACTAGTGACAAGTTTCTGTAAATTTTTAACAGACTTCCAAAAAAAAGGAGGAGGTTCTCAATTCGGCGCGTATTTTTTTTTACAGTTGCTCTGGAAATGGCTCTGACAGACACGTAGATTACAGACACCTTGATCCCATAAAGTGGGCCCCTATTTCCTTTTCGTGCGGTGTGTTTGTAGATTGTAAATATTAGGTACTTCAGATCGACATATAAATTTTTCATCAAATGCGCTGTACGACTATGAAATACTTATTGACTTTTAAATAAGTACCTATTGAATTCACTCCAATTTCAATATTCAATGAGGAAATGGGGTCATAGTGACGTCTTAAAAGTTCATGTTTTCCCTTTCAAATTCTCGGATATAACAAACGCAATAACATAAAATAACAACAACCGTGCTGCTATTGAATGTTTAAATTATTGTTTAAAATAATACTAGATATAATTGTACTCACGTTTGCCCACATTTTTAGTGCATGCTCCGAGTAAGTTAACGATATTAACATGTTTTCCAAGGTGCACCATTATCTTGAGCTCCGATGCCAGAGCTTTTATGTACATATTATCAGCTGTCTTCTTCACCATTTTGACGGCCACAGTCGTGGTCTCCTCAGCATTGATTATGCCACGAGCTTCTGCTTTGTACACTACGCCAAACGCACCTGCTCCGAGCTGTTTACCTGAAATAAACAAGCCTTGTTAGGCTAACGATACAATGGAGCGTCAATTATTATAAAACTACTAAAAATACTGTCGATAAATACTAAAAGGTGTGGAGACTCACAAAAGTACACATTAACAAAGAGTCTATAATGAGAAAAATAATATGCGTCAGCTGACTACCTTTTAGCATATAATTTATAAGCTAAGATTAGGTCAAAGTACTTATTAGTCAAATTATTAGTTTAAATAGTAATAATAGTGAGTATGCCTCGTTATTAGTATGTACTCATAGTAAAGAAGTCACTTTTACGATTTGGAAAAGTGCGATATATACAACAAAATGAAAAAAGCTGCCCAATTGCACGATATATTATTATTTTATGTTCAATTCGTTCTTTTTGTTTTGTTCGGAGGTAAATTTAAAACAATTTACGTTTCGGTAAAGACCCCTCGTCTCGCTTTTCGTTTCCCGCAGTGTGCCTGAAGCCTTAATAACTCGTTCCAGCTTGCAGGCTATTTTAGCGCTCACTGAAAGACTCGTTTATAAACAGACATAAATAATGACTAGTTCAACAGAGGCTTATATTTTAAGCTAAATAATTTTCAATTTCTGTTCAATGGTTATGGTAACAGTATGAGACTACTACTAGTAATAGTGAGTATTTTTAACCGACTTCCAAAAAGGAGAAAATTATCAAATCAGGTATTATTTTAATTAGCATATTTCGATCTTTACAAAATAAAATTCTTATTTTCATAAGTATCCTATCATCAGAAAGGATTAATACTTTGAGTAAATACTTATAATTTCCTTGTGAAATGCTCTAAAATAATAACGGTACTGAATGCTGTAAATGCAAATAAATTGAAAAGTGTTACCTAATTGAAGTTTCTCCGGGGGAAACTCAAATCTCTCATCGTACGGCAGAAGCTCGGCTTGTTCGTCAATGCCCAACTCCGGGTTAAGAGACCTTGTGACTCCCTCCTTAAAATACAAAAGTCCGGCAGCTGCCAATTCTTTCCTGAACTGTTTTTCTTTTCGTACCTTCCATATTAAGTATACTATTAATAAAACAAGGACAAATACGACAACACCTATAATACTAAGGTATATTGCCGATCTGTATGGAGATTTTTCTGAAATAACAAATTATTTATTAATTTATAAACGTTAAATGGCTTATTTTTAATTTAAAATGTTTTTTCTTCTGTTACATAGACTGTTCAAACGCAGTCGTTTATCGTCTTTCCGAATGTTTTTAATATAGATTAATTTAACGCACTACATTTATATTGTAACGTCATATATACCTTTGATTATGACATTGTAGAATCCACTGATTGAGTTATCATCATTTTCGGCCACACATTCGTATTTCCCTGTATGTTCGTCAAGCATCTGCTTTATATCAATTGTAGAGTTGACTGTCGAGTAATCTAAATAATCAGTGAATATGTCCACAAATGTATTGTTTTCTAACCTTTTGCCATCCTGCAAGATATTAAGCAAATATAAGTAATATGTATGGTTGGAATTGGGTTGTAGTGGTAGATAATGCTATCAAGTACGTCTACCCTAATTTAATCTACAGGTTTAATACATTACTCTGGAACAAATGAAAAAGTAAACCGAAGTTATTGTCCACTTTGTAGAGGCTTAAGGCTTTTTCTAAAATTTCGAACCGTTCATTTCGTATTGGATTACCGTGTGCTATTAGAACAAAGCCTAAAACTAAACAAAAGTGCATAGGATGTGATGAATCCAGCAAAAAAAAATATTTACCTTGTACCAGTTTATAACAGGAGGAGGAACAGCATTTGCTTGACAAGTAAGCCGCACTGGTTGATACGGATTTACTTCCTCATTCAATTCACTTGCCGGGATTGTAATGTTTGGAGTTCGTCTCTCTGTAAATACATTAATGGTATAGTATAAATACACGTGAAGTAAGGTTTTTGCTCAGGCGAATCTTGCGAATTAAGTAGCAAATACCTAAGTCCAGGAGTGAATTTCTATTGGTTAAAAGCTACGACGCGACGTAACGAGCTTAAAAGCTACACTAAGCTAATTATGACAGCAATTTGTTTTGCCAGTACCATGTTACGTACAATCAGTCTGTATTTTATTCAATTATGAAGGTCTTATAATAAGAATTCCATTCATTCTTTTGATCTATTATTTTAAATGAACTAGCTGGAACAACTAAATATAAACGATGGATGTGGTGTTGTAAAAACCAAATATTTTTGTAAATTTTTCAAGTTTTCTGATTTTACCTTCATTTAATTTATTTTTAATTTGTGATTAGCACATAGCAATACTTTAACAATGTTAATACGTAAGACACCGTAATTGAGGTAAAAGTTTATCTACGCAAAAAAAACATTATTATGTCCGTAGATATAGTTCGTCCAAGATAAATAAATAATAAAAGCTCTTGAACCAATCTATTTCATCGAAACAGTTTTGATTAACGTTTCTAACGAATCTACGATACGGATACTTCTATCAAACGAACCGCTAAAATGTGGAATGCCCTTTCAGCGCACGTATTTCCTGCACAAAACTTAAGTACCTTTAAGGCAAGAGTGAATAGGCATTTTTTAGGCAAGCGCGCTCCACTCTTAAGATCTCATCATTGCTGTGCATTGAGCATGATTGTCGTCAAGCTCAAAACTATTCTGCAATAAAAATAAAAGTAAAATCCAATCCTATACCTGCGACTGTGACTAAAACAGTTTGACTATCTTCTGAATTATCCTTGCGTAATCCGTAGCATGTGTAATCTCCAGCGTCTTCCAAGGTCACAGTACTTATCTTTAGTCGTGCTATGTACGACAATCCAGTTTCTAATACTGTCACTGCAACAATTAATGCAAATATAGTCCCACTAACTTATCTGACCCGGTGGCCAAAATTGGAACAAATTTTTATGCCTGTTTAATTTTTGATTTTTCTTTATTATTTTTCATATAGTATACTAGGACGCTGTCACCGGGTTAGTCAAATTTGTCGGACTAATGAATTGACGCGTGCTAATAGGTAAAAGTTGTGACGTAAATACGCGATTCTTGCACGTCTAGCACCAAAGTTTGCACATCACTGATACCTCTAATTGGTTAATACTTTCCAACTCTGCAAGATACAAATGCATAAATAAATTCAGCCAATTACAATATTTGCCATTGTTGCAATATGATAATCACAATTTCCGCCTGCTTAAGTACTAGTGACAAGTTAAAGCTAATAAACACGTGTTCAAATAATGAGTAACATACCAAAGTCTGTCAATTTTTTATTGTTTCTGGCCCAGGTCACATTGTTAAAGTCGTATCTGGAAGCGTAACATTCGATTATCGCTTCTTGGCCTTCAGAATACCGCAATTTTTGATCGTTTACCACGCCAAAACCATTAGGTATTTCGTATACAAGAAACCTTCTGGTAACAGCAGCTACATCTGATTGATTTCCTGGACTGCACGTTATGTTCCCTGAAGCGTGAACTGGTATTTTAAGGGAAGATATCACTTTAGTTATTGATTCGACCTTATCTTCAGCCTGTAAACAAATCATTTTTTACGGTTCAAAATACCATATAACAGCTTAACTTAATCTAAGAAATGTGTAAGGTTAAATCGCTTAAACTTTCGAGTTGCAACTCTGCAACGGCACTAATTTTTTTTTAGCAGCTACTTTACTTATATGCCAACTAAGTATCTAGGATTGCCACAAAATTAATAAAAATTTCTTAAATAAAGAATATTAAAAAAAATATATTAAAATTTTTAAAAAATAAACTCATTAGGATTATACTTTTAATATTATACCATTTTACTGATTTCTTGCTGCTCTCCCGTTTCTGTTGTAAAGTACCAGTGTATGTTTGGAAGAGGATACCCTATAGCTTCGCATTGTAACGTTGCAATGGTGTTCAGCAAATATTTTTTGTCACCTGATCCAAAGCTAATAACCGGATAAGCTGTAATTGAATTTTGGGTTTAAATTAAATTAATTGCAATTAGGTAATCATCATCATTGCTGTCATCAAATAAAGTAAGATTACCAATTTTTCTGACATCAAATGTTAATGTTTTTTTGTCATCCTTATTTGCAGCTTCAACTGTGTAATTGGCTGTGTCATTAATATTTAATTTATATATAACCAAATTTACTTTTCCGCCTCCCGTTTTAATTTCATACTTGGGTAGTTTCACCAGTATTTCTTTTCCATTTTTATAACTGAAATTTTCGAGGACAATTAGATAGATAGATAGATAGATAAATACTTTATTGCACACATGAAAGAAAAAGAATACAGAGTAAAATTAACTATAACTAGATATGCAAAGGCGGCCTTATTGCTTACTGAGCAATCTCTACCAGGAAACCTTTGGTGAGAGGATTGAACGAGATGTGTAGGGTAGTGTGGCACAATAGAATACACGTTATTATTATTAGTTGAGTAAATAATATAAACATACTAGACACAATATATATTTATACATTACATATAATTAAAATAAGTAAATATAGATAACAATATAATATATTATACATAAACATAAATAAATAGTACATACATAATGCATACATAATTTACACATACCTATTATATAAATAATATTACATAAGCATAGTAATGAATTACGATAGAAATAATATAATTAAGTTATTATGGCACAACTTGGTTAAGAAATATTCTTTGAGACTTTTTTTTTAAAATAGTTAAGGATTTGGAGTCTCTAATATTTTTGGGTAGAGAATTCCATAACTGCACAGCATACACCGTGTAAGATTTGCTGTAAAATTTTTTACGATGGCTAGGAGTTTTGAGTTTATTATCCATGGTAGAACGCAGCTGCATATGGCGATCAACAGCACCGAGAAAGTTGAAACGTTCTTTAAGATAGCTGGGAGTATGAGGAGCATAGAGAAAAGTAAAGAAAGAACATGAAATTTTCGTCGCAACCTAATTGGAAGCCACTTGAGACGAGCACGATACGCACTTACATGATCAAATTTCCTCAATCCATAGATGAATCGAATACACATGTTCTGTAAGCGCTCAAGCTTGTTTAGTAACTCCTCAGTGAGATCCGTGTAACTGCTATCGGCATAGTCCAGTATATGTAAAAGGAGTGTTTCAGCTAAGGATATCTTAGTTTTGACTGGAAGGAGATTCTTCCAGCGTTTTAGAGAACCGATAGCAGCAAAGAGACGTCGGCTGACGTGGTTAACTTGCGGTACCCAGGAGAAGGAGAAGTCAATAATCAAGCCGAGGTTTTTAACAGTGTCACTAAAGGGCAAGATCGTCTTATCCAGCACAATTGGTTCTATGAAGTTAACATCAACCTTACGGGTTTGTGCTGGGTTGCCGATAATGATAACCTGTGATTTACTAGCGTTAATATTGAGGCCATACGACTTACTCCAAGAGCTTACTTTACATAAATCTGAATTAATTTTACTTATTCCAGCTGTAATTGTTCTGCAGGTACAGAAGTATATATTTGCAGATCATCGGCGTAAAGGTGGGAAGGGAGAGGAGAGGAAATTGGAAATTGTATTAATAAAAATAGCGAAGAGTAAAGGTGACAGGACACCCCCTTGTGGAACGCCAGCCTGAACATAAGAAAAGGAAGAGGACTCATTGTTAACACGGACACATTGCCCACGATTCCATAAGTATGAACGAAACCAGCTGACTACTTCCTGCGATATATTATTAGACTTCAGAATGGCTAACATTAAATCAAAGTCAAAAGTGTTGAAAGCGTTACTGAAGTCCAACAGAACAATAATTGTAACGAGCTGGTTATCAAGCCCATATCGAATGTCGTCGCAGATCTTTGTGAGTGCGGTGACAGTGCTGTGTCCTGGTCGAAAACCTGACTGAAGAGGATTAAGGAGGTTATTATAAGATAGGTAGATACGAAGTTGAGAGGAGACTATTCGTTCAGCGACTTTGGATAAAAAGGGTAAGATGGAAATAGGTCGAAAGTGAGAAAATGACGAAGGAATAGCAGTTTTAGGGTCGGGTATAACAAATGCTGAGCGCCACACATTAGGAAAGGTACTAGTTGACAAGGAGTAATTAAAAATATGACAAATAATTGGGGTCACTCTTTCTGGGGACAATTATTCTGATTTGATTTATAAATTGTACTAATGATAGAATCATCAAAAACAATATAGATATTAGATTAAAATTAATTACTTACTGTTTATTTTTAAGATAAATGTAGGTAAAGACACTAAAAACTTACAAGGTATAATTTGCTGGCGGATAAGCTTCATTCTCAATTGTTACTAATGTGGCTTTTGATTGCTTTGTCTCTATTGGATTTTTCAGATTACCCATTGTTATATTTATGAATCCTGTTTCGCCTAAAATATACAAGTGAATAATTAAAATTATTAATAAATACGACTGCTCTGTCGTAGCCTATGTCACCCGGAATAAGCTAGGGATTCTAACGATACCTCATTTTATCAAAATCGGTTCAGACGCATAGAAGTTATGGTAGAATATACAAACTCACATACATACATACATACATACATACATACATACATACATGAACCCTGAAAACAATATACTCTTTTTTTCAGACAGACGGTAATTAGATTTACTGTTTATCAATTGATTGAATGATTTAACATTCACGTATTTATCCATTGCATTGATATTACATATTTCATTATACATATTTTAAAATTGAATATTATTACCATTCTATATTAAATCACATTACAGACATATTATATTTATTTAGTCCTTATTATATTTTAAACATAATCAAAAAAACTGCATCTAGTCAAAGCATTGGTGACATAATTGACGTAAACGTGATCATAACGTTAACGATCTGTTTCATACATAGTCCAGGAAACGGGGCGGTCTGTTGTATAGAGACCCCCACATTGAATCCTCAGTCGATGAAACTTGGCAGGGTTGTAGTATTTAATGATCCAAAACTTACACAAAAATATCCACCAAAAAAAACATCCGGAAGTTAGGTATTTATGCCTAAAACTTAATATTTATGATTGAAAATTGTATAGATTTCTTTCTAAAATAATAGTAGATAGTATATTTACACTCAAAACTAAAATATTAAACGAAATAATCATGAAGAACATCGATATTTAACCGATTTAATTATCAAAGATGTGTTTACGCGATAATCTACCTTCCTGCTTTAACAATTAGGTATAGCATAAAGACCCTTACTTTCTTAATGATTTTCGTTTGGATATTTATAATATACGTTTAACTCATGATACTTTAACATACTGTAAAGTTTCGTCGCCTGAGGAATTATTGTTGGGGTCGACTAGCTTTATTGCCTAGACTAACATATATTTTGTGGTTTTTAGCACGTTGGTGTCCGTCATCACTTACCTTTGAATATTTTTCTAGTGGTTTTATGTTCATGACCTACAGTACTAGATGTACAAGTATAGTCCCCATCATTTTCAGCATTAGCATTAATTATCGTTATGCTTTTATACAAAATTCCTGAAGATGTCAATGTGTCTTCATTTGTTTCAATAACAACATCACTCTGCAAAGAAAACAATAATTCTTCAACACGTTGACATTAAATATGTATAATGTATGTGTGTATGTATTATAGTAAAAATTATCCATTGAAAAATATAAAATTTAATGCAAATATTAAGATAAACCTTTAACCTGTTTGAACTGTCGTGGATAACTCCAATTCAATAGAACCGGATTCAACAGATCATAGTAAACCGTGCAGTTAAGCCAAAACGTTTCGCCTTTCAGAAAAAACTTCGATTGGCTTGCAACGTTAGGTATCGGAGTTTCAGTCATATATACTAAAAAGGAAAAAAAAAACATTCAAAACGTTAAGCAATTTTATATAACATTTTCAATAGAAACTCCTAAGAACTATAAACTTTATCTATACTTATAAAGTATAGATATTAATTAGGTACTTATATTTTTCTTATAATAATAATTAAAAATCTTAAAATGAATCACGGCACGATTACAAGAATGGACCATAATTATAATATGGCTTTTTTACAATATTTGCACATTACAAAACAAAATAAATATGTAATTTTAAAAACTTCACTTCCAATGTTTGTAGAGTAGGAGGTATGTTCATAGGATGAACTTAAAAGTTAAAAGCTTTGAGCTGATTAAAGTTCATAGTATGTAATCGTAAAATAAAAATTACGCAATTTATTTTCTATAAATGAGATTAGTACCTACATTTAGTAATTGTTTTCAATTTATATTTTATTAATAATGATAATATTATTATTACAAAACTACATACCGTGCAGTAATTCATAAAAGTAAAATAATAATAAAAATTGTAAAAAATGACTAAAACAACAACCACGAAAAATATAAAATACATACTAAAGGGTCCCGTACAAATATTTATTATTTTCATATTATTACAATAAAATAATATTCGAGGTAATACCAAAATAAATAGTCAGTAACTAAAGTAACAAACAAACACAGTAACTAAGAAGTTGCAATGACAAAAATAAACATACTATCGATAAAAGAAAAGTAGCATTTTAAGAAGCAATGGCACCTAGACAGTTACTTTTTTGTTTATACAAAAGTAATAATCCAAGAAATCATAAATCAATGGCAAAGTTTTAACATTGGTCTCCACTGTGCTAGGAGTGTAGCGGAGATCAATCCTAAATCTATATACGAGCAAGACATCCTGAATGAAGCACGGTACGGAACCCCTGACAAAATTTAAAATAGTAAATTATGACAAAAATAACCCATTCCGCACTGGAATCTACCTGATATATATAATATACATAATATTTTAACGTTAAAATAGCAATTGCAATAATTTAAACATCATTAATATTACCTACTTGAATAGCATCTTATGTGTCACGAATTTTTGCAACAACGAGTCGCCGCGTTTGCTCGACACGTATTCAGATAAACAATACTACTATGAATGGAATCCATTCTTATTTTTAGTCGGATCCATGTTGTTCTGCTATTTTTAATTATTATCATCAGTGCGAAACGGATCATAAAACAATATTTTCATGTTCAAAATAATTCAATTGAATATAAATAATTATAATATCTACAATATTAATAAAAAGGTATTAGTACATTGTTAGTAAATAAATCATACACTATATAACGTGAATGTGCATACAAAGATCACGCAGAGCAACACACCAAGTGAGAAGAAAAGGTAGATAATACAAGCAGCAAGCCCAAAAACGTGATAGATTAATTATTTGAATACCGAATGAAACCATCACACCACGCTACCTCGTTATGTGACATCAAAATTGCAGCACTATCTACTTACTAGTTATGTCCTTCACACTATAATTATGTCCTCGATATCCATGGCATCTGTATAAGCGTAGCTTACGCAGTGTCACTAAAAATCCAATCTTTGAAGAGTACTCTATATATTCTGCTGTCTTGTTGTTACTCTGCAGCCATTATCGTATTACCAAATAAATAATGTCTTGTTAGTACGAATATTATAAATACCTCCTTATCGTGTTTTTCAATTCTATATTATTGTTATTTTTTGTGTATGATTAATATGCATATATATTATAATATTTAACATTAAAAAAAATATCAAAAATAGTAAAACTGAAAATCACTGCATACTACATTCACCACAAAATAATTAAGTAAAAATGATCCAGGCGAATTAATTTATTGTTTTCTAAAAGAGAACATTATTCTATCAGTGTATATTTGTGGTGAACATAATACATGAAGATAAATTGACTCATCATCGTGAACACCTACGTTTTTGTACATAAACGTCGATCGTATTATTTTTGTTTTGTCTCACAAAGTTACAGACGAAACCTGTTATTGGTACATCCAAGAGAGCATCGCTACTGAAGGTGAACCCAATTTTAGGACTATAATAGTATTGGTAATCACTGTCTGGAAAGTCCTGAATATTAAGAATGCTGTTATCAAATTATCTAAAGCAATTATTTATAATATGACGGCATCTTCATGCTTTAGTGACTTTCTTGCAGCATCAAGCATTAGTATTACTTTGTAAGCTCTCAATAATACAATGCTAATATGCTCATGCAAATTACTTTTGATAATTAATCATTTTGAATTAATGCCGATATAATGAAACACTGTTTTATTTACAGTTAGCATGACCCTATTTGATATTAATCATATTTATTGTAATAGATAAGTTAAAATAAATTATTATGAATCATGCATATTATAGTATACTAATAGCAATTTCGCATTTTCCTTTTATTTAGTTTTCTATTGCACTTAATTAAAATAAGCGAACTTTTTTTTTACTTTAAAAATTGTCGGTGATAGGAATTGTTTGAGTGTTTAAGTAACATTTATACTTTTATACATACCCCTAACAAAGTAACGTTTACATCTGGTGTCGTAGGTCTACATTCAATTACGACCGTCGCCCCAGTTGTGGCCATGACAATTTCTCTCATAGGTGCAAATAATTTATCCGTATCTATAAGTTACACACACAATATCAATGGAGCTAATGGTTCAATATCTAACAATATTAACTCATATACGCTTCTATATCTCACCATCAACGTAGATGTAAATATAGGAAACATGTTCAGTGTTGTTAGGTTCTTTTTGTGGGTTACTCAGAATGATACTTTCATTGACACTACTATCAAAACAAGCGTAGTATCCGATTGCATACCTATCCACATTGTATAAATTAAGCGCTGTTTCAAATTCGTTTAATATGTTATCATCTGAACTTGTAACGTTTCTTTGTTCCTTATAGAAAGGTCCTACATTGTGTTCTGAAATGTCTTGTTGTTTTATTTGAACCGGCTTTCTTGACTTACAAAATATTGTAAAGTTTTGCCCACTCCTTAGAATAACTTCGCTTTTAGTTGGTATAATAACTGGGCCATTTATTTCTTTATCTGAAACCAATCAAGAACCTTAGGTATATGATATCGGCTTAACTTTAAAGACTCTATGATGTACAAACTACACAATAATTGGGAATGCCTTTTTAAAACATGCAATATTAACCAGTATCATTTTCATAATAATATGTCATGTTCCATTTAACGAGTTCTTGACTGATTAGTTTACAAACTCATAACCAGTAATGACAGTGTTTTCACTCAATAATTCGACCACACCTACGTCTCTTAAATGAAAAGAAAATGAACCTTCCACGGAAAATTTCCCGCAGTTAATTTGTCAACGTTCATGTAACGTCATCTATACCAAGTAGTTAATCATGTAGGGAAGACAAACATTGTCTATATAACCTTGACAAGAGTCAGTCTAGTGTTCCAACCTTCAAAGTTCAATCGATGGGGTCGATAACTATATAATGGTACCTACCAATAGGCAGTTACCTAAATATCATTTAGCAGATGAGAAATGTAACAGACTAGCAGACGAGCTTATCATGCTAATGGTAAATGTAATGTGAGACTTGTACTGTGACCAAGTTCGCATCGAAAACAGTATTAATTAGTTGTCGCTCGGGTGTGACGAAGGTGTGGATGAATCATTGGTAAAATTAATCCTAGCACTAGATGGAAAATAAATTACTCCGACGATCACTGAAAAGAACTGATCAAGTCATCATACTAATTACTAATATTAAAAATCATACTATTTATATTATAAATGCGAAAATGTGTCTGTTAGTTGGTTTGTTCTTCAATCACGCCGCAACTTTAAGCTGTCAGCTGTCAAATGATTACGATTTGCTGAGATAATTGGGCCACTCAACTGATCTGTATAGATTATCCATACTATGACAGTAAATATGTAATGTACATGAATCGTGAACTAGGCTCGTATTTAGTAGAAGAGATGAGCAAAAAAATTTTATTTTCATCCCACCATCTCGGAATAGTTATTTGCGTTATATGGGGCCAAAGAAAATTTTTGTTCCCCGAGGGCGCTATTTTGAATTCAGAGCGAAGTGAAGGATTTTTACTCTTCGATATCTGAATGCAAAAGCCGTTATTATCCTCTTGAGGATAAAGTAAATTGAATTTAAAACATCGTGTGCACGTTAGTAAATATCACTCGTCTATGAAGTTTGTGGATTCAAAACATCATTAAAACCTATTTACTTCTACCTCTATGGCGTCGAATTCCTTGCTGAGGTGGGATGAAAAGTTACGTGTTGCACTCGAGTGAAAAGGTTTTTCACCTCGTGCTCTTTTGATTCCCTCGCTCACGCTCAGGATTCTAATTTTTGAATCACGAGCGCAAGAATCCTTCGCTTGCTCGGTCATCAAAATTGAGCACGCGGTTAAAAAACAACTTTTCACTCTTGTTTAACAAACAACTATTAAGTACCTAGTTATTACAGTAATACTGACGTCTGGGTTTAATAAATTAGCAAGAAGTGAATAAACATTTCTCCTATACTAACTCCGGATGCGCCCGTTAAGATATCAGAATGTTCATCCTGCTAATAAAAATGTTGTAGAATGAAACGCTTCCTTAGCTGTTAATGCCTACAACTACTCTATACCTAAAACTCTAGCCTGACACACATAAGAGAACCATTTGGAATTTAATCTATATATATAAAATTCAAAGTCCTGACTGACTGACTGACTGACTTATATGTATATCAACACACAGCCTAAACCGCTAGGGTTAGAGACTTGAAATTTTGACAGTGGCTTCCTTTTATGATGTAGGCGCTCACTAAAAAAGGACTTTTCAAAATTCAACCCCTAAGTGGGTGAAATAGGGGTTGAAAGTTAGCATGAAAGTCCGTCATTTCTCAAGTTATATCCATGATGTATGAGCTTGATAAATGAGCTAACGGTAAAAAATAAAGAAATACGTGTTTCACAGTTTTTGAAAATTCTACTCCCGAAGGGGTGAAATAGGGGATGAAAGTTTATATGAAAGCCATTCATTTCTCAAGATATTTCTCAAGTTTTATCAACGAAACTTGGTAGTTTGGCTTTAAGTAATATATAAAAAAGTACGTATGGCACAGTTTTTCAAAATTCCACCCCCAAAGGGGTAAAATAGGGGTTGAAAATTTGTATGAAAGTCCTTCATTTCTCAAGTTATAGCCATAAAACTTAGCATTTGGGCTTTTAGTTAGATATGCAGAAGTACAGTTTCACCATTTTTGAAATTCGATCCACTAAGAGGTGAAATAGGGGATGAATATCCTTCATTCATCAAGATATTTTTCAAATTATAACAACAAAATTTGGTATTATAATAAAATAAAATAAAGAAGTACGTGTGTCACAGTTTTTCCAGATTCCACCCCCAAACGAGTAAAATAGGGGTTGAAGATTGGTGTAAAAGGCCGGCGTTTTTCAAGTTATAGCCATGAAACTTGACGTTTGGGCAACGGGGTTTAAATTATGAAATTAATTTACAGTTTTTGAAAATTTCCCAAAGGACGTTAAATAGTCCTTAAATCACGCTGCAACAGAGCAAAGGATCGACGTGTTTTTTGCATGGGTTCTTTTTATCCCGGAAAATTAAGGAATGACTGTGGGAGTTAAAAAACTTATGCCACGCAAACGAAGTCACGGGCGTCCGCTAGTGTAATATAAGATAATATTATATAATTATCACAAATACTATATACAAGTTGTCATTAACGCTGAGTTATTCGAAACAAATCCATAAATTTAAGAAAATATTAAATTATTTTTATTACAAGAAAATAGAAATGTAAGGGAGTCTCGGGATTAAACTAGCTTAAATATTTACATTTATTTCTAACGACTCAGCGTAGTTTTTCTAATTTTGCATTAAAATACATTATTACATGTGATGTAATAATGTATTAATATCAACAACCTATCTTCATGTAGTAATATACATATAGTAATATACTTTCGGTCATGTAGTACCTAATATAAGCAACCTATCTTATTGATAGCATGAGTCGACGCAGTTTAATTCTCCATCAAGAGGGCAACTTGGGCCAAGAGCCAAGGGCCCTTAGCTTTTAAAAAAAGGCCAAGTGCGAGTCAGACCCGCCCACAGAGGTTTCCGTAGCTTGGAAGGAAACTATAAATACTTATTTAGTTAAATAAAATTAACGGCTTTAAATAAATCCTTTTTGGATGCGGAAGGACGTGGGAACTCACCGCAATATTATCCCAAGAAAACTCCTACCATTATTTTATTAATGGGTCACGACCCTCAGTAATGAGGAATACGACGCAGAGAGATAAACAAAGCCTTTTTAGTAGGACCGCAAAACTAAGTTTGTTTGATGATTTCCCAAAATCTATTAGATTTAGGTACTTAGTTAAGTAGAGTGTTCGTTTTATTGTTCCTACAACGTTAAATATCAAAGTTCTATATATTAGATCAGAGATGCACAGACCGCGGCCCGCGGGCCGCATGCGGCCCGCCGGTCGAATACTGGTGGCCCGCCGACAGCAAAAATAATACTCTCGTACATTCGAAAAATATTGAATTCTATTCCAGAATAAAACCAAAAAAAATATGTTCGAAAAGTAATTTGAATCTCGCGCGCGCGCTCTTAAGTGCGCTTATCGGTGCGCCGTGCATGCGTCGGTAACAGCGGTCGGTAATGTTCGTGCTGATCTCGGTTAAATTCGTTTTCTTGAGGAAGCGCCGCGGCCGGCGCGGCGGCGCGTTATCCGCGGGTTATATTGTTAGAGCAAGCGAGATAGCAATAGTCCCGAATTCCCGATTGCTCGCGTAGGTAGATACACGAAGCTTCCAGAGTCGGTTTCGAGATTTCTCCAGACAGTTTTCGACTCTATACGCGCGGTATAAAAGCCACGCTAACCGCAGCGACCGACAGTTCGGTTTTAATTTGAGTGAAGTGTCAATAGTTCTAGTGTAGATTTTAACTCGACTAGCCGGTGTATAATTGTGTTGTGAAATCGTAAGTAAAACTCTGTTTTTAATAAGTGTTTCCCTACCTATTTAATCAATTATTTTTGGTAATTTAAAAAAGGATGGGTAATTTAAGTAGGTACTGTAATTGTTTTTAGGTGCCTTGTTAATCCTAGCCAGGATTAGAACGCAACATGGACAAGCCAGGACCTAGTAATAAACGTAAGGTTAAAGATGAAAATCGGCAGTTTCAAGAAATTTGGACCGAGAAATACTTTTTTGTATGGTCACATAACAAAGTCGTTTGTTTAATTTGCAAAAATTCTGTTGCGATTGCAAAGGAATATAATGTTAAAAGGCACTATGAAACGCAGCATCCTACTTTTACCAAGTTTACAGGCGAATTAAGAAAGCAAAAAATGTTGTCTTTAAAACGGGAACTTATTGGTCAGCAAGCTATGTTTACAAAACCTATTCAAGATTCAGAAACAGCTACAGAAGTTAGTTATGAAATTTCTCGAATGATAGCAAAGCGAAGTCGCCCCTTCAATGATGGGGATTTTGTAAAAGAATGCATAGAAATTGCCGCTAAGAAAATGTGCCCAGAAGCAGCAAAAAAGTTTGAGAAAATTCAACTGAATCGTATGACTATCCAAAGACGAATTATGTCTTTGTCAGGTAATATTGCGGAACAATTAAATGAAAAAACTAATATCATTGAATTTTTTTCATTAGCACTCGACGAATCCACTGATATTAGTTCCACAGCTCAACTTCTCATATTCATACGAGGTGTTACTCAAGATTTTGAAGTCTTAGAAGAGTTATTAGGAATGTGTTCATTGAAAGGTCAAACCAGAGGAGTTGATATACTCAATGTACTTTTGGATGAGTGTTCAAAAACTAATTTGGACTTATCAAAATTATCGGGAGTTGCGACTGACGGTGCTCCTTCGATGATTGGTGTCAATTCTGGGCTAGTTACTTTGCTGAAAAAGCATCTGCAAGAAAAAAACATAAACGCTGAAGATCTCATGCAGTTTCACTGCATTATACACCAAGAAGCCCTCTGTTCTAAAAAAATTGAATTTCAAAATGTCATGAAAGTGGTAGTTTCGACTGTAAATTTCATAAAATCACGAGGACTCAATCACAGGCAATTCAAACAATTCCTTGATGACATCGAAAGCGAATATGGAGATTTACTGTATTATACAGAAGTAAGGTGGCTAAGTCGTGGATTGACACTGGAACGATTTCTAAATTTAATAGAAGAAATTGGAATATTTCTGGCGGACAAGCAAAGGGATGTCCCGGAACTTAAAAATCCTGATTGGTTGTGTGATTTGGCTTTTTTAGTTGACATTACAAATCATTTGAATGTCTTGAACACACGGCTTCAAGGCAAAAATCAACTGATATCCCAGCTCTACGCTCATGTATCATCCTTTCAATGCAAGCTGACACTTTTCAGATCGCAATTGAATTCTGGAAATTACAATCATTTTCCGAATTATAAGAAAATGGCTGAAAAATTCAACAAAACTGCGATTAATTTCAGTTATGTAGAAAAGCTAGATATTTTGATTCAATCTTTTCAAGACAGATTTTCGGAGTTTAAAAAATTGAAACCTCTGTTGGACATATTCAGCAATCCTTTCACGATTTCAGTTGAAAATGCGCCAGAGTCAATGCAGTTAGAAATTATCGACATTCAAAACGACCAAGATTTACGCAACAAATTCAACGAAGGAGACTTGCTGAACTTTTACCGCTGCATTGATAAAAATACGTACAAAGAGTTGCGTATAAACGCTCTGAATTGTGCCAGCTTATTTGGTTCTACCTATATATATGAACAAACCTTTTCAATACTAAATAATAATAAAACAAAAAATCGAAACCGCCTTGCAAATGAAAGTTTGGAAGCAGTTTTACGTGTTGCTACAAGTAAATTTGAGCCAAATATAAAAAAGATTGTAAGCACTATGCAGTGCCACGCTTCAAATTAATAAATTCTTTTTCAATTTTAATACATATTTATCAATTCTTTATTGTCTTTAATTACCTATACTTCTGGCGGCCCGCCATCAGTTCATAATTTGCCCGAGTGGCCCCTAGTCTTAATAAGTCTGTGCATCCCTGTATTAGATAGATAGGGAATTTTAAGGCGGGCTACATGATCAAGTGGAGTATCATATTATGATATGGGATAATTTTTTTTATTTTGAGATATTTAAAGTTAAGTTTTTAGAAAACAACAATAAACCTTTACAAACATAATTATCTACGCTTCATTTTGCGGTCACAATTTAAAGTGTTTTTAATAACCATTTATGTTTCCAGTTTCCAGTTCCACGCTACGGAATTACGGCTCCCTTGGTGGGTGAGCCTGACTCGCACTTAACCGGTTTGTAAAGTTAAAGTAAGTAAAAGATTATTCCTACAGATATATCAGTGATGTACGGTCATGTACCTACTTCAAATTTGTCTTTACTTCATCAGTTAAATTTGCTCGGATATTGAAAAACATACCCTTAATATTTAAACTAAAAGGACTGGTTATTTTCTATTTGTAATTTAAGTACATACCTAATTAAGAATTGGAAAACGTTACAAAATCGTATACAAATACATGCAAATGACCTTCAAACGGTCACCGCTTCGGCATCAGTAGGTACTTAAGTAGCAAAAACAGAACAAGAGTTGTAGGTGGAATTGTACATTATTTATGTAGGTACGCCACGATGAAAAATAATCATGCCGTTGTTAAACATTTGGTACAAGTTATTGCGTCTGAACACGCGGCATCACGCATCACACGAATATACACAAATTTTATATGCAGTAAATATAATATATAAGTAGTAAGTACTACTATCAAAATATCGAATAGCTTATTGTGGACGATTTTGTAAAATTTAAATTTACACTTTTGCATTAATTTAATTGTCATTAATATGTATCTATTCATGTATTATTTTCATAACTTTAGAAAATAATATCCTCCTGATCTAATTTCGACCACATCGGCCTATCTCCACAGAGTTTAATATGAAGAGAAAAATCCTAGGTAGTGTGAGTTATTAATTTATTAGAATTAAAAAAATGATTAGATTAGAGTTAGCATTATTACTATTTGTCATTATATCTCATGAAACAGAAATTATAATATCTGTCAATTTGACCCGTTTCATGTCATTCAATTTAATCTGCGAATACGGACGCCATATTGAAAATAGTTAGTACAAATACGAGTGTTTTGACTATGGTAATTCAGTCTCCTGCCGGTAGGCTCAGCGATTATTGAATAGTTTTGTGTTTAGATAGCAATTTGATTTAGAGCTTATAACGATAGCATTCGTGGCCGGATCAAATGAATATTGTCTTTAAGTTTAGCCAACTTTTATCTAACTACATTAAATCTCTCGTGGAACCTCTACACGTTTAACCATTTACTCATGCAAGTTTCAAATGAGAGGACAAATATATTAAAATTGTAGTTAATAGGTACCTACTTCTGGATTATTGCTTACTAGATCATATTTTTAAGAATAGATGTATTTCATGAATTAAGTCGAAAAGCGTACGTGATTCACTTGAGCTACTTGTCAATATCTTCTCTAAATTGTTTCTAGAAAAGACATAATTTGAATCGATCTCTTAAATTATATTAGTCATTATTTTAGCTATGCAATTTTCAACCGTTTAATTCCTTTGAATATTAGATTCACGTAGTTATTTAGAGAAACCAATAATAGGTATGTTCGAAAGATTTTAAGGTATCGTTAAAGTAAGAATCTACGTTAATTAACCAATCGGGAAAACCATTAAATACCAACTAGGTACAATTAGATATCATCACAATACTTTTAAATACAATCTGTAACACAGTGAATTTTGGTAATTGATGTATATGTCACCGTAAGATTGTAAAAACCGTAAGATTGTAATCTAACGCTTTTTTTCCGATAGATTGTAAACTGTCGAAAGATTGTGAACCGTTCAATGTTTTATGTGTCAATTTTTGTAATATTCATTGTTTTTACGTTTTCTCGTCTCTTTCTTGTAGGTTAGGTTAGGGTTCGACATAAATAAACAAGTAGTGCCGCAGGCCGGGCACTTAGGTTTTATCGGGTTAATGAACCTAACAGATTACAATCTACCGAAGAATAATCCGTTATATTGTAATCATTCGACAGTTTACAATCTTACGGTGACAGATACACTGCTTTTAAAAAACCTCTTTTACGCTACACAGGGTCTTAAGCAAGAGCAGAGAAATTATTTTCTACTTCTCACTATATATCGCAAATTTTTACCCACAATTTGCACATGCAGTGTTCAATTTATGTGTCACTGCAAGACAAATAAAAAATATAAGAATACCTAATTTAAAAAATATTATTTGATGTTATTCTTATTTTTGTTAATAATAAAGTGAGCTACTCCATACTTTATCACCAAAATTTAAAAGATTATTTCTATCATGAAATGTATGTTCCACACAAACTAAAATACAATCGATAGATATTAGATACAGTTACTTATTCCCAGATAGCAGATCTCTAATCGGCAAATTACCTACTGAGATTTTGCAAATAGTAAAATAAACGAGATACCCCGATGAATCACCCAGGCGCCGTGAACGGAGTATGTGAAACCATTGAGAAAAATCAGTCTCAGACGCTTACGAATACCATGACTCAACTTCAATAAATCTTTGAAATACGATTATTAACATAAGGGTTCCAATGTCAATAATCATGTACCTTTTTGCTTCGTACTGCACTTATAACATACTATAGATACCGGGTATTTTTCTAAGTAGTTAAAGCGAAAGTAGGTGAAAGAGCTGCAGGAATTTGGTCTCAGGAACCTCGTCGTAGATTTTATGTAAAATAAAAACGATACATTTGTGATTCTGATTATTTAGTGGAAATTGGGTGCACGTATGTTAATAAATGCTGTAAAGTAAACTAGCCTCTGAACTAAAAATAATCAATATTGGATAGAATCAGGCGTTACTTTGCTGAAGTGCATGATTATTGTCGTTTTTGTTAGCAAGAAAATAATACAATTATTAGTTTGCTATAATCCGGCAACAGAAAAAATTCTGTATGGTCAAGCATGCAGTTATAAGCGAAGCACCGTTTACCTTCCAAACCAAGCAAGAAAGCTAAGTTCCCAAGCAAGCAATGCCACCACCACTCACATGCACCACCATACAACTGACTAGACAATCTTGCATTGCAAACTCGACTGTCGACATCTCCTGAATATGAATGAATGAATGAATGAAATATTCTTTATTGTACACCAAATAAAAAATACATTTAAAAAATAACAAATGGCGGCCTTATCGCTTTGAAGCGATCTCTTCCAGGCAACCACGCTTTATAGGAATTAAGCCTAGTGAGTCGAGGATGTACGTAGATAATATGCTCCGGTGTCGGGGCGAAACGTGCGTCGAGAATAGTATCAAAGTCTTGTGTGGTGGTGCATGTGAGTGGTGGTGGCATTGCTTGCTTGGGAACTTAGCTTTCTTGCTTGTTTGGGAAGTTAAACGGTGCTTCGCTTGTAACTGCATGCTTGACCATACAGATTTTTTTCTGTTGGCGGATTATAGCAAAATAATTGTATTCTTTTCTTGCTAATAAAAGTAATGAGTCAGAATTACAATTTTCCAGATGAATAAATGATTAACTAATTCCTAACAGAAAAATCTATAGCTGCTGTTATTTTATCATCATCGATCGTTCAGTGGCGTAGCTTTGTTTGTGCGAATAACGCTAAGATTTTCAAAATTCTGCATATTGTGTCTCACTGACCGCTACCAAAAAACAAACTTGTAAAAAGTTCCATAAAACAAAAAAAAACAAATCTAGGAATTTTAACTAAGTAAGTAAATAATATTATGTATCTCGTAACGGATTATTCTGATAATCATACTAATTTTGAAAACAATGAGTTATGTTTGCTTCTATAACTTTAGGGCAGTTGAATCATCTTATCAGTTGAAATTAGAACGTAAACAAAATTAATAATTTTGGCCGAAAATATAACCGCATGACAGTTTCGATAGATCTGATAATGATAAATTGATAACAAAAGACTCTTGAAATAGCTTCTATTATTACAATTCATACTAAAATGTTAGTAAGAACTTAAGAAGTACTAAAAGACGTAGGTATCTAAGTTATTTTGATTCTTGAGGGACAAATTAAAAGGGAGGGCCTAGCTCGATTGCGATTGTTGAGCGACGTTGACCCAAGTCGGTAACTGGATGGGTGACCGAATTTGGACGTTCAAATTTGGCCTTTTCGTTTCCTCCGTGTCTCGGAGAGTACGTTAAGCCGTTGGTCCTGGTTATTATCACTAACATCTGATAATAATCGTTACAAAAACCTAAGAGATTAAAATATACTCTTAGTCGAGTCGTATGTGGAAGGACGTGGGAAGTGGGAACTGGGAACCCACCTCATTATTATCCCAAGAAAATTCCAACCATTATTGATTAATGGGAAGGGGTCACAACCCTCAGTAATGAGGAATACGACGGAGAGAGAGAGAGAATATTCTTGAAAATGGGGTAATGGTTTCGATTGCAAATATTAGTTACATTTCTTTAGCTTTTGTTACCTGTGCACATATTGGCACATATTGTTAAGACACGTTTGCATATAATATAGCATAATTGATTAATTTACCCACATAGCTTTCTGCATATCTATGTTTATCCTGGTTAGCAAAGCGGGAATACCGCTGGCATCCCACACAAGATCTTATACCTATGTACATTGTTAAATACATACATTGTTCATATCAACTATACAACAAGCATTAGGAAAAATTAGTTTGCAAATTCATCGTCATTTCAACTAAACTAAGTATACGATATTGCGGCAATCGCACAAATCGCATTCATTAAACTACTTATTCTTTATTAGTATAAATAGTCAAAGCCGTTTCAATTTAAACAGGGTCGATTTTTATAACATTTCAATTATAACATAAACTTAAAATTACAGTAACATTAGGAAATTTAACGACGACCTTGAGTACAACACTTTGAGCAAACTTTTAACTTTTAAACTAAGTAATCTATACTTCTATACTAATACTAGCTGATGCCCGCGACTTCGTACGCGTGGATCGAGGTTTTGTGGTTCCCGCGGGAACTCTAATTTTCCGGGTTTAAAAGTAGCCTATAGTGCTATTCCAGAATATAATCTATCTCTGTGCCAAATTTCAGCCAGATCCGTTAAACTGTTGGGGCGTGATTGAGAAAAAAACATCCATACATCCATCCATCCATACATCCATCCATACATCCATCCAAACCTTCGCATTTATAATATTAAGTAAGAAGTAAGATAAGATGTTACCATAAACTTAAAATTACATTAATATTAGGAAATTTATCGACGACTTTGAGTGCAACACTTTGAGCAAACTTTTAACTTTTAAACTAAGTAATCTATATACTTCTATACTCAATATTATAAATGCGAAAATTTGGATGGATGGATGGATGTATGAATGTTTGTTACTCAATCACGCGAGAACGTCTGAATGGATTTGGATGAAATTTGGCACAGAGATAGATTACAGTCTGCAAAAACACATGGGCTACTTTTGATCCCGGAAATTTAAAGAGTTAGGAAACCAAAAAAAAAAAAAACCAATCCACGCGGACCAAGTCTCGGGCATTAGCAAATATAATATGAATAATTAAGCCTTTGATCTCTTGACTCTTTGAAAATAAGTTTTATACAATAGAAATGACTGATGAGTAATTTTGTATTTTTCTCGTATTGTGTTTCGAAGAGCGTAGGTAGTTCCTACCCCACAACTTTATTCTCCTCTAATGGATTTGGATAATATTTTTTCAACAGATGATTGTTATCTAATGACCATACAATTTTGCTTAAACTTTTTAGGGTTCCGTATGTCGAGAGGAAAAAAGGATCACTTCGTTGTCCGTCTGTCCGTCTGTCTGTCTGTATGTCAACCACCTTTTTCTCAGAGACACGTGGACGTATTCAGTTGAAATTAATATCAAATGCTTAGATCTAGTCTCTTGGAGCTGTAAAAAAATCAAGCTTCTGAGTCAACGTAATCAAAAGATACGGCCGTTTATTTTGACACTTGCCAATAAATTAAAACCTTTAGGGTACTTCTCGTTGACCAAGAATCATGAAATTTAGCAAGAAACAAGATCTCACAGCACAAGTAAAGGAAAAAATTCCGAAAATCGTTAAATTGGGTTCCGTACCTACACATAGGGTGTCGAAATTGTTGACAGGCGCAGTTTAGCGCCATAGGCTAGTTATTTCACAGCTGATTACGTGTTGTTATGACATCTTTCTTGTTAATTACTAAAATAATTTATATTGTGTGGTGGAGTGGTACGGAACCCTTTGAGCGCGAGTCTGACTCGCACTTAACCGTTTTTTTAGAATTCAGTCATCTCCATCAGATTTCAGCTATACGATTTTATCATTGTATTATTCAAAGTTTCATTTAAAACTACTTATTATAATTTAGATGTTGCCAGTTTAATTTTAATGTTTCTAATGTTACGTTTTTTGAACGTTTAATATAACTACCTTATTATACCTTTTATTTAGTTTTGAAATGGCTTTGAAATCTATACAGATAAAGTGATACGGAACCAAGTGCAGCATTACGAAGGGTTAAAATTTAGTTCATTTGCAGAAGTCAGTTATTTGTAATTCTGCAGAAAGAGAAGAGTATTAACAGTTAATGCACTAGAAAAAATATAAAAAGATTCAAACCTGCTAGTATTTGAGAACATATTATTATACATCCAACGGCTACTGTTAAAAGTGGCCGAGTCGTTCTGCTACTCATTGTGACGGGTTTTTTAAATAACAAAAAATAATTATTCAATTAAAAGTAGTGGTGTCCATGCATAAACATAAACCCTTTATTCCATCACGAAAAATTTTCATAGACGGTCTTGTCTATTTCAAGCTTTAAATCCAAAACGTTGTACGTGAAGTTTAAAATGCGACATCCCTGAATCAATCACAGTCGATGTAAACACTTACAAACTAGACACTGAGTCACTTTTAGTAAAGTCATATGCGATGCAAATAGTAATTTGAGATTTTCATTTCATTTTCACATTTTGTTAACTTTTATCTGCAGGCACTAGTTTCGAGGATCGCTTGGATAGGTAGTCACATACGAAAGTATAATTAGGTCGCAGAAAAAGTTCCAACTGTAGTGGAACGCGGCACGCGATATGAAAGCGACAACAACGCGGGCGGTTCGCGACGTCTACTACGACGGAATGTACAATATAGCTATTAGCTAATGCTCGCGACCGCGGCGCGCCCGCTGCTCGCGCCTGCAGACCAAGATAACACCATATCAGGCCCATACAACGAAACGAGACAAAGCGAGACTAATAAGTACCACCATAGTTCTCTATCACGAATATAGAAGCCATAAATTACGTTACAAACCAATAGGTAGGTACATACCTCTTAAAAATTTACAAAAAATCCTACATAGCATTTGAAATGGCATCTCGCGTGCCGTTACCACATTAGAAAGGTCACTCACATGCGGTTACATAATATTGTTTTCCACAGCTGACCTACGGTTTAGCAAGCTTACTTTGCTAAACACGTTCTGTGTGTACCTAACACGTGCATTATGGTGTGGAAAATAATATTTTAAGTAAGTATATTACTAGGTTAGTGCTATGTTGTGTGAAATGTAATGAAAATACTTACCTACATTAATCCTATTGTAAGTTTTAGGCAAAGACGACAATCCAATTCTACACATGTTTTAAAACTTCAACTTTCCTCAGGAAAGTGCTTGTTCCGATTAGCGTTTTCCAAAAAAACTTGATATAGGCCGTATTTTAAATTATTTAATATAATTTGGGACTTGGGTAAACCGCCTTAGTTATATTTTATGGCCATTATACAGGCACTGCATTTTTCCTGGTATCGTTTTATACCACCGAGTAGTAAACCTATTGAGAGCTAATAGGCTAATTTTCGCTTTGAAACACAACTCACCACTTTCTGGCGGGGGACGGGCTAATAATGGGATTTCTTATTGGCTGGCTCAAGATCAACTATACACAGTTATATATGTTACCGCGGCACTTGGGCTGCCCGCTGCGCGACAGAAAATATATCGATAAAGTCTAATAGGTATATATTACCAGTATTGGAAAATCAATACAAATCATTTTATTCAAACAGCAAAATACCACCATATTATGTACGACTATAGATAACTAGCTGATGCCCGCGACTTCGTCCGCGTGTATTAAGGTTTTTGGTTCTCGCGGAAACTCTTTAATTTTCCGGGATAAAAAGTAGCCTTTGTGTTATTCCAGAATAAAATCTATATCTGTGACAAACTTCATCCAGATCCGTTCAGTAGTTTTTGCGTGAAAGAGTAACATCCATCCATACATCCATCCATCCATACATCTATCCATCCAAACTTTCGCATTTATAATATTTATTTGATTATACTGACACTTATTTTAATCTTGAAATTATTTCTTAGGCGCTTCTTTTTTGCATTATTATACTATACTAGATGATTCCCGCGACTTCATCCGCGTGGACCAAGTTTTTTCGATTCCCGCGGGAACTCTTGAATTTCCCGGGATACAACCTACCCCTGTACCAAATTTCATTGAAATCGGTTGAACAGATAAATTTTTTGATTCCCGCGGGAACCTTTGAATTTTCTGGGATAAAAAGTAGCCTATGTTCTTCCCCGGGATACAACTTATCCCTGTACCAAATTTCATCAAAATCGGTTGAACAGATGGGCCGTGAAAGCGTAGCAGACAGACAGACACACTTTCGCGTTTATAATATTAGTATGGATTAGTATGTATACTAAAGAACTTAAGTTTTCAACAGAAACTTTTTAATATTAGTAGTAAACAATCAAATAAATAATAAACCTTTAACCTGCTCTTTTACTTCAGAATTGTTCGGAATTACTAAATAAATTAATGTATTGGCATTCAACTATCGATATAACTTATCGATAGTTGCACAGGTTACACTGGGCAATGCGTGGAAGAGACGGAGATATGTAGAACTACATGTGAAAGACAAAGAAAAACTGAAAGACATTATTTTTATGCGTATTAATGATTTTTATTCATTATTACTTAACTACACTTAATTAGGAAATGCTATCCCATCCTTTGCATAGCTGGAGGTATTGCTTCTCTTTCCACACCATTTAATGCTGCAAAGAGGCATATTTTTCGTCTTTTTTCTCGATCAATTCCCGAGCACTGTCGAATACGGACTGAGGGCGACTTTAGGCACAAAACGTAGCGTTAGCAGTCATACTGCTAACGTTTGGCTGGTGAGGCGGCCCGCTATGCTCAGTCAACTGGTTGTATGGTCTGTGTTTTATACCATAATATATTTAAAGTATTCTTAAATATAATATGCTGCAAAATTATTTAATAGTAGATTATATTTATACTATTTAATACTAACTATACGTAATGATTTAGGTATGCGTCTATAATGCTTCAGATACGCAAAAGATAAACAAAACAACAATAGGTAGTCTAATGTTGAGTTTGAAAATAAATAAGTACACGTATCTATCACAAACTATACTTATCACCTTAAGCACGGTAATTGCCTTAAGTATTTACAAAAAATCTGTAACCCGACTATTGACATTTGACATCTCATTCATCAAAATTGGCTCAGTAGTTTAAGCGCTACGGTAGAACATACATAAATACCAACAAACATACATACATACTTACGTACATAACGACTGCTAAAATCATAACCTCTCCTTTTGGCTTGCCGTAGTAGTAATTATAGTCTAAAATACCCATAGCTGTATAATTTTGGTACCTCGAAATAATTGTCCAACTGTCCAGTGCGGCGTGTCCATAAATCTGCCCCTCAATTAAGTAAGAATTGTCGATCAAATCGTCTATGTTCGGCTTCAAAGTAAAATAAACCATAACAGCATTGAATTAGAGCTTAATTTCGTGTATCCATTCTTATACGGTTAGGGTATCGTACATACCGTATAAGAATGGATACACGCAATTGAGCTCTAATTCAATACTGTTATGGTTTATTTTACTTTGAAGCCGAACTTAGACGATTTGATCGGCAATATTTACATGATTGCACGTCTGTGTATAGACAATCCCGAGAGATAATATTTTTTATTTAGATTGAAGGTAGGTATATCTATTTTATAGTTAAGTTTATCGACCTTGTACATTGACATCGAAAACAACGTCAATAATACCAATGTAACACACGGTTGACTATTGTTAGTTTTTATGACATCCTATGAAGCTGATCGCACATTTCCGCCCTCGATATAATATGATTATTGTACATGAACCGAATAAGAAGCACATGTATCGCACTGTATTACGCATACTTACTTACCCGAAATTCAGTAGGTATTTAGTAAAAATTTAGGATCTGAAATTCAGTAAAAAGCTCACTGACCCAATCCTCTAATACAACTTTTGTGTTTAGTGTATGAACGTACATTTTATGGATCTCGATGTTTTTACGTCAGTTTATTCCCATTACAAATTACTTTTATTCAGGCTCAAGGTACACTGAAAATATTCATGACCCACCCCACACCTTCTAATGAAAACACTAGCAACCGTCCACGGCTTCAATCCTGTGGGAAATTCCAAAAATCCGTTCTTGTTCCTTTTTTTTACGGCATTAAAAGTTAGTCGTTGACTGCAATCTCACCTGGTGGTAAGTGATAATGCCGTCTAAGATGATAGCGGGCACCGAGGAGTAATCCAAAAATGATCTGTGGTAGCAGGCTACAAATTAGGGTATATTAAACCTACTAAATACCCGCAATCTGTTTCTACATGGCATCGTCCCGGAACGCTAACTTTTACTTTAACTTAAATAACTTATTAATTAAAACTTTCTAGATCCAAGGGTATAAGGCTGGGCGTTGATAAGTCACTGTGAATGAGTCAGTCAGTTTTCTCATGGTATGTAAAGATTGGGAATTTCAAACTACTTAGTGCTATTAAATATAACCTTTTTGCAGTCAATTCTTATATTCTGTGAGAAGCTAAATAAATTTAACTTTTTTAACGCTGTTACGCTGATGCTCATTACATTAACGACCGGTAAAACATGTTACTGCGTAATTAAATAGCAAGAATAATGAATTTATGTTCTCTCAGTAGGTATACTAATAGATACATACCTACATGTACTATAGTTGTAAACAAAGTTTATACGGCTCGTGTAATTAAGGCAATTGATTCTTCGTCACTATTTAGCCCTTCGTGCAATAAAATGCTCGAAGCTGTAGAAGCTTTATGATAAATGCCCAATTATATTGTTTTGCTGGTTTGACTTATGCGCCTAAATATCAACTTCCTAAACTGGTATTCTTATGGGTCTTTTCTACGGGTAAGGTACAATCGTATAAAAAAAAATATCAACTTGATATAATATAAATATAGATGAATACACGAGTCAAGATACTTAGAATCCATACTAATATAGGTATTATAAATGCAAAGGTCTGTCTGTCTGTATGTCTGCTACGCTTTGACGGCTCCTCTATTCAACCAATTTTGATGAAATGTGTTACAGGGGTAGGTGGTATTCGGGAGACCAACATAGCCTTTTTAAAAAAACGCGGACGAAGTTTCGGGCATCATCTAGTAATATTATAAAAGCGAAAGTGTGTCTGCCTGTCTGCTATGCTTTCACGGCCTATCTATTCAACCAATTTATCTATCATAAATTTAGGTAGGTGGTTTCCCGGGGAAGGACATAGAACATACTTTTTATACGGTAAAATGAAAATGTTCCCGGCGGAATAAAAAACCTTAATCCACGCGGACGAAGTCGCGGGCATCATCTCGTTGTTTTATAAAAGATCAAGACCTTTATCGTGAGATAGAGTATTTAAAAATAAGTAGCAATGTTAGGAAGTGGACAAGTTAATACCACATCTCACAAAACTTACAATCTCTAGATTTCTGTTTGATTTGCGATAAGTATTATCACTTATCAGTATCTATCACTGTTGTTTGTGGCGCACTGACTTAATGATAAAATAATTGCACCCTTTATTTTTTTAAAGATTGTTGATGCAGTAGTTAAAATATCGGTTTCACATGGAACACACTAACAGTCCGGCTCCTATTCGGGTGGTCGGCTGTAAAACGGTTTTTTTTATCCACTACAACCCTTGACTGCGATCTCACCTGATGGTTAGTGATGATCTAGTCTAAGATGGTAGCGGGGGCAAGGCAGTTATATTAAATCCATACCCCTATTCGGTTTCTGCACGACATCGTACCGGAACGCTAAATCGCTTGACGGCACGTCTTTGCCACTAGCCACGGCCGAAGCCTCCCACCAGGCCAGACCGGGGAAAATACAGAAATTTTAAATTTTCAAATTGACCCTGCCGGGAATCGAACTCATGACCACGTTAAGACGACAGCGCTCAACACTGCGCCACGGAGGCCGTCAACTTCCGTACTTTAAACGAGTACCCAAATAGGATAATTAACTTCAGTTCGTGCGCGAGTTGAATGCAGAGTAAATGTATGTGTCACCATACATTTACTCTGCATTCAACTCGCGCGCGAATTATACTTAAATACGCTAAAAGTTGTTTATAAACTGTACCCCTTAGGCCCTTATATTTTTAGAGAAAACTGAAATCCATTTTCGAGCAAGGCAAATGTGGCAAAATCCGTAGCTTTACCCACATGATCGTTCCAAGAGAACCCCTCCTATTGCATGGTTAAAGAATCACGTCCCGTTATGATACTTTGTTACGACTCACGACCCTGTTTCGACTCCTAAATATTGAATAATACCATATAATATGACGCAGTTAGAGAAAGAGACTCTAGGGAGTAAACCAGGAAATTATGCAAAATGCAAATCAAAGTCCACGTATCATTCATAAAAAACTTCCAAAGTTCTAGTCTCCATTTTTTTTGCATTTACGCAAACCGTACCTTATCGCTATGAGTGTGACGACTGACGATGATACTCGATAGGATATACCTACGCACTTACTATTATATATTCGTGTTACACTTTCAACGTACCGTGAAGTGGCCATAAAATCACTACAATTTTCATGTTCTAGTAAAGACAGCTGTTATGACGCGCGATTATTATCATCAGGTGATACTATTTCTAGCTGACTACCATAGGTGCAATATAATTATGTCGTTGGTTTACCTCATGTACCTACCTTCAATCCAATCAATCCATCAGCCTGTATGTGTCCACCACTGCTGGGCATAGACCTTTTAGGGAGCGCGTCACCAAACACGGTCCTCCGCCTTCCAGCTTCTTCATCCACCCGCTTCCTACGTTAGTTGGAGTCTGAAGTACCTTAACCTTACCATAAGTATCGTAGCACTAGCTACCTAAATTATAGTTAAGTCAAAAAAGGATTTTTCAGGACTTTAAATATCTACTTTTTAGTAAGCGATTACACTGATCACGATTGTACTCGTTGAGGAGTTCCGCTTTCTCCGAAAGTAACTATTACCTTCATGAACTTCACATAGAACCAACAGACAGTATAAATTTTGAAGTAAGAAAAAATGTCACAAACTATTCAGATTTAACGGATATAATATGGAGACACACCGGCAAAACCTATCCCAAACCCTATTGTTTTTCGGGATAAAAAATCCTAGTATTATTAGTATTGTTAATAGAGCTAATAATAATTAGTATATCCTATTGTTAGACTCTAGAGTATTGATAATAGATCTAATAATACGTCTGTGAAATTGCATTCAAATCCGTAACGTAATTACAAACAGACAGAGAAACAAAAATTTTAAAAATACTATTTTCAGCTCTGTATCGGTAATGAAACTTCCTCCAATTAAAATTTTCAAACTATTTTTAATGTACTTGAATCATCCAGTGTAGTAGATGGTGTAATCTTGAGTGGAACTCTAGTAGCTTGTGTGACATAAACGTAAAAGAGGTGGAGCTTCATAAATACGACGGTTGCAGGACCGACCTTGCAAGTTTGACGGCAATTTGTCAATGACGCAGCATAATATTAAACCGACTTAGGTTTATGTTTTTTTAAACACATATCTACCAGACAAGTTTTATTTCTAGTTACAAAATTATGCATACAAACCTATATCAACTAATTTTTAATAAGTTATGCTCTTTAATATCAACTTCCTAATAAAAACCAGACGGTCTGATGCAGTGGCGTGCACGACATAGAGGCATAAAAACATTGCTTACCCTAGTTTAAAAAAGCTCCATGCCAATTTTTCATCATTAACTACCTGAAAATCGGTATCTACCTAACCAATGCCTACCCTGGCTCCGAGTTCTGTGCACGCTACTGGTCTGATGATGCCATTTCATTTTCCTCCAGCTCAGCCTTTAAAAATAAAATAAAAATATATTTACTCACTCATTTAAAACCAAAGTAAATATACTACCAAATAGTCTAAAACGAGGTCATGTACTAAGATAATACCTAAACAAGTAAATAGTGCAATAGTGTAAGTGCTTGATAATGCACTTAGCTGTCTGGTTGCTGGTTATGTCATAATTAGGCTCATCCGGATTTGAAGTTGTTATCAATTACCAACACAAACGATGTAAATCAACACTGGCTTAGTCTTGAAGTAGTCGGTTTTAAGTATGTTACAACGTTCCCTAACATTATTTACGACAAACGATCGGAATTGGATGGATCTTTTTTATCGCTATGGGCAATGGATTGATGATGGACTAACAGGCGATGGATGGCCACTTCTTATAATGTTATTTTACTACCGAACAACTACCGAATGATTTAGTGTTATACCGTATACCTACCATAAATCAAAACAAAAACATTTAAATCAAAACACGTTTTTTTTTTGTCCACTACAAGTTAGCCCTTGACTGCGATCTCACCTGATGGTAAGTGATGATGCAGTCTAAGATGGTAGCGGGCTAACCTGTTAAGGGGCATGGTGGGAGGCTTCGGCCGTGGCTAGTTACCACCCTACCGGCACAGACGTGCCGCCAAGCGATTTAGCGTTCCGGTACGATGCCGTGTAGAAACCGAATAGGGGTATGGGTTTAATATAACTGCCACGCCCCTAACAGGTTAGCCCGCTACCATCTTAGACTGCATCATCACTTACCATCAGGTGAGATCGCAGTCAAGGGCTAACTTGTAGTGGATAAAAAAAGGCTCTGTTGTTAATGTAAGTAGAGTTTAATTTTCCAGGCTTCTGGAATAGGTAATATTAATTATTAAGTTAATTACTATACCTAGTTTAACATCGTCCTTATAATACTCACCTTGACCTTGCGTGTACCGCTGTTTTAATATCAAAAGTTTTCACTCGAGGTTTTATATTGGCCCCTCAGGCGAAGCAGGGTTAATCTCACCTTGCAAGCAATAAGTTCTGAATTCGATTCGTTTGAGGTATTACTTAAACTAACATTCCTTGCAAAAGGTACTTATCCGTCATTTTGTGAATAGGTCCTATGTCCTAACCCCATCTCAGACTGGAATTAGAAAGTATCATTCAATTAAAAAATCTAGATTGTGTGATTAGACCTTGCACTTAATTTTATTTTGTTGTCAACTCAATAAAAGGTACTTACCTAGCCATGCTATGACAGTGAACTTTAGCACTTGCTAATACCTACTCGAAAGTGATGGTCAAAGTTCGGTGCTGGATAGGCTTATCAGAAGTGTCGTAATTTGGAAACTAATTACACAAAATGGACAAACTGAAGTATTGGGTACCTTGCTACGCCCTGAGCATTAAAAAGTTTCAACCTTGACTTGTCGCGTGACGTTGTTTAAATGTCACAATGTTTTCTGTTTACGAACTGTAATGAAGTTTCATTGTACAAAACTTGAATAAGGTAAAATCAACTTATAATAATACAAGGAAAATATATTTTTAGCGGGGGGAAATATATCTTTCGAGTATCATCTGTAAATTTACTGCAATGAATTTCCTCTTCTGGTGATAAAAAGGACGACTACGTCTAGAATTCATACTAATATTATAAAGTGTGTCTGTCTGTTTGTCTGTCTGCTACGCTTTCCCCATCTTTTTAACCGATTTTGCTGAAATTGGTACAGATGTAGGTTATGCCCCGGGGAAGGACGTAGGCTACTTTTTATCCCGGAAAATCGAAGAGTTCCCGCGGAATCAAAAAACATCAATCCACGCGGTTGAAGTCGCGGGAATCATCTAGTGATAGATAACTTTAACACCATTTTTAAAAAATTAAAATGTAAAATTCAACATGTTCATAATTTAATAATAAACATGCATACGTCCATTGCTGGGCATCACTCGAGAGCGTTACTAGTCTTACAACTAGGGCTTGTAGTATTCATCCATTTTTAATATCCGGATATTTCGAATAGCACCTACTGTCCTAATTACCTGAATATTTTGAATATTACGAATATTCCGAAAACTCGAAGGTAAGGAACTTTAACACTAACTTAGCTATAATTAAATGCATTATGGAGAGCGACTTTGGTTTGACGCCCTCTAACCCTAAAAGCGACCCCAATTATAAGCCTAATGCCCTACACAAGAAAACTTTAGGCAATATTTATAACTAGATGATGCCCGCGACTTCGTCCGCGTGGAATAAGTTTTTTGATTCCCACTGGAACTCTTGTCTGGTTTAAAAAGTATGTCCTTCCCCGAGATATAACCTATCCCTATGCCAAATTTCATCAAAATCGGTTAAACAGATGAGCCGTGAAAGCGTAGCAGACAGACAGACACAATTTCGCATTTATTGTATTAGTATGGATGTCCTGAAATCAATACACATAGTACCTAATAGCGAAAAAAATTATTTTAACGTTTAAAATTATTATAATTTCATTTAAACCAAAACCCTGTTAACAGTGTTTAATACTACTGAATAAATCGCGTCAATAATTAAATACCAAAACTTTAAAAAAAAAGTTCACAAAGCATTCTTGTATAGGTAGAGTATTAAATGAGACGAGACGACTGTAAAAATTAAGAAGTTTCAGTGTTCTTGAACCACGGCGAGGACTTTCTGGCCGCAGCTATACCCGCCTCGCAATAAAATATTACACAGTATAGTAAAGATGTGCACATTAACTTATTGTAACTTTTTGATAAGTTTATCGTAGTATTCGAAAAATATTCTAAATATCCGGTCTTTGTAGGATATTTTATCCGAACATAAAATAAGGTGAATATTCGGTTAAAACGAATTTTCGGATATTCGGATACCAAGAGTTACAACACAATAATACGGTTTCTTATCCAGCCAATTCAGGCCACTTTCACTCAAGAACTTTTTCAGAGCCCTTCCTTCTGTTTCAACGGCCACTACCTTTCTTATTTATAATTCTTAGTTTTTGAGTACTTAGTTAAGTATGTAATCGGGTTCCCTTAATTTAAAATTATGAGTATAACATGTCATTACACACATAAATCACGTACATGTGGGTGTTTCGTACATTGGCTATTAATTCCACGAATGAGTCTAGACAATTGGCACGGTGGGGTGTTGTAGACAGAACCTTGACCGGTCGCGTGTCACAGCTAGAACGCTCAGCTCAGAAGTCATCAAATACTTGATGATACCAGCCATTTAAACTTGAACCAAATCTCTAAAACGGATCGTTCATGAATGGCATTTTCGTTAAGAAAAATTCGTATTAGGTACCTTTGTTTCCACTTACATATTATAAAGCTGGTTAACCGTTCACTTAAGTTAAACTAATTGACTGATATATCAATGTAAAAGCTCAAGCCCTATAGGTCTATTAAAACTTGATATTATGCTTGATTTTCTATAACCTAGACCCTGGGCCCTTTGACGGTGTTAGCTAATGATTGTGGTAGATACAGCCATCGCAAGCATTGGCTAAAAATCTTTTACTATTGCTTATTTATTGTCGCAGTATAAATACCTTAAATTCAGCCAATTTACAACAATTAAGATCTTTGCTTCTTTTCCTAAAAGCCCTCATCATGTCAGTAATTCTTTCCAAACGAAGCCGGGGCAGGGTCTACTAGTCTAAACTTAATATTATAAAGAGGAAAGATTTGTTTGTTTGTAATGGATAAACTCAAAAACTTCTCTACCGATTTAAAAATTCTTTCACCTATAGAAAGCTACATTATCAGCGAGTAACTTAGGCTATATCATTTTCAAAAAATTAGAGATCCTTACGAAAATTGCAATAATGTAAAGTAAGTCGGAAAAAGTCGTCTCTTCTGAGAGCTTACGTGGGTATAGAATATTATTTGCTACACGTGCGAAGCCGGGGCGGATCGCTAGTGATAATATAAAACAGCAATTACACACTATGGATAACACATTAATTCATTTGCACTCACGACATGAGGCCGGTCGTACGCTGTATTCCCGGTGGGAAAGTAAATTCATTGCTCCTACAATTTAATTAAGCTGCAAAATGTTATACGTGCCGTAAATGTAGCGTTCTGTCAGCGTAAAAAGAAGTTGATTGAATTAAGGGTAAATCAATAAACTTCTGCATCCATCCTTTTTTAACACACTTCCAAAAAAGGAGGAGGTTCTCAATTCGGCGCGTTTTTTTTTTAATGTATGTCGGTGCATATCTCCGAGGTTTCTGAACCGATTTGAATTTTTTTTCTATCAGTCGTTACAGAAAGCTCTCGAGGTGGTCCCCTAAAAAATTTGGACTCCAAATCCTCAACCCCAACACTAAAAAGTTAAAAATAAAAATTCTTTCCAAAAAAACCGACTTCCAATGCCACTGTAAAGTACAAAATAATTTTGATTTCTACCCACTATGTTGAAGTCGGGCGAGTCTGATGCGTCAACTTTCCTTATCCTTGTTATACCCGCCCGACTTGATGATGCCCGCGACTTCGTCCGCGTGGAATAAGTTTTTTGATTCCCACGGGAACTCATGTCTGGTATAAAAAGTATGTCCTTCCCTGGGATGTAACTTATCACTATACCAAATTTTATCAAGATCGGTTTAATTGAAAGCGTTGCAAACAGACAGACACACTTTTGCATTTATGATAATAAATATTAGTATGGAAGCCGTTCCATAAATTCATAGGGTATCTGAAACCGTATACATATAATAAAAATCAATGCCACATTATTAAAGCAAATTATAGATTTCAAGAACTGCGAAAATAATATGGCAATCCACCTATGATATGATAAACGCAGGTAATTTTTTTTAAATGTTTTTTTTAGTTGGTCCTCTGCAATAGTTATAAAAAAAAAGATACGCACCGAATTGAGAACCTCCTCCTTTTTTGGAAGTCGGTTAAAAAAATATAAATCAAAAAGCATTGGAAGGTATTTATAGCGGATAATGGCTAGGCCCATTAAAGCAACCAACAAGATCAATATTATGTAGTTTATGTTACGATTATAGTAATTTAACGGCCTTGCTCTAACTTTCAGCAGGCGATTTATGGGTGGCAATAAACTAAACGCAACATACACTCAGATACATAAATATTTACTGTTCTCTCAATTTGTACCACGCCATTTATATGCGAGATAATGGAGGGAAACAGCGTGATAACTACTTGTAGAGATTGTATGGGTCTTTATTATTTTTATGTCCTCGTATGAGCTTTGAAATCGGAATTATTGTATGGTTTTACAAGCTCTTGCCCGCAGATTCGCTCACGTTACGTTAAAATTTCATACAAATTTCAAAGCCCTATTTTACCCCCTTAGGGGTTAAACTTTCGAAAATCCTTTCTTAGCGGATTCAATTTGATCCGTCCAGTGGTTTGAGCTGTGCGTTAATAGATCAGTAAGTCAGTTAGTAGTCACCTTTTCCTTTTATATATTTATTGTATCTACTAGCTGTGACGAGTTGATAATTTAATTCAGTATATAAATTATTAGATGATAGGACTTCGTCCGTATTGATTAAGATTTTTTATTTCCCGCAGGATCTCCTTAATTTTCCGGGATAAAAAGTTCCGGGAGTAGTAGACTATGTCCTTCCCCAGGATGCCACTTACCTCTGTACCAATTTTCAACAAAATTGGTTGAAAAATGGACCAGTTAATCGTAGCAAACAGACATAGAGACAGACACACTTTCGCATTTTTAATATTAGTTTGAATTAAGACACTGATTACCGACCTGATAATCTATTATTAACGTCACGAGCAAATTAATGTCCAATATTTTCTAATCAACGTCGACAACATACTTAGGAAGAATGTTCATTTCGTTTATGGGGTGATATGCGGAGCAGGGGGTAGGGCGAATTACGTCAATCAGACAACCAGGGTGACGCCGTATCTACACACTGACCTATTATAAAACTTGCTACGTAGAAAACTGTTCTTGCTCTTGTGGTTCAATAGGTGGTACATACAATCATTTTCCAAGTCAGTTTTTCTGCATGAATTTTTTAAAGATCCTGTAGAACTTACTCACTTTCAAGGAAGGCTGGAAGAGATTTCTTTTTAGAGATAAGCTTTACCTTTATCCACTACTAGCTGATACCCGCGACTTCGTCCGCGTGGATTGAGGAGTTTTAGTTCCCGCGGGAACTCTTTAATTTTCCGGGATAAAAAGTACCCTATTATTTAATCCGGACTTCTAACTTTACGTCTGCAAAATTTCAAAGCAATCGGTTCAGTAGTTACGGCGTGAAAGCGGAACAAACATACAAACAAACTCACTTTCCCATTTATAATACCTATTAGTAAGGATTTTTCTATTAGTTTTAAGACAATATGTTGTACAAAAATAAAAAAAATATAGATTAACGTAGAGCTACTATTCCAATAATATCTCTACATTATTCTATAAAAAAAAATTGGCTTTTTTTTTCAAGACGAACTTGCCGTGAATGTTTTCTTTAAATTGTAAAATGCTTCTGTATAGGAAAGAGGTTTCTATAATAGATCTTTTATAATTTTAAAATGTCAGTGACATACAGACAGACTAACAACTGAAGGAGCAATGGACGAATGGATTGATATGATCATCATAATTTTCATATCCACTGCTAAACATTAGACAGTGGCCTTTAATAGCGCGTCAACATAAACGAATACATTATTTACCTGCTCGTGAACTTCGTTGCTGTAATAATACTAAGTAATTAGTTCTCCTACATTCTGACGTCACTCTTGTTTTGGGAAATTAATCAACAGTATACACTGTTCGCGCCTTTGTGACGTCAGTTTGTGCTTCTTTCAATTTGCACCAGGCGGTTTTTTTATTGGATAAAAATATATCCAAAGCTTCGAAAAACCAGGTGCTATAAAAAGATGCCACATTTCGGCAGTTCTAGAGTTTAGATTCGAGTTCACTGAAATCTAATCACTAATCAGTATATGTAGAGTTTTAGTCAAGATCGGTCCAGATATTAAACCTTGAAAAATTAATATAGGCAGACGCATATGGATTTACATAATTTTCAAGATAAGTTTATAACCAGGGCTTCTTGCTTGATCTTCTTAGTAGGAAGAGCATATTCAACCTGTGGTAGATTTATATGTCTATTCAAATGCGATTTGTTAAAGCTTACTAGACTAAACTACTGATTACAAGACTAAAAGACTGTGACAGGTTAAGGCTATGTATTCTTTTGATGCGTTATAGATTCCATTATTAGCTATGTATACACAATGTTTAAGTTCTCTACACGTAAAGTCTAAGTAGATATTTTATATTATCCCAACGGTCTGGTATATAATAAACTCAGAGCGAGAACCATTAGGCCTACCTGAATTAATGGGCTTGAGGAGCTTTTCACGTTTTCATACAGCCTTCAAAACAACTTAACGCTCTATGGATTACATTAACATAGGTACTAAAATTGTACATCATTCGCCTGCCTCGACGAGCCTAACCGACGAACCTGCCTCTTTGGTATAGTGGTTAGCAATGCTAACTTAGTATGTTCGACTGCGGCCGATGTGGTCCCGGGTTCGAAGTAAGTCGGGCCATAATTAAGTGTTGGATTTTTCTGACTAGAAATTCGCAGTACTAGCCCGGAGTGAGGAAGTTGGTGGTGTTTTACCCTCGGGCCAAGCCGTCGGTCCCGGTTATTATCACTAACATGATATTAGTCGTTAAAGCCCGCCGACCTGAATTGGTGTAGCATGGTGGGTCTAAGCTCTAATTACCTCTCTCCTATGAGAGTGGAGGCTTTTGCCCAGCAGTGGGACGTTAATGGGCTGTTGTGGACCTTAACACACTGTGGAGGTAATACCTAATCGATTGCGGAAAAGCTGCATCAATCATTGCTACTAGGCTGTGCTACTGGGCATGTCAATTGTTTTGATTAGCTGAATTCATGGATTTCTGACTGCTCCAAATAGCCATTGCGCATAATACACGCAACGCGACGTGGCCATAGGTTGATGCCATAGGAGATGAAGATAGTGGTAATTAAGACTGCATTGACCGTACTTCCCTGTTTTGTGACATTGACCTACACTTGCATAACGCATTGAAGCATTGTGTAGTGTGTAGGTACCTTTCGATTGTTTGGTTTTCTATCTCAGAACTAGGTACTCAAAACTATACATTGATGCCTCTGATATTATGTTTTGATGGTGGTATGAATAGTTCTTACCACAGTTCCACAGTTCTGAATTTATTTTAAAGCATTTAAACTACCAATTTTGAAGGTACATAAATACCGTCTTAATATGAACAATTATTTCGCATTAATTATGGGTGAACATGACATTATCATCACTTTTTTAACGAACTACGTATATGTGCTCGTTAGTCTAGTGATTAACATGTTCGACTGCGGCCGACGAGGTCCTGGGTTCGATTCCCATAATAAGTGTTGGGTTTTTCTTACAAGAAATTTTCAGCACTAGCCCGGAGTTAGGAAGTTGGCGGTTTTTCACCCCCGTACCTGCGTCGGTCCTGCGCCTGATCTCTCTCCGGTCGTGTCGGATTTTCCGTCCCATCTGGTTATGAGCGTAAAGGAACAGAGAGTGCACCTGTGTATGCGCACACACTTGTGCACTATAATATCTCCCGCGCAGATGGCTAATCTCTCTGGAGATAGACCGCCGCGCCGTGGCCGAAATTCAGTCGGCAGGACATTATATCTGCTCTATTTGTTTACACATTCATACTATTTATTTTCTAAGAACTCAGAACGAATAACAATGTAAAATTCGTAACTGACACTGAGCTTTTATAAAAACACAACATTTGAGGACAAAGTGATCGGGATATGTTTTAAAGTTACAATATTTTTATCAGAGGGCCGGATGTTATTCTTTGATAAATTGAGTCCAGTTTTGTTTAAAACGGAAGTTCTGTAGCATGGCCACTGGATAAGTGGGCAGTGAACTAACTACATCATTGTGAATAGGTACGTTCATTCGCCCGGCACCCACGCAACTTCGCAGAACATTGTCACCAGAAGACTATCAGAACAATGATAAGCCAAGCATTTTGATAATTAGGGAGCTGGTAATGGCAGAAATGTAAAAACTAAAATGTGTACTGATAAGTGGAAGTTAAAACATATTACCTACTATAGCTTTAAAAAATCCTGCATTTTTAATTTATTTAACGTAGTGTGAATAATTTACACACACCTATCTGAAACTATTACAGTAAACTTTATCCATGAATGAAACTCTCCAAAGTGCTAAAACGTCCGATAGGATCAAATACAAGCAAATATAGGTAAGATTTTATTAACCGACTTCTATAAAAAATTCTGACTCCAAATCCTCAACCCTGATACTAAAAAGTTAAAAATAAAAATTCTTTCCAAATAACCGACTTCCAACGCCACTGTAAAGTACAAAATAATTTTGATTTCTACCCACTATGTTGAAGTCGGGCGGGTATAACAAGGATAAGCAAAGTTGACGCAACAGACTCGCCCGACTTCAACATAGTGGGTAGAAATCAAAATTATTTTGTACTTTACAGTGGCGTTGGAAGTCGGTTTTTTGGAAAGAATTATAACAATTAATTTAACGTAGTGTGAATAATTTACTCACACCTATCTGAAACTATTACAGCAAACCTTATCCATGAATGAAACTCTCCAAAGTGCTAACATGTCTGATAGGATCAAATACAAGCAAATATAGGTAAGATTTTATTAAAGATAGCTCTACTACTTATGGGGTTCATAGATGCTTGCAAATCGATAAGCATGTGCTCCTGTATGCCTAGTAAGAGATTTTCGTCCGATCGCGTCAACGTTACCTAGGTAAGATATGTATGGGATTGTCAAGCTTTTAGTTATTCAATTTGTCAATTCAATACAAGAGATTGTAAACTTTAACGCAATCGACTAATTAAGTTAAAAAAAAACTACCACTCAGAACTCTGTTCGACTTAACCGTTTGACAAACGTAATCATACCTACCTCATGATTACGATTTTGTTACCTCTTCGATTACTGTTTAAGAGCGTTAAAGCTCATAAACATTGCAAAAGTCTCCCTTCCAGCGCACGTGTTTCCTGCCACGTATAACGTAGGTACCTTCAAGGCAAGAGTTAATAGGCATCTTAAATATTCTAGGCAAGCGCGTTCCAACCTAGACCTCATCATTGCATTGTACTAAGCATGATTGTACAATGCAAGCAAAACAAGTATAAATTACAAATTTAAAAAACCCCCGACTAGAAAAAAGCTGATGACCTTCAGACGGATGAACAGATTTTCATGAAACATGGCTAAGAACACTCGGGATAAAATTATCTATGACACAAAAAATTTTAAACGAAAATCGGTTCATCCGTTTGGGAGCTACGATACCACAGACAGATACACAGATACACAGATACACAGATACACAGATACACAGATACACAGATACACAGATACACAGAAACACAGATACACAGATACACAGACAGACACGTTAAACTTATAACACCCCTCTCTTTTTGCGTCGGGGGTTAAAAAAAGCGCAAGCCTATCTCAAAATTAAAACAAAAGTCTCTATACTGAAATTGCTACCAGCTCCTAACAATAAAGCCGTTTTTTTTATTACAAAACAAAAATACATGTAGGTACATGGTTAAAGTTTGTTCTTACCTACTCATTAAAATCCTAAAAGCCTATTTTAACAATTGAAGGTCTCTGATAAGATTCTGTTTAGTGATTTTAAGTTTATTAATAACAAAACAAAATGCTAAATAGGTATTTACTATTTTTAACGAACCAAGAAAGCGCAAAATATATTACATTCAGTACGACTCTGTCTATATTATTGTTCCAAGATGGAAGCATTTTTTTTTATTGTGAGATAGGCTTGCGCTTGACGACAATCATGCTTAGTGCAAAGCAATGATGATGTCTAGGTTGGAACGCGCTTGCCTAGAAGATGCCTATTCACTCTTGCCTTGAAGGTACCTGAGTTATACGTTGCAGGAAACACGTGCGCTGGGAGAGTGTTCCATCACCCTAGCGGTTTCAGAAACGTCGAGTAAAAACTTTTCGTGCGGGCAGATTGGACATCAACCACATAAGGATACCAACGCTGACGGTTTCTCGCTGTTCTGTGGTAGAACGGGGAAGGAGGAACAAGATTGAATATAATAAACTAGATGATGCCCGCGACTTCATCCATGTGGATTAAGTTTTTGTTATTCTCGCGGAAACTCCTTAATTTTCCGAGATAAAAAGAAGCCTTTGTTCTTCCCCGGGATACAACCAATCTCTATAAACCAAAATTTCTCAAAATCGGTTGAAAAGATGGCCCGTGAGAGCGTAGCAGTTAGACAAACAGACAGACACACTTTCGCATTTATAATATAAGTATGGATCTATGGTTCCTAGGTAGGGTACAGCTAAGTCTAGATATATAGATTAATATAGTAGACGTGTACCTACGAAGTACTGCGTACCCATAGTTTACAACAGAAAGCAAACGAGTCAATGGAGTCAACATGCCGTCTGCGAATTCTACTAAAGACCGAATGAAAACAAAACGTGGCAAAAAATAGAGAGTTTAATGTATAAATTATTGTACAATTAGTACAGTTAATAACATTAATTTAGAAAGTCAAAAAATATATTTTCATAATGACAATAAATTAATAAGTATAAAACATTTAAACAACAAACATAACCTATTGAAAAAACTGATAAAATATAGGCTTACAAGAACCCGGCTAGATACTATGAGTCAAGCTTAAAGTTATTGAAATAGGCAATCTTATTAAATTTATTGTTATAATAATGATGTCGCAAAATTAATCAAGCCTATTAAAAATTTTAATTTGTTAATAATAATTGTAAAGAAATGTAAAATTATTTAACGCCAATATCGCGTGAATTTATAGCAGTGTTGGTGCGGGTGACTGATGTAGTGACATTGGCAGTTTTAGCAGCGGTTCCAACTTTTTTGATTGTTGTTGTAGTAGTTGTTTTGGCAATTCCACCATTAGGTAAGTGTTGCACGTCAGTTCCAACACGAACTTCCTCTGTCGCTTTTTGTTTATTTTCATGCGCTTTAGAATGATTTACTGTTCTATCAATATTCTGAACATAGCCATCTTTCTGTATAACTTCACTATTCCTCTCTTCAGTACAGGAAGCACCTCTCTCTCCGCTACCTGAAACTCGAATAACTCCATTATCGACAGGAATTACTTCGTTATTTTCATATCTTTCGATAAATCCATTTCCATCGGATTTTTCAATCGTATATGAACCGCGGCGTTCTGATTTCTCCGGCACCCATACGATTTCTTGGGTAATCGTCTCGTGTATTGGCTCAGGGGTAGCCGTATTGCTTCTACCTTCATTTTGTGTTCTAACTTGAGTTACGAGTGTACGCATATTTTGGACGTCAATGTTTGAATCGATTGACTTGGCTCGTCGTGAATTTGTGTTAACAAATTCATCTCCATTTACTCCTGCATTATGGTTTGTCACGGCAATTTCATTTCGCCGAGTATTATCGATCTCATTACGCATAGGCGCCATATATTTTGTAACTCTTTGCGTTATTTCTCTATCAACGGGACGAAGTGGTTCAATCGGCTTCAGCTGACCTAATAATGGGGAATGTTTTATCCCGAATGTAATTTGTGGAGTTCTGTTGATCTGCACCTAGAATGAAATATACGAAAAAATTAATTAGACTTCATCCTGCTCAGAGGACATGCTATTTAGAGATTTAGTAATAAAAAGTATCGAATGATTTTTAGGTCGATATTTATATTGGTATTGAATGCATGTTACTTAAATCGAAATATGTATGTATATTTTTACTTATATATATTTTATGAAATCATTAATATTTATAAGTGGACTTCTTTTGGAAAAAATAACTACTTATGTTTTTTTAAAACACGAAAAGGTCCCTAAAAATCCTTAAATATTATGAAACTAGCGAATGCCCGCGACTTCGTCTGCGTGGTTTGAGGATTTTTGGTTCCCGCGGGAACTTTTTAATTTTCCGGGATAAAAAGTAGCCTATGTATTATTCCAGACTATAATCTATCTCTGTGCCAAATTTCATCCAGATCCGTTCAGCCGTTGGGGCGTGATTGAGTAACAAACATCCATACATCCATCCAGACTTTCGCATTTATAATATTACTAGCTGATGCCCGTGACTTCTTACGCGTGGATCGAGGTTTTGTGGTTCCCGCGGGAACTCTTTAATTTTCCGGGATTAAAAGTAGCCTATGTGCTATTCCAGACTATAATCTGTCTCTGTGCCAAATTTCAGACAGATCCGTTAAGCTGTTCTCGAATATGTTAGGTACGCTAGTGTGAGGAATGAACGCTATTCGCAGTGTTGTTGCGATGCTGAGTTGTGATTCATAGGTGATTTTGCATTGCATTTCATGTTCAATTTTGGTTTCTTGCAATGAATTGTTCATTTTACTTTGGAGGTTATATTTTGGCAACATTGAGTGTTGCAGGATGCAGAGTTTATTTTGATTGATGCTAAGTAATTTAATCACCATTCGTAGCTTTTCAATATATAGGCTGTAATCATGACAGCCAATCACAAAAATTCAGGAGAATGTTGGTGGGTCGGTAACAGAAAAATAGTATAAAGGTGAGAGAAAATGGCGTCGGAAGTTCAGTCAGTATTAAAATTTTGAGGAGTTATTACAAGTGGATAAAGTGTATATTATTATTGATTGTATTGGTGAAGATTAGGGTGGATTATTGCATTTTGCTGAGATAAGTATAAATTATAATTACATACTATTTTAAGAGGTTATGTTAGGTTATCATTATCGATTTCTAAACAATTGGCTTTTGGAATATTTTGAGACAGATCTTGTAGTGAAATTTATTAAAATCAATATAATTGTAAAATCAACTTTAATAGTTCATCGTTTTTATATAATATTATGTTTTAATATCATTGGCTGTTCAATAATGTTTAAAGAGCAACTATACCAGTTTCTTGCAGTTTCTTCTGGATAGAATGTGATTCTAAGATACACAACAAACTGGAATGAACAGAAATTAAAATCTATTCATGGTTATCTTTGTGTTTATTTTTAACCTACTAGCAGTGTGGTCTAATATCTTTGACATTTTCAGAAGTGGGATCCTACAGAGGTAGGATCCCACAGCCCACATACAATTGGAGCACGAGGCCACTTCCTGATGCATTTGGAGCATGAGGCCACTTCCTTGGAGGCAGTACATCAAATGAGTATCCGGATTTACTGGTAGGATCTAATTAAATTTTTATTACCGATAGTTATGCGGGGACGGTACCCGCATTTTATCTAATGTTTATACAAATTCGATCGTCCTACAATTGGTGGTTTAATAATAATTAAGCACTAGATTTTCCTAGCAGGTTTATTTTACTGTTATACAGGTATTATTTATGTTTCAATTATTTTACATTACGGTCCATACAGGAATTATAGAAGAAAGCATACATTTATGGGTTGATTTACATGGTGTCGTTTGGGATATTAAGTTTTATTAATTGGTTAATATCAGGATGGTTATGGTTATGGTGGTACGATATGTGATCTTGGTTTTCAAAAGTTTTTATTATTTTCTATATACCCTTATTTTGAGATTAAGTGGTTTAAGTTTTGCTGTTCAGTGCCGTATTAATGATCATTTGATAATTTGTGCTATTGTTTAAATTTCACGTATTTCGAAGTAATCAACAAAAAGTAATTATTCTACTTAAAACAAATTATTAACAAAAGCAAAGTTTTCAAGCAAATGTTCTAAATTAAGAGTAAATACTTAAATTTGAAAAACGAATCGTATACGTAACTATTGATATTAGTAATGCTACATATTTCTTGATCTAGTTCCTCAATAAAACTTTCTTGTTTTACTACTTGCACTGCAAACGTTTTAGTATAGTTTGTTTACTTTAATTCTTAAATGCCAATTAAATCGTCAACAAAAATACTATGACAGGATGGCGTGAGCAGTCCAATTTTTTAGCGTATTTTGACTTGCTAAATTATTATTATATTGTTCATTTTAAAACGAAAGGATTGTAAATGGAGTTTCATTGAAGTGAATTTTTGATTATGGCTGCTTTATGGGGATTTTGTCGTATTTGGGTTCGAAGAAGATTCTTCTAGATGAAAAAAAAAGAGGAAACTGGAGCTTGTGTCGTGGCCCTAAGTATGACCCTCTACTATTAATTATTCAGGGCAAAATACAAGGCAAAAGGGGCGTGGGACAGAGAAGGACATCCTGACTTAAGCACATACACTAGTCGTTCAATAAAATCATCCGATCCTTATTTAGATCTGCAGTGTCGAATGTTCAAGTTGCCAATATTATCGCCAACCTTCGATAGAAGAGGCACCGATAGAAGTATTTGGGTTTATTTTGCGTTTAAATTGATTACTGTTCTAGCAAATTCCGAAATCAGAAACACAACTGTCGTGGAGTATCGTTGAAAGTATTGAGCAGCAATTTAAAGATTTCAGATTTGTAACGCTGGAGTTTTGCTATCGGCTTTAGTTTCACTTATTTTTACTGAATTTTGCTATTAATTGCGTTTTCAAAATTTTAATTGATAGATGATTTAGTTTGAGTGTTGATATTGTAGAGGCGATGGAGTTGATATAGTAGAGTCGATAGAGTTGATATAGTAGAGTCGATAGAGTTGATATGGTAGAGTCGATAGAGTTGATATGATAGAGTCGATAGAGTTGAATTAGCAGAGCTGATAGTTGGTATAGTTATAATAATATGATTACCTAAGAAAATTTAATTATTGTTATCAATGAAATTCACAAATGTGAAATACTTAATTCAGATTTTAGTGTCACTTGTTTCGTATTGCTTGTTGACAAAAGCCTCCTCGGTGCGCTCTACCTCGAAACGTTTTCGATCTCAATCTTCGTGTCTATTTTATTTAGAATGTCGGTTACTTTTGTTTGTTTTCCTATACCTCGGCTACTGTGTCAGTCTTTGATCTTTACTACCAGCATACTTCTTGCCTCGTGGTGGTACCTTCTCGTGGATTGCATTAAGAGCCCAGGTTTCGCAACCATAGGTTAAGCATGGTAAGACACAAGCGTTGACTACTCTATTTGTAAGCGCAATCCAAGTCATAAGTCTCTTGCTCCATTCATTTGCAACCCTTCTCTAAATTTCTTTTGTTGTTAGATCTATAACGGAAATTATCTGCCCTAAATAGATATATTCGTCAATGTAGTCAATATTTATCCGTCTATTGTAATGTGATAGGAGAGTCTATATGGAGAGACTATAGTTGATGGTTATTAACTATATGAGTTATTATAGGAAGTCTTATGAACGGAATGTCAGAGTAATGAATTAGACGAAAGTAAAGATCCGGTCACTAATAGAGACGCATTGACACAGCAAGGTTAGCAGATCAAAAATCATGTAAACATAGTGGACCAAGGCCAACTCGCTGCAGAAAACTTCAAAAGACTGAAATTGATTGATTGTTGACTGAGAAATATGATGCACGGGATAACCGGCGTCGAGGATTTGAATAGGATATCTACTCATAGATGCTTTCATCGTTATCATCTCCGAAGACAAGATAACAGAGTGTAAAAGTGGGGACTTCCATACAGTTCTGCTGCTGCTGATTTTGTTTTCGTCATTTCCGAACTGTTGAAGATGCTTTCATCATAATCTCCAAAGATAAGAGGACAAGAAATATACTGCTGCTGCTGCTGCTGAGTTTGTTTTCATCATCTCCGAGCTGCTAAAGATAAGAAGACTAGAAATATACTGCTGCTGCTGAGGTTGTTTTCATCATCTCCGAGCTGCTGAAGATGAGAGGACTAGAAATATACTGCTGGTGCTCACATAGAGTTGATGCTGATGAGGACAAGGATTGTAGAGTGAAGACTCATAAACAGTTCTGCTGAAGGTATCTACAGTACTCAAGGTAAGTCGCATGTTAAATGTGGCGAAATTTTTGAGTTAAGTCTCAAGTCAAAATCTCTGGCCAGGTGCAGTAGCTGGGATTATAAAAATTGGACTTGGCACTACAAATATTAAATAGCTGGTTACCAAGTTACAACATACAGATTTGACTACAAGTAAGTTTTACCTTGGATACCCCTCCTATTGATACTCCGTCGGTGATTGGATCAGTTGGACGCGTCTGATGGCAACTTAAGAAGACTGTACTAGAGGTAATGATTGGTCTTGATTATTACTAATTGGTTACCCAAACAAGTTGGTAATATAAGGCCTACCCGAACAAGTTCGTAATAAAACTTAAAAGAAGTTCGTAATTTCGAGTTTTAAGATTTAATAGAAGTTAAAATATTATACTGTTTGGATAATCGATTAAAATGAAGTTGCAAGGTTTGCGACTAAGTGATTTGGAAAAAGCCGCAGTGGCTAAATGGTTTTATTTTTAGTGGCTAAATGGATATTTGGAAATATTTGTGGCAAAAAAAAATGGTTCTAATGGTTATAAATGGTTTTACTTGGCAAAAATATATGATGGTTTATTGGAATATATATGAGAAAGTTGAAAAAAATGGTTTTAATGGTTTTTAATGGTTGCCACTTGGAAAAATGGTTATAATGGTTTATATGGTTGCCACTTGGAAAAATGGTTATGACGATTGCCACTATTTGGTTCCGGAAGGTTATACTGGTTATTACAGATTTCTTTGGACAGTTGCAATGGTTGCGACTGAAAGGTTTGAATAGTTTTAATGATTGCAAATAAAACTTTTGTAAATGAATTTGATAAAAAGCTGAGCAAAATGTGTATTTTGGTAAATGGTCATATTCGATGATTATTTGTTGAGTAGGCTCATAGCAAATGGTACATATTTTGATGAAAAGGTATACTTGCTCGATGAATTGGTTTGATAAAAAAAATAGCTTATGGGTATATTTGGTAAATTACAATTAAATTACAATTATAAACATTTGGTGAATAAATTTAATTATGAAGGCCGGCAGGTGGAGGTTGAGGAAGGTCTGAAATTTTCTTATAATTAGGGTTTACTGAATAATTTTACAGTTGCGATTTTTATAATTACTTATTAACGTGCGAACATGGTTGAAAATAGTTGTCCGTGAGAATACTAAATCTAACATTTTCGCTCACTGTAACAGTATACGCTGATGAAGTGCAAACGTAATCTGTCAGCCGTAGGGTTGGTGCTGTCTTACAGTCACAGGGTTGTCACTATAACAATTTGATAAACAGATGGGCAAAATGTGTACTTTGGCAAATGGTCATATTTAATGATTATTTGTTAAATAGGCCTGATTATCTAAGTGTGTTTATGTTGGTAATAAATAAATGAACAGCTCTGCCATTTATAAATAGTGAATAATATACTTGAATAACGGAAAATTAATGGAAACTATCTGATAAATGCGTATACTCTTCTTATAAACAGATGTATTTTATGAGTCGGTGCTTTATAAAATCTTGTGAAAATCTCTTTGAAAATAAACTATGTACTTTACTTTGCTCGCAATAGAGTCTTTATATTGGTCAAGTAACAAAAGAAAAAAGCAGTGGGGAGCAAGGGATTGATTGGTCGTTACTACATAGAGTTCATTTTTCTCCAAGGTTAGTTGGTTGTTTTCATGTGTGCGGTGATCGAACCTATTCATACCAATTTTTCTTTGCAGGGACGCAAAGAGGCGTCAGGATGGGCGAGTGTGAGGAATGAACGCTATTCGCAGTGTTGTTGCGATGCTGAGTTGTGATACATAGGTGATTTTGCATTGCATTTCATGTTCAATTTTGGTTTCTTGCAATGAATTGTTCATTTTACTTTGGAGGTTATATTTTGGCAACATTGAGTGTTGCAGGATGCAGAGTTTATTTTGATTGATGCTAAGTAATTTAATCACCATTCGTAGCTTTTCAATATATAGGCTGTAATCATGACAGCCAATCACAAAAATTCAGGAGAATGTTGGTGGGTCGGTAACAGAAAAATAGTATAAAGGTGAGAGAAAATGGCGTCGGAAGTTCAGTCAGTATTAAAATTTTGAGGAGTTATTACAAGTGGATAAAGTGTATATTATTATTGATTGTATTGGTGAAGATTAGGGTGGATTATTGCATTTTGCTGAGATAAGTATAAATTATAATTACATACTATTTTAAGAGGTTATGTTAGGTTATCATTATCGATTTCTAAACAATTGGCTTTTGGAATATTTTGAGACAGATCTTGTAGTGAAATTTATTAAAATCAATATAATTGTAAAATCAACTTTAATAGTTCATCGTTTTTATATAATATTATGTTTTAATATCATTGGCTGTTCAATAATGTTTAAAGAGCAACTATACCAGTTTCTTGCAGTTTCTTCTGGATAGAATGTGATTCTAACATACACAACAAACTGGAATGAACAGAAATTAAAATCTATTCATGGTTATCTTTGTGTTTATTTTTAACCTACTAGCAGTGTGGTCTAATATCTTTGACACTAGTGCCTTTACATGTATGATGCGCACTATACCTTTTCTGGCGAGTAAGTTCCAGGCGCGGGTACTTTCGCTCGATCGTCCAACGGTACCTTAAGACGGCCAGACATCGTGTACACTGGAGCATCCAAGACGGATGGGATACGATAGCTATTTGGAGCTGCAAGTAAAAAAAGGCTTAAATTATTGAATAAAATGTAAAGAAAGGCCTTTTCGTCAATAAATAGTGTTCTATAATGTAGCTGTCAAACCATAGCCAGTTCAAAATAAAAGCAAAGCTTGAAATTACCAAACCAGTGCGTAGTAAAAAGAGACAGTAAAATTAAACTCATGCAATTTTTATTTTTCTTCTATATCTGTTTTTGCATTTGATAAGTAATCACCTGGTGTATCGGCGTATTTGTCAGTTTGAATTTTAACTCCAAAAGTATACTGAGGGGAGTATGTTAAAACAAATTTGTATCCCTTTTCTGGATTATACGCCCCCGGAGCAGGAACTTTTATACGTTCATCGATCGGTTCTTTATGTCTACCCGATATTGTATACAATGGTGTTTTCTGTAGATTTGGTATATTGTAAGTATTTGGAGCTAAAATTAGTAAAAACAAAGTATTAATATTATATCCTGTGTATTATTTTATAGAACAATGTAGGCACACCAAAGAAAATAAAAATTACCAGGAGTAGCCACGACATGTGAGGTTTCCGGTTTAATTCTAAAAGTGTATTTAGGTGAGCTTTCTAACAGTAGTTTGTCAGCTTTTTCCGGGCTATAATTGTTAGGGGCTGGTACATTATCAGGCTTGAATGAGTTCGTTTTCATCCTAAAAGAGTATCGAGGACCGTTATCAAACACAGCATTATTAGCATTTTCTGGGTGGTATAAATTAGGAGCTGGATTTGTATTCATTTTTGCATCCTTTCCTTTAGATGTTAAACTATAAACAGGCCTTTTTTCAAAAACCATTTCATTTGCCTTTTCTGGATTGTAAAAGTTAGGGCCTGGTGTATCAGGTAATTTTCCATCTTCGAGTTTAGGTCTAAAAGAGTAAGATGGAGAATTTTCGTGTAAAGCTTTGTCTGCCCTCTCAGGGGAGTATGCATTAGGCGCAGGGTTATTAAAATGTTTATCTACGTGCCCCTTTAGACCAAAACTGTATTTTGGCACTCCATTTGAAACATATTTGCTTGGATCATATGCATTGGGCGCAGGATAATCAATAATTTTGTCAGGTTTGCCTTTCCCTGATAATGTAAACCTTGGTGAGTCATTTAAAACATGAGGGTCATAAGAACTTGGGCCGGGAGTTTCTTGTATTTTGGCTGAATGTCCTCTACCTGGCATCGTAAATTTAGGGCCATCATTAGGTAAATGTGGGTCATATGCATTTGGCCCAGGGACATCAGAAATTTTTCCATCATGGCCTTTTCCCGTTAAAGTAAATCTTGGAGAATTAGTTGGTAAATGAGGATCGTAACTATTAGGGCCTGGTGTATCTGATGGCTTTTCACACCGACCTTTACCAGCTAATGAATATTTCAGAGAATTATCAAGCAGATGAGGGTCATAAGCATTAGGAGCCGGCACATCGGATGTTCTTTCTGTGTGACCCTTCCCCGAAATTGTAAATTTCGGCGTGTCATTTAACAATCGCGGATCATAAAAATTAGGCGCAGGTGTTTCATTTGGTTTTTCAACACCAACTTTAGGTCTAAATGTGTAAGCGGGTGAAGATTCATGAAGAAGTTTATCAGCTTTATCGAGAGAATAGACATTTGGCCCAGGAGTCTCGTTCGGTTTTTCAACACCAGTTTTAGGTCTGAACGTGTACGCTGGTGAAGATTCATGAAGAAGTTTATCAGACTTGTCGAGAGAATAAGCGTTGGGTGCAGGTGAATTCTCAATTTTGGGTGATGAACCTTTTCCGGCCATTGTAATTTTGGGACCGCTATCTAGCATATGCATTGATTTCTCTGGAGCATATACGTTAGGGCCTGGTGTTGTTTCAATTTTTTCTGCATGCTCTTTCGATCTCAAGGTGTATGCAGGTGAGCTTTCGTGTAACAATTTATCAGCTTTTTGTGGATTATAAGAGTTAGGGGCAGGTGTTACTTCATGTTTCTCGGCTAAACCCTTTCCAGCGAGTGTATACTTCGGTCCATTATTAAGGGCGTGCAGTGATTTTTCTGGACTATATACATTCGGTGCAGGTGCATCGTGTACCTTCACAATTTCAGATTTAGTTCTAAAAGAATAGGCTGGTGACTTTTCCCGTAATAATCCGTCAGCTTTATGGGGATTATAAGCATTAGGAGCAGGAACTTGCTCTATTTTTTCTATTTTTATTTTGCTTGAAAGCCTGAATTTTGGTGACTTTTCATGAAGAATACCATTAGCCTGAAACATACAATGAAAATAATCAAAACAAAAAGAAAATTGTTCACTACAGTAACTTTCTAACCTACTACACTTCAAAAATCGTAACGGTCAAATTACAGAATTATGAGCTTGAATATATCAAGCCTGGGTAAGCTAAACAAAGTGTGATTTAATTATTTTTTTAAATAAAATTTGACAACTGGTATTTTAACGGTCGGTTTAAAATTAGCATTGATAAAATATTTATGAGATTTAATTGAATGAAATTAGTACAATATGACAGAAAATATGAGTTAAAAGATTAGTACAGACAGATGAGGTTAAATTGCAGTGACTCCTTCAGGCGCTGGGTAGTGAACAGACTCTCCGATGAAAGGCGAGTGACGGATGCCGAAGGTATGCGCCGGGGCCCAAGGAAGGTTCACGCAAACCTGTATATGCACCCAGCTTAATGTTAGTATGGTTACGTGAAAAATAGAGGATATTCTAGGCATATTGTAAAGAAAGTATTATACATTATTAATTAGACAAGAATAGAGATGGTATATTATTGTTTTTAACCGACTTCAAAAAAGGAGGAGGTTCTCAATTCGTACGTTTTTATTATATTTTTTTGTATGTATGTAAACGCGATCATTCCGCCAATTATGAATCAATTTTGATGATTATTTGTTGTTTGGAAGATCATACTTTAGAGGCCCATATAAATTTTATCGAAATTGATTTAGCACTTTTTGAGAAAATTAACAAAAAACCGAATATATACCCAGATAATGTTTTTTACTTTTTTTTTTTAGTTTATGTTGGTAGGTACTTATAGGTATAATTTTGAAGTCGGTTTTTGTTTTAGATGAAAGCGAATAATTATTTTGTTACTGATCCTATAAACAAAAAACTGAAAATTCTAAACTTACTTTTTCAGGGCAATATACCCCCGGTCCTGGTACAGTCGCCGTTGGAGGCTTCAATTCCCTTCTCGGAGCCATGGTGTACGCTGGGGGCCGTTTAGTTATCACGGTAGCTGCTTTATCCGTGGTGTAAGTGCCTGGACCAGGCATCGGGGTCTTTGACTCGATCGTTTTTCCCCGGCCAGTGATGCTGAAAGCAGGAGCAGCCCGCTTGCTTCCTTCACGTGCCTCTCCAAGTACTGGTGGCATAGAATATTCGTTCGGCGCTGAAAAGTTGAAAGTTCCGATTTGAGTATTCCTTAGTCGCTCATCATAAATCTTGTGTTTAATTGTATTTAAATTAATTATTAATAAAAGAGAAAAGAGTCGTGAACCTAGGTTATTCAAAATCATTTAGAAATCATTAGGTTTATCAACAGCTTCAAATAATTAAGCCCACTAGCGCAAGGCCGTTAATATATTCTATACCTTTCTTTTTCATGTCAACCCCGCAATAAACTTCTCAAAAAGTGACTTTATGAAAATCGGCCTTTTATCAATTTAAAAAAAAATCATATCAACAGAATATTAATTATAGGTGAACACCACTTGCAAGTAGAGAGCATTTCACTGAAAATTTTGTAAAATGACAGGATAGAAAATATTTACATGCAGGGAGAGGAAAAAAGGGAAATAATAATGTCAGATAGATAAAGCTCTACTGCAGAATTCAAGTCAGAGTTTAGGAATCCTTAGGTATGCATTGGTCTTTATTTGAAGAAAAAAGCTATGCAAATGACGAACAGGAATACGAGTCACGGGCTAATAATACAGATAAAATTCAGTATTACTCGTACAAAAAGAAAAATAACGATAAGCACAATTTCAAATAAATAAGGAAATGAGCCAAAAAGTAGATAAATAACAACAGTGCTAGGAGCTAGTGATGATGATCAACAAAAAAGCAGTTGAAAAAGAGATACAAGACACATAAAATAAATCACGAACTAAATAAAATGCAACAAGTAAAAATGGTACCAAACAACAAATGAGAAGTGACAATCAAAAAAAGACATGATAATGTTATGACATAATGACATTGTTAGCATACTGTAATCGACCTGGGGTTTTGCTGCCGTCTTGAGGCATGCTTACACGTAGACCTATCGAGAAAGCCGGGGCATGGTCTAGCACAGCTCTCATTGATTTGCCGGGCTCGTAGTCACAAGGGGCTGGAGTAGGAATCAGCTTGGGTGGAGGCCATCGACCATGTAATGACGCAGCTGGACCCATTGCTCGGCCTGCCATCTTTATTATGTTAGTAATCAAACAGGCTAGAGACTAGACCAGTATTAATAGGGTGAGGTATTATAACAGCGAGTGTATACACAAAAAAAAAAATTCGGTCATCATCTTTTCACGATTTGACCGCTTAAATAACATTGACGAAATTTGGCTCATAGATTGCTTGCATTCTGCTAACGGACTAAGGATACTTTATATAAAGAAAAAAGACTTCTCCAGACAGATAAAATCACAGAAAATATAAATATAAATAAGAAAGAAGATAATTTGCATCCCAGAGATGAACACGCCTAGTCGCCGGCATCATCGAGTAAATAATTAATATTATATTAAAAATACTCAATACTAAACATAATACCCCATAATACCCCCTAATAAACTTCACACATTTATAATCAATCTACCAAAATTAACACTTTGTAGATACTGAAACTCAGAAGTTACATAAGGCACACATATTCACGAATAGATGGAACGATCCATTCAATCGTTCCAGTAGGTTATATTCCATAATATTAATCATAAAGTCAATATTAGGTATATCAGTAGCTTAGTGCTCATTTGAATAAGGAAACAAATCTAAATAAACATCCCAAAAAATATAGATTTTTGTGGCTGTTGTTACATCATTACCTTCGTATTCCAAGAAAAACAGCCAAACTTTGAAATATGACACACAAAACAGTTATCACGAAAAACTAATTACACAAAACTTGAAAATATTCAAATTTCAGAATATAAAGGACGATGCTAAGCGCAGTTGATTTAAGACTGAGCTGCATTCAACTAAACCAGATTAAAAACAATATCCATTCATGGTCCCAAGGCACCTACACGTTGACTCACTCAATGTCTCGATCACCTTCGGTAATGCGGACTTATTTGGCGACATCCAACCAATGCAAGAGACACTTGCAAACATCCAATGCCAACCTACTCGTACATACATTCACGGAAAAGGAAAACATACTATTTATTAAGAAATTGTGTAAAGGTCAATAATTAAAGTTAATTCATAAATACAAAACCTCGTCAATGAGATGGAAACTTGTTTTGCTCATACTTATGCGTGCGTGATGGCAAGTCAGTTTTTGGCTCAAAGCTTATACGAGACAAAACTACATCCCTCATTTTGTCTTACTTTATTTCCAGCCTGATCACATGAAAAAACATAACATTATTTTGAGTAAAGGTTCTGTGAGGTCAGGCAGTTTATGGTTTTACAGAAAATTATTGTGAACTACAATAACATTTAGACATTACACATTTTCTTGAAATATAGCATAATAAAATTAAAACAATGAATGGGATATTTCGTGTCAAGATCTCTCTCTCTATTTCTATCAAAAAACCTAACCCGTTATAACTGGAGTATTCCTCCCCTGGAAAAGGGAGCTTCTTCAATCAAACGAACCAAACGAACTTTTTAAATACAGTAGGAGTACACACATTATGTTAATTAATCGAAAGATATTAACTATAGGTACCTATTTTGGGTACTATGATTATTAGTTAATGTATCAATGGACCATATGGTTTTTTAAACAATGGTGTTTCTTACAACGCCTAAAACATAGCTGATTAAACGAACGCCCACTCCCATAGATTTCAAAATTTGAAATCTATGAGTTATTAAGTAACTCATAGACCTTTTTTTAAAAAAAATGAGTCAATTTCGTAATTATAACTGTTCATAAGCTAGACAAGGATAGACAGAACGAAACAAGAGTCAATTTCGTGACAAAGGACACTTAGCAACGTTTAGGTCTCATTTTATTATGCAGTAGGTAAAGGACACGGTTCAGATTTGTATGGGGCATAGGCCAAGTCTTGCACAAGCAGAGAAATGAAGGAAAATAAAATACTAGTCCAGTTTTTATTGGTGAAATCTACGAATTCGTCGTAATTTCAGTGCTAAAATTATTTAATCTTTCCAAGTTATGGAACACTAAACATGAGTGGGTAACAATGGCGGATTCATATTTTTGACGTTTTCAAAAGAAAAACACGTTAGGTATTTTGACAGTGACTGTCAGAAATGACATTTGATACATTTCGCGCCTACTGCTTTCTCAATGGCTGAAGGTTGCCATCTTGGAAACGTATCGAAAACTTGAAATACATTTTTATATTTTTGCTCGTTATTTACTTTACTGTTTTAAATTATTAAATTTTTAATACAATCTATGTATTTTCCTCTATTCATGGTAGAGTGTACAAGAGTAGGCCTAAAATGAACCTTTTCCTTTTATGAGCGCACTGCTCTAAAAATAGACTGAAACTTCGTTAATGTAGTGAACGTAGTTGTCAAAACTTTATGATTTGTTTTAATTGTGCATTAAATTGAGCTGCCTTAAACATGCTACTATTTAACTAAAGTTCATAACAATTTTTAAACAGATGCACACAAATTATTTGGGTAAGTATTTTAATCAGAAAGGTATTTTTGTTATTTAATCAACTACAAGTAAGCCCTTGACTGTGATATCACCTGATGGTAAGTGATGATGCAGTCTAACCTGCAGGCTAACCTGTAAGGGTATGGTAGTTATATTAAACCCATACCCCTAATCGGTTTCTACACGGTATCGTACCGGAACACTAAATCGCTTGGCGGCACGTCTTTGCCGGTAGGGTGGTAACTAGCCACGGCCGAAGCACCCACCTGGCCAGACCAGAGAAAATTTAGAAATTATTATTATTATTGAAAGGTGACGTAAACGAACCTACTAGAGGTGATGATGTCTCATGTCCTGTAGAAAGGCCTTGATCTGATTGTACAAATCTTAATTATTATATGACGCTCTACTGGCATTGAAACAAGACTAAAAGAAAAACATAGATTGCCTAAATAATATCTATTTATTAGTGTAGGCGAGTTTTGACACCAGATGAATGAGATTTATAGCACAACAATTAGGTTCAATAATAATGAAACCAGTAGCTAACGTTCATAAACATAATGTTTGTCACAAGTATGATGCCATCCCAGTAGGCGGTAGTGTAACACTCGTTTGACGCTCCAAGCAATTCAAAACTAATGCTTCACATGCTCGTATGAATCGATTACTCAATATATTCCCAGGTGTTCCATTGACTGCAATTTAGCAATTTAATGCAACGTGGGTGGGGACCCACAATACAACAAATTGACTATTAGTCTAAATGAAGATCGATCGACGAGGCGAAATAGGCAATTTCTGTAGCTCAATCGCTTGCTTTTTAGATTGTATACAATCCTCGATTGTTCATTGGTGATCTTTCTTTATTTATTTAGGCTTCATCCCAAAAAAATACTTAAGTGATTTACGCTACGTACGCTATCAAGGTCCTCAGCAATATGCAGCAGATAAAAGAAAAGGTATTATAATGATAGAAACTAAGCTACTACAAAATATTATCTACCTATCGTTTAAAACCTACTTGTAGCTACTTACTCCACCACCACTACAGCCCATTAACGTCCCACTGCGGGGCACAGGCCTCCACTCTCATAGGAGAGAGGGAATTAGAGCTTAGACCCACCACGCTGCTCCAATGTGGGTTGGCGGGCTTTGACGATTATTATCATGTTAGTGATAATAACCGGGATTGACGGCTTACCGTGCTCTCTGAGGCACGGGGGTGAAACACCGCCAAGTTCCTAACTCGGCGCTAGTACTGAGAATTTATTGTCAGAAAAACCCAATTATGGCCCGACCCGGGGCTCGAACCCGGGAACTCGTCAGCCGCAGTCGAATATGCCAACCACTAGACCAACGAGGCAGTTGGCTCCTATAGGCTACTTACTCGTATTATGTTATTTATGTGCTCGGTTGTTTATTAAATCAAGGTTAGTTTTGCGTTGTCGGTGATATCACCCATATGTTTTGAAGTAAGTTACTGTTATAGGTAGATAAAGTATTTATTCTTTTCTAGATGATGCCCGCGACTTCGTCCGCGTGGATTGATGTTTTTTTATTGCCGCAGGAACTCTTCAATTTTCATGGATAAAAAGAAGCCTAGTATGTCTTTTCCAGTTTCTCGGGATGTAACCTATCTCTGTACCAAATTTCATCAAAATCGGTTAAATAGTAGGACCGTGAAAGCGTAGCATACAGACACACTTTCGCATTTATAATAATACTAGATGATTCCCGCGACTTCATCCGCGTGGACCAAGTTTTTTCGATTCCCGCGGGAATTCTTGAATTTTCCGGGATAAAAAGTAGCCTTTGTCCTTCCCCGGGATACAACCTACCCCTGTACCAAATTTCATTAAAATCGGTTGAACAGATAAGTAATTTTTTTGATTCCCGCGGGAACCTTTGAATTTTCCAGGATAAAAAGTAGCCTATGTCCTTTCCCAGGATACAACCTATCCCTGTACCAAATTTCATCAAAATCGGTTGAATAGAGGGGCCGTGAGGGGAGCGTAGCAGACAGACAGACAGACAGACCGAAACACTTTCGCGTTTATAATATTAGTATGGATGGAAGTATGGAAGTAAGGATTGTTGTCAGGAGTTAAATGAAAAACATCCTTACCTTTAGATGTCATGCCTTCTGTATTGTATGTAGCTGGACCGGGACCAGCCTTGTCTTTACCAGATGAATCAATTTTATGTCCAAATGTAAATGCAGGAGCACGGGGTTTCCTAGATTCTGGCGGAGGTTTGCCTAGAGATGAGACGATAAAATATTAATAAAACACTTTCACTAGAAAAAATGCGAGTGCGACTCGCGCACAAAGGGTTCCGTACCACAACACAATATAAATTATTTTAGTAAATAACAAGAAATATGTCATAACAACACGAATTAGCTGTGGAATAACTGGCTTACATATTATGGCGCTAAACTGGTGGCGCCTGACAAACAATTCGACACCCTATGAATTGAGTACGGAACTCTAATTAACGATTTTCGAATTTTTTACTATATTTGTGCTTAGAGACCTTGCTTCTTGCCAAATTTCGTGATTCTATTTCTAGGTCAACCGGAAGTATCCTATAGGTTCTGATTTATTGGCGAGTGTCAAAATATGCCAAATGATAATATGCAGCATATAAACTACGTAAGTAATATCTTTTGATTGGGTTAGAAGCTTTTTACAGCCCCAAAGGACCGTAGACCTTAGTATTTGATAATAATAATTCCAACTTGATACCTCCACGCATTTCCACCAAAAGGTGGTTGACAGACAGACAGACAGACGGACAACGAAGTAATCCTATAAGGGTTTTTTTTCCTACTGAGGAACGGAAACCTAAAAAACGGGCTTCTTAATTGAAATTTCTAAGCTATTTCCAAAAAAATTTGGAATCTTCTTAGTATTTTTCAGCTAGATATTTCGATGGAATTTGATATTTTCATTTTATTTATTGAATTAATATAGTATATATGTAATATGTAAATTAAGTAAGTATATTATTTTTTTCTTCGCAGTTCTCGTGTAAGAGCTTTTATATTGTTAGATTAAAACATATCTAATAAGTTTATTTTCATTGTGTTTTTAATTAAGGCTTCTGCAATATTGTCCATTTTAGGTAAGTTCTACTAAAACACACAAATAATAAATATAGCACGCAAGTACACACATAAAGTATGTCGCACTTATTCTAATTTCAACATATTATTCAAAATTTCATGGAGTGAAATAATATACTTAATCAGCCAAAACCTTCAAAACCTCTATAACCTACTTATCTCAAAATCTACCATAAGTGAAGATAAGCAGATCCAAAAAAGATATTATAATATCTAAACAAAACGTCAAATAGCAATATTGGAACCTAAATTGATTCTGTAAATGCATAATGCCGGTTAATCTTGATAATATCACTCACCTTGCTCACGGTCAATGTTTTTCATCCAAATCCATAAACATCACCAAGTTAAGCAAATTAATTAACCGTTTTTATAACACAAATAACGCTTCAAATGTCTTTATATATTTAAAAAATAATACAGAATATCACTGACTGAAGCCTTGTCGACGAATGAGAACGTCAATACATCTTTGATTTGAATAAGTGAAATAAAAAATTAAACTTGTTAATGTTGTTATTGGCGCACACTAACTAAATTTAATGATGTCACGTTGTGTATGAACATGGGCAAGGTCGCTGTTTGCACGCGATAATCTCGCACAACCTCCGAATGATGTCAGCTCTCCACAAACAATACTGCCGAAACTGATAGACATATGCACAAAAGAAACCACCAACCGTGACCAATGTGGATCGTGTAAACGGTAAATAAACATTGCACACCTACAAAGATATCTCTTTTTTATAGATTTCGGAGGACGGGTCTTCTCACTAGCTTCCAAAAACAATTGAAAAATATGAAAAATGTATCGCGATCATCCATACAAAAAACTAAAATCACAATAACTTCTTAAATGCCACATAATATTATTAGGTATTTACCTATGAAATTGCCTTTCTTCAGTACTGGTCATTTCAAATAAAAAAAAGTTTTTAATGGCTCTGTATTCTGACATTGATATTTACTTATTAATAATCGAGAACAAAAGACCGATATTATGTTAACACAGAAAATATTGTGACAAGAGGGTAAGCAGTCAACTACAACAACAAGCTGCGCTTAGTGTAGTTGGCAGCATAACATTAAATTGTGATCTGTAAAATATAAAAGTCGGTAAAAATTTATTAAGTATACCTTTGTAATAACTTTACTTTACAGTTAAGATGAAAAATAAATATTTTCATTTTCATTTTCAAAAATTGACATGACATTCTTTTTACAAAACTCAGTCTTTTGTTTTTTGATTAGCGTTGTACTTTAAAAATTCGTGTAATTATGGAATATGAGTTCCGTCGTGACACCAACGCGACACAAACGGCACGTAACATCAAAAACGTTTACAGAGAGAACTGTACAAAGTACAAACGAACGCATAACCTGTTATTGGTTTTCCCGGTTCCGTTCTGGAAATTTTCACTTGAAAAATGAAGCTAGTGGTCGTCCGGAGACTTTGGTCAACAATAATGAATTAAAGGCGGTTGTGGAAGCTGACGAAACTCAATCAATACAGCTGAGCTAGCAGCAGCTTTTGATGTGAGCATCAAGACAATATTGATCTATATTTGCGACAAATTGTCAAGGTAAAAAAGCTTGATAGATGGGTGCCCCACGACCTTAACGATCGCCAGCGCAACGTACGCGTCGAGACCTGCCTTGCGCTGCTCAACAGGCAAAGAAATGAAGGAATTTTGAAACATGGATTCTGGTCGACAATCGAAAGCGCTCAACAAGTTGGTTAGATCCTGGTTCAGCACCAAAGCAATGCCCTAAACCAAAAATGACCCTAAAAAGGTGATGGTCACTGTATGGTGGTCTAGTGCGGGTGTGATTCACCACAGCTTTTTACAAAACGGCATGAGCATTACTGCAGATGTGTACTGTGAAGAACTGGAGAGAATGATGGAGAAGCTTGCACATCTGCAACCAGCTTTGGTCAATCGGTCGTCCCCACTGCTCCTTCCGACCATTACTTTTTCCAAAATTTAGACCACTTTTTAGTGGGTAAAAAATTCAATTCCCGAGAGGCAGTACAAAATGCCTTTGAAGAGTTTGTTGCCTCCCGTCCAGCTGATTTTTACAAGAAGGGCATCAATAAACTGCCAATGCGTTGGCAAAGATGCGTCGATTGCATGGGTGATTACTTCGAATAACAGAAATAAAAAAGTTTGAAAAAATAAGTACGTTCCCTTATTCCATACAAAACGGCAATTTCATAGGTAAAGACCTATTATAAAGAAAAAAATTCTTTCCAAAAAACCGACATCCAACGCCACTGTAAATTACAATAGTTATTTGTTATACAAGAGTGAAAAGTTGTTTTTAACGGCGTGCTCAATTTTGATGGCCGAGCAAGCGAAGGATTCTAAAATTGAATCACGAGCGCAGCGAGTGGTTCAAAAATTAGAATCCTGAGCGTCAGCGAGGGAATCAAAAGAGCACAAGGTGAAAAATCTTTTCACTCGAGTGCAACACGTAACTTTTCATCCCACCTCAGCGAGGAAATGACATGATGTGAAAGAAAATGGTGCGCGCACAGCAAATTAAAAAAGTACACCAAGAAGGTTACGAGTGTGAGTTTTTAACTAATTAAAAAAGGTTGTATGGAAATTCGGCACCATAGAGGTAGAAGTAAATAGGTTTTAATGATGTTTTGAATTCACAAACTTCATAGACGAGTGATATTTACTAACGTGCACACGATGTTCTAAATTCAATTTACTTTATCCTCAAGAGGATAATAACGGCTTTTGCATTCGGATATGGAAGATTAAAAATACTCTTTCCGAGATGGTGGTATGAAAAATAATTTTGATTTCTACCCACTATGTGGAAGTCGGGCGAGTCTGATGCGTCAACTTTGCATACCCTTGTTATACCCGCCCGACTTCATCTGGCGTTGGAAGTCGGTTTTTTGGAAAGAATTTTTATTTTTAACTTTTTAGTGTCAGGGTTGAGGATTTGGAGTCAGATTTTTTTATGGGACCACCTCGAAAGCTTGCTCTAACGACAGATTTTTTTCAAATCGGTTCAGAAACCACGGAGATATGCACCGACATACATTAAAAAAAACCTCCTCCTTTTTTGGAAGTCGGTTAAAAAAGCAGAATGATCTCAATAACTTCAAATACATATATATACATATTATAGGTCATAGTACCTATAGATAGATAAATCACAATACTCGACGACTGTTTAAAAATACAATGCCATAATTCAACTTCTTATGCATCGGTGGCAAACTTGCAACCCAAATATCGAAAGTCACGAAAGCGTTTGTGTCACACTATTTTACTTTTACATGAAAATTGTGTTGAGTTTTAAACTTGGTTTTAAAATACAAATATACAATACATCCGAGGAAATGTACTCGTGGGCGTTCAATTTGGAGAAGCGACTATTATGAGCGATGACGGCATTAAAGTTACCTGAGCGAGGGTCATTGTCTGTATCTCTTACACGATTATTAAATACTAACTGCTACAAGATAACTGCTATAATAAATAAATAAATACTTCGGGTGTATTTTCTCATTTTGTTGGTTAATTTTTCGACCTATCATCAACAATATATTCAACATTCGCGTACCTTTCAGATAAACGTATATTCATATTAAATTGATTAATAAAGTTGTATTTTATGACGAAGAAAACTCATATACTTCGCCTATATAGTAAGTATATATTTCCTACTCTACATTGACGATGGAAATGCTTGTGGCATGTCATAACTTAGCAGAACTAGTATGAACTATCTCCACATATTTTACAGCTAGCTTAAATCACATTATTTTAAGAAAGAAGAATACATAGCTATAATCTATACTTATACCTACTGACAACTCTAGATATAATATGCTGACTTTCGTTACATTGTCCTTGTCTTTAGAGATATCTAAAGAATCATTTTTGAAGTGAAATTTCTTTAGAAACGTTGTGATTTGAAAATTCGATGAAAAGAAAAAGCGACACCAAAAGAGACAAACATATTCATAAAATAAATAGGATTTAGCCTGCGAGAGAATGAGATCGAATACAAGTTATATTTCTCTCATGCTCTCGTAGGCTACTTTTCTGAAGTTTCACTTCTGCCGTGTGTGGATTGCACACACACTTTTTATTTTTAAATCTCTGCCGATAAATATCTAATTTATTAATGTTTTTCTTACCTATTAAGGAAGGAAGAGATACTACAGCTGGTCCTGGACTGGCAGCTTCAGCAGCAATCGGGCCTCGTCTCTTAGTTGGTGTCCAAGGGTTCTGACGAACGCCCATCGGGGTATCACAAGGATAAGACCTTTTTGTCAGTATGGATTCCGTTCGTGCTAATCCGATGCCAGTTTTTCTTTGGTGAGATAAAATCTAAAACATGTATATTAACGTTCAGTGAGAATTTGTGAATCTCAATTCTGAAGTGCGGTGGATGAGACATCAGCTGAGATCAGGCATATATTCTAAGTAAAGAGGATACGGAATAAGTATTAAAATACCTATCAATACTTCCGTAACAAATACCAACTTTTAGTATCTTCTTAGACTGTGGAGTAGTAACCCCACTACCTACACTACACCATATCACTATGCCATAGAATAGTTTAAACTTAATATTATTGTTACCGATTTCGCTGTACTTGTTGTAGATTTCATAGACTTCGTCGCCATGATTCCGATTTCAATATTACAAGATAAATACTAAAAATTATTCATAATTTAAAAGTAGGTATATAAGTAAGTAAACTATTAAAAACAATATGAATAGTCTTGTAAAAATTGCTTTTAAAAACTGAAAATCCTTTAAAATGCCTGTAGAAAATTGTTATGTTTACTTGATATCTCGATTGATTATTATTATTATTATTATTATATTTGATAGAGATATTACGTCAGTTAATGCTTTGTTGTCTATGTTTAAATTATCATTATTATGAGGTTTTATATCAGTCAAAAAATCTAACTTTTAGGCAGCAGTTTTTAGGTAACCAATAAATTAATATTAGTACCTACTCAGATTACCTCACATCCAGCAAGCATCCTTACGTAGTAATTAGGGATACCTATACTTTTTGCTCTCAAGTCTCATCTTAAAATGAAATGGCTTTAATTCGATCAAGAAGATGATCTCAAGTTCTCTCTATAATAATTAGCCTTTTCTTAGGTTTGCTCTCATGAAATTCAGGTAACTGGGTCTACCTACTCTACTTATAATACATTTTGCTGTTACCAGAGTCCCGCTAATTCCACCTGCGAGCTATTCATCTTGATGAAATTAATACACAACTTATACATTCATGATCCTAATGCCTTTCCTCCATTCCTTAATCGTTTTTGCAAAGCAAATAAGCTAAAACCACTTAGAAAAATAGGCAGGCCTTAATAGAGTAAGTAGAATGTTTATAAAGGCTTTATATAGTATATAAGAATGTTCTTCTCACATAGCCTTTACAAACACGGAGCTATAGGTGTTCGCAGTATCTTAGGCTGGATCCTCACTTGTCTCATATTTTGGGTGTTTCATATAATTTCTGAAGTCACGGAGGCGCGTGTCGATTGAGAAAAATCTTTCGCAGTTTGAATGCATAAATGATAAAATTATTATTTTCTTAGCCTTAACTACTGCTCTAATTTTAATCACAATCTATATCTTATTTATTTAGAGCCCACGAAGGACAGAATCCGTGGGCGAAGCAAAAGGCAAAACTTGTACATAGAAAAGACGTCTGACGTCACTGTAAACTTAATAACATACCTATTCATGATTTTAACTTTTTGCTTTTAAATTCAGAAAATGCGTATTAGTACCCACCTACATACATATTAAAGAATGATAAAATAAAAACATTAAACATTTCTGCGTAAAAAGTTAAGTAGAAGTGATTTTGCGAAACTAACGTGGAACCTTCTAAGGATTTGATTGATCCAATAAAAAACCTACACGTTAATGGGTGTAGAAAGTTGCTATAACCTTATGTAGGTAGTTAATCAGTTCATGAAAACATTAAACATTGCTGCGAGTAGTTAAACCTAAAGCAGTTTATAGTTTGGTTGGCATAGGTAGGTCGGTACTTTGGAGATATTTCTGGTCTCAGAATACAGAACTTAAAAACTACCTCTACTCAGAATACAGAATAAAGAAAAGAAACAGATGCTACTGTCGTGGTTTGTGTCCCTTACATAATGGTACATACTTACTAGTACTAAGTCTGCGATAGATAGTATAGAGCGTACCTACTTTGATTTAGCTCTGACTTAAGACAGAGTTAAAACGAGACAGATTTAGGACACTCACATATGACCATCTCATTTTAATTGTAAATAAAACCTGAGCAAAGTCAAAGTACGCTCTTTATGGCATAAGTCAGACAACGACGAACGACAAATGACTTGCACTGCTTCCAAACCGCGAAGAAACAGTACGATGTACGAGAGTTTTCGTAGGCCTAAAATAAACATACCTAACCTAAACAGTCAATTTAAAAAATATAAAGTTGTTAAAAAGGGCACGTGCAGAATAAATCAATCTATACTATCCTTAAATGACAATCAGAAAACCGGTTCCGTCTACCCACACCCTATAGAATCGCCTTCATGTATCGCCCACAATTCATATGACGGAAAGATTATGGATTCTATTTCTGGTTTGATTCTATATTGGCCATGTTAGAAAGCGATATTCTGCAAATAACCTTTATCAAGAAGTCTCTTATTTACAGTCTTTTTAAGATCCTCACTAAGATTCACATGGATCTATCTGGTGAGCCCTTATTATCCGACATTTTTATTGATTAGCAATATAGCATCATCATTGGAAATATTGTTTCAACGAATAACGGAAAAACCGATGGGTAACCAACCGAATCTAATAATTATGGTGGCAAAATTATTTGCTACAAAAAAAATCACATTTACTGAAAAAATGTCCTGCCTGAAACTCTTGTAAAAGGAAATCTAATTCAGTACCAGTTCGTACGAGTCTGTACAAGTCACTGTCATCGTGAAAAATGAATAAAGTCGTATTTGGGGCATTGGTTTCACCGTTTATGAATGTTCGCGAAAACATGCCTTTGCTACAAATTATAACATGTATATCTGCCTAGTACCAGCCTACCTTTCTATGGTTTGGCACAATATGATGAGAAGTAATTAGGTAATCATAATTTTGAGTTTATACCAAAGACAATATAATCTATGGTTTATACTAAATCTACTAAATCTTTTGCTTTACTAAATCTACAAAAACAAAAAATCGGTGGGTGTTTATATTAAAATAGAAATACTGGTTATTTTGTACCCCATTTTTACGTAACTACAGTCTGAGTTTTATAATTCACTATCAATACAAAAATTAATCCACTTCAAATCGGTGATTAAACAATGAAGATATTTTGTTTGTTTTTTATGATGTCACGCATTGACCTCGCAAATTATAATTTAAAGTTCCGCATTAGTAATATGCACACTGAAGTCAGTCTTTACTCAAACTAAATGTAAGAATTCAAAAGACTGATGAACTATAGGTAAATATTATAGAGCTAATATGAAAAGCTCGTTTCAATACCGTAACATCACAAAGCTTGCTTCAACGCCGTAACATCTACTGGATGAGCAATAGATCAGTGCATACGATATATGGCATAAAACTTATAGAAAGCTTTAAAAGTAAACTAGCAACATCGAACTAGATCGCTTTCGAAACCGAACCGAACCAGACACCGACCATTTCTGCTCAAGAAACAAGTCCTTTTTAAAATACTGCAGTCAAACGCTGGAATAACTAAAACCGAAATTTAAATAGCATGTAAATATTGCAGGTGTACTGTCGCCATTTCCACAAATTACATTCTCAATTATGTTAGTTAGTACATACAATATCCCAACTGCAGCTTAGTGCTTGTTCACGTTAACTCGCGGGTGCGATGGCGGGTGCAGTCACGAAATATTGAACATAATATTAAGGCATAGGTATCGAAGTGTTTACGTACAAAACGCGGGTAAATTGTAAGAAGCGGGCAAATTTTCCATTAAAAGTAATTGATCGTCGTCAGATGCTTACAACAACTGCTACACGTTAACACCCACGCAAACGACTAGCGGCCAATGTGAACACGAACTCGCCAAGACAACCGCGCCCGCCACCGCGACCGCTCGCGTGCCTTGTACGTGAACAAGCACTTACAAAAACAAACTACAAACATAGGTACCTATAACTATAAGGCTTTAAGGCTTGTAGCTTTAAGGCTTCGCAATGCAGATTAAATATTAATTATTAATTATTTATCCCATCAATAAATACAAAAGCTCTACCATGGCTTTTCTTATAGTTGTATCCACTTTGGTCCGTGACTTTACTTGTGATAAACGTGGGTAAATGTAATCTTGTTACAGGTACAATTAATAACTCTCGATATCGAACAAATTAAAAAAAGAGATCCCGGCAATTTTGATTTGCTTTTTGAGCTTGACCGGTAATCTGTTTATCATTAAAAACGAAAAGCTGACTGACTAACGTATCAGCATACCGCTGAAACCTCAGGTTTTATCTACAATTCTATACTCTAAGTATACCTAGCTACTTGAGATATCTACAACGTACAGCCCCATTAAGAGAGTAGGTATTATGAAAGATGTTTGAAACGGTTAATCCAAAAAAGACAATGTAAGTGACAAAAGTATATCTACTTTAGCTTTTTCCTAAGATAAATAGTACTGATGAACGCCAAACTTTGATCCGAAGAAGGCTTGCAATGATGATGATGATGGTACTTACTTTAAAAAAACCTATATCATGAGGGAGCTCTACCCCCTTCCCGGTTTCAATCCATTCGCCAATAAGTATCAGACGAAAGATCGGTAAAGTTTATCGTCTCAACAATTAAATATTAATTATTATAAGCTTGTTGTTGCACCGATAACCTGATGTGTGAGTTGTGACCAATTTGTTGTTAAATGCCGTCATCGCTCGACCTCGCGCAAAGTCAATTTCATTAGATTTAGTTACGGGTTATAATAATTATACCTACTCGTCAGCTATTAATTACATTATAAATAATACAATTAGCTACTTAAATGAGAAGCTTTTCAAGATATTTTAAGCGGTTATTGATATATCACCTACGGTAGGCAGCGTTGTTATTTTGTAAATAGAAGAGGTATAGGTACCGGTGGTTTTTCTCATCATAAAAGTAAAATCTAAATGACGCGGAGGACGCGTTTAAATCCTTTTTTTGATCTTTCAAAGATCTTCATCCAAAGTATGGGTCTTTCAGTGAGGCTAGAAGAAGTCTAGAATATACCTATAACTTTTGCCACTTTGGCCGTGCCAGATAAACTATCTACATACTTGAAAAAATCAATAAGCTAAGAACAGTCAAAATCCTTGATAAAAACACGTCATCACAAAAATAACAAATTAAAATGATTTCGCAAACATTTTAAGTTGATCGTCTGATGTTGAGAAATTGCGCATCGAGATACGATGCTACGAGATCGAGATCATCGAAAAGTTCAGATGTGGATGTGAACCCACCCTAAAGTTGTAAACAAACGTTAATAGGAAAATTGCACTGCCCCGTGCCAATTTGCAAATGTATGCAAAATAAGAATGTCGTGGCCTCCGTATACCGCAACTGTTAAAGCTATGATGTTATACGGGAACACGAGCATAAATCATCGTTGTTCATTTAATTAAGTGAACTGCTATGTGTTTGTTATCTAACCCTGACTCTGGTGCAATTGGTTGAAGTGATACAATATAACAGGACAAGATTGCTCTAGCAAGTATATAGTACTCTCGGATGTATACTACTTTTACACTGGCTATATAATATAGAACTATAACTATATATTAGAATTATGGAACTTTAAGGAAGTATCCATTATTGGGACGCAAATACATATTATATTATTTTTATCAATTCTTTGGTACCGCTGTATTTTAGTATAATATTATAATTAATCTATCCCTAACCTGTACTTAATTAACATTATTTGACCTCTTTTAGGAGATACAAGATAATACACGTCATCGATATTTTTCTAAATACGTATTAGGTTTGCGTGTTCTTTTTGGACTAAATAATTCTTTTTTTCAGTATTTAAGAAGAAGGTGTCATAATGAATCCTTGCTCTATCTGATAGAATTTAATCTATTTTTGTATCTATCAGGTAGAGCTAAAGATTTAGCATAGTTTAAGGTTTAAGAATCTACCTACTTAAAGTAATATGATGACCGATTAAGATGAAGTTTATGATAAGTGTAAAGTGATATTAATTAGTGATTTAAAGTAACTGCTGATCATCATCATTCAAGATTTAACAGGTAAAATTAATTAATTATTTAATAAAACTTACCAGATAAAAATTGTAGAAATATGCCTGAGCTATATTTTTGTACACTATAAAATAGTTTTAAATTAAAACTATGCGCGATAAAAAATCTTATTTGTTTTGTTTTAGTTATGTTATAGATGTATTCGATCAGCAAGGGCTGTCGTCGAAAAACGTATCGCGCTCGTTCGTCGCGGTGCACTGCGGTCGAATGTTCTCTTTCCTCGTTCACAGTTTGCACCTCACCAGCCTGAGTGGTCTGAGTGGCAACGCAGTGCGGCGTGCCAAAGATGTCGCGTAGGTGCCTCCCGCCAAAACCGGTCACCTTGGTTACGCGATGCTATGTCGTCATCGCGTGTTTCTGATTCAACTCTTCTTCCTATATTTTGCAAGCTTTCTTTAGTTATAAATTTTAATAACAACCAAATAACATTTTGAGAATAATGCGCATAAAATCTGCTGAAATCAATGTTAATTTATGCAATCCCTGAATTTACATGAATTGAATGAAGACGAGATGAATGATGATACTTAAGCCGGGTCCGGTGCGCCTTGTTACGAACAAAATATTGTTTTGCTAACACGTTAGTGAAACATAATTTTATAACAGGCCGTCCACTGCGATTTTCGAGTAGGTTTAGATTATTTTTGTTAGTAACATATTTTTTTTTTAATTTATTGATCAAGTACGTACAATCATAAAAACACCATCCTAAAAACCACAGAGTACTTTGTCTATATAGCTAAAAACAAAGTATTCTCCTTATTCCAATCCATACCGCTTATCTAAACCGAAAAACAAAGAGATTTGACGAGTTGTGCCTCTGGCGAGCACAGATACGAAATGAATTAAAGTTCCCCCCGGCCCCCCCGCAGGCGAACGCGGGGATGTTTTCCATCCGAGGCGGCAAACAAAAACACTTTCAAAACAGTTAGGCCACGCCCCCAAATAGCATGACCTTGGTTATAATAACACGTTTGTGTTAGCAAAACACGATAACAAGGCGCACCGGACCCGGCTTTACAAGATAAGGTTTAGGAATTTTTGGTAACAAAACAAAACTTTAAAACATGCCACAACAATAAAATAATTGATTAGCTGATATGGATCACAATACGAAATACGAATAAACAAAACTCCAGCCAGGTAATTATGTAGATACATCGCAATGAAATCATGTAATGTCTACAGTGGCAAGGCCCCAAGGGTGTCACATAAATTCCATTCAGATTTATGAAGTGAAATTTTCATTATAACCTTGATTGCACTATTTGCGAGCTGGTGAGTTGGCCGAGGTCCCCGCCTCCGCCCTGTACTTAAGCGAACTATAGGAAGACAATAAACCACTTAAGCCTCTTATGAATCACAATACCATACATGGAAGAAGCTGGTTGATATGTAGATTCAATAAATGCGAGCGCTGTGCATAAAACCATGAATAGAGTATTAATAAAATGATTCTTATGATCATTAAAGATTGACCGTGCCTCTATGTCTGAACTGCGCGTATATGAGAGCGTAAGTTAAAAAAAAATTGATCACGAAAGCAAAGACAACGTAGATTTCCACACAAACTGTCTATACATTATTCGATCTTGTTTAGGAAAGTATCTATAATTAGGTACATACCTACTTTCTTTTGCCACAATATTTTAATATTGACATGGTTCCAGTTTTTATTTTTATATTAGAAACTAGCTGATGCCCGCGACTTCGTCCGCGTGAATTGATGTTTTTTTAAGATTTAAACTATCCTATCTCTCAAGTTGGATCGAACTGCACATGGTGTGCGAATTTTACTATAATCGGTTAAGTGGTTTAGGAGTCCATTGAGGACAAACATTGTGACACGAGATTTATATATATTAAGATTTAACAAGATTTATTATAATAATATGTTTGACTGAGATACCTTTCAGGTTATTTACACACATAAATCCAAATATTCTAAAAAATATTTTATTAAAATAAGATATTAATTAAAAATATTACATGTCCAGCATTTCCTCCATGCGAATGGAATAAGGAACATCGTGAACGGAAGTATAATTAACTGCACTGGATCGCGAGACGACATCTTCCACCAGTTCGTCCCGAAAATCTTGCCAACGTCGCGCCGACACAAACTCTTTGAATAATTGCTTCTTAGTTGGTATCTAAGACGAAATGTTCAGAATCAATTATTTTAATTTTTTACAAAAACGCCTTAGATTTGAATAAATTGAGAATTTATATTTATTTTTCGCATATTTTCACTGCGGGTAGATAGGGTAAGATAAGATATTTATTAATTGCAAAAATACACGTGCAGAGCTCTTACAATATTTTTGGAAGTACTACCAAATATGGCGTGTAATTATTAGTAGCTTAGAGCATAATATTATCTAAGTACTTATTATTCTTATTATAACTAAACAATACTTAAACATAGCACAGTACTCCATATCACCGTTAATTATAGTAATGACAGTATGGAGAGGTTGGAAGTGAGAATTGGTTGGAGAAAGGAGCTGAAGATCGGTGTGGTGGCGAGGCCTACTTAATATCCGTAGGCTGAAACGATGATGTAATAATATATTTACTGATTACATTAAAAATCTTACTTTCTTCTCCAAGTAGTGTTCTATCCGTGACCAAATATTAGCAGTGTTGCGCTGAAGAAGCCATATCTTGGGAAGAAGCATGCAGCTCACAGGAGTGAGGGCAACGATGCGACGGTCACGCATGTTTTCCCCGAAACCGAAACTTGAACCGGGGTTAAATTGACAAACCTTAAAAAGGGCTCTTGATTGTTCAACTTCATCACATATAATAATAATAGCTACGTTTTCCAATATAAACCAAAACTGTAAACCTGCATAAAATAAGTTTTGAGGTTTTTTACTGGCATCAATAAATCACCATCACTCGTTACTTCCGGAATGACACTTATCCTGAAAAATACAAAATATAAATTAGTGCGGATAAACGCTTTAACCTTATTTTTATTCATTTCTAGTCTAAGACCAACCGATAAGATTCTCGTTGGTCTTTAAAGAATTTTACGAGCTCTTTGGATTTTGATTCTGCCTGTAAGTTGAAGTCAACACTTGCTTTACTCGTGGATCTTTCGGTATCCACTCCACTGTCTCTATGACTACTATCTCTTTTTAAGGAACTATGTTTTAAGGAACCATGTTTCAAGGAAACAGAATCTCTTCTACTTGAACTTTCAGCTTGAACTTTTTCATTTTCTACTGTTGCAGCCGAATCACGTTCTTCTTTATTCAGATTTTTATAAGCACCAAAGTATTTGGTATCAAAATCCTGCTCACTTTCCACTTTTGAGACCTAAAAATTTACCAATTGCCTGTAGAAACCTTTATACAAACAACCTTTTAATCCAGGTTCGACAAAATTTTACTTACATAAGGGTCATGCAGAGCATAATATTTTTTTCCTAAGCGCGTGGTAACAATTACTTCTAGAGACTCTATCATTTGACATCGGCCTGATAGAATAAAATAAACGAAATTTGCCACTCCCATGCCATCTCCGAGCAGAGTTTCATTTATTTCGTAAGTTTTCATCTTCGCGACTATGCAACCTTCACGAAGCGCAACCTTTTACAGAACGAAAATATTCAACTTTATATCTACGAAATTGCATTAACTCAAGATTTTTAATCACTTGCACAAAATATTAAAAACTAGATGATACCCGCGAATTCGTCCGCGTGGATTGATTCCCGCTGGAACTCTTCAATTTTCCGGGATAAAAAGTAGCCTTTGTTCTTCCTCGGGATACAACCTATCCCTGTACCAAATTTCATCAAAATTGGTTGAGTAGTTGGGCCGTGAAAGCGTAGCAGACAAACAGACAGACGCACTTTCGCATTTATAATATTAGTATGGACTATGGATTGATACCTCGTCAAGTGCTTCGAAATATGTAAAAGCAGACATAGCACGACGAACTTCATCCCATTGTTTCTGAATTGACGCTTGTAGTATATTTTTAAAGTCCTCTTTCATAAGTGCCAATAGCTCACAATGATCTGTAGATATATTTATATGCGATATGGACTTTAAATAGTGGCTTATAAATGTCACCGTAAGATTGCAAAGGCCGTTGGATTGTAATCTAACTAGCGATATTGTAAACTTATAACACTATATACTTTTCCGTTAACTATTACCTATTTCATGTTCCGATAAAACGTTTGATCTAATAGACGTATTTTTGTCAAAATTTATTGCTAAATGTGATACCGTCAGGGCTCCCGGTACCTTAATATGGATCATACTTTTCATTGTTGTTTTTAGGGTTCCGTAGCCAAATTTGGCAAAAACGGAACCCTTATAGATTCGTCATGTCTGTCTGTCTGTCTGTCTGTCTGTCTGTCCGTCCGTATGTCACAGCCACTTTTTTCCGAAACTATAAGAGCTATACTGTTGAAACTTGGTAAGTAGATGTATTCTGTAAACCGCATTAAGATTTTCTTACAAAAATAGAAAAAAAACAATAAATTTTGGGGGTTCCCCATACTTAGAACTGAAACTCAAAAATTTTTTTTTCATCTAACCCATAGGTGTGGGGTATCTATGGATAGGTCTTCAAAAATGATATTGAGGTTTCTAATATCATTTTTTTCTAAACTGAATAGTTTGCGCGAGAGACACTTCCAAAGTGGTAAAATGTGTGTCCCCCCCCCCCCCGTAACTTCTAAAATAAGAGAATGATAAAACTAAAAAAAATATATGTTGTACATTACCATGCAAACTTCCACCGAAAATTGGTTTGAACGAGATCTAGTAAGTAGTTTTTTTTTAATACGTCATAAATCGTAAACCGCAATTTACGCATGAATTTTTAGTTACATCATATAATAAAAATATTTTTAATAATTTAAAACTTACTACAGGTTTGTACGGAACCCTCGGTGCGCGAGTCCGACTCGCACTTGGCCGGTTTTTTTTAATATGTTCATATGCAAGACATGAGATAAGCCTTAGTTCCTCAGAATATAATGCTTGGGGGTTACTTGCTGAAGGAAGCTCGGCGACATGATGTTTTTATATCTAACGAAGTTTGGCGCTGCCTACTCTTTACCCACCGCCGAATCCGTACAATCAGCCTGTATGCATCAGCTGCTGGACATACACCTTTGAGAGCACGCTTACATACGTGGTGCTCAGTCTTCCTCCCACTTCTCGCCAGTCGCCACCTACCTACCTACTTCTGGTCATCGGTACAGCGCGGCGGCGAGCTGGAAATCGTCCTACACAGCGCTTGCTACTATACTACAACCACGATGCTTGGACCGACTTCGTGGCCCTTGATTAAATTGCGGTGTTATTAATAATAAAGAATACTACAATAATTATTGTATCTATCTACGACTGGAATCTAACCATTAGTGGTTACTGTAGCAGTCCTCGGTATGTTGTGCAATAGTGAAACTTCTCCAAACATGTCCCCTGTGTGCATGACCCCAATGTCCACAGAAACGTACTGCTGGATCAGCTCATCAAATATAAGCTGGCTGACCGTAACGTCACCGCTGATAATGAAGTACATAGCATGGGCCTCCTGATGCTGACGAACTATAACACGCCCTGGGCCGTAGTATTTGAAATATGTTGCAGCAGCTAGTTTCTTCTTAACATGCTGGAGAAGAAGCGTTATTTTCATTCAAATGTGTATTTGTAAATACGTCTTTATCTGAGTAGGTACCTAGGTACCTTGAGCATTGATGTACCAACATACAAAAAACTTACGTTTGGATATCGTTTGAAACATTTAAGCCCTCCAATGATACGAAAAATATAACGTTTTTCTTGCTCAGTTCGTTCTGCTGCATTCTTATTCAAAAGAGCTTTATCCTGAAATTGTTGTTAATAACCATAATAATAAAATAGGCTTCTTTGGAAAATTTCAGCTTGTATAAATTTCTATTAATTAGCACCTACCGCATTACAAGTAGTATACAATATTTTCACTGTACTAAACCATCGTGTTACTCTAAAACACCTTTAATATAGATAAACTTCTCAGAACAGCTGTACTGATAAGCGACCATTTAAATACGGACCGAAGTGAGCTACTCTCAAGTTTACTTCAATCAAATGGCTTAATAGAACTGACTCACTTTAATATTGAGTAACTGCTTTTTCTTAGCCTTCCCTCTAACAGCTTGTTCGACCCTGCGTTTCACGTCATCCAAGCCTTCGTAATGGTCTACACCCTCGATCAGCCAATATGCATTGGACATCACCATACGTCCTAACGCACGGAACAAGCATTTCGCGCGGAATTTTCTCTTCATCTGCTCTTCAGGATCCTGTAGATTAGTTTAGCTGTATATATTCTATAGTTCTCTATAGAACTAGGCTACTTTTTATCACGTAAAATTGAAGTGTTCTGTTATGTTGTTAATTTTTAGTAGATTTCCATAGTCAACAATAAGCGATTTTCATTTCATGCCATTGTAATTTATTTTCTTTTTTATCCCTAGTAAAGCTATCGATATCACGACCTGTCGATTTGCTAAGGCTTCGATCTTATAAATTCGGTTTAATTCGATTTTATAAGCTTTCGATGTTATGAACGATCGATCTCATATACTTTCGTTATGATGAAAGGTCGATATCATTAGCTATCAAAGTAAAGTGTTCGATCTCATGAGCTTCCATGTTGTGTATTTCGATGTGGCATACGGGACCCACTCACAAGTCACGACCCTTACCAATGAATAATACAATGCAAAGAGGGATGATCTTGTGCCGATTTTCTGTTTTTCTCCTAATTTACCAATCTAGCTCTGCATTCGTGTATCGTTCATCCGTTTGCACTGTAACTTTGTGTACACAAGTGCCAACAATAACTGCTATAGTTGGCACTAGCGGAAGGTTCTTTGACTTCGTAACATCATAGGTGGCGCGCATAACGCAATTCACCATGAATTCACCATGCAAAGCCACATGGTAGATACAGCTAGGGATGCCAGGTTATTAGAAATAATGAATGCGCAAAAACGGTCTTTACCATTTCCTTCTTGGAGCCGCGACGTCCAACCATGGTTATTTCTCAATAAAGATAAAATAGCCTAATATTTTCACAAAAATAATAAATTATTCTAAAGGGTTTGACAAATTTTCCTAATAATAAAATAAATTAAACAAATATCAGCACTACGCTTAATATCAAAGAGTAGTACTTATAGTATTTAATCACTTTAATATTATTATTATATAACAATTGATATTTTATTTTAATTTCAAAACAAACATCAAAATTCAAAATAAAATGTGGTCAAAATGTCGTCAACAATGATGTTGGTTGTCAAATAATTATTCTTGCTTTCTATTATTCTTTTTTTGTCTATGGCTTGAACTAAACTAAAAAGTTATTAGTGGAAACAGGTTAATTATATTGTTTCCAAAATTTCAATTTGTTCAATGCTATTTTCGGGAACATCCCAGAATTATTTTATATAACCATTATTTTATAATGCTCCAAACCGCCTGCAAATCATAATCGAAATGAACAAAAAACCCGAAGCTGTGGATTAAATTAATCATCATATTATGTATGTAAAAGTTGTTGATATGTAAAACTCTATTGTATTACTTTTTGATAACTCTGCATCATGTCGATTGTATGTTTTTGATTAAATAAATTAATACGAAAGACTGATCCTTGATACATAACTATCCAATAGACACCTTGGACTTGCTTTACGACGTCCTTCGAATCAATAGTAAATAAAAATAATAAAATGTATGCTACGAATGATCATCCACCTATCAAATACCAAGAGTCATCCACAGAAAGCAAACAATTCTGTAGGTATCTAGGAAGTGTCTAGGAAATATCGCGATTTAGAAACAAATGCTTACGTGGAGTTACATCACTAAAACCATTAGATTTTCTATAAAACGCTAGACCGATTGTCTCGCATAATATTAAGTAAATATCTACAAATAAAATCCGGATTTAATCCTCATTTGTCATGTTATTATTATTTTCAATCAACCATCGTTATAACATTATTTATTAAATGTCCAGCATCTCTTCCATTCGAATGGAATACGGCACATCATGGGCGGTTGTCCAGTTAACTGTGTCAGAGCGAGATATTACTTCTTCTACCAAGCTTTCTTTGTACTCCTGCCAACGACGTGCCGATACAAACTCTTTGAACAACTGCTTTTTATTGGGTATCTAGAAAAAAATTAAAAATTAAGTAAACTTTTAAAGCTTCAATGTGATACATGGAATCCCGAGTATGCAGTTCATAGAGGCATAAAAGCACTGCTTACCCAAATGGAAATACGTCAATGTTCATTTTCATTATAACAGCCAGTGAATAGGTATTCTGGTTAACTAATGCCTACCCTAGCTTCAAGTCCTGTGCACGCCACTGCCGAGTATAGTCCCACAAACTTATCTGACCCGGTGACAGCGTCGCTGGTAGATATACAAAATAAAATTTAAAAAAAAACTTAACAGGTGTAAAATTAGTTCAAATTATGGCCACCGGGTCAGATAAGTTTGACGGACTATAATTTACACCGTCTAGTCTTCTACGTCATTTTAGTCTAGTCTACAATTATTCATTTCCATTTTAGGGCCCTTACTACTGAAACACTTTCATAACGATTTCTTCGAAAGTTCTAGAGCGGTTTGGGGTTTATATGCGCTGGCGAATTTATCAAACCATATTTTATTGATAGGCCGCAAGTTTAGCGTGAAAGCGCTTTCAGTTTCAGTCAAAAAGAGAGTGATAATTTATCAGAAAAACGACTTGCCTTTTTCTCCAAGAAATGCCGTATCCGTGACCAAATATTAGCAGTGTTGCGCTGAAGAAGCCATATCTTGGGAAGAAGCATGCAGCTCACAGGAGTGAGGGCAACGATGCGACGGTCACGCATGTTTTCCCCGAAACCGAAACTTGAACCGGGGTTAAATTGACAAACCTAAAAATAAACAAGATTTTTTGATTATTATAAAATATATTTCAATTTTCATTTCATTCCAATAAAACAATAACTAAGAACATTGCGCACCTGCATAAAATAAGTTCGAAGATTTTGTATTGGTATCACTTCAGTACTAAATCTGCAATTAAAGTAATAATACCTAATATTAGTATGATCTTTACAATATTCGTATAAATGATAATTAAAAACCAAAATATAATATATTATGGAACATGTTTATTGTAATTATTTATTTATTATACTTGTAAAGTTTAACTAACCTTACGGATTCTCGATTTGAATTAGTGGGCTTCAAGATTTCTTCCGAATTTAATTCTTCTGGAATTTCGAAATCAACACTACCTTTACTAAATCTTTCTGTTTTGCCTCCATTTTCTACTGTCTGAGCACTATCTTGTTTTGAACTGCGTAAATTGCTCTTCATACCAGGTCCTATTTTGCTTGAACTTTCACCTTGATTTACTGTTGTTGCTTCGGATTCACGTTCTTTATTCAGATTTTTGTAAGCTTCAAAGTACTTTTTATCTAAATCTTGATCACTTTCCTCTTTTGGAACCTAGAAGTTTACATCACTAATGTAATCTCTATTCAACACATAGTTATCTCTAGCTTGACTTTATCAATCATACTAGTTTCTAGTTTGACGACCTCCCTGGGGCAGTGTTAAGCGCTGTTTTCTTAACATGCGGAGGTCCCGGGTTCGATTCCCAGCAGGGTCAATTTGAAAACTTATAATTTCTGAATTTTCCCGGTCTGGCCTGGGAGGCTCCAGCCGTGGCTAGTTACCACCCTACCGACAAAGACGTGCCGCCCCGATTTAGCGTTGATGTACGATGCCGTGTAGAAACTGTTCAGGGGTATTAATACAACTGCCATGCCCCTAAACGGTCAGCCTACTACCATCTTAGATTTCATCATCCCTTACCATCAGGTGAGATCGCAGTCAAGGGCTAACTTGTAGTGGATAAAAAAAATGGTCAATCTGTTATGTCCTTAGTAGAAACTGCAGAGTACCTAGTAGCTATTTCTATAGATAATAAAAATTCTTTCCAAAAAACCGACTTCCAACGCCACTTTGATTTCTACCCATTATGTTGAAGTCGGGCGAGTCTGATGCGTCAACTTTGCTTATCCTTGATATACCCGCCCGACTTCAACATAGTGGGTAGAAATCAAAATTATTTTGTACTTTACAGTGGCGTTGGAAGTCGGTTTTTGGAAAGAATTTTTATTTTTAACTTTTTAGTGTCAGGGTTGAGGATTTGGAGTCAGAATTTTTAATAGGACCACCTCAAGAGCTCCTTCTAACGACTGATAGAAAAAAAATTCAAATCGGTTCAGAAACCACGGAGATATGCACCGACATACATTTAAAAAAAAATGAGACGTATGCGACAGTGACATCGCAAATACTTTATAGAACGAGGAAGTTATAGAACAGAAGGCGCATGGAAAGTGAATTGAAGAAGTCTTACGTACGTAAGGGTCATGTAGAGTGAAATAATTTTTCCCCAAGCGCGTAGTTACAATGACTTGAACAGACTCTATCATTTGACATCGCCCTGATAGCATGAAATAGACGAAATTGGGCACTCCCACGCCGTCTCCGAGCAGTGTCTCATTTGTCTCATAAGATTTCATCTTCGCAACTATGCAACCTTCACGACGCGCCACCTGTTTAAGAAACACACCGCCTATAGCCCCAGCCACATATTATCGGACAAGATCATGCCCGCGACTTCATCCGCGTGAACTGTGGATTGATGTTTTTTTAAATCCCGCGGGAACTCTTTAATTTTTCGGGATAAAAAGTAACCTATGTCCTTCCCCGGGGTGTAAACTATCTCTGTACCAAATTTCTTCAAAATCAATTGGTAGTTGTGTCGTGAAAGCGTAGCAGACAGACAGACAGACTGACAGACAGACATACTTTTGCATTTATAATATCAGTATGGATTTTTTGTCAAACAAGGTAGCCTGCCTCATTTTCTGCTAGTCCCGGCAGATACGCCGCAGTCTATCAGAATGTTGCTGGATCAGACGTAACGTACGCTACTGATATTTGTGCAGTTAGAGGGACAGATTTTTTCTGACAGAAATTTCTGATCATACGCCGCCAGGCTCTAGTTAATTCCGCATGGATTCGGTTTTTAAGAACCCCGTTAGATTTTCTAACGTCTGCTTGTCATTCAGTCAGTCAATACCTACGGAATTATAGATTTGTAATTAGAAGACAAGATGCTAACATTGCTATCCACCTTGAAAAATAAATGTTTAGATTTAATACCTCGTCGAGTCCATTAAAATATGTGAAAGCTGACATGGCACGACGAACTTCATCCCATTGTTTCTGAACGGAAGCTTGCAGTATATTCTTGAAGTCCTCCTTCATGAGTGCTAATAGCTCACAATGATCTGTAATCAATATGCGATATACGAGTACACGTGAGTATGGACAATATTTAACTATGAATTAGTCTCAACATAACGCTCAACGTAAACAACACACTATTTTCGATACGATCGATGGTTACTATGTTACGTTAAAATGTGTGATCGAATTTGAAACGACCTATAGTATTTCCGTCAACATTTTATATCATTTATTAGGATATTTTATAAAGATCATCTTAATATCGTCTATGGTTAAGATTTAAAATGCCCTGACAGAGCCTAGTGCCAATATGATCAGACAATGAAATAGTTGCAGTGTGCACTGGCGGGTCTGCTATCTACACATTCTGCTAATCATACAAAAGCAAAAGGTGGCTGACTGACTAAGGACTGATCTATCAACGCACAGCTCAAACCACTGGATGAATCGGGCTAAATAGCTATTATGACGTAGATATCCGCTAAGAAAATTTTATGAAAATTAGGGGTTTGAAATTTATGAAGTCCCCGCGCAAGAAGCCGCGGACTTTAGAATTAGACAAGTGTATAGATATACCTACGATTTTTTACTAAAATCTGTTAAAAATAGCAGAAAAGTTCGTACCGCCCATGCCTTTGTGGTTTCGACTTGTGGTCAAGATTTTGTGGTCTATAACCTATCACATGTATTGAAATGAATTACTTAAGTATTGTGGAGTTATTTAATGTACTGTTGGTGTTTTAAGTATAAGTACCTAATGTCTAACCATTAGTGGTTACAGTGGCAGTCCTTGGTATGTTGTGCAATAGTGACACTTCTCCGAACATATCACCAGCCTGCATGACTCCAATATCAACAGGAACATACTGCTGGATCAGCTCATCAAATATTTGTTGGCTGACCGTTAAGTCGCCGCTGATGATGAAATACATAGCGTGGGCTTCCTGACTTTGCCGTACGATAACTCTCCCTGGACCGTAGTATTTGAAATACGTTGCAGCAGCTAGTCTCTTTTTAACGTGCTGGTGATTTGGTTAAATACTTATATCGAAAAGAATAGATTAATTAAAAGACAAACTAGAGATTTATACGTAGGTATACAGTATATTGCATGCAATCAAACAAAAAAAAACTATAGATAGAACAGAAATTATAATATGAACAGAAATGAACTTGCTAAATATAAAGTAACGTCATGAGAAAATTTCAATCAAAACTTACATTCGGATATCGTTTAAAACATTTAAGTCCTCCAATGATGCGATATATGTATTTTTTCTCTTGATCCGTTCGTTCTGCTGCATTCTTATTCAAAAGAGCCTTATCCTGAAATTATTTCGTATGTTAAGCATTTTTACATGTCAGTACAGAGTAGACTCGTCTATATTTATATTCGTCTCGTCGTATTTAATCTACTTACTTGTTTTATCGTCATCGGAAGTTTATCTATCTGTCTTTTAATTACTTATTTTCACAGAGTTCTTTTCATTGCAGGTAACTGATCTTGACCTACCTACCTAAATGCAAATACCTACCTAATACCTACTTGGTATCTTGCACATGGAGAAAGGATGGTTAACTACCTACTTATTGGTTATTTTTTTATTTTGAATAAAGCTACCGTTCCTCTTGAATTATCTATTCATTAAAATCAGTTGGCATATTCGGGCGAACAAAATCACAGGCAAATGCTATTCTACCGCTGCCGCATCTTAACATCAATAGATGTCCAAAACCGACCCTACTTATCGAATTAAGCGACCTTACGAGTACCTTTATGCTGAAAAATTGCCTTTGCGTTTTTCTCGCCTTCCCTCTAACAGCTTGTGCCACTCTGCGTTTCACATCGTCCAAGCCTTCGTAATGGTCAACTCCCTCGATCAGCCAATACGCGTTGGCAATCACCAAACGTCCTAATGCACGAAACAAGCATTTCGCGCGGAATTTCCTCTTCAACTGTTCTTCAGGATCCTGCAGACATATTAACGTTCTAACACTTTTCAATTCTAATTTCTAATATTATAAATGCGAAAGTATTGTGTCTGTCAGTCTACCCATCTGTATGACCCATGGGGATCGTATCGTTTTGAAGACGGTTTAATAAGTATGGCGAAATTTGGTACGAAGATATTATGATGTCGGATGGTTTTAGGTGCTTCGGGAACGGACGTAGGCTACCTACTTTTAACCGACTTCCAAAAAAGGAGAAGGTTCTCAATCCCGCGCGTATTTTTAATTTATATGTCGAAAAATCAATGTGTGTGAAATCAATTCCGCAGGAATTAAAAATAACTCTAATCCACAATGAACCCACGTGGATGACATCGCAGGCATCATCTATTATGTAACTACTTTATAAATGACTAGCGGCCCGTCCCGGCTTCGCACGGGTAGACATAAATAGGTACACGTCATATTTTTCATAATGGTGCACCCCCTTCTCCCGCACTGCCCCTCTCACGAAGAGTTAGTTACTCGATTTTTATTTTTATTTCATGATATCTTTTAAATGGAATGTCCGATTTCAATAATTCAAAAAGTAATCATCAGGTATTGAGACAGTCTTGAATATTAAATTATTTATTTGGATAAAAATTTATAAATGGTATGGATAACACGGTCTGATTTTGATCGGCATTTCTATCAATTTGTTAAATGTAAAAAAGTAGTTATAGTGACGTAACTACAATAGTTAGACACATGGTCTCGCGAAGTTTTTTGTAGATATTGATATATTCTATAATATTGTCGAACATTTTTTTGTCCTATCATTAATACTCTTCGCAGCGTATGCGATGAAAGACATTTTATGGCTATTTATGACACCTTCGGTTGGTTTTAATAGGAATTTCTAAAGATTTCTATAGTAATCTAGTATTAAATATAGTCTATGTTACTCAGTGATAATGTAGCTTTCTAATGAAAAAAGAATTATTAAAATCGGTCCAGTACTTTTTGAGTTTATTCGTTACATACAAAAATACAAAAATACAAATCTTTCCTCTTTATAATATTAGTGTAGAGGATAAAAATTTATAAATGGTATGGATAACACGGTCTGATTTTGATCGGCATTTCTATCAATTTGTTAAATGTAAAAAAGTAGTTATAGTGACGTAACTACAATAGTTAGACACATGGTCTCGCGAAGTTTTTTGTAGATATTGATATATTCTATAATATTGTCGAACATTTTTTTGTCCTATCATTAATACTCTTCGCAGCGTATGCGATGAAAGACATTTTATGGCTATTTATGACACCTTCGGTTGGTTTTAATAGGAATTTCTAAAGATTTCTATAGTAATCTAGTATTAAATATAGCCTATGTTACTCAGTGATAATGTAGCTTTATAATGAAAAAAGAATTATTAAAATCGGTCCAGTAATTTTTGAGTTTATTCGTTACATACAAAAATACAAAAATACAAAAACACAAATCTTTCCTCTTTATAATATTAGTGTAGATAAATAATTGTAAGGTCCAAATCAATGATGTTCTAAATATTCAAAATGGCACATTTGTGTTGTGTTTGTGACACTCCATAAAACTTTTTTATGTAAATATAAGTACTATTTAGGTTGAAAATACTACAGTGTGCCATGAGCCAAATGGATAAAAAGTAGTTCGATGTCACTCGCCAGGTCCTCAACTAAGTACCCGTGCAATAATCACGCCGATCCGTTGTTTTGTTGCGGCGTGATTAAAGGACAAACTAACAAACAAGCACACTTTCGCATTTTTAATATTAGTATGATATCGTTACCAATTCCTTTTTCGGGCCACCTCGTCCAGTCATTTTTTATTAATTATGTTTATTATGTACCTATTGAAAGTATTGAATTTTGTAAGTTATGAGGAAAATAATTCACTTTTTGTAGAAAATACTATCGAAATAAAGTTTAAAACAATAATATAAATTCGTATAAAATAAAAGTACTAGGAATCACAACAAAAATAAAATTCAAAATCCATCAAAAACATCAAAAATCAATGAAACTTTTAAAAATAGCGATCCATGTATTTATGGCGCGTTGTTGTAATTGCGTTTTTTTTAAAATGACTTCATGGCTCTAGGTTCTATCTCTTAACTCCCAGCCCGGATTATCTACTTTTTGTTTTTATAAAACTTTTTCATGAATAATTTATTTCATAAAAAAAATAGCTAAATGTTTTAGGTTTTCTACATACAAAGTCAATATAATTAGGAACTTTCTTGCAGGAAAACTTTTTATTTAGAAGTAAAGTGGACAAGACATAAATAAAAATAAAAAACTGCAAAAAAAATTGCACGAGGGCGGAAAATTTAACTTACAAGCCCTATTTGCTGCCTCTGTAAGTGCATTTTTCGAGCAAGTGTATTGAAAATATACATTACCAGTTAGCTACGATGAATTAGCTATGAACTGAAAATTATTCAAGCTACTTGATTATTTTTCAGTTCATCCCATCTCAATAATTTACCCCCTAAATTTTTACCTCATTTTTATCTGATTGTTACAGATAAAAACAGGTTATATTTGTAAAGAATCGCATGAATGCTACAAAGTATAGAAATAACAAAAAAATACTTATTTACTTTGGATACGCTGACGTCATGTCTATATTTCTATCTCTGTCTACGCTATTATATAATCTGAATTTATAACCATAGACAAAATGTCACTGACAGATGACAGATCACAGATTTTGAAGGACGACTTTGCATCTTTTCAATTTTCAAAGAAAATAAAATTGTCAAATCACGTTCAACGAAAAGGTCGTTCTGTTTTACTAATTCGATAATTTGTCCCATCAAACGGTTTAATAAATTCACACAAAATGGTAAGATATTCAGTATTCTCTTTATTTTATGAAATGGTAAAAACATCTCGCTTGTTTCTCTCTGCGTCGTATTCCTCGTTGCCGAGGATTTCTTGGGATTTTAATGCGGTGGGTTCCTAGATCCATCTGCGTACGATCCAACTGTGTGGTTTTCAACTCTTAGGTTTGTAACGAATAATAGTGCTTTTAATTAGAATAACCAGAACCGACGGATTAACGTGCTCTCCGAAGCACAGAGGAAACGAAACGACCAAATTTGATCCTCCAAATTCGGTCATCCATCCAGTTATCGACTTGGTTAGACGTTGCTTAACAGTTGCATTCGACTGATATGTGTTGTCACAACTGGGCCAGTCCTCACTCGTCTAGCCACTGTTAATTTCATTGTTTTCACTTACCAGTATTAGTTACAGGTCCATACATTACTAGGATGTTATTATCAATAATTCCTAATATCTTGGTTTTAAGTTCTTTTTGACTAAAAATATTAAGTTATAAAAAGTACCTAAGCTTTCGTTTTTTATTGTTTACCTACTTGTAATAGGTAGTAGGTACTTGCTAAAGAAATAAAACCTAGCTAACTAATCTCTTGCTTTGGTTAATATCTTTTTTTTTACATGGGGGAAATCTTCAGATACCCCATCTCCTGGGGGAAAGTTCGGGTGATGTGGGATTTTTACCCACTAAAACCCCCTTGGTGGAATTCCTCTGAGCATAATGGGAATCTCTGAGAACTCTCAAAGAACATTTGGTTGGACAAACGCTTTGGTTTAATACCTACTTTTTCTTTTGTTTAGAGCTTTGGTTTGCCATCACTCAAAGTAAAGCCTGAACATGCAGGCAATATCACAGTCCAAGAGGGGCATTTTGGAATTGCCAGCCCGATGTTTGCTGGTTTGTCAGCAACTAAGAATAAATTAGGCATGTCACATCCACTGCAAGCTTCAGAACGGAATGTAAGTTTAAAAATATAATAAGTAAGTATGTTTTTACTTTGTGTATTTATTTGTGTGATTTTTAACCAACTTCCAAAAAAGGGCGAGGTTCTCAATCCGGCATGTATCTTTTTTTAATGTTAATTTTCTAATTTTTATCCTGTTATTGACTGAGTAAAGTACTAGTAAAGGCAAACCACATTTGAATGGTTTTAATAGTACTTATTAACGCTGAGTGCTCACAGGCATTGGAATATTGTATGTAGGTCTCCTTTATTGAACCAAGAGTTTCAATAAAGGAGACCTACATTCAATAAATGTGATTTATTTTCAACTAGCTGATGCCCGCGACTTCGTACACGTGGAATAAGTTTTTTGATTCCCGCGGGAACTCCTCAATTTTCCCGGATAAAAAGCCTATGTCACTCTTCAGGTCCTAAACTATATCCATGCCAAAAATCACGTCGATCCGTTGCTCTGTTGCAATGTGATTGAAGGACAAACCAACAAACTAACAAACCAACAAACAAAGTGACTTTCGCATTTATAATATTAGTATGATATGATATTTTAGACTCCACATACATTGTAATAATAAAATATATAACAACCAGTAATGTTTACTGTCTATTAAAAGAATATAATTTTTCTTATTGCAGTACCACCAAAATGAAGAAAGAATGAATATGTCCATGCTTCGGAACATTCAAGGATGCCACGCACCTATGAAACTTGCTATGGAGAGGAAGTTTGCCAGTAAGGTAATGAATAAACATGTATCTTTCATTAGTTATTGGCTAAAATGCACTGTTAAGCACCTTATTACTACCATGGCTTGGCATGGGTGGACTTACCATAAAATATATATTTCACTATAATATTATGTTAAACCTTTATAACATATTATAAGCTAAGGTATAATATTTGGTTGGTTGGTGGGCTTTAATGACTATTACCATGTTCATGATGATAAAGGGGACTGAAGCTTAACATGCTAAGCTATCAGTCCCCTTTATTATTTAGTATCAGTTTCACAAAACACCGGCAACTTCTTAACTGCGGGCTAGTACTGAGAATTGCTAGTCAGAAAAACCCAATACTTAATTATGGTCCGACCCAGGACTCGAACCCAGGACCTCGTCGGCCGCAGTCGAACATGCCAACCACTAGACCAAGGAGGCAGGTAGACCATGGATAACGCTTTAATCATTTCACATCTGATAATCGCTGACCCCCTGCACACCACACAGGTGTTATATTATCACTGCTGAACATGATCCGGTGGGGAGTCGCACCAGAGGTCTCATGCACAACGGGCACCCTTGCTTAAGTGCGGAAAAGCCCAGTGAGAGAAGAAGAAGATCACTGCTGAACTTAAACATATTATGATGGCTCCTCTCCTTCCACATGTTATGATTTCCATGAAAGCTAAGGGGAGAGGGGGAAAAACCAATATATGATTGGCTATTTACAAAACCAAGTCAATAAACCATGGTAATATTTTTTTTTCATTTCAACAGGTGGGCCGTCTTCCATTCCTGCCAAGCTCAAATCTACAGCATGATGTATTTACGGGCAGATATCTTGATATTGGTTTTGAAGATATACTTAATACACCAGAATTTTGTGAAATCAGTGGGCAACCGCATGCTGTAGTTGAAAGATCCTTAGGAATTTTTTAAATGATAATAAAGTCTTGAATCAAATTTTTTAAACATAAGTTTTTAAATAATTTCAATAAATACACATACAGAATTTTTTTTAATTTATTTTACAATTATTAATTATTAAAACCTTTAAGTATGCTAAGGATAAAACTACAATTAAGTAGTATATTATTTATTATACTATGTTAATGGTGATCCATGCAGGAGATCTTCGTCTAGCAGTGGAAGTGTGTGTGGTTGAGACAATGATATGGTTGTGACGACGACGGGGAGACTGTGTTAATTGTTAACAATATCAATTATCCTAAGCTTACATATTTTTTTCACTTCATTAATCCCAATTTCAATTTCCTGCTCTCTTGTATTCTTGTATCGAGTCTTCAAACCCTCTATAATAGACGCTATTTTGTTTTCCCTTGCACAAATAATAAATGGGAAACCAAACTTCTTTTTGTATCTGCAAAAAAATAAAAGTAGTTTTACCTCATGTTTGTGATGTAAAAACTATTGAATCTTAATAATATTAGACTTTATGGTACCATCAGCTATTATTCATAGAGGTAGTACTACCTCTGTGCTATTATTAATTTACACAAATTACTTAACTTTATAACAGCGCCATCTAGTAACATAATGCCGAACTAAGTAATCAGTTTAAGGTTGGCCGCTTGGATGGTTAGTTTTAAATCCATGGTCAAAGTCATTCACTGTGTGAGCAACATAACTAGCGCCATCTACACACCTTTTATGATATATCACCAAATTGCTTACATGAACTTTTTCCAGATGTCGCTATGTGATAACGATTTATATCAAACTTCAAAAAACGTAAGGAAATCTACCCCCAATGATTCCATCATCATCATTGGCCATTGGGTCTACGTATTAGCCTTCTGTTGGCGCGGATCTGCTCCAGATTCCAAAGTTTTATTCCAAATTGGCCATTTATTTACCTATTCAGTGCCCATGACGAATCCAATGACCGATCATTGCTCCCAGTCCCAACCATTGCATTGGAGGAAGCAATGGTCGGTTAGAACTTAGAAAAATAGAATACTAGATGTTGCCCGCGACTTCGTCCGCGTAGATTAAAGATTTTTGATTCCTGCAGGAACTTTTTAATTTTCCGGGATAAAAAGTAAACCAATGTCCTTCCCGGGATGCAACCTACCACTGTAAGTACCAAACATCAAAATCAGTTGATAAGATGGGCTGGGAAAGCGTTGCAGACAGACAGACAGGAAGATTATCCTTACGATCCGTCGTTCGATCTCAACGCATGTTTACCTACCGCATGGAAATTGACTTGCATTATTTTTACCTTTCATTACTCGAATCCATAACGGCTTTCTCTTCAATAGTTAATGAGTCTAATCCGGCACTGCGCTGTTCATCCGTAGACTCTTGCGTAAGTTCTCCTTTCGCTGCTAGACGGCCAGCTAAGTCAGGGTGAGATTTTAGCACCTGTAACTTGCCTGCAATGATAGGTAAGTATTTTAGTCAAGGTGAGGACGAAGTAGGTATTAGGTGAAAATCTTCTAATCTTTGACATTTTAACATAGGTTCTTTTGTATACTAGACTAATTAGGTCGATCCTACCTACCTAACTTCTAGCTACCTAGGCACCTTTTCGGCTTGTATGCTATGATAGGTACCTACTACCTACCTATATTACTATTAGGTAATATAGTCATTGAGCTGTCTATATGATATGTATGAGCTGTTGATAGGGTCAACACGTCAGTTGACGACCAGTTAGTCGACTTGCCGTCTTTAAAGTTAAATAGCTTTTTGAAATTTACCTTTTTTGACGAAATACCAATTTATATGCATGAAAGAAAGACCAAGAAACATAATTACCGTAAGATTTAAATATTTCCATATCCCTATTTTATGCAATATTCCGATTTGTCAAAAAGTGCGTTTTTTTCAGTTTACGACCAGCTTTCGTTAATTTACGACCACACTGTAGTCAGTTTACGACCATTCAACAGCCACTGAAAAGGGGTCTCTAGATATATTAAGTTAAGGTCGAAAATAAAAATAACAATTATTTATTCTAAAAATACGTTTATTTATTTTTTCTATGAATTATTAGTCAATACTCATTTTAAAAAATAGCAAAAAAGTTACATTTTTTTATCGTATATTATGAACATGCTTTAATTTTTTTTGATTAGTCTTCTTTTCCTACATTTCTTCTCTTTTTCTTTTTTGATTAGTCTTCTTTTTCTGCATCTCTTCTCATTTTCTTTTGCTTTCCTATGTTTTCCCTTTGCTTTTAATGACTGTTTTCGTGTTCTTCCAATTCTACATTTTCTTTATCGCTTTTCTTAAAATATTATTTCTTCAAGCTTGTGAAGAAATTGCACTTAGTAGCTTAGTATAAGTTTCACTTTTGTCATTTGGCGCTTATCAGAGATCTCATTTTGTGTGTATGATATTAATTGTAGCATCGGTCCTAATTAGTTCTATTGTCAAAATATCAAAGTTCGAGCTCGAATGTGAATAAGCAGGTGTTATATATTGAAACTTTTTTGTTTACATATTTTCGAGACTGCCATTTCTTAACTGTGCTTTCCAGCTTTTACTTCAGTTGCCTAAACACGCTGACGTCAGCCAGCTTAATGATATTGTGTTGCATTAACTGGTTAACCATTCCTATCACAAAAATCACTTAGAGTATCAGAGAGTAAGTCATGTTAGACTTGTACCCATCTATAAATAGGTTTACGGGCTTTTTATAACATTTTTGGTTACCCAATCATTGAAACATGATGATGACACGGTGCTGATAGACGATTCTGAACATGGCCTACAAACACTACTGGAAGACGTGGCTGCTGCTGGGGAAGCAATGGGACTTAATATCAATATTAATAGAATGAAATCTATGGTAATATCAAAAACCCAGATGCCATTACCCAGTATTAAGCTTCGCGGTACTGAAATAACAGCTGTCATTAAATTCCAATACTTAGGACGGTATTTCATATCGGATTTGGACCATCAAGAGGAGATCAAATATAGAATTGAGCAAGCTAGGTCGGCATTTCACAAAATGAAAGTACTTTGTGACCCCACAATCCCAGTCCCAACTAGACTTCGCGTTCTAGGGTGTTATGTTTGGTCTACTCTTTTATATGGATACGAAACATGGGTCTTGGAAAAGGAAATCTGTCGACGGTTGCAAGCGTTTGAGATGTGGACATTACGAAGAATGTTTAAAATATCATGGAGAGACTTCATCCCAAACGCTCAAGTACTGCAAAGAGCAAATTGCAAACAACTGCTGACCACCGTCGTACGAAGTAAGGTTGCTTTTTTCGGGCACCTGCAACGAGGATCCCAAGGTTGATCCTCGAAGGCAAAATTGCTGGAAAAAGGGCACCGGGGCGACCAAGAAGGAAGTAGTTCGACGACATAGGGGAGTGGACTCGACATAAGCATGCAGAACTAAAACAGATAGCACGTGACCGCAAAAGATTTCTCCGTACTGACTGCCGAGCTTCAGTTTGAAGATGGCACTACACGATGATGATGAATCATTGAAAGCATTGCTTACATATTCATAAAAGACTTACTCTTCATCCATCCACTTTCTAAACGTTCAAGTACCCATGATTCTGGAATATTATCAATGGCTTTAGGGAGTCCGACATAAGGGAATATTACTAGACTAGTAAGAACCCCTGAAGCCATTGATGATAAATTGTCTCAATTATATGTACCTGGACTTACAGAATGCGATTGGATGGAGTAACGTATTTTAAGAATCCATTAACAATAATTTCAATGGTTATTTAACCAAAAATTATATCATAACAAAGCCAGTTGTTCAGTTTAATGACAGGCACTTAGCCTCATATGACTTAAAAGTTCTCTTTAAGCGAATTTTAGAAATCCAAGAGGAAAATTATTGTTATAACAATCATACCGGCAAATTCAAGACACTTCGATCAACTGATATGAGTGTGATCGCTGAAGCATAATCTGAAGATATACGGTAATCAGAAATGGATACTGAAAGTGTGGATTAGATATATCTCTTAAACGAGACACTGTGTATTATATAAAATGTTTCAAAGATTATTGCAATATTCAAACAAATACTCATCTAGAAAAAACTGAGTACACCAAGGCTTCTTGAAAATTGCAGTTACAAATCGTCCTCGATTTGTAACTGCAATTTTCGAAAGCTCTAAGTCTAACATAGTACTGTACAGATATTCGAGAATTTTTTAGCTTAGTTTAGTTAGTAGCCTGTCATAGTCGGTCCACAAGCTCCTGCTTCTCGGTCCAGTTTTCTGGAATCATGTAAAAAATAATTGGTGCTCATATCAGATTATTTTAAAAACTAAAATAAAATAAGTAGTCAATACTCGACCGCCAAAATATAGACAAAAATTTAAAACCGTCTTCATGGTCGCTAGCTAATCAGAATACGACCACTACTATATAGTAAAACTAATGCAAATAACCACATGGTCGTTATCTAGTCCATATACGAACACAAAAATATTGTATTTTCTATCACTTTTGTATGTAATTAAATCGATGGTCGAGAAATGATCCGTTTCCGACCACTTTGTTTTACATCATCAAAATACGTTTAGATTTTTAGGTTTTCTCTATATTTTGCCGGTCGCAATCTGACGTTTAAATAAACCATACATAATAGGATGTCAAGAAACAATAAAATTTTCGCTAATATTATGCAGTATGTTACAAAAGCTCAAAAAAGATTCGTTTCAAACCGCTAGTTTACGACCATGTGTTCGTAAACGGGAGGAAGCTAAGTTTTAGCCGGCCCATTAGCGACCACCATTTATTTGAATAAATACGCATTTTATGGACAAAATATGGATTCTAATATATAATTTAATCATATTCTGACACCTCAAGCACAAAATATATGCACAAACTGTAATAAAACATGTTTTACTCACGGTTTAAGTTTGGCCTCCTCACTATTTTTTTACTAGCATTTTGCTCTAAAATCAATGTGTGTGCTCCGGCTCAGATTCATCGGCTCACAGAGTTACACTGAAACATATTGGGTTGGCCAAATTTGACCCGAGGGTAAGGGATAGATAGAGCATGATCTTCAAGAAAAAAGAGTGATCGTTGCGTTGATATTACAACTGTTTTTGGTTGTTTTCGGAAAAACGGTCGTGAACGGGGGGTGGTCGGCGAACTGACGTGTTGACCCTATGTCTTTTTTTTTTTAAGCTATTGCATAGCTTCTATCGCGGGCCTTGAGGGTGGAGACCGAATCCAGAAATTCCGTAACGAAATTAAAAACCTAACACTTTGGTTGCTATGACTACTTGTGTTGTTGACTTCAAATTATTGAAAATAAAAAGACTTTTTATGAAAAGATGATTTGGAATATAAAGGCGAAATAATTTTAAAGAATTATGTTTTAAAACATAATTCTTAGTCGTCAAACATAATTCTTAGTAGTCAAGTAGTCATAGCAACCAAAGTGTTAGGTAAGTTGATAAAAAATGCTATGTAAGTAATATACTTTACCGCGGCAGTCTCCGAGTGCCACACGTCTTTTTTTTATGTTTGTTACCTCAGAAGTTTTGACTGGGTGGACCGATTTGCATGATTCTTTTTTTATTTGAAAGGGCATACTCCCCATGTGGTCCCATATAAATTTTATCGAAATCAGTCGAGCGGTTTTTAAAATATCAACAATAAAATAAGTACTTTGTATAGCGTGTGCTTGTTGTTGTAAGGGTTGCGCGGGAGTTTGAAGTCGGTTGTTTAAAAATAATTTTTTATATTAAATTATTGTACATTTTATGTAGGAAAAGTAGCTTGTAAGTAGGATGCATCGATTAAAGACTTAAAATCTTATAACATACATAAAAAACCGGCCAAGTGCGAGTCGGACTCGCGCACCGAGGGTTCCGTACTCAAGAAGTAGGTATAATTACCTTTGTAATTAATGAACCGCAAAACTAACTTTGTTTGTAGAGGTTTACTGTTAATATCAAAAAATTACGTTTGTTGTATGGGAGCCCCCCTTTAATATTTACTTTATTGATATTTAATTATTTATTTTGAAAGGTAGGTAATATACAAGTTAATATTCTGTGAAAATTTGAACCGTCTACCTGTTACCGTTTTTAATATTGAGCAAAAAAATACGAAAAAAACACGTTTATTGTATAGGGACCCCCCTTATTATATATTTTTTTTTAATTTTTAGTATTTGTTGTTATAGCGGCAACGGAAATACATCATTTGTGAAAATTTCAGCTTTCAAGCTATCACGGTCTATGAGATACAGCCTGGAGACAGACAGACAGACAGACAGACAGCGGAGTCTTAGTAATAGGGTCCGTTTTTACCCTTTGGGTACGGAACCCTAAAAACTAAGGCCGTTTGTCTTTTCGTTATCTATGCGTTCGCCCATCGTTCATCCAAGAGTTCAATCTTTGTAAAGTTGTTGTTTGACATGTCGGATTTCTGATACTTCTTCTAATACTATTAGAATTATAAAATTTCTGCAAGATTTCTGATCTAAGGTACCACGACTAAATTAAGTGGTATACCATCAACGAAGGACGGTAGATACCTACAATAGGTGGCGCGCAAGTCGCGATGCATCGTAAGTCGTAACATGCCGGGCATTAACTATTTTGTTGAAACAATAGTAGTAAATATTTACCCACCTTCAACGCCGAGTTCGTCCAAATATTTGTGGAACGCGGCACAGAGGTCAGACGCGTCTGTGAACGGACGTTTCTCCCTGACGCAAGCCGCCGCCTCCGACCTCAGCTCGATCACATTCCTGAACACCCACTCGAACTGTTCATCCCTCATAGAATTCACTTCAGAAAGACTAAGCTTACCCATGTTGTTGAATACCAATTTGAAACTGATGTTATTTTCGCTGTTATCGTCATGTTTATAAATTACTATCGGCAAGGTCATTAGTTCAAATGAGATCAATGCACTCGTTACAGACAAAACTTACAAACTAAGTAGGTAGTTATATTATGATAATAGTAGGTACCCACTTCTTTAATTGACTGTTAGTTAATAGTTAACTGTAATTATACCTAATGTGATAGTTTTGGTGGTCGGATTTAATGAGATAGGATTGATACCTAGGTTGACTACCATAGTAGTATCACATGAATAGGTAATAGGTAGTATGGCTATTTTTTTTCCACTAAAAGTTAGCCTGCGATCTCACCTGATGGTAAGTGATGATGCAGTCTAAAATGGTAGCGGGCTAACCTGTTAGGGGCATGGCAGTTTTATTAAACCCATACCCTATTCGGCTTATACACGGCATCGTACCGGAACGCTAAATCGCTTGGCGGCACGTCTTTTCCGGAAGGGTGGTAACCAGTGTCAGCTTTGCGTTTAAAATTGAATTGATATTTTGGAAAAGATAAAAGATTGTGTATTTGTTTAGTGATGAATGTTTAATTAGGCTGATATTTGACTCATTCGATGTATTTCACTCGGTTCGTTCTTTGGCGGGGATACGCCATATTGGAATAATTTGCATAAATACGAGTATTTTGACTTTGGTAAAGCAGTCTCCTGCCGGCAGACTCAGCGAATATTGAATACTTTTGTATTTATATCGCAATTTGATTTAGAGCTTAGCAGTAGCAACTGCAGTCTGATCAAATGATTAATTTATTGTTGTTGTGATGCTTTGGCCAAGTTTTATACTTTGTTTACATTAAATCTCTCGTGAAACCACTACACGTTGTGACCATTCGCTCGTGCACGTTTTGAAGAGAGTACAAACATATATTTTTAAAGTAAATTTTATTATTTGCCCACTTCTGGAATTATGCTTACAAATTTCAGAAGTGGGATGTATCTCACGTTGCCTTGATTCGCTTTTGCCATCCGCACACTTGTTTTGTTTAAGTTTTGAAAACGTGAGTAATTTGAAATTAAATTTTTAGAAGTACCGACATTAGAAATTTGTATCAGTTTGTGATAGTTTTGTTTATTGATCGGTGGCTGTGAAAAAGTAATTTTGAATGTTAGAAGCCACCGAGTTTCTTGCTGGTTCTTCTCGCTAGGATTGTGGCATTCCGAACCAGTGGTAGATTCGCTTTAAATTGTAAATTATGTGAAAGTACTCGTATTACTCAAGATAAAAAGTTTTGTGAGGTTAGTGTATTTAACCTCAAAATATGTTTAGATTTGTGAAAGTAAATAAGTGATTCAGACTTCGAGGAGTGCATCGAATGAGGTGAGTCGTTTCAGTTTATTGAGTGTGTATTCATAAGTTTTGATAAAGACTGAGAGTTCGGCAGTTTGATAAGTGTTTTACATATTATTATTAGAGAAATAATCGTGAGCAGGAGCGGCCCAGGCATGACCGCCTGATCATGAATACAGGCAAGAACGCCTGTTTCTGATTTGAGGCATGAACGCCCCAGGCAAGAACGCCTGTTTCTGATTTGAGGCATGAACGCCCCAGGCAAGAACGCCTGAACACGACCTAGGGCAAAAACGCCCGTGATATCACTTGAACACGAGGACGTGTTGTTTTCAGGACGGCCGAACTGTCAGCTTTGCGTTTAAAATTGAATTGATATTTTGGAAAAGATAAAAGATTGTGTATTTGTTTAGTGATGAATGTTTAATTAGGCTGATATTTGACTCATTCGATGTATTTCACTCGGTTCGTTCTTTGGCGGGGATACGCCATATTGGAATAATTTGCATAAATACGAGTATTTTGACTTTGGTAAAGCAGTCTCCTGCCGGCAGACTCAGCGAATATTGAATACTTTTGTATTTATATCGCAATTTGATTTAGAGCTTAGCAGTAGCAACTGCAGTCTGATCAAATGATTAATTTATTGTTGTTGTGATGCTTTGGCCAAGTTTTATACTTTGTTTACATTAAATCTCTCGTGAAACCACTACACGTTGTGACCATTCGCTCGTGCACGTTTTGAAGAGAGTACAAACATATATTTTTAAAGTAAATTTTATTATTTGCCCACTTCTGGAATTATGCTTACACCAGCCACGGCCGAAACCTCCCACCAGGCCAGACGAGGGAAAATTTAAATTTATAAATTTCCAAATAATCCTATAGACCGTAGTAGTTACGCGTTTGCCTTTACTCAGAGGTTGTGTGTTTATTTGTTTGTGCACTTTTCTGTTAGGTAGGTACCTACCATTTTTCTGAAAAACTACTGAACCGATTCGGTTTAATGCGGCTTTTTCCATTTTAAATGTAGGTAGGTATATAGCTTCTGAGAAGGTTCTTAGTTCATAATTATCGTTCTATTATTATTATCTACAGACTGTTAGATTCATCTCATCGAGGGTAGAACTCCTGGACTGGTAGGTAACAACTCAATCACGATCGGTTAAATTTTTTATCATTAGTACGTAGAAGGGTACCTAAATATTAACCTACATAGGGAAAGGCTAGAGTTTACTCTAGCCTTACCCTATTAGGTTCTTGAAAACCTACCTAATTTCACCCGTCCGAAGCCGGAGCGGGTCAACTATAGTATAGGTACATTACTGCAGCGGCCAGCAAAACAGGCATAGAAGGACGAACGTGTAAATGTGGGCGGAGGGCGGAGGCGAAGCCGAGGCACACATACGTAAGTCCATCAATGCCTAGTTGTGGCCAACCCTGATTAACCCTTAGGCTAATTAGGCTGCAGCCTAGGGCGCGAGGATCGCCGGGGGCGCGCTGAAATCGTGTCTTCGCATGCACTAATCTAGCATCATTGCATCTACCCAACATATTTCAACTAGACCGAGACAAAACACTAAAACTAAATGTGCTTGAGAGTCCCTGATTTTAACAATAAATTTTGAAGGTTGAATGTCATGCAGATTAAAGAACAACGTTAGTTTCGCTTGCAGATCGATCTGGAAACTTTTATTGGTATTATGAACCATGTTAAAATTTTTCCCGCGTTAACGTGTTCATATTTTTTTTTTTCAATAATAATTCTTTCCAAAAAACCGACTTCCAAAGCCACTGTAAAGTAAAAATAATTTTGTTTTCTACACACTATGTTGAAGTCGGGCGAGCCTGACGCGTCAACTTTGCCTATCTTTGTTATAGGTACTCGCCCGACTTCAACATACGGCCGGTTCCTGAATTGAGAATTTGATGTTGAGTCTATCTCAAAGACTAATTACGCAAATTTTTGTTTCTGAATTGATATTGGGCCGGTTTCTGAAATAAGCATTAAAGCAAAAACAGCAAGTTCTAACTCTCAGACCTTACACAATATCAATTCAGAAACAAAAATTTGCTTAATTAGTCCATAAATACCTAGTCTTTGATACAGACTCAACATGAAATTCTCAATTCAGAAACCGGCCATAGTGTGTAGAAATCAAAATTATTATTTACCTACAGTGGCTTTGGAAGTCGGTTTTTAGAAAGAATTTTTATTTTTAACTTTTTAGTGTACTCTTAATCCCCACGTCTTAGAAGTGCAGTACCCTGCAGCATCAGAGTTGAAGAGTTCGGACTTGGGTTTAAGTATGAAGTCGTTGCTTGACACCTACAATATGAATTCACCATAAAAAAATCCTAAATCGCATTTTAAAGGAGTTCTGTACCTTACAGCATAAGGGTTGAGGAGTTGGGACTCAGAGTTGAATTGTATACACGTGACTTGATACCTACTATATGAATTCACCATCAAAACTTCTTCACTCCCTAGTTTTGAGTCGTAGGTATACCTACAGCATCAGGATTGAGGATGTGGAGTCAGAATTTTTTATGGGACCACCTCGCGAGCTCCCTCTAATCGCTGAAAAATATCCTTAAAAATATTTGAAATTTTTTTCAAATCGCTTTGGAAACTAAGGAGATATGCGGTAACATACATAAAAAAAAGTAATTTACAAAAAACAAAAAACCCGACTGCTTGGATACCAAAAAGTATAAAACAAGACATGAATTGAAGTATTTCATTATTATCAATTGAAATCGTAAAATATTAATAAAATGTATCAAGGCGCAGTCGCACGTTAAGTTTAGCTTTAAGATGTGCGACTGCGCCTTGATACATTTTATTAATATTTTACGATTTAAATTGATAATAATGAAATACTTCAATTCATGTCTTGTTTTATACTTTTTGGTATCCAAGCAGTCGGGTTTTTTGTTTTTTGTAAATTACTTTTTTATTTCAAACTTTTTAGTTAAGTATTTATCGGAAACAGGCGACGTTTTATCTGCCCGAAGTAGCACCTATTACCTATTCTGTGGTAGCACCAAAGGTACTAATAAGTATTTTGTATGAAAAGTAGTAATAAGCATCGGATTAATTTATTCGTAATGACGAGCGGTGATCACCATAACCATCATCAAATTTGCATATGTTATAATGCTAATATTAATTTGGTAAAGTTGGTAAATCTGCTATTTTTCCAAGAAATGTGCTTATTAATTTTCGAGAGTCCTATCGCATCGACGTCACGAGACCTCGGCAATGAACGTCGGCCACTTACGAAAATGCCCGTAGACAATGCAAAAAAAGTAGGTATTTTTAAGTATTTTCAAACACACAAATTGTACGTATTTAGTACGTAGTGGACGTATTTATTTATTTAGTATTTAGTTTATAACTAAGTGGACTCGGAACTAATATTTTAATGACATTAAAAATGTTAGTCGGAAGTTATGTTAGTCGGATATGCGCTGCATGTGGCATTGATGAATTTATTGATTGATCGATTGAAGGAGTAAAAATCATCAAGTTTTTTGAGGCTTGTTATTTTGTCACATTAATCTTAGGTATACAATGCTATGTTACTATACTACTGTAATATTTATTATATTGTGAGAGTACTCACACCTTTACCTATCCGCTGTGGGCCGCGTCATTTTCTGATGAAGGTTACTGTATTTCTATGCTAAGTATCTCATAAGATATTCATCAAATTGAATGGTGTAAAGGACAATTTTTGTCTAAATTAAATACTTGAGATGAGTAAGATATTTATTTTGATAAGGAATAAACGATTAAAACTATGTTGGTAAAACACCTTCGCGAGCAGTGACCAAATTAGAAAATCATAAAAATGGTTATTGTGAGTCAACCTTAATTAAAAGATAGTTATATGCTATTGCGGACTTTTTTTTAAAACTTTTTGAGAGGAACGTTTCCACCATACATTGTTGTCGTGTAACTTTAACGATTTAGGCAGCGCACGCCACGTAAGCTCTCAGATGAGATAATTTTTTCCGTCTTAACTCACATTATTGCAATTTTCGTAAGGATCTCTAATTTTTTTGGAAATAAAATATAGCCTATTTTACTTTTTAATAATGTAGCTTTCTTTAAGTAATATAATTTTTAAAATCAGTTGAGTGGTTTTTGAGATAATCCACCTAGTTTGATAGACATCTAAATATATAAAAGAAGACACTGACTGACTGACTGACTGACATATCAACGCACAGCCCAAACCGCTGGGTCTAGAGACTTCAAATTTGGCACACAGGTTCCTTATGAGGTCTAGGGGTGCACTAAGAAAGGATTTTTCAAAATTCCCCCCCTAAAGGGGTGAAACGGGGCTCCAAAGTTCGTATTTTACCAAGCTTCAATACTCCTTCACGCCGCAACTACTGAACCGATTTGGCTCAAATTTGGAATGGAGATAAATTGCATCTTGGGTTAACACATAAGCTACTTTTCATCCCGGGAAAATCCATGGTTCCCGTGGGATTAGTTAAAAACCGAAATTCACGCGGAAAAAAATCTTCACGCCGGAAGTACAAGACCGATTTAGCTGAAATTTGGAATGGACATAGATGATATCCTGGGTTAATAAAAAAGCTACTTTTCATCCCGGAAAAATCCATGGTTTTTGCGGGAAAACTGAAAAATTGATATTCACGCGTGAAAAATACTACTTTACGCTGCACTTACTGACCTGATATGACTGAAATTCGGAAAGGAGATAGATTTTATCCTGGATTGATACATAGGCTACTTTTCATCCCGGAAAATTTCATGGTATATCAAAGAAGATACTGACTCACGCTCTCACTGACATATCAACGCACAGCCCAAACCGCTGGGTCTAGAGACTTCAAATTTGGCACACAGGTTCCTTATGAGGTCTAGGGGTGCACTAAGAAAGGATTTTTCAAAATTCACCCCCTAAAGGGGTGAAACGGGGCTCCAAAGTTCGTATTTTACCAAGCTTCAATACTCCTTCACGCCGCAACTACTGAACCGATTTGGCTCAAATTTGGAATGGAGATAAATTGCATCTTGGGTTAACACATAAGCTACTTTTCATCCCGGGAAAATCCATGGTTCCCGTGAGAATAGGGAAAACTAAAATTTACGCGGGCGAAGCCGCGGGTATCTGCTAGTAGATGATATGAGTAGGAACCTTAAACATTTCCTTAGAAACCTCGTAAATCCTAAATTATCATTTAAACGGCAAAATGGTCTAAGGAACCTAGGTGTGATTTTAAAAGACCTATCTAACGATACCCCACTTCCTATAGAGCTATCGACTATTGATGGGCTATAGAGCCTATCGACTTTTATTTATTAATTGGCTTCTAGTGGACGCCATTTTGGTTTTTTCAAATTCGGCCTCCGTAGTGACACTCAGAAGATTAAGATAAATCTAGTGGTGCAAGTATTATCAAAATCGGTTCAGCCGTTTTGTCTGTAGTGCGACACAAAGGAATACACAAAAATGGACCTTTGAAACCTCGTAAATCCTAATTGATCGTTAAAATGAGAAAATGGTCAAGGGAACCTAACTATGATTTTGCAAGACCTATTCATCGATACCCCACTTGCCATAGTCTATCGACTTTTAATTTTTAATTTTTTACATTATGGCTTCTAGAGGGCGCCATTTTATTTTTTCTCAAATTCGGCTTCCGTTATGACACTCAGAAGATTAAGATAAACCTAGTGGTGCAAGTATTATCAAAATCGGTTTAGCCGTTTTGTCTGTAGTGCGACACAAAGGAATAGGTACACTAAAAATGAACCTTTGAAACCTCGTAAATCGTAAATGATCGATAAAATGAGAAAATGATCAAGGGAACCTAACAATGATTTTGCAAGACCTATTCATCGATACCCCACTTGCCATAGTCTATCGATTTTAATTTTTTATTTTGTTACATTATGACTTCTAGAGGGCGCCATTTTGTTTTTTCTCAAATTCGGCTTCCACAGTGATACTTTACTGATATACTCGGCATAAACTGGTGCAAGAATCATCAAAATCGGTCCACGCGTTTAGGCTGTAGCTATCCTGCAAGGAACAAAAATACATATATAGACTGATGAACACATAACCCTGTGCGTTCCGCAGTCGGGTAAAAAAAAAAAAACGTGCCGAATTGAGAACCTGCTCCTTTTTTGGAAGTCGGTTAGTAAACAGCTTTCTATTTGCAAGCTAGTTCGAAATTTAAATAAAACCTTTGATAATTTACCTCCTTGGTTGCCATGTTTCGGAGTAAAAGATCATTCCATTTTTAAATTACACGACATAATATACCTAATATGAATTTACTATGTAATTTATTTGGCCGCTAAACCACGACAGATATGAATTTTCGTACAACTTTTGCCGGCCGCTGCTCGCATGTATTTGGAACAGGAATTTCGATTTTTCTCGAAGAGGTTATCAAAATAATGCTCAAATTTCCAAGCATGTTTGAGAAAATTTATAATACCTATCATACCTTCGTATTTTGCTTTCTTCTTCTCATTCGTTCATTCTTAGCAGAGTAGTCGTGGTCATGATTTGGCCTTCACAGCAGCTCTTGCGATCTCCTTCCATCGACTTCTGTTGGCGGCATCACGGGATCACTCGGAGACGGATAAATTTGTAGCGGAACGGATTGAATCCGTCCACCTAGTAGGGGTACGCCGTATGACCACATGGACGTGTGCCTTCAACTCGACCTTGTACAACGAGGTATTCTATGGTACCAGTATTCCTATTGATTTGCCCAAAGAACTTAAGGATTCGCAGTTGAACAAGCGACGAAAGCCTTAGACTTATTATTAGCTCTTTTAATATTGAGACGTTTGTTCGATACGCTGCACTGTTCAACTTATTCGTAGGCTTCTCCAGCACCACATATCCAGAGCGTCGATTTTTCGTCGGTCAGTTTGTCTGTGGGTCCATGTTTCAGCCGCATATAGAAATATCGGAAAGACAAGATATTTCATTGACGAACCGAAAGGAAAGCACGACGTAGGTATATTATTTATGTAGGTAACCGATAATTTTTGTATTTTTGCTTACCTAAGTAAGTATATCTTTATTTTCGTATCCTGCCTCCATACCTAAGCAAGTACGTACTTACGACGTTAGTGTTAATAGTTTTTAAATAAAAGAGGCAAATTCCAAACACTTGTTTTATTGTTCCTCTTCTTCTTTACACATCCTTAAATTGTATTACAACAAAATTACTACTTTAACTTCTAACTTGCAGACAGCCATTTTTCTTACCTCTTACCATAGACTACAGACTGCTACACATTATGACAGAGACACAATAAAATCATAGTGAAGGTTGCGTTCAATAACAGTTAGTACCTAGATAGGGTCAACACGTCAGTTGACGACCAGTTAGTCGACTTGCCGTCTTTAAAGTTACACAGCTCTTTGAAATTTACCTTTTTTGACGAAATAACAATTTATATGCATGAAAGAAACATGAAGGAACATAATTACCGTATGATTTAAATATTTCTATTTCCCTATTTTATGCAATATGCCAATTTGTCAAAAAGTGCATTTTTTTCAGTTTACGAACAGCTTTCGTTATTTTACGACCACACTGTAGTCAGTTTACGACCATTCAACAGCCACTGAAAAACGATCTCTTGATATATTAAGATAAGGTCGAAAATAAAAATAACAATTAATTGTTCTAAAAACACGTTTATTTATTTTTTCTATGATTTATTAGTCAATATTCATTATAAAAAATAGCAAAAAAGTGATATATTTTCTAACGAACATAGAATATTATGGACATAACTTGCATGCTTAAATTTTTTTCTTGATTAGTCTTCTTTTCCTACATTTCTTCTCTTTTTCTTTTTTGATTAGTCTTCTTTTTCTACATCTCTTCTCTTTTTCTTTGGCTTTCCTGTTTTTCCTTTGCTTTTAATTACTGCTTTCGTGTTCTTCCAATTCTAAATTTTCTTTACCCCTTTTCTAAAAATATTATTTCTTCATGCTTGTGGAAATTGCACTTAGTAGCTTAGTCTAAGTTTCGCTTTTGTCATTTGGCACTCATCAAAAGACATCTCATTTGGTGTGTAAGATATTAATTGCAGCATCGGTCCTAATTAGTTAATTATTCTAAATAATAATTTCGAGCTGGAATGTGATTAAGCAGGGGCTTGTGGGCAATGCTGTCAATGTCAATATTTAGGTTGTAACAAGGAGATATTAAACTTCGAAGCTGCATCAAAATCTCTGGCCCGCACTGTGTTTTCATTTGAACTAGAATTTCTACAAAAAATATATTTTTAAACTGTTTTGTACTGTCTGTTCGGTACGAGACTGCCAGTTCTTAACTGTGCTTTCCAGCTTTTGCTTTAGTTGCCTGACGTCAGCCAGCTGAATGATATTGGGTTGTATAGCTGGTTAACCATTCCTAATCTAACTCACTTAGAGTATCAGAGAGTAAGTCATGTGAGACTTGTACCCATATATGAATAGGTTTACGGGCTTTTTTATAACATTTTGGATTACCCAATCATTGAAAGCATTGCTTACATATTCATAAAAGACTTCGCTCTTCATCCATCGAATTTCTAAACTTTCAAGTACCCATGATTCTGGCATATTATCAACGATGGCTTTAGGGAGTCTGACCTAAGGGAATATTACTAGAGGTAAGAACCCCTGAAGCAATGGATGATAAATTGTCTTAATTATATGTACCTGGACTCCTAAGAATCCAATCTAATCTAATTGGAGCGAATCCTACGGACTGTCTGTTAACCCAGAAAAATCTTAAGTAGCTCTATTAGGTGGCTCCAAGCAGCTTGACAAGATCATATGAAGCAATTTACCTCCCATCCGCCTCGGCCCAACTACCCTGGACATTAGCTCTTTGGTCAAAAAACTTGGCATTTATATCGACAGTTCTTTATCCTGGGTCCCGCAAATCGCTGAGGTTAGCCGGAAGTTGTTTGCGTCAATTGGTGGCCTGCAACGCTGAAAAACTTTCTTCCAGTTAAAACCAATTTTTTTTTTGGTAACTCTCTTCTTTTGCCACTTCTAGACTATGCTGACTCGTCCTACCCCGATCTAACCGAAGAACAGCTGAATAAGCTCGAGCATCTTCAAAACCTATGCATAAGATTTATCTACGGGTTGCGTAAGGTTGAAGTGGCTCCCAATCAGACTCCGTCGCAATCTGCACATGCTGACACTCCTCTACTCTATTCTATACAATCCTCATACTTCTTCTTACCATCTTACCTCAAACAGTGTTTCTCCTTCCTTGGCTCTAACAACGAACTACAACACCTAAAGTCATGTACGGATAATCGCTTGCACATTCCTGCCAGTCGCACAGGATATTATGGTAAATCTTTCACCCGTAAATCCGTATTATTGTGCCCGAATAGACCAAATAGAGGAATATTTATGCTACTATTATTACTATATATATTTTAATGTTTAATTGTTGCACTATCCCACAATTGTTTGATAATCTCCTCTCCCCAAAGGTTGTCTGGAAGAGATTGATTTAGCAATAAGACCGCCTTTGCAATTCTCACCCTTGATCTTATCTTTTAACCTTTTGTTTATTGTTATTGATTTTAAGTGTGCAATAAAGAGTTAATTTATCTATCTGGACTTACAAAATGCGATTGGATGAAGTGTAACGTATTTTATGAATCCATTAACGATAATTTCAATGGTTATTTAACCAAAAATTATATCATAACAAAGCCAGTTTTTCAGTTTATAGACAGGCACTAAGCCTCTTTAAGCGAATTTTAGAAATCCAAGAGGAAAATTATTGTTATAACAAACATACCGGCAAATGCAAGACACTTGCTTCGATCAACTGATATGAGTTTGATCGCTGAAGCATAATCTGAAGATATACGGTAATCAGAAATGGATTCTGAAAGTGTGGATTATATCTCTTAAACGAGACACTTTGGATTAAATACAAAATGTGTCAAAGATTATTGACACATTTTGTATCCAAACAAATCCTAATCTAGAATAATCTGAGTACACCAAGGCTTCTTCAAAATTGCAGTTACAAATCGAGGACAAAAGCTCTAAGTCTAACAAAGAACTGTGCAGATATTCGATAATTTTTAGCTGAGTTTGGTTAGAAGCCTGAAGTAGTTGGTCCACAAACTCCTGCTACTCAGTCCAGTTTTCTGGAATCATATAAAAAATAATTGGTGCTCATATCACCCTACCAGATTATTTTAAAAAGTAAAAAGTAAAATAAAATAAAGTAGTAGTCAATACTCAACCGCTAAAATATAGACAAAAATTTAAAACCGTCTTCATGGTCGCTAGCTAATCAGTATACGACCACTACTATGCAGTCAAACTAATGCAAATAACCACATGGTCGTTATCTAGTCTAGTCCGTATACGACCACAAGAATATTGTATTTTTTATTACTTTTGTATGTAATTACATCGATGGTTGAGAAATGATCCGTTGCCGACCACGTTGTTTTACATCATCAAAATACGTTTAGATTTTTCGGTTTTCTCTTTATTTTGCCGGTCGCAAACTGACGTTTAAATAAACCATAGGTACATAATAGGATGTCAAGAACAGAGGCGGCTCGTGAAAGATCATATTGGGAGTTCACTAAAAAAAAAAATGCTTACCAATTATTTAAACAAATACACAACACAATAAGTACACTATTTAAAACAACAATACCTACAGATTTTCCAGCCACTGTACAATGATCCGACGCACTCGCGAAGAAATCAAAATAAATTTACTTTCGTATTTTGTGTTTTGTTTACATCTTACCGGCATAATACGAATAAAAAAAATACTCGCGAGTTTTAACTCTTTCTTCGTGACAACAGGTCATCTCATTTAGTCGGGTAATATCGCGCATGCGTACTTCGTGTCAGGAGCGCCGCTCCATATTTACCAAACTTCTCATACAAATCTTTTGTCTCACGCGCCGCTCGCATCGAATGCTCTCTTTTACTCTCATTACATTTCAATAAGAACGTTGTACTAAACTTTCGTCTATAGGAGCGTTGTTCTAAGCGCTCCACTTAACAAAAATACCATGTGTTGATTGATGAATTATGTAGTAAAGTAGGTAGGTAGGTACTTATGGATATTCATGATTAAAATGACAATGGGAATAGATTTATATAAAAATATTTATAACGTTTATAGCAAAGTTTATTTGATTATTATACCTACCTAGTACCTATGTATTTTTTTAAATTTTGTGGGAGTTCACTGCACCAGCGCTCCTTTGAGCGAGCCGCCTTTGGTCAAGAAACAATAAAATTTGCGCTAATATTATGCGGCAAGTTAGAAAAGCTCAAAAATGATTCGTTACATACCGTTAGTTTACGACCATGTGGTCGTAAAAGGAAGGAAGCTCAATTTTAGTCGGCCCATTAGCGACCACCATTTATTTAAATAAATAAGCATTTTATGGACATAATATGGATTCTAAATTATAATTTAATAATATTCTGACACCTTAAGCACAAAATGTATGCAATAACTTTAATAAAACATGTTTTACCCACGGTTTAAGTTTGGCCTCCTCATTGCTCCTCACAATTTTTTTTCCTAGCATTTTGCTCCAAAATCAATGTGTGTGCTCCGGCTCAGATTCATCGGCTCACAGAGTTATACTGAAATATATTAGGTTGGCCAAATTTGACCTGAGAGTAAGGGATAGATAGAGCATGACTTTCAAGAAAAAAGAGTGATCGTTGCGTTAATATTACAACTGTTTTTGGTTGTTTTCGGAAAAACGGTCGTGAACGGGGGGTGTTCGGCGAACTGACGTGTTGACCCTAGGTAGAGGTAGGTACATTTAACGGAAATAAATTATTCGTCTATTCGTTTTCCCTCTTACTCCCTACCAGCCCATTCCAAATCACCGAATAGGTAAAGAGAGGCAAAAGCGACATTTATGTGTCAGTTGTGTCGCGCGAAGAGGATAAATCACGCTCGCGAGACGTAACGGCCCCTTAACGGCCCCTCAGGGAGGCGCGCGACAAATGGCCGCCGGGGGAACGCGCCAACCGCTATGTGAATGCAAAACCGATTTAATTGCGGTCGGAATTTGATACAATTGGTTTCCCTAGATGAGATAGGAAACATTCCTGTAATCAAGTTTAAAACTTACCTAATAAAGTTAGTCTATACTTACACCTCCTAGTAACCTAGTAGCACCTAGTAAGTAGGTATCTTAATATAGTGTAGGTATCTAGATATTTTAAAACGGGTTCATCGATTTTTTCCCACCAAGATGGGGCAAATGGGGCAAAGTCTAATTTTTAAAATTTGCCATCGACTTTGCCTCACTTTTTCATTTTAGTTGGGCAAATTACGACGACATAAAACATAGTGGTGAACTAAGTATGACCGTCGGAGCCTTCGGAGGTCCGGGGCGGCATCATTGAAGCAGGCATTCTTTAATGGTGCAGTTTTGACGATGAACAGATGTGAATAACTGAATAATAATTTTTCTTAAACATGCTTGGAAATTTGAGCATTATTTTAACAACCTTCTTCGAGATAAATCGATATTTCTGTACTGTCCAAATACATGCGAGCAGCGGCCGGCAAAAGTTGTATAAACATCCATATCTGCCGTGGTTTAGCGGCCAAATAAATTACATAGTAAATTCATGTCGGTCATGTAATTTTAAAATGGAACGATCTTTTACTCCAAAACATGGCAACCAAGGAGGTAAATTATCAAAGGTTTTATTTAAATTTCGAACTAGCTTGTCAATAAAACGCTGTTTATTGAAAAAAAAAATTAACACTTTAACGCGGGAAAAAATATTGTTGTTCGTTGTTCCTCATTGATTTTGAAATGTATTTGACAATGTATTATTTTAAATAAAAAGTTCTGTCTTATGGTAACCTACTTTAATTTACGCGCATTATTTGAGAAAAGTACTAGATATATACAAGCCTTGGCCACAACTAGGCATTGATGGACTTACCTACGTACCTATGTGTGCCTCGGCTTCGCCTCGGCCCACATTTACACGTTCGTCCTTCAATGCCTGTTTTGCAGGCCGCTGCAGTAATGTACTAATGTACTTACTATAAATCAAATAGGAAACCAGTAGGTAACAATTGAACACTAAAAAAAATCTAGAAGTTTCTTTTTTCCACTATAGGCTGTATTTAAAACTACTTTGCCCTTGACTGCGATCTCTGCACCTGGTGCACTAGGGATCTAACTAATACCTACTTACTTACAGCAGTCTAACATGGTAGCGAAATAGCTACACAGAATAGCCAATAAGTAATAGTAGGTAGCGAGCCACTTATCCTGTACGTTGTACTTAGGTTAGGTCCTCGAAGAGGATCTTCTCGAGCTAGCTTGAAAAAGCTCAAATATACCTACTATATCTGCAGCTATCACCACTTTTCCGTGAAAAGCTCAATGAAAATGAGTTAATATCTAATTTAATTAATCATAATAGGTAGGTATAAACTTTTATTAACACCTGCTGCAATCACATTAAGTAAAAATACTCGTAACGGCGCATTAATGACAAAAATTACACACTGTTTATAAACGTAATAACAATAGATGTGCCTAAACATCATAACGGACAGTGACACTCTAGAGAAATCAAATGTGTAGCTTTAAAATGATATGGAAACAATAAACATAAAAACGTCCACAGCGCATGTGATTGCTGTGAATTAATTAAGAGTGCTTTTCATTAGGTCTATTATAATACGTAGGTACGGTTGCCGTCGGCGCCGTGCGGCCATGTTGGATGTAGCGGCTGCGCGCCGTCAGGGCGGGGCCAAGCCGGATAACAAAGGCTCGAAACTCGCTATATATCGCTGTGCTGCACAGGCCTCCGCCTCTACCTACTGCCTACCTGCCGCTTATCCGATGTTTTTTACCTGATATCTTCTTTAGAGATATCGAAACGCTTCGACGGCTCTTTGATGCATGACCTTTCTGAGATCTTACACATTAATAATTCATTCCTTCTTTTATATCTTTTTTAATGAGGTGCTAAAATTTCAATGATAAATAAATTATTTATCATTTAAAATTTAAATTCTCTCAGTCTATTCAAACGTCGTATACTTAGAATTTAGTAGATCTATAGGTAATTTATAAATATTCATTTCTTTATTTACCTGAATAAAATTTTGAAAAAAGTTTTGCGTGGTGCTTATTTGGTCGACCCAATGCATAGGGCTACGTCCTCTTGGTCTCTTTCCTTCCACTCTTACCTCCCCTAGGTACACGTAAAGTGGGGATGATTTTTTCCTCGTCTATCCCACAGTTCGGGGTGTTGTTGGATAGGTAAGTCGTTCAACTAACCGGTTGTATTCAGATTTAAAAAAAAACATGACAGTAGTACTTACTTACTTATAGGTAGGTATATAACGAAATTAAAAGGAACACTATCACAGCTAAGTAGGTTTTACAAGTTAACGAGTAATAGTCGACCTACTTACAAATGTAAAAGTCCGTTAATTGATGACGGGCAACTACCTACCTACGGAACCCTAAGCTGCGCGTGACTTTATATTATGTACCAACCTAGTAGGGATACCTAGGCCAAAACTTGTTCAAAAGTTAAGCTTATCTACAAACCAAAGTGATATGAAACTCCTTTGTCATTGTTGCCTGCTAACTTTAATAATGAACAATAAGCGTCAATATTGTTATTAAGGTCATTCAATATTATTGTGAAATGTCGTGTATAATATTAGTAAATTAAAGCCTAGATCTATGACTTGCGGTATTTCCTTATATTATTTCACAAAGTTAATTAAGTAGGTATTACTTTAAACACATTAACCCCAGAAGAAAAGACGAGGGAAAATGCTAAGGAAAAATTCACTACTCTATGGTAGAGTTACTCTCAGCTTTTATTAAGTGGGTAGGTACCTACTACCTACTGAGTAGGTAATAGGAATACATATCTACTAGCTCATGCCCGCAACTACGCCCGCGTGGTTTATTTTTCTTTGATTCCCGCGGGACCTCCTTAATTTTCCGAGATAAAATTTAAAAAGTACCTAGGTAGCATATGATTCCATATGATGATGTATTGATTGATTTCGCATCATCATACTAATATTATTATAAATGCGAAAGTGTGTTTGTTTGTCCTTCAATCACGCCGCAACGGAGCAACGGATCGACGTGATTTTTGGCATGGGTATAGGTAGTTGAGGACGTCCTGGAGAGTGACATAGGCTACTTTTTATCCCGGAAAATTAAAGAGTTTCCTTGGGAATCAAAAAACAAACCACGCGGACGAAGTCGCGTGCATCAGCTTGTTTATAATATTGGTAGGTATGTTATGACTAAGTACTTACTTATACTTATACTACCTAGAATATAATCAGCTGAGGAGGTGGCCCGTTTACCATGACCACATTTACTTTTTAAGTACCTACCTATGTATATACAGTACATGAGTACCTAGGTACTGCATGTAAATAATTTTTGTACTATTGTTTAATTTGATGTAATTAATGGTCAATAATTTTTTTTTATTTATTTATTTATTTAATCAAGCAAGAATAGAAATAGGTATGTTTTCCCTTAGGCATACCTACCCCATACAATACCCAACTCCAAATGGGCAAGATTTATTCAGGTAGGTAGGTACTGGATTCTAAAGTTGACACAGTATCTACCTATCTAGGTACCTACGACACGCAAACACATTAACATGAAACCCCACGACAGAAATGTAAGGCGACCATTCCATTTTACGATTTCGCCCATAAAGAAAACACATTATCCATTTTATCTGACCTAAAACCCAACAAAGAGATAAAGGGTTGCAGGCTAGCGTGTAAATAAATTACTCAAAGTAGGTATACGCACCGGTCACTGGGATTGTCTAAAGTAAACTCGGGATATATTGTGTCCCGGACGTGTAGTAAATCAATCACCATCACGTGTTAGGTGAATTTTATAACTCAACATCTATATAGAGATAACTGATTCCAAATGTCACTCAGCCTGGTTTTATAGCTCCAAATGTTTGGGGCACTTGTTGTGGGCAAGATGTGATACGATAGTACGCGTCAGGAATCGGAATACTTACTTAGAAGCCGTCTTTGGATATACTTACAGTTAGGTACACATTAGGCTTATACCTTAGGTGCATGCGACTAGAATAATTAACGTCATTCGTAGGAATCTACCTAATTAGCCTATGCATCTTTATGTATCCATACTAATATTATAAATGCGAAAGTGTGTCTGTCTGTCTCTCTGTCTGTCTGTCTGCTACGCTTTCACGGCCCATCTATTCAACCGATTTTGATGAAATTTGGTACAGGGATAGGTTGTATCCCGGGGAAGGACATAGGCTACTTTTTATCCCGGAAAATTCAAGAGTTCCCGCGGGAATCGAAAATACTTGGTCCACGCGGACCAAGTCGCGGGAATCATCTAGTACTTACCTAACTTAAGTACTTAGTAGAACTTATCCTAAGCTATAAATACCTAAGATTAAAAAACTTGAAATATTAATTTTGATAAAAAGATACATTGATATTCAAATGATAGTTGATTCCCTATAGACGTACTTTTCCATAAAGTCCTGACTTACATGTTGGAATAAACAAAATTATCAACTTATATTGAGGTATTTATTCGTGGACACGCTTAACTAAATTTGTCGAAATTGTAAATCCTACATTTACGCGACCTAAGTAGGTATGTGGAAATCAAGAACGCTTCATAATGGGAAAACTTTATTTAAGTCGGCGACGGCTTAGATATAAGTACTTATATCGTATTCACATAATAGGACCTACCTAGTAGTACCTAATGAATTTTTCACACCACTCGCTCAACAACGCCTTATTACATGGCCTGTTATCTAAGGTTAAAGTAAGACATTAAATCCCTAGGGTTATAATGTTGTACTGAAATCCATTATTCCCTAGGGTTATAATGTGATTTGAATTTAGAATCATCGCGCATCTGAAGCAAGATCTGAAGGAAATTCTATTCATTCCAAAGAGGTTTTATTCATAATTCTTATTGCTATATCCATAAAGTCTAATTTCGGTAAACATAATGTGTTCTCAGCAGGCGCGGCCAACTCGATTTTCGAAAACCAAAGCCGTGGCCCACTAGATTCGCACTGACGAAATTTGTTTGTCAAATCGAGTAGGCCACGCCAGCTGAAAGAAGTGGTTGTATCGCGAGGTGTGAAAAGTAGAGTATTCACCGTAGGGGTAATGCTGTATTAATCTTGGGCGCCCCTAATTCCCGCGCTACTCTCAGGATTCTAGATGCAACATCCTCGCTACGCTCGGGAGTTACTCTAAAATCCCTCGTTCCGCTTGGGATTTATCCCGGCGCCCGTGACATAATACATCGCATTACCCCCGTGGTGAATAATCTACTATTATATCATCACGGCAAAAATATAGGAGTTAGGTTTTGCTAACATTCCGAGAAGGCTACATTTTAAGCATTCAAAATTCCAAATTGTAACTTGTTATGTACCTACTTGAAACTACCAGGCGGTTAGTAAAATTTTAACCCAACTCAGAAACTCTACCGAGCTTTAAAATTAAATCAAGCTCAACTTATACAGTTAAGACTATAAGTCCTTCTTTAGTTTAGATACGTAGGCTTCCTCAAAATTCGTAGACCGCTCGTAGCCCGCCGCCGTAGACCCCATGTGATTTTTTTGGATAGGTATGATGGCAACTGAAGTTACCTTTTGATATGAGAATTATTCAGTTATTAACCAGATATTATTGGATCTATGTGCTAGGTACCTGCTAAGAGTAGGTTAAGTACTTACCTAAATCTGCCGGATTTAGGTAGGTACTTTACCTACTATCAACTTCTACCGGCTATCATCTTTCTATGATACCTAGCTATCTGGCTATTCATCAAATTCATATCAAAATGGCTATTATGACTTTAAACACTACAGACTAGGAAACATTTGTCTGATAGCTAAAATAAAGGAATTCAAGGCGGACTTATGAACCAAACGTTCCTATTACAACTAAATAAATCAATAAAACACCTAGTGCGCAGGTTAAACGTCAACATTAATCTTTCCATGTTTTACCTTTAAGAAAATAGATTCAATTCAATTCAATTCAATTTTTTTAAAACATGTAGGACATACAGGTGTCTCTTACGCTACGTCATGTTTTGACTCTACCGGTTCGGAAAGCAGATTCTGCCGAGAAGATTTTTGCATTTTCCGACTAAAATGCTATTGGGGTGAAGTAGGTACCTATTTCAGTACCTAAGTTCAGGCCGCACTGACGGCACTTCGGCAGTTGATTTATACACGATGGCGTGACGTAGCGAGGCGGCGGCGGCGCGGCGCGGCGCGGGCGCGGCAGGCAGGTACCCGGCCGGGCCTTTATAGAGGAACTTTAATATACGACCGCTCTAAATTACGTGGATTTACTGCGCTCCTTTATTGGCTCGCCGTACGCCCGCCGCTCACCGCCCTTCGCCCCCACTTTCAACCTTACCCCGCTTTTGTTGGGAAAATAAATCGAAAATGCATCGCTATTAAAACCGCATTAAAGTTCTCCGCAAGATAGTGAGCGGTTGTAAATTCAATGAATTCAGCACGCAAGCAATAAAAACCTGATAACGTCTATATGATTTTTCCTTTATGGAATACCTAATGTTTCAACATGCACAAAATAAAATACAGTTTATTTCAGCGAGTCCCATTGCTCTTTCAGCAAACAATATGCAATAATTCGTAATCGTATCTACTTACGCGAAGCTTCTTATGCCTACCTACACCTATTCTAAGCAGAGTTTCAAATAAATATCTATAAACTAGATACTTAGGCGGGTAAATATAAATTATACTAAAGTAAGTACCTATGTACTTAAGCAGAAAATCAGTCACTTATATCCTCAGAGTAAGTACCTTCTTACAATAACAGTCTATACTTACTTACTCTGAGCTTATATCTCTCTAGAAAAAAAAATCTTCTATAGGTACCTACATATAGTACATGCTCTCTCAATATTGACAAAGGACAATCACTGAGATGCTATGCAGTATTCATTAACTGTATGTAGACTGTATGAATCACATGAGGGTCGTTACGCAAACATGGGAACTTTTTTTATCAAAAAAAGCTGGAATTTATCATGTAATCGTCAAAAGCTCTCTCGGCAAGGCCACGTCATATCCGGTAAAGACATGCCTAGAGAAAGCGGATGCTGACGCCGGCGACTTCAAAGCTTTGGAGCCCTTTGGCGGTAGGCAACGCTTGCAAAACTAATTGTTTATTGTGCCATTAAAAACTGCATTAAAATATTAAGTGCGAAAAGGATAGATCGCTTTAAAACAACTTATTTTTAGAACAAACTTTTTGTTATTTACAGTTATTTTCTTAAATGCATTTTAGCTAAGTATACTATGCCCGACTCTTAGTTGGCCCGACTTACCATACGGGACTTACCATAATTGGCCCTTAAGGGAAGGTTTTAGGATATGAACTTATGACAAATGCTTACCTAACTTTCATCGGTTCTCTACTAATCAATCTATCTATTGGTCCCTTCTCTTCTTGGATATTATTATTTATACGGGGAAAGAGCTTTTCCCCGTATAAATTAACGTGACTCTACATACATAGAGTCCTGTAGGAGTGTAGGCAATTCAATGGATGATGGATCTTATTGCTAAGGTCCGGCCTTTAACTTCTAATCTAAGCCTATTAAACATCACCGAACCGTCTCAGATTTCTTTGAATGCATTTCCAAGTAAGGACCGATATATTGTAAAAAAAAAACTCACGACTGACAACAAACACGTCTTACCTAAGAATAATTTGCATTTGATGTGGGACGGTAACGTAGTATCAAAAGCCCGTCCATTGAAACTAAAACCTTTTGCAGTTAAATGATAAGGTCTACTTTTGCTCATGCGTAATAACATTTTATAGCGTATCGTGATCGAAAGGTAATTTTATAGCGTTGGCGGCTGGGCAGTAATTGGAAGTGAGGATGCGCGGGCGCAGTAAAGCGGCAATTGACCAGAAAATAACGAGCCCTCGCTCGTAGCTCGCTATATACTATGCACATGCCTTCTATCTACAGCTGCCGGGTGTTGAGAAGTTTTATTATTCTAAAATATTTACTTTTTAATTACAACTCAAACATGTTTAAAGTGGTGTGAATTTTTCTAGTCCAGTCGTAATTCATTTTGGGCTTTCTCGCTGAAAGGGGTTCAAAAAATACAGCAGTAGGTATTTATAATATATAATACATATAATAACTACAACTGTATTTTTGGCCGTATTGTCTCACAATACGGCAAAATTAGATAAAGGATCAGATTTAAAAGAAGATTTGTATATATGATGCGTAATACTGATTTTCTCATACAGACCTCTGAATGAAAATAAAATTAATGAGCGAATCGCGTATAAAATCTGCCCATTCTTGATAAAGAATGAATCATGAAATAAAAATAGCAGTGCAAACGATGTTTTATAAACTTTTATCTAAATACAATCCGTAATGGTTATGGACCCGCTGCGAACGAATAGAGGAGTCCATACAACTCGATGATGATTCCATAAATTTATATAGTGCACAATAAAAATGGTGTTCCTCGGAACAAAACGGCGTCACCTCGTTTTATGAACTTCCTTAAACGCTGATTATGCTAGGACATTGTTCTTGGGTCTTCAAATTCTGTCAGCGATAATTTCTTGTTGATTGCCGTGAAATTTGTAAGAAAATAAAAATCTATTAGTAGACATTTAGACTCTTTAAGGAGCTAATAACGATTAATCTTGGCGTAAGGAATGGAATCGCTAAATATCAATTTTATTGATGAAGATAAACTAGTATAGATGATGAACTAGGTATAGTCCACAAAAAGAGATAAAAAGTCCCAAAAGTCAAGACTAGTGTTGGAAGGAAGGACTGCAAGAGAGCTCCAGGTCGCCAAAGACGAAAGTGGTTAGACGATACAAGGGGGTGAACAGGGCTGAGTTATCCAAAATGTAATGATGCGGCTCCAAATAGAGATAAGCTTTTCGCGTGAGGACCGCCAAACTTCGATTCGAGGAAAAACTATAAAATATGAATGATGTTGGATGCTCGGAATATTTTAGTTGACACTACACCACTCACACTACGGTCTACTCTTTGTTATGATGTCAATTAATCTGGACGGACTGACCAAAAGCTGAAGAAAGCTCACCATTTGAATATTTTCCAACCCTATCTTGCGTAACGTTCAAATATTATAGCTATTGTCTTGTATGATTTTATCACAGTTTACATCATAATACGAATGGTCTTAGCGTTAGGTAGGCGTAGGTATACAAATTTAATCAAAATAGTAATACGATAGTTTAATAACGTGACGTGAGGACGTTACTAAAGGGCCTTCCCTTTAGTAAATTCCTCACGTCTCCTCACTCCCGTTAGCTGCAAAAGCTCACACGTGAAAAGAAATCTCGTATTATCGTATAGGTATTTTGACTTAAGTATATACAAACTATATACTGAAGTACATAAACATTAATACTTTAAGACTTTAATCCCAAAAAGTATATAATAATAGAGTTATATAAAGATTCTTTTAATGGCAGATAACGTAGGCGGAGTCACAGCTCAGTCGCGGCGAAGGCAGGCGGCGGATTAAAATGGACAAAGGGGCACATGAAAAGCGCCGCCAAATCCGTTATCATATCGTTTGATTGTTGCCCGAGCCTTTATTAATGCCCTCTATATATCAAACCACGTGGACGAGTGATAGTAACTGGAACGAGTGGTTAGAATAATGTGCGAGGAATATTGTTTTAATGAATTTTATGTGTAAGAAGGAAATAAAGCTCGATTGTGGGCAGCATAAAGTTTTTAGTACCTGCATTGTTATTTTAAATTTTTGTATGTAGGGTAGGTATACATTTCCTTTATCCACTAGACAGAACTGAACCCGGACTCGCAAGGGGAAGAAGGTGGGGATCCGAGAGTGGGATCAAAAAGTCAATGAAAAAGATTGTTTTGAAGTTTACCCATCAATTTTACAAAAAAGCTTCAAAAGCCTTATGAGCATAGTGTTTTCAAAAAAGTAGGTAGGTATAATAACTTGTAACTTAATTTAATTTAATTAATAGGTGCTTATAACTTAATTTCGTTAGAGCAGGGTTTCTTAAACTTATTGCAGTCACGGACCGCTTTCACAGTTTAAAAAATCCACGGACCCCTGTCAGAAAATATTTTAGGAAAAGAAGACGAGCCTTAATCATATTAAAAAAAATAACACTTTTATTGCAAAACTACATGAATTAATGTGAAGGATGCTGCTGTTTGGCGTCAATAAGTAAGTCAAATTGTGGAATTGTCTTCGACAAGGCAAGGCGCACCAAAACCGAGAACCCTGCCTCACAAAGATACGTCGTTGCAAATGGTACCAAAACCGACATAGCTCGCTTGGCAAGAAGAGGGTAGGAAACGAGAAATGCCAAGTTTACTTTACAATTTCCTAATAAATATATTAAGAGTTAACTGACTTACTGTGGACCCCTGATACACATGCTACGGACCCCTGGGGGTCCATGGACCCCACTTTAAGAAACCCTGCGTTAGAGCTTTTAAATTTTCCACGATGTTTCCCACGAATTTCTGAATTATATAAAGTACTAGCTGATGCCCGCGACTTCATCCGAGTGGATTGAGGTTTTTTTTGTTTCCCTCGAATTCGAACGAGCGGGAACTACTTAATTTACCGGGATAAAAACTATAAGCCTATGTGTTATTCCAGACTATACCTAATCTACTTATCTCTGTGCCAAATTTCATCAAGATCCGTTCAGCCGTTCTGGTGTGATTGAGTAACAAACATGCATCCATCCATCCGTCCATCCATCCATCCATCCTAACCTTCACATTTATGTATTAGCACAGGTATTAGTCAGTATTAGTATTAGTATAGACTAGATGATGCCTGCAACTTCGACCGCGTGGATTAAGTTTTATAATTCCCGGGGGAACTACTTAGTATGAGCTATAATTGTTCTTATTTGTATCATGCTAATATTATAAATGCGAAAGTGTGTTTGTTTGTTGGTTTGTTGGTTCGTCCTTCAATCACGCCGCAACGGAGCAACGGATCGAAGTGATTTTTGGCATGGGTACCTATAGTTGAGGATCTGGAGAGTGACATACTAGGCTACTTTTTGTCGCGGGCTCAGCTAGTAAAATATAAAAGCATAGGTATACCTACGACAAATGAAACTGTTCACATTAAAAATTTATTAAAAATTTAAAATTTTTATTTCAAAAAGCTTATTTTCAGCGTTACTGGCATGGTACCTACTTATCCGAATTGGTAACTATACCCATGGCTTTCAAAATATAAACTCTAGGATCAGTTTTATATTTATTACCCTCGACGAAACGGAGACGGTATATTATGTGTTTGCCCTAAGAGGTTGTGTGTTTGTTTGTTTGTGCACTTTTTTGTTACCGTTTTCCTGGAAAACTACTGAACAGATTAATATGCGGTTTTTTGCATTAGATAAGTATAGCTTCTGGCAAGGTTCTTAGATATATTTTAGGACCATAGACAACCAAACTGAGCTGTAGTCTATGATTTTAATTTTTGAATATGTTACCATTTTGCACAAAAAGTACTGGGCCGATTGATGTGCGGTTTTTTGCATTAGATATGTATAGCTTGTGACAAGGATTTTAGATATATTTTAGGACCATAGACAACCACGCTGAGATGTAGTCTATGATTTTAATTTTTATATATGTTACCATTTTTCACAAAAACTACTGTGTTGACAAAGATGCGGTTTTTTGAATTAAGTAGATATATTTAGCTTGTACCTATGCTATGCTGCCCAGGGTTTCATGATGGAGACAGGAGGTGGTCATAGGAACTCCTTAAGTTCTAATTGTAAACCCGTCGTGCTTGGACTCTTTTGATTTGTCTTGACTTGCACTTTGTACCTAGATGCTGCCCAGGGTCTCATGATGGAGCCAGAAGGTGGTCATAGGAACTCCTTAAGTTCTCATCGTAAACCCGTCGTGTTTGGACTCTTTTGATATGTCTTGACTAGCACTTTGCACCCAGATGCTGCCCAGGATCTCATGATGGAGCCAGGAGATAGTCATAGGAACTCTTTAAGTTCTCATCGTAAACCCGTCGTATTTGGACTCTTTTGATTTATCTTGACAAGCTTTTTAAACCTCGTTAAGTGATCACAGTTTGGTTTTTAATCCATGATATTTTTTTACGTATTTTTTTAACTGATATATTTTTTGACAATTATTTATCAGAATATTAAAATTTAACACTATTTGACACCTCTACTAAGCACAAGTATTATAGCGGAATGAGAAGGGTTTGGCCATAGTCCACCACGCTGATGCAGTTTTGTGTTTTAGATATTATGTTATATGTATCTATACTTTTGCTAAGTTCTAATTGTTGTTTTTCAAAGTTATAAAGGTCATAATGGAGCTCTACAGTTCGTCGTTAGTTTTTTAAAATTTTTAATTTTATTACTTGTACTTAACTACGTCCAATGCAATAGCTAACAACCACGACTCCCGTGTAACCTATGAATAAATTAACAAACGGCAGAGTTATTTTTCACATTTTATAACACTCGGGATCGACTTTAACGATATTTTAGATAGATTTCTGCAGAGGAAGAAACCCTAAAAGAAACTAGCTATACGAGAGTACATATTATAAACCTCCTGATTACATAATATGCCTGCGGAAGCTTCTGCATGCAAGTATATAATTACGGTAAATGTCTATAAGGATTCGTTAAAGGGTTCGTAAGAAAACGAAACGGTTTAAATTTTAATAAGAGCAGCGATTATGCACCATAAAAAGTTATAAATGTGTAGTTAGTCGAGTTCCCTTACGGTAGGCAATTTGCGAGGATAAAACTTTTTAAGAAGTTTATAAAAATATGTGCTATGTTTTGGTTGAATTATGGTGTAACTTAAAAATTTGTATGGTGTAAATTAAAGTTAGGTATTGGGTTTTTCAATTAAGAAATTCTCAGTGCCAGCCCGGAGTTGGAAGTTGGCGGTGTTTCACCCCCGTGCCTCGGAGAGCAGTGAGCACGTTAAGCCGTCGGTCCCGGTTATTATCATGATAATAATCGTTAAAGCCCGCCAACCCGCATTGGAGCAGCGTGGTGGGTCTAAGTTCTAATTCCCGCTCTCCTATGAGAGTGGAGGCCTGTGCCCAGCAGTGGGACGTTAATATAGGCTGTAGTGATTTTTTTTGTGATTTAAAAATTTGATTTCGATGTGGGCTAGCGGCATACCGACGGCATAATAGGTATTTGAAACTTGTAAGCTTTATAAAGAATTTTTAGAATATTTCAAACTAGCTAATGCCCGCGATTTCGTCCGCGTGGTTTAAGTTTTTTTATTCCCCCGGGAATTCCTTCATTTTCCGGGATAAAAAGTAGCCTATGTAACTCTTCAGGTCCTCAACTATCTATACCTACCCATGCCTAAAATCACGTCAATCCGTTGCGGCGTGATTGAAGGACAAACCAATAAATTTATATATGGCGTCATCCCGCGTCATGTTTTTTGTACTAAGTTATTCTTTATTAAAAGTACAAGTAGCAACCCAACAAACCCTTTTAAAATTAAGTTATCTGTTCCATCCTCTTAAAAAGTCACTCAATGTTCCATTTACAGGTTTAAACTAAAAAGATTAGCTGTACGTTTGCTTTATTATTCGTCTAATACAATTAGGGTTGCTTTGACGATAACAACTTTCCAAAGGATTACGTCGGCATCTTTTGAGCTTTAAGTCCTTTCAGAATATTGCTTTGTGTACATTTGTCATTGGCAACACTAAAACAAAGATTTTAGACATTCTGCCAGCGGGGAATACCTTCTGGAATTTATGGATTTTTTTAATATAAATTTTCTTACAACCTTACATAGGTTTTATATTTTAGGCTATAGCCTTGTATTTATTCTATAAGGACCTAACGATTCCTACCATCAGAAAAGATCTGGTATGTGTTTTTTTGTGCTGTTCTATAGTAAGTAAGTACCTAATTAGATAGGTACATGTTTCAAACATAGATTTAGGATTTGTTGTAGCATGGCGAAGGCAAGGCAATCCTAAATCTATGGTTTCAAATTAAATATTAAAGTGTTCCTTCCATCTAAAGCCCTTGTTAAACTTTATTTACATAAAACATAAATAAACTATGGAGGTACTTGCATAATTTGAAATTGCATAGGTACTTACCTACTCATGTACTTACACTACACTACACTTACCTTAATATATTATGTAGATATAATTTTCCAAATTCCAAATCGTAAATTTCCAACACGGAAAAGAAAGGAAATTTTACCTCTGTACTTTACCGGTTCTGTGGAAAATCTACACAAAACTTATTATAGGTACTTACTAAGCTACGAGTAAACTAGGTTAGAAGAAATATACATGCAGTACACTCAGCGGAATATATTTCAGGAGTTTAGTTGGCTTCTCCGTGAGAGGATAACTTCCAGCTTTATGGACCGAGATGTGGACAAAGACGCTGTCTTTATGGCGTCATAAAAGTTACTATTGTACGAGGCAACCCCGCACGAAATGCACCGCGCTTATTGTTAAAGGCCTAAATAAGATATCCATTTTTTATTGTTTAGCCCATTACGGTCTGCGTTTGTACATATTTTGACTCGAACGTCTTTTGAGGATGAAGTCTTTGAGTTGTGCCGACTTTTTGTTCGTTTTTCGCAAAATGATCACGTGCTAAGCGTTGCGCCTATCTCAACCGGTTCGCCCGGTGCCGCCCGCCCCTAGACCTCCATTGTTCCTGATCGTGAATCCTGCGATCCCTTCGAGTGAGACAAAGAGAAGGACAATATACAGAGAATTAACGTTGAAAACGAGTTCGGTTTGTATTCATTATTATGTAAATTTTTCTGGGTGACGGCTAAACATCAAAGGTTGTTACAAATTCACGTTAGTTTTACATTAATGTTGTGATACTAACCAAAACCTAAAATTTTAGAAACTGAACTACTCACTCACTAGTGACTTAAGTACGACTACTAAGTAAGTATTAATACTATTAAGTGTCTTAATTACTTATAAATTGTTAGATATGTACCTAATTAGGGCTATTGAAAAACATATTGAGCTGAAGACATAATGCATAATGTCGCAGTGTCTGGTGATCACAAGTGCTGCTCTGTGAGAAAATATAAAGAAGCATATTTTGCAAAATGCAAGTAAGATAATTTTATTTATGCAGTAGGTAACCAATAAAATGATCCATAGTAATTAATAGCTAGATAGGTAGAGTAGCAATAGTTTGATAGGTAGGTAGTTAAATCTATGCAGGCCGTAGAGGCTTATGAAATATCTTGATAAGTACCTACCTATTAAAGGTAACTTACCACTTGTATATCGACGACTTTGGCCGTAGTTTATAGCACGTTATAAATTAGAAATGCTATAAACATAAATCTTGCCTCACGTCAAATCGCATCACAAAACATGCCTTGGGTTGATACCTACCTATATATTTAAAAATCAACCTGCTATACCGGTGTGACTTCAAAACGGTACCGATTCATATACCTAGGAAGAATAAAAATAATAAAATTAAGTAATAGGTATAATGTGTTGGTATAGGTACTGTGAGTTATCTATTAACATGGTCGTTTGCATAATTTATTCATTTAAGTACCTAGGTAAGTAGGTATTTCTTCTCGTAACATCTATACTTACCTACCTACGTAGATAGATACGGCCAGGATAGCCGGAATTCGGACTATTTCCAATGATACCAAAGATTTGACTTCATAGATTTGCTTTAAAAATCCTAAACCTTAGAATAATTACACTAAGTAGGTAATAAATAACATACCTACTTACAATTAATGTAGATGGAATAGGTAAGTCCGTACGTAAGTACTTATCTTCCATTATGATATCCATAAAATAACCAAATGGTACGATTATGTAAATTAGGAATTTCCCTTGTGGGTACTTAATATCTTATCAATGCGTTATGATAACGTTTAAAATGTAGTTTTAACTTTTAAATGTCTATGTACCAGTATAGTCACCTATATGCTGATATGATGCTATCATGCTATCATGCATCCATCCTGAATGGAAATTATTGGTTCACTAAAATTAGTACCTATAATAGGTACATTTTTTGCATCATGAACCAAGTAAGTAACAAAGCTTTATCCGCTACAATCAATTAAAAGAGACAAATTAATTTAGTACAACGAGCAACATACGATATAGGTACACCGCCTTACAAATTATATCTAACTACTCAGTCTGGCCAGAACTTCTGTTATACAAATTAAAATGCATTTATTTTTTTATGAAGTAATGTAATCTTAATAAAACTTATATATGTACGTATTCATTGAAGTATAGGCAAAATAAAAAAATCATTCTATTCGAAATAAGCACCTTTAGCTTTGATATACCTAATCTGGCTATCCACGAATCTATGGGATTACGCACTGTTTCCATCGGAAATTTAGCTACTGCTAAAATCATTGCTCTAGCTAGAGATGTCTTCTCAATGTCGCCGTGTTGTTTAGAGCAGGCCATGTCCTCTAAAACTGACCATAATTATTTTGTAGTCTAAGGGATCCAGATCTGGGCTAGACGAGAATGAAGCTTTATGACTCCTTGATAAGACACCCCCCACCAAGCCATGACTGACGCAGGATGATGACCACGTTGCACCTTGCCGACCACTTGCGAAGCTGTTTTAGAGCTATGAGCGTACACTTTGACATATTTTCGCTTGTTGTAATGCTCTTCAATCGTGAACAATTTTTCATAAGTAAATCAGACATTGTAGGACTGTAGGTCCTACAATGTCTGAAGAAGTCTCGGGCGACCTCTAGTACTAAATATAGTTGCCTATGCCTACTCGCTCTGAATAAAACGTAATTAGCGAAATCAGAATAATATTATAATGAATGGCTTTTGTTCCGCACTGTTGCCTACGGAACTTATACAAGTATATGCTTGGATCTCGGGAAGGATTTGCTCAACAATAAAACAGTTCTCTATGTACAAAACATGACACATTTATTCTTCATAAGCATATACAACAAGCAGTTTTGATTTTACAACAGACTGACTCACGGGTAGGTTTAGACACGACCTACTCGTGGCCAAACACAACAAAAGTTATACACAAGAACATAACACACAAGAATCTAAAAGCTACAACATATTACACGAGTCAATTATAAACAATAATAAAGTACACAACGGGTTATTGCGCGAGTAGGTATCGACACGACCTACTCGCGGACATACACACAAAGGGAGTTTATAAATGACAACATTATAGGAATACACATACCTATATTATGACCTAAATATGGAAAAACATATGATTATAATAAGTACACATCAATAAAGGCTAGTACCTATTATACACAGAAAAGGTATATATCAATTAAGATTAATACCTACACATTAAACAAAGAAGGTATATATCAGCTAAGATTAACACCTATACATTAAACAAGAAGGTATTTAACTATCCAATGAATAACTGTTAGAACAATAATAAGAATTTAATTTAAGAGCTTATCAATACGGATTAATAAACAAACATACCAAATACCAACTTGTACAGTAACATTAAAGGTTAGGGAAAATTATGAAAATTTCTGTTAAGGGGCCGTATTCAGCAAAATGTGAAACTAGTTTTACGTTAAAATAATTACAAGTTAATTTATTAAAGTCATTTACTTACGGCCTCACTGATCACTAACGGTGTGTTCACTAGCACTACCGAACCATTATCGCAGACGTCTGCGCTGCGAGCGTAACCGCATGGGATGACGCAGCCTTCTTATCGTTGTACGTCGCGATGCACTATGAGAAGCTACCGTCAAGGATCGTCGTCGACGGTTCCACGTTACTACACGTTGCCTACGGCGCTGTATACGCCGCCGCACTGCAACCACTCGGCGTTCCAGCTGGCCTGGATCGAAGGAGATACGTAGCTCGGGAGCTCGCACTCGATGACTCGTGGACGGTATTCGCACGGTTCGGGCATATGGGTCAGCTGTTCGTGTTAGCAATGCCACGTTCCGTCTGGGCCGGCCGACGAAGGCTGCTAGTCTTAGCCTAGGTACTGGTTGGGGCGGGTTATTGACCCCAACCCGGCCAGTAGGTATGAATCGAACCCATCGCGGAGGGCGGTGACCCCTACGTAGTTGATGCCCGACCGCGGGCCGTTGACCCGATGATGACGACAGCTTGGATAGAGTGTAGTGACCCCAGAGCATATACCTATAAGGCGATATAAATATCACATCCTTCCTCAGCCAGGGATCTGGCTTCGGAGAGGTACTCGGCTAGCAGCCGCTCTGTTATTCAGGTCACTTACCCTGAGCTGTTTTTCACTGAATTTATTCACTGAGCTATGGGAGGTACTTTTGCCCTATACTGCCCTATTTACTATTTCACTGTTATAATTTCACTTCAAAGCACTGGAACGATTTCTCCTTGCTTTTTGGCCGGTTATATTCCCATATCTGAACCGGCACATGAATGTCGGCGCCAGCGAGCAATGCCAGTTTTTCTCCAATCAGGAGCCAGGGGGTGGAGCCACCGGTCCAAAGTGCACCAACGGTCTCGACATATACACTTTCCTTGTCTTGCCCTGACGCCTGTTCTGGCTCCATATATGCTCTCTCTGTCTTATATATGGTCACTCGCTCACTCCTACGTTCATATACTCAAAACGCGGCGTACGCGCTTCTCATTTTGTTTCAGACCGCTCAGCTGTCCGCAACATCCTCCCCCCGGCGCAGGCTCCCTCTTAAGGAGACGCAGCCTCTTCCTCAACCGGGAGGACAGCTAGCTTCCTAGTTGGTCTTCGGAGCACACCTTGTGTTCGTACACCAACACATCGTACCTCTAGTTGCGTGCTTTTACGTATCCATTTCGACGCAATGTAGAGGACTCGTGCCGTTGCTCGTATCAGCACGTCCCATTTACGTATTCGGTTAATGTCAGGCATCGCTTCCCAATGTTTCGGCGGTCCCTGAGTTACGTGATGCACGAGAACTTCTTCCTCGGGCTCCCCCCGTTCTTGGACCGTCTCCGCGGGCCAGTCAGAATTCGGTCGCCGCAGAAAGCCTGGTCCCTCCAGCCACTCTGTTCGTGGGCCAGATATGTACGAGGAGCGCGTTGCATCGTCCGCTGGGTTCTCCTTGGTTGGCACCCAGCGCCACTGTGATGGGTTTGTTCGCTCGGCAATCTCTCCTAGCCGATGTGCCACAAAGGGTGTATACTTTTTGGCATTCGTTCTTACCCATATAAGAACTGTTCGGGAGTCTGACCAAAATGTCGTACTCGTTACCTCCCAACGATGTTCCTTTTTTACTGCATCTGCAAGTCTTGACCCGATGACTGCTGCCTGAAGTTCCAGTCGAGGGATGCTGGTACTCTTCAGCGGAGCTACCTTAGCCTTAGATGCCGCCAATCGAACGGTGACGGTCCCATCTGGCTTTTCAATACGCCAGTATGCCACGGCTGCATAGGCTAGCTCACTCGCATCGCAGAACACATGCAGCTGTTTCTCACTGTCATCGTCCATTGTTTCATAGCACCGAGGTAGTCGAAGCTGCCCGATGTTGTTCAATCCTTGCATCCAGGTGAAGAACTGCTTCGCCTGTTCGTTGGGTATGGGCTCGTCCCATCCAACGTCCAATCGCCATAGCGATTGTAACATAATTTTGGCCACTATTGTGTAAGGTCCTAGAAAACCGAGCGGGTCATAGATCGACATTACCGCACTCAATGTTTCTCTTTTGGTAGGTGCACGTTCCATGTCTTTCACCTCCTTCCTTACTCGTGGCATTGACGTGTTGAATCCCAATTCATCCTTTTGGGAATCCCATATAAGACCCAATGTCTTTTCCTCATTGTTCATTCCTGCCATGAGAAGCGTTTGCGTCTTGCAGCAAAGCTCTGGGGGAATGTGGCTCAGTATGCTTCTCTCGTTGGAGTTCCATCCACGAAGCATAAAACTTGCTTGCTTATGCACGAAGTCTACATCCATCACCACCTTTTGAGCTTCTTCTATCGTCCTGAAGCTATCCACGAAGTCGTCCATATAGTGACTCTTGGTGATTGCGTCCAATGCCGCTGGATGAGAGAGTTCAAATTCCTTCGCGTTCTTGTTGCGTACGCTGTGTGCCAGAAACGGAGAACACGTTGCCCCGAAGATCATGGAAGTCATCTTATACTTCTTGGGGGGCTGTTGCCGGTCATTCCCTCGCCATAGGAACATCTGAGATGGTTGATCCTCTTCTCGGATTTTGACCTGCAAAAACATTTCTTGTATATCCGCCGTCACTGCTATCGGTTGTTCACGGAACCGATACAATATGCCAGGCAGTGACTGCAAGAGGTCCGGTCCCTCTAACAGTTTCTGGTTGAGACTTGTTCCATTGCACACTGCAGCAGCATCGAAGACTAGCCGTATCTTTCCTGGCTTGTTTGGGTTTCTAACCGCGAAGTGCGGGAGAAACCACGCTCTGTCTTCATTTTCTTCCTGGCCGCTGCATTCTACTGCATACGTCTTGTCCAACAAGTTTTCTATCTGAGCCGTATAACTTTCGGCGAACGCTGCATCACGGTCCATCTTCCGTTCCATAGTCTTCAGTCGACGGAAGGCATTTTCGAAGCTAGGTGGCATCTTTACATCATCATGACGCCACGGCAATCCAACTTCGAATCGTTGACCAGTCCTCCGGGTTGTATTCTCAAAAACCCGAACAGCACGTTCGTCTTCTGGCTTCACCTTTTGTGCCATACTCACTCCCAATGCATCGATATGGAAGTGTGTCTTTACCATTTCATGCAACCGCTCGTCTGGGTCCTCGAACAGACGCGACGGCTGCAACCGCTCACCTGGGTCCTCGAACAGATGCGACGGTTCTTGAGCTTCATTAAATCCATGCTCAGTACATAGGTTCGGCTCCTTCCTATCAGGAGCTTTCACCTCTTTATGGTATTTTCTTTTCAGGCCATCACTTTTTTGATGCCTCATGTGAAGATGATGAATCCTATTATCCACCATTTCCTGCAACCGCTCGTCTGGGTCCTCGAACAGACGCGACGGCTGCAACCGCTCACCTGGGTCCTCGAACAGGTGCGACGGTTTCTGAGCTTCAAATCCATGCTCAGTACATAGGTTCGGCTCCTTCCTATCAGGAGCTTTCCCCTCTTTATGCTCTTTTTTCTTCAGGCCATCACTTTTTTGATGCCTCATGTGAAGATGATGAAGCCCACTTTCTAGCCGTTCATCCAAGAGCATCCTAGGCAGGGGTCCCATAATCATCCAACCTAGGCTTGTGCGGACGGCCACCGGCTCTTTCCGTGCGCCCGCACGGATTTGTCGTGAGACAATTAGGTGCCAATTATCAACACCTATTAGGATCCGCGGTTCTGCCCCCATGTAGCACACGTCTTCTGCATTAAATTCCTGAAGGTGCGTGTACCGTCTGACACTTGCGGGAACGGTTTGCGGATGCAACTTCATATTCCGAACCGTACTTGCAGTTATTGTTTCAAACTGTCCAGATCCTCTAAGGAGCAGCTTAACGTTCCTGCTACCCCTTGCTTCAACTACCGAATTCACTCCATGGATTCTGAGGTTTCCTACCGGTCCTTCTGCTCCCACGGCGGCCGCAACTCCTTCGTCTACCAGTGTCACTGTAGAGCCCTCATCCAACAGGGCGTAGGTCTGTACTTCACCCTGCGGGCCCTTGATAGTAACTGGACAGATTTTCAGCAGGATCCGATCGCGCGCTCGGACCGCCGTTGTGTTCAAGACGCTTACGGTCGCGGCGCCCCCGTTGGCTGGTTCACAGTTGTGCAGAAGGGCGTGATGAGGTTGAATACATCCATCAACCCCACATAACTTCGCTTTACATCTATACCGGTAGTGCTTACTTGCCAGGCACCTGAAACATACCCTTGCTCCCTTAACTAATTCCCATCGAGTTTTATGGTCCAATTTCAGGAATTTTGGACACTTTGGTAGTTGGTGGTTCCCGCCACACGAGCTACATAACTGCTGCTGATTCTGAGCATCGGCCGACATTGTGAAAGACTGCTTCTCAGCCCATGGTTGGCGTCTTGAAGGCACATTCTTTTGTCGTTCACGTGGTTGCTCTGCTGACGCCCATTTCATCTTATCGTTTGGCTTCAGGTATAGTATCCTCCGGTCAGCCTCCATCTCGATGAACTTGGCTAACGTTACGATTTCAGGTTCGCTGAAATCGCAGTACTCATATGCGTAGTCTACCCATTTTTCTTTAATCGCCGGAGGTAACTTGTCCAATACCTCGTCCACCAACTGTGGGTTGGTTAGATGATGTCGCTGTCCTTCTGTCTCCTGAAGGGTGCTCACTATATTTTGCAATGCGATGGCAAAGTCATCTAACTCAACTGGTGATTCTGGCTTTTTCATTTTCTGTATACTTGCGACTGCTTGCTTTGCTATTACTTCAGGCCTCCCGAATGTTCGGTCAAGAGCTTTCATTATTCGCTCGGGGTCTGGTTGCCTAGCGTTCAGCAAACTTGACACGGCTTCTCTGGCTTTACCCTGTAGGCAGTTCCTTAATCTGGCTATGTTCTCTATCGGTGAGAATTGGAACTGTTCCGTACTGTGTATCATGGCCACTTTAAATCCGGTCCACTCGTTCGCTGCTCCTGAAAACTTGGGTAGCTGCGTCAGCTCTCTGAGCGGTGGTCGTCTGTTGACCACGTGGTTTAGTGTAGAGACGAGATGATCCATTTCTGATCTCGCTCCCTCATTGGCCGTTGTCGGTGGCGGGAAAAAGGTTGGTAGGATGTTCGCTTGTTCCCACTCAACCTTACGTACCGGTTTCATTCTAACCGGTCGATGCACTGCTGTACGTGTTTCTCTCGACTCCCTCAGCTGCTCTGCTTCGGTTCGAGGTTCCATTGCCCCTGTTGACGGCGCGTGCGTTTCACGTGTTCTTAACCAATCCTGAACCATGCGTAACACTGGGGCTTCAGTGTCTGCCGTCTGGGCCTGTACATCCGGTGCATCTCCTCTTATGCTCGCTACATCTCGGGCCAAACGCCTCCTTACTAGCTCCTGTTTGTGAGCCAGATGCAGCGACATAAGTTGTTCCTCTGCCTCCTCTTCTGCCGCTCTTATCCTCTGCAGTACACTCCCTGACTGCTCGGCGGCATGTGGGGCAGGTTGTTGACGGGGTTGTGACATCTCTCCCCGTGGTTCCAGTGCTTTGGGTGTTGATGTGCTTCGTACCCCCCTCAAAATAGCTCGCTCCAATGGTCTTCTCGTAGTAGCTGGTTGTTCCGAAACAGGTTGACGGCTGGTTGACGGTTGGTCGTTTCTCCTTTGACCTTGGTCCTGTCCGTCGCCGTGCCTCGTTCTGGCATCCTGGGTTTCGGCTGGGGGCGCGTCTTCAGTACGCGCTTCAGAGAACTCCACATCAGTCTCTGGGTCATCCCCAGCTTGGCTACGAGTTACAACCATTGTACCTAATTAAACAAAATTAATTGACACAGATTAATTCACATAAAATTATAGAGAACTGTTTTAAATCCTTCTACTGTTCCAGAGATCCGGCTCGAAGGACCAAAATGTTCCGCACTGTTGCCTACGGAACTTATACAAGTATATGCTTGGATCTCGGGAAGGATTTGCTCAACAATAAAACAGTTCTCTATGTACAAAACATGACACATTTATTCTTCATAAGCATATACAACAAGCAGTTTTGATTTTACAACAGACTGACTCACGGGTAGGTTTAGACACGACCTACTCGTGGCCAAACACAACAAAAGTTATACACAAGAACATAACACACAAGAACATAACACACAAGAATCTAAAAGCTACAACATATTACACGAGTCAATTATAAACAATAATAAAGTACACAACGGGTTATTGCGCGAGTAGGTATCGACACGACCTACTCGCGGACATACACACAAAGGGAGTTTATAAATGACAACATTATAGGAATACACATACCTATATTATGACCTAAATATGGAAAAACATATGATTATAATAAGTACACATCAATAAAGGCTAGTACCTATTATACACAGAAAAGGTATATATCAATTAAGATTAATACCTACACATTAAACAAAGAAGGTATATATCAGCTAAGATTAACACCTATACATTAAACAAGAAGGTATTTAACTATCCAATGAATAACTGTTAGAACAATAATAAGAATTTAATTTAAGAGCTTATCAATACGGATTAATAAACAAACATACCAAATACCAACTTGTACAGTAACATTAAAGGTTAGGGAAAATTATGAAAATTTCTGTTAAGGGGCCGTATTCAGCAAAATGTGAAACTAGTTTTACGTTAAAATAATTACAAGTTAATTTATTAAAGTCATTTACTTACGGCCTCACTGATCACTAACGGTGTGTTCACTAGCACTACCGAACCATTATCGCAGACGTCTGCGCTGCGAGCGTAACCGCATGGGATGACGCAGCCTTCTTATCGTTGTACGTCGCGATGCACTATGAGAAGCTACCGTCAAGGATCGTCGTCGACGGTTCCACGTTACTACACGTTGCCTACGGCGCTGTATACGCCGCCGCACTGCAACCACTCGGCGTTCCAGCTGGCCTGGATCGAAGGAGATACGTAGCTCGGGAGCTCGCACTCGATGACTCGTGGACGGTATTCGCACGGTTCGGGCATATGGGTCAGCTGTTCGTGTTAGCAATGCCACGTTCCGTCTGGGCCGGCCGACGAAGGCTGCTAGTCTTAGCCTAGGTACTGGTTGGGGCGGGTTATTGACCCCAACCCGGCCAGTAGGTATGAATCGAACCCATCGCGGAGGGCGGTGACCCCTACGTAGTTGATGCCCGACCGCGGGCCGTTGACCCGATGATGACGACAGCTTGGATAGAGTGTAGTGACCCCAGAGCATATACCTATAAGGCGATATAAATATCACAGCCTTCCTCAGCCAGGGATCTGGCTTCGGAGAGGTACTCGGCTAGCAGCCGCTCTGTTATTCAGGTCACTTACCCTGAGCTGTTTTTCACTGAATTTATTCACTGAGCTATGGGAGGTACTTTTGCCCTATACTGCCCTATTTACTATTTCACTGTTATAATTTCACTTCAAAGCACTGGAACGATTTCTCCTTGCTTTTTGGCCGGTTATATTCCCATATCTGAACCGGCACATGAATGTCGGCGCCAGCGAGCAATGCCAGTTTTTCTCCAATCAGGAGCCAGGGGGTGGAGCCACCGGTCCAAAGTGCACCAACGGTCTCGACATATACACTTTCCTTGTCTTGCCCTGACGCCTGTTCTGGCTCCATATATGCTCTCTCTGTCTTATATATGGTCACTCGCTCACTCCTACGTTCATATACTCAAAACGCGGCGTACGCGCTTCTCATTTTGTTTCAGACCGCTCAGCTGTCCGCAACAGCTTTCGTGTTTTACGCTTTGTTTACGTGACAAAAATAATTAACTGCTCCCTATTAGATCATAATATTCTTTTAGTCCGATTGCTGTTTTAATATTATGTCCGATTATACCTATACGTAATATCATTTATTTTTATGTAAGTTACTTTGAAACAAAAAAGTACCTACCTTTATCTGCAGGGCGACCGCGTATTTTTTGCATCAATCATTGATACATCGCAATCACCTCTGATTGGATAACACTCTTCCACTATTGGACGAAATCCATTGACGCAGCAAGAATACCATAAATTCAGCCCATTGGAGGTGATTGCGATGTATCAGTGATTGATGCAAAAGATACGCGGTCGCCCTGCTGATATCGAAATTTTTCCATATCGGTTAAGTTGTTTCGTAGAAATCGTACCTAATTATCCTTAAATTTAAGAGACATCGATACCTAGAGATGTACTCTCTATTTGTCTCTAGCCTCTATGCCTCGTATCACAGCGCCTTTGCTGCCTCAGACTCACAGCCATGATAGGATAGGTCTTTGGGAAGGGCGAAAGGGATTAAAAATTCGTTTACCCTCTTTTTTGTTCGCCGATAATCCACGTTTTATCAAGATATATCACTTCTAGAGGATTAAGCCAGCGTAAAAGAATCCGAGCGATAACAACTAATTATCATGACGTGTTGATATAGGTATATATGTAAAAAAAATAAAGAAATCTACCTAAATATTACGATGTAGGTACGAATATTCCTGATACATCACAGTACTTACATTATTATCTCTAGGCTATTAGCATTATCCATTAAATATAGTATAAGTGCTTACCTATTAGTACTAGTTATTATTCTGTGCCTATACCTACCTCTTGCATTTCTGTAGGTCGATAATTTGATATAATATGTGCCGGCGACGGCATGTCTTTGCCGGGCCGTCCCAGTGAGACAGCGTGCCATACAACTTCATACAATTATGCGTCCACTGATGTCGGTGTCGTTGCCGGGCCGGGGCCGGGCCGTCCAATGAAGAAGCGCCCATCGGAGTGCGGAGATATCGCAGCGCTCATGTAAAACCTGATGTACTGGCTGCTGCCCAGTGCCGACTGGCTATTATTGGGTATGAACTATTATGATGATGAGTGCTACCCGTGCGAAGCCGGGGCGGACCGCTAGCGTTTAACATAAAGGCGCCTAACGTAAGACCCTATTCCTTGCCGATATATTTATAAAATACTAGCGGTCCGCCCCGGCTTCGCACGGGTAGCACTTGATCAAAATAGTCCATACCCAATAATGGTCAGTCGGCACTGAGACGAACAACTCCACCACACGTTCTCAAATGTCATATTTGTCAAGACACTTTAATGTCATATTTGTCAAGACAAACATAATAAATACAAGAGAAGTTACTAACATTTTTTTAAACATTTTAATATCTAACTGTTATAGATAGACTGCGAAATGCCTAAAAGAACCAGGTCTCAACTTAGTTGTTAGTTCTAAACATAGTTCCCAGGTGAGAGCAGCGAAAATACGTCGTATTGGAGACTCAAGTGCCAAGTGCTCACAGCGGTTTGCCGAACAAAATAAAAGACAGTCTGATTTAATAGACGAATAGAGGTTTAACGTAAATAGTTAAATTAGGTGAATTTTTCCGACTTAATCCACATTATTGCAATTTTCGAACGGATCTTTTATTTATTTTAAAATAAAATGCAGCCTATGTTACTCGCTGATAAAGTAGTAAAGAATTTTTAAAATCGGTCCAGTAGTTTTTTAGTTTATCCATTACAAACAAACAAACAAACAAACAAATCTTTCCTCTTTATAATATTATATATATACCTAAGTGCTCTTGAATAGGATTACTTACTGATATAATATAATGTATAAAAAAAAAAATATATATATAATGGGTCATAACTCATACAGCCTGAGGTATTTTCCCTATTGGTCAAAACAAAAGAAAATCTTAATTACCTGAGTAGATAATTATTCCTAATACTACCTAGTACCTACGGTGTAGGTACTTATCAATTTTGTCTTATGACTTTTCTTCGTCTCTTTGGGTATCTTCACATCAATTGAAGTTTCCGTCAACCTGTTGTTTTCCATCTCTTGCCAGTAGGATTATACAAAGTTTATAGTAGGTAGGTACCTAGCAGACTATGAATAAGGCAGGTTCATTAATGAATCTTAAGATGCATCACAGTATAAATATCCGGTGCGTGCCTACAACTTCACGGCATTTCTCATTCTGTTGTTTGTAGACTATAGTAGTACGAGTAGGTGATTTCACAACGAAAACCGGAAGCAAGATCACATAATATTTATAGCAAAGTGAATCACTGCGAGCGTTGCTAGTGTTACGAAGTCTTCTTTTTCGCAAATCTTGAAGCTGCGTTCTGTGAGGGTATGCTAATAATCTTTATATACTAAATGTCATATGTCATCAATAATAAATTAGTGCATGCCTAACGCCCGTGTTTGATTGACACGTCCCTAATACATTACATGGCGCAGCCGTTATGTTAAAAAGTGGTTAAAATAGCCAAAATGGAAAGTGTTTTATCACCGCCGTCTTCGTTTTGTTTCGACAAAAATGCATCGGATGCCTGGAGTCTTAATGAGAGATGGACGAAATGGAAACGAAGCTACGAAATATACAGCAAAGCGTGTGAAATAAATAAGAAGCCAGCGGAAATTCAAGCAAATATTCTGTTGCACGTAGTGGGTGAGCAGTGTCGGGATATTTTGGATCGTTCGCCAGAGAAATGTACGACGGTTGATTACATTTGGAAAAAACTAGATGAACAATTTCAATCGAAGCGAAATGTCACCGTTGAGCGGCATAAGTTTTTTAGTCGTGATCAACGCGAAAATGAATCCGTTGAGCAATATGTGTTTGAACTGGGAAAGTTAGCTCAAACTTGTGAATTTCGGGATTTACATGATGAGCTTATCAAGGATAGATTAGTGTGTGGCGTCTCGAGTTCGTCGATTCGTGAACGTTTGTTAAGAGAGGATGACTTGACGTTAAAGAAGGCTATGGATATTTGTCGTGCAGCTGTGGCATCGAAGACGTATTCGGAGAAGATTAAACCTGAAATAGAAGGGACACAACATAACGTTCATCAAGTTTATAAAAGTCAGAAAGATGTTTCATTCGTTAGTAAGATGACGTCATCGCGAGGGCGAGTACGACGTGCGGTACGCGATGCACCGACGGAGCGGCAGGGCGCGGGACGAGGTGAGCGCGGGACAGGGCCGCGCACTGCGCGTGCGCATGCATCGCGCGGGCGCCCCCTAGCGGCTAGTGGAAACAACGCTATCCAGCGGCCTTCTATCCCGGGTTCAAGTAGGATGTGTAATTTTTGTGGACATGTGCATAGAAAGTTTGAGTGCCCGGCATATGGTCAAAGGTGTGTGCGGTGTTCAGGAATGCATCATTTTGCCCGTGTTTGTGGTGTGCATTATATTGAGGAATCAGACGATCAGGTAATTTACTCATTAGGTAATAACAATTGTGATTGGAATATTAGTTTAAATATATGTGGAACGCAAATTACATTTAAATTAGACACCGGTGCTGATGTGAATGTTTTGCCATTACGATATTTTGAAAGATTGAACATATCCCGAGATTGTTTATTGCAGACAAAGACCAAATTAAATGGTTATTCTGGTGCAAGTATAGATGTCTTAGGGAAAATATTTTTAAGTGTGACTTACAAGGACAATACTTATATGCTTGAATTTAAAGTAGCTAGGGTACAGTCTGTTCCCATATTGGGACGTTATGCTTGCACAGAACTAGACTTAGTTAGGCGTGTCATGTCGGTGCAGAGTAGTGATTGTAGGCCGGATTTTATAAGGAAATTCGAGGACGTGTTTCAAGGTCTTGGATGCTTACCGGGGCAATATAAAATACATTTAAAGGAAGATGCCGTCCCTGTTGTGCATGCTCCTAGGAAGTTACCGTTTGCTATTAGGGAGGATGTTAGGAAAAAATTATCGGAAATGGAATCGCAAAAGATTATTGCGAGAGTAGAGGGTCCATCTGACTGGGTTAGCAGTATTACTGTAGTAAAAAAACCTAACGGCGACTTACGTATATGTTTGGATCCTAAGGAGTTAAATCAAGCAATTAAACGGGAACATTTTAGGTTGCCGACGCTGGATGAAATTTTATCGAGATTATCGGGAGCTAAATATTTTAGTACTCTAGATGCTTCTTCAGGCTTCTGGAATATTTCTTTAGATGAGACAAGTAGTGCGTATTGTACATTTAACACTCCATTTGGGAGATATAAGTTTTTGAGGATGCCCTTTGGAATTTGTTCAGCGTCGGAAGTATTTCATAAAAAAATGATAGAAAACTTTGATGACTTGGAAGGAGTTTGTATGTATATTGATGATTTACTGATATACGGGCGTAATAAAGAAGAGCATGACGAGAGATTGAAGAAAGTATTGGAAAGATGTAGAAAGATTAATTTAAGACTAAATAAAAATAAGTGTAAGTTTGGATTGGAGGAAATAAAATACTTAGGTCATAGGATTACAAAAAATGGGCTGTATCCAGATGACAGTCATATTACGGCTATTACAAAAATGCCAATGCCGAAGGATAAGAAAGACGTTGAAAGATTTTTGGGGTTAGTAAATTATATAGGTAGTTTTATTCCTAATCTGTCGGATAGGGTTCAACCATTACGGGAATTGTTGAGGAAGGAGATTGAGTGGCATTGGGATGAGAGGCACGAGAAATGTTTTAAGGATATTAAGTATTGTTTATCTAGTCGCCCAGTTTTACAATATTATGATGGTAATCTACCCATTGTTATATCAGTGGATGCAAGTAAAAGTGGATTAGGCGCTTGTTTGTTGCAAAATGAGTTACCAGTCTGTTATGCGTCCAAGGCGTTAACTAAGGCTGAACAGAGATACGCTCAAATCGAGAAGGAGCTGTATGCGTGTGTGTTTGCGTGTGAGAAGTTTTATGCGTATATTTATGGAAAGGCAGATGTAACCATTGAGACCGACCACAAGCCTCTTATAAGTATTATTAAAAAACCGATTACCGATGCTCCTGCACGGTTACAGAGAATGTTGCTAAGATTGCAACGTTATACATTTAAGTTAGTGTACAAGCCAGGGAAGCATCTATTTATCGCCGATGCGTTATCGCGTGCATATGAACCGGCGCCGGCCGCGGCGCTTCATTCGAGTCGAGGCTCTCTTCACGACGAGGTGTGTGCTGTCACTCGCGATGCGGCTTCGGCGCTTACGCAATATTTTGAAAATGCACAGTTTGTAGCTTTACAGAAAGATACTGAGAATGATATTGAACTACAACAGGTAAAGAAATACATTATCAGAGGCTGGCCGGCGGAGAAGAATGACGTAGCGGAGGTAGTTAGGCCATATTGGAATTATAAAGAGAATTTATCTTTTGCCTATGGATTGATTTGGAAGCACGAAAGGGTGGTGGTACCAAAAAACTTACGGAAAGAGATGTTAAGTAGAATACATATAGGGCATATGGGGTTAGAAAAAACTAAATTGAGGGCTAGGGAGACAATATTTTGGCCAGGTATCAATAATGATTTAAAAAATTTGATAAATAGTTGTGGTGTTTGTCTTACGCATAAAAAAATAAATCAAAAAGAGAAATTGCAGTCCCATGAAATTCCTGAAAGCCCGTGGGTTAAAGTTGGCATTGACTTGTTTCAACTGAAGGGTGTTAATTACTTGATAATAGTCGATTATTACAGTAAGTTTTTTGAAATAGTTGAATTACAGTTTACTGATTCAGTGTATGTAATTAATTGTTTAAAAAATATTTTTTGTCACCAAGGAATTCCTTCTGTTGTGATCTCTGACGGGGGACCTCAGTTTAGCTCGAATTGCTTCAGGGAATTTGCTTTAGAATGGGAATTTAATCATATTACTTCGTCACCACATTACCCACAGTCCAACGGACAGGTTGAGCGTACCATTCAGACGGTGAAACATATGATGATTAAGACTAGAGAAAAAGGCTCGGATTACCGCTTGGCTATATTAGAATATTTAAATACTCCTTTGTCAACCGAATTGCCTTCTCCGGCAGAATTATTACAGAGTAGGAAATTTAGAAGTATTTTGCCGATATCTAGAAAATCATTAAAACCAAAAGTTCATGAAAATATAAAACAGAAGTTACTGGATAGACAAAAAGAACAAAAATTTTATTATGATAAGAATGCAAGAGATTTAAAGGAATTAGGTAACGGGCAAAATGTAAGGATTTATGACTTGCGCACAAAAAGATGGATACCAGGGACGATAAGTAGGATTCTTGCTAATAGATCTTATGAGGTGACTACTTTAAGTGGGAAAAAGTTAGTTCGTAATAGACGATACATTATAAACGACTCGTCGCCAAGACAGGACACGCCTTCCTATGAATTCGAATATGACGATATAGATTGTAATGTAGGAGTAGAAGTAGAATCTAGTCAAACTAACAATGTAAGTACAGGTACGAATAATGATTATAACCCATATGTAACTCGTTATGGCAGGACAGTGAGAGCTCCGGATAGATGGGGGTTCACGTGAGCGTCAGTCCATTTCCACGAAGACTATGAACTATTGACGTTTATATTTATATAAGTGATGAATTTTGATTTTTTACTGTTGAAAATTTAGTTAAAAGTTAATTATTATTATTGGTAATTGCATGACATATTGATAATTTATAATGATGAAATGAAATAATAGAATAGTGAATAAAATATAATAGTATACATACTTACTTACCTAGATTTTATGCCTGATCTTAAGTGTACGGTACTTACTTAGTAATTAATAATTGAATACCTAGTTAATAGTTTTGAATATAGAATTAGCAATAATGAATTCATTTGATGGAATAATGGACATTAGGATTTTTAATTGATTTTTACTTATTTATTGTTAATCTTTATTATTGGTGTGTATTTGGACATATTGTTACGTTATATTATGTTATTTTAGGTATAAGTTGTTAGGCGTTTGACAGTTTTTTTTGTTTTGTTAAATATCTAAAAGTTAAATTTGTTTAATTTTGAAAGGAAGGATAATGGTCATATTTATTTTTATTTAAAAAAGGGGAAGATGTGAGGGTATGCTAATAATCTTTATATACTAAATGTCATATGTCATCAATAATAAATTAGTGCATGCCTAACGCCCGTGTTTGATTGACACGTCCCTAATACTTTACACGTTCTGGCCCAAATATTTTTGTCAGGAAGTTTGGACACGACCTGAACAAACTTCCTGACAAAATATATTTTGGGCATAATGAAACTCTAATGATCGAGCCTTTCGATTTGACTGAATATGTCGAAATTCAAGCTTATTACAAATAGCACAAAGAAGTGGGAGGTGGTAGAATTGAATATGTCAAGGAATATATTTATCTTGGCCAAGTACATATACTTAGTTGCTTTTTTGGCATGCCAAGCTCACAACGCGCATAGAAAATGCCTGGAGAAGCTTTTGGTCATTCAAAGACCAACTGAAAGGTGACCGTCCATTGTGTCTGAACTAAAGCTCATGGACTGTGAACATGTGTATTCTACCAACTCTCACATATTATTATTATGGTCTTAAGACTTGGTCCGTGTCGAAATCATAGACAAATTCAGAGTTGATTGGCCCACAGAGGCACAGAGTAGGACGATGTGGAGAAATCGGAGGGAGGCCTAGGTGCCCAATGGTGGGACTAAATTATATTAGATGTGATACTGTTAGCCTCTATCCTTTTCCCCTGGTCCTTATAGGTATCTTCCCTACACTAATTCATACATTTCTGCTTTTAGGGACCTTGTTGTTGAGGGTGTACTCGTACCAACATAAAATATGGATCAACCGCAAAAAGGACCTTTATTGCTTTGGATGTTGACATTATATTGTCCTCCAGTTAGGCGTGATATGTTAACGACCTGTAACACTGCTGTCAAAGAGCAAACAAGGCGAACACAGTCGGGTAAACATGTGGTCGTATTTGCTCAGAGCCGGGCCGCTGTGTGAACGTCAGTGAGCGCGGAGGTGGTCGTCGAAGTAAGGTTCTCCTACGCTGTTTTCTTCAATCTAATACAACAATAGCTGATGCCTGTGACTTCGTCTAGATGGATATTGGTCCCAATAAGTATGCATTAAACCTATAGCTTCTTTTCTTTCGCTTCTATATACTTATACATTATTTTGTTTGAGTGTCTGCAATAAAGTTGAAATACGGAAATGAAAGATTAAACAATTGACATATTACTTATGTGAATTCCGTTGGACGCGTTACGATCATTCCGAAGCCTTAGCCGGACGTGACGAGGCGTAGTGCGGCGGCGCCTTTGAGTCGGCCCTCCAAATGCCCTCAATAAGCATCGGTTTACATAGCACTTAGCAACATTCCTTAGCGCCTTACTTCCTATTACTTAAGGCTCGGCAAGATTCAACGCTCAGCAGCAGGAAGGTGAGACGGCTACTTGTTCAACACGGCACCAAGAGTAGAAGAGGTATTACAAAGGACAAAGGAAAAACCATACAAGAACCTACATAATAAAATAACTGAAATCCTCCTTTTTAAATACTAATCAGCTAGATTATGTTAAATCGTGACCCCAGCGAAGCTGTGACGGGCCGATAGTTTTTTAATATACTTACAAGTACTCAATTAAAATATTTAATGGAATGTTGTGAAATGAAAATACAATAATAAATCAGATTAACATGGATTTATTTAGTTTATCAATTGTATTTTGTGATGGTGCTGCGTACAAATCTACTATAGTAATAACACGGTGTTCACAAACATTACTCCATATAATATAAACAACATAGTAGGTATCTATAGTTGGTAGGTCTCATACATTTCAAACAAATAAACAGTTAGATACCCTTGACTATTGCATACAAGATTTATATTCTATAATTTCAACCGTTAAAAGAATAGGGCTAACATTATTAGCACCATTAATCTTACGAAGGCATCACAAAAACTAAACGATAAACAATAATTGTTTCAAGAATCAATAAATAATAATAAATCGTTACATTATTACAACGAATCATATAAAAAGTCCAAAATAACTCGACGTATATCATAATAATAAAAACGCAGTCGAAATATTAAACGTGATTTCATAAATATCACGGACTTAAGTGAATATATTTCAGTATTAAAGTCATTGATTCTAACTGAGATAGAATTATAACTACTTACATATTTTAAGCAATTTACCTATACATTACATTTTATTTACAAAACCGTTAAATCTAGTAATAATCTCATTTATAGTAAAAATATTTACTCACTTATTTCTCAGCGCTACCGATGCTATAAATGCGCCATAAAGCTATATGGACACGGTTTATGATTTTATTAAGTTAAATGAGATTCTTATACAAATTGTTATAGAATTTTATGTACCTCCGTTTACTACGTTAATTTGCCGATCATTTCAATAGACCATTATTAAATAAATAAGAAACAATAAATCATATTCAAAAATGGATCCTCCATACGTCCAGCCATCACTGAATATGATGTAGGGAAAACAATCTCATAAGCATCATTGGCAACGTCGAGAAATATGAGCAAATGCGTTAAAACAATCGATTTTTATAATACTTATGTACTATAATAATATAAAAATATAGTTATCTATATTTACAGTGACAAAATCCTCTTAAATTAATAATAGTCTTAGTAAATAATAATATAAAAGGCCAAAGCCTAAATACGAGACCGCTTTAGAGGCACCTACAAAGATAACTATAGCACTAAAAAGGCAATGAAGGGCGTTTTCAACCCTTGGGTCAAGACTTTTCCCATTAAGATACGAGGTAAAGCTGTTACTTCGTAGAGTGGTGATCTTTTATACTTAGACAATGTACGTGTATCATTTCCTGAATGGCATGCTATTCCAAACACGGGAATATCTTCGAGACACGTGGTTCCACTCTGAATTTAGTCAGATAAAACTAAGGATATTAAAAATTAATTACCACTTACATAAGATTCTAATATAATTAAAAATGATGCGCATTAATGAAAAAAGCCTAGACACCAAGGTGTATCGTATCTCCTGTCAGGAGAATAATTAGGTGTTAAAATTACTAAAATACATTGTAAAAGAGGTACCTACTTACAATAACATACCAGAACTATCCGCACGAAAAAGTATCGTAAGGATATTGCACTATTTATCACAAGTTCGTTATACACATGTGGAAAATTCAATGCAAATGCACGTAAGTTAACCCCCGATGTGCAATGTCCACGTTAAAATCACTGGGTTGGTCACTATCCATAGGTGTCATTATGAGCACAGAAGTCTTGTTGCGGTCACAGGAGTGGAACCGGTGGGACGCCCGGCACTAAGGGCTCGGGCACTCCTTGGAGCACTCCTTGGTGATAATGATGATGGTGCATCATGCCGTTCATCATTTGCTGGTGGTGTAACATCGTCGCGTGATGCAGTTGCGCGTGTTGCAGTGATGCGTGGTCTCCTTTCTCCTTCATCACGACTTCTTCTCGTTTCTTCACCTGTTTTCGCTCCTTTGCGCGTCGGTTTTGGAACCATATTTTTACCTGATTAACAAAATACTTTCGATTAAAACCCAAACAAATCAGATCACTTTTCATCCGAAGCCAAATATTTCGGTATGGCTGCAGCTTTTGATATGGAATAATGATCGAATGCAAGTGTCCTATCAATAGGAAGAGTTCATAAAGAAGTTGATAGTGAAATCATTTGTAAACTGTAGATGTTTTAAATAACCTTCAATCGAATTATCTCATTCAAGGCAAACCACGCCAAGGCCTGACCATTGATGCCTGAATATAAAGACTTGCCTCAAAAACAAACGCCAATGTATCAAATTACTAGTGGTTCGCCCCGAACTGTGAGACCTCGCGGCGCCATCTATTGACATAATTGTGAAGTTCTGTTGTAAATACTTACTAAGGCTCATTAAAAATTAAATAATTTCGTTTCCTTATAATATTTACTTATCTTATTTTAGTATTTGTTGTTCAAGAACAGGATATAATTCAAATAATTGATCAAGTTTCAGGGTCAGCATTTCAGAAAATTTAGAGTTCTGAGGTCAACTTTGGACGTTAGAAAATCTCCACTTTGAAAGGGAAATTAAAAAAAAAATATTTTTGGACTCTATTCCTAATTATCTTTAAAATGATATACCGCAACCCTATGTAACGCTTTAAAAAATATTTTCGTTCGCATTCGCTTCTATGAGAGCCCCCCTGAAATAAAGATATTTATAACTTTTTATGCCATATTCGGCTGGAGGCCATCGGTTTATATGTATAATATTTAAATTTGAAATATTTACGTTCAGTAAATCAGAAATTATAACGGACGGACGGACGGACAAGTGCAAAGTCACTCTAGTAGACTCAGAGACCTTCGCTTCGCTCGGTCAATTATTTGGTGTCAAGTATGTATTTATATTTAGGACCTCGAGAATGAACATAATTAAGTAAGTAGTACCTAACCTTAAACCCACTTATCTTAGGGCTTTCTGTGGTCCCGAATGTCGAGGGAAGGGCAATGAGAATGACGAAAGAATACCATATTATTTTTCATCTCACTAGATCGGATTTCTTGCTCGAAATCTGCGCGCAAACGTCCATTCTATCCGTTAGCGTGGAAAAGTTATTCGAAATTTGAACGCAGCGTTACAAATTAACGTGTATCCAACTTTTTTCTTTCTAATAAAAAACCCATTCAATAACGCGGATTGTCCTTACACTATAATTATATCACTATTCTAAGGAATGGATTTTCTGGCATCTAGCATTTTCCTCGCCCCAGCGGGCGAGGAAATTCTAGATGCTAGATGCTAGATGCTTGCAAAACAGTAATCCTCTGCTATAGACTATATTTCGTGTTCCTTTCTTATGGTATTTAAGTATGCAAAATGGGACCCGTTGTCCTAAGTGACACGTTGTGCTACTCCTAGGTGAGCGACAAACACAGCAACGCGACGTGATATTATCAAACAGTAGCTGACCCTTCTGTGATACGGGTATGGGTTTAATATAACTGCCATGCCCCTAACAGGTTAGCCCGCTACCTAACATCTTAGACTGCATCATCACTTACCATCAGGTGAGATCGCAGTCAAGGACTAACTTGTAGCGGATTTTAAAAAAAAACTATGGCGTCGTATCGCTTCGCGTCGCGTGGCGTCGTTTCTGTCGCTCACCTAGGACAACGAGTCTAGGTTTTTTTAGAAAAATCCCATGCATACCTACCAAGTACCAACCCTCACTGTGCCATACTGTGCTTCATTGGATAAACTTCACAAGTTGTTATTAGTAAAATATAGAACAACACACTTATGAATTGGGATATATATATTTATATATATATATATATATATATACCTATGTATTATGTGGGGATAACATAGTTTGCTCACCTGCCGTTCTGATAGTCCTAAACTGACAGCCAGCTCCGCTTTTCGCCTGATGGTGATGTACCGACTGTAGTGGAACTCCTTCTCCAACTCCAACCGCTGATGGTCGCTGTAGACCACTCTGTACTTGTCTTTCGTGCGGGTTTTCCCTACAGTAATAGACAAATTTCAATAAGTATAAAGTTCTGTACCAATCAATACAATATTGGCAGATAGATTTGTTTGCGCTTTTGATTCTCAAGTTAGTACCTAAGTATTAAGATACGTATCAGTCACCACATTCACAGACGACAGTATATTCCGTGGTATTCGCCCATAGACTTTCTTATTAAAGCACTGTCTATTTAAGTTTAAACAGTACTTTATTCACTGTAAAGATCATTTATGTAGTCTCTAGTTCCACAATATCTCAACTCAATTTTAACCGTAAGAACACTTGCTATAGACACTTGGCAATGTAGCAAACCCGTAAGGATGTAGGTGTCTAGCAGTTTCTATATAGAAGAAAGGTGGTCTTGCCGTGTGGTCCCCCAGTGATCCCGTGGCTAAGCCCGCGTGCGCGGCACCTCTTTACCTCGCCGTCCGGATTAACGTTATCGAGCCGCGGTCCTCCCCTCTCTACGTAAACGTGTTTAGTGTTTACCGTCTTATGGGAATACACAATAGGTACCTGAGTGGTCCAAGCAACACAAAATGATACAAAGTTTACAGGTCATCGAATGTTATCTTGCAGGGAGCATTATGAAAGAACCTACATTGACCTACTGTTTGTGTACAAAATAATCATAGCACCAATAATTATTATTGATGCTATAATTCTTTACGTTTAACATGATAATGTACTGCCATAGTTTGTGAGTGGAATTCCTTAAAAGCCTACATAGTGGGTGTATCGTGTATCATGTGATGCCTTCGCAAGGTAGGTAAAGGTATAATACTAATACCTATTGTTCCAGTTTAAAACAAAAATCTTGCAAAATGATGTCATGGTAGATTAGACCAATCTAAGTACAAACGTACAAACAATCCTTCCTTACAACCTTATCAATTTCTTAATCCAACGGATTGACTGTACTTTAGACATTCATTCGTATTTAAACTGATAAATAAGCAGGAAAGTAGAATATTTTCACCATTTTGTCAAAATGGTAATTAGTTATTTACACAGTTTATCTGTACCGTAGATTTCTCAACAGTAAAATTACTAAGATACGTAGATCTGTTGACATAATACTAAGACAGAGCTGAGGTGTCTGCTTGTATACTCAGAGTGTGTAAATATTCCTTATCTCGGCATTAGGGACTTCATAAATTATGTTTGTCACATGCGAGAGAACGGAGTCTAGAAATAGAAAGATGTAGATAGGTACTAGATATATATACCATACAAACACTTACATAAGTACTGCAATATTGGATTATGATTTGCTAACCCTTACACCTCATAGACAAGCAAGTTGCAAGATGCAAGTTTTCAAAATTTTGAAATCGGCCTAACCAGTTATAGTTAAATATTATAAATGCGAAAGTTTTGATGGATGGATGCATGGATGTATGGATGTATGGATGTTTGTTACTCATAATCACGCGCCAACGACTGAACGGATCTGGCTGAAATTTGGCACAGAGATAGAATATAGTCTGGAATAGCACATAGGCTTATCTATATACGCACTTTTTATCCCGGAAAATTAAGGAGTTCTTATACTTAACTTACAGACATGGCTGAGCAGCGAGATGGGTCTATAATTCTTCAGCAAGGTATTGTCTCCTTTTTGAAGAACAGAACCACCACGCTCCTGTGCCATGCCTGTGGCGTTAAGCCCTCGTGAATACGGAATTGAACAATCGCTGAAGGACCTTAAGTATCGGTTTTCCACCCGCTTTCAGGAGTTCAACTGGCGCCCTGTTGTTCTTGAGTTGCTTGAGAGCCATACTAATCTCGTAAAGGCTGACGTCCGGGATATCTTCGGTATAGTGTCGGGTCAATTTGGCTCTGGGATCTCTAGCCAAATCCTCAACAGGCTTTTAGGTTGTGGTGTATAACTGTCCATAGAACTTCTCCACCTCTCCCAAGATCTCAGATTTGGATGAGATGAGACCACCATCATCAGTTTTTAGTCGCGTCAGCTGGCTCTGTCCGATAGACAGATCTCTTGCGAATACTTTGGAGCCCTTGCTACGCTCGATGGTATCTTTAATGTACTCTGTATTGAAGTTTCGCAAGTCACGCGTTTGCGCTTTAGAGATCTGCCTATTAATCTGCCGGTAAGCAGACGCGTCTGCTGTAGACTATAGTCTCATCTCTGCTCTCTCATCCATGAGTTTGAGAGTGTGATCTGAAAACACTTTAGTTCTTTTTGGACGGTGTTGCCCTCCCGGTGGTAAAACAAGTTGCCGGATTTGAGGATTATCGAGTCCTCCCCCTCTCTTCGGACTTCAGACAATCCTATAATATCCCAACGCAACTTGCTCACTGATTCTTCCAGCTCGATGATCTTCTCGTCGGTCCTCAAAGTGCGTGCGTTGTATGTTGCCAGGTCTAGTCGTCGGGGTTGGCAGCGGAATCTCTGCCGGAGATTCTTCGCACCCCCCTGCCCCGCCGTTACCATGGCCGCTGCCAGAGCCAGGAATAGCGGGGCCGCCGGGGACTAGGGGCCTTGGCCTTGTGTACCTATCCATGCAAGGTTTTGTCCATGATGGCCGCGCTGGGCAGGCGTGTTGGCCATCGCAGGGCTAGAAATTAGAATGTTCGGACCGGTGTCGCTGCTGCCCGACACCAGCCTGAGTCATTTTAACAGCCTAACCAGTTTTGAATGGTTATAGCGCCATTTGTCGGTCGCCAGAGCCTCGTTTGTAGACCAGCAGGGGGTACCACGGGCAGGTGAGGTTGGCTGTTGGAGCGCTTGAGAGCGCGCTGATCTTTTAGGTTTTCGAGGTGGTACTTGGTAGACATCATCAGATAGGTAACACGACATAATTGTAGGTAGGTAGTTGTTGATGTGATAACTACTTAATAAAACATGTTTCGCTAGCGTCATTTTTATGTCCATCATTTTATAAAGTATAGATATAGGTACATTTTATTGCTTCAAATAAACATGTATTATTACTTTATATTATCTGTTCAACTCTTTAGATTTAATGATCTAAGGAAAAGTTTTTCTGTTACTTGATTAGATTACCTGTAGTTTCTGTCAGGAATAAGTAGATAATTTTATACTCTAAGTTCTAACTCGTTGTATATGTGATATTAAATAGCATTCATCAAGAAGGAAAATAATTCATACTAGGCTATACCTTTATTTCCTTCATTTCAAAGGGCCCTGATGTTCTAACTTAAAACTATCTACCTAACACCTAAAAAAATTGGTACGATTGGATAGGAAAAGTCTGATTGCATGCGATATCGAAGATCAAAAGTAAATACGGTTTTTCTACGCTAGTTCGAAAAAGTGTAACAATATTGTGCATATAGATGCAAGGAGATAAACTCTTTAGAGCGCTCGAATGACAGAAAATTATAACTTAAATAAATTTCCTGTTAGAGGAGCAAACAATGGAGAACTGGTAAGGCAAACAAATATGCTCTATCTATACGCGATGCAGTGTTTGATAGGAGTCGTTAATTTTCATGGCAAACAGTGGCCGGCCGGGCACCTTGTACTGCCTGCCCTCACACATTGTCGGTGTGCTTTTGTTAACAGATAAGTAACAATTAATGTAATAATGTTTTTATGTAAGTATTGTTTAGCGGAAAGTTTATCATTTTTCTGAGTTAGGTACCTACGCAACACCCTAGACCTATATTATTATTTGACAGAAGACCCCAAGCTTCCATTTTACTAAAATCCTATGTAAAATCTCAAAATGATTGTTTATTCTGTCACGGGACAAAGCTCGAATATAAATTTAGCCTAGCGTCGGGTACAATATCCAACACCAAGAGGCTTCCGAAATAGAAATAATTTAATTTTATAATAACAAAAACATAACAGGCCTCATTTTTATCCCGGAAAATCAAAGATTTCCTAGAAGATAAAAACACTCTAAACACACAGACGAAACGATGTGCGAGCAGACGCAATTGCGAGCATCACTCAGTTCCTTATAAATAATGTTCAGGCCATAGACTTAGAGCTTAGACTATTTACTCAAGATTTTTAGTTACGTACAATCTATCTGAGTTTTATTATCATAGGTAGATGTGTAATGTACATCGGGTAAACGAGCAGGTACGTCGCTCGATTACCGCTTGATGATCCACCATGGCGTTGCCTGCTCTTGAGAAATTTGGTTTTTATTCGTTCCTTGAAAAACCCCATATTGTAATTTTGACGGAATGCAGGAGGTGGAAGCCGGTTCTATAATTTGCAGCCGAGCAGAATGACGGAGCCAAAAAAGATCTAAAGTAACTAGGTAGAAGAAATCCAGGCATCCAGGTGGTGGTGATGAAATCTGTCTCTGCAACGTACGGTACGATCAGAAGAAAGGTAAGGTGGTAGGTATATTAGATCAAATAGCTCTTCAGAACACTGCCTGTTGTACCTACGGTCAATACAAAACACAAAGAGAGATGAAACTCGTCGGTGTTCTAGGAACTCAATTCTCCAACAAGGGCAAGTAATTTTGGAATTGTCCTGCACGAAATCGAAATCGAACGAAACGAGTCGAAATTTGGACTTTTATATCCAGTCAAATGGAAGGAGATACTAAGTACAGGGGGCGTTCCGGCCCAAAGATGTGAGCAGTACCTATTCCATAGTCCATAATACGGAGTATTTGAATGTTTGATATGGGGCCGAACTGGCAGGAGCCTGACTTTGAGTGCGAAGTAAGCACTTAGGTCTTCTCTTCTGTGTTATGCGATCCGAGTTTTTGAAATCTAATTTGGCTTTAAACTTCCAAACAAGATTTCCAAGATCACGGAACTTGACTTCGCTCGATATAATTTTAACACGCACAATGTCAATTATTGTTGATGTAGACTTACTTGGTTTTGGGTGAAAAACTAAATATATGAAGTTAGGACTGTTATCGTGGTGGATTTTAAGAAAAAATATATTGTTTGTGGCGCGCAAACAGCGCGGGCGGGCGCGGCGGTCGAGGGCGGATAGCACTTTCAGTCAGCTGCTATCATAGACAAATACCCCAGATAAAATGGCTCACAAGTCACAACGGGGTGGATTTTAATTTTAACCGCCATACCAAAAGACGATCTGAATCACCTTACCCTCAGATTCATTGAAAAGGAACCACTGTATCTAGGTCAGAGGCCCAATTTTGTAAGCAAATCGTAATCATTTGACAGCTTAAAACGTATTGCTCGAACTGTTTAGGGAGTTAATACATGCTTTTTAACGTGCAGGCATCTATGAACTCCTTAAACCGGCCTAATTATCTTTTTGACAAACGATTACGATTACGATTTCATTACACAATCGGGGGGCAGATCATCAGGTTAGTACACAAAATATTGGTGCATCTATCATGTCTGCATAAGGAACTAACATAAAGAAGGCAGAATAATTAAGTCACCTGCATACCTTTACTCTGCTTTCAACTCGCGCGCGAACTATAGGTAGGTATATAACATTTTTTTAATTTAGGTACAGAGTAACGCTTGGCTGCAATAGGACTTGCTGGCAAGTAGTGATGCAGCCTAAAGTGGAGTGCACTTGCCTAGAAGAAGCCTATTCACTCTTGATTTGAAGATATGAATATTATAAGCGGAAAGAAAACCGAAACCTGAAGGGCGTTCCATATCTTAGCGGTTCGAATTAGTAACGAGGAGGCAAATCGCTTCGTACTTCGCTACGGAATTTCAACGAGGTATATACCTACCTACGGATGCAGACCCTGAAGATGCCTTGCGGTACGATAGTAGAAAGGTGGAGTCGGAACAAGATGAAAAAGTACTTGGGCAAAGTTTCCGAAATACCTAGGTAGGTAGAATGTAAGGTAAGAAATGTAGGTAGAATGTATGTAGGCATGTGGTTACCAACGCTGGGTCAGAAGACGCTAGATTAATACAACTACCAAAACAAAAACCTATAATTATAAGCAAAAAAAAGGCAAAGGTGTTTATTTATTTACAATCATTTGTAACGCTTTATTGCACAAACGCACACTAAATTGTATGTGTTGAATTAGAAAATAATGAACTTCAAAGGATTAAGCACACTGCACACATAACGCGTGGCGACAGTGCGACAAACGCGGCTCCTAGGCGTTCTGACAAGGTACAAGTAGATAAATAATATTTTTACGTACAGATAAGTGAGCAGTAAGAACGTGTTCTTACTGCTCACTTACGCCGTGAAAGGCGTGTTGCTAACCAATCGTATAAAAGATAATATCACTTATTATGTGTAATTGTGGTAAAGCACTAACTAATGCCAAACAAACGCTTATAGCTTTACGTGCAGCTTCATAATAATATTATTTATTGAAACTCTAAGTTCTAACAATCGTAAATTAGAGTTACGCTGTAAACGCATTCGCACATGCGCAGCTCTTACTTCTAAGAGGATCAAAATGGACAATGAAGTGCTACAGGCTCCATCGAGAGCAGTGGTGAATCACAGTGAACTACCAGAGTGCTATTTTCTTCACTGGTAGAGTCGAACGGTGTATTGTAATAGTCGCAAAGTGTTACATGATCACTCCAGACCAATCGTGGATCACAGTGCACTCAAGAGTACTATTCAATCCACTGTTGGGTTTAAAAAACTTGAGAGGTGTCAAGGGACACCCGACTGGAACGAAGTTCACGAGCGAAGTTCGAAGAAACACGCGCACGCCGCACGGCTTACAACTATAGCAAAAAGTGTCGTTACAACTTTTGGTCTTAAAGTGTCGTTACAACTTTTGGTCTTAATGTTTTCCGTCTAGCCCCCTTTCGTAACGCGCGATAAGGAACTTCATTCCAATAAATGGATCCTAGCAGATTGAGGGACGTTCTGGCATGCACTTGCAATTATTGTAGCGCTGCGCTACCGACGCGCGTTATGTTTGTTTCAGCCTTTTTTATTTAAGTAGGTATCTAATGATAGGATTACACGTGTACAACATCGGTATCGTATGATTGCTTGTTGAACGTGATGTTCGACGCGATTTGTAAGGGAAACAATTAATAGACAAGTTATCGGTTACGCTCGGCGCTTTGTCGGCCTGCCGAAATCCCCGCTTACATTAATGCGCGGTAATCGCGACTAGCCCGCGATAGCGGTGCCTTTGACTATGTTGATTCAACACTACGGCCTATCGTCCTGTTACCTTCTTGTAAGCGCTTTAATGCGTTTTTGATGGACGAGGGCGCGGCTATCATCTATCACGACGATAAACTCTTTCAAGACGATTGTATGATAAGTTTTAAAGTGAAATTGATCCTATTTTGATAGAATCTGTGGAGATGTGATTTCACGTGCTGAACTGTTTAATCAGGTTGATAAGAAGTAGATAGATATAGATTTTTATAGATAAATATCCTCCCGACCGAATTTCGGACACGGCGGCCAATCTCTGCGCGGGAGATATGCGTGTGCACAAGTGTGTGCGCTTAATACATAGGTGCACTCTCTGTTCCTTTATGCTCATAGCCCGATGGGATGGAAGATACGACACGACCGGAGAGAGATTAGGCGCAGGGCCGACGGCTTAACGTGCTGTCCGACGCACGGGGGTGTAACACGCCAACTTCCTAAATCCGGGCTAGTAGGTACTGAGAAATTCTTGTCAGAAAACCCAACCCGACCCGGGTCTCGAACCTGGGGCCTCGTCAGCCGTAGTCGAACGGCCTCGTTGGTCTAGCTAGTGGTTACATTATAGATAATATTATGTAAGTGGAGTGTAAGTGTAGGTATCTAAAATTCGAGCTATACCGAAAACTTCCCGAGGGAGAAAAGCCTTCACGGGGAAACTCAGTAGAAGGGCGGGTCATAAAGCGGCAGGCCGCTAACTTTATGTATTGCTTTACGTCCATTTAGAGCTTTAATCCGACCCGACGGCTCCGAAATGACCGTTCACTTTTACTCAGATCACCTGTTATTAGCTTAGCTTAAAGGCTTATCAATAAATAGGTACCAATCGGCTGGTTTCTGAATTGAGAATTTCATGTTGAGTCTGTCTCAAAGACTACTTACCTAAGGACTAATTAAGCAAAAGTTTTGTTTCTCAATTGATAATTGTGTACCTAAGGTTTGGGAGTTGGAGCTTGCTGTTTTTACCCGACTGCGGAACGCACAGGGTTATGTGTTCATCAGTCTATATATGTATTTTTGTTCCTTGCAGGACAGCTACAGCCTAAACGCGTGGACCGATTTTGATGATTCTTGCACCAGTTTATGCCGAGTATATCAGTAGAGTATCACTGTGGAAGCCGAATTTGAGAAAAAACAAAATGGCGCCCTCTAGAAACCATAATGTAACAAATTAAAAAATTAAAGTCGATAGACTATGGCAAGTGGGGTATCGATGAATAGGTCTTGCAAAATCATAGTTAGGTTCCCTTGATCATTTTCTCATTTTAACGATCATTTAGGTTTTACGAGGTTTCAAAGGTTCATTTTTAGTGTATTCCTTTGTGTCGCACTACAGACAAAACGGCTGAACCGATTTTGATAATACTTGCACCACTAGATTTATCTTAATCTTCTGAGTGTCATAACGGAAGCCGAATTTGAGAAAAAACAAAATGGCGGCCTCTAGAAGCCATAATGTAACAAATTAAAAAATTAAAGTCGATAGACTATGCCAAGTGGGGTATCGATGAATAGGTCTTGCAAAATCATAGTTAGGTTCCCTTGACCATTTTCTCATTTTAACGATTATTTAGGATTTACGAGGTTTCAAAGGTCCATTTTTGTGTATTCCTTTGTGTCGCACTACAGACAAAACGGCTGAACCGATTTTGATAATACTTGCACCACTAGATTTATCTTAATCTTGTGAGTGTCACTACGGAGGCCGAATTTGAGAAAAACAAAATGGCGTCCACTAGAAGCCAATTAATAAATAAAAGTCGATAGGCTCTATAGCCTATCAATAGTCGATAGGCTCTATAGCAAGTGGGGTATCGTTAGATAGGTCTTTTAAAATCACACCTAGGTTCCTTACACCATTTTTCCGTTTAAATGATAATTTAGGATTTGCGAATTTTCAAAGGAAATGTTTAAAGTTCCTACTCATATCATCTATGTCTATCAAACTAGGTGGATTATCTCTAAAACCACTCAACCGATTTTAAAAATTATATTACTTATAGAAAGCTACATTATTAACAAGTAAAATAGGCTATATTTTATTTCCAAAAAAATTAGAGATCCTTACGAAAATTGCAATAATGTTAGTTAAGTCGGAAAAAACGATCTCATCTGAGAGCTTACGTGGCGTGCGCTGCCTAAATCGATAAAGTTACACGACAACAATGTATGGTGGAAACGTTCCTCTCAAAAAGTTCTAAAAAAAAGTCCGCGATAGCATATAACTATCTTTTAAGGTTGACTCACAATAACCATTTTTATGATTTTCAAATTTGGTCACTGCTTTACTTGCGAAGGTGTTTTACCAACATAGTTCGTTAATTACTTAACACAATAAATATCTTACTCATCTCAAGTATTTAATTTAGACAAAAATTGTCCTTTACACTCAATTTAGATGAATATCTTATGAGATATAGAAATACAGTAACCTCATCAGAAAATTTCGCGGACCACAGCGGATAGCACAGGCGGATAGGTAAAGGGTAGGTGGGGCGTACTCTCACAATATAATAAATATTACAGTAGTATAGTAACATATCATTGTATACCTAAGCTTAATGTGACGAAATAACAAGTCTCAAAAAACTTGATGATTTTTACTCCTTCAATCGATCAATCAATAAATTCATTAATGCCACATGCAGCGCATATTCGACTAACATAACTTCCGACTAACATTTTTAATGTCTATTAAAATATTAGTTCCGAGTCCACATAGTTATAAACTAAATACTAAATAAATAAATACGTACAATTTGTGTTTTTGAAAATACTTAAAAATACCTACTTTTTTTGCATTGTCTACGGGCATTTTCGTAAGTGGCCGACGTTCATTGCCGAGGTCTCGTGACGTAAATGCGATAGGACTCTCGAAAATTAATAAGCACATTTTTAGGAAAAGTAGCAGATTTACGAACTTTACCAAATTAATATTAACATTATAACAAATTTGATGATGGTTATGGTGATCACCGCTCGTCATTACGAATAAATTAATCCGATGCTCATTACTACTTCTCATACAAAATACTTATTAGTACCTTTGGTGCTTCCACAGAATAGGTAATAGGTGCTACTTCGGGCAGATAAAACGTCGCCTGTTTCCGATAAATACTTAACAAAAAAAATTGAAATAAAAAAGTAATTTATAAAAAACAAAAAACCCGACTGCTTGGATACCAAAAAGTATAAAACAAGACATGAATTGAAGTATTTCATTATTATCAATTTAAATCGTATAATATTAACAAAATTTATCAAGGTGCAGTCGCACGTTAAGTTTAGCTTTAGGACGTGCGACTGCGCCTTGATAAATTTTATTAATATTATTCGATTTAAATTGATAATAATGAAATACTTCAATTCATGTCTTGTTTTATACTTTTTGGTATCCAAGCAGTCGGGTTTTTTGTTTTTTATAAATTACTTTTTTATTGCTTGAATGCTTAATTCAGAAACCAGCCCAATATCAATTCAGAAACAAAAATTTGCTTTATTACCTAGTCCTTAAGTAGGTAGTCTTTGAGACAGACTCAACATGAAATTCTCAATTCAGAGACCGGCCGTATACCTATTGCCTACATTAGATAGGTAGGGCCGATTGCGCCCACTAATAAAATTGTAAATTTTGAAAGATTTCCTATAAAACATCTCACATCTTACCGATTCCTGGGTTAAACTGCTTACTTCCTAGTTCCTAGGTATTCGGAGTTGTTGCAATCGGTACTAATGATGCTATTAAGTGTGTATTAACACTCATAAAAATTGTGAAGGAGTTATTGATGTTTAAGTATTGCTCTTGTAGTTCTATGTTTTTAGGGTTCCGTACCCAAAGGGTAAAAACGGGACCCTATTACTTAGACTCCGCTGTCTGTCTGTCTGTCTCCAGGCTGTATCTCATAGACCGTGATAGCTAGAAAGCTGAAATTTTCACAAATGATGTATTTCCGTTGCCGCTATAACAACAAATACTAAAAATTAAAAAAATATATATATTAAGGGGGGTCCTCATACAATAAACGTGTTTTTTTCGTATTTTTTTGCTCAATATTAAAAACGGTAACAGGTAGACGGTTCAAATTTTCACAGAATATTAACTTGTATATTTCCTTTCAAAATAAATAATTAAATATCAATAAAGTAAATATTAAAGGGGGGGCTCCCATACAACAAACGTAATTTTTTGATATTAACAGTAAACCTCTACAAACAAAGTTAGTTTTGCGGTTCATTAACAAAGGTAATTATACCTACTTCTTGAGTACGGAACCCTCGGTGCGCGAGTCCGACTCGCACTTGGCCGGTTTTTTATTTATTCTCAGTAGCAGGTTATTCATCACTTATTCATGAAGCTGCAGCAATCTATCTATATGAAATATATTTCAAACGACAAAAGCGTAAATTTTGCGAGATAATAATACCTATAATGTGTAACTGATTGCTGATTTAAATCATAATCCAAATGCAGTGACGCCAATGAAATAGGAAGATAGGTAGATTGGTATATCATACCTATTTACCTACCTAGATAGGTATGTAACGGTATCTTCTAAATAGGTGATTCTGATTACAGATAACGTAGTAGGTCGTAGGGAATAAATAGGTGACTCTGCCTACATATACCTACCTATTATATGAGTTTGAAAAGTATCATCTTGCGTGAAAACAAAAAAGATAGATGGTTCAAGTCAATACCTAATTAAAAAAGTTAACAAATTAGAGAGACGGTAAGCAATACGTCCGCAGCATGAGAAAAAACAGGCGTTGAAACAACCATTAGTTACGAGCTGACAATAACAAACAATAATCATCTCCCACTTCTGATTTTTTTGCAAACAGCTAGACTCCCCGTTGCGTCACCACCGCAGACAAAAAGAAACTTTCAACACTCTATTACAATTTCTATTCATGCCCCGATAAAGTGTGGAACGTTTCGAATAGAGGCGTTCACGATATTTCCGCTTCACTGAACATTTCGATATAACCTACCTACCTATCCCACCCGCCGACTGAATCGCCGGTCCTCTGGTGGGATTGGTGAATGAATGACAACAAATAGAGAATTATTTCCACGAAAGATCCCGTGTTTGTGCAAAGAACACAAGATAAATAGTGACAGTGGACAGGAAGGTTTGGACTTTGGTGTGCTCATAAAAACGGACCATGTATAGGTAATAGGCATGCATTATAGAATGAGGATACATTTGCAATACCTAGCTACTGGTAAACGTCCATACTAAATTCCATTCTAATACAGTATTATAAATGCGATTAGCTGACTGTCCAACTAGTTAATTCTGTCTCTAAGTTTGATTTTTATTCCTACGGGGAATTCTTAATTTTCCTGTAGGTTTAATAAGCCTATGTCTTTCCTCGGGATGCAAACTGTCTCTGTACATACCAAGTTTCATCAGAATCTATTAAAAATATGGGCCATTACAGCATAGAAGAGCGACAGACTTTCGATTAACTGGATGTTTATTGTTACCCATAGAATAGGTAGAACCTCTTTTGCTTTATTGGTAGATAATGCGTTATTTTCGAGTGAAATCCTTTATCTATGTTTAAACAATGCATAACTAATCGAACTAATCACATTTTATCTAGTTCGTCATTAAACTCAGCTTCACTATATTCAATACCTCTTCAAAACGATGCTTTATATTACTTTATTATACCTAATTTATAATCCATTCTAATATCTTAAATGCGAAATTTGTCCGTCTATTTGTCTGCTACGCTTTCACGGTCCATCTATTCAACCGATTATGATAGTATAAATATGCATCCCGGGGAAGCATCCATTTTACAATTATTATACGACTGCCTGAAAAAAGGAGTATATTGTTTTCAGGGTTCATGTTTGTATGTATGTATGTATGTATGTATGTATGTATGTATGTATGTATGTATGTATGTATGTATGTATGTATGTATGTATGTATATATGTAAGTAAGTATGTATGTGAGTTTGTATATTCCACCATAACTTTTATACGCCTGAACCGATTTCGATAAATGAGGTATCGTTAGAATCCCTAGCTTATTCCGGGTGACTAAGGCTAGTAAAATTTAAAAAAAAAATGATGGGGTGACCAATGGTTCCGCATTAAAGACTGAAGTTGAATTTTTTTTTCGAAATTAAGATTAACTATATAATCATCATCTAGAAAATGATGAGTAGATTCCTAAAATATATACAATACTAGATGATGCCCGCGACTTCGTCCGCGTGAATTGATGTTTTTTTAAGATTTAAACTATCCTATCTCTCAAGTTGGATCGAACTGCACATGGTGTGCGAATTTTATTATAATCGGTTAAGGGTTTAGGAGTCCATTGAGGACAAACATTGTGACACGAGATTTATATATATTAAGAATAACACTATACCTAGTTCAGTATCCAGTGATTCCCAAAAAGTATAATTTAATAAAAATGTGAATAAGATTCTATACGTAATTAATGACTGTGGTATCGTTACGTAGTAGATAGTTACGGGCTACGGCAGAGCAGTCGTATTTATTAATAATTTTAATTATATTCACTTGTTTTTTTTTTCTTTGTAGTATCTCATTTTATTGCATTTTCTCCTATTGTATTTTTACCTTACTTGATAAAGAGTAATATTAGGTATTATTATTGTCAATATCTTTGACGGCGTACCTACTAGCACAGTTTAACGAAATACTACTTCAAGGCTGTGCTACTAGGGGCAGGAAGGCTTAGGGGAGACTGGGTACGGTTGAAACGGTTGGCGGTAGAAACAAAGCAAATATCTCGACACCGTGTATGATTAGGTGAGGGGTTACAAGGGGAGAATGAAGCAGGCGACAAGTCTAAATACGAATTTTAGTGTTGCGTCGCTCTTCGTGCACTTGTGTATAGTAGGCCCCATTATGTTTTTTTATGTTCGTACATTTTTGCAATTATTATGAATTTAATAAAGTTACGGTATTGAGAATTTTGTATCATTTTAATGGAAGTTTGTATAATATAGCTGTATGGTTAGTTTTTATTCAAATGTATTATCATTCTTACTGTGAACCGTTTTATACCTAGGGTTGGGGACAGTTGAAACATTTTTTGTGGGTAAGGTTGAAACAGTTTATTTATTTAATTTTCTTGTTTCTTAGATACCAAGGGTACGCCGAAGGAAGACTACGCGAGGTCAGGCCCACTTATCAAGGTACAAATAAGCCTATGAAGATGTAAAAGTCGGATCTTCGTTAAGAACAGCGGCAGAAAGGAATGGACTGAACCACTGTTCCCTGTTAAATTACTTAAACGAGATGTGACTGGTGGCGATGAAAATCAAGAAATGGGGTATAAGGCTCATAATCGAGTGTTTAACCAGGAACAATAGCGTTAATAATATAATAAAAATAATGTTACATTATAAGTACCGTGAAAAACTTGAATATTCATAAAAAAATATATGTGATGTTCAACTGTGCATTACGAGTCGTAAAATGTTATTAGACGATGAATAAAACATGTTCATTTATTATATTTTGTATTATTTGCATGTGTTTCAATTGACCCCAGGCACTGTTTCAACCGATCCTGTCATGGGTTTGCCGTTTGAAACATTTTTTTTTAAATTTGACTTTACACATAAAATACAATACAGTGATCTTAAATAACATTGCGCATTAATAGACAGATACATGGTCTTTTTTAATATATTTCCGTCGTCGCTTTTGTTACTTATCCAAATGCAATGGACGATAAACGCTAAAATGTTTCAACCGTACCCAGTCTCCCCTACTTTTTCCAAATAAAATAATTACCTATTCAAAATATGGAAATGTAAAGAAATTATTACAGTTACAGTTTTATATGATAATTGATAAGTATAGATTTCGTATGTGTAAAATAATTAAGTAAGTACATAAATATATCTATCTAATCTAGTCCTTACTCCTTATAACAACTACGTAATCGAGTAGACAGTAAAAAATGATCACCAAATAAAGACAATAGCTAAGTACAATTACAATTGAGTACCGCAAACTTGGCAAAGATTTAACTTTTCAGTCCCCGGGGCGCCGTTGGCGATGATTGTCGCCGGGAGCAGCCCTATCCCGGGTTCCGGGGCTGCGGGATTAATTGCTCTCACCATGCATCCACTCCCTTGGCTCCCGTTAAAGTGGAACATTCCAGTAAGCGCAAAATAACATCTAAGTAATGTTATGCCCAATGATAATTGCCTTCAATTCAACATGGATCACTAGCGGGCTGTGCTAGCGGATTAAAATTATTTTTTGCAATGGTGAACATAAACTGTAAGTACATATTCCTTTATTTAATTATTGTGTTTCTTTTTTCTATTTTAAATTAAAAATTATTATTCGACCTGTGGATTTTTGATATTTTTCACCATAAGTAAAAAACTAAGAAACTTAAGAAAAAAATAAAAATATTTATGTTCCAGAATGTGCAAATGAAGCTCTTTCTTAATTATGATACTCCTCACGATATACCTAGTGACCCCCCTTTAAAATTTACCTTTACTTTTGAATAGGTAACATTATTATAGCAGGGCAGTAGAATCTTGACTCTTTTTTTTTAAATTAAAAGAATATTATACCTACCTAGGTATTTAAGAAAACAAGATTTTTTTATTAATCCCCGCGAGAACTCCTTAATTAAATGATGCCAAGACAAAAGTAGGTAGGTACTATGTGCTTCCCCGGGATACAATAGGTACAATCTACCTAGTAGGATACCAAATCTCTCTAGTTACAGTATCTGTACCTTTCATAAAAATCTCTTGAAAAGCTGGGTAGGCAGTTTGCGGGAAAATTTTCACATCTTACCATAATCATAATAAAGAGAAATGCCTAAGTAACAGTAAGATAGTTTTGCAGACGACAATGCGTTTGTACATTTTATGAATTTTATGATCACAATATGATGAAAACAACATTGATCTGTGGAATAGTACGGACCGATATGACGCGACGGCCTGCCGAGTGCCGACTACCGAATTATTAATAAGTAGGAAAAAAACCGAAAATGTAGGGTTCCGTACTCAGAGGGTGTCGAATTGTTTGCGCCATAATAGGTAGGTATACATTAATCTAGTTATTTCACAGCTGATTACGTGTTGTTATGACATATTATTTATTGTTATTTACTAAAATAATTTATAAGTATTGTGTGATGGTACGGAACCCTTTGTTCGCGAGTAGGACTCTATGTTGACCGGTTTTTAATTATTTAATAAGTATAGGAATGTCTAGGTACACCTAATTACAATAAAGTAGACGTTATTTTGTTTTTCTTATCATTGCGGGCGAAGGCTCGCAGTGACTTAGGTACAATTTACAAAAGAGACTGAAAGCTCATACCTACGTGACTCCTTATCTACAAGCCTCCAATATCCTTTTAAAGCTTTTAATCTATATTCTTATCGAACAAAGAGTAAATTCCCTCCTTTTTAGGGTTCCTGGCAGGAAATTGGAAAATTGGGCTTAATATTCCTTGTTCTACAGGAAATTCCCGTAGAACAAGAATATTAAACCCAATTTTCACGAGGACATTTTCCTGCCCTCTGCGTGCAAAAATCCACGGTCAAATTTTTTCTATCGCGATTTTTCTATTAATTATGCATTAGTTAATTAATAACTTTTTCCTACTTGAACATGAACATTCCAAGTGCGATAATTGTTAAATAACAAATCTGAGATTTTTTCCTTTTTTTGAGCTATTTTGGAAAGACCTCAGAAGAGATACCCGTTGGAAAAATTAAAAAAATGTTAATTTTCAATTTTTTATCAACAATTTACTTAGGTTAAAAATTAACAAGCTTGATTAATCAGTTTTTTTTTTCAAATATTACTACTGACTCGTTTTTTTATGATCAGAAGCCACATAAAAATCATTTTCAAATCCTTTCCAAAATAGCTCCAAAAAAGGAAAAATCTCAGATTGGTTAACTAACAATTATCGCACTTGCAATGTTCATGTTCAAGTAGGAAAAAGTTATTAATTATTTAATGCATAATTAATAGAAAAATCGCGATAAAGAAAATTTGACCGTGGAATGTTCATTCATCTATCCAGTAGATGCCTGAATTTTTTCAATTCATAAACTACCAACGTGGGCGAAGCTTGACACAAGTCAGAGTCCCCGTTTTTAGCCGTATTTTCAACCTTCAGGGAAATTATAAATATTGGTCCCACAGTTCCGGGAAGCAGAACTTTTCTTTGGGAAATTTCCTCCTCTCTTTGAATCTTTTTTTCAAATTTGAAAAATAAGAAATAGTTTATGAGATATTTGCAAGAAACCAAACCCCATTTTTTTATTATTAGGTAATTACTCACACTCGCACATACACACATACATACGAACACACTCACACTTGCTAAAATACACGTAAACTCTTCTACGATGTATATTGTATATATTATATTATATGTATGTATTATATATTCTTCTAATAAACTAACCCTACTAACACTAGAATAAGAACAATTTATAAGTAACTTATTAATAATCGAGAACAAAAGACCGATATTATGTTAATACAGAAAATATTTTGACAAGAGGGTAAGCAGTCAACTACAACAAGCTGCGCTGTAGTTGACAGCATAACATTAAATTGTGATCTGTAAAATGTAAAAGTCGGTAAAAATTTATTAAGTATACCTTTGTAATAACTTTACTTTACAGTTAAGATGAAATAAAAATATTTTCATTTTCAGCTTTGGCGCAGACTAGGGCGCGTTTGGGACCCTCGTAGCTTTAGTTTTAAGATACTTACCGTAACTGATTATCACCATCATGTTTTATAAGTAAGTAATTGACGTCAATAAGTGTATCTACAGAGAACCTAAATTGAATAAATGAATTGAATTGAATAGGTTACTTATGATATAGTAATTAGTAATCCCCCTGACTTTACGCTTTAGTCCAATTTGCGCGAATTAGGTGTGATTTGCATCATTTGGACCAAATGTGAATTGTAACTACGATTTAACCGGTAAATCTATTTGTTTTATCAATTTAAGGTAACGGGCCCCTATTTCGTGACAGTACGTAATTTCGTGAGTTTTGTTTCTGGAGCAAAAAATAAGCAATTTAAATATTATTTATTTAAATTATACATTTCTATAAAATCTCTATCATTTAAACTGTCCAAAAAAACATGTACCAACATTTTGCTGCTAAACTAAAAGCAATACGACTCTCGAAACTCTCAGACGGCCACAAACAGCTGCGGGCCTTGCTTTTATTACTCGTCACCGAAAAAGGTAGCCCTCGTATTTCTTAAGCTTATAGAAAGGCATGGCTAAGTCCATTTGAATGAAACTTTGAATAGGGCTTTTATGTGTTCCTTAGCAATTAATTTGACTCGGAAAAAGTTATATAAAAACATAGAATTCCTTCAAAATTGCAATAAATCGACTCACGAAGTAGCGGTCATTTTATTTTTCGTGTGTCCCCTAGTTCGTGACACTACCGAATTAGGGATATTCAAAATACATTTTTGTAGCTTGTGCATATAAATAATAATTAAGATAATTTAAATGTAAATTAAAAAACAAATAATGTATTTATTGAAGTTTCTTAGGAGCTAAATTCGTTATACTTATGTTTTGTTCACTATAATTCTTATAATTCGAGTTTAAAAGTGACCTGAATTTACATTTTAGAGGTAAATTAGCACGGGTACATCCAGCTTAATTTTGTTTGTTATTCGTTTCATTTTAGGTATAATTGTAAATTTTTATCATATATACAGTAGTTAATAGTTAACTTACATAATTTTAAAATGATCTACAAAATTAAAAGCGGGAATTTCCAAAAATCAATATTACGAACCATGGGGCAGTCTATTTTGTTATACTTGTCCCCAAGTTTGTGATAGATAAATCTATAGTGGTAGGCTAGTAGGTAAGGTATCATACCACTTGTAACGGAATATATTAATAATATTCTTTAATAAACCAAAGTTTCAAACAAAAGAGACGACCTTGTTTTAATTTTTAGTTTCAAGTAGGTAAGTACCTAATAAAAACTGTATTTACTGTTATTAGGCTGAATTTCACTCTTAGATCTTTTTTATTAATTATTTATATAGAAAAATATCTTTATCCTATATATTAATTACTAGATGATGCCCGCGACTTCGTCTGCGTGGATTGATGTTTTTTGATTCCCGCGGGAACTCTTCAATTTTCCGGGATAAAAAGTAGCATGGGTCCTTCTCCGAGATACAAACTATCCCTGTACCAAATTTAATCAAAATCGGTTGAACAGACACATTTTTTTGATTCCCGCGGGAACTCTTCAATTTTCCGGGATAAAAAGTAGCCTATGTCTTTCCCCGGGATGTAAACTATCTCCGTACCAAATTTCATCAAAATCGGTTGAGTAGTTAGGCCGTGAAAGCGTAGCAGACAGACAGACAGACAGACAGACACACTTTCGCATTTATAATATTAGTATGGATTAAACATTTTAAATAATTATGTTTTTATTAATAAATAATCATAACTCGCTGTAAAAACATTATCCCGAAATAGGGTTCAAACCAGAGGTCCAAAAATAAATTAATATAAAAAAAAACTACGTAACCAAACTACATAACTCATGCATTAAATTACTGGCAAAATACCAATATTGAACACACAAAAGCTTTCAAAGTGATATCATGTCTAGGAATATATTTAAAAAATCTTAAAGTCTTACGAGCCTTATACCGAAAAGGGGGACACTTACGTTAATGAGTAGTTATGTAAACTGTAAACCTACATTATTTCAATATTAATAGATAGGCAGAATATCGACATAATATCGTATCTAATTACCTAATTAAACACTTCGGCCTTGTAATCAAACCACAATCGATCTAAATTCAACTAACTATCTAAAACACCGAAATCGACACAAGCTTACAGTATTAAAAACAGATCAATCTTTATTTAATCCATTCTTTATCTATCCAATAGGTATTTTCGATAATTAAGTACCTACCCATTAAATCGATCGTATACTAAAAATTATAATAATAGGTAGGTACTATCTAGAATCTAGGCAATTGATTCCTACCTATACCTAACGTCTTAAATTTTGCTTTTACACAGCGTTTACGAAAAGTGATTTTCTATAGGTATGGTATAGGTATGTGCACAGTGCAATTAAACAAAAAAAAGCGAGACGAACGAGAAAAACCGGCCAAGTGCGAGTCGGACTCGCGCACCGAGGGTTCCGTACTCAAGAAGTAGGTACTGAAGCAAAACAATCAGGCAAAAACCAATATGTTTATTTGACGACGAGTACGAGGTTTACTGTTAATATCAAAAAAACTATGCTCGTTAGAGCATTGGCTATAGTTTTCCTGTAAAATATACATAAATTCCTATTGACCATAATTATTTCAGATTTTTCGATTGGTAAACTCCGGAGATAAGGGGGGGGGAACGGTATTTTTTTAGACTTTATCCCCGATAAATCAAAAACTATCATGACTATAAATAATTAAAAATCTGTTTTAGAATGTACAAAGTAAACCCTTTCATATGATACCCCACACAGTACAGTTATCTCACTTTTAAATTTCAACCCTCCGATTTTCCCCCCTTTTTAAATAAGAACAAAAATAATTTCCAATTTTTTTTAATTCCAGTGTCTTTGGGCCACTAATATACACAACTATTCCAAATTTCATGTCGATAGCTTCGGTAGTTACTGAAATAATCGAGTGTGACGGACGGACAGACGGACAGACAGACGGAGAAAGTCGCACCATAAGGGTTCCATTTTACCATTTTGGTACGGAACCCTAAAAAGCACATTTTGTCTGGCTATCACTGTCTAGGTATAATAAGCTATCCATCGACATTAAAAAATTAACTAACTTGAGTAGCTTCCAAAAATCATTGAAGCTATTTTTAATTATTAAAGCGTATTACTGAGTACCTCAATGAACCGATTAAATACGGAATACCTAAATTAATTTTAAACTAAACTGACATCTAATGACATAATTTAACTGGCATTATTATACTACTCGTAGGTATGTTATTTTATAAATATCATATTAAATTTCTTCTTGATGTGAATTCCGTGACTAATTATGATCTTATAAAATTAAAATATTTGTACACCACACTGTGGCAGAATAGGAGCACTTGATTCCACCTCAAATGTGAATATCACTACCTACCTATTCACAAATTAATAAATTGATTGATTGATTGAAAATTATTATTATTCTTTACCATTGGGACGGTCAATTTAATGACTGGAGTAGGTACCTAGACCTACGTTATCTAGGCTCATTTCGATTTCGATAGATTACCTACTCAAACTGGGTATCCATATTCCATAGCCTACCAGCTACCTTGTTTATATTCAAGACTAAGTAAATGTGATTGATAGAATACCTAAGTGTAGATAAGGAATTGCATTTCAATAAAGAAATTGAAATTGAAAAAGTAGGTAGGTAGTTACCTATAAAAATAAAACTTCCTCCAATTTGAAATTTTACAAAATAATCGTCCAGATTTAGTTTTATTACAAGCATCTATAGATATTAGATACCTACCTACCTAAGCCGGAAGCAGACGGATAACTGAATACCTAGGTAAATTGACCAAATCATCATGTGGCTGGATTTGCAGTGCAGGAGTGATAAGCACCTAGGTATGGTCTGAAAGCTGGGGGCCGACTTTTGGGTATTTTCCCTACCTTACCTACTAAATATCCACCTACCGAACAATAGAAAAACAAAGAATCTTTAGCGCCAAATAGAAACAAAGACTGATAAGCTGCCAAGCGTCTTTCTGCTCGTCCGCCCAAGAGGCTCATAAGCTTTAGATGGAAGCCGCTCGCACCTAAGGTTGCCACTTGCCAGGTGTTTTGAGTTGCATGGGTATAAAACTCGTACCTACCTAAGTACATAGTGCTTAGAAGTGAAAACTTCTTAGCCGCGTTGAACACTTTTTGGTAGGGGGTAAACTTGTGGATTCGCGTGACCGTCATCGACATGCTCGCGTTGTTACGAAGACGAAAGGCCTTAAAATATCATACTAAATTAGATATTTTATATATTATCTAATTTAGTATAAATATTTTATATTACAAACACACTTTCACATATTTTATAAATGCGAAAGTGTGTTTGTTTGTTGGTTTGTCCTTCAATCACGCCGCAACAGAGCAACGGATCGACGTGATTTTTGGCATGTCTATAGTTGAGGACCTGGAGAGTGACATACTTTTCATCCCGGAAAATTAAGGAGTCAAAAAAGCTTAAACCTCGCGGGCATCAGCTAGTAAATAATAAATATACTACATTCGTAATTAAACTTTAATACCTTAGTTTTAAGGTTTATATTTTAATTTTTTTTAACAATTAAAAAGTATTCTAAGTATTAGTTTTCACTTCTATCGTCAGTCCTTATGACTGCCAATTTTTTTTTAATGTAATGGGCATGGACAGACAGTGCAAATATCAGTGCAGTGAATCTACATAGCTTCTAAATAACATAGGTAGGTACCTAAGTAGTTTTAAGAAAAACTTGGCCCTTAATAATTAGTTGTTTGTAAAGTTGGGTAGTTATTTGAACGACGTAGACATATTAATATTTTTTCACTTTTACAGCAATAATAAAAAACTATTTAAAGTAGAGTGGGGCGGAATGGGTAAGCGTACAAAACATTAACATAGGTCAAAATAAATAGGTACATAGGTACTTTCCCATCGCTTTACCAAGGCCTACAAACTTGTTATAGAACTAGCTAGACATTTGGTGCGTACCTTTCAAAAACAGACCTTTTATGAGTGACAACTGACAAGTGAATAGTGCACAGTAGGTAGGTAGCCGATAAGTACCTATTTATTCCCTATCCTAAGGGATCAGGTAGGTTTGTATTTTTACCTACGCCCTATTCTTTTCATCCTTGATCTTAGGTATTATATTTTAAAACTAGCTGATGCCCGCAACTTCGTTTTGAAGTTAGGTTTGATTGAGGTTATTTGGTTCCCGCGGGAACTGCTTAATTTTCCGGAATAAAAAGCAGTCTAATACTATTTCAGACTATAACATATATCTGTGCCGATCCAGATCCGGTCAGCCATTCTAGCGTGATTTAGTAACAAACATCCATCCATCCATTATATTAATAGTTTATACACATGCCAATTATAGGTACCTACCAACTACCTACTTAAGAAGTTAATTAGTGGAAAATACCAGAACGAAGGTCTATCCACAACTAACTACCACACCGGCCAAGTGCGGTTTGACAGACTTCTTACATCTTTGAGAATGACATCGATCAACTGGTAGGTAGGACACTTTATAATGACATTTATCTTATAGTTCTATAGACTAGTTAGGTAAAAATTAAAACCTGGATTAGGCTGTGACTGGTAGCTGGGCTTTTTCATCCATTCATAGGGAGATCGTGGCGGGGCCGGTGGCTGCGATGGCCTGGACCCAGGAGATCCTTCTCCTGGGCTGGCCAGGTCTCCACGGGCTGGGGAAGGCATTTCGCCTACATCTCTTTCCCCAGGCTCCCGTTTGAAATGATGCGGGTCTGATGGCCACTCTCCTCCCGCCGGCGCACCGTTCCAAGCGCACCATTGTTGCTCATCAAAGTTCTGGTGCTGCCACCCGTACCACCCTCCCGCCCCGTACTGACCGCCCTTGCCCTGGTACATGGCGAGCGGGTTAACGTAATTCACCATGCTTCGATCACCGTCCGAGCATCGCACACACACTCGCTGTCACAACACTACCGTGTTCCGGCTTGCTATGTAACGTGTAATACACAACGCGGGATGTGACTCGACTGAGGTGTGCCCGGGTCGGGTGGGTAGTGCGGTGCGATCAGCGGGAGGGGCGGAAGGCGGAGGCGACTCCGCCAATGAGACGCCTTGTGTACCATCCCGCCCTGATATCAACTCAACCGACGCGCCCCATGATAGGTATCGTTTAATTTGCCTAATTAAAACAGAAATAATGGTCATCGCAGTAATGAAGTCGGACTAAACACGACTAAAATATTTTTATTTCTTATTAATAAGGTGGACCGAAATTAACTTTTTAATATGGCAGAAATTCCGTCCTATTCTTAGTTTGAAAGCGTAGTGTACCTGTCGGCCGGTTTCTGAATTGAGACATTCATGTTGAGTCAGTCTCAAAGACTACTTAAGGACTAATTAAGCAAATTTTTGGTTTCTGAATTGATATTGGGCCGGTTTCTGAATTAAGCATTCAAGCAAAAACAGCAAGCTCCAACTCTCGAACCTTACACAAGAGAGATGGACGGATGGCGGAGGCTATTTAAATTACTTTAGATAGGCACTAGTTAGCTCTTAACTGCGATCTCACCTGATGGTAAGTGATGATGCAGTCTGTGATGGTAGCGGGCTAGCCTGTTAGGGGTAGGTACGGCAGATAAACCAGCTGTAGGTAATACCTACCTATTCTGTAGTAATAAGCACAAAATAGCTGCATATAGGTACCTACTGTTTCAAAAAAATATTTCCGCGGGTATTAGTATACCTAGTTACCGGTATTGAAACAAACCGGTATGCGAAAGCCATACAGGGAATGCTTTTGGGAGCGGTGTGAAGCGATCACTTTTCCTGCCAATGATAGGGATAGCGACCGATGTATGTGAGATTTGCCTATAGGAAAGTTAGAAAGCAAGTAGGTACCTAGTTATGAAATTCTAAAAATGCACGTTTTTATTTTCTTCGAAATAGACGACATGCAGTTTCTTTAAAAAAATAACAATTAAAACGAAATTCTGAATGACTAGGTAGGTATCTTTTCACCTGAATGACCGCTCCCAAAAAATCACCCTGTGTACCTAAGTACCTACCTTCCTAAGTATAATTTGGTTGGCATGCGCAGCAAGCGCGTAAGGGTGCCTTATCGGATGTGTGCCAAAACCACTATAAATACATATAGTACGGGACTAATAAACATTGACCCTAAAAAAAAAATGTAAAGCTGATTTTTGGCACAAGTGTTCCTTGGGGTCTGGGAAGTACCTACCTCTTCAAAATTCCCCCCCTCTAGGCCGCGGGCGTTCCCCCCATCCACCCAAACGTCTCCCCAACCGCAGGTTTTTGTAATTTTCTCAAAAAATATTAGAGCTAGAAAAAAGCTTTCTATGGCGAAAATTATCTTCATTAAATTATCTACAAAATAATATCATAATTCATTTCGATAAGACTAATAGTTTCGGAGATATGTTAACCCTTTATGCATGAAAAGAAAATATTTTGCATGTATTGCTTTTTGTAATGTAGTTTCTTGTGATTTCCATAAAAACTGATAGAGCTACAAAAATGTTGTCTGAAGCAAAATGAATGGCTATTAAATTAGCTATAAAATGATATTAAGTTTATTTTGATAAGAGTAATAGTTTTGGAGATATGCCTACCTATTGTGTAAGATAAAGAAAATAATATGCAAATACCGTGTACGTTGTTTTTAATTTTCGAAAAAAAAATTACAGAGTTAGGAAAAACTGATTGAAGCAGTAAGAAACATAGTTAAATAACCTACAAAATAGTATTTAGTTCATTTTGATAGCACTAATAATTTCGGAAATATACCTGTCATCAGGCGCGGTCCGAAGGAGGGGGTCACAGGGGACATGACCCCCCCCAAAATCTAAGGTCAAATTGAAAAATCTCAAAAATTTGCCAAATAATAAAAGGAAATTTCTAGCTATCCCCTAACAGTAATAAATTTAGTTTGCTGACATCTAGTGGTGTTTTTATGAACTACGTACGATGACCAAAATAACTTGGAAATGACTTAAAGCTACTTAAAGTCTAGAAACAAGGAACCGAACTACAGTGCTCCCAACCCAAAGTGATAATGCGCATAGAAATCTTCGTCACTGTTCGGCAACGGTCGTATTCCCCGAGCGTCGGAAGACGATATGTACCTATATTGTATATGAGTGGTTAAGTGCATTTTCTTCATGCATAATTTAGTAGAATTATGTGTTTTGTGCTAAAAGAGATAAATATTGATTTATACGATAATTCCATGTAAGTAAATAGCGAGGATAACCACACGATTGCGAATATGCTACAATCTAAACATTCACCCGGAAATACCTAGTACCTGACGTCTCAAATATTATCACCCGATTCGCAAATGTAAAAAAACGACTTCCATTTGTTTTATAGGTGATGTATAAAATAAAATTGTGTCTTGTGTAATAATGTTTATTTTATTCCAGATACCTATTTTTAGGGTTCCGCAGCCAAATTTGGCAAAAACGGAACCCTTATAGATTCGTCATGTATGTCTGTCTGTCTGTCCGTCCGTATGTCACAGCCAATTTTTTCCGAAACTATAAGAACTATACTGTTGAAACTTGGTAAGTAGATGTATTCTGTGAACCGCATTAAGATTTTCTTACAAAAATAGAAAAAAAACAATAAATTTTGGGGACTTACTTAGAACTGAAACTCAAAAATTTTTTTTTCATCTAACCCATACGTGTGGGTTATCTATGGATAGGTCTTCAAAAATGATATTGAGGTTTGTAATATATTTTTTTTCTAAACTGAATAGTTTGCGCGAGAGACACTTCCAAAGTGGTAAAATGTGTGTCCCCCCCCCCTGTAACTTCCAAAATAAGGGAATGATAAAACTAAAAAATATATTTGGTGTACATTACCATGCAGACTTCCACCGAAAATTGGTTTGAACGAGATCTAGTAAGTAGTTTTTTTAATAATTTAAAACTTACTACATGTTTGTACGGAACCCTTGGTGCGCGAGTCCGACTCGCACTTGGCCGGTTTTTTATTAGTGTAGTGAGTGACCCCCTCCAAAATTTCTGGCTGCGACCGCGCCTGCCTGTCATAGTTAACATGAAAGCAATATTGCTCAAAATTTTATATGTTTTCTGTAATTTCTAGAAAACTATTAGAGCTAGGCAAAAAACTCTCAGAAAAAAAATAAACACCATTTAACCACTTATTTAAAAAAAATTAGTTTATATAGACAGGACTAATAGTTTAGAATATATATCCATGTATAGTGTACGGAAAAAAATAAAAAAATTGCTAGAATCCTATGTTATTTGAAATTTCCACAAAAACTATTAGAGCTGGAAAAAATCCTCGGAAGAGTAATTAATTTCACTAAATTACCCACAAAAAAGTCCCATGGTGAATTTAGATAGGACCCATAGTTCGTGAAATATGGCAACCTATATTCCAAGTTTTTTTTTTGTTTTTTCAACAACCGTGGTGATATTTTTGAATTTTCACAGAAACTACTAGAACTAGGAAAAAAACAGAAGCAAAAATGAACTTCATTAAATTATCTTCAAAATAATTTTTAGTTTATTTTGATAAAACTAATAGTATCGGAAATATGGCTGCTCAACTGGAATAAAAAACTAAACCTTTGTAAAATCCGTAAATGTTTATTGTAATTTCAAGAAAAAGTATTAGAGTTAGGAAAAAAGCTGTCAGGACTTAGTACAAAGATTATTAATTTACCTACAAAATAGTGTTTAGTTTATTTTGATAGGACAAATAGTTTTCGAAATATACCTTGCTGTTGTGTAAGAACCGGTGGTAGTCATGTAGACTTAGCATAATACTATATAATAAATAGAAATTAACCTATAAATGTAACATATTTTTATAACATCCCCTCCTCCCACAACCCCCTTCCCCCCTTCCACATCCCCCCTCCACCTCCCACAGCCCCACTCCACCTCCCACAGCCCCCCTCCCACCCTCCACAACCCCTTGCCCTCCATCACCCACAACCCCCTCCTCCCTCCCACAACCCCCTCCCCCCTTTATTTACGAAGTGTGGTGTTGTTTTGTAGATAAATAGATAAAGATATCATGATTATTACTATTAGTTTATTGTATTATAGCATCGATGATTTTCAAATAAAATGTCATGCACATTTTCGATCGTAATATTTCCGAAAGTATTAGGTCTATTGAAATGAAATAAAAAACATTTTGTAGACGATTTTATGAACTTTAATTTTGTTCTTGTGGTTTCTTTTCTAGCTCTTATACTTTTCGTGTAAATCACAAGAAAATTAAACAATTTTTCAAAAAAATAAAAAATACGCAAAATAAGCCGGCATATTTCCAAAACTATTTGTCCTATCATAATGATTTAAATGCCATTTGGTAGATTATTTAATGTAGAATATTTTCGCCATAAATGGTTTTTTTCTAGCACTAATATTTTTTGAGAAAATTACAAAAAACTGTGGTTGGGTAGACGTTTGGGGGGGTGGGGGGTAACGCCCGCGGCCTAGGGAGGGGGAATTTTTAAGAGGTACTTCTGAGACCCCAAGGAACACTTGAGCCAAAAATCAGCTTTACATTTTTTATTTTAGGGTTCCCATACAACGCTGGCATAAGACGTAGCCTGAGCTAATACAAGTAAGTATATAAATACACTATATATACATTATAAGTAATAGGTGCGGGCGTGTCCTTCATCTAACAACTAGCGATCGAAGCTATGAAATCAGGCGGGCGAGTTAATGGTTGGCTTGTATAGGTATGTCACCGTAAGATTGTAAAAACCGTTATATACTTAGATGACCTATAATCTAACTCGAGAAATTGACAATTGTAAACTGTCGAAAGATTACAATATAACGCATTATTTTTCGGTAGATTGTAATCTGTTAGGTATATTAACCCGATATAATAGATAGATAGGTTCTATCGGGTTACCTGATTATTTATGTCGGACCCTAACCTAACCTAAAAGAAAGAGACAAGAAAACGTAAATACCTACAATGAATATTTTTAAAAATTGACACACAGAACATTGAACGGTATTCACAATCTTTCGACAGTTTACAATCTATCGAGATAAAAAGCGTTGGATTATTGACCGAGCGAAGCGAAGGTCTCTGAGTCTACTTGAGTGAATTTGCACTTGTCCGTCCTAGGGTTGCCAACCATACTATAATACTATTATTATTGGTATTGTACTGTATTTCGGGTCTGCGTACTATATACTGTTGAAGAAGCACATAGTACGCAAAAATATTCCATAAAATACTATTTTTGTGAAGTGTACTATATTTTTTTATAGCTTAGTCCGAAAAATACTATATTTCGCTCATGAAATGTTAGCAACCCTATCCGTTTGTATGTCAGAGCCTTATAACTTCTGAATTACTGAACGTAATTACTTCAAATATAAATATAATATGTAAACCGATGGCCTCCCGCCAAATATGGCTTAAAAAGTTATAAAAATCTTTATTTCAGGGGGGCTCTCATAGAAGCGAATGCGAAGTAAAATATTTTTTATAGCGTTACATATGGTTGTGGTATATCATTTTAAAGATAATTAGGAATAGAGTCTAAAAATATTTTTGTTTAAATTTTTCCCCTAAAATTGACGAAATGGGGGGCTTTCAAAGTGGTGATTTTCTAACGTCCAAAGTTGACCTCAGAACTCTCAATTTTCTGAAAGGCTAAGACTGAAACTAGATCAATTATTTGAATTATATCCTGTACTTGAACAACAAATACTAAAATTAGATAAATATTATAAGGAAACGAAATTATTTAATTTTTAATGAGATTTAGTAGTTTTAACAGAACCTCACAATGGTGTCAATAGATGGCGCTAATGTTAAGAGATAAATATTATATGGAAACGAAATTGTTTAATTTTTAATGGGCTTCAGCATTCAGTCAGTTTAACAGAACTTCACAATTATGTCAATAGATGGGGCTCTGTAAAAGTTTATTCGTTTTATGGATACCGCGAGGTCTCAGTTCGGGGCGAACCACTAATAATCTAACGGTTTTTACAATTTTACGGTGACATTTATAACTTATAGCAAGCCTTTGATGGTTACTGCAATAATTAATGGTAAAAAGAAAACACGTTTATTATAATTATTAGGCGCGTTCATTGATGTAGAATTTTGGCGCGTTACTAAGTCATTAGGGGTAAAAGCACACACTTTTGTCTTTAAGGCTTTATTTAGCCGAAACTATTAAGATGGCAGACACAAATTTATAGTACACTAGCTGATGCCCGCGACTTCGTCCGCGAGGTTTACCTAAGTTTTTTGTTATTCCCGCGGAAACTCCTTAATTTTCCGGGATAAAAAGTAGCCTATGTCATTCTTCAGGTCCTCAACTATACCCATGCCAAGAATCACGTCAATCCTTTGGTTGGGTATTAATAAAAATATAGTATTAAAAAAAAGATTTATGTAGAAAAATCAGTACACAATTAAAATAATTCAGATATAATCAACGAAATAAACTTAAAATACTTCTAAAGAACATAAACTAAGATATCTAGCACTTTGGCATTGGTAAAGTCAAAAGTCATAAAAATTTATATTGCAATAATTCACATAAGTTATAAGGAGATCAAACACGTCATGTTATATTGAAATTTCAAAAGTAGGTATAAATAGGAATTCTTATTATCTAAGGAACATAATATGTATTTTTTATCTAATGTATTATATCAAAAATACTATATATATATATCTAAATATTTTAAAATATATTATATTACAAATACTTATTAACTACTCATTACAGAAATCACATCTGAACAATCCCATTTCGTATGCCGTGCAATCTTCATGGAACCACCTTTGACAACCAATGCACTCTAACCAGTCCTCGATGGGTGGGTCTTCATATTTTTCATTACAAATTGGGCAAAAAAATTCTACGTTCTTGTTGTTTCCAGTCTTATTTTGAATTTTTGTAACTTTTCTCGATGACATTTTTTTAAGACCAGATGGTCCAGGTTGAGGTTCAGTGGCAACGCACTTTGGTTTCTTCTTTCGAGTGCTACCTAGTTGGTTCATCAAAGTTAAGTTTTTACAAATTTTTCTTTATTTTTTTTTCTTCTACATTTTTCTTCTCTTCTAACTGTTTCTTAAAAGGAGTGGATCTTATAATCTCTGACTTCAAGCTTTTTCTTGTATTAATTGTAGAACTACCCATTTGGTTATGTAGATGGGGTAAAAGTACGGGGGTAATAGTACGCGTACTATTACCCCCGTACTTTTACCCCATTTGGCTGGTAACGAAAACAATGAGCAATAGTAAAAATTTCAATAAAGCTAGGTTAGTACCTATGTAAGTTTGAAATAAATTGTTTAATAATTATACAAAAACAAGGAAAAAAGCTTAGCTTGTTAACAACTTATGATTGAGTGTCACCAACTTTTCCGTAGAACACAAAAATAATTTTTACCTTAATTTAACTTATTGAGTCATATTTCGCGGCATACTGCGCGCACCGCTCTCCAAGTGTTGACACAATATTATAATGGCGGCCCAAGCGTGCGTTCTCCCGTCGACCAAGCTCCCCCGCCCGCACACCCTTCACTGAAAAATCGACATCGCGAATAGCGAACTTTTGCCCACTGCGGACTTTTACCCCGAATAACCCCTAAGAACTCCACTAGCGGAAAGGTTCTTGTCAATTAGGGATGGCTCAGCTTGATGCATTGGATTCGGTGGATCGTTGGTAGGTCTTTGCTATGGTACCTACCGCCGCAAGCCGCAAGGCATCATAATGGTCGTACGCGTCCATGGAATTTCGACTATGTACGGATGTAGGTACATAGTCGAAATTCCATGGACGCGTACGAAGCGATTTGCTTTCTGATTGGAACCGCTAGGATATGGAATGCCCTTTCAGCTTCCGTTTTCTCTCCACTTTTAATTAACATTGGTATCTTCAAATCGAGAGGGCTGCGTCACCAGTCACCACTTACCAGCAAGTATGATGGCAACCATGCGCTAGTCTATAAATTATAAAATATATATTCCGAATCTGAACTCTCATAACTTGAACCCGTTTCGGAATCACCACCAAATTCCACCACCAATACCACCTTACGTGTTCTCCAGTCGCACCCTTCGTCGCAGAAACAAACTTCATCCTCACCACCGGGATGCCAGGACTTCTTCCAACTCCCGTTATTCCAGGTCATTTCTGCCACGTACCTGCAAATTATGGAACCAGCTTCCATCTTCTGTGTTCCCTCATGATTATAATATGGGGCTCTTCAAATGGCAGATAAACAAATATCTCAAAAGCCAGAAATGCATTGGCGGTTCCTCTGGTGCTGCAAATGTTCATGTTGGCGGTAATCACTTAACATCAGGCGGCCTGCCTGCTCTTTTGCTCGCTCGTATATATATGTATACCTACACATATTTAAATACCTTATATATATAGGTATATATATAGGTATTACTTATGCGTCTTTCTGTCGTTTGCTGTAAAGAACCCAGAAGATACATTTTGTTTTCTATTTTTTTATGTGGGATATATAAGTATTATATTTATATCGATTTTTAACTAAATCGGAATTATGAGGACAACACTATTTTTGTAAAGCCGCAGGGCGACCGCGTATCTTTTGCATCAATCATTCCGATTGCATCACCTCCGATTGACTGAATTTATGGTATTCTTGCTGCGTCCATTTATTTCTTGCAATAGTGGAAGATTGTAACCAATCAGAGGTGATTGCGATGTAATCAATGATTGATGCAATAGATACGCGGTCGCCCTGCCGGCCACATTACTTTTACTTTTGACATTTTTGGTTGTATTTTACGGTGCGCTACTAAAACTGTGCTAAAACTATGGAGATAGGTAGTGTTGAATCTCATAAGGGAGAAATGTTGAAAAAGTGTACTGTGGTTGCTATTGATAACAGCTCAAAAAAACTCCCACAATGGCGCTGGTGTAGACAATGGGTATGGTATGAATGTAGCAATTGTTGAAGAAGTGAAGTAGGTATGCCGAGTTAAAAAATCAAATAATCAAATCAAATCAAGTCAAATATAATCAAATCAAATAAATATTATAAATGCGAAAGTTTGGATGGATGGATGTATAGATGGATGTATGGATGGATGTTTGTTAGGTACTCAATCACGCCCCAACGTCTGAACGGATCTGGATGAAATTTGGCACAGAGATAGATTATAGTCTGGAATAGCACTTAAGCTACTTTTTATCCCGGAAAACAAAAAAACCTCAATCCACGCGTACGAAGTCGCGGGCGTCAGCTAGTTGAATATAATTTTATTGTAATTGTCGACTAAAGTAGTTAGTTATTTATTACTATAAATTTCAATAACTTACGTTGTACCTACCTACAAAATAATGATGAATGTTTTCTTTCCTGGTTTATTTCTCAAACCTACTCTAATAATATTTGGCGCTTCCTTTTAAATTTACCCTGATGATAGGTGCCGCCCCCAATTTAATGCATTTCGACGGACACTTTTTAGGGTTCCGTAGCCAAATTTGGCAAAAACGGAACCCTTATAGATTCGTCATGTCTGTCTGTCTGTCTGTCTGTCTGTCTGTCTGTCTGTCTGTCTGTCTGTCTGTCTGTCTGTCCGTCCGTATGTCACAGCCACTTTTTTCCGAAACTATAAGAGCTATACTGTTGAAACTTGGTAAGTAGATGTATTCTGTAAACCGCATTAAGATTTTCTTACAAAAATAGAAAAAAAACAATAAATTTTGGGGGTCCCCATACTTAGAACTGAAACTCAAAAATTTTTTTTTCATCTAACCCATAAGTGTGGGGTATCTATGGATAGGTCTTCAAAAATGATATTGAGGTTTGTAATATCATTTCTTTCTAAACTGAATAGTTTGCGCGAGAGACACTTCCAAAGTGGTAAAATGTGTGTGTCCCCCCCCCGTAACTTCTAAAATAAGAGAATGATAAAACTAAAAAAAATATATGTTGTACATTACCATGCAAACTTCCACCGAAAATTGGTTTGAACGAGATCTAGTAAGTAGTTTTTTTTTAATACGTCATAAATCGTAAACCGCAATTTACCTTTCATTCAATCAACTCAAATATTTAAAAAAAACATTTAATTTAAAACTCACTACAGGTTTGTACGGAACCCTCGGTGCGCGAGTCCGACTCGCACTTGGCCGGTTTTTATATATCTACAGAGATAACACTCCTCCTACTCTACCCTCCATAGCTAAAACGTAGGCAAAAGAGCGGCACGCGGCGTGCAGATGTCTCGAACTCTTGAGAAACAACAGTGCGCGTTATGGCAATAAAGTCACACTTACCTACCTGCCTACGGTACGGAACCCTAAAACAATAACAAGTAGGTAAAGTGAAAACATAAAGAAAGGCCACAGAGTACGTGGAAAGGCTACGCTAGCGTATTTATGCCTACTGGTAGCAGATACCTATTCATTCTAGCTGTATAATAAGGACGTCAACCCTTATCCTTTGTTTGTATACTTGTGGTATATAAACTAAAAGATTAGTTAGCCATTACGCGAAAACAGTAACTTGATGCCTGCCTAAGCTGGTAGGTCCTATTAACTACTTGTTAGGCACATACCTACCTATCTTTTTTATTTGTAGTAATAGATCTACTTATAATAAAGAATTGTATGTTGTGTAGACTAGAGAACTGTGAAAATAATACCTACCTTTGTTTTACTGATTTAACCGATTTAACACCTATACAAACTAGGTACCTACTACGATTATGAATACTTGCGATTAGGTATGAATTCGAATGTTGTGCTATAGAAATTCCGCCGTCTGTCGTCCAGTCTCCTAAGTCCTAATATGTTGCATACCTATACAGAATCCCGAAATAACCCAATTGCATAGGCGCATAGGCGGAGTTTCACAAAATTTGCGGTTTTTAGCGTATTGTGGCGGGAATCGTTTAAAAGTTTGTACCTATTTACTTACTCTAGATAACTTTTTACTTTGATAACATTGATAGAAGCATAGGTAATAGCCAGCAAAATTTATAGCGCCTGTTGGGGAAGGTTGTAGTCAATGTTATGTGGCTCAGAGATTAAGAGTAGTTCGACTGTCCAGAGGACTTGGCAATGATATCAAGAGACTGGTTTTGGGTATCAGCAGAAGGCCCGGTTATACAGAAGCTTAAGATGACTGCTTCCTGTTGAATCAGGCGTTGAGAAATCACATTATCTTCCTATGTCGACCTCAAAAAGACTTTTTGCTGCCAATTTACGCAGTCGCCGCCCGGCCCTTGGCCCTAAATTACTCCGGGACCACAGAATTTCTAGATTAAGGTTAACTGTGCGGCATGGACTCAATAGGACTAGGGTAGAATTTTGTTTTCCGATGAAGCCAGAATATCTCTCCATGGAGAGGATAGACGTCGCCAAGTTACTACAAAGGCCACGTGAACGTTATACAGAAGTTTGCTTTGAACAAATAACGCCTTGCGGTGGGGGCTCAGTTATGCTTTGGGCAGCGATTAAGTAATGTGCAATAGGACTAGGGTAGAATTTTGTTTTCCGATGAAGCCAGAATATCTCTCCATGGAGAGGATAGACGTCGCCAAGTACTACAAAGGCTACGTGAACGTTATACAGAAGTTTGCTTTGAACAAATAACGCCTTGCGGTGGGGGCTCAGTTATGCTTTGGGCAGCGATTAAGTAATGTGCAATAGGACTAGGGTAGAATTTTGTTTTCCGATGAAGCCAGAATATCTCTCCATGGAGAGGATAGACGTCGCCAAGTACTACAAAGGCTACGTGAACGTTATACAGAAGTTTGCTTTGAACAAATAACGCCTTGCGGTGGGGGCTCAGTTATGCTTTGGGCAGCGATTAAGTAATGTGTTGAACCATGGTTGAACCGTACGGAGTTACTCTTTATAGAAAACAGCACAGTGAATGTACATCGGTACCACAGACCATACAACCAATTGACTAAGCATAGCGTGCCCCTTCACCAGCCAAACGTTAGCACTATCAGTACTAACGCTACGTTTTGTGCCCATAGCCGCCCTCAGTCCGTATTCGACCGTGCTCGGAAATTGATCGAGTTAAAAACGAAAAATAGGCCTCTCTGTAGACTGTAGCATTAAATGGCGTGGAAATACATTGGATACACGTGGGATAACATTACATAAGTAAGTGTAGTTTTGTAATAATAAATGAAAATCATCAATACGCAAAAAAATAAAAAACATAAAAATATTTACCAAAATGAAAAGGAACCCGTTGATGTCTTTCAGTTTTTCTTTGTCTTTCACATGTAGTTCTACATATCTCCGTCTCTTCCACGCATAGCCCAGTGTAGCCCGTGTAACTATCGATAAATTATATTGATAGCCTTAGACTACTTGAATGCCAATAAATTAATTTACTGAGTAAAAACTTATATTTCATTAAATTCCGAACAATTCTGAAGTAGAAGAACAGGTTAGATGTCTATTATTTATTTGATTAAAAGTTGTTGTTGAAAACTTAAGTTCTTTAGTATAGAACTTGGGCACTTGGGCAATTAAAAAAAAAATTATATATCAGATAATTATCTATAATCATACATATGGTTGTCTTTTGCTGTTTGAATAAAATTATTTGTGTTGATTTTCCAATATTAATTTTTATCGATATATTTTTGTCCCGCAGCGGGCAGCCCAAGTGCCGCGGTAACATATACTTTGTACTTATATCTGTGTAAAGTTGACCTTGAGCCAGCCAATAAGAAATCCCATTATTACCTCGTCCCCCACCTGAAAGTGGTGAGATGTGTTTCAAAGCGAAAATGTGGCTATTAGCTCTCAATAGGTTTACTACTCGGTGATCGGTACATTTCCTGTACGGTGTTTTCCTGTCTGTTGAGCGAACAATAGAACTATCCTCAGTCGAATTGGAGCAATTCATTGTTGTGTCTGTTTACAGACCACCCTTGTCTAACTTTGAACTTTTTGAAAAGGTAATGGATGAAGTACTATTTAAACGCTCAAAATCAAATAAAAAGCTTATTGTGTGCGGAGACTTTAATGTAAATATTTTGGAAAGTAGCCCTGTAAGTGGCAAGTTATTGAATCTATTCAAATCCTATAACTTAGCCAATATGTTTATGGAGCCAACTAGAATAACTGCAACTAGTGCCACATGTACCTATAGACAATATTTTTACAAATTTTACACCTGTAAATAAAAACATTATTAGTAAATTAGATTCAGATCATTGTGGACAACTAATTCAGGTTGAGAATTTAAACAAAAATGTTTCAAAGCGTAGAATAACTTTTGTACCAGTAACGTTGGACCGATAAGAACAAGTCTTACAAAGGAACTCCCTTTTTTACCAAATGGGTTGAGTCCTAATGAAATGTATAACATATTCTTTAATACTTTCAGTGAAATATTCAAATCGATATTCACCAGTAGAACGGTCTTAACCGCTGATGCAAATGTTTTTAGCGAATGGGCAACAAATGAATTACACAGAAATAGGCAAAAATTATATGAATTGTATGCAGAGCGACAGTATGATACTAGTGATGAGTTCAAGCAGCATGTTCAACTATTTTCCAAGAAATTTAAAAGAGATTGCATTGTGGCTAAATCAAAGCATATTCAAACTAAGATAAAAAATAGCTCCAACGTAATCAAAACTACTTGGAACATAGTGAATGAAGAAACAGGAAGAGCTACACGGAAAAATTGTGAATTAAAACTTAATGTCGGTAATACATCAGTTACTTCGGACTCCGAAGTTGCTTCTGTTTTTGAAGGCTTCTTTACGGATATTCCTGTTTCTATTACAGAATCGTTGAACTCCTCACCAAATGCCGCTCTTACTTTACTGGAGGATAACGTGCCTGAATGTAATAACGTTTTTAAATTCTGTCACGTTAACTGCTCTGACGTTATTAAAGCATTCAAATTAACTAACAATAAGAAGACAAATGATTTGTGGGGCATTTCCGTTAACGTTGTTAAATCATTGATTGATATCGTTGCACCCGAGTTATCATCAATTTTTAATAATTGTATTGATTGTGGTGAGTTTCCTGACTTAATGAAGCATAGTAAAATAATACCTCTATTCAAATCAGGTAGTACCAGTGACCCCACTAACTTTAGACTTATATCTGTAGGTACTATCCACTTTCAGTAAAATATTTGAAAAAAATAATATGAATTCAATTGCTTAAACATTTTTGTAATAATGACTTATTACATAGTAAACAATTTGGATTTACACGGGGTCGCTCAACAATCGATGCTGGTGTTGAATTAATTCAAAATATATTCGAAGCCTGGGAGGAGTCACGTGATGCACTTGGCGTTTTCTGTGATTTATCCAAGGCTTTTGATTGTGTTGACCACGAAACATTCGTCAGAAAACTGCACCATTATGGAATTAGGGGTGTAGCACTGGATATGATGAATTCCTACTTAAAAAATAGGATACAAAAGGTAGACGTCAATGGAAAGCGGTCTTCTGGATCGATTGTAAAAATGGGGGTTCCACAAGGTTCAATTTTAGGGCCTTTTCTGTCCCTCATTTACATTAACGATCTTCCTTATCTTGCCAAGGATAATCATGGGATAGTATTGTTTGCTGATGATACATCACTTTTGTTTAAAATAAATCGTTACGAAACAACTTTTGACGAAGTAAACAATTCTCTCACTAAAGTGGTACAGTGGTTTGAAGCTAATAACCTACTCCTCAATGGGAAAAAGACAAAGTGTATCAAATTTACATTACCTAATGTCAAACAGGTAAAAACCACTGTACAACTTGATCATGAGGAATTAGATTTAGTGGATACCGCTGTTTTTCTTGGAATAACGTTAGATGCTAAACTCCAATGGGGCAATCACATAAATTTAGCAAGAAAAGAATACAATTATTTTGCTATAATCCGCCAACAGAAAAAAATTCTGTATGGTCAAGCATGCAGTTACAAGAGAAGCACCGTTTACCTTCCCAACCAAGCAAGAAAGCTAAGTTCCCAAGCAAGCAATGCCACCACCACTCACATGCACCACCACACAAGACTTTTATACTATTCTCGACGCACGTTTCGCCCCGACACCGGAGCATCTTCAGGAGATGTCGACCTTACAATGCAAGATTGTCTAGACAATCAGTCTTATCGAACAGGCTTAGTTCTGCTGCATACGCGGTTAAAAATATTCGTCAGTTGACAGATATAGAAACGGCGAGATTAGTTTATTTTGGTTACTTTCACAGCATTATGTCATATTGTATATTATTATGGGGTAATGCTGCTGATATTCATTCTGTTTTTGTGCTGCAGAAGAGGGCTGTTCGAGCCATATATAATATGGGACCAAGAGAGTCACTAAGAAATAAATTTAAAGAAATCAATATAATGACAGTGCACAACCAATATATATTTGAAAATTTTTGTATACGTGCATAAACACATTGATAAATTCAAGAAGAAAAGTGATTGTCATAATGTCAATATTAGAAATAAAAATAAACTTGTAATGCCTACTTCTAGGCTTAGTAAAACTAGCAATTCATTTGTTGGAAACAGTGTCCGCTTCTACAATAAGCTCCCAGAAGACATGTTGAAAATGTCTCTGAATAAGTTCAAAGTTAATGTAAAACGTAAACTCATTAAAAAATCTTATTACCATGTAAAGGATTACTTAAATAACAAGGAAGCTTGGCAATGATTTGATCTATTGGCTCTGATAGTTCCTTAGTTAAGATGATTTGTGAAATGGTGATAATGAAAAAAAACCCCGGCTGAGTTTGTTGTGGGCTCTTCTCAGACCAGAGCGCGTTTGGAACCCTCGTAGCTTTAGTTTTAAGATACCGTTACTGATTATCACCATTATATATTATAAAAAACTCGACGTCAATAAGTGTAGTATACCTACCTAAATTGAATAAACGTTATTTTGACTTTTTGACTTTTCAGAATACCTCGCCTAAAACCCGCAATAACTGTTCTTGGAGGAAAATTCTATTTTTATGGACGATAACGCTCGCGCTCACCGTTCTGGCAGTATGGAAGCGTATATTCAAGAGGTCGGAATTTATCGTTTGGTTTGGCCAGCTCGAAGACCCGACCTCGATCCCATAGAGCACATCTGGGATATTCAAAAATGACGAGCATGATCGGCATAGCCCGGTCCGCAAAACATCAGGGAGCTAAGGAATGTACTTAAGGACGCATTTCCGAAATGGATAGGTATGAAATCGCACTACTACACATGGTTAATTCCCACGCACACACATGCACGGATAAGCTGCGAGGTCATTGATCTAAAATTCTACATCAATGCGTTGAATCAACTTATATCATAACTTCGATATATTATTATTTATTGGTGACGAGTTTAGGCTCGTTTTGTTAGTTATAATGAGATCTTAGCGCAAGACTTGGTAAAATGACCTGAAGGTACACTTCGACATCTACTACTGGAACTCCTAGACGCGTAGAGCTTAGTGTATCGAATTTGGACTCAATTTGTTAGTTATGATGAGATCTTACCACAGAACTTGGTGGAGTGACCTGAAGGTATACTTGGACATCCACTACTGGAACTCCTAGACGCGTAGACCTAGGTGTATCAAATTTGGGCTCGTTTTGTTAGTTATGATGAGATCTTACCACAGAACTTGGTAGAGTGACCTGAAGGTATACTTCGACATCTACTACTGGAACTCCTAGACGCGTAGAGCTAAGTGTATCGAATTTGGACTCAATTTGTTAGTTATGATGAGATCTTACCACGGAACTTGGTGGAGTGACCTGAAGGTATACTTCGACATCCACTACTGGAACTCCTAGACGCGTAGAGCTAGGTGTATCAAATTTGGGTTCGTTTTGTTAGTTATAATGAGATCTTACACAGAATTTGGTGGAGTGACCTGAAGGTATACTTCGACATCCACTACTGTAATTCCTAGACGCTTAGAGCAAGGTGTATCGAATTTGGGCTCGTTTTGTTAGTTATGATGAGATCTTACCACAGAACTTGGTAGAGTGACCTGAAGGTATACTTCAACATCCACTACTGAAACTTCTAGACGCGTGGAGCTCTGTCGAAGTAATGTGTAATGTCGAAGTATACCTTCAGGTCGCTCCACCAAGTTCTGTGTTAAGATCTCATCATAACTAACAAAACGAGCTCAAATTCGATACACCTAGCTCTACGCGTCTAGGAGTTCCAGTAGTGGATGTCGAAGTATACCTTCAGGTCACTCCACCAAGTTCTGTGGTAAGATCTCATCATAACTAACAAAATGAGCCCAAATTCGATTTACCTAGCTCTACGCGTCTAGGAGTTCCAGTAGTGGATGTCGAAGTATACCTTCAGGTCACTCCACTAAGGTTTGAGGTAAGATCTCATCATAACTAACAAATTGAGTCCAAATTCGATACACCTAGCTCTACGCGTCTAGAAGTTCCAGTAGAAGTCGTCGATGTATACTTTCAGGTCACTACCACGCTCGGGGAATAGAGACTCTGCAATAAATTTCTAAATGAATAAAAATTTTATACACCTAGGTCTACGCGTCTAGGAGTTCCAGTAGTGGATGTCCAAGTATACCTTCAGGTCACTCCACCAAGTTCTGTGGTAAGATCTCATCATAACTAACAAATTGAGTCCAAATTCGATACACTAAGCTCTACGCGTCTAGGAGTTCCAGTAGTAGATGTCGAAGTATACCTTCAGGTCACTCTACCAAGTTCTGTGGTAAGATCTCATCATAACTAACAAAACGAACCCAAATTTGATACACCTAGGTCTACGCGTCTAGGAGTTCCAGTAGTGGATGTCGAAGTATACCTTCAGGTCACTCCACCAAGTTCTGTGGTAAGATCTCATCATAACTAACAAATTGAGTCCAAATTCAATACACTTAGCTCTACGCGTCTAGGAGTTCCAGTAGTAGATGTCGAAGTATACCTTCAGGTCACTCTACCAAGTTCTGTGGTAAGATCTCATCATAACTAACAAAACGAGCCCAAATTTGATACACCTTGCTCTAAGCGTCTAGGAATTACAGTAGTGGATGTCGAAGTATACCTTCAGGTCGCTCCACCAAGTTTTGTGGTACGATCTCATCATTACTAACAAAACGAGCCTAAATTCGATTTACCTAGCTCTACGCATCTAGGAGTTCCAGTAGTGGATGTCGAAGTATACCTTCAGGTCACTCCACCAAGTTTTGTGGTAAGATCTCATCATAACTAACAAAACCAGCCCAAATTCGATACACCTAGCTCTACGCGTCTAGGAGTTCCAGTATTGAATGTCGAAGTATACTTTCAGGTCGCTCCACCAAGTTTTGTGGTAAGATCTCATCATAACTAACAAAACCAGCCCAAATTCGATACACCTAGCTCTACGCGTCTAGGAGTTCCAGTAGTGAATGTCGAAGTATACCTTCAGGTCACTCCACCAAGTTCTGTGGTAAGATCTCATCATAACTAACAAAACGAGCCCAAATTTGATTTACCTAGCTCTACGCGTCTAGAAGTTCCAGTAGTGGATGTCGAAGTATACCTTCAGGTCACTCCACCAAGTTCTGTGGTAAGATCTCATCATAACTAGCAAAACGAGCCCAAATTCGATTTACCTAGCTCTACGCATCTAGGAGTTCCAGTAGTGGATGTCGAAGTATACCTTCAGGTCACTCCACCAAGTTTTGTGGTAAGATCTCATCATATTTAACAAAACGAGCCCAATTTCGATTTACCTAGCTCTACGCGTCTAGGAGTTCCAGTAGTGGATGTCGAAGTATACCTTCAGGTCACTCCACCAAGTTTTGTGGTAAGATCTCATCATAACTAACAAAACGAGCTCAAATTCGATACACCTAGCTCTACGCGTCTAGGAGTTCCAGTAGTAGATGTCGAAGTATACCTTCAGGTCACTCCACCAAGTTCTGTGGTAAGATCTCATCATAACTAACAAAACGAGCCCAAATTCGATTTACCTAGCTCTACGCATCTAGGAGTTCCAGTAGTGGATGTCGAAGTATACCTTCAGGTCACTCCACCAAGTTTTGTGGTAAGATCTCATCATAACTAACAAAACCAGCCCAAATTCGATACACCTAGCTCTACGCGTCTAGGAGTTCCAGTAGTGAATGTCGAAGTATACCTTCAGGTCGCTCCACCAAGTTTTGTGGTAAGATCTCATCATAACTAACAAAACGAGCCCAATTTCGATTTACCTAGCTTTACGCGTCTAGGAGTTCCAGTAGTGGATGTCGAAATATACCTTCAGGTCACTCCACCAAGTTTTGTGGTAAGATCTCATCATAACTAACAAAACCAGTCCAAATTCGATAGACCTAGCTCTACGCGTCTAGGAGTTCCAGTAGTGAATGTCGAAGTATACCTTCAGGTCGCTCCACCAAGTTTTGTGGTAAGATCTCATCATAACTAACAAAACGAGCCCAAATTCGATTAACCTAGCTCTACGCATCTAGGAGTTCCAGTAGTGAATGTCGAAGTATACCTTCAGGTCGCTCCACCAAGTTTTGTGGTAAGATCTCATCATAACTAACAAAACGAGCCCAAATTCGATTTACCTAGCTCTACGCGTCTAGGAGTTCCAGTAGTGGATGTCGAAGTATACCTTCAGGTCACTCCACCAAGTTTTGTGGTAAGATCTCATCATAACTAACAAAACGAGCTCAAATTCGATACACCTAGCTCTACGCGTCTAGGAGTTCCAGTAGTGGATGTCGAAGTATACCTTCAGGTCACTCCACTAAGGTTTGAGGTAAGATCTCATCATAACTAACAAATTGAGTCCAAATTCGATACACCTAGCTCTACGCGTCTAGAAGTTCCAGTAGAAGTCGTCGAAGTATACTTTCAGGTCACTACCACGCTCGGGGAATAGAGACTCTGCAATAAATTTCTAAATGCTAGCAAATAATAAAATTGTATTGTGTTGGTAGTAGGTACCATATCTTACCTTTTCAAAATATCAGCACAGGTGATAACTATAAATATAACTTTGGTTCGCTGAACTAGGTACTCTAGGTAGGTATTTCGTGTATGTCCAGCGATCTTTTCGACACCAGCGACTGCTCGCAACCGACGCAGGGTCCACTCCCGACGGCGGTCAAACGCAGACTAATTGATAATTTGAAATCAAACCAGAGACCCAGTAAAATCAAAATAACCCTTATGTTCACTCTGTTAAGATTTACAAAATATGTGAAAAAAATACAAGCAATTTTTATTTTATTTCGTATACTATTTGTCCTATTTATAATATTTTTATTACCAAAATTTGTAGGTGAACATATCTACTAATAGATGGTATTTTTTAATGACAAAAAAACGGCATATTTACAGTAAAAAATGTACCTAAAGTCACCCCTAAATCGTCAATTTTGAGTGAAGAGGTGAGGGAAAATCATTTATATAGTATTAAAAATAAAGATTTTTTACAATGTTATTACCAACAATTGGAGATATAGGATCAATCTTTGTATTTTTTTTTAGTTCTATCCTATTTTGCTTGACTTAGTCACAAAATGTACTGAAAACTCCAATATTTTAAGGGATTTGCAAATGCGTTCTTAATAGCTGCAAAATGGGAACGTATTCCACGAGAAACAATTACAAACATCATCGATAGCCTGCCGAAACGAATACAAGCTGTCAGGTTAGCAAGAGGGGACCCCACTCGATACTAAACTTTTACTTTTTGCTTTTACGTTAGTAAAAAAAAACAAAAATCTTTAGTCTGTTTTTCATTCAATGAGCACCAACACCACTAGCTATTTGGGCTCCAAGATTACTTTTCATAAATTCAATCGAAACATAACGACGAAATCGTTATCGATATCGATATTTATAGACTAGGATCCCCGCAGCTTAATTCGCGTGAAATAATCCGGGATAAATATCACTCTCCACGACCTCAACTAGGTATACTTAGCCATGCAAAAAATCATGTCTTTCGTTGTTCTATTGAGGCGTGATTGAAGGACAAACCAATTAAACAAACACACTTTCGCATTTACAATATTAGTATGATTGATTGTACCCTACAAACATACACAACACAACAATAGGAACCGTAGTACCGATATGATGTATTTTATCGAAATTGCACTTGCAGCGCACTATTGCCCATCCCTATTATGTCTATGTCTATCTTGCCTACGCTGCGCATCAATGAATAATTCCTGCGCACTGGGAAAGCAGTGCAATATTATCACTCTATAGCTGCTTTATTTAACTCATTATACCTCTATGGCCTCCATGTATTGGGCTTTGACTATGTACCTAATTTATATGTCACTGTAAAATTGTAAAAACCAAAAACCGTTAGGTATAATCTAACTAAGTAACGAGATTGTAAACTATCGAAGGATTACAATTTAACGCATTATTTTTCGGCAGATTGTAATCTGTTAGGTATATTAACCCGATAGAATAGATAGATAGGTCCTATCGGCTTACCTGATTATTTATGTCGAACCCTAACCTAACCTAAAAGAAAGAGACAAGAAAACGTAAATACAATTAATATTTTAGAAATTGACACTCAGCACATTTAACGGTTCACAATGTTTGGACAGTTTACAATATATGTCACCGTAAAATTGTAACAGTTAGATTGTAATCTAACGCTTTTTATCTAGATAGATTGTAAACGGTCGACAGATTGTGGACCGTAACATACTGCTTACAATTTTATTTTTCGGTAAATTGTAATCTATTAGGAACCTATATTAACCCGATAGAACCTAAGTGCCCTACCTGAATATTTGTGTCAAACCCTAACCTAACCTATAGTTCGCGCGTGAGTTGAATGCAGAGTAAATGTATGGTGAAACAAACATTTACTCTGCATTCGACTCGCACGCGAACTGTACATGAAAGATACCTATAAGAAAACTTTACAATAAATATTTCAAACATTACTCAGAACATTGAACGGTTCACAATCTGTTCACAGTTTAAAATCTCGCGAGTTAGAAACCGTTAGATTATAATCTAACGATTTTTATATGGTGACATAATATTATACTTATAGTGCGGCGAGCGCGCAGTGCGAGCGCGTCGTTGTCTATGGTTTATATTTTATCTGCGATGATCTGCAGGGCGACCGCATATCTTTTGCACATTGATGCATCGCAATCACCTCTGATTGTTAACACTCTTCCACTATTGGACGAAATCCATTGACGCAGCAAGAATACCATAAATTCAGCCAATCGAAGGTGATTGCGATGTATCAATGATTGAAGCAAAAGATGCGCGGTCGCCCTGCGGCTGTGTCTTGTCGTCATTACTCTATGTCAATACTACTTACTCTATGACTATCATTAATAGGCCTATTACACTACACTACATCAAGGGCCCGAGATACGGGAGGGCGTGGTCGAGAATTAGGACGTTGCTATTACACTGCACTATCTTTATTATCGGGCCCTAGCTTAGTTTGAACGAAACGTCGAGAGAGTTGAACGTACATCTTAATATATTTAATATCGTTCACTGATTATGGACTCCCATGCTATCGAAGCGAAAAAAGTAGTATCCATACTAATATTATATTCATAGGCCCGATTGTTTATGTAAATCGTAATCATTTGACAGCTTTAAACGTATTGCTCGAACTGTTTAAGGAGTTCATACAAGTTTTTTGACGTGCAGCCATCTATGAACTCCTTAAACAGGTCGCATTATCCGTTTGACAAACGATTACGATGACGGTTTCCTTACGCAACCCATGAGCATATTTTTTTAAAATTTATTTTGCATTCCAATATTCATATAGGAATTTACTTAATTTCAATAGAATAGTTCTTATTACAATATTGGAACCCCGGTGACGCACAACAAAAATCAGTGGTAGTAGAGAGACGGCTGCCTTATTTTTCTTAAAAAAAATCATTTAATTTGTAGTACACTTTATTAAATACATTTTTTTTAAAGAATTGACAGACGCTGTATTACTCTCCAAAGATTTGATGTTGTCTGAGATTTTTTTACAAATTTGTACACACCGATGGTCCGGACTGGTACTGTGGATACTTAAGTTGGAACTGGTAATCATCATATTATTTTTCTGCGTGGGTCTTAGTTGGTAACATATAAACTAAACGATTCCCGCGACTTCGTCCGCGTGGATTGCGTTTATAATATTAGTATGGATGCGAAAGTGTGTCTGTCTATCTGCTACGATTTCAAAGCCCATCTATTCAAACAATTTTGATGAAATTTGGTACAGCGGTTACGTCCCGGAGAAGCACTTAGGCTACTTTTTATCCCGGAAAATTATGGAGTTCCCCCAAGAATCAAAAAATTGTTATCATCATCTAGTCTACACTGTACTTATATATATACAAGGTGTAAGGTAATTAGTATAACATACCCGCGGCTACCCATGTTAGATGGTGTATAGATATATTGGAAAAATGTCATAAGACGTGTAGCTCATATCCTGGGGGAGTTATGTGGACTTTAAAATTTTAGCATAAATGTTGAGGTGGCATCCCTTAAAACAGCTGATTCAATATCAATGAACTGCGAACAATACGACGTATGTTAAGCCTCGTTGCCAGTGCGAGCGTTGCGATAAAATCCAGTCGCGATACTAAAGTAATCATTATTCGGCATGCAATTAAATTCTCAAAGCATAAGCCCGGCTAGAACTTACGTACTATTGTAAAAAAATGCCCGACTAGTATCGGACTTCGTAAGTCGAAGTCAGTCACTTATCCTTACTTTATGAGCCGCCTTTCCCTGTGATTAATTTCTCGACTTACTTCGTTTAAGTTTTGATCAATAATTAATTATTCTGTGTAGTTTGTTCTTTCAATGATTTGCAAATTGTAATGAATTGCCAACGATACGATAATAATTATTATTATCGCTTGTAGTACAGTTCTGACTTTAGGTGTAGAAGGTACAAAGGACTCCACAGGGTTGCCAAATTTTTTTTCCATAATTAACTAAATAATTTTGTATGAAAGTTTTTGATAATTAATTTTGACTTTTTAACTCTACCATAGTGTTTATAACGTCAAAAAGGCATGGGTAGCCGCCGGTATGTTATACCATTTACCTTACACCTTGTATATATATAATAAAATTATAAATGCGAAAGTTTGGATGGATGTTTGTTCCTCGATCACGCCGGAACGGCTGAATGGACCTGGATGAAATTTGGCACAGAGATAGATTGTAGTAGCACTCGATATTTTAGCAAAAAGCACGCGAGAGCGACAACTGAGCTCCCTAACTGACCTAATTTTTATTACACAGCCCGATTGGCAGAGCGCTCAGGAAGATAGGCTGGAAAAAGTGTAGTGTAATAGGCCTTTTTAAGCTTTGCCCTACTTTAAATAGTACCTATATCTCTATGGCTTTGCCATTAGCTCTTTGCCAGAGACAGTGTTGCCAACGTAGGCGATTTTTCGCCATTATAGGCTATTCGGAATGGAAATAGGCGACAAAAAAATCTAAAAGGCGACTGGTCGCCTTTTTGAAATAAAAATCATATCCACGCAAAATACTAAGTGAGGGAATATCAAGATAAAATGACCACCACACCCTTCGTTAGTTTCGGGGAATACCCCGTATTTGTCGTAGTTATAACGTCACCAAAATTAAGATGCAACCATGATGAAAGTATTCGCTTCGCTGTTCATATCCATTGTAATTATAATATATATTCAATACCTAATTCTATTTTACCTGGTATTGGTCTGAAAAGAAGAAGGATTTATTCGCTATGATCAGGTAATTAGGTAAGCCAACTGTATTTTTCACATTTGCGATTGCCAATGAAGTTTTCACTTCTGCCGTGTGGTCCCGTCTTATCCAAACACTCTAGTTTTTTTTATTTTAGTTTTTCCATTTAGGCCACTTTTTTAAGCTACTTCAGCTCAAATTCGGCTTATATAGGCTACTCAAGCTCTGAAAAATTGCGACACCTGGTCCTGAGTTGTTGGCAACACTGGCCAGAGACAAGTGACTCTTTTGGTTAACTAACAACTTGTCTCTGGTTATCGGTTGTCGGATTCTTATTTCTTTTGGTGATTGGTGCTAAAAAACAGAGTAAAAAATTTATTTGCTGAAAAATAAAACGGAATTAACTATTGGGGGGTTTCTATATTTCCTGGCTAAGTAAATAATTATACCCAAAAGGAATATTGGGTTATTAAAATGTCTGCAGATAATATAGAAAAGTTGTACCAAAATTATGGTATTCTGGCCGATGCCAAGGATGAAATATCTAAGGTAACCTATAAAAATTGATTTTGAAACAAATTCTAATAATAAATAGATTCCTTGCTTAGAGGGACGTTTCTTATTTTGTTATGTTTTAGCATGAAAAAGAATATTTGGAGATATTAGCTGCGGTAAAGGGATCAGATAAAGAGAAGCGTTTAGCCTCCCAGTTTATTGCGAAATTTTTTAGCAGTTTCCCGAATTTAGCAGACCAGGCTATTGAAGCTCAATTCGACCTCTGTGAAGATGATGATGTGGCAGTAAGTATCTTTCTTATTTCAGATTTTTTCTTGTGTTAACTGCCGATGGAATATATACCTATTGTTAGAATATTGGTTCATTGGTTGGTTTGGTTGGAGTAGAAAAGATGTATTTGATCACAATGCAAGTTGCATTGGGTAAATTTTATCCACCTTACTTGCCATAACAAGGTTAACTGATGCCCAAAGTGACTTCTTAACAGTTTTTGTATGGGATAACTCACAGGATTCAAATGAACTTTTCTCCAATGCTTGCTTTTTGTCGTAAGGCAGTTAACTTCTAAAGAATAATTAGTGTACCTATTTATTTAAGGAATAAGATAAGAAGAGAGCAATATAATAAGGTAATCCTGAATGTTATTTAATGAATAAATGTATGAAAATTGCAACTATTAAAGAAATTAGTAATTCATCATTAGTACTAATCATTAGTAAATCATCAAAATTGGTACAAAATGGTGACTCAACTCTCTTACCTTAAATACTGCAAACAATTTAAACTGTTGTTTAACCTAAATATCACATACAATGCACTGTGTGATATAAGTTTTTGTAGTTAGACTTACGGCTGGATTCTGAATTAAGAATTTCAAGTTGAGTCTGTCTCAAAAACTACTTAAGGACTAATTAAGCAAATTTTGTTTGCACAGAGACACATTTTTGTATTTCATCATAATAATAATGGATTTTGGATACAAGACATCACCAAATTGATTGAACCAATTCGAACAGTCTATACTACACAACACAACTTCTAAATTACAAAATTTATGTATTTGATTGCCTAGCAGTGGCTCTTTTGCTTTAGTGTTCAATAATTATATTTTCATTTCATTAATTTATGTGTAATGATTTTAGACACGCAAGCAAGCTATCAAAGAATTGCCAACAATGTGTAAAAACAATAAAGAGCATACAACGAGGATCGCTGATATTCTTGCACAACTGCTGCAGTCAGAGGATGCTAGCAGTGGCTCTTTTGCTTTAGTGTTCAATAATTATATTTTCATTTCATTAATTTATGTGTAATGATTTTAGATACGCAAGCAAGCTATCAAAGAATTGCCAACAATGTGTAAAAACAATAAAGAGCATACAACGAGGATCGCTGATATTCTTGCACAACTGCTGCAGTCAGAGGATGCTACAGAAATAAATGTTGTCACCAATTCCCTTGTGACAATATTGAAGACTGATCCAAAAGGGACATTGTCTGGTTTGTTCTCACAAATCCAACAAAGCACTGACAGTGAAGTGCCCAATGAAGTAGTACGGGAAAGATGCATCAAGTTTTTAGCCTCCAAAGTTAAGCAGTTAGGTAGGGAAGTAATTGACAAAGATTGTGAAGACATTATTATTGCTGAGGGAAAAAAGATTCTACAGGTTAGTACATTTGTTTGTATGTCTTAATTATGGTAAGTGTTAAATGTCCACTTGCAGTAAAACTCCAGATGAACTCTGCTGTCCTTATCATGTCTATTTCTACATCTGAGTAGCACAAATAGAAGTAGACTTCCTGTGAGTGATTACAACTTCATTAACAAGTAATTAAAAAGTGCTTACAACTTGTAGACTTCAAGAAATTAAGTACTAAGGTTGTTTCGACTACAATTTTTCATTTACCATTATGATTAATATGAGCCATAACTGCTTGGTATAGTACAGAATTTTCACAGGACTCAGTTGCTGACGAGTTGGAACACATAATGGATTTGTTGACTTGGTCAAAACTTGGTAAGACCCCAGCGGGAAAGAAGGAATTGACTCAGCTGATAGCAGCACTGGCTTTCACTTCTGAAGACTGGCACCCAGAAGATCCTGAATATGTGGGCAGACTTATCCAATGCACTCAACATGCTCTGCCATTTTTCTCTGTAAGTAATTTTTTCATAAGACAAAGCAAAAAAACCAATACCTATACTAATATTCAAACATAAACAGTTATTTAGAAAGTGTTGCTGAAACTTAAGTAACTTAACCTTGATGGCCTTTTTGCCACAAATATTTGTTTAGAAACTATAAAGCTTAATGATTATAAGCATAATAATAATTAATTAAAACAGTAATTATTATAATATAATATGATAGGTGGTTACTACTGATACATCTATGCTTTAAGATTATAAACGTGAAGTTTTGGATGTGTGTATGGATGTTTGTTATTCAATCACACCAGAATGGCTCAACTGATCTGGATGAAATTTGGCACAGAGATAGATTATAGTCTGGAATAACACATAGGCTAATTTTTATCCTGGAAAATTAAAAAGTTCCCACGGGAACCAAAAAACCTCAATCCACGCGGACGAAGTCATGGGCATCAGCTAGTAAATGATAAGATAGACAGCAGAACGCGCACAGAGACATTCATTAAAAACAGATATCCAAAATGTATATCCAAGTTTGGAAAACAAAGACTGATGTTATAATAGTGACAGGCATATTGCATGTGCTTACTTTCTCTTTCTAGAATTTCAGTATATCTTATAACATTTATTTTAAGTGCTGTTATTTATTATATAATTTTTTTTATAGGCACAGGTTGAGTCCACCCAGTTTGTAAACATATTCTGTGATCATGTCCTCCAGAGATGGGATGATGTTGTTGCCACCTTGGGTGAAAATGACTTAAAACTAGAATTACTAAAGACGTTTGCTGAAATCACAGAACACTGTGGAGAAATTGAAAATGCAGAGGAGAAAATTAAAATCACATATGATGTGTTAATGGTAAATTAAAAATTATTAGATTAAGTACATCAAAAAATATTTCTAATAATATCCATACTAATATTATAAATGTAAAAAGAGTGTTTATGGTTTGTCCATCAATCACACCGCAACAGAACAATGGATCGATGTGATTTTTGTATGGCAACTGAACAATGGATCAATGTGATTTTTTGTATAGGTAATGGGTATAGATGAGAACCTGGAGTATGACAACTTTTTATCCTTGATAATAAGAGTTTCCCTAGGAACTGGTATCATCTAGCAACATAAAAATGCTCAAAAATGATCTAAGAGTGAGTATAGACTAGATGCATTTTCTCGAGCATTTCCATGTAATGTGACGTTTTTATGAATGCCCGAAGCTGTGTGCAGCTGTGGGGTAGGATGAATATTTTAAAAATGGACGCCGGATTTTGATTAAAAAGTCGCCTCACATACTAAATGCTGCAGGCAATGACCCACATTTGAAAACGATGTTTCAGTTTTCATAAGAAAGACGGTTAGACAACCTAAATTATTATGTGCCATGGCCATACCTGAATCACACCAAACTTTTAAATAATCCAATTTGACCATGACCATTTACATATAATAACACATACTACCCGTACAATTAAAGAATGGGATTAGAAATGGCGGCTCATTTTGCCGGTACGGTCAGCATACACGGGATCTATAGTAACAATCCGCTTGTAACGTTATTTAAATATAACGTTATAGCGATATACCTAGATATATCGCTATAACGTTATATTAAAACATTATCATCTCATTAAAATATCTATGGGGAAATAGGTACATGAATATTTAAATTTATTAAATTAAGAGACCATATAATAAAAAGTGTATAATTAGGTAGATTGAAATAACAATTAGGTTCTGTTACTTGGACCTTCACCGGGATCGTCTGACAACTCTTCGATTTCGGACATAGCACCATCAACTTCATTATAATAATCAGAATCACAGCTATCACTTTCGTTATCGCTGTTCAGTCCAACATTAATAATGAAATCTTCAATATCCTCTTCGTTTGTGACTTCTCTTGTCCAGTATTCATTTTCTAGTCTTTTTATATGATTGACTTCTTTCTGCCAATCCTCAGCCGTAATCGAGGCTATGGCTGCACGCGTCAAATCTTCTATTTTTTTTTCTAGCTGATCCACATTCTTTTCTGCCACGCGTTGTTTCAAGAGATTCCACACATACTCTATTGGATTTAGATCACAGTTGTATGGTGGTAATCTCAATGTTTCGTGGCCGTGATCAGCTAGCAATTTGTCTATGGCGTAATCTTTCTCTGGCTTGTGTTTTTTTAACAATTGTAAAAGCTCAGGTTTCGTCCATATGTCGTCAAAGTGTATTCCCCTTTCGCGTAGCCAATTTTGTATCTCAGCCTTTCGATTAACTGCTGATGGAGGTTTATTAATTTGCATACTGTGATACGGCGCATTGTCCATCACCACGATGCTGTTATGAGGGATGTTGGGGATTAATTTTTCTTTTATATATTTTGTGAAATTTTGCCCATTCATTTCATCATGGTAATCACCTTTTTTAGATTTGGCCTTAAAAATCAGGTCAGCACCATTCACAAATCCTTTTTCTGAACCTGCATGCACAATTACCCATCTCTGTCCTGGACTGTCATTTTTGCGGACTCCTTTATCCGTCTCCGATTGCCAACATTTAGACACCGTGTAGTGTGCATGTATCCACGTCTCATCTAAAAAAATTACTGGCTTTTTGCTGGCACCTAAAGCATCATTGTGGCGGATTCGCCGAAGATACTTTGCTCTCCAAGCTTTAATGTTGCTTCGTTCCAGCAAAACCAACCTATTTTTTCGGCATTTTCTAAATCGGAAACCTAGCTTATTTTTTAAAATTGAGCTCAGTGTCATTTTTGATCCTAAAAAGTTGAGGTCTTTTTTTGCCACGGCCAATATTTTATTTAAAGTTGGAACTTCCTTTCGCTCATCATAAATAGAGGAGATTATACCCCGTAAACCAACCAGTGAAAAACTATCTACGGGAACTCTAGTATTATGACGTCCTCTTTGCCCTTTTGTTGGCGTTTTTATTTGAGCTTGATTTTGGTGTGCAAGATCACCTGCAATAAATAAATAATGTAAAACGAATTCAAAATGTATATTTAAAAAAAAAACAAATACTTAGCTACTTAATATAGCTAAACTAAGTACATACCTTCTTTCTTAATTCGAGTGATGGTATTCTTTGACAATCCTGTTGCCATTCCCGCTCTTGCATTACTATATTGAAATGGGTGGTAACGTCCCATATTTTTCTCTTCCTCAAAATATTTAATTACATTATACACGATTTTACGTGCATCACTATGTAATACTTTCCCACGTTTATGCTCCATAGTCAACAAACGGTGTGACAATGAAAAAAACACCAAGAAAACGAAATAACTAACAACACTTAACAATATGATAACAATATCAACTTTTTGACAACAATAACAATTCTTTAACAACCAAAATCGACAAATAACATCAACAATTACGAAGAAACTTAGAACACGTCCAGTTTCGCTCACAGCTATGCGAAACTGGACTGTTACGAATACAAAAGACGGTCATCATATCGGTTTTTAATTTGTTGTCCGTACCGGCGAGTGTGAGTATAGATAGCGACAGTGTGCGAGTGAGATGCGAACAGTAGCGCCGCCATTTTCAATCCCATTCTTTGTGTACGGGTAGTACCTATTATATCAGTATCAAGTCAAGAGTGAATAGGCATCAACTAGGCAAGCGCCCTCCTCCTTAGGCTGCATCACCACTTGCAAGCAAGTCTGATTGCAGCCAAGCGCTAGCCTTTATATTTAAAAAAAAAGCAACACAAAATATTTTGCAGTTGTAGGGCACAAAGTTTTGCTGCAGTAGATTTCATATTTATCATTTGTTACAGAACTACTTACCAGAAGCCCCTGTGGAAAATGAAGAGAATGCCACCAAGACTGAAAACGGTGAAAACAAATCTGAGGATACAAAGGCAGCAGCACCGTCTTTACAATTTTCGCATGTTGAATGTGCTCTATTTGCACTTCATTCATTGTGCAGGAAAGCTCCAGAAGCCCTTGGGGCTGATGCTGCAAGACTTAAAGCTTTGCGTCTCAGGCTGCAATACACAGCTAGGCTGACTCAAGGATATATTAAAAAGCTCAAGGAAGTTACACAGGTATGAAATATGAATATTGGTGTCTCATGTCAGAAAAAAGGTACTCTTGGCTGAAACTTTACAGATAACTAGATGATGCCCGTGGCTTTGTCCGTGTTTTCCAGGATAAAAAGAAGCCTGAAGTTTCATCAAAATCAGTTTAGGTGGGCCGTGAAAGCGTAACAGACAGACACACTTTCGCATTTATAATATTAGTATAGTAGGGATTTATTGACCTTATTGGTGGAAAGAAGTGAGGAGCAACAGCAGAGTAGTCTGCCTATTGAGTGCTGTGGTCTTATGCTGAGATCTATAGAGCGTACTTTGACTTGGCTCAGACTTTACTTAGAGTTAAAACGAGATGGACTTATGTGAGTAACATAAATCTGTCTTGTTTTAACCATGTCTTAAGTCTAAGCAAAGTCAAAGTTCGCTCTATAGATCTCACACTTAGAAGCAGGTTTCAGATTCGATTCTCAGCAAGGACAATTTAGTAATTTATAATTTCTTTGGCTCTGTCTGGTGTGATGTAAGTCTACAGCCAGTAACAGCCATATTATACTAAGTAACAAAGTCTTGAACCTTTTTGGTGCCAGTTATATTATTTTCTAATTAATTCAAAATATTATATTTAACTCTTTGGTAACTGAAAACTTGTGCAACAAAAAAGATACCACTGCAATAACTAATAATTTTTTCTATTACTTTCAGAGTAAAAAAGGTGAAGATGCCAACACAGAAGAAAACAAATTGAAAATAGTCGCTTTGAAAACCACCTCCAACATAAATACTCTAATAAGAGATATTTTTCGCACTCCCCCTAGTTTCAAAAGTAAAGTCCAACTTTCTTTCCAATCTAAGAAGGCTGAAAAAGAGGTAATTCATATTAAATACTTTATCTTTACTTGATTTCTGTCAATCAAATATGTACTTAATTCAGATTTTAGTAAAATATATATGTATAATTTGTATTGTTCATATTGTTAATCGTATTTGTTTTTTTTAGGCACTACAGTCAAATGAACCTGAAAACAAAGACAAAGAATCATCAGGGTCCAAAAGACACAGACCAATTACTTTTGACAACCAAGATGAGAAAGAATCACCGGAAAAACGTGCCCGAAGTGGTGATAGAAACCTTAAGATGTATACTCCACCTTCAGGCAAATACAGCTCCCGATTAAATAACTCTGGAAGATTCTCTGGTTCTAACTATGGCAGGGGTAGGGGTGGTTATGGAAGACGAGATTTTCGAAACAATGGTGCGCCTTTTAGAAGGCGTAGCAACTTCTAAAAACAATTCAAAGTGTTTTTTTCATTTGGGCCATGACAATCCTCTATTTATAATAGAGAAAACATAGTGGCTGTCAATTATTAAGTTGAAATGATTATCAGCTTGGATTCCACATTAAGGTTATCAGCAAAAAAAATAATTAAAAAAATAGAAAGCACTGAGTAAGATTGTCTCTCGACTTGAATTGGGTATTTTGTTACTTCTTTTTCAGTTTACCTTCGTTGCTCTTTCTTGGTTGAATAGGATGTCCTTGTAGGTGATTTAAGCAGAAGACAAAACTTCGTGGAGAATTAGTTTTTTTTGCAGGTTTTCTATTTGAATGCCCTATAGCTGCTGAATGGACAGAGGTCTGTTTAATAATGCATACTATTATAATATGTCGATAATTTTCGCCTTTCACAGTGTAGATGTAAGTATTTGATTATTCAATGTTGTAGTTTGTAAATTGCGTCCAGCAGTTTCTAGAAGGAAAGAAATATTACTCCAAACTCTAGTAAGTATTTTAATTTTAAGTTATTGTTCTATTTTATTTAGGTCCATCACCAATTAAAGGAATGCACAGGCTGAGAAGTGGGACATATTACAGGCTCCTGTTTTAAATGTGAGTAATTAGTAGTGTAGTAGTTTTAAAATACTATTTCTTTCAATACAGGTATTATCATATATACTTTAGCAGACAATCACCGGAGTTGGGCCTTACTGGACAAAAAGCTGTAATTCAACATTGTTTCAGATTTCTTTATTGACATCTTTTAATCCAAAGAACCATCTCAACATTTTTACTACATCTAAATAAAAAAATATTAAATAAAAACTGTGTTTTTGTAAACTTAACCTTTACTTCCTTTAACCCCACTGCAATTGAGGGCAAGGAATGCCAGCAGCTCAGAGGCAGGCGTTTCCTCAAAGACCTATTCTACACTGTAGTGTAGGACCACGAGGAAATTTAAAGTTATTTATTAGGAATAAGCCATGCATTGATAAAGCTAGCGTACCGAGAAAATTCGCAGAACAAAGAGACCGACATAACTGGCCACACTGAGTAAAGTGCTTGGTACCTAATAACATACTTAATAATATAGCAGTGGGTGGACCTTAGTTCTTTATTCCAGCAGTGGATGCAACACAGGCGGATGGATGGATAGATTTAATGATGGTTTCACACTGGCGGGGTGAGACGAGTGTAATTGGTATGGCATTATTAGATTCCAATTCCCGTCACGCCCCATCTTTGTCTGTTGAAAAGTATGGATGTGCGAGGCCAGGACTGAAATATTTATTGATAGCACAACATTGAACCATATTGCTGCATGAATTTGCAAAACTGATACAAATATATCTCGCATCGGAGTCGAGCGCGGTTTCTCTGCTGCCCCCACAGAGTTAAAATATTTGCCCCTTTGAATTATCTCAGCCTCATTCAGTTCACCTCGCCTCACCGGTATGAAAGGTCCTGATTTCTGCGAGGTTTCAATTCCCGCTCAACACATCTACGTCTCGCCTCGCCTCGCCGGTCTGAAACCACCTTTAAGCTCAAGCAAAGATACAGTTCAACGCCAATTTTAATAGACGTGAGCTGGTGTGACTTGAGTGTGCTAGCATGCGCAGCTCTCACAATTTACACAAACTGTCGAAACCTGCTACTGCCACAACATAAGTATACCTTCTAGAAAAACATTAAACCCTAAGCTATCTAAGCTCAGTGAGAGATGTGCTCTGATCAACAGAACTACTGGGAATAAACACTATTGCGTTCATCTGGTGGCGGTGGTGGTGATATTTTAATCTTGTACCATAATTATCCAGCAACTGCCTTCTTTATCAGCCTATTATGGCACCACCTCCATGGGCGAGGGAACGAGTCTGAACTCCTATCTTCGAATAATCTCCACGACACAACGATAATTCCGCCAGCGTATCGTCGCGACTCGCAACGAAATGTCACGAGAACGAAACTTATCACGGCAGCTATTGGAATCAGCAGAGATCAGTTTGTTGCAGGCTTTAGAAATCGCGCGCGGGTGTTTCCGTAGCGTACCTCAACGGACTCGCAGCGAGTTCGGCGTGTAACGTGGCGGTATCACCACGATACGCGACGAGTCATTATGCTCGTATCACCGCGATAGTATCACCCCTTGGAGATAGGTTCTTATGAGTTGTATCGAATTTGGTGGCAACGCGAGACTATCGCCGCGATTCTCTTGTCCGTGGAGGTGGCGCCTAAGAACCCAGATTGTAACAAAAAGGTAGTTCAAAGATCATATTTTAATGGAAAAAGGAAGAGTGAAAACTGATAAAATATAACTATCTCATATTGTCTACAATATTACACATGATTCTATCAAGTTCATAGCAAGGGTCTTGGTTAGTATTATCACTTGGGTTGCAATCCATATGCTCAAGTATTTCTACAGGGACTTTAAAGTTAGACTCAATATCATTTTGATCTGGCAAGCTTTGTAATGCATTTTGTAAAATATCTTGAACCTTATCCAAGTGCTTTTGGAATCTGCAACAAAATATAATACACAATTTACATAAATTAATACAAATCCATACTAATATTTTAATTAATGTGAAAGTGCATCTGTCTGAAAATTTTATATAGCCAACAAACAGCACATCAGAACAGATTCTGTTCTACTGCGTTTGACAAAGTTTGATACAGAATACAGATATAGATTAATTTATTAGATAATGCCCATGACTTCCTCTGTGTGGAATAAGTTTTCTAATTCCTGGGGGAAATCCTTAATTAGCCGGGATAACAATAGAGTTCTTTTCTGGGCTTAACCTATCTGTAAATTACATCAAAACGGGGTAAAAAGATGGACTGTTATAGCATAGCATACAGACAGATACACTTCTGAATTTTTAATAGTAGTATGGATATCCCAGGGAGGAACAGGCCACATTTTATCCCAGTAAATTTATGAGTTCCCATAGGATTTTTAAAAAACCTAAATTCACAGACGTCATCTAGTACTTTAATATAACTCACATAAAAGCATTAAGTTATTTACCTCATAGCAGTTTCCACTCTTTGCCGCTTCTGCAGCTCCATCATCACTCTTAATGTTTCTCTAGCTTGATGTGGTCTGAACTCATTTAGCAGATGATGTATGTGTATAAATAATAAACTCAGGTCTTCAACTTTTTCAGCTCTTTTAGGTGAATCTGGGCAATGTACTAATAAATCTAACAGATCTAAGAAATTTACTAGTAATGAGTGATTCAGTTTCTTCAATTCTCTTCTCCTTTCAAAGTGCATTGGGTATAGACGCCGGAAGCCCTGGTAAAGATTATTTGATTAAAATTGAGCATTTTACTACATAAGACATTTATAAGTTTATGGAGTTAAATTTTTAACATACCTGACTCTCCAAGGATCGAATGATTGTATCATCAGCGTTGAATGTATGGCCAAACATTTGGTAGGTGTCATGAATAGGCCGTGGTGGCAGCGGAGCCCTGTTCCTCCGAACATTTTCGTCGGTATAAAAATTAATATATTGCAATGGAGGTAAAGGCAGGGAACTGACTTGAGCCGTTTCCGAAGACATACCCACCTAATAAATATAATAAGCATATTAGTACTATGCTAACCTACCAAGTTTTATAAAACTATTAAAGAAAAAAGCAAGAATAGATCATACCAATAAAAAAAAAGGTTACCTATTGAATTTCTTGAATTCTTTTAATTAAAAAGAAGAGTAAAAGCACACTGGTCACTGAATACAAATCAGTAGGTAAATAATTCTGAATAATCTGCAGTTAGTCTGATCACAGAGTACATTGAGTCTGATACACACACAGAATCTGGTTAACTTGTCTCTGCACAGAATCACAGAACCAGCACAGATGACAGAACAACATAGGTTCACAGATCAACATAGGTTCAAACAGAACAACAGCTTTTTTTTCTGGTCGGTGATATGTACTCAGGAATCAAGCCACCGACCAGAAAAAGAAGAGACAAAGTACTCTGTGATCGTAAACCAAAGACAAGTACACAGAACACTAATCTGAGTTATACTACTAGCCATAGAGTAAGAATATAAAGCATAGAGTAGGCATTGTAATAATAATACCACAAGTGAGCGAAACGACTATAATTATAAGCTAATGCCAAGGAGTGACAGAGCGCGAAAATCGCTTTTCTTGTACTGATAAGCGTATTACTTTTTTTGTTGGACCTCTAAGATAGTAGAGGTCAAACAATCCTGTGTCGTTTTTGTTATTCCCCCATATTCGTACGAAATCGGAATTGGAAAAAGTGGTAACTGTGCTCGTAGCTAATGAAAAAAGTGGTTTAACATAGAGACGATGGTGTATTGCTGTGTGTTAGGCTACAAAAGCCGAAACGTAAATACGAAAACATAACCTAATACGTAAGTTTACAATTTTGACCTTATTTTGACCTGATTGTTAAAGATAAAAACAGGTTATTTTTGTAAAGACTCGCATGAATGCTACAAAGTATAGAAATAACAAAAAATAAATACTTATTTACCATTATGAAAATATCGCAATACATAAAGGTAGTATAGTCTATAGAGTGCGTGCTTCTAAGCAGGAACAGTAGGCACGGGTAGGATCATAGCATCGTTCCGTCAGCAAGCCCTTTAGTGATTAGTCAAACGAGCGTTAGCGCTGAGAGCGCCCATCGCAAACTCGAAACCGAAATTCCGTTTTTAAACTGGAAAAATGGGTAAATGTGTCATAGAAACATGCAAACATGATACTCGTTATCATAAACATAATTCCAACATCACATTTCACCGATTAGTCATATTTTTAAAACTTTTAAGTAAAATAGAAATACGTGTCGCGGGGGTGATACAGACGTGGGACGCAAGGTAACATGATACCGCCCGCACCACCCCGCAACCCCGCTACGATTGCCGACTGTTCACCGAATCGAATAGTGATGTGATACATTCGCCTCGGGCGCCGGCATATATATCGGCGTTCCCTGGAATCACAACAGAGAAAATTGTTAGCAAAATTTAAAAATAGTTAGCTCCATAGGTTTTGAAATTCGTTATTGTTGATCCGATTTCGTTTAAATTACGATTCAATTTCGATTTAGGGTTCTATGAGATCATAAATTTTAAAATTCTTTGTTAGTTGGGAAAATTTTCTTCAAAATCGATATATTTTGGGGTTCCCTGAAATCACAAAAGAAGAAAATGTACAAAGACAGCGTTATATTCAAATTTTTTGTTATCAGGCCGATTTCGTTCAAAATCGATATTTGGGGTTCCCTGAGATCATAAAAGAGGTAACTGTTATCAAAATTAAATGGGCCAGCGCCATATTAAAATTCTTTGTTATTGGGCCGAATTCGTTCAAAATCGATATTTAGGGTTCCCTGAGACCACAAAAGAGGTATTAATGATTTTGATTAAATTTGATACCGAGATAGGTTACATACCGGGGAAGGACATAGGCTACTTTTTATCCCAAACCAAAAACCAAAAAACCTCAGTCCACGCGAACGTAGTCGCGGGCATCAGATAGTAAATACATATAGAGTGTAAGTAGGCCATAGAGTAACAATAGGGTGAGTGAAATTAGTAAAATGCTAAAGTGTGACCGACCGAGAAAATGTTCTCTTGTCCTGCTTAACATATCACATTTTTGAAGTGAAAACTTCTTTGGGCACGTTGAGCACTTTTTGGTAGGGGGTAAAATGTGGAACGGTATTTTCTTAACACACCGATCTTCTTAAGACAAAAGATCTTAAGTATAAAATAGTACATTCGTAATTAAACTTTAATACCTTAGATTTAAGGTTTTTATTTGAAATATTTTTATTTTTATTATTATCGGTATAAATTTAGCTCTCACGCCCGCATACAAAATAATAAATACAGTTAGCAAAATTATTGTGAGTAGTGTAGGTACCCGACTAAAACCTATAAAAGCGGGCAGGAACGTGTATAAAGCGCGCTCTCTGTATTACCGCGTAGTCATTCTTTTGTCACCTTCCGAGCTGTAAACTGCGTTATTGTGAAACTCTTAATGAGTCATAATTGTGTTCAGATTTAAGTGTGTTCCTTTTTGGTTATTTTATGTGTGATATGTTGTAATCGTTCACTAGAATAAATTGTGGTTTGTTATATTTGCTTAGTTTCACTTTACTCCACTTCTGTTTCCTAAATTCAGAAGTGGGATAAAGGACCGCTAAATAGGCCCACATACGAGATGAACCAAAAAGGAACATACCCAAATTTAAAGTGCTTAAAGTTGATCACGAGACCGATCAAGATATCTCTCGAAGGGTGACTCGCGTAATGTGCAGTGTTTATTTGTGTGCTAAAGTTGTTTTTTGTTTTCATGTGATTGTTATCGCTGGCTCGCGGAGTGTGGCCGAGCTGTGGTGTTACACAGCTCGTGTGCTTGAGGCACCTCACGAGTGCGCTTGGGTGTGCAACTGTGCATGCCACGTGGGCGCTCTGGGCGTTCACGAGGGCGATTCAGTCTGCGCGACACGCTGTCGTGCCGTGCCTCGGAGCCGCGGTGCTGCGCGCTTTCCCGTGTTATGCCTGGCATTTGCCTGGAATGGTGGTGAGGTGATGACACCATCGAGCCTCTGGTGATATGACGTAATATGCGACATCGGTAAGTCTGTTTAATTTATTTGCTTAAGGATGTAATACCCACCAAGCGTAAGCAAATGAACTAAGTAAATGAACAGTAATTCATGTTACTGAATTGACTGTTAATTGTGTTAAGAAAAGGTTTAGACCCCAATTGTATTTACGCGATTTCCATTTTATGATAATTTCCCACTAAATTAGCAAGCTGTGTTGGCTCAGTGGTTGTTATTGGCATAACGCATACATTTGAGTCCCTAAACCGCCCTGAATGCTAGTTTGTGAACAGTTTAAAGGGTCTAGCCGAAACATCTTGTTCAAAAGTAGAACCTTTGTGGGTACCGACCGGGTACAAAAATATTTTTGTGAAAAAGAGGTGACTCATACCCTAAGTTTGGATACATAACTTGAAACCTCTAAGTTTGCTGAGTTTTGAGTCATAAAGTAATGTTTTGCTAAAACATGATGCACGGATAAATTGTTTTTGCGTAATTTAGTTTTTTGTTTTTAAAATGAGGGTTGTTATTTAAAACTCTTGACCTAGTTACGATCGGATACCAATCATCCGCAATTTAGAAAGTCAAATACGTAAAAAATGCGTGATGGTTAAAAGGCAGATTATACCCACTTTACGATTCAATTAAACATGCTGTTTTTATAAAAAGTGTCTCTTAATTAATAACGCTCACTGTGTTTTCAAATGATGCGATGCATTCGTGATGTTAGACAGCGGTTTAAGAAAACCTGTTAAACCCGCTAGTATCCCTTGGGGTTTGTTAATGCTTCTGTGATACTTTTACAAAGGAATAGTGCTTGTACACAAAACAATAATTGTTGAGGTCAGGTATGGACGAGCAAACATATTTATAGTTCTGATAAACGTTAAAATTAACTTGAGTTTTACAGGTTATTTTCTTTAATATTACCGAACCAGGTTACGTAATTTGTTGTTGAATGTTGCATCCTATTTTGATTAGAGAAGTATTGCTTCTACCCTCGTGGATAGTTAAAGTTTGATTTCATACAAATCGATTACGAGTCTACATACCTACCTCTCAGAATCCTTACTTTTTCTCGTTAGTAATTTTACATACGAGGCTTTTATAAACAAAATGGTTGTAATCCGCACTAAACAAGGACTACATAAAGTGCAATGAAGTTAAAATTCAGTTGTTAATGTATGAGGCATAGTGGCAGCTGGATAAGACAATTGATCGTCGATGCTATAAATTGCTCGTAAAGGTACTCAGAACCTGTGATGGGCATGACGTGTGTGCTGTGACCTACTGGTCACAGGTTCATTTTCTGTTCTATGTTCCTTTCGTCTTCGGCGCTCACCACGTGTGAGGCGTTCTGGTCGCGCCGGGCTGCGCGCCCGCATGCCGCGTGTGTGAAGTGCGTCACTACGCGTCTGCTGGTCGAGAAGGGCTGTGCGCTTGTCTAGTGCGCGTTGCTGCGCACTCGCCTGCCGCGTTTAAGGCATGACACTGCGTGTCCACTGGTCGCGCAGGGATGCGCGCCCACCTAGTGCGCGATGCTGCGCGCTCCTGGTTGCGCATGGCTGTGCGCTCGCCTAGGGTGCGATGCTGCGCGCTCGCATGCCACGCTGTGAGGCGTGACACTGCGCGTCTACTGGTCGCGCAGGGCTGCGTGCTTGTATAGTGCGCGAGGCTGCTCGTTAGCCTACTCGATATGGTTGAACATAACTGGTATGAGTAAACTTTCTTCATTTTCTGTGTTCATCGATGATGATGTTTGATGTTTTGAATGTTCAAAGTTGTTTCGACATGGTACAATGACATGACATGACATGACGTGGTGGTTTGTACTACGGTTGAGCGACCTTTAGTGAGGGCTCTACCAGCTCTACCGACTCTTGTTGCTCTATGAGCTCAACTGACTCGTTATGCTCTACCAGCTCTACTGTCTCTTGTTTCTGTACGAGTTCTACTGTGTCTTGGTACTCTACCAGCGCTACTGTATCTAGGAGCTCTACCAGCTCTATTGAGAGCTCCACAGGTTCTGTGAGTTCTATCGGCTTTGTATGTATGAGCTCTGCTGAAGCAGTCAAATAATTTTGTTGGTACCTGTGCTGGTACTGGTAACTGTGCTGGTAATGAACTTTTAAGTCAGAGAGCTTGTGAAGGTAATTGACTATGCGTTGACTACCTGCTATGTATGGATAGCCACGATGATTTCGTGATAACGATTTGGTTTTAATTTCTGTTACATGTTTGGCGCCATGGAGTGGTGCCCTGGATCGGGGCCCTGGAGGTGTGCCCTGGAGTGGTGCCTTGGAGCGGGGTCCTGGAGCGGTGCCTTGGAGTGGTACCTCGAAGTCGTGCTTCGGACTACGCGGCACGTTCTTCGGTGACAGACACTTTCAACTTAATTTGCATAAACATTGCCTATGGCTCTGCTTGTTGTCATCCAATTTAGTTACATGCTTTCTCTAGTAAAGTTAGGTTAGTCGTAAATCAGACGTTAGGTCAGTTGTTAGGTCAAACGTTAGGCTACTTATTAGTTCAGTTGTTAGGTCAAAATGTAAGCTTACATGTTAGGTTAGGTTACTTTAGGCTCTGTTAGACTAGTGGATGACAGCGGACAGCGTTGTATGTAGTGGGCAGATTGAGAAGAAGGTTATGTCGGCAGGCTGTGTCCTGGGAAGTCGTGTTCTCTGAATGCGCATCAGGCTGTGTCCTGGCAGGCTGTGTCCTGGAAAGTCGCGTTCTCTGAATGCGCATCAGGCTGTGTCCTGGCAGGCTGTGTCCTGGAAAGTCGCGTTCTCTGAATGCGCATCAGGCTGTGTCCTGGCAGGTTTTGTCCTGGAAAGTCGCGTTCTCTGAATGCGCATCAGGCTGTGTCCTGGCAGGTTTTGTCCTGGGAAGTCGCGTTCTCTGAATGCGCATCAGGCTCTGTCCTGGCACGTTTTTAACGTGGTGTGTGTGTGAACTTGCAAGTTCAGGTATGAGATTAACTGAGATGTAATGTCTGGAGAAGTATGCATACTTTAGAATGTGAAGCGTTTTATTTTGTGTAGCGAAAGTTGTTATTTTGAATGAGGGCCTCGTATGCGTGATGAATGTCAGAATAGGCAATAGCGTGCATCGTCATGAATAATCAACCATTTGTGTCTTATGCAGGTTCTGATGACAGTAACTGTGACGATGCGGGTGAATCTTTGGGTGCCCTCACTAGTTCAGGAGACACCGCAAGAGGGGGAGCTAATGAAGATGGCATACGCACACCAGCCCTTCCTGCTTCTGATGAAATTGTTTCCGGTGCAGCCGAGGGCGGCGCACAATCAGGATAGGCCGAGTTAGCAAAATTATTGTGAGTAGTGTAGGTACCCGACTAAAACCTATAAAAGCGGGCAGGAACGTGTATAAAGCGCGCTCTCTGTATTACCGCGTAGTCATTCTTTTGTCACCTTCCGAGCTGTAAACTGCGTTATTGTGAAACTCTTAATGAGTCATAATTGTGTTCAGATTTAAGTGTGTTCCTTTTTGGTTATTTTATGTGTGATATGTTGTAATCGTTCACTAGAATAAATTGTGGTTTGTTATATTTGCTTAGTTTCACTTTACTCCACTTCAGGTTTCCTAAATATACATATATGGCCAAAAGAGTTATAATAAACTTACGTAAATAAAAATAAATGAATAAACTTACATACACAAATACACAAATAAATAGTTGGAGCGGACGGAGGATTACACCCCGGCAGGGGAGACCAGACGGCCGGGGATCAGGGCGACAGGTTGAGAAACCGGCGGACTATCCTAGTCGAGTCTAGCAACACCGCTTTCTGCATCTTGGCTGCGAGCGAACTGCCACGGAACCCCAGTCGCCCCAGATGGTGAGCGAGGCTGACTGGGATTAGCCCATTCGCAGATATAACGATTGGGATGGTTTCAGTGGACTCCACATGCCACATGGCTGATGGCGGAAACCTCGTGAGCCAGATCGAGATACTTTCGTTTTTTCTCCGTCTCAGCTCTCACAAGGTTCTCGTCATATGGAATGGTGATGTACACCAAAAACACCCGCGACTGTGCCCGGTCCAACAGCACGATGTCAGACTTATTCGCTAGAATAGTCCTGTCCGTGATGATGGACCGGTCCCAATAGAGCCGGACTCCGTCACGCTCGAGTACAGGCACCGGCGTGTACTTGTAGTACGGCACCCTCTCATCCAGGAGACCGTACTTCAGAGCAAGCTCCCGGTGAAGGATTTTGAACATCCCGAAAGCACATGTTTGAGTGACTCACCGGTATGGCGACAGGCTCGACAGATGTCGTGAGTGCCATCCTTCAGAATGTACTTTCGGTAGTTCCGCGTCTTAACTACCTGATCCTGTATCGCACAGACAAAACCTTCGGTTTCCCCAAAGAGGTCACCGAAGCGCAGCCATTGCACGGACGTTTTTTTATCGACGTGTGGCTCATTTAAGAGCTTAAAAAAAGCGTCCGTGCAACTCCTTCTCCATCTATACGGTCTCCCGGTCAGAGGTGCTAAGTACCACCGGCGCCTGCCACTCGATTTTGGCTAAGGATAGGGGAGTAAGTCCTTTATCACATTCTATGACGGCTCTATGCATGGGCGACTCCCTCTTCGTCTCGAAGTATGTTCTGAGATTGGCTATCTCCCGGTTATGCATGGTCTTGAGGCTTAATACGCCTCGACCACCACATTTCCGGAGGATATACAATCACATCACAGACGACTTTGGGTGATGCATTCGATAGAGAGTCATAATCGTGCGGACTTTTCTATCCAGGGCGTCAAGTTCGGTCTGAGTCCATCTGAGTACGCCAAAGGTGTACATGAGAACGGGCATAACCCAGCCGCTATAGGCTCGAACCTTATTGGCGCCTGACAAAAAGCTTTTACAGATTTTTGTCAGACGGCCAAAGAAGGCCTCGCAAACAGACTGTTTCATGTCCGACTCATTCACTCCTATCGATTGCGACATACCCAGATACCGGTATGATTCAGCTTCGGAGAGGGTCCTAATGTTCGATGGCTCGAGATTAACCTCAGCCGAGTGAGTAACCTGCCCCCTCACCACATGCAAGACCGCACACTTGTCCAGCCCAAGCTCCATCCTGATAGAATTTCTGAACTCAGTGGTGATATTCAGCAATTCTTGCAGGCAGGCAGCATTGGGTGCCCGCAGTTTGAGGTCATCCATGTAGAAAAGGTGAGGCACTCTTGTCCCTCCCCTCCGAAACTGAAAGCCCGTCCCCAAACTCTTCAGTAGTGAGCTGAGTGGGTTCAGAGACAGGCAAAACCAAAGTGAGCTCAGACAGTCACCCTGGAAGATCCCGCGCCGTATCCTTATCCGGTCATCGGCAGCCGCCAACCGCTCACCATGGAGACAAAGGATCGTACTCGATTGCCCCATGCATTCCCTGAGTAAGTCTCGTTGCGTTTGACCAATTGCCCCGCAACGGAGTCGATGAGAAGGAGCTCCTTAGTACCACGGCTACCCCCCCGACATCCGTTCTGAGCCTCAGACATGATGTTATTTTCGTCTACATGACGAGATATCTTGAGGCTCAGAACGGATGTTAGTGTCTTATAGATGGTCGTAAGACACGTAATGGGGCGGTACTTTGCTGGATCAGCGGCATCCGTAGACTTTGGAGCTAGGTGAGTGATCCCACTAGTGAAAAGGTTCGGGAGCATCCTCTGCTCGAGAGCTTCTTGGAATTGTCGAGCCAAGTTTGCATGGCAAACCGAGAAACCCTTAAGCCAGTAGTGATGCACCAACTACATCCTCCGTAGAGATGGCTACCGGGTTCATCGGTTCAATTAAGGCACACGTTTCCTCTATCGCCGCAATCCAAGGGCCCTCTTCATGCTCAACCTCTCGCGACCACACACTCCGCCAGAAAGCAACGAGGTCTGCCGGGCTCGGCCGTTGAGAGGTAGAGCAGACTGCTGGACACTCCAATCTTTTGTAGAACCTTTTCTGATCACTCGAGAAGAGACGATTTTGCTGAAAGCACTCGACTCTTTCCGAGTATCGTCGTATGCGGTTCCCCCATGCAGCAATTTTCTGCTTCAGGTCGTCGATGCGCTCCGTTAACTTTTGGGTTATGTCGGGCTGGTCCAACCTAAAACCAAGCCCGTTGAAGGCAATTCTAACGGAGCGCACAATCCTTGGCCTGGTATTGCCTGACCTGAAGCTTTGCAGTCTGCCAATGAGGCCTCTGGCAAGGTTGATACGGCGTTCTATTCTCTTCTTCCAGGCCGGTTCCGCGTTGCGTCTTGCAACAGCAGCGCATCCCGGGCCCGGGGTCTTGGCTCCGATAAATCGGTGCACGGCTAAAGCCGCACCGAAGAGAATAGAAGCCGTATCATCCAAGCCACTGCTGTTCACTAGATGTTGGGGCAGCATTTGGTTGATGGCCTCAATGACATCCCGCGTCGCTACATTCAGCGTGAGGCGGGAGAGCCACGGACGATTCTCTAGAGGAGCGTTCCGAATTTCAGCAATCGCCTCTTCTAGGATCCTTCCCATCCGCTCTAAATCAAGGGAAACTATTTCCTCAGCGCTTTCCTCAACAGGCAAATCGTGGGAGGGGGTAACTATCTCCTCGCGGTTAGGTACCGCTGGAGAGACGATTTGCTCTGTTGTTGGAGTTGTCGCCTCGGGAACAGCCTCACGTCGTAACCGTTTGAGCTCGGTAGCGTTATTATTATTATTATTTATTTATTTTCTTTAAGTAGAATTTGTTTTTAATAATAAAAAAAATCGTTTTCACTTCTATCGGCAGTCCCTATGACTGCCAATTTTTTTTCACCTATCCGTCAGTTTAGGTCAGGCAATCCTGTGTCGTTTTTGTTATTCGCCCATTTTCGTAAAAAAAACGGAATTGGAAAAAATGGTTACTGTGATCATCGTCGTCGTCCACTGCTGGACGAAGGTCTCCTCGCATGGATCGCCAAAGTGCGCCACTAACGAACTGAACGTAAATACGAAAATATAACCTAAAACGTAAGTTTATAATTTTGACCTCAATTTTACCACATTTTTACAGATAAAAACAGGTGTAAGTCTCGCATAAATGCTACAAAGTATAGAAATAACAAAAAAAACTTATTTACCAATAAGAAAATATCGCATTAAGAGGTTCGCTATCGCATACTGTATACGCTGAAACGATGTCTATATTTCTTTCTCTGTCTACGACGTAGGCAGATTATTAAGATACTTACTCTATGGTTGGGTCAATAAAGTACAAAGTTAAAAACAAACCTTTCAAAGTAAGGCCGGCCACATACATTCGGAATTCCGTTTCGAAATCCCGATTCAGAATATCGAATCGGGATTCCGAACGTCCATCACACACATACCTAATACATTTTTTTCCGTTCTGAATAACAAGGCTCAGATGTTAGGAGCTGCTATCCTCTGAATTCAGATATTCTGTCAGCGAATATGGATGACGATTTTCTCATGGCGATTGCATTGTTGCTATATCTAGCTAAAAAGAATAAAAACGTCACCGTTATTGGGTGCATCCCCTTAAAACGAGATACGTCAGCCATTTTTTCCGTTCGGAATTCCGAACGCACAGGCTCCCATTCGGAATTCCGAAACGGAAAAAAATCGAACGGAAAACTAACTGGTCGTGTGTGACAGACCTATACATTTTATGTGGGTTTGCTGCGTTCGGAATCCCGAATCGGAATTCCGATTCGGATTTCCGTTTCGGGATTCCGAATGTATGTGGCGGGCCTAACTAATAGTGTACTGTACTACAAAGTACTCTGTGGAATTACTCTCAACTCTGTGACATGGAACTTTCAAGTTTTATTATTTTTAAATTTTTTATAGAAATATATCAACAATTTGAGTAATAAATGCTATGAACATAATTGATTAAGTTATAGCGAATATTTTTTAGAAATTACTTGCTTAAAATTTGTTCAAGTGCTGTAATTCTAATGGTCTGGGTTTAGAACAGGTATTTTTTATTGTTCTGTTTGTTAGTTCTCACTCTCATCTATGTATTTCTAGTTTAGGATTTTTTTACAATAAGTAAAAAAAAGTGGAATAAAAAATATTACACGTATCTTTTGATTGATAATACGTCTTTTTACCCGACTTTAACAGAAGGAGGGTTATGTTTTTTGGATGTAGGTAAGTACATGTACCTACTTATAATTTATGTTCACTAGCAGTCACTTTAAATAGGTAAATCCAAGCATGCATAAATACTGTATACGAAAATTAGAAGTATGTACCTACTTAAATCCACACTCCACTGGTGTAGCCGGGGTGTATACTATCCCAACAATGAGCTCTATTCAACCTAAAGCTCCGAGAAACAGATGTGTGCAGGCTTTGCAGTGAGGCTGAGGAAACGCCTTTGCACTTTATCTGCTTCTGCCCCGCCTTAATGCACAAACGTAGCCTCCTCCAAGGGAAACACCTAGTAGACCCTGAGGAGGCAAAGAACATCCCGGCCAAAAAGCTGCTGCTGTTCTTAGCAAGCAGCATTGGTCAGGAACTTTAGATAGTGGCGATCACAATAGATCGGCAACGGTCGAAGTGATACTGGGTCTCGCTACAGAGCCGATGAAGAGAGAGAAGAAGAAGATCCCAACAATGACAAAGAATTGTGTTGGGCTTTAAAATTTTATTATAAACAAAGATGCTTATCTTTATCCATACTATCCATATTTATATCCATATCATAAATGTGAATGTGTGTCTGTCGGCCTGTTCAACCAATTTTACAGTACAGGGATAAAATGTCTCACGGAAAATTAAGTTCTCCCAGGAATTTAAATTATTTGTCAACGCGGACAAAGTTGTGGGCATCATCTAATGTTAAATAAGATAATTCTGGGTATATTAAGTTTATTAAATCTAAGCTATATGCATGCCTTGTACCTTACCTTAGTTGTACCTTGCATGGGAATTGTGCTTCTTAAACCAAATTAGGTGTCAACTTTCTTTTTCTCTAATAAAATTTGACTTCATACATGCTTACCTACTTGCGTTATATGTATTTTATATGTGTTGTAAAATAGTTGCTTTGTGGGTGAAAAGCACATTTGGATTTTTAAATTAAGTATAGTAGGTACTTACTAGTTTATGGCCAGTACCAAAGTACTGTGAAATTGATGGGACTACTAATTATATTATTTTGGTTGTAAAAGCTGGAGATTTAAACTTGTAACAACTTTATTTATTTTTAAGTTGCAAGAAATATTGTGTGATTTTGTTTTTAACATTATTTATGTTATATGTAAAATAAATTTTAAATCTTGCATAGTAAAAATTTGAATTTTATTTTTTAAAGGAATTATGGCCTGTACTGATGAAGATGAGGTGATCCGTGAGGGATTTATGATAAAAAGGTCACAGAACAAAAAGATATTTACTCCAGTCAACTACAAGGGACGATGGTTTGTCCTCACCAAGAAAGCTCTCACATACTATGATACAGAAGGACAGGTAAGTTAATATTGTATGTTATGTGCAATCTAAGTTTTGTGGTTCAGAAATTAGTCACAAGAAGCTGTCTCAGTTTCTACTCTCTTGTTACTTGTTACAGTATTGTAGTGCAAGGATTTTTAAATTTTATTTATAATGTTGTGTAGTTTCGTTAATCATACTAATATTATAAATGCGGAAGTGGGTTTGTCCTCCCAACCGAGAAACTGATTGATGTGATTTTTTGCACAAGTATAGTTGAGGACCTGGAGAGTGTCATAGGCTATCCCAGAAAATAAAGGAGTTCCTGTGGGTATTTAAAAATTATTCCATGTGGATAAAGTCTCTTTAAGAATAAGACAGTATCAAATGATGAAAATATTATTATTTAAATGCTGTGAAGAAAATACTAGTTACTCTTACATTAATTACTCTTGGTATGTTTAACAGCAACAACAGATTTAGTAGCATTTTCATAAGTAATAAAAATGCTACTAAATCCATGATGTTAATAGTTACTATAATTTAAACTTCTGTCAATTTTACCTGAGGGATATAAAAATAATTAATTATTGTATCTGTATTTTATTTATATGTTTATATGCTGCCCAGGACTAGAATTTTAATCAAAGGTAAGTGATAATAGTCCATATCTAAAATTGCTGAAACTCGCTGGTCTATGCTCAGTAAATTAAGTTTCTCTAAGGCCTCACTTATCAACAGAATTTCAAGCGAAATTTTTACAAATTGGTTCATTTAAGATATATTGAAGCTAGATTATAATTATTTTTTAAGGTAAGATCGAAAGTGGCTCGTGATGTTTTATAAACATAAGTTCAAAACTAATTCTAATTCCCTGCTACTAATTCCCTGCCACATATAACTTAAGTACCTTCAAGGCAAGAGTGAATTGGCATCTTCTAGGCGAGCGCGCTTCAACCTAGACCTCATCACTGCTTTATATTAGGCGTGATTGTCGTCAAGCGCAAGCCTATCTTGCAAAAAAACAAAAAAAAAAAACAATGGGCTAAACACAATGAGTGTTTAGCCATCACAAATGGAAATACATTTCTCTTCTGTGTCCATGTCATATTATTAGGTTTGTGAAGATTACAAAAGGTTGTTACTATCCAATCCCCACGTTTTTATTACCCTCGACGAAGCGGAGACGGTATATGTGTTTGCCCTAAGAGGTTGTGTGTTTGTTTGTTTGTTTGTTTGTTTGTTTGTTTGTTTGTTTGTTTGTGCACTTTTTTGTCACCATTTTTCTCAAAAAGTACTGGGCCGATTGAGATGCGGTTTTTTGCATCAGATACGTATAGCTTGTGAGAAGGTTTTTAGATATATTTTAGGACCATAGACAACCAAGCTGAGCTGTAGTCTATGATTTTAATATTTCAACATGTTACCATTTTTCACAAAAACTACTGGGCCGATTGAGATGCGGTTTTTTGCATTAGATGTGTATAGCTTGTGAGAAGGTTCTTAGATATATTTTAGGACCATAGACAACAAAGCTGAGCTGTAGTCTATGATCTTAATTTTTCAACCACTGTTACCATTTTTCACATAAAGTACTGGGCTGATTGAGATGCGGTTTATTGCATTTAGGACTTCGTGCGATTACAAAACAGGAAACTGGTACCAAAATTTTAAAAAATCAGCGCCATTTTGAAATTCTTTGTTAATTGACCGATTTCGTTCAAAATCTATATTTAGGGCTCCCTGGGGTCACAAAACAGGAAACTGGTACCAAAATTTAAAAAAACCAGCGCCATTTTGAAATTCTTTGTTAATTGATCGATTTCGTTCAAAATCGATATTTAGGACTCCCTGGGGTTACAAAACAGGAAACTGTTACCAAACTTTAAAAAAACAGCGCCATTTTGAAATTCTTTGTTAATTAACCGATTTTGTTCAAAATCGATATTTAGTGCTTCGTGGGATTACAAAACAGGAAACTGGTACCAAAATTTTAAAAAAATCAGCGCCATTTTGAAATTCTTTGTTAATTGACCGATTTCGTTCAAAATCGATATTTAGGGCTCCCTGGGGTCACAAAACAGGAAACTGGTACCAAAATTTAAAAAACCAGCGCCATTTTGAAATTCTTTGTTAATTGATCGATTTCGTTCAAAATCGATATTTAGGACTCCCTGGGGTTACAAAACAGGAAACTGTTACCAAACTTTAAAAAAACAGCGCCATTTTGAAATTCTTTGTTAATTAACCGATTTTGTTCAAAATCGATATTTAGGGCTTCGTGGGATTACAAAACAGGAAACTGGTACCAAAATTTTAAAAAAATCAGCGCCATTTTGAAATTCTTTGTTAATTGACCGATTTCGTTCAAAATCGATATTTAGGGCTCCCTGGGATCACAAAACAGGAAACTGGTACCAAAATTTAAAAAACCAGCGCCATTTTGAAATTCTTTGTTAATTGATCGATTTCGTTCCAAATCGATATTTAGGACTCCCTGGGGTTACAAAACAGGAAACTGTTACCAAACTTTAAAAAAACAGCGCCATTTTGAAATTCTTTGTTAATTAACCGATTTTGTTCAAAATCGATATTTAGGGCTTCGTGGGATTACAAAACAGGAAACTGGTACTAAAATTTTAAAAAAATCAGCGCCATTTTGCAATTCTTTGTTAATTGACCGATTTCGTTCAAAATCGATATTTAGGGCTCCCTGGGGTCACAAAACAGGAAACTGGTACCAAAATTTTAAAAAATCAGCGCCATTTTGAAATTCTGTGTTAATTGACCGATTTCGTTCAAAATCGATATTTAGAGCTCCCTGGGGTCACAAAACAGGAAACTGTTACCAAAATTTTAGAAAATCAGCGCCATTTTGAAATTCTTTGTTAATTGACCGATTTCGTTCAAAATCGATATTTAGGACTCCCTGGGGTTACAAAACAGGAAACTGTTACCAAAGTTTAAAAAAATCAGCGCCATTTTGAAATTCTTTGTTAATTGACCGATTTCGTTCAAAATCGATATTTAGGGCTCCCTGGGGTCACAAAACAGGAAACTGGTACCAAAATTTTAAAAAATCAGCGCCATTTTGAAATTCTGAGTTAATTGACCGATTTCGTTCAAAATCGATATTTAGAGCTCCCTGGGGTCACAAAACAGGAAACTGGTACCAAAATTTTAAAAAATCAGCGCCATTTTGAAATTCTGTGTTAATTGACCGATTTCGTTCAAAATCGATATTTAGGGCTCCCTGGGGTCACAAAACAGGAAACTGGTACCAAAATTTTAAAAAATCAGCGCCATTTTGAAATTCTGTGTTAATTGACCGATTTCGTTCAAAATCGATATTTAGGGCTCCCTGGGGTCACAAAACAGGAAACTGGTACCAAAATTTTAAAAAATCAGCGCCATTTTGAAATTCTGAGTTAATTGACCGATTTCGTTCAAAATCGATATTTAGAGCTCCCTGGGGTCACAAAACAGGAAACTGTTACCAAAATTTAAAAAAATCAGCGCCATTTTGAAATTCTTTGTTAATTGACCGATTTCGTTCAAAATCGATATTTAGGTCTCCCTGGGGTCACAAAACAGGAAACTGTTACCAAAATTTTAGAAAATCAGCGCCATTTTGAAATTCTTTGTTAATTGACCAATTTCGTTCAAAATCGATATTTAGGACTCCCTGCGGTTACGAAACAGGAAACTGGTACCAAAATTTTAAAAAAATCAGCGCCATTTTGAAATTCTTTGTTAATTGACCGATTTCGTTCAAAATCGATATTTAGGGCTCCCTGGGGTCACAAAACAGGAAACTGGTACCAAAATTTTAAAAAATCAGCGCCATTTTGAAATTCTGTGTTAATTGACCGATTACGTTCAAAATCGATATTTAGGGCTCCCTGGGGTCACAAAACAGGAAACTGTTACCAAAATTTTAGAAAATCAGCGCCATTTTGAAATTCTTTGTTAATTGACCGATTTCGTTCAAAATCGATATTTAGGACTACCTGGGGTTACAAAACAGGAAACTGTTACCATAGTTTAAAAAAATCAGCGCCATTTTGAAATTCTTTGTTAATTGACCGATTTCGTTCAAAATCGATATTTAGGGCTCCCTGGGGTCACAAAACAGGAAACTGGTACCAAAATTTTAAAAAATCAGCGCCATTTTTATTTATTTTGTTATCACCATAATAAATGAATTCAGTTTAGTACAGTAAAATCTGTACTACTTGTAAGTCTAACCACAACCCGTGAGCTGCTTTAGCAGCTCGCGCACAGGGCGAAATACTAGTTAGATATATATAGCTTGAGAGAAGGTTCTTAGATATATTTTAGGACCATAGACAACCAAGCTGAGCTGTCTCTATGATTTTAATATTTCGATATGTTACCATTTTTTACAAAAAGTACTGGGCCGATTGAAATGCGGTTTTTTTCATTAGACGTGTATAGCTTGTGAGAAGGTTCTTAGATATATTTTAGGACCATAGACAACAAAGCTGAGCTGTAGTCTATGATTTTATTTTTTCAATATGTTACCATTTTTCTCAAAAACTACTGTGCTGATTTAGATGCGGGCTTTTTGTTTTAGATATATTTAGCTTGTACCTAGATGCTGCCCAGGGTATCATGATGGAGTCAGGAGGCGATCATGGGAACTCCTTAAATTCTCATCGTATACCCGTCGCGTTTGGACTCTTTTGATTTGTCCATTTGAAAAGGGTTTGGCCATAGTCCACGACACTGGTCAAAAAAACTACTGAGCTGTCAAAGATGCAGTTTTGTGTTTTAGATATTATGTAATATATACGTTTGCTACGTTCTAATTGTTGTTTCAAAGTTATAAAGGTCAAAGGTATAATGGAGCTCTGCAGTTCGTCGTGGGTTTTTTTAAAAATTTTAATTTTATTACTTGTATAAAACGCCGCTAGCTGTTAGATAGAAATAAAACCAATATTATTCTAATTTTTGGTTGTTACTATCCACTCCCCATGTTTTTGTATAAAACGCTTCTAGCTGTAAGATAGAAATAAAACCAATAGGTATTATTCTAATTTTAGGTCTTAGTAGTAGGAGGTAGTGTCAATTTGGGAATTTATATTCTCCCTGATCCAGGGTCTGGCGCAAGGCTTCAACCGAAGTAAGTTACCACCCCACCGTCAGTGACGTGTCTCTGCCGGTGGGGTGCCGCGTTAGTGCGAGTTGCCGCGTATTAAACGGATTAGGGGTTAGTGGTTTATTTAAACTGCCATGTCCCTCCCAAGTTAGCCCGCTTACATCCCCTTGATACATTGAGATCGCAGTCTTTTTTCATTAAAAAAAGAATTTGATAAAATATGATATGAATATGACGTTGTACAATGTATTGTATTACGAGTAGGTAAGTAAGCATTTCTGTAACAACTCCCAGCTCCTGAGTTATGGCAACTCGGGAGCTGGGAGTTGCTACTGGGAGCTGAAGATTTTTCAAAACGTGCAGTTGTGATTGTACAATAATTGGCTGTTAGTATAGGGCTGTAATAGAGGGTTAGTAAACGCATGCGCGAATTGGGCGTGTCTGCCCGGCACCCGGCAGTGCTGCGTCGTCACCGCCGCGTCGGTCGTCCGTCCGTTCGACGCCCGCATTTTCCGGTAAATATTACATTTTATTATGTCTCAGTATTCATATATATTGCAATACACCCTGAAACAAAGTAACACTTCTATTATTTTATATACTTATAAAATCGTCGATTAGGTTGTACATTCCGTCCACTGCAATATCAAAGATTCCGACAATGGCTCCATATTTTATTTCCTACTTCTATAATATTATGATCTATCGGTTGCCCGTTTTTGAAAAAAAAGCTTTTTATATAAATTTTAGAAATTTTACCGCTATATTTAAACAATATACCTACAGTGTTTGTCGATGTTTCAAAACATTTAGTTAACTGGGTCCATCCTTATTGAGCTTCCTTGTAAGCACTTTACTGCGCGGTTCAATCAGATATCGGGTTTTGCGTTTCTATAATAGGTACCCTACAAAATGTGTGAAAAGAGAATATGTAATTACTTAAGTAGCCCAATGAGAATCTTGAATAATCGTTTAAATTATTACATTTTGTCATGCTACCAATGTTATGGTTATTCTTTTTTAAAGATAAATATTAAAAAAATATATATACTTACTTACTATTTTTAACCGACCTCCAAAAAAGGAGGAGGTTCTCAATTCGGCGCGTATATATATTTTTAGGGTTCCGTACCTCAAAAGGAAAAAACCGGCCAAGTGCGAGTCGGACTCGCGCACCGAGGGTTCCGTACAAACCTGTAGTAAGTTTTAAATTAAATGTTTTTTTTAAATATTTGAGTTGATTGAATGAAAGGTAAATTGCGGTTTACGATTTATGACGTATTAAAAAAACCGGCCAAGTGCGAGTCGGACTCGCGCACCGAGGGTTCCGTACAAACCTGTAGTAAGTTTTAAATTAAATGTTTTTTTTAAATATTTGAGTTGATTGAATGAAAGGTAAATTGCGATTTACGATTAATGACGTATTAAAAAAAACTACTTACTTGATCTCGTTCAAACCAATTTTCGGTGGTAGTTTGCATGGTAATGTACAACATATATTTTTTTTAGTTTTATCATTCTCTTATTTTAGAAGTTACGGGGGGGGGACACACATTTTACCACTTTGGAAGTGTCTCTCGCGCAAACTATTCAGTTTAGAAAAAAATGCTATTACAAACCTCAATATCATTTTTGAAGACCTATCCATAGATAGTAGATACCCCACACCTATGGGTTAGATGAAAAAAAAAATTTTGAGTTTCAGTTCTAAGTATGGGGAACCCCAAAATTTATTGTTTTGTTTCTATTTTTGTAAGAAAATCTTAATGCGGTTTACAGAATACATCTACTTACCAAGTTTCAACAGTATAGCTCTTATAGTTTCGGAAAAAAGTAGCTGTGACATACGGACGGACAGACAGACAGACAGACAGACAGACAGACAGACAGACAGACAGACAGACAGACATGACGAATCTATAAGGGTTCCGTTTTTGCCAAATTTGGCTACGGAACCCTAAAAACTACTTACTAGATCTCGTTCAAACCAATTTTCGGTGGAAGTTTGCATGGTAATGTAGAACATATATTTTTTTTAGTTTTATCATTCTCTTATTTTAGAAGTTACGGGGGGGGACACACATTTTACCACTTTGGAAGTGTCTCTCGCGCAAACTATTCAGTTTAGAAAAAAATGCTATTACAAACCTCAATATCATTTTTGAAGACCTATCCATAGATACCCCACACCTATGGGTTAGATGAAAAAAAAAATTTTGAGTTTCAGTTCTAAGTATGGGGAACCCCAAAATTTATTGTTTTGTTTCTATTTTTGTAAGAAAATCTTAATGCGGTTTACAGAATACATCTACTTACCAAGTTTCAACAGTATAGCTCTTATAGTTTCGGAAAAAAGTAGCTGTGACATACGGACGGACAGACAGACAGACATGACGAATCTATAAGGGTTCCGTTTTTGCCAAATTTGGCTAAGGAACCCTAAAAACTACTTACTAGATCTCGTTCAAACCAATTTTCGGTGGAAGTTTGCATGGTAATGTAGAACATATATTTTTTTTAGTTTTATCATTCTCTTATTTTAGAAGTTACGGGGGGGGGACACACATTTTACCACTTTGGAAGTGTCTCTCGCGCAAACTATTCAGTTTAGAAAAAAATGATATTACAAACCTCAATATCATTTTTGAAGACCTATCCATAGATACCCAACACCTATGGGTTAGATGAAAAAAAAAATTTTGAGTTTCAGTTCTAAGTATGGCGAACCCCCAAAATTTATGGTTTTTTTTCTATTTTTGTAAGAAAATCTTAATGCGGTTTACAGAATACATCTACTTACCAAGTTTCAACAGTATAGCTCTTATAGTTTCGGAAAAAAGTGGCTGTGACATACGGACGGACAGACAGACAGACAGACAGACAGACAGACAGACAGACATGACGAATCTATAAGGGTTCCGTTTTTGCCAAATTTGGCTACGGAACCCTAAAAACGGAACCCTTATAGGATCACTTCGTTGTCCGTCCGTCTGTGTTAAGACCCTTTTTCTCAGGAACGCATGGAGGTATCAAGCTGAAATTTATATCAAATACTCAGGTCTACTGTCCCTTGGAGCTGTAAAAAAATCAAACTTCAAAGCCAACACAATCAAAAGATACAGCCGTTTATGCTGCAAATTTTCGAATTTTCTTGCACTCGCAAGGGAATCAAAACCTACAGGGTACTTCCCGTGAACTCAGAATCTTGAAACTTGGTACGAAGCAACGTCTTATAGCACAGATATAGGAAGGTTTGCGAAAAACATAAATTTTTAGTTACATCATATAATAAAAATATTTTTATGCAAATTTTCGACACTCGCAGGGGAATCAAAACCTACAGGGTACTTCCCGTGAACTCAGAATCTTGAAACTTGGTACGAAGCAACGTCTTATAGCACAGATATTGGAAGAATTGCGAAAAACATAAATTTTTGTTACATCATATAATAAAAATCATCCACTATAAGGTTGGGTGCAGTGAACTACTGGGTCGGATATCCTTATCAGTGCCACGTAAATATCCCCGCTTTCGTAGATCTCATAAAACATTCCAAATACCTTTCGCTAGAACACGTCTTGGAAACCAAGCACCAATTGCTCGTATATGTGCAAAATATAATGAAAATATCCCAAGTTATACCTGTCATCGACATATTCCACAATTCTGGAGTATTTAAAAAAAACTCACCAATCACCTATCGGTGAGTCCTATAGATTAAATATTAAATATTACATGCGCTGATTTTGTAAACGTTGTGTACACATTTAATCGATGTACATATTAGTGAATGTGTCACTTTTTTAATGTTATAATTTGTGAGTTAAATATGTATATTGTAACTAAGTGAACCTATAAAAATAAAATAAAATAAATAAAAATATTTTTATGCAAATTTTCGACACTCGCAAGGGAATCAAAACCTACAGGGTACTTCCCGTGAACTCATAATCTTGAAATTTAGTACGAAGCAACGTCTTATAGCACAGATAAAGGAAAAATTGCGAAAAGCAAAATTTTTAGTTACATTATATAATAAAAATATTTTTAATAATTTTAAACTTACTACCCCTTTCCGCATGAACGCGTAGAGGTATTAAATTGAAATTAAAATAGATAAGTGGAATAAAAATACTATAACTTTTACTTATATATGTACCTACAGGTTTTTATGGAACCCTCGGTGCGCGAGTCCGACTCGCACTTGGCCGTTTTTTTTTTAAAGGTATGTTACTTCATATCTTCGTGGTTTCTAAACCGATTTGAATTTTTTTCAATGGTTACAGGAAGCTCGCGAGGTAGTCTCATAAAAAATTGACTCTTAATCCTCAATCCTGATGGTGTAGGTGAACCTACTACATGAAATCCTCAAAACTAGGGAGTTAGGAAATTTTGATGGTGAATTCATATAGTAGGTAGTCACGTGTATACGATTCAAGTCCCAACTCCTCAACCCTGATGCTGCAGGGTACAGAACTCCTTGAAAATAGCGATTTATTTTTGTATTCATATTGTAGGTGTCAATCAACGACTTCATACTTAAACCCAAGTCCCAACTCCTCAACTCTGATGCTGCATGGTACTGCACTCCTAAGCCGTGGGGATTAAGAGAACCTACACTAAGAGTTAAAAATAAACATTCTTTTTAAAAAACCGACTTCCGAAGCCACTGTAAAGTAAACAATATTTTTGATTTCTACACACTATGTTGAAGTGGGGCGAGTATAACAAAGATAGGCAAAGTTGACGCGTCAGGCTCGCCCGACTTCAACATAGTGTGTAGAAATCAAAATTATTTTTTACTTTACAGTGGCTTTAGAAGTCGGTTTTTTTAAAAGAATTTTTATTGACTTCACCACTCTCTTCGTCAATTTCGGTTTCCGTAATACGTAAAGGATGCGCAACCCTCATTTACTAATATATGCACAGCCACGTCGGCCTCTTCTATGGACCCTCAGCGAGCGATTTAATGGAGAGCTCTCTGTGACGCACAAATTGTTTGTAAAAGCCCTCCTCCATAGCAAATCCTTTCACACCACAACGTGTGGTTGTCAACCCTTTGAATTCTTCACAAGTACCTACTGTACGAGACTGCTCCTTTTGAAGATTTAAAAGGCAATCTATTTTAGTTAGTGCCGTCTTTTTTTTGTCATTTTATAACTCTGTAAAACCTCCTTCTCTCTCTGCGTCGTAATCCTCATTGCTGAGGAATGAGGAGGCCTCATTCCTTTCCATTAATCAGGCAGGGGCAGGGTTTTTTTTATTTTTATTACATATGTCCTTTTTTAAAGTTGTTTACAACGATAAGAATACTAAAAAGTAAGTATGTTATTGTCATAGTATAGTATATGTAAATAATGCATAATGTGCTCGCCTATAATAATTGATCTTTCTGATCTTTTCTGCAATTCATATTGGGAGTCCTCAGCTTCGCTTCGTCCTTCCTATATTACTCGACCGTAAATTGCTTTATTTTCGGCCTGAGCAGTAATGTACAATATTTTTTCTACATGAATTGTTGTAGATGGGTCATAAATCAGTGCAAAATCTTCAGTGTTTATTTACTTGATTTTTGCATCATTAATTTTATTAATGGTATTAATTATTATCGTAGTACTAGCAAACCCGGCGAACTCCGTTTCGCCACCAGATGGCTTTCCCGCTAAAAAGATTTTCCCGCTTTTCTGTTGAAATTTTTCCTGAATTTTCTTTGCTATAAACCTCACGGAGCCCGAGACCTTTCCAACGAATGCAAAACCGTGGAAATCGGTTCATGCGTTCTGGAGTTATAGCGTCAGGAAGGAAAACCCGACTTATTTTTATATAGTAGATTAATTAGGTAGTTCAAATCAGCAAATATTTTGGTTAGAATCCACATATAAAAAGATCGCAGTTACAATCAGATAATATCCAGGATATTTGTGAATATTTTACGCGACTGCGCAACGCAGGATTGTTAATGTCTTCCTTGGTTAATTTTTTTGTGTCTCTCTAGAAACGCGTTCAAATATCAATGATTCTAGCAACGTAATAATGTCTATTAAGTATTCTGTGGTAATAAATTCAGCTGTGGGAAAAATGGGATTTAAAAATTAAATTAATTCGCTCAGATTGTGGGCTTTCAAAATGAATGTAAAAATGCATCGTATTTTAAAAGAATTACGATAATATTTTATTATATTAATTAGAAATAAACGATTTATTTATTTATTAACAAAAAAAATTGCGTTTTGGTTTTTTAGGGACAGAGTTATCATAAAAAATCTCTGCGTTAAATCTTGTTAATAAGTACAATATTTGTCAAAATGTTTGGTTAGGTTAGGGTTAGACATAAATTGGGTTCTATCGGGTTAATATTATACCTACCTTAAGTTTAAAAAATGTATTTTCAGAAGCACTAAAGTTTGTAAAATGTACCGACATTATGTAAAATCGCGAATTTGACAAATGAATTATTCTTGATATAAAATATATACTTACATAATGTTGAGTATAAGTGAGCCATAAAATTGTCCCTAAAATAGAAAAGTGTTCGCTTAAGAATTATTAAACTGATCGTTCTGAATAACCAGTAACTCAAATTAGTATTTTCAAGACAACATTTTCAATATTTGTAGTCGCCCACAGCCTGTCGCTAACTTTAGTATTTCAGTAGGTACGCTTTATTCTTTTTTTGACACCTATATTTTAAATTTATTTTCGCCTTAGATTTTCGCTCGTTTAAATACTACCCCTTAATATTAATATTATAAAAATATAAACCTTAACACTAAGGCATTCAAGTTAAATTTCGAATGTAGTAGGTATAGTTATATATTCGCGAGCATGTCGCTGTTCGCGAGCATGTCGGTCACGGTCACGTGAATCTTACATTTTAACCCCCTACCAAAAAGTGTTCAACGCGCCTTAAGAATTTTCACTTTAAAAAAGTGGTAATCAACGTACCTAAATTCAAGTAAATTCCCGTTATTTGCGTCATCGTACTAATAGGAAATCTTTTTACCTGTCGGTGGTTTGAGGTATCGCGCTGCGGTGGGATATATCAGTTAGTTGACCGAGTCTACTTGAGTCAATTTGGACTTGTCCGTCCGTCCGTCCGTCCGTCCGTCAGAGCCTTATAACTTCTGAATTAAAATATATAAAAATCATTATTTTAGGGGGGCTCTCATAGAAGCGAATGCGAAGTAAAATATTTTTAATAGCGTTACATAGGGTTGCGGTATATCATTTTAAAGATAATTAGGACTAGAGTCCAAAAATATTTTTTTTTAATTTTTCCCCTAAAATTGATGAAATGGGGGGCTTTCAAAGTGGAGATTTTCTAGCGTCCAAATTTGACCACAGAACTCTCAATTTTCTGAAAGGCTGAGCCTGAAACTTTATCAATTATTTGAATTATATCCTGTAAGTACTTGAATAACAAATACTAAAATTAGATAAATATTATTAGGAAACGAAATTATTTAATTTTTATTGAGCTTCAGTATTTTTAACAGAACTTCACAATGATGTCAATAGATGGCGCTTTGTTATGTCGATACCACGAGGTCTCAGTTCGGGGCAAACCACTAGTTACCTCGACAGGGCATAATAAAGATTCTGTTATTTAATCTATACCTACTAATATTATAAATGCGAATGTTTGGATCGACGCGATGGATGGATGTTTGTTAATCAATCACGCCAGAACGGCTGATCGGATCTGGATGAAATTTGACACAAAGATAGACTATAGTTTGGAATAACACATAGGCTTCTTTTTATCACGGAAAATTAAAGAGTTCCCGCGGGAACCAAAAAACCTCAATCCACGCGGATGAAGTCGTGGGCATCAGCTAGTGGATTATACTAATGACTGGTTTTAGTTTGAGGGATAAAACTAAAACCAGTCATTAGGGGGTAAATTGATAGTTAAAGTACTATAATCAAAAAATAGTAGGTAGGAAGGCACCGTCTTAACATCTGACTTCAAAATGATTGACAAAGACAATCCCTGTAAATACCCTGCGGAAAAGGATACCTAGCAATTGGCATACCTTAAAGCCCATGCACTCTACGTATATAATAACGCAAACGCGCGTCAGACGCAGCCTTTGAACACGTGTTTAAAGTCTAGTGATGTGCCGGATATCCGTATCCGCATCCGCGGATATCCGCGGGTGAAGAAAGATCAGTATCCGTATCCGTTACTTTTTTGACGGATCTTATTACGGATCTTTTACTTATTAATTTTCAATACAAAGATGGAATTCTATATAATATATAGGTGATTAGGTAGCATTATACTCTATTCAGATTATTTTTTATTTCTTAAAATCAAATATGTGGCACCTTTAGATTGCAAACATTTATCACACACATTTATATTGAGTTTCAAGGTTACGCGCAACGACACCGGTTGAGTAAAAAAAGTTAAAATCCGTATCCGTATCCGAGGATCTTGACACCAAATATCCATATCCGGATCCGTATCCGCGGATATACATTTTTAACGATTCGGCACATCACTAGTTCAAACTCAAAACGCTCAGTCTCATGTTTGCATTTTGCATGCATAAAATACGCCGTGTGCATCATACTTTAATATTATAAATGCAAAAGTGTGTTTGGTTGTTTGTCTACCGTTAGGGGGTGAATGTCTATCGTTAGGGGGTGCGGGCATCAGCTCTAACTTTAGGAACAAAGGACCCCTGTCAATGAAAGTTGTTAAATTGTAGGCACCAATAAATTGTTACACTTAATTATTTTTATTTAAAGAACATGTTTGGTTGATATTTAAACATCATAATTATTCGTACAAATACAACCCCCAGAAATAATTTTCGTCATCATCATCATCATCATCATCATTACTTCAACCCATTGCCGGCTCACTAGTCACTGTACCGAGCACGAGTCTCCGTTCAGAAGGGTCCGGCCATATTGCATCACGCTGGCCAAGTACAGATTGGCAGACTTCGTCTTTTAGAAGGATATTTAATTTCATAAAACGCACATAACTCCGAAAAGTTAGTGCGTGCCCGCGAGATCCAACCCAGTGGGGGTTAAATAGGAAAAGAAAATTCCCAAATAGGAAGCCACGCGTCCAACCTACAGCTAGGCTATCACCGGAAAATTGGCCATAAACTTTATCGACCGAGCGAAGCGAAGGTCTCTGAGTCTAATTGAGTGAATTTGCACTTGTCCGTCCGTCTGTCCGTCCGTCTGTCAGAGCCTTATAACTTCTGAATTACTGAACGTAATTACTTCAAATTTAAAAATTATGTATATAAACCGATGGCCTCCCGCCGTATATGGCTTAAAAAGTAATAAAAGTCTTTATTTCAGGGGGCTCTCATAGAAGCGAATATGAAAAAAAAATATTTTTATAGCGTTACATAGGGCGTTACAAAGCCCGCCAACCCGCATTGGAGCAGCGTGGTGGGTCTAAGCTCTAATTCCCGCTCTCCTACGAGAGTGGAGACCTGTGCCCAGCAGTGGGACGTTAATGGGCTGTAGTGGTGGTTACATAGGGTTGCGGTATATCATTTTAAAGATAATTAGGAATAGAGTCCAAATTTTTTTCTTTAATTTTTGCCCTATAATTGACGAAATGGGGGGTTCTCAAAGTGGAGATTTTCTAACGTCCAAAGTTGACCTCAGAACTCTAAATTTACTGAAATGCTGAGTCTGAAACTTGATAAATTATTTGACTTATATCCTGTACTTGAACAACAAATACTAAAATTAGGTAAATATCATATGGAAACGAAATTATTTAATTTTTAATGAGCCTATTATTTACAACAGAACTTCACAATTATGCCTTTAGATGGCGCCGCGAGGTCTCAGGTCGGGGCGAACCCCATAGTTATAATGATTTCACCACAATATTTTAGTCGGGACGCGTACGTTACAAGTTGACTGTATCGTACCTACGCACCCCGGTCCCGTACGGATGAAGCGGTACCTATTCTGGAACTGGTTTCCAAGTCATTGACTCAAGCTATAGTCCTATATAGGTATAATTAACATGCGAATATTTTTTTTTTTTGATCAAATAGTGAACCATTAACATGTCTTTAAATTAATTCTTATGATTCTGACCCATAATAATCTAAGAATGATTTTAAAGACTGAAATATATTAAAAGACGTAAAATATGTAAACCTATTAATGAATATATAAAACATGATCCAGGCCAAGATCCTGAAAAATGATGATCTCTCGTAGACATAAGGATTATGTACCTACCTACTAAATATGATTTTAATTAAATTTAAACATCAATATTGAAATGGGTAAAATGTTTAAATAATTAATTTTCATTTTCTTGACGTAGGTAATGCATCTCACATAATATGATTCAATATTTTGCTAGAAATATTGAATGTTTCGTTTTATTTTCAAATTCATTTTCGCTATCGTTAGATCCCAGACATTCAAATATCACGTTAAAGGCTGAAGCGTTTCAAAGCTGTTTCAGTTTCTTTCTTGAAAAAGCTGTTTGCTTTGTTTTAGAAGCGTAAAGAGCGCGGACGAATACCAACGGACACCATTCATACTGTGGAGCAAGCACAAATAGGAGAGCTGAGTAAGCAAATACTGGACGGTGACAACGAAAAGAGCCCAGCCTACAGGTATCCCTTCCAGGTAACGCATTTTAAATACTATGACGCATCACTCACCGATGGGACTTTTTTTGTCTAATTTCCGGGTGTTGTATGAATAATTAATATATACGTGCACGCTAGCTTCGCTTTTGGTTATTTTGGTTTAAACATTCCTCTAAGAAAGGTGTTTTATTTGTCTACAGCCCAAATGTGGCTGTCTAATAAAACTTATTCATAATTACAGTCAGGCTTGCTGAAGATATTACATATTATGTATAGGCTTATTTTTTGTGTATTCCTGTACATTCGGGATTTTGCTGATTTGCTAGGCTTTTAAAGATTAAATGGAATTTCTTCCAATCCTAATGGCAATCCGGGTTGGAGTCGTGAACATCAGCTAGTTCTTCTAGAATTTTAGGCGTCGGCTGGCGTCACAATTTTACATGCATAATGTGGCCAATTCTGTATAACACAATCTCTAAACTAAACACAAATTACACCTCTAAATCTAGTTCTGTCCCTTTCTGCTGAGAGTATTATGAAAGGGTTAGCAATATTGTTAATGCTGTCATTTTAGTTTAGTTTAGAGATTGTGTACAACAGAATCAGCACCAATATGTAGGCACAAGTGTCTTGTTCCATACAAAATAAATTATACATAGAGTTTACTTAAACTTAAAAACTCGACTTGTTTTCCAAACAACTGGGATTTATGCTATGAAATTTAAAATGGCAGGTGCCGTTTTGAATACAAGTGGTGCAATTATGTGTTACTAAATGATACCTCTGACTTCGTCTGCGTGGATCATGGTTTTTAAATTTATGTAGGAACACTTTTTTTATTTTCTACCTGACATAAAGTAACCTATGGCTTTCTCCAGGTCTTTAACTACATCCATGCAAAAATCACATCGTCTCATTCACAAACAAACAAACACACTATCGCACTTATAATAATGGGTAGTGAGGTATGAATATTTTATGTACTCGTACCTACCGAACCGAGATAACATGTAAATGGTGCAGATTGTGCACAGGTGGGCTACACTGAACAAGGTTCTGACTACACGCTGTACCTTGCTGCACGCGAGCATAGCGAAAGGTTGAATTGGATACACGAAATTCGAAAATGTAAGTATAATAATATGCCCTAAATCATTGCATGTTCTATGTTCTAACGGTAGAGCTAAAGTTTAGCTCTACCGTTAATAAGTTCACGGCCCGTGCACGGTGTATCACATCAATAAATTCTAAATGTCCAAAACCTCACTTTCTGGACGTTCTCTACTAGAAAGGCGACAGCTACGAACTTTTACAACGCCGCAGTTCCGAATAATGTCGCCCTGAAGTCATCAGCAATCCACAATTGGATCTGTACGCTTACTCTGAGTTTTTACATTGCAAATTCGATTGACGTAGTGAGCGTTCAATCACATTAGCGTGAAAGTAAAATGGACCCAAAAGCTCTTGCTTTAAAGTCACAAATTCAGTGTTTGAAGCGCTGGCTGTGAATAAATACACGAAATGATGAAAGGAGCTCTGCAGTTAAGGTTCATTTTACTTTAACGCTAATGTGAGTGAACGCTCACTACTTCAATCGAATTTGCAATGTAAAAACTCAGAGTAAGCTTACAACAAGCAACTAGGATTTTCATTTGGTACTATGTACAGCCCTAATGTTGAGCATATATTTTTTTATGTATCGAACAAGTAATTAAGATAAGCGCCTGGCTTCAAGTTGCTTGTGAATGAACGTCCTTATTGTCCTATCACTTCATAACATAATATGCAGTTTCGAAACATTGCGATAGACCGCAAAGCTTGTCGCTTGAGCGCACCCTGGCAATCAGCACACACCGTATTGAAATGTATAACACTAGTAGCGTTGAACCGCCTTGTAGGTAAGTTCTAATTAATTCTATATCATGAAATGAAATTAATTGTTTATTTCATGATAGGACAACTTGTGCCACTCGTGTTAGCCTTTTAAATGATATACGAATTTAGGTTTGGTCCAAATTTAATTTTTCAAAAAAGAAAAGGATAGCTAAAAAGACCTGTTACTTAGGTTTTGTTTGTAGATTTTTGAGTAACCAAATAGCAGAATTCTAATTCTTGTTATGTTAATTTTTTAAATGTGTTCGAATCAGTGCTCAATCTTCTTGAAATGAGTTTATCGATAGTATTACGGATTTTCTTTATCTGCTTCTTGAATAACACCCAACAAGTAAGTAGGAAAAACATGGAAGGATGAAAGGCTTCTAGTTATCAATATACGAGTAAGGTATAGGTTATACAATTATTTGTATCTGCCGTCTGCAGCACAGTGTGCAATTTTAATAGCATCCAATTCCAAAGCGTTGTACCTACTTCACGGACTTCTGAATCCTGTGGGTTACCAATTCTTTATTGAAAACGTTACAATAAAACTTATAGCTAGCTAGCCTAACCTAATTATTATACTTAATTATTAATATGATCCTGTCGGTCGGTTACCTGTTGTGAAAAGGGATGATTGTTATAGTGTGCATATCGAACACTCGTCGCGTGCGGTACCACCCGGCGGTGTGGGCGGCGCGCAAGTGGACGTGCTGCGACGCGGAGCGCCGCTCGGCGCCGGGCTGCGCGCTCGCCGCCGGCTGGCCGCTGCCGGAGCCCGACTTCGAACTCATCCTCCACGACCATAAGCCCATAAACGAGAACAGTTTAGGTATGTATTGCTTATATATTTCAGTTACTAGGCCTGTTTCTACTGGGGTTTGGAGCACCGGGATGAATCCAACGGGCGTTGCGCATGGAAAGCACCAAAGCGTTCTTAAGAGATCTCGATTCTCGGAGCCCCAATATGCGCTGAGGAATGTCACCGAGAAGCGCTAAGTAGATGAATATAATGTCTATGGTCGAGCACATTTTATTCCTTTTATTCAACAACTCTCATTTCGAATGTTTAGTATGGGTTTTTCTAAAACAAACAAAAACCCGTTAGCTGCATTTTCCTCTAGCAACTTATAATGTTTTCAGGATACAGCAGGCAGTAACTAAATAATAGAGCCGGCTATTCAGTAAGCATTGTGTGTGTTGTAATCGTTGGTAATCTAGTAACGAATATTAACTATATGAAGTCTTCTTGAAAATGAACAGTAGATAATATTTATAAATTTTGTGTGTGTGTGTTATAAGAATGTTATGTCTTTTTGTGTCTGGTTTCGCTGGTAATAAATCTGCTTGCGCTCTAGTAGTGCCGTGAAAAGACGTGAGTTAAGAAGGTTAAAAATAATATTGACCGACAGTGCACTATATTACCACAGTTTGTCTGTTCAAAACTTCTTGTCTGCCCGTTAATTTTATCGTTGCCACATAAAAACATATTTCTCCGAACTCGATATCCCAGTTAACAATGAGTCACTAGTGAGACCTTATACTTGATGAAAGGTTGTAATAATATTTTCTGTCTGATACAAAGTTTTATTAGTTATTTTGGGTTTAGTGTCTTAAGAGTTCACTGAAGTAAAGTTCGTAAGAAAATGAATTAGTAACATCTAGATTTTAGATTTTTTTTATCTACTACAAGCTGTTAGCCCTTGACTGCGATCTCACCTGATGGTAAGTGATGGTGCAGTCTAAGATAGTAGCGGGCTAATCTGTTTGGGGCATGGCATTTATATTAAATCCATACCGGTTTAGTACCCCACCGACGAATTACGGTTCTATACCATAATTCGTCGGCGGGGTGGTAACTAGCCACGGCCGCATCCGAAACCAGTTGTTTGCTAGTTAACGATTTCAAAGTCATGCATCACCCGATTCTAAATTTTATCTATGTATAGTTCACTCTTCGCTGATGCATTGTTATATTATGTTGATATATTGAATATTTATTATAATAATGTAGGCCGACGGTTAATCATAACTGAAAAGACAACCGTGATGAGTAATTTATGAGTAGCGCCGACTTAAAACCTGATTGACACACGATCTCATTTCTTATCCGTCACTTTCTTTTTAGGGTTCCGTAGCCAAATTTGGCAAAAACGGAACTCTTATAGATTCGTCATGTCTGTCTGTCTGTCTGTCCGTCCGTATGTCACAGCCACTTTTTTCCGAAACTATAAGAACTATACTGTTGAAACTTGGTAAGTAGATGTATTCTGTGAACCGCATTAAGATTTTCTTACAAAAATAGAAACTGAAACTCAAAAATATTTTTTTCATCTAACCCATACGTGTGGGGTATCTATGGATAGGTCTTCAAAAATGATATTGAGGTTTGTAATATCATTTTTTTCTAAACTGAATAGTTTGCGCGAGAGACACTTCCAAAGTGGTAAAACGTGTCGTCCCCCCTCCCCCACCCCCTGTAACTTCTAAAATAAGAGAATGATAAAACTAAAAAAAATATATGATGTACATTACCATGCAAACTTCCACCGAAAATTGGTTTGAACGAGATCTAGTAAGTAGTTTTTTTTAATACGTCATAAACCGTAAACCGCAATTTACCTTTCATTCAATCAACTCAAATATTTAAAATATTTTTAATAATTTAAAACTTACTACAGGTTTGTATGGAACCCTCGGTGCGCGAGTCCGACTCGCACTTGGCCGGTTTTTTGAAAGTGAAATGAGTCGCGTTTATAATCGCTTATTGTTTACATCTGCGCCTACATACATTACTCATTGCATTTTTAATCGGTCCATAAAAATAGATCTATTCTTAGAACTTTATTTTTTCTTTTTGTCTTAACTTTACTACCAATAAAGGATCTTCCTACTCATAATCCCTAGCTTAGCTTCGTATTAATTTATTAAGACCCTTTTAGACGCCAAAAAAAGTAAACACATGTTAACAACAATTTAGTAGTGCAAAAGTGTAACGTAGGTGTTGCACTAAATGTATTAACTAATTGTGTGTAGGGAATAATAAGAGCTATTTTATTTTATTTTTAGCCGCCACAATAGGATTTGGTTAAGTCTGTGATTACTCATTACATTAAGTATCTTCTGTATTCACGGTGGGTTTTCGTCATGGAATAACAATATATTCTGTTCCTGTCTCTGAAGATACTTCATCCAGTGGTGTGAACGAGAACGATGTTGCTTGCGTTCGTACTACGAAAGGTGAATGTAGGCCGAGCCGAGTAAGATTATCTTTTGGGCTCTCACTCGCCTCTTGTAATATAAGTCTATGTTTACCATGGTAACAGAAGGGTTATCATGCTAAGTAAGTTCCAATATCTTTTTTTTCCTTTAACCACAAATCACCAACGTAATATTACTTATTAGCCCATAGGCTAGATTGAAGTATAAAATAAGGCTGTCATGTTAGATGCATCTAACATGACAGCCTTATTTTATACTATGAGTAATTTCTGCATCAAAACAGTCCAATTACTGTCCTTAATTAATTCTAATATACTTAGTGTTCACTTAAGTTGATGTGACCTATCCAGTATCCAGTATCTTATTTTTTTTCAACAAATCACATCGAATCATTTTTTTTGGGATTTCAATGTTTGGATGATAATAAAAACTAGCCTAAGTTCGTCTCTACTCTACTCTCTAGGTTGCAAAATTTTCCTGCCAAAAAATGTCAAGATTGGATAAACGGAAAATAAAAATTTAACATAGGTACTCACTTGCGAATTTTTATTAAGTATTAAGTACCTATGGATGTTTAGAAGTGCAGTCTTAATCATAACTTAGTATTAAACACCGGCTATCAAAATAAAATCGATTCGGTAACGTGACGTAATTATAAAAGGCACTGACAAGCAGGTTTTAACGGCACGAGTTGAGGCTGTATTGTGTATTCCGCTTTAGCTCCGACACGGTACATTGACACGCGACTCGCGGGCCCAGTCTGTTGGCAGTGTCGCGCGCGGACGTCCGGCCGTGTTGTTCTCTCCCCATGTTGCAGACTAAGTCTGAAGACGAACCAATGGTTACCAAGAAGAAATCTAAAATACCATGTCTATCGCTGTCGTCGTTCCTCCCGGCTTTAGAGGGTACGATGTTATATTTTTAATGACCTTTTTTATTTTATGTGGCCTCGCTGCTACCAGTTGCGTTTGCGTTCACTCGTTGCAGTCACTTTCTTGTCTTGGCAGGTGTAATTTAATGCGTTTGTGAAATGTCCAGTGCTTCGGGTTTCATTGAAGTGTTACCTTAGGTGTAGGTACATGGCGGTTCTGTTATAGTCTCAATTATTTGGTGGAGCATCTGCAAAAATATCGGCTCACTGTGTTGCTATGCTAAAAAGTGATATGCAGACATGTTTGTGCAATGTAAGAACCTCTTAGTTAAATCTTATGTGTTTGATTCTATATTCTTCCAAATTCTCAATTATTAGATATCAGTCATTCGCATATACGATAGTTGTAATTTTCAAATGCAAAAAAAACTGCGAGTTCATTTTTAAATTTTTTTTGCTGCTGAGGGAAAAGTTTCATACCTACCTTTGATATTATACCTATGTACCTACATGATAATATAATTTGTTACCCTGTGTGTTATGTTGCTGCTTTCAAGTACTTTCAATGAAAGTTCTAGTCAATTCAATACCCACGCACTATAAAAGATAATAATGATTAAATTACTTTCTCTACCAGCTTATTTTTTACTTCATCGAATTTATCTCAGTAAAGCAAAATTTTCTTAAATATCAAACTCCTTCATTTATTGTCTCCCTCTGTAATATACTTTTAATGTTCTAAAAGCGAAAGAATGTCTGTCCGTTTAACTGTCTGTCTGCCACGCTTTCCCGGTTCATCTTTTCAACCGATTTTGACGAAATTTGGTACAGGTATAGCTTACCTACCTATAGGTATACCTTGGGGAAGGACAAAGGCTTTTAGACGTTTCATCCCGGATAAAATTAATGAGTTTCCGCAGGAATCAAAAAATCTTAATTTCTACGCGGACGAAGTCGCGGGCGTCAGCTACTTGCTTTTTGTTTACATGCTGATCGGGATCGGAATCTTCCATTTAATTTTATGAATTCCTCCTCTATGCATACTAAAATAATATCCAAACGGCTAAGCAATATTTAATATCTTAATTTTTGAGAAAAATATTTAGTTAGTAATATTTTTAATTTTCTACATTCACTTATAAGTTATAGCCCAATCCAGATGCTATTAGGATGATAAAATTAGGCTTAAGTATCTCCTTTTCTTTTTTACTGTCATCCTAATATAATTTCGATAAATGATAGCAATTAATTTGCTAAAAAGACGTATAGGTACCAACTATAATGTCATGCAAATGTCATTCGAAAATGTCATTATTGATCCGTATTATTCGTACTTTGTTTTTGAGGTTCTCTGATTCATTATTAACCGACTTCCAAAAAAGGAGGAGGTTCTCAATTCGGCGCGTATCTTTTTTTTTTTTTTAATATATTTTATTAGCAATAGTTGAGGTTAGGTTTACAATGACTTGTAGAAAGGATAACATCATCTTAGTTATTGTTATGATGAAATAACAACATAAAAATGGATTATGATAAAATTAACTCAATTATCGCAACACAATATAGGAATTAAAATTCAAAAGTTTAAAAGGTATGGTCAAATTGTATTCATTTATGTTATGACCCCAATGCTACTAATGATAGGATATGAAGCAATCTTTCTTTTCAAATTAGAATGTAGATACCTAACCGAATAAATCATTATTATTGTACAGAATTTAAGTAAAGCAAAGGCTACATTTTCATAGGTATTTATTGTTACTAAAATAGAAGTGCTTGCAAAAAAGTGTAAGGAACTTGAGCCAACAAAAATTGTGAGTTCATTGACGTGCAAAATTTATCCAATGCAATGGTGAAATTACATCAGAACGTACCTCCTTTGCGCTTAGGTTCAAGTCCATGTTCTATGTAAATATAGAAACTTGAAAATTGAATGGTGTTTGACTATTAATGATTAATAATTTTTCACTATTTAGCCTATGCCGCCGCCACCACCACCACTACAGCCCATTAACGTCCCACTGCTGGGCACAGGCCTCCACTCTCATAGGAGAGAGGGAATTAGAGCTTAGACCCACCACGCCGCTCCAATGCGGGTTGGCGGGCTTTAACGACTATTATCATGTTAGTGATAATAACCGGGACCGACGGCTTAACGTGCTCTCCGAGGCACGGGGCTGAAACACCGCCAAGTTCCTAACTCCGGGCTAGTACTGAGAATTTCTTGTCAGAAAAACCCAATACTCAATTATGGCCCGACCCGGGACCTCGTCAGCCGCAGTCAAACATGCTAACCACTAGACCAACGAGGCAGTCAATGCCTATGCACCGCCTGTTAAAACGATCTTTCTAATATAGAATAGAATAGAAGATAAATTATAACTAGATAAACTCCAAATCAGTCATGTTGTTGGAAAGGTGTCATAATATGTTTGAAAGCACCTCCCTCTTATTAGTCGTAGGCTTTTTAAGCATCCATACTATCCATACTATATATATACTTATACTATAATATTATAAATGCGAAAGTGTGTCTGTCTGTATGTCTGTCTGCTATACGCTTTCACGGCCCGATTCAACCGATTTTGATGAAATTTGGTACAGGGGTAGATTGTATCCCGGGGAAGGATATAGGCTACTTTTTATCCCGGAAAATTAAGAGTTCCCGCGGGAATCAAAAAATCTTAATCCACGCAGACGAAGTCGCGGGAATCATCTAGTCAAAAATAATAACAAATTCACGTATTACCTATACGTGAAGAAGAAAGTAAGTTTTATGTGAAAACAAAAAGTTGCTTCAATCACATTATAATCACTGAACATCTACTTAAACAGGGCTTAATGACCACTCATTTTATTTACTACTAGCAGATGCCCGCGACTTCGTCGGCGTGCAATAAGTATTTTAAATTCCCACGGGAACTCCCTTATTTTTCGTGTTAATATATAGCCTATGACACTCACAAATAATGTGATAATACATAATGTGATAACTCACAATAATACCCCCCCTACAACGTCACCGACTCACAAACTTTACCTCTTTATAATATTAGTATATAAATGTTCTCTGTGAAAAAGGATAACTACTTTTAGGCCTATCAAATTAGTTTAGAGGCAGTGTACAATCAAATAGGCACAAATATTTAAAAAACTAGTAAAAATTAATTCAATTTGTATGTACTTCCATACAGCGGTCACAGCCGCGGTCACCATGCCGGGGGGAGGTGGCGGGCCTCCAGGAACTCCCTCCGCGAAACTCAAGGTAGGTAATTAGGATTTTATTTCAAAGCTCACATGAAAAAATAAATAGATAAATCTTACAAGCTCTTCTGGAGCTTTTCGTACCAAGTAGACACTCAAACGCAATTTCCCAAAAATGCGTTTCAGGTGAAATATTTTAATGTTTTCTTCCTTTGATGTGAAATCTGTCGTGATTTCGTGTCAAACGTATAAAACAACAGACAGTCTAGTCCGTATAATTTTATGTAGTCAAACACTGGGGCTGATTCTGTTGTAAGTACACTATCTCTAAACTAAAACGACATCATTAAAAATATTGCTAACCCTTTCATAATATTCCCTGCGGAAAGGGACTGAACTAGATTTAAAGATGTCATTTTAGTTTAGTTTAGAGGTTCTGTTATACAGAATTGGCCACAGTGGCTTTAAATATTAATCATAAAGAGAAAGATTTTTATCAATTTTCAACATTTGTCTTAACTAATTATTACCTAACTTGTAGTTTTTTTAACTTTGAAAGAAATGAGAATTATAGCTTAACTATATTTTATCAATTTTGAAAAATATACGTTCTTGACAAAAAATCTTTGATTTTTTTAGGAGAAACAGAGGACCAAAGTCGTGGTTGCTTTATATCCTTTCAAGGCTATCGAAAGTGGCGATCTTTCATTGGAAAAGGTAATAATTTTAGTTCATATTTAACTTTTAAGAGTTAAGTCCGTCGGTTATGCTTTTGGAGGACTAAGTACGTTCTACAAAGCCGATAGTTTATATTACTATATTGTAAACTTTATGATAAATGATAAATGATTTATTTATTTCACATAGGACAACTTGTGTCACTTATGGTTCTGATACGTTAAAGCTCTACCAGATCTACTTTAACAGAGATCAATAAATTAAACAAAGAGTTTCTCAATTTTCATTAAGGCGAATCTATACCTCTCTATATTATAATGTCTATTGTAAAATTACATTTAGTTTGACAGAAAATAGCCTTGACTGATCTTATTTATATGTTTTCAGGGTGCAGAATATGAGGTGATTGATGATTCACAGGAGCACTGGTGGAAAGTGAAGGACGAAAACGGGTATGTATTTTCTTTGCATAATTTGTATGTGTTTATTTCGGCTCAGGCTCCCTCATAGTTGCCGGACAAGTAATTACACTTTGATGTATCAGGTGAAGTTGTTATCTTCTCATATGCTATTTTATGACGTCATGAAAATCGAATATGCCGGATAAAAGAAACTAAAGAACGCTAAAAAAAAACCGTTACGTTTACGTAACAAACGGACCGTTAATCCATACTAATATTATAAATGCGAAAGAAAGTTTATATCCCGGGGAAGGACATAGGCTACTTTTTATCCCGGAAAATTTATGAGTTCCGACGGGAATCGAAAAAATTTATCTGTTCAACCGATTTGAACGAAATTTGGTACAGGGGTAGGTTGTATCCCGGGGAAGGACATAGGCTACTTTTTATCCCGGAAAATTCAAGAGTTCCCGCGGGAATCGAAAAAACTTGGTCCACGCGGACGAAGTCGCGGGAATCATCTAGTATATATATATTTTTTTTGTTAAAATAATATAATCTATCCAAATATGAACCGTTCGTCCGTGGTACTATAATAAGTAGGTAATTAACGTCCGCGAGGTGTAAGATGAGCTTTGCACTTGTAGAGTGATCTACAGTCTAAAGTGAAACTGTTGTGTAGTGTTGAACATTGGTTTTTTTTTCCACTACAAGTTAGCCCTTGACTGCGATCTCACCTGAGGGTAAGTGATGGTGCTGTCTAAGATGGTAGCGGGCTAACCTGTTAGGGGTATGGCAGTTATATTAAACCCATACCCCTATTCGGTTACATAGGTACCAATGCTAAGCTAATCTTACACCTCGCACATAATTATTTGTTATAGATTTTAAATTTGTTAATATAGTAGATAAAACATGTAAGTATTTTAAAATAATTTTTTTTATAAAGACTCAAAAACATTTACGATTTTGTTTCAGGTCTGTTGGATATATTCCTAGTAATTATGTCAAGGAGAAGGAAACGATAGGATTACAAAAATATGAGTAAGTTACTTTTTGTTGTATAAGTATTATCAATTTTTTTATTCCACTACAAGTTAGCCCTTGACTGTGATCTAACCTGATGGTAAGATGGAAGCGGGCTAACCTGTTAGGGGTATGGCAGTTATATTAAACCCATACCCTAGTCGGTTTCTACACGGCATCGTAGCGGAACGCTAAATCGCTTGGCGGTACGTGTTTGCCGGTAGCCTCCAACTAGACCAGACCAGAGAAAATTCAGAAATTATAAGTTCCCAAATTGACCCTGCCGGGAATCGAACCCCGGCCTTCCCACGTTAAGGCACCAGCGCTCAACACTACGCCTGGAAGGTCGTCAATCCAATTTCAAAATAAAAAATAACAAAAATTCTAGGATGCAATGTATCTCTGTACCTGTTGAATTTGATTTTCGGATTAATAATAACAGCATTTGGTTTGATTAGCAAAAAACTAAGAAGTGTCGAAGTTTTTATAAAGATACGTGTTTTTTTTAATACTTAATAGATAACTATTATAAAAACTTATTGTAAACCACAATAAGAAGGCCAGTTCAATTATGAGACCTTGGTCTCATATTTTTATCTTAAATAGTGGTTTATATTTTGTATATTCTAAATGAAGGTTTAGTTTATTTTAAAATAAATATATATATCCATTATTTTAACAACCGTTTAACAATATAATTGGACGCAACAAAATGTGGTCGCAGTCATACATATTATATTTAGAAAACGTGCGCTCTGCGCACTGTTCTATCGTTCGGACGTTCTTTGCTCTAGGCATGCTTCAATTGGTCGATCCTCGCAACATTGCAGTGCAATACAACACCACACAGTAATCTGTTTGCACCTTTAACGTTCATTATAATTAACCGACTTCCAAAAAAAGACGAGGTTCTCCATTCGGCTAGTATTTTTTTTTGAATGTATGGCGGTGCGTATCTCCGTGGTTTCTGAACCGATTTGATTTTTCATTGATAAGTCGTTAGAGGAAGCTCTCGAGGTGGTCCCATAAAAAATTCTGACTCCAAATCCTCAACCCTGACACTAAAAAGTTAAAAATAAAAATTATTTCCAAAAAACCAACTTCCAAAGCCACTGGTAAAGTAAAAAATTATTTTTTCATCCCACCATCTCGGAAAGAGTATTTTTAATCTTCGATATCTGAATGCAAAAGCCGTTATTATCCTCTTGAGGATAAAGTAAATTGAATTTAGAACATCGTGTGCACGTTATCACTCGTCTATGAAGTTTGTGAATTCAAAACATCATTAAAACCTATTTACTTCTACCTCTATGGTGCCGAATTTCCATACAACCTTTTTTAATTTGTTAAAAACTCACACTCGTAACCTTCTTGGTGTACTTTTTTAATTTTCTTTGCGCGCACCATTTTCTTTTACGTCATGTCATTTCCTCGCTGAGGTGGGGTGAAAAGTTACGTGTTGCACTCGAGTCAAAAGATTTTTCACCTCGTGCTCTTTTGATTCCCTCGCTGACGCTCAGGATTCTAATTTTTGAACCACTCGCTGCGCTCGTGATTCAATTTTAGAATCCTTCGCTTGCTCGGTCATCAAAATTGAGCACGCGGTTAAAAAACAACTTTTCACTCTTGTATAACAAATAACTATGATTTCTAATAAGTCGGTATGTAAGTATAAGAATAAGTCGGTTTTTTTGAAAGAATTTTTTCACGACGAAGATGCCAGCCTCTTGTTATTGACCGACTGCCTTACTTTGCAGATGGTACGTGGGCGAAATGTCTCGGCAGCGCGCTGAATCATTACTAAAACAAGAGGACAAAGAGGGCTGCTTCGTAGTACGGAACTCCTCCACAAAGGGAATGTACACACTGTCTTTATATACCAAAGTGTAAGTGTTTATTTGCTTGTACGATGTATTATTTGAGAGCTGTTTTGTCGATTTGTAATCAACTTTCATTCAATATTTTGGATTTCCATTATTTTTGTTGGTCATTTCATTGAAGACTGTTGAAAAAACCGATTATACCCTAGTTCGAAAACACAAAAATATATCGCACATTGTTTACCATTTTAACGCCGACTTCATGAGCGGTCATCTTACCGCCTTTTGCTATAGAGTAGGCTGCTGTATATCGGTTAAGTATGATCTAAAAAAAGCTGTTTTCTGTGTTAGCTCTAGCTCATGTACCACGCATTTTTTGATTTTGCTTATTGTTGTATTGAAAAAACTAAACTGATCTTAATTGTCATATTAAAATTATCACTTACCGTATCTGCATACCTTTATACACGCGCATTTTCTATCATCAAAAATCACGTAGTTGTTTTCCTCATACATTTTCAGAAATCACCCTCAAACCAAGCACTATCACATAAAACAGAACGCTCGTGGCGAGTTCTATCTTTCGGACAAGCATTGCTGCTCGAGTATTCCGGAACTCATCAACTACCATAAGCACAACAGCGGCGGTTTATGCTCGAGGCTCAAGGCCACACCTTGCGATCGACCGGCGCCGCCTACTGCTGGACTTTCTCACGGTAATACCATACTCATTAGTTATTCCTTGTCGGTGTAGTGGCTTCTTTTCGTATCATTAGTTCTCGGGGTTGAGCACAAGCATTGCTGCTCGAGTATTCCGGAACTCATCAACTACCATAAGTACAATAGGGGCGGTATTTATGCTCGAGGCTCAAGGCCACACCTTGCTATCGACCGGAGCCGTCTACTGCTGGACTTTCTCGCGGTAATTGGGTATTTGACTACCATAAAATTTGGTTTTACCAAATTTTTACCAAATTTTTTGATTATTAAATAGAGATCTCCCATAAGTCGTAATATCCACGACCCCTGATAGTTTTACGTTGAATAACCATTTCAAACAATCGATTAAAGTAAAAAAGTGCATCAGAAGAAATACTGAAACTGTATGAAATTATAGATCCCATAATTAAGACGCATTTAGACGTTTGAAAAAAGTTGCTGATTTGACTATTTGTCAAATACTCAATTCTATATATCAATACCCATAGTTGTTCCATATTATAAGCTTGCTTAGTCGGCTGCGGATTATGAGATGCCGAGTTTGTCCCGGGTTGAGCCATAGAAAAATGTAATTATTGTGTTAGGGTTTTCTGTGAAGTAGGTGGTATTACACGCCCTGATCATGGTTTACACCCGGTGATGGTACCTGAAGAAGCAGACAAGCTGCAACTTATTGTAAATTTGTTTCATAATTTTAACAATTAAATATGTTCCTGCATGCTATCCCAAAACGACGTGATATGTGTTGTCAAATCTATACGGCGTACACTTACATTTACATTTAAATAAAATGTTATTTTTAAGAGGACGTGGAATATAATCTTATTTCCACCGAGACCTATTTCCGATGAGAGCTACCACTGTCATTGTCTCTTGTCGGTTTTCTTAGTAGAAATAAATAAATATGATTTGAATGATTTGATTATGCCAATTATGTCATTATGTCGATTAATGATTCGCTCGTCTGATGACCTAAAGAAGGTGGCGGGAAGCGGGTTGATGAGGTAGGCGGAGGACCGTGTTTGGTGGCGCGCTCTCGAAAAGGCCTATGTCCAGCAGTGGATGCATACAGGCTGATGGATGGATGGATGGATGGATGGAATGATTCCAATTGTGCTTATGTACAGACAAATGGGAGATCGACCCGTCAGAGCTGGTGTTGTTGGAAGAACTGGGCGCGGGTCAGTTCGGCGTGGTGCGGCGCGGGCGCTGGCGCGGCAACACCGATACCGCGGTCAAAATGATGAAGGAGGGCACAATGTCTGAAGACGACTTCATTGATGAGGCCAAGGTCATGACGTAAGTATCAGTTGATACTTTAAAAACATTGCCAAAGGATCCGTGCGTATCCATACTACTGCGAAACAAACCTTTGTAGTTTACTTCTTAATTATTGAAGTAAAAAATTTGAAAAGCCGGGTTGAGCACTTTTTGGTAGGGGTTAAACTTGTGGATTTGCGTCACCGACATCGTCACCGACACCTCGCTGCCCTATGAATATGCTCGCGTTGTTACGAAGACAAAAGGTCTTGAATACAAATATACTACATTCTTAATTAAACTTGAATGCCTTAGTTTTAAGGTTTGTATTTTAATTATTTTAAATATTAAAAAAAATTATATTTAATTTAAAAATAAAATATATTTATTCGTTTTCACTTCTGTTGGCAGTCAATGTGACTGACAATTTTTTAATCCAATACCTACTTGTAGAACGAAGATAATGACCATTGTCAATAATCTATTTCAGGAAACTGCAACATCCAAATCTAGTGCAACTATACGGCGTGTGCTCAAAACATCGTCCGATATACATCGTGACGGAGTACATGCGGCACGGCTCGCTGTTCAACTACCTGCGCCGCACGCCGCGCGACCAGCTCGGCTCCGGAGTGCTACTGGACATGTGTATACAGGTGCGTGTTGTGTCACTGTACACGTGCGTACAGACGGCGTGTGAAACATCGTCCGATATACATCGTGACGGAGTACATGCGGCACGGCTCGCTGTTCAACTACCTGCGCCGCACGCCGCGCGACCAGCTCGGCTCCGGAGTGCTACTGGACATGTGTATACAGGTGCGTGTTGTGTCACTGTACACGTGCGTACAGACGGCGTGTGAAACATCGTCCGATATACATCGTGACGGAGTACATGCGGCACGGCTCGCTGTTCAACTACCTGCGCCGCACGCCGCGCGACCAGCTCGGCTCCGGAGTGCTACTGGACATGTGTATACAGGTGCGTGTTGTGTCACTGTACACGTGCGTACAGACGGCGTGTGAAACATCGTCCGATATACATCGTGACGGAGTACATGCGGCACGGCTCGCTGTTCAACTACCTGCGCCGCACGCCGCGCGACCAGCTCGGCTCCGGAGTGCTACTGGACATGTGTATACAGGTGCGTGTTGTGTCACTGTACACGTGCGTACAGACGGCGTGTGAAACATCGTCCGATATACATCGTGACGGAGTACATGCGGCACGGCTCGCTGTTCAACTACCTGCGCCGCACGCCGCGCGACCAGCTCGGCTCCGGAGTGCTACTGGACATGTGTATACAGGTGCGTGTTGTGTCACTGTACACGTGCGTACAGACGGCGTGTGAAACATCGTCCGATATACATCGTGACGGAGTACATGCGGCACGGCTCGCTGTTCAACTACCTGCGCCGCACGCCGCGCGACCAGCTCGGCTCCGGAGTGCTACTGGACATGTGTATACAGGTCCGTGTTGTGTCACTGTACACGTGCGTACAGACGGCGTGTGAAACATCGTCCGATATACATCGTGACGGAGTACATGCGGCACGGCTCGCTGTTCAACTACCTGCGCCGCACGCCGCGCGACCAGCTCGGCTCCGGAGTGCTACTGGACATGTGTATACAGGTCCGTGTTGTGTCACTGTACACGTGCGTACAGACGGCGTGTGAAACATCGTCCGATATACATCGTGACGGAGTACATGCGGCACGGCTCGCTGTTCAACTACCTGCGCCGCACGCCGCGCGACCAGCTCGGCTCCGGAGTGCTACTGGACATGTGTATACAGGTCCGTGTTGTGTCACTGTACACGTGCGTACAGACGGCGTGTGAAACATCGTCCGATATACATCGTGACGGAGTACATGCGGCACGGCTCGCTGTTCAACTACCTGCGCCGCACGCCGCGCGACCAGCTCGGCTCCGGAGTGCTACTGGACATGTGTATACAGGTCCGTGTTGTGTCACTGTACACGTGCGTACAGACGGCGTGTGAAACATCGTCCGATATACATCGTGACGGAGTACATGCGGCACGGCTCGCTGTTCAACTACCTGCGCCGCACGCCGCGCGACCAGCTCGGCTCCGGAGTGCTACTGGACATGTGTATACAGGTCCGTGTTGTGTCACTGTACACGTGCGTACAGACGGCGTGTGAAACATCGTCCGATATACATCGTGACGGAGTACATGCCGCACGGCTCGCTGTTCAACTGCCCACCCTATCGGCAAAGTCGTGCCGTCAAGCGATTTAGCGTTTGCCAAGCGAGCGAAGAGTATGTATTTAATAAAAACACCATGTTTTTCAGTGGAAACTTTCACTAGATTTTACGTGACGACTTTTCAAAATTTATATATTTATTTCTTTCAGGTTTGCAAAGGAATGACTTACTTAGAAAAACATAATTATATTCATCGAGATTTAGCTGCAAGAAATTGTTTAGTTGCTGAAGAAAATGTTGTCAAGGTACAGACAGTTTAATTAAATAGTTTTAAATATTTCCTATACAAACAAAACTGTATTGTGCTACTTAACGACACAAAATATTCGCTTGCCTGTTGAGATTTATTAATCTGATCCAAAATTTCTTTTAGGTTGCCGATTTTGGACTCGCGCGATATGTCTTAGATGACCAGTATACGAGTTCGGGTGGTACAAAGTTTCCTATTAAATGGGCCCCTCCAGAGGTTCTCAACTACACAAGGTTTTCATCTAAGTCGGATGTATGGGCGTTTGGTAAGTGTCATATTTATATTTTACTAGCTGATGTCCGCAACGTCGTCCGCGTGAAATAAGATTTTCAATTCCCACGGGAACTCCTTAATATTCCGGGATAAGAAGTAGCCTATGTCACTCTCCAGGTCCTTGACTGTACCCATGTAAAATTCACGTCGATCCATTGCTCCGTCACGGCGTGATTGAAGGACAAACCAACAAACAAACATACTTTTGCATAAATAATAATTGTATTTTTTCCAAAAATAACTTTATAATATTTTGATCACTATATTTTGGATTCTTATGCCAATTTGGTTTGGTTTAGGTTACTAATGACCATTTTAACTAACAATGCCTACATTTTAGGGAACACATAAACCCATTAGGTGCCAGTTGTACATGAAAACTATCTTAGGTATTCCCTAATTTAGGCATAGTTGGTGAAAATGTCATTAGTAACCTAAAGCTATGTCGACTTGTTTAGGTTGGTTATTAACTAGCCATCAGCTGCTTGTTTCAAACGTTAAATATACTTTGACGAATTATCATTTTGTCGGGCTTCCAATACATACCTGTATTCCAACTGTCAAAATCACTATTCTTCAACATCATTGGTGATCAGATGTTATTGATTCCTGCCGTTTTAAAGTGTTTTTAGCACGTTGGATACGAAAATAACTCTCAAAGCAGGCCTTACACTTACTGACTTGAGTCGAACCTTTGCTTAGCCATGGGAAGCAATGGTTTGACTGACGCAATGTGCCTTCGCTATTAGAAATACATTAAAATATCTTCAGTATATGTGTTTTTCTTGATTTTCAGGAGTGTTAATGTGGGAGGTATTTACTTGTGGCAAAGTACCCTACGGTAAGATGAAGAATTCTGAAGTGGTGGAGATGGTACAGAAAGGACACGTGCTTGAAAAACCCAAGGACTGTTTAAATGAAATTTATAATGTGAGTTCGTATACTTTTACTGTACAAGAATCAGCCTTTCTAGTTAGGGTTCATTTTTGGTAACCATAACACAGCCATATCTAGTGAAAGGCCCATCAGCATGCGGGCAGACCTTCACTATCGTCATCAATGGAGAGCGTAGCACCCACCTAATACTGAATCTAGAATTTTTTAAATTTGTGTAACTGCAAATCCAAATTTTCTTTTGGAACCATATTATAAAAGCTAATACTCGACCCCACAAAAGATTTTCCGCACCTTACGTAGACGACATAGCGGCATTACTATAGTTTCTGCCGGCCACCATACACCAGAATAATATGTGCGTTTCGTTGTAGGTAATGAAAGCGTGTTGGCGGCACGCGCCCGACGAGCGGCCGTCGTTCCGGCTGCTGAAGGAGGAGCTGGCGGGCGTGGCGCACAGCGTGCTGGCCGACTGACTGCGCCTGCTGCTGCTGCTGCTGCCCGCCGCCGCGCGCCCGCGCCGCCCGCACGCCGCCCAGCCCGTGCCGCACCCGCCTGCCGCCACGCCAGCTGCAGACCTGCACCGTTGAACCGCTCAACCTCTGCCCGCGATGAAACTACAGTACATTCACATTTATTTTGCATCTGGCTGTAAGATTGGCTAACCTGATGGCAGGCGTGACGCACAGCGTGCTAGCCGACTGACTGCGCCCGCGCCGCCAAGCCCGTGCGAGACCCGCCTGCCGTCACACCAGCTGCAGACCTGCACCGTTGAACGGCCCAACCACTACCCCCGGCCGAGCTACAGTACATTCACATTTATTTTGCATCTGGCTGCAAGATTGGCTAACCTGATGGCAGGCGTGGTGCATAGCGTGCTGGCCGACTGACTGTACCTGCTGCTGCTGCTGCACTGTTAAACGTACATTCGTACGTCTAGTTTACTCGTCTGTCTGTTACGATTTCACGGCCCATTTTTTTAACCTATTTTGACGAAATTTGGTACGGGGATAGGTTGCATTGTGTCCCGGCGATGGCTACGGAAAATTAAGCAGTTATCGCGGGATTTTCCAAAAACCTAAATACATACTGTCGAAGTCGTGGCCATCATTTAGTAGAATATAAATATGTTTTATTTAAGTTCATCATTTCAATTCATCGCCGGCTCACTACTGAGCACGATTTTCCTCCGAGAGTGAGAAGGGCTTGGCCATATTACATCATGCTGGCGCAAGTGCGGACTGGCAGACTTCACACTCTCGGGCGTACAGATTAACTAGGCTATCACCACTTTTTAGTTGCACTGCCCTTTTTTTGAGGGACCCTTACAATTGTACAGTGTAGTGTAATAAGATTTAGGGAGAAAGGGTCCCTAATTTGGTCCTTATTGCTGTGTAATAAGCGACGCTCAACTAGCGGCCACGCCCACCCTAACCATATTGCCCTGTGAAAAGTGCAGTGTAATAGGCCTATTAAAACTTCCCAGTTGAGCTGAGTAGACATTTATTAAGAAATTTATTCTTCCGCGCCATTAGTCTACTTAACGTGGGCGAATAGTAGTGAATTTTATCGTTTAAAATTCATTTTCAAATCGAACTATGTTCTGTTAATAAATACAAAACCAATTCCCGACACATGCCGCGCATGCATGTGTGTGCACGCATGAATGCACGGATAATACGTGTATTACGACGAAATCAACGTCGCTGCGCCCGCTCGCTACCCGCTTTCTATGTGTTGTCGTCCATATCTATTTATATAAATACACCCGCCGTACACCCGACCCGGCCTGTACCCAACCCGCGCCCTTTCCCTGTGTATGTGATATGAAAAGAGCAAACGGAAAGAAGCTTGTATGACGTGTTTCGTTTTTAACTTTCGACATTCCACTTTTTGTAGTGAGATCAAGTTCCATACTTTTTAAGTACCCACATTTTAAAACCCACAGACGCGGAAACGAATTTTAAGCACAAGAGCATTCAAATTGCTTAGTGTTTGGGTTTTAATTTTTTTTAATGAACTACTGTTTTTTTTTGTCAAATTGTTTATGAACTACACTTAACTATATTGACGTTTTTATATGAAATACATACGTTGCAGTAACTACCTACTCGGGCGCTAGTTTTCTTTCTGACTTGATACAAATTCCATTAGAATTAATGTAGATTTAGTAAATTAATTGCGTACATAAATCAGCATTTATCCGGATGAAGTTTTGGATATTTTACTTGAAAACTTTTCCATTTATTACCATAATAGCAAATATTTTACATAAATGTATGTAGCAAAGTTTAAGTATATTATAAGAAAAAAAAAAACCAAATCAATGTAACCCCTCTGCCGTAGACAAATACCAGTAATAAATAATTGAATGTTGTTCAGAAATAACGAAAAACGAAACTTTGTCCTCTACTTTTCATCATATGAATAAAAATAATATTTGTGAATATAATTGAATATCTAAACTGGTTTTATCGCTTTTTCGAAACTATGAGAAGGATGTATTTAAATATTTTTTGCGTATAATACAAAAAAACAATTTAAGTTAACGATAATGAAAATAAATTAAATATCAAATTTTGCATATAATATCTTTACAACCATTCTTTATTTTTTATTACCGATATACAGTTTTAATTGATTCAAAATATCATTTTTGATATAATTCCTTTAAGAAAATACAAGTCCAGTATTACTAATATTAAGAAGTGTTCAGAAGCAATTTGAATAAAAATGATACTAAAATGATTTTTACCATAATAATATATTTTTTATTGATCAAGATATATTAATTATTTTTATATCTAAGTACCTTAATACATAAATATAATTTATTTTATGCAAAGAAAGACTACAACAAAATAGTGGTTCACGAAAAATGATCGCAGGCTCACACTTCTAAATTCTTATTGCCCTCTTGTCTCAAACGCATTTTTATTTACAGTCACCGTTCCGTCATCGTGAGTAATGAAATGACTTCCAAATATTTATTAAACGAACCATTACCCTCATTTTAATAGCTGCCGTTTACTTACTGCCTAGTGTAATTTATAGTTAAAAAAAACTCAAGCGTGTTAAAAATCTGTCACAATTTGTCTACATTTAATAATATAATATTTATACATCAGAAAAGGGTTTAAAATAATGACACACATGTATGAACCAAGATAATATATGTATTACATAATAGTTAATTTAACAATAACACCATTATGTATTCACAAAACTCAATAAATTCTCTGTTAGTATACAAAGTTATGTATGTTTGTCTAATAATGACTTATAAAAAGATGACCTTTATGGGTTATCTGGAAAGGCAACCAGTTTAACCGTCCACTGCCAATATATATGTCACCGTAAAATTGCAAAAACTTTCAGAATGCAATCTAACGCTTTTTTTTCTCGATTGAGAACCGTTCAATGTTCTGAGTGTCAATTTCTGAAATATTCATTGTATTTACGTTTTCTTGTCTCTTTCTTTTAGGTTAGGTTAGGGTTCGACATAAATTATTATCTATCTATAGGTTCTATCGGGTGAGTATACCAACTCATACCTAACAGATTACAATCTACAGAAAAATAATTGCAATCTTTCGTCAGTTTACAATTTCCCTAGAGAGATTAAAATCTAACGGTTTTCACAATTTTACGGTGACATATACATTTTTACTTTATAATCAGTATCAAATCGTATATCAGTATAATTATAGTGTTTACACCACAGTATTTCAAGTTTAACATTGATACCTATTATGTCTAGTCGCCATGCATGCATAATAAAAGTATTCTTTATCACGTGTTTCTGATATCATATTACTACTTATCATCGCATTGGATAAGAACATACACTATGGCATATCTTTACCAAATGTAGATTTATGTATATACATAGTAGTATGAGACATTCAAAAGCAGTAAATTGCTCTTAATTTTATTTCACTAATTAGTCTGCTTTTTTAACTTGTCCATAATGCGTAATAAAAATACAAATGAAAGTCGATTATGTTAAAGTTAGTATATCATTAGAGATTTGAAATAAAAGAAAAAGTCAGAAATAGCGGGAGAAATAGTGCGGTGTGGGTAGTATAATTATTTTGTCCATTAGGCATGTGTTTTAAGTAAATAGTTAGAAATTATCAGGCGGATTTCAAAAATATCTTTTTTTTCAACAAATGTTTATTGTCATTTTTCATGTTTATTTTCAGGGGGCTTGTGTTGAAATAGGTAAAATCAGGAATTATAGTCGCAATTTTTTATCGTAGCTGTGAGATTGTCTTTGTTTTATATGGTATTTGTATAATAATAATTATAAGTTACAAAATATTTCTGCAGTTTCGACGAATATCCATTATATTATGTTTTTCGTGTGATTAAAAACCTAGTCATTTTTAGTTCACCTAACCAGGATGTTTGTCAGTTTGTCAGCAATTGACGGTAAAGCAAGCAATTGTGGATCAAGTATCAAGAGACGTAACTCGATGTTTTACTAACTGACCGATCAATTAACTTTGAAACTATGAAAAAAAAATCGTATAAAAGATCATATCATTAATGTAAAGATAATAATTTTGAGGTTCAGACTTCAACCACTTATTTGTTTTGGATTAAAATTAATTGCCTTACTTACCTGATCCGTTAGATGAATTCAATGTGGATAAGTAAATACCGTCCCAATAAGGAAATGAAGATGGATGGAATATGTGATAGAAATTTTATTGTAAATTATTGAATGTGTTGGGTCGCGATTTACTCCACAAAGGGATGTTTCTAATCATTGTGATTGTGATCCATCACATAACAGCGACACAGAACTGTGCCAATTATTTGTGTACCTATCTGTGTACTCCATATTAATTGTAGATATAATTTTAAGTATTTGTGACTGAATAATGTTATTTTTTAATTATAATTCTAAATATTTCCTTGACACATCTGTATTTCATAATATGCCTGTTATCTCAGTTGATTGCCTCGAATAAGTTGTATAATTTCATAATTTCTCTATAGATATTATGAATGATTTGTAATCCGTACTTGATATTATAAATGCGAAATTGTGTCTGTCTGTCTGCTATGCTTTCACAGCTCACCTGTTTAACCGGTGTATTCCGGGGAAGGACAAAGGTTAAGTTCTTTTTATCTCGGAAAATTAAAGAGTTCCCGCGGGAATGAAAAAACAATTCACGCGGACGAAGTCGCGGGCATCATCTAGTATTTAATATTTACTCTTGCGAAGTATGTCACAGCTTCAGCAGTACAATATAATACAATTATGTAATTATGATTACAATATGAATAATTTGTTTTAAGAAGTTTGCTTGGAAAATGTACAGCAATTAATTTGTACCTACATATAAATAACTGTTTTGTAAGTAAATATATTATAGAAAAGAATGAATATTGTGGTTTCCTTTAATCTTTATATTTACATACCATTTGCCCTTATTTTAAAACTTATTACTAAACAACTATTTTGTGATACAATATTATTACGTTAAGTGGCAAAAATAGTTATCTGCACTGGCTATACGTAAAAGATAATATTATTATTATTGAATATATGGAGATAAAACCTGAATGTAAGATGATAACTTTATCGTCTTTTATCTCTCAATATAAATAAAAGCGGCGTTTCATATTTCAAGTACCTATCGTACTCGTAACATGTACCTATGTGATGAGAACTTTGGTATATATAAATAAAACAAAGTCAGGTTAGTTACACCTGTGTAAGCAGTTTCACGAAAATCCACCCCAAAGGGGACAAAATTGTGGTTGGCAGCCTTGCATGAAGGTTCTAAGTTTTTGAAGTTAAAGACATGAAAATTGGCATTCAGGTTATTAGTTTTTAAATAATAAAATATATAGCCGCTATAATATGTAGGCTTTTTGCACCGGGAAAATTTCACAGGAAATCAGAAACTCTACGCTGACGAAGTCGCGGGCGATCTCTTGTAGGTGACAATAAAAATTATACTCTCAAAAATCTTTGGAAAATAATAATTATTTTAAATGGTTTTTGCCAAGAGTAATTAACCCTTGCTTAAGAAACGTTACGTGAATAGGATATTTATTACGTTTAGTAAGACATATTCTATTGTCAATGTGCTTACGTGGATGTTCTTGTAAACTTCACACACATTAATCTATGTACTCGTAACATAATATTTTTAAAGTCATATTTTATCAATCTATAGAAGGGTAACAGCTTTCTATCATAATATTATTGAAAACGATATTAAAGTGTAATGTTTTATCCATAGGTGCGAATGAGCAATTTGTATAAAATTTGTTATAGATAATAAAGTCACACGTTTAACACTCATAATTCACTAGTCAAAAGATTTAAAACATGAAATCTACAGACGCAAACTAAAATTCTTTTATTTAATTTATCAAATCAGTGATAGTACACATATTTTAATTTGTTTTCCTATTGAAGAACTATATTATTTCTCTTTATAAATTAAAATATGTGACGATCTTTTCAAAATAATTATGTTTATCTATATTTTTATATACAGAATACCCTGCTGTAAAGAGAGTATAACTTCAAGTTAATCTAATGAAATTTAATAATAATTTATTAAATTGCAGCAATTGGCAGCATTGCAAAAGGAATTTAACTTCATTTAGCTAATGAAAAAGCACAAAATTAAATAAATAAACTAACATTTAAAAGTTACAAACTGGTTTCAGTAATATTAATTGCAGCAGAGTAAATGATAAATAGCTTCTAATAATTATTAATTTAATTATAAAATAAGATAATGTTACATACTTAATGTAGTTAATTGCAGCAGAGTAAATGATAAATAGCTTCTAATAATTATTAATTTAATTATAAAATAAGATATACTAAAGAAGATAATACTAAATAAATACCAAACGATTAACGTTTTTACAAGTAACATTTTATATGGTTTATTTAAACAAAAATATTACACTAATGTTTAATTTTTTGGTTCTTGATTTTGAAATGTTAATATGAAAAGAAATAACAAGTATTTGCTAGTTTGTTATAATATTTGAAATAGAAATATGCATAAATAACGTAAAAAAACTAGACTGACTTACATTGTATTGTACTTATGTTTAATAAATAAAAATCTAAAATGCCTCATTTTATTTTATATTTTTATTTTACATCGGGCTGAAACACAGGCGCTGCGGCGTCGCAACTCCAACGCATCCCGCTGCAACGCAAATTACAACGTACATAGATAGCGCCGCGCATTCCCGCAATGTGACAACACATTTCTTAACATTATAATGTCATCTTAGTAAAAAAAAACAGCAAAAAAGATAGTGGATACAAGAAAATACTTCCAGCAAGATTCACAATCCTAGGACGAATGGTTTCAAGCTACGGTGGTAGATCACTTTGCGAATTGCGACGTGCAATTTGTTGCAATGCACCGCTTTTAAGTGTGAGATCTTTAGAGCATACTTAGACTTAGTTCTAACTTCGACAGAGTTAAAATGAGACAGATTTATGATACTCATATGAGTCCATCCCGTTTTAACTCTAAGTAAAGCTTGAGAAAAGTGTGCTCTATAGATCTCAGGATAAGTGTGCCAAACTTTCTAATAAAATTGCTTGCTTTTGCAGTTTATTTTCAATATCCAAAATCTTCAATAACAACTTATTGAGTTTTGATTTTTAAATCAACTTAATATTATATATAATAGACTAGATAAACAAATAATGGCTTATAGTTATTTTAGTACGGCTAAGCTGATTTTATAAATAATTAGGTATAGGTTTAATACCTTCATTAAATGTCAGAGGGCAGGATGTCTGGTATAAGGTATTGACAGAGTTCCATTTCAGAGTTGACAAATGTTACTTTTCTTGCTGTGTTTTCATCAAGCCTAAAAAAGGTATATTTTATCAAATACATGAAACCTTAGTTACATTTAGTTTAGCATTTAATCTAGAGAAGTGCATTAATGGCTTACCATCCTTTTATAACTGCCCAGCAACCCGAAAAAAATGCTGGAGCATTAATGATGAGGCAAATTCCTAGTCTCTCTGGATAATGCCTACTGAGTAGCCAGATTAAATTTTTAAGGACTTGATAATCCATGCAGGACATTGTAAAATTATTCATGTCAAAAACGATGCACAAATTATCCACCACCTCTTCAAAACACCTTTTACTAGCATCTTCCTAAAAAGTATAAGAAAATCATAGGTAATATCAGCATAAGTTTTTGGTTTTATACTAATGTTATTTTATTTTTTCTTTCAAACCTATGTCTACCTTTAACTAAATTACAAAAAGAAGGTAAAAAAATGTTTTTTGTTTACTGGCTCTAGGTCCCGAGATGGTCCCATAAAAAATACTGGATCCAAACTCATATTGTAGGTATCTAGCAACTACTACATGATTGAACTCCAAGCCCCAGCTCCTCAACCCTGATGCTTCAGGGTACAGAACTCCTCAACAATAGGTATTTAGGAAATTTAGATGCTGAATTTGTATAGTAGGTATCAAGCATGTTTAACCCCAAGTCCCAGCTCCTCAACCCTGACACTGCAGTGTATTGAACTCCTTAGCCCTGGGAATTTAGGAACTGTTGATTGTTAATTGATATTAGAGTACTTAGACTAAAAAGTTAAAAGTAAAAATTCTTTTCAAAAAATCAACTTCCAAAGCCACTGTAAAGTCAAAATAATTTTGGATTCGAAATGTTATTTTGTAGTCAGGTGGGAATAAAAACATGCATAACGTTGATGCACCCACACTTGCCAGACTTCAACAAAGCCATGCCCGCGACTTTGTCTGGTTAATATAATATAGCCTATGAGTATATAGATTACATAGTGAACCTGAAAGTATTTTATTTGATGTATAAATCCAGATATTGAAGTTTTACAATATTTATAAGTAAGTAAGCACTTACCAGACAATATACAATAAATTTTGTAAGTTCATCAATGTTTCTGTCACTTGAGCTATGATTCTTTGCTGGGATGTAAACAATTGGTCTCCCAGCAATATCTCTGTGCCTTAGAACTCTAGCTTTGTCTTTATATTTTTCTATTAGTTCTTTATTTTCATGCAAGTTAGATACACCATATTCAACTCTCCATTTATTTGTTTTTAATATGGCCTAAAATATAAATGTAAATTTCTTTAGAACTACAGTAGGTACTTACTAACTAGTACTTGGTTAAAAAATTATGCAGAAAGTAGAAACTCATTTTCGGTTTTCCAACGTAAGAAGTCCTACCTAAGCTGACAGCAGTAGAGTCAGGCTACTTATGTAACAAAGACTTTGTAAAAATGGGTTGAACAATTACACAATAAGTAGTTTTGTATCAGTAAGTAACTAAGTAGTAATATCAGTTTGGATTAACAAGTACACAAGTACTTTTTATCCTGGAAAATAAATTCCCATGGGATTTTTAAATCAACCCAGATAAGTTACAGATGTAGTTGAATATACATAATTTACTTTTCAGGGCTCAACTATAGTATACTACCCGTGGAGTTGGATGTTCATATTTTTTTTACAGAAAGACCTTGATGTGGTAAGCCTTGCACTAAAATATTTTACTTCGATTTCAAATACTTTACGAGAAATAATTTTTTGAAAATCGCAAAATTTCACCACTTTTCACTATTTCTTACGACATTTGCCATAGATTACAGACTCATTGACGTTTAGTTGGCGTACTAAAGTTTCATTTTACGTATTATAATCCGTTCCAAACATAAAAAGTATTATAAAATGTTTATAATCGTAAAACATCGAGTTTTATGACGTGTACCGATTATTGGAAAAACGGAACGCGTGCCTTGGCGCCAAAGTGTCCAAATGATATTATTGAATTCAAATCTATGAGTCATCGTTTTACACGCTTTTTAGTGTAAAGGTTAAAAAAAACTTAAAGGTTATAGATATAATTAACTGAAAAGGTATAAAGGTAGGTTGTTATTTATGTATAATTAGGTACTTGAGCTTAAAATACGCAAAACCAAATCGGCTCACCCCGACTCCACGCAGTCTTGTCTGCCCTACCCCTAGAGTGTTTTTTTTAAGCGCGAAGCCAGAAGCTCGCGTAGGAGGTCCTGAATGAAGCGAGTCTACGAGGCCGAGTGGAGCGATGGGGGGAGGTGGCGAGCGAAGCGAGCCGGCGACCTCCGCAGCGAAACGAAGGTCGAGTAGGCGAAGCTTCATTCAGGGGCGACGAAGCGAGTCTTCTGGCGTAGCCCATTCCAATTAAGAAATTAACCTATCCCACTACCTACCTAAAACACAAGGTATAAAGGTTATCAGAGTTAAGCAGGAATTTTGGTAAAACTAACCTCAAAATTTTAAAAAATTAATATCTCGGAAACTACTAAAATTCGAAACGTTTTACTTGGAGGGGGGGTATATCCCTCCCTCCCCCCTCCCCTTCCCCCCCCGTCGCGGGTAGTATACTATAGTTTAACCCTTTTCAGTATCAAATACCTACATAATATATTTAATTAATATATTTAATAAGTATTTAATAAGTAATTCTTTTATACCACAGTAATTCTTTGGAATCTTAAATTCATTAGGTACAATAGAAAAATTCATTACTTAGTCAATAATTCTAACAACTTTCTTCAATACAAAGGAGTTTATCTTAATTAAATTAAAGTAAGTAGTGTACCTGAAATGCGTTGTCGAGAGTTCTAAACGCTCGTAAATATCTCTTTAATGAATAATCATTGTGGTATTGGTATGGATCCGCGTCCACAATTAATTTCATCCTTTCCTTTAAAAGCCTTAAATCTTCCTCGCTAACTGCTTTTGGTTCCTCGGCCATAATAGTGGAAAGTTTTAGTAAAAATGGAAATTCGGTACTGTTGTTTCGAGTCGAGAGGGCACTACAACTACAACAGGAATTGTTATGTCAAGGGCTTATAACAACAAATATAAAGTAAATTTAATGCTGAAATCGTCTGAACAATTCAGGCAATAAACTTCAATGTTTGATTTGATTTTAAAACTATGAAACTTGGATGGATTTCTTCATTCTTGTTTTCTATTATTTTTGTACTTAGTATGAGTTATGACATCACTTTGACATTGTTTGACACAAGTATGACATGAGCACTCTGACGTGAGCTTGACGGATGACGACCATAGATTACACGGATACATAGATTACATTATACACGTTGTGACGCAATTTGCACTTTGTAGTTTGCAGCGCATTCGCGTCGTTGATGTGTACACAGTGGTAAGTACCAGTCGGCAGTCGGTTCACAGGTGGTTCACAGATCCGGAAAATGTTTTTTCTGCTAAACTGGAATCTTGGTGGCATGGTGGAATGTTGCCCATATAGTGGAATTTCCACGAAGTCTGTTGGTTTAGTGGAAATTTTGCATTTAGTATCTGGTTGATAGATAGATAGTGGTCTTTTTACTTTGTTTAGTGGAAAACAAGAAATGACATGTCCCAGTTCAGAATGGAGGGTGGTTTTTTATTCTGAGTGTTAATGAACCAGAACCAAACTGCCATCACGTGAAAGAGAAAAAAATATTATATTAAACTCCATAATAATTTTAGAAAACCCCGTTTTTTAAAAAAATAATTATGAAAAATATCGTTTGTAGAAAATATTTATCGATGTATGGCAACACTAAAACTTTTTCTACAGTGCGTTCCACTAAACGCCCACGACGATCAAAATGCTCCAAACGATCAAATTCCACATAACGACCGCGGTAGTTGTGGTCGCGGCGAAAACTTCACTTATGACGTCATGACTTAAGCTCACGCGAAGCTCGCGAGGCCTCATTCAAAAAGGGTCGTCGTGATCGTTGAGAAAATTAGCGGCATTTTCAAAACCAAAGCATCAAAGATAGCGACCGTGAAACTTACGTTATTTCATGCGGAAAGAGATATTTTAGTAGAAGTGAATGTTTCTGCAGCTGATGCTCAACGTTCCTCCACAGGTAAATATAATTAATTAAAGTAAAACAAGTTTAGAAAAATTAATTGCAGTTTATAATAAATATACATGTATACATTTTTTCTTCATTGCCAATAATATAAACTAACTTTAGAAATGAAAATTAAGTTCGCCTTCTTAAAGTTAGTTTTCTTAGTGAAAAAATTAAATTATAATTTTTTTAACAAGAAATAAATAATAATTATTTCAGTTTATTTTCAAGGCTCATACAAATTATAACCTAACCTCTTAAATATTTTGCTTTATTTTTACTAACTCGCCGTTTGTATTATTTACCTCAAAGCTCAAAACGCTCTTTATTCCATACCACTTCAGTTTACGACCGTAACGCAAGAAGAACGGGAAAAACTGCGTTCGTGAGCGTGATCGTTGTGTTACTTGTCTCTGGTGAATGCTTTGTGGAACGCACCCTAGATGTATAGATCTATCAAATCTGGCACCTGTTACTGTCACTTTAATGTCATACAAAACTGACATTGACATTTGACAATCATTCTATGACATACGTGACAAAAACAATCAAGTTTTTTTTTTTACTGTTGAAAAGATTCAGGCAAAGATCTAAAAAAGCCACAAAATAAAATAATATTTTTCTCCAAAATGGGGTCCTTTAAAAATGTGTAAATTATTCTATAGGCCATATTTTAGGATCTCTATTCATGTGTATTAAAATCATCTTGATTCATGCTCAAGGCCCAATCTTGGACAAGTCCTTTTAAACAAAAGTATTGTTATCTTTCAATAATATAGTAGTCTGTGCGGTCAATTGGTATGATAACACCTGTGACTTATCGACGGTAGCTATCCACATGGATCACCCTAATTCAATATAAATTAAAACTATAAAAAAGTTGTTTTTTCATTTATCGCCTAGGTACCTATATAGGTAGAATTATGAGCTGCAGATGCAGAATAACCTCATGTAGCAACACGAACACTGAGGTTAGCCAACCTTACAGTCACAGATTTCCCGTACATTAAATTGCAAACACCGTTATATTGTAATTTAACTAGCGAAATTATAAACTGTCGACAGATTGTGAACCGTTTAATGTTCTCAGTGTCAATTTTTGAAATATTCATTGTAATTTACGTTTTCTTGTCTCTTTCTTGTAGGTTAGGTTAGGGTTCATAAGGCCGGGCATTTAGGTTTTAACGGGTTAATATACCCCACAGATTACAATCCACCGAAATATAATACGTTAAAATGTAATCTGTCGACAGTTTACAATTTCGCTAGTTAGATTACAATCTAACGGTTTTTGCAATCTTATGGTGGCTTATATATCTAGTGAACACCCCAATTAATAGCGTCAGTTTTTATACTGTTTCCATAGATACTGCGCATACTTTTATACTATACTAGTATCAGAATTCCTAGTTATTGTTAATTTTTAGTAACCATAACGCGTCTTTAAGCGGCGATAAGTTATCAGTTCTCCAGCACACCCACTTAATACTGAATCAGCCTTCCTAGCGATTGTTACCAAAAGTACAGATATCTTTTAATCTTAAATGGGCTACGCCAGAAAAAGGGCGCAGGCGTTTTCTGGCTTCGCATTTTACGAAACGCCGGGTTACAGCTAAGTAAGCTAGTACTTTGACAGAAATTGCATAAATTCTAATTCAAATGATTTTAATTCAAATAGACTTTTTACAAGTTCTTATGAATAGTCAAATCAATCTACTCTACATAGAACTTCTGTCAAATTTATTCTTGGATTAAATAAACGTAACCCGGCGTCTTTGCTGTGCAAGCGGGCCTAAGTAGACAAGAAGTCACTGCGTAGAGTTGGCCTGCCCAGATTTTGGAGTTTGTGAGGTGATTTGACATCTAAGATTATAATGCGGCTGTTTATTTCACGACGTTTTACGAAACGAGGGCTAATGATCCACGCAATTACAATACGGCTAGCCGTACCTTTTTAACTTTGGCAATTAGTGTAAACTTAGCAATAGGTATTTACAATTTATTAACCGTTTGTCATTTACCTACTCATTTTATATTGTAATATCTAGTCGTATGTTATTAAATTGTAGGTAGGGTATATGTAGTTGTACACCAATACCAAAATACAAGTTGTACCAGTAAAGATAAACTTCTTATAATAATAATTTTTCTAGGTAAGTACCTAGTAGGTAGAGCACTTATAATTCTAAGTATTTACCTATACTATTTATGAAAGGAGCCCGTTAGCGACATTAAAATTAGGAACATGTGCAATTCGTCTCCTAAAATCGGGTATAGTACAGCAGAAGCTATAGCCGATGTCCACGCGATCTGGTTGCCAGTTGATCCAGTTGAAAGCGGCGTTGTTGCGGCATCTGTCGGCACAGAACTGCAGCTGACGAGCCTCGGCGAGAGTGTAGTACGGATTATTGATACTTATAAACGCGGTACCACGGCGACGAGATGCGTCGTACACGACCTGGAAAACAATCTCAATCAATAGACTTACTTTTCATAATTTTAACATTGCTCACTACTGAGCACCACAAGAATGAGAAGGGTTTGGTCATAGTTTTCGACGACCTCGGTGGCGCAGTGTGTAACGCCGTTGTCTTAACGTGCGGAGGTCCCGGGTTCGATCCCCGGCAGGTTTCCCTGGTCCGGCCTGGTCTGGCTTCGGCCGTGGCTAGTTACGACCCTACCGGCAAAGACGTGCCGCCAAGCGATTTAGCGTTCCGGTACGATGCCGTGTAGAAACCGAATAGGGGTGTGGGTTTAATATAACTGCCATGCCCCTAACAGGTTATCCCGCTACCATCTTAGACTGCATCATCACTTACCATCAGGTGAGATCGCAGTCAAGGGCTAACTTGTAGTGGATAAAAAAAAATAGTCTCAAATCCACACTTGACTACCACGCTGCCCGAGTACTAGATTCGTAGTCACTACAGCACATTATCTCTATGCACTACAGTCTCCAGTTCTACAACCTTTGAGAACATTTTGATTTTGAGTGAGAGATTTTGTCGTGCTGTCACTTTTTGGCAAGAGCGTAATGCATTTGCCAGAAAGTGACAGCTTTTAAAATGTTAATCAGTTTATATGTCCTTGTGAAATGAATCGGGTTTTAGGATCAGGGCAGGACAACGTCTGCTGGGCCCACTAGTATTAAGTAGATGTACATATTATAAATCCGCCAGTGTACCTACCTATTAAGTATTTGTTTACTAATTTTTAACGCGATCAAGACAACACTTGATGATGCCCGCGATTGATGTTTATGATTCCCGCGGAAACTCTTCAATTTCCGGGATAAAAAGTAGCATATGTCCTTCCTCGGGATGTAACCTATCATTTGTACCAAATTTCATCAAAATCGGTTGAGTAGTTCGGCCGTGACAGCGTAGCAGACAGACATACAGACCGACAGACAGACACACTTTCGCATTTATACTATGAAGTATGGATGCAAAACAGTACGTAATTAATCTTCAGGTTATCATACTTATCTTCGTTGATTACTTTCTTTCTGTAAATTATTGCAATCCTACCTAAAAATAAATATCTACTTACTTAGAAAAAGCCAGGAATAACAAGAGTCAAGAGGTCGTCAGAGATTCTCAAGAAACTTAAGTATAAACCTACCTTATAAAAGTATTCAGGTACAGGAACACGATTGTTAGAATGCAAAAAGATATTAACGAATCGCCCAGCGCTGTTCCTTAATTGGGTGACGCCAAATGTGCCCGTGTAAATAACGGTGTTGTATCCGGCAGCAGCGATGCGTCGACGGAGATTCTGAAAGAAGCAAGTACCTACTTGAAGAAATCTCACCTACCTACTTATGTATAATAGGTAGGTACATTATATATTTTCCTGACTGAGTCCATGAAGTGACGAAAATGTGAGAATAATAAAAAGAATAAATTGTAGTGTCATATTATTATTAATCCAAAAATTAGTTAGTGGGTTATACCTATTGAAATATCAAAGCAACTGGAAGTTTTCATAATATTGTAAAAAAACACATCCGTAAAAAAACATCAAAATTTTATAAAAAGAATAATCGCAGAAAACTTCTCGAAGAAACTCGTTAGATGACGGAACGCGTTTTGACCAGCATATTTGTTTGGTTTTTCTTCCTTATCACGGTTTTAAAGTCAGTTTTTAATTTTAGAATAAAAAAAAAACTATTAATAAAAATAATAAAAACTATTCATAAAGAAAATTCTTGTAATTGAAAATACCGTTGTATTTGTTCTGTATGATGTAGGGTCACAGAACACGTAATAAAATAATATACCTACTCTGATACAGGATAATATACTACCTGATCGATAGGTAAGTTTTGGGTGAGTAACTAAAAGTTTGTTTTTGTGTATGTTTAATGTTACCATTGTTATCGAAACTACTACACTACGACTTACGGGCTACATACGTATGGGGTAGTTACGGTTGAAATTTTAAGAATAGGTATCATTTGTTAAATACGTACTGCTTCCAGTCTCATCCAATTTCCTGCGTTGAACGGTTGCCATTGTGGGGCAGCGTTGATGAAATAGAAAGTGGAGCGTTGTCCAGTCGCAAACACGTAGTCGGTCTTGGCAGCGAGATGGCCACGAGCCAAGAATTGGCTGGATGTTAAGTATCTATCAACCATGTTACTACCCAATAGATTGGCAAAGACCTGTCTTTGGTTGTTTTGCGTATAAATGGTGTTTATATTTACGCCAGGGAAAAATGGCCCCGCTGAAAATAAAATCTAATTTTTAGAGCGAAAAGCCATAGGGACCGGACGGATAAAACGTCTTGTAACCAACCTGACGGGGTCCCTAAGCATCTACACCTCTCTCTACTTATAATATTCAATATTTCTTTAAAATGGCACGTGATACATCTAGCAAAGACCCTCACAACATTGCTGTGTCCATAATAAACCAAGATCTTTTAGAGTTTCGGAAGCCTCGAATTCAATCAATCCAACGACTAAGTTATATACAGATTTTAGATGTAATTCAGTTAACTTAAAACAGGCATTAAGTAACGTGATCGCGAAGAGATAAATCTCTTCCCAACCCAATCCAAACCCAAGTGGAAGTATCCTCCTTTTATAAAGAAAAGGAAGATGCTTTGTATGGCATCATTTATATTTCTAAAAAATAAATGATGGCTGGCTAGCTCCTCCCCGCCACCAGCGGTAGGCTTCTTCCCTCCTTCGGTACCCCAAGAGGCACATTAATACATGGACTAATACATCTCTAAGAATACCAAAAGTCAACAGCCCCCCCCCCCCCCCCCCCCACCCCTTTAACCACTTGGTCATCAATCGCGAAGGCCAGCGCAACGTATGTACGAGCATACTTTAGAGTGGTGCGTTCCACTTATGTCAGAATATAGCTGGATAATTGCATTTTTAGAGTGGTGCACTCCCACATATACCTGTAATAGGTTTCAAGGATACACCGGACGCACTGTAGGGTCGTTCGTCGCAACGTAACAGAGCCACAGGCGTGATGCACCCTTCAGTAATAGTATGTTATATCAAATACAGCGCGGAACCACCATGGGTGATAGAATGTCATTTGTGCGTAACATGGTTTTTAGCCAATGTGCCGCAGCATAGGTCGTGAAGCTATGCTTTTACAAGTAACATGGGTTGTGAATCCATGAAACTATGAAGTGTCGAGGCTGAACAAGCGTAGTGCAAAATGTAGTAAGATATCAGGCGCAACGTACGCATAATCCAACCTTCGGCAATAATAAACAGCGTCCTTCCAACCATGGTAAGTTATCGTTCGAGTACCTATTGCGAACGACGTACGTAATTTAGATAAGTAGATCGCAAGGTAAAGTCAGACGTTTTGCGGAACGTAGAAGTATACTCGAACTGCGCTGCGCTCAGAAAGCAAGCTCTCTGATTACCAATCCCATCTGAACGTCCAACTAGGTAGACATCCAGACAGAACCAGTTACCTACCAGCCGTGCTGAGGCATCGCTGAAGCGAGACACCGTACGCCCCACACGCCTGACCCGACCTGCGATAATAATTGGTTTAGTAATATACGTGTAAATATGTTGTAGTTATGATATGTATATAAATCCACCAGAGGCAGATAAGATTTCATCGGATGCTCTCAAGCTAGGTCCGCTAAGGGTCCTCACATTAGACAGCATCCAACAACACAGTGCGTTCAAACGATCTATTGCAAATATACCTGCTCAATATATTGATTTTATGTATATATATATATATATATATATATATATTATATATATATTTTTTTAAATAATTACCTATTTTCCACTGAATAGTTAGATACGTATAGTTACAGTCTGCGCGTCCCATTGACCACACAAGTATACCTAAGTAGTATAAGTTTAATTTGTAATTGTATAAGTTAGTTATACTAAGCTTAAGGAATGTTAGTATTGGTCAATAAACTTTCTTTTATTTATTTATTTAAACGTCCGTGTAGGAGGGGAAAGACGTTTTGTCCTGTCGCGCTAACGTGTGTGTAATATTAGAGAAAGGAACGCGGATTATTTGGCCACCAGACTTTTTTTTTCCCCCGTAACGTGTTTTCACCCTTGTAAATGATTCTGATGAATTGAACATGACTAAAATTGCAAAACCAGCGGGTATACGTATCCAATTCGATTATCTCTGAAAACCGCAGCCGAAGTGCCCAATTAAGCTACGTTTCTCTTTACCGAATCCCGAAGGATCTGCATTTTTCGTTTAATTTATTAAGTGCAGGTACCTAAACACTTTATTAAACATGGATGAAAGAAAAATGTACGAATAATTATTGCGATTCTCGAGGCCGAGTCCTGAGGCATCGATGCAAAGTCGGCAGCCGCATTTCATTTCTTTTGTGAGAAAAATCTCTTTGACGTCAATTCCGTTCCACGTTTCATTAAAAAAATGCATGCTTTTAAATAAATAAAAAATATTTTGTCCCTTGTAATAGAGCAATAAAAAGTTTGAAAATTATTGTTTATTTTATCAAATACTTATGTTTAATACTATTATTACCTAATAAGGTAATTAATAAAAATACCTATTGGTATGATCAAGATAATAGGATATATCATATGATCTAGAGATTCTTACCTAACCAGCTAGGTCGGTCAACGCCAGTTTGATGGATTCCATTTGTTACATCTTGGTTGTACCACACATATAAAACCTCCATTCGAGTGGGGTTGAAGCAGGACCAATAATGGACATGGAACACGTTGTTGACAATGAATCCAGTACTGTAACCAAAAAGTATTATAAAAATATGAAATACTAGAATACCTAGCAAACAAAACAATAATCTACCCCATGGTTAAAAGTATTTTATTACAGGCAATTTAAAAGAAGAGCTAAATTAGTTAGCTAGGATTAGTTTTTGGCGTTTTCTTCACATAACATACTTTAAGAAGATTAAGTAACTACTATCTTAAGGTTTCATTCTGTTGTGAGAGTCGTCTTACCAATAGAAGTCAACTGCTGGATAGGTCACCTCTAGGGACTTCCATTTAACGCGGTTTTATTATTATTATTACTCTTTATTTTGTACACCACAACACATTAATAACACAAATAAATTCATAGAAAAAAAAACAAAGAATGAAGTAGAATACAAAAAGGCGGCCTTATCGCTTAGCAGCGATCTCTGCCAGGCAACCTTAGGATTAGGAGAAGTTGAAGGTTTTGTGCAGAGGCTCCCTGCGACTCGCTTGATGCTTTGCGGTGGGAGATCGTTGTACCAGCACCTTGGTGGCCCAACGTCTCTCGGTTCTTCGGTTCGGTCGTGAGATTACATGATTGGAATTGCTTACCGAATAACGACATTATTATTGAAGCATCTTTGATTTGTTTGCTGCGTCTCATACGAAGCATGGTTATTACAAGTAAGTTGTCCAAAAGCCCGATTACCGTTCAACCACCCGGCTCCTGACACTAGGTTACCGCTTACGCATCGAGCAGTCTAAAATAGTATACTGAGTGTTACCTACAAATCTTACAAAATACTTCGTACGTGCGTTCGTACTACGTAATAGTTTAGGACCACGCAGACACAAATACCTATAGGTAAGTAGGTACCTACTATATTAACAAGAAATATATTATTTTCTACCGCATATTCATTCTTACATGTTCCCGATTTTTAAATCCCGACACCATCTCAACCAATTAATGTCTAGATACTGTTGGAATTTTGTATAGGTACCTAGGTAGTTAGGATTTGCAAAGTCGAAGTGATCCACGGTCTTGACTCTAACCAGAGTCTAGACTCCATACTTAAGTGTACCTGCTGTAATGTGAGTTGTGACTAGCTTAATCACGCTACTTTTAAGTAAAGGTGGAAATCACAAATTAGTGGGAGATCTACCGACCGCGCCGCTGGGTTTTCTGGTGTGGGTTTGCCATTAACAAAAAGGATCTTTCGTGAATTTTTAAAAGTAGTTAAGTTCCCTAAATCACTTAATCTAAAGGTTATTTATCGACCAGATATAATTTTTTGACGGTTTGGTAAAAGTAGCTGGTCGTAGTTTATTCAATAAAGAAAACTGATAAGATCTGCGCAGGTCTTTAAACATTAGTAATAAATAATTAAAATTTGTCTTACAGCAGTGTGAACGTTCGATGCTATATTGGGATGGCTGATTTGTCTGTTAGGTCCTGGGCAAGAGACGATGACCTCTTCTCCGGTGTTAAGTCGCACTTGGCCGGTATTCCCAGTAGGGGTCAGGAAAGTGTTTCTTAACCTAAGAAGATACACGGGCTGTGGCTGACCAAAATCACCGTTTACTCTTAAACTGCATCCTGTATTGTTAAATTAAAAAAATATATTTGAAATTCGTTTGAATATGTTTAAGTTTTTAAAATAGGAAAAAATACCCATATATATATTTATCTTCCTGCCCAGTATTTTTTCATGTTATTAATAATATATTACTTAATACTATAGTTTTTGTAGCAAAATAATAATATTATTATTATTTCATGCTTTAGGTAGGAATATGTATAAAATTCATAATTATGTAGCGGTCAAACGAAAAGCACCTAGCCGTGATTTCATTTCCATTGAAGAAGCTTTGGCCTTTGATATGCAAATTTTGAGTCCGTTGATGTTTCTTTAAATAAATTGTATAATTACTCGTAACTCGTAACATGAGAAATTTAACAATGTAAATATAATCAATTACCACTTCGTGGAGAGGTTGTTGTTTCGTTAAACCACTGTAGCTGTTCAGTCGCTAGCCAGGCATCCAAGTAATCTTCAAATTGGTCATCGCTGTAAAATGTGACGTTTGCTGGATCCGGCAAGGTGGAAGGAAGGGCAGTGGCACACGCCGCCACTGCCAACGTGACTAAGATGAGGCGAAACATTGAATGCTACTTCTATGCCTCAACTCCTCAACAGTGGTCAACGGCCAGGTTTTAGGGAACAGTGACAATGAAAGCACCACTGCTTATGATATTTATACGAAATCCATATCTTTTGTATAAAACATACCTACATTTATTTTTGTAGACAATGCGTGTGATACTGATACCATTATAAAAAATTGTTGTCTGAGATTAGGTATTATGATAACGAGCTAAGGCCTTAAGACAGTCTTCTGAACTAAGTAATAAAATTGATAATAATTATTATTTATTATTATTACTTTTTAGAAGACAAAAACATATTATAATTTTTTAGAACATAACTAAAGTGACAAAAATAATTATATTTTTAGTACAAATATTATGTATATATTTCGGATAAGCTATACTTACTTAAATAATATTTCGGAATTTTACGAGACGCATTTTAGTTGCTTGGGTAGGTATAGTTCGCGCGCGAGTTGAATGCAGAGTAAATGTATGTGTCACCATACATTTGCTCTGCATTCAACTCGTGCACGAACTATATATCTATTATTAGGTGAATTTTCTTGACTGACCTGATGAGAATGATGTAGAGCCAAGTTTTTAACGCTATTTCTGTCCATCAAGAACTTAATGCTTCTGAAAAATTTTTATATCAACACTCTTTTTATTCAGTAACTACATAGAAAAAGTATCTTCTGTAGGTATATTCTAGTGTACGATGTCTCTTTTCAATATCTGAAACAAATGATATCAGTAAAATAGTAGGATTCACCGTATTACATCACGGCTAGTCATTTTTCAAAACGTTTTGTATTACGGAGGATCAACGTGTCGTATTTACCGAGTTACCATCGATTTATCAACTATTATAGTCATTTTATAAAACGGAGTGGTGTTCTATTATGGAGGATCAACGTTTAGTCGTATTTACCGTGTCTAGTCATTTTACAAAACGGAGTCGTGTTGTATTAAGGCACATCAACGTTTAGCTGGATTTGTTCTATAATCTTGTTTAACTGTGCAGACTAAAAGAAAGGTTAACTGGTCAAAATATTTCTCTCAATTGTACCTTTTAACCTGTACAAATAATTTTCACGAGTAAGAAATTCTTATGAATTATAATGATCATTTCGTTTATTCGTTAGATTATCCAAAATCTCTCTATTAATCTACATAAACTCTGGATTAACTACATATTATTATTATTATCAAGAAGCAGCATCACGTCACACGTGTGTGGGTACCATCAATTAATTAACAACGATAAAAAAATACGCTGTTTTTAACACGCCCCTATTAGGTAATTATATGCTATGATACAATATCAATTTGGCATTTCCCATTTCTTTGTTATTCATTGATAATAATAAGCCTACCTAAATTTATTTTCATCATGTTTCGTTAAAAAAAATTATAGGTAGGTAAGTGGCACAAAAAAATAATTTGAGATATTTAAATTTCGGTTCACTTACTCAATACATCTATTTTAGGGTTCCGTACCAAAATGGTAAAATGGAACCCTTATGGTGCGACTTTCTCCGTCTGTCTGTCCGTCTGTCCGTCTGTCCGTCTGTCCGTCTGTCCGTCCGTCACACTCGATTATTTCAGTAACTACTGAAGCTATCGACATGAAATTTGGAACAGTTGTGTATATTAGTGGCCCAAAGACACTGGAATTAAAAAAAATTGGAAATTATTTTTGTTCTTATTTAAAAAGGGGGGAAAATCTGAGGGTTGAAATTTAAAAGTGAGATAACTGTACTGTGTGGGGTATCATATGAAAGGGTTTACTTTGTACATTCTAAAACAGATTTTTAATTATTTTTAGTTATGATAGTTTTTGATTTATCGGGGAAAATGTCTAAAAAAATACCGTTCCCCCCCCCCCCCCCCTTATCTCCGGAGTTTACCAATTGAAAAATTTGAAATAATTATGGTCAATAGGAATTTACGTATACTTTACAGGAAAACTATAGCCAATGCTCTAACTAGCATAGTTTTTTTGATATTAACAATAAACCTCTACAAACAAAGTTAGTCTTGCGGTTCATTAACAAAGGTAATTATTTATTAATAATGGTACGGAACCCTTCGTGCGCGAGTCCGACTCGCACTTGCCCGGTTTTTTTATATTTTACTTTCATTGATAAATTAACCAATTTAATTAACGGTTTTTGGTGAACCCTTCGATTTTCCGGGATAATTGTACCCTAATTCAGTTTACAGGAGGTCACTGTACTTACCGGATTTTTTCAAAATCGGGTTTAAGCGTATGGGCTTTAAAAAGGTAGCAGACAGATGGACAGCTTATTAATCACGCCGGCAAAGGAATTCAGAATCGATTCAGGGATCCGTTTCCGAAATATGTATGTAAAAACATGCTTATTTTTGTCACACTCAGTGTTTTTAGATAGGTGTAAAAAAAAACCGGGCAAGTGCGAGTCTGACTCGCGCACCGAGGGTTCCGTACAAACCTGTAGGTATATAAGTAAAAGTTATGGTATTTTTATTCTACTTATCTATTTTAATTTCAATTCAACACCTCTACGCGTTCATGCGGAAAGGGGTAGTAAGTTTAAAATTATTAAAAATATTTTTATTATATGATGTAACTGAAAATTTATGTTTTTCGCAATTTTTCCTTTATCTGTGCTATAAGACGTTGCTTCTGAGTTCACGGGAAGTACCCTGTAGGTTTTGATTCCCTTGCGAGTGTCGAAAATTTGCAGCATAAACGGCTGTATCTTTTGATTGCGTTGGCTTAGAAGTTTGATTTTTTCACAGCTCCAAGGGACAGTAGACCTGCGTATTTGATATGAATTTCAGCTTGATACCTCCATGCGTTCTTGAGAAAAAGGGTCTTGACACACAGACGGACGGACAACAAAGTGATAAGATAAGGGTTCCGATAAGATAAGGGTAAGAAGATATAAGTGTTCCGTTTTTTCATTGTGAGGTACGGAACCCTAAAAATCATGGCAGTAGTATACCTATACAATAACGGTTGAAAATAAAACGATCACAGCTAAGTAGGCTTTACAAGTGAACGAGTAATAGTCGACAAACTTATAAAATGTTCGCTGAATGTAAGGGGCAACTACGGAATCCTACACTGCGCCTGGCTCGACATGCTCTTGGCCGGTTTTTAATTAATATCAAAGTATAGATTAACGTAGTATTAGTATTGTAAAAATTGACTTGATTTTTGTTTTTGTTGGTCTCTACCTGCCAGAACTTGGACTCTTAAAGAAGAAATTTAGTAATTTTAAATCATGTTATAACTTAATATTATCATTTAGATTATTTATCAACATTGTGCCCTCGTCGAGATCAAGTTAAATTGTTAGGGTGCTAGGAAATAATGAAGCAAATTTATTCAGTGTTCTCCAATTTAACGAGCGACTAAGAAACATCTATTTTACCCAGATATTACCAGAAAGATAATTAATTACAAGCACAAAAATCCGTCACGGGCATTCTGTCACAACCACGACAAAAACTTTTTCGAAAGTCGTAACTTTTGCTTTCATCTTATAAGAGTCAGGAACTTTCAGGCTGCGTTAGTAACTGTCGAGCCTCAAACACAGATCACGCACGACGTGACGGACTTCTAAAAGTTGTATCCATTGCGACAAAATGTAGAAGACGTACCAAAGAATAGTACTTATGCTAGTAATAAAATATGCTAGTAGGTAATATAGCATAGGCATAGCCTACTCGTAGTATACAGTCCCGTGTGTTCCACCTCTGTAATTGGATATAGGCCTGTTTTCAGTAGCACCAATGTACTTGTTTCGAGAGCCGTAATCTTCGTTTCTCCTAGTCTTTCGACTCCAACGTGCATCGATTTTCCAGCACATGGAACCAGCCCACTATTACCGTGATACACCTCGGAACTAATCCGAGCTCTTTCCATAGCAAGCATAGTGACTCGGAGGCGGAAGGCTAGCCCCATTGTCAACGTCTAAGTTGCAGCACCGTGGGCGATGTGCAATATACATTAAATACAATATAACCTACATACAATACACAATACAGTGGAGCGTCGATTATCCGAACGTCGCTCAACCGAACGACCGCATATCCGAACGTAGTAACGCGCGGGTCAATCCTCCCACCACGCGGGTCTCGCGCGCGCCGCCCGCGTTTTAGCGCGTTTTAGCCCACTTGTCGCGACTCGCGACTCGTTAGTCGTTCACTTGTTATTGTACTCGTATGTCACGTAACCGCTCCGCTAGTCGATAAACTAAATTTTGCCGCGTGAAAGTAAACTCTTTCTTTAAAATGCCTAAACGTGAACGTGTTGTCCTTTCTATGAAAGATAAATACGAGATTAATAAACGGTTAGAGGAAGGCGAATCTGCAACCAAGTTATCTATTGAAATGTCCGTGAATTGAATCCGTTTTTGAGACTTTCAAACGGTATTATAGAAAAGAATTGTTACGTAAGTTACTTTTAGAAAAAGAAGAGGATGGAGAAGAAAGCCTGATAAGAAATCATAATAATAATGATTTAAAAGACGCGTCCTATATGATCGGAACAGCATGGGACAGTGTAAAAGAACAGAACTTGAAAAAAGCGTGGAATAAAGTTTTGGGTATACTTATATGGTTTTGGGTATTGGTCAATAATATATGTACATTAGTTCGATTAACCGAAAATACCGGTGTTCCGAACACCCATGTCCCCCAATTAGTTCGGATAATCGACGCTCCACTGTATTACATACATGTCATATAGGTACCTAATACAAGGATGTGCACGATGCTGTCGTGGCTATTCTGGCACGTTAGGTTTATTTCAGACTTTAACAGCGCAGATATTGTTCAGCCTGGCTTGCCTGTAGGTGTATCCGCAATATTTGAGATCGGAGGTCGAGCCCCATTAGCTAAACAAGGGAATTACGAAGTACATTAATATCTACCTTCCAGCCTAAACACCGAGATTACGTCGTCTCGCAAACAAAAACTTGTACAGAGGCTCGCTGAATAAATAATGGCCTTTTACCTTCGTCATTGCGATGATTTAGCTCGCATATTGAATTTTCTATACCTATAATTATAATATATATCTCATTTGAATAGGGTTAACAAGATTCGTATGTAATTTTTCTTTTTTAAATTCGTAGCCTAGCTACCTACACACCAACTTAGTTATTATAACTATAAAGATAGCTTAAACTTGATATTTTCATAATGCTTTGGTTGAATAACTTGGAAGGACACAAATTCAGTAGGTATCTATACTAACATAGCGGAAGCTACATTTTGCTACGCGATGTCTACGAAACTATTAGTTTCGTAGGCAGTCAAATCGTACACATACTTAATTTTTTTTTTATAAAGGCCATAAATGCCCGTCTTCGGGATGCAAGCTTCGAGTGTATATTTTCGTCAAAATTGGGGTAACAGTTGAGCCGTGTAAAGGTAACACAGACATTCAAACACTCTTTCGCAATTATGATAATTAGTATGGATTCATTGAGCCCCTTTAATCAAATCTTATCTCATAAGTTAACACACCTTTACTTTTATGCATATACCTTATACCTTTAGTTTTATCTGATCCGTACTGACATCATGTTCAACACACGCCCTAATCACGAGCCTATACCTACTTGCCTACGTTTAAAAATTAAAAGCAATTAGATACGGCCGCGGTTCGTGATTGGGATTGCTGATTGATACGAGACGCGTGATTGTTACATAAGTATACCTAATAAATATATATCTTTTATCCATTACAAGTTTGCCCTTGACTGAAAACTCAGCTAGTGGTAATGTATGCCTGATGATGATGCAGCCTTAAGATGGTAGCGTATTAATCCGTTAGAGGTATGGTATCCATACTAATATTATAAATGTGAAAGTGTGTCTGTCTGTCTGTCTGCTACGTTTTCACGGGCTAACTACTCAACCGATTTTGATTAAATTTGGTACAGGGATAGGTTGTATCCCGGGGAAGGACATAGGCTACTTTTCACCCGGAAAATTGAAGAGTTCCCCCGGGAATAAAAAAAAAACAATTCACGCGGACGAAGTCGCGGGCATTATCTAGTTATGAATAAACTCAGACCCCTAATCGGTTTATATGTGACATCCTACCGGAACGCTATAAATCGCTTCGCGGCACGTCTTTGCCGGTAGGCTGGTAACTACTCGTAGGCACGGCTGAAGCTCACCAGACCAGACCGAGAAACTTCAAAAATTATAAATTCTCATAAAATGTACCCTGGCTGTCTCAAAAAACGCAGTCATAACCTTCAACCTTCGGCATTGTTCTCGAAGTTGGTGCCTCGGGTCTTATAACTCAGGGTATAGTATTTAATCGCTAAGAGCGATGTCTGGTGAAATGCTGAGTGTTCCATCAATTAATATCCTGTATTATTAAAAGCGGTGAGGGACTCCATTAGATGTGCGGGAGCGTTATTTTTCTTGATGAAACAGAACACAGAGGCTTTACAAAATATTAATAGCTTTACCAAGGGGTTTGGGCTGAGCGTTGATGAACCATACAATGAGTAAATCACTCATCTTACTAATATTATAAATGCGAAAGTTTGGAAATGGATGTATGGATGGATGGATGGATGGATGGATGTATGGATGTTTGTTACTCAATCACGCACCAACGGCTGAACGGATCAGGCTGAAATTTGGCACAGAGATAGATTACAGTCTGGAATAGCACATAGAGACATAGGCTACTTTTTATCCCAGAAAATCAAGGAGTTCCCGTGGGAATTAAAAAAACTTATTCCACGCGGACGAAGTCGTGGGCATCAGCTAGTTATAAATATGTAGGGAATCGTACGCAAGAAGCCGAGACGGCATTACATTGACGTCAGTCACAAACTCATTACCGACTAAATACTTCAATATTTTACCGTAAATAATACATAAATACTTTCGCTACCGCAAGAAACTTGGAGGAGCTTTTGTTTTCTCATCTCATCGTTTGAAAGCCTAATCAGTGGGGTAAAACAACAAACAACTTAAATGCCGAGAATTGCGTGAACAGTGAGTTGGGGCTTGGCGGCGCAACCCGTTTTATACCTCGTATACGTTTGGGGATTGTCCTGTCATTAATATTTAGGGCGTAGGAAGATGCTTTTCTTTCGCTGCTCATTGGGCCGAATAGCTGTACCATGGATAATAGTTACGCAGTACTACGAAACGTCTGTTTAAGATCAATGCGTGATCGTTATTCGTTAGTAAGTAACACACACAACTTAACAAAAAAATTAAAACTATAATTTTTGAATTATACCTACATCCATACTACCCATACTAGGTAATATTATAAATGCGAAAGTGTGTCTGTCTGTCTGTCTGCTACGCTTTCACGGCCCAACCGTTCATGTCGTTCCGTCCGATTTGGATGAAATTTGGTACAGGGATAGGCTGTATCCCGAGGAATGACATAGAGTTCCCGTGGGAATCAAAAAACTTAATCCACGCGGACGAAGTCGCGGGCATCATCTAGTACAGAATACAAATAACAACTGCATTAATTTGAAACTATTATGTTACGCTCACTTCCAGCCTATCCAGTTGGTTGCAAGTTTTTTTTTAAACTTCGATTAGGTATTTTGATATGTTGTCCCTGTTGGTGCATCGTAACCATTTTCATAGTCTGTGACTACTTAGGTACTATTTCCTGATAATTAATAGTTATTATGTTTTTTTAACTGTCTCGTTAGTCTAGTACCTACCTAGTTAGCATGTTCGACTGCGGCTGATGAGGTCCTGGGTCGGGACACAATTAAGTATTGTTTTTTTCTGACTATAGGAATTCTCAGTACTGGCCCAGAGTCGGTGGTGTTTCACCCCCGTGACTCAGACCACAAATTCTGAAACTAACCCGTCCGGGAATCGAACCCGGGGCGACTCAATTATAAGGCCATAGAATTCACCACTGCTCCCTGGGAGGTCATTAAAAGATGGTTTCCCTTTGTAAGTATTATCGTCACTACAAGTAAATCTATGCTTAAAAGACCGATACTTGAAAACTTCCTGGCCGATGTCAGTTTACTAGGTAATGCGGGCCCTAGTTATTTATAATATAGGTACCACATTCCTGAAAGGACCCTACTACTCGGAAGACCGATACAAAATAAAAATTATATTTTGGGTTCAAGGAAATTGGAAAGTAAATGAAAGTCTAATTTTGTTCATAATAATTCATTTAATAAACGCAGTGTAGGTACTTCATCAAATAACTTTATTTAAAATAGTGACTTTATTGAGTGCAAAAATAAGTATGTTACACAGGAAGGCGTGCTCTCAAACAGTATTAAATTACAATATTAATAAAACGACTCGCAGTATATTATAAAATTTCATTAAATTACTTTAGTTGGATGCGCATGATTTTATTTATTAATTAAAGTTGGTAAGTATATATAGCCATAAAGTTATATATAATATATACCTAATATTATATATAACTTTATGGCTTAATTTATTGAAATAATTTATTAATTAATTAATCACGTACTTATATTATTTTGGTAGGTACCTACTTATTTTTATATTTTATTGTAAAAATAAAATACATAATATAATTAACAAACTCTTTTTTACGTTTGTTTTCGAGGTATGGGAAGTGTAAAACTATCGCAATAAAGAGGCAGTCAAATCGGTCATGATTAATTATTGCATACAGCTTAAGAATTAATCTTTATATCATTTAAGACGTAGATTAGATACCACGGACCAATTAACATAAAAAAAGTGTTCATACTAAGCAGAGGTATAAAAAATATTTGTTTAACTGTAAAAAGTGTTTGTAAGGACAAGTAAGTAGGACGATTTCGTTGAGGGTCACGTTCAACCCAGCACAGGGGTATATTCAAAGACAGGCAAAATACTCTCGACTGAGTATTAATTAGATGAGTCTATTGACGGTAGCATATATATAATATACAGTATACATACAGGTACATTTTGTCATTGATTTTACACTTTGCATGTGGAAGTTTTCACAATATATTATCTAAGTAGATACTTACATACATAAGATTTAAAATAATTTATTAAATTTTGAAGCATCACTTGTTTACTAATATTGTATTTAATTTGTTTTAATTTTTATGAATGATTTTCAACAAGACTTAAAATATGTATAACATTTTACTTAGTACTAAAAATAAATTAAAAACAACAATATTAACACGAGACTTTGAATTTTAAATTAGGTTTTAAACCTCTATTCACACTTTTTATTCACCTCTAAACAAAGTAAGGCTCGAGGCACTGTGGCACTAGCAACTTTCTTAAAAGACTTTCTTCAAAATTTCTAACATAACTCATTAAGTATAATAGGAACATAATATAGAGAATTAAGTATCTACGTGTGAAGCGAAATCGTAAAGAGGCGCAAATTCACTAGGTTTGTATTTGTTTTGCCAAAATTGCTCCTATCAAATTACTAATACTATATACCTACCTAGGCACATAGAGATAGAGATTAATTTTCTTTGAAATCATATTATTTTCTAACTCCTCCACGATGTGCCACGAGCCTGACTGATCTACGGTCCATTTGGTAACCTATGTTCTGAGGGATCCTTCAAACGAAAAGTTCAATATCGTTACCTATGACCAATGATCTTTTATATATATGTATAACAAGAGGCCTATGACAGAATGAGAGATTCAGTAATGGATGAGCGACAGGGCCAAGCTAACTATCCATCACGCCAAGACGTTAATCGTTACCAACCCGTAATCGGTACCAAGATCTACCCGTTATGCATCAGGCATAGCAGTGATTTGCTATATTGACGCCAAGCCTATCGTGCAGATCCCTTTTAGTAATAATAGGCATAGGTACTAAATAAAAATTATTTAAATAAAACGAAAAACGAGAACTGGAAAAATTACCTAATACATTTGTCGTTTTATTTAACGTTCGTTTCGTTTTCGTTCTAGACCTTTTGGTCTATACTTACTGTATATTTACCTTTTGCATTTTGTGACGGAAATCCCGTACCTTCTTCGAAATGAAGCTTATCAATTGCACTTGGCGAGTCTAACAGTACATGCAGGGCAAACAAGATAACTCGCGATTTTTCTTCTCTCCATAATAAGGGGGAATTTACTAAACCTCATTGAATTTTCGCGCCTACTTATTTATCGCCAGTGCGTGCTGCTTCATATAATATCCATTTAAGTAGGTAGGCATGTCAGAGAATTCTGCGAAGAAAATAGCAGTTTTGGTTTACCCTCGCAGTTTCAGTTTTGGTCTTGAGTTTGTTTAGCATAAATAAGTAAAAAATTAGCTAATTAGCTTAGCTTAGCGTAGTACGTAAGGATCAGACAACGACGCACAACGTGCTGTTAAAGCGTGACGAGGCGCAAAACGCGACTAACGCGATTTCAAAACTATACCCAATACATGTATACAATTGCATACGCTATTAATAATAGCTGTTATAGCTCTTATAAACAATACGCAGTGTCTTTAAATGCCTTCCAATTTTCAATTTTTCATTTACTTACTTTTGAGTCAAAACATGCTAACGTATTAGTAACTTGCTGTTTGTACATATTATACGAAAATGTGAATGTAAAAAAATTATGTATACTCACAGACGCTTTGTTGACACATTATTTATGTTATTTAGACACATTCTATACAGGGGCATTTCACAAATCAAATTATAGAAGTTTATTCAAATTTCAATACTGAAATAACTGAATGCTAGTTATATCATGATTAGGATCAGACCAATAAAATTCCCTGTTCCTTTGTGTCGGTCCCTGTTATTTATCACCAAATTCCGATAATTGCTCTGTTAAAATAAAAGTAAAACCCTTATTCTCTTAGTTGAATAGTATGCGGCAGGATTAGGAAGAGGCGCTGCCTAGCGCTCGCTCACCCACCGGTGACTCTGTAGCGGCCATACTCAATCCGGAAAATAATAGATATCGCGCTTCGACTGTCCAACCCTCAAAACTGAGATACGTTAATAAGTAGGTACCTATGCGACATTAACCTTATATCAGTGCTTGACTGTCTAAATCTAGTGATATTTTGTCCATATTAAAGTTTACAAAGTTAGAATTTGGTCGAGAAATACTAACACTCTAATGTAATAATTATATTTTTGTTAGATACCTCATTAATCTTTATAAACGATGAAGGCCTCCGACAGGTATACTATATACACAGACTAGTATATAATAGGAAAATATTACTAATTATACTATTACGAATTAGTTTAGTGAGGTTTAGTGTCATTATAATTCTCCCGTTAGATGAATGTAATGACACTATGTACCTAAATGAGATGTAGAAATAGGGAAATAAGTATCTATAATATGTAATTTGTATAATTCATAAGATATCGACCGACCAATAGCTCTATTAATTAGTAATTAATTACCTATGTAGAATATAATTGTTCTAAATATTTAGTAGGTATGTAGTGTCCAATATCACCACCATACACTAAATATGTTAAAAATCCTTCTTTTCGAACTTTTTGAAGTTTTAGTTTGATAAATACATAAACTATCCCAAACTTGGTTCGTTCGTAATAATAGTAGTAATTTTCTAATTTTAAAAGTATGAATATTAAAAAATTACTTCGCTTATGTATGTATGGCATTATAAGATATCAGTAGGTACAATTATACCAGTGACTTTTTTTTGGCGTCTCGTAAAAAAATCTTAATATTAGGTAAGTGGAATATAAGGTATTTAAACGGTATTATTTAATTAATATCTTTGTTTTTACTATAGTCCATCACATCCATAAAACCACATAAACCTAGGACATAATTATTAGCGCCGCGATGTATTTATAAACAAGACAGCAAAGCAATATTCTCGCAACTGCTGGAACTCGCGCGTGCGAACGGTGTAGGTTGACAATGATTTAAAATTTTAATAATTTCACTTTTTTTGTTGACTTCCTGTTTTTTATGTTTTAATATGAAAATAAATATTAAATGAGTAGTATTCATACATAGAATAAAATTATTAAAAAGTAAAAAAATCTCTATGCCATGGTGTTCTATTCCATTTACCTATCAGCCCAATTTTTTTTGAGACGACAAAAAAAGACACCCGGTATTAATGCCTTTTAAGGTTTTAAACAATTCAACACATTTATTCTGCATAGAAGAATATTAAATGCTAAGCTATTCGAAATTATAGGTATATCCAGAGTTTGAATGTTTTGGATTTAAAATAAGGTAGGTATACCTATACGGTACTTACATTTAACTATTAAGTACCTATAAGCTATTTTCTACTTCGTGGTAAGTGAACTTTGCAAAATGAAAGCAAACATAATGAAACAAAAACTGGATGAAACTCGAATCTATCTACAACGACACAAAGTATACCGATACTCATAAACTGTATTTTATAAGGTGTACAATCGCGCTTACGATAAATGAACTTACTTTTTACATTAAGATCAAAATTCTCACAGCTTTGTCTTTCATTGTTCGCTTACTAGCGAGTAGTACGAATAAATTCGTTAAACACTAAAACTATAAGGTACATCTAGTACATACGTAGAGGTATTTGCAACAGTCATAATAATTAAAACATCAATGATACGAGTACTAATTTGACAAGTGGTCGTTGAAATCATCGACGAGATTACAAACACCGTAAATACTATATAATATTCGATAAGCAAAACTGACTCGTGATACGAACTTTAGTTTTAACACCGTTCGGTTGCCACGATAGTGTTTTAAGAGGCGATCTTTTTCTTTTCTAGCAATAAGTATGTAAATAATAATTCACGAGGAAAATACAAGTTATAAATAAATATGTCAGTAAGGAATGCGCAAGAATTACGATAAGCGTTTGAGTAACATGGTAGAAGTACGCTGCACTGATAATTAAATAATGCTTGTTGGTAATGCCCGGAACACCTTAAATTTACGCGATAAAAGTTAAATTAAGAGGGTAATAAATATGAAATAACTTCATAAACTAATATAAATACAATGGTTACGAACAATAAAACTAAACTACCTGATCAATAAAAGATATTACATCAAAATCGTATTAAATACATATCAATATAAATCAGAAGTAGGTAGGTATATCTACTGAGATCATAAATACTATTCTATTAACATTGATTAAAACTTAAAAGCATTACGAAGAAAAAACAGATGTAACAACGTTATTAAATAGGCATAATTATTGCCACGAGTACATTATAATCTTACAACAGTTTAACACAACAATTCGTTAAGTTGATTTAAGTAATAAGGCCTGCTTAGTATTAGTTATAATGTACAAGTTACTCGACTACATTTTAGTAATAGAGATTTAACTCAAACCAAACAAAATATAATATTTACACACTCTTAGTTACAACCTTACGTTTAAATAGGAGCTCGAAGTCATTATATTTAGTTGAGATGCTACTTTTTAGCTACTGTAAACCGGATATGCAACAGGAATTTCTTATCTTCTCATAGGTTACTTGACGTAAATAATAAAATGACGATTGTATTTTAAAATTTATATTATTATTCTTTAAAACTAAAATGCTTCTAAATTGTACTTTTGTGTCGTACTTAGCTGTCTCTAAATGTGGACTTTGTCGTCATCGTATTGGAGGCCCCCACCAAAAATTTGAGTAAATATTTTGTGGTGCTATAATTAAAAACTATAAAAAGATGGCATGGTTCTTCGACTTTCCTAGAAAGTTTGGGAGCTATTAGCTCATTGTAGCTATTGAAACACTATTATTAATAATGCGCCCGTGAGTAGTAAGTTAACGTTAATATTGTTACAAAACTACCTTATTGCTGTAAAGCTGTCCTTTTCATACAACGAGATCGGCAGAATATGTCAGACATAGGTATTCGGTGTCCTTCATGTTGGGTTTTAGTACCAATGGCAGCATTAACCTTATCTTGAAATAATTACATATAAACTTAATTTAAATTGTAATAATGTTATAATGATTGGCTTTGTTCCCAGACTTGACCATAATAGGTTCTTGGACCCTATCCGTATAAAATCTGGCAATAGCCAATTCTGTTGTAAAAAAGGACTAAAAAAAGGCAAAGGGAGTCATAAAAAAGTACAGTGAAAATACTTCGAAAAAATACATTATATTCTGCTTTTCAGTAATAGAATAACAGCTAAAACCATTTGTGTTGGTCGAATTAGGATATGCATATTTTGTTGACTACAGGAAATATAATATTATTATAATTGTAAATAAATATATAATTTTTATTGCATTGATTTTATATTCGTGAATTAATTGAATAATTATTATAAATATTAAATCTAATGAGTTTTTTAATGTCTTAGCGTTATATCTAATAATTAAAAATTAGCTCTATTATTATCATACATCTAAATCACTTTAATGGAAATATTTTAAGTGAAATACATAATATTATTGTTATTATTAGGTATGTAACATCAAAAATTTCAAATTCTCAATATCACTTTGGTGTTCGAGTACACAGTAATAATTTTAGAATATTAAAGTCAGTTATAATATAATGCTGAAGTTATTTAGTATTTAAATTTTATTTCTTGATAGTAATGCGAGCTTATAAAATATTAATCACTGTCTTCCTCTCACACAGCTGTTTCTAAGTCTTCTGATACTAGTTGAAAGTGTTCTTGACCTGCAAAATAAATATTATGTAATAATCACCGTAGCACCAAAAATTTCTTATCTTACTAATACTAATATTATAAGTGAGAAAGTTTGGATGGATGTACGGATGTATGGATGGATGTATGGATGTTTGGTACTCAATCACACCCCAATGGCTGAACGGATGTGGCTCAAATTTGGCACAGAGATAGATTATAGTCTGGAATAGCACATAGGCTATCCCGGAAAATTAAAGAGTTCCCGCGGGAGCCAAAAAACCTCAAACCATGCAGACGAAGTTGCGGGCAGCTGCTAGTTCTTTAATAGTGTGATCATGATTGTAATTAAGATGGATGTCTAGCCGTTTTTCCAGGATTATGTGCATACTCTCTCGTAGTCTAGTTGAAAATGAAATTATTACTTTCTGAGTGGGCTTCTAAGTCGTGATCCTCCGCCGCTAGGTCAGTGGAAAGCCTGCCACTAACATGCAGTACCTAACTATAACGCTTGTTGCTTGTGTGCCGCCGCGTTGTGCAGCGTGTGTACCCGATAGTAGTAAGTAATAAAAGCAAACGTCTATAATTACTAAGTAGGCCGCCAAGTCGTGATCCTCCGCCCTCAAGGCGAGATGGCGCGGCGTGAGGCCGGCGTGGTCCTGCCGCGCAAGCGAAGCTCCGCCCGCCACCAGCATGCAGCATATCGCTCGTGGCTTGTGTGCTGCCGCCTTGTGCAAAGCCGTCTGTCCACGCTAGTTGGGATTGACTACTTAGTAAAAATAGCAAATGTTTATATTTAATTTCTAAGTAGGCCGCCAGGTCGTGGTCCTCCGCCCTCAAGTCGAGATGGCGCGGCGTGAGGCCGGCGTGGTCCTGCCGCGCAAGCGAAGCTCCGCCCGCCACCAGCATGCAGCATATCGCTCGTGGCTTGTGTGTTGCCGCCTTGTGCAAAGCCGTCTGTCCACGCTAGTTGGGGATGACTACTTGGTAAAAATAGCAAATGTCTATATTTAGGTACTTTCTAAGTAGGCCGCCAGGTCGTAGTCCTCCACCCTCAAGGCGAGATGGCGCGGCGTGAGGCCGGCGTGGTCCTGCCGCGCAAGCGAAGCTCCGCCCGCCACCAGCATGCAGCATATCGCTCGTGGCTTGTGTGCTGCCGCCTTGTGCAAAGCCGTCTGTCCACGCTAGTTGGAAATGACTACTTAGTAAAAATAGCAAATGTCTATATTTACTTTCTAAGTAGGCCGCCAGGTCGTGGTCCTCCGCCCTCAAGGCGAGATGGCGCGGCGTGAGGCCGGCGTGGTCCTGCCGCGCAAGCGAAGCTCCACCCGCCACCAGCATGCAGCATATCGCTCGTCGTTTGTATGCAGCCGCTTTGTGTAGTGCCGTCTGTCCCCTCTCGTTTTCCCTCATGTTGAGGATAGCGGATGGGGCGCTGGCGATCAGGTACTTCACTATCTCCTTGTTCCCGTAACGAGCTGCGATGTGTAAAGCAGTCTGCCCAGTCGCATCGATCGACAGCAGCGAGTAGCCGGACGCGTGTAGCTCTTTCATCTAAACAAAATAATTCAACTGTCTTATTTTACCCATAATACAAATTTTAATGAATAGCTCCCCCTGTTCTAATAGTTTATGTACATGAACGTTTCGCGTTCGGGGCTATGTACATAGCCATATCCATGAAACCATCAGGATTGAGGAATGACAATGTGAATGTACGCTCAGAAGTCTGAACTGTCATTAACCAAATTGCCGATTGATTGAGAGATTGATATGATTTGAAACTCCGATAATATTTTATAACATTGTATTAGGTACCATTTTTTTTTTATCCACTACAAGTTAGCCCTTGACTGCGATCTCACCTGATGGTAAGTGATGATGCAGTCTAAGATGGTAGCGGGCTAACCTGTTAGGGGCATGGAAGTTATATTAAACCCATACCCCCTATTCGGTTTCTACACGACATCGTACTGGAACGCTAAATCGCTTGGCGGCACGTCTTTTGCCGGTAGGGTGGTAACTAGCCACGGCCGAAGCCTCCCACCAGGCCAAACCAGGGAAAATTCAGAAATTACAAATTCCCAAATTGACCCTGCCGGGGATCGAACCCGGGACCTCCGCACGATAAGGCAACAGAGTTACACACTGCGCCACGGAGGTCGTTAAATGGTCGTCACCATGGGAACGAAATTCGTGTAAAAGTTTCTTAAAGACCCCGGTTAGTTATCGCCTATTTTTATGACTTCTTACCATTTTCAAATCGCCCACTTTTGCAGCTTTGAGCAGCGCGTCCGTTGTTTTCTCCAATACATTTCTGCAACAATATTAAAGTTGTAACGCCTATTGTTCTGCATTTTGACATAGATTAATGTGGTAACTTTAGAAAGCTCTGCTGTTAAATCACAGCATTAATTTTATAATAGGGATGAAAATCGCCCAAATTCCAAGTTGGTACACAATGCCACGTGATCCCAATAAGGATGTAGCAAAAATATGACACAGGCTTCTTATAAAATTTCTTTCAAAGTATGTATGTAGATTATTGTAAACATACCATATACTATTTTTTTTTTTCAAAAGAGCAACCACCGAGTTTCTTGCTGGTTCTTCTCGGTAGGAACGGCATTCCGAACCAGTGGTAGATTCATTTGACTATTCATAAGAACTTGTAAAAAGTCTATTTGAATAAAAATAATTTGATTTTGATTTTTGATTTTTTTTGAAAGACTGATGAAACCCAATAATATGTCAGCTGCTAATCTCACTTAAGTTAATCTTATACAGAGATAATTGAAAGGGAATATCTAGGAGTGTTAACTCTACATAAATACATCTCACCTACATCCCAACACTTCTTTGTCAAATCCAAACAACTTTTCGTGAACGCTGCATGCAATAAGAAGAAATAAGAGAAAGTAGTGCAGATAGTAATTGGATAGTGTCTTGCTGCTACAGGATAGATCGACAGTCAGGTACAAAAGTGCAGGCTAAGCAAGCCATACTAATTTTTATTGACAAACCAAAATTTGCTTTGAAAAGTAATCTTAAAACTTAACACTCAAGAGCGAAACTATGATGGATCATATAGAAATTATAGACGTAAAATGTAATTGATTAGCCTTAATTTATTTAGCCTTAATATATAATAGAATCATTAATACGCAGATATTTTAAGTAGTATAATTAATCTACTAAAGAAACCACAACTTTTAGATTGTGTGGCAGCTACAAAACTTTTAAAATATGCATACTGTAACATCGAAACATAGCCACATTGGCATGAAAAAGCGTCGCAAAAAGGTGAATTTTGTATAAGTATAGCCATAAAATTTACAACTCAAAACTACAGGGTTTTTTAGCTTTTTATTATAGTATTCATAAATCTATCAAGTATACAGTCCTTGTTTTGCGATCGAGCCTAGAAGATAGGAAAGATACAGTAAGATATTAATGTGTATTGTAAATTGTATCACAGTACTATATCTGTGGATGTCATTAAAATTTTAATAAAAATACTTACGTTTTGAACCGCGCAATTGAGTCGCGGTTTGCCTGCAGATCTTTGATAGGAGGACTTGTGCACAGTGGTGGGGAGTTGGAGTCTTGTATTGAGGGTATTTTGGGTGGTTGAGGGGAAGTTTTGGATGATGGACGAACGGATAGCTTTGGGGCGGCACTCGCGGGCGTCAACTTTCCTGAAGGTGGCGTTTGAGGGGTCAGCAATTCCTCTGATGTTCGCGCAGGGCTAGCGAACCCGGATTCACTGTTAAAAAAAGCATAAATAAATAAATACTCATTAACTGGCGCTTTTGTAGTGTTTAAAATTATCACAGTAATTAAGACTTAACTTTAAAATTATCAATTGTATCTTCTGTAGTCAATACAATGTACCAATATTACTGCACTGAAGCTGAAGCACAGGTTCACCTTAGTTCAGCCTCAGAAGTCCAGATTGTAAAAAATAAAAAATAAAATAGCAACTGGATAATTATATTAGTACTACTTACATACCTATTTATACTTATTTTTATAAAACTTGTATTGTATCAACACAACTAGTTGTAATGTAAATAATGTTAAAAATGTAACCTACTAAAATTATGTAACTAGGTATATTTTTTGGCATAAATAAATATTATTATTATTATTATTATTAAAAAAAATATACGTACGTACGTTTCATACTGATTGGTCGTGTAGTAAAACGATACTTTTCAATGAAAAAAATGAGCGGGGGGGGGGGTGAAATCGAGCAAGTGTATGTCACAAAAAATGCATGATATCATATGTAAAAAAAAATATTAACTTTTCAATACAAATGAATCCGACAATATGTTTGATATAGAAATATGAATTTTATCTTATATTTCTAGACCTAATTATTGGTTTCAGAAAAAAATAGCTTTAAAAGGTAAATTTGGAGGTATGTTTAAAATAAATTTCAATGCAGAGATTTTTTTGAATTATGTCACCGTTTGATAGATACACTGCTTCTAAAAACCCCTTTTACGCTACACAGGGTCTTTAAATACTTATTGATTGTAACATCATAATTACCATCACGAAGATTGCGATTCCGGGATAATCTAAGAAACCCCGGCACTGTCAGAGTACTATTAATTATTATCACAGCCCACCACACTTACAAGGCGTGCCAAAGGTCTACAAATAATGAGATGTATATCCTCACCTAGCATGTGACTCTGGAACATCCAAAGAAACTCCGGCGCTGGGAGTGTCTACACTCTGCGATATGTCAAGAGACACCGATAATCCCGTGGTCGTATCTAAAGACACTGATGGCCCGCTGCGGTCTAAAGACGCCGTCGCCGTGGTGTCAGGGTGTGCTGTCGATTCTGTGTCAGGGGTGAGCGGCGCCGCGTCGAGGATATAAATGTTCTCATGGCCAATATCGGTCGGGTAGTGGAGGTTCTCTTGAGCTTTGTCGATTCGAAAGAACCGCTCGGCTGTCACCGCTGAAATATCAAAGATTTGTATGTACCTACATACTAAATGCCTGCTACTTTGTCTGCTTGAATTAGGGTTTTGTGAAATTCCCGTGCCTTAATAACTTTACGTGATAAAATATGTCCGGGAGGCAACCTATTTTGGCAACCTCATCAAATTTTGTCAAAATCAGTCAAATCAAAATCAGTAGGTATAGGAACTACTATAGACGCTAACTCTGCCACGGAATAAAAGGGCAACACTTAAAAAAAAAAACATTCGTTTAATCTGTTTTCTTACATTTGTTATAATTATTATTCATAGAATTCGGTCCTGATATTATTATTGCATGAATATGGCCTCAGCGGGGCCTGTACTGAGTTAAAAAAATAAATTTACGTGAATCTTAATAGATATTATGTTTAAGTTAGGTATTGGGTTTTTCAATTAAGAAATTCTCAGTGCCAGCCAGGAGTTGGAAGTTGGCGGTGTTTCACCCCCGTGCCTCGGAGAGCACGTTAAGCCGTCGGTCCCGGTTATTATCACTAACATGATAATAGTCGTTAAAGCCCGCCAACCCGCATTGGAGCAGCGTGGTGGGTCTAAGCTCTAATTCCCGCTCTCCTATGAGAGTGGAGGCCTGTGCCCAGCAGTGGGACGTTAATGGGCTGTAGTGATGATGATGATGATTAATATTATGATAAATATTACTTATTGTAGTGATATTGAAAAACACTATACTGAGACTCCATTAAATTGTTAAAAAAGAGCAAGATACCATGAACATTAAGCAAAAAAAACGTTAAATCGGATGATAAATAAAAAAAGTGAAAATATACTTACAGTCCACGAACCACCAATCAACGAGATTCGAATATGTCTGAGATTCTTTGATCATGTTTTGTATGAGAGTCCGCAATTGTTCTAAGTCAGCCGCCGGGTCTACTTCCAAAGTGCCGATCCGTTCCGCTAAAATGGAGATAATCGTGTAACAGTCGATACCTATCAATGGGCACTTGCCTGTTCTGGTGACGCAGAGGAGGGCTCGTTTGTTGCGCAAAGAAACTGGGTGTTCAACATGGAAAGGTAGCTAGAGGCCTAATTGTTTAGGCAAATTCAGATCCCAAAAAAACATTAGGTTGTAGGTCATATTATAATGTGAAATTATAATATGACCAACTTGCTATCAAAAATATTTCTTAGCTAGGCTTTTGTTGGCTAGGCATCATTTTTGATGCAGTTAAATATGTGAGTTAACAACAAAAATTTCGCCACGCCAATTATAAAAGTTTACCAAAGAACTTGGTCATAATTTTTGTCTCAGTTAAATGGCCAATTTTTAGATAGGAAGTTGGCCATGTAATTTCACATTATAATGTTTTTTTGGTTACTCGTTAGTTATTGCATTACTCATCTGCAAAGTCCCATTAAATCGGTTCAAACGTTTGGAAGCTTAGCCGTGTTTTAAACAAAGATCAAATACAATTGTATTTTTAAAGAAAATGTTTGGAAAACACTGTATAAATAAGTAACGTAATTGAAGGACGATAAGTCGAAATCACAGATTATATTATTTTTGAACTTAGATATAAAAACAGTAAAGGCAACACAAAACCTTTACGCAAAGAAAATAAATACGGCTCAAGGGATATCGGCACAGAGTCGAAGCGAGGCGAAGGGTTTTCCTTTAATCTCCACTACAAATTGTTCAAATGAATATGAAGCATAAAAGACGTTTAGTCGTGCGAATAGGCACGTCATTCGTCACGCGTCGTTAAAATATGTTCTTCACTCAAAGTACAGTGAAATGCGGTGATAAAGTTCAGTATCCTTTATTTCTTTATATCTTTTAAGGAAAGGCGCGTCGCTTCGCGTGTGCACGGATGTGCATTGCGCCTAAAAAGGTAATAATATTACAAGCTTTATTCATCCAACTAGCTTTAAGAGTCGCAGGTGCGAGATAAAATTGATTTTATTAGGGCACAGTAGTAGGTTTAGGAGAAATAACGTGGCGATAAAAAGCGAAAGAAATGGCTACTACTTAGTAGGTGCCACATTATGGTAGGTAATTTAAGAAGTGTGTCATCACAGTGCTCAGAGAAATAAAATCTGTTTTTACCTGTTTTGGCTAACAACTCCTTATCATAATGGTGTCGCTCGTAATCGACCATCGTTATGAGATTCACGGTGAGTGATAACTTGTCCATTGTTGTTAGGCTGGAGAATAAAAAACAAGTTATTCATAATTTACATATCAACGCTTCATAATATGAGTTAAATTATTATTTTGTTACTAGTTGTTATTGATTGGCGGGAACCGCCTAGATAAGGAAGGCTAAGGAAAGAATATGGACTGTGGTGAAACTTACTAAAAAAAGCCTAGGTATGTTCAATTACAGTGTCGGTAGGCTGATATGATAATGATGAGCATCGAAATACTTACGGAGCCAACACTCTTCCTGGTTTCTTCTTAGCAAGCATGATGGCTTGGTTTAATCTGCACAGCGTGATAGTCGATGGTGCCAGTCTGCAAGCCTCACCATCGACTTGCATCGGAATTACTTTGGTGGTGACAATCTTAGCAGTCTTGCATTGACAGATGCATGTGCCGTGACCACCCGCTTGCAACAAGGGCTACAAAAAATATGGTAAATATTACTAATAGAATATTGCGTTTTATTTATTAATCAACAATTATAAATTATTTCAATTTTTCTTCACAATTGGAATAGATAGGTACTTTTAGTATTAAGAGTTGAAAAAAAAACCAATAAACGTATGCATTCTTATTCATGCGTAAATTGATCTCGTCTTTTTGCAAAAATTTTGGAGGCTAGTTCTCCTCCAATCCCTCATAAATCCCTTTCCTAGCTTAACTATAATAATTAGATAAGTAATCTCTGAAACACTGCAGAAAAATCTCTTGGCGTTGGCTATTTACCGAAACTCATTAAATGACCGCTGTTTCATTAATAGTGTTTCAGCATCGTATATTTTGTCATATGGAGTACCAAGGTAATTGGCAAATGTCTGACCATCTCCATCCATCCACCTAAATACATCTAAATCCATCCAACCATCCATATTTTGTTCGTTACTACTGAAAAGTCTATTTCGTAACTTTTACGAAATTTCATCCTGGACGCGTCCCTAATTCTGGCTAAGTACACAATCTTTAAACTAAACTAAAATGATAGCTCAAAATATTTTGCTAACCCTTTCAGAGCACTCCCTGTGGAAAAGGACATCACTATATTCAGTCCTGTGAAACTATAATAGTTTAATTCAGATTGCGTACCTATAACAGAACTAGCCACATTAAATAAATAATAAATAAATAAATCAATTTATTTTCCAGAAATATTCCAATAATTTACAAATTGAAAGTTAATAATTAGACATTAAATATGTCTTATTCAGCGATTTACGAATAAATATAATAAAATGTTAACTGAAACGTTTTCATTTTTACGGAAACCATTAAATTAAGTTATAAGTCGGTCACGAATGGTTCATAAATCAAAACTCTATTATGGGAAAGTAGCGCTATACACCTACAGCTATATATATAATATCGTCACGTCGCGTCGTTCGTGAGAAAACTTAATAACAGAATAGGTATGTAATGCTCCTATAAGTATATACTATTGCAGCAGCCACTAGCTAGCATCATATGCATCAACACAACGGTAGATTATTTTTCATACATTCCAAAATGAAACTAAAATATATTAAAGTGTTAAATACAAGTGTATTACCTGTACATTGGAATGCGAAACAACACAATCTAATAGAGCGTACAAATGGGTGCTACAACATAAATGTATAGTATTGGATAGTGCAAGTTGCAAGATCATGGAGTTTAATGGAGTGCGAATAATATCGCCTGTACGATACGATAGCGGTGTTGTTAGAGAAATTTGCAGGAATGGGCCCTGCGATTGGATTACGCCGATAGCTAGACGAGGAATTTCGTGTTCTATTTTAGTGTTAAGTTTCGTTGTATACCGACATATACACCCTTTATCGCCAAACCAATAGGAATTTAATATCTCCGCTGTAATGCTAGCCTCCATACGGACTACGGTTGCTGAATCGGATCGCATTAATTTGTACCCATTATTTTTTACTACGAAAATTCGTTAAAAGAGCTCGGTTGAATCGGCCTGAATTGAATTACTAGACAATTCAATGTGTCTCAATTGAGCATGTCTATATTTGGCTTAAGTGGACGCAATGTAACGGATTGACTAATATTGTTAAGTTTCAATTTGTTTCATTCATTTCTCTTATTAGAATTCAAAATACAACATTGTTACGTGTCTAGGTCTATGACCTTAATATAAAAATAACTAACCAGTTGATACGTGGTCAATCCTACAACTTCTATTAGGCCATCTTCAGTCGAGGGATCGGAAGTTCCTCCCGATTTGTTCCATGGGTGAGTTCCACCCCCATAGCTATAAAAAAGATTTAAATTTTTTATATATGTTTAAATAAAAGCGCATATATCTATCTAGTGACTAGTCTGATAGACAGTTTAATCGCATCCTCTGATCACCAGTGTTAGAAGTATCGTGTGTACTTTGGCTCTAAATTGCGGCCATGAATTCTGGTAGTGAGTTTGTTCCGGTGACTTCATTCGCAAACAATAGGTACTCGGAGGTAAATTATTTGCTCAAAATGTCTGTCGACGATGTGTGTATGTAAAGTGCAGAGTGCAAACTTTACGGATAATGCACTTATAAAAGAAAGTGTAGGCATTTATTTTAAGTGCGTAACTTTGTATGCGCTATCAGAGTTACGTAGATGGGAACCTAATACCTACCCACACCATTATTGTTAGACATAAAAGAAAATTAGATTGCTCTTACTGCTATTATGCTGTTCACACATTCAGGGCGAGTCGTATGCAAGCTGTAACGCAGGGCAGGGCAACTACTTATCAGACTTCTACTACTTCGAAAAATGTAAATGCATCAAAAGTTTCTCTCTCAGGGTCCGCACGCTCAGAAAAATGCGGGCCTTGCATTCTAATATCCCGAATTTTTGATATTTGCACATATTCCACGGACACGTATGAAGGATTTGCTTCCTCGTTTCCGATTCAGGCCGCTTGGGAAGCTGAAAAGCTACCGTGTCCGCTCCACTTATAGCATAAGTCAGTACCTCAAACCAAGAATGAATACTGAACAGGCATCTTCTTAGCAAGCTTGCTTTACCCTGAAAGAATTAATACTCAATATTTTTTTTTTTTATTATATTGACTGGCGCTTGACTGCAATCAAAATTGTTAGCAGTTGGCAGGAAAGGTGGAGCGCGTGTAGATGCCTATTCATTCTTGATTTGAACATTATTAAAATCGGAGGTAAAATCTGAAGCCGTTTCCGGCTTCAGTTCCATATCTATAGCCATTATATATAATAGCGGTTTGAATTAGATACGAGGACCGGTCCTTCTCATTTTAATTTGTGGCTTTTATGCTCTTGCGGTGCGGACGTCAAACGCGACTCGTTCGCAATGTGTGATCAGCACTTTACCTAGATAAGTCTAAAAGTATGTAATATAATGATACCTTGGAATGTTTAAAAATACGATTGCGTGTACTTTATGCTCCCGCAGTACAGGAGTATAGTCTTTCCCGTCACACTCCATAGTGACGAATTCCGCAAGGCCCTTCCACTTTCGCTGCATAAGATCTTTGCCGCCTGCCGTGCCGTAAAACAGCTTGTTTCTAATGCGGGAGTTGAACTTCTCTGGATGGGCCTCTAAAACAAAAATCTTGTATAGCAAAGCCAAATTGATATAGAAATTAATTAACAAAACTTTTTTTTTTCACCACTATGTCCTACCAGGCTTTTAATAAATTCTAAGTATCTCGTCATGTTCCACATAGTTTAGGGTAGTAGTTATGTTTTCTATATAGGCTAAAATATTTAATTTTGACGTAATAAAAGAATCCCAATTTTCTTAAATAGCGCTAATATATTTGACCGAACAAAGCGAAGGTCTCTGAGTCTACTTGAACTTGGGTGGATTTTAACTTGTCGGTCTATCCGCCCTCCCCGACCGTCTGTCCGTCTGTCAGAGCCATATAACTTTCAAATGATGACTTAAAAATACTTCAGATTCACAAATGACGATGGCAATTAGGCCTGAGCATCGTTACGACTTACGATGGGTCGTCGTGGGAGTGTCGTAGGAGTGGCTTTGAGTTGCTTTGGGTCGTCGTGGTAGAATGGTAGTATCGTCGTCGTTGTGGGAGTGTCAATGTAGGTTGTAGATTCGGTAATTTTGTAATAATGTTCTAAAATTGAATTAGAAAATGCACTTACCTCTGGCTTCATGGAACTCGAGAGCAATATGCGCATCGACGCCGAAAGAGAAATAATTATTGACGACATTGAGAGGCAACTCTGGCTTAGCATTACTAGTGTCTTCACCCGACGCCGCCTCGTTGGGCTCTACCTTCAGCTCCCAGCGATCCAACAGCACGGTGTCACTCTCGCCGATGTGAGCAAGGATCTTTGATATTGGCTCATCTTCGTATCCCTTCAAATACAAAAACAAAGAAGCTTGAAATTTATAACGCGCGATGGTAACGTAGCGTGAAACCCCACGGCAGAATGTCACGCGTAAATATGTACCTACCTAGGATTAGTAATTTCATGGAACTATCAAAATAGAGCACGTCTAGGTTCAGGGCATTATGCTTATGGCGACTTCAGGACTTTACAATGTTGTTCCACCGCAATGATTTTTGAAAACATGGGAACACGAAAAACTGTGTAGATATTTACTTAGTTTTGTAGCGAAATATAAAGTAATTCTTAGCAGGGGCAGTTATAGGTGTACACTGTGCCTACGTAATATTTTACGCATCAAAAGGTTTTTTATTTTCAGGGCGCAAAGAACAAAAATAGAAATTTCAATTTAATGATTAGTGAGTAACTTTATATGTTCGTTACTCGAGATTAAAAATAATCTGATTTCATTAGTCTTGTACTCGTATAATATAACGAAGGGGCGGCGCGTGGTCCGCGGTGAAGGTGAGCTGGGTAAATAAATAAATTGTGTATAAAACATGTACATCTTACGTAGTACCACCACAGTCTGATACGGAGATACGTTTTTTCCTACCAGTCGTTCGACGGAGGCGTCTAGACAGAGCAACGTTGTGGGATGACAGGGACGTGACGGAGGAAACTAGCAAAATTTTCAATACAAATATTCTGTTAACAGTTTCTTACGGCTCTCTACCACAGATGAGAATACCGTACCTCGTAGGTATAGTAAACCTGTCATACTAGCCGGTTATGATGTCACTTGTATGGGCGACTGTACTAGACTGGACGGGTACGAATATCACTTACGCTGTGGTACCACCGTAGACGCCATTCGTAGGCTTACCGGATTACGCCAGAGCCGATCTACTTATATTTCATACAGTATAGAAGAAAACCAAGAGCCTCAAAAGCTCAAAGGTTAAAACATAATTAGTTCCGAAGTTCGAATCTTATTCGTTTGACTAAATAAAAAATTTCGACGTATACGTATATTCTCCCTCCTCAGTATCATTCCCAATATTCATATTAAAAATAGATGGCCTTACCCCACCCCAACCAAGCGCTCTGGCCAGGTCGTTGCCGGTTCCCAGAGGCAGCACGCCCACAGCTGGGCGCGAGCCTATTCGGTCGAGAACGCTTAGCACCCAGCCCACTGTGCCGTCGCCGCCGCACGCCAGCACGCGCAAGTTGTGTACTTTACGAAACATCTCTAATCTGAAAAAAAAATCTACTTTATCTATGGTGTTTTTAGGCTCCAAATGTATTGATAGGATGAAGGATATATTTTATTTTTTATCTTGGAAAATTAAAGAGGCAAATCTCTGATCTACGCGGACAAAGTCGCGGGCTTCATCTACTTAATTAATTATTTTAGTCAGGACTAACTCCGCAGGTACTTAAATTATATGGGAGACTTATTTGGGCACCCATCTCTGCGATTCGTCACCACTACTTATGTTATGTAGGTATAGTCTATGCAATAAAGCTAGTCGACCCCAACAATAATTCCTCAGGTGACGAAACTTTACAGTATGATAAAGTACCATGAGTTAAACGTATATTATAAATATCCAACAAAAAACATAAAGGAAGTAAGGGTTTAATGCTATAACCTAATTGTAAAAGCAGGAAGGTACATTACCGCGTAAACGCAGTTTATGTTTGATAGTAAAATCGGTCAAATATCGAGTTTCTGCATGATTATTGGACCGTAGTTCCTTATCGCGCGTTATGAAAGGGGGCTAGACGGAAAAAATTAAGACCAAAAGTTGTAACGACACTTTTTATGAAAAGATGATTTTGCTTGCTATGACTACTTGTGTTGTTGACTTCAAGTTGTTGAAAATAAAAAGGCGAAATAATTTTAAAGAATTATGTTTTCAATAGTTACATAGGCTAGTTATTCGTTCTATAACGATGGATCGAAGTTCCTTTCGATTAATTAGTGAAGGAATTGTAATAAAATTTACAGAAAGAAACACGCGCACGCCGCACGGCTTACAACTATAGCAAAAAGTGTCGTTATTTCGTTTGATATTTCGGTTTTGAGTGTAAATATACGAGTACTACCTACCTACTATTATTTTAGAAATAAATCGATAAAATATTCAGTCATAAATATTAAGTTTCAGGTATAAATACCTAACTTCCAGATGGATTTTTTGTTGGATATTTTTGTATAAGTATTGGTTCATACCATAGTACAACCCTGCCAAGTTTCTATGACTGAGGATTTAATGCGGGGGTCTCCATACAACAAACCGCCTCATTGCCTAGACCAGGCAGAATCATAGACAGAAAAAGTCACATATTATTAACGTAACATTAACTTATCCACAAAGTCAAATAATGAAAAATGACTCTCAATCAGGCACTCGAATTATTTTGAGAATTAATTTGAAGCACCTACGAGTGTACATCATACGAATAATTTTCATTAACGCTACACCCTGTTCCAAATTTTGCGCTAGCAAAGTCAAAGGCAAACTAGTTTAGTTTTTTAAAGAACGACTCGTGAAAGCATTCCTGCATAACACAAGTTCGTTAAAGTTCCTGTCACTAGCACTAGGTACTTGTGAATATTTTTGTCAACACAAGGTGCACGCTCGTGCATACTTGTGCAAATCCTTGAATACACAAACTCTACAAGAATTTAGCTCTCTCGACTCTCAAGCTAACTTTATGTTTACTCAGGTAGGTATACGTCGTCGAACGAATATATACGAATGTACGTCTTTGTACCATACTTATGCCTGTGTTCGTGTGTGATTCGCCGTAGATCTTGTGTTATCATTTTCAGCAATTCAGCACATGAAGCTTTGTTTGAAACATGCAAAATAGTTTTTTATTTTTTCCATTTTAAAAATGGCAGAGGACTGGCTAACAAAATCTGGAATCTTAAACAAACTGAGTTACAGATCCAGCTCTAACTTCGCTCAGTAATAACTCAGTATTGTACTGAGTCATTTTTTTATAGAATAAAAATTTTGGCGATATCTTACACGCATCCGTAAATTAAAAATTCCAAACAACTTTTTTAACAGAGCAGAATTATTATAAGTTTGCCTTTTCGTCAAGTCTGAGACTAGGTAGATATTTTTTTACAGCTAGCAAGTTTTGAGAAAAACCGACAGTTATGGATCCCAAAGGCAAAGTTTACAGTTTGAGAAAGTCAATCAAAAAAATTAAACGACCTCAATTTACATAGACGGGCCCTGTGAAACAAAGAATGTGGACCTATTTTACTAACGCCATCTAGCCTGAAAAGCGTGGCAGCGCTATGGCGGGGACAAGGACAGGGGCACACACCCGACCTCCGACCGGGCGTCCACTACCTCGTGAGCTCCTACGATCGCCATCACCTGTGCGGCACACAGGCGATCGTAGCGACGACGACGACGCGACCAACACCGGATTTGACATCGACTCCGCGCGCAGCGGCGACTCTATCGCTCGCGACGCAGAGTCCACCGACTTAGACACCATCTCGGCGAGCGAGAGCGACCCCATTGCCCGCAGCGCCGAGAATCCAGGACAAGACACTCGACCCAGGTGCCCGTAGCCTACAAGGCAGGCCCTAGCCGGTCACCCGGCTTAAAGATATTCACCGGGGCACAGAGTTGCCCCGCGCCCCGCCCGGGTAAGGAGGCTCAGCCTCGAGGCCCGTACCCCCGCTTGGCTGCGGGCCAAACGGAGAAGACCCACTGATGATGGACAGGGGCACAGGGCTATACAGGTTAGGAGCGTGCTCTAAAGGTTGGCCGTTCAATTTTTTTCTATAAAAGGGCCCATCTAGCACTACCTGCATATTATATCGATGAAATAATTACATCTTGTGTGCAGATAAAAGCAAAACCCAACTGTTTCATTTGCTTCCATGTATAACTTTGTCATTTAAAAAATCAATCACAAAGCAACAATATTGTGGCATTTTTATCCCCGAGAGACTCCGGAAGATATTATGTAACTAAAAGTAGGTAGTCAGTGGTAACGCTCACTATTCATTTTACTACGGTTCTACAATTTTACAAATTACTCATGTATGTTCAAGTTTATAGTTTACTTTGTGTGTTTTGCTAGTAGAGTGGGTAGATACGAGTGGGTAAAGCCAAAACTTTGTACATAGTCCTTTTAAGAGTGCAAGCAAGTTATGCTTCTTAATACTTAAATAAAGTTTCCTATTTTGTAACTTAACTGATCGAGTGTATACTTTTAAAGCTGCGTTTGTTTAATCTAAGTTGTTTTTTCGCTAAGTATAGAATATCATTGCTTCAAGTGCTTTAAAAAACCGGCCAAGTGCGAGTCGGACTCGCGCACCGAGGGTTCCGTACTCAAGAAATAGGTATATAAATACCTTTGTTAATGAACCGCAAAACTAACTTTGTTTGTAGAGGTTTACTGTTAATATCAAAAAATTACGTTTGTTGTATTGGAGCCCCCTTTAATATTTACTTTATTGATATTTAATTATTTATTTTGAAAGGTAATATACAAGTTAATATTCTGTGAAAATTTGAACCGTCTACCTGTTACCGTTTTTAATATTGAGCAAAAAATACGAGAAAAACACGTTTATTGTATGGGGACCCCCCTTAATATATATATTTTTTTAATTTTTAGTATTTGTTGTTATAGCGGCAACGGAAATACATCATTTGTGAAAATTTCAGCTTTCTAGCTATCACGGTCTATGAGATACAGCCTGGAGACAGACAGACAGACAGACAGACAGACAGACAGCGGAGTCTTAGTAATAGGTTCCCGTTTTTTCCTTTGGGTACGGAACCCTAAAAAGGACGCAAGCCATATTGGTCTGAGTAATTGCTATAATTTTATACCTGGTGGATTGCCATTATTATTTGGAACATTTTACGAAGAAATTATAGATACCATTAAATAGTAGGTATGTAAGACCACCACAAATTTTGATACCGTGGGTATTTGATCAGCTGAACTGTTATTATTTGTGGTTTAGACTGGTGCTTAGAAAAATATGTAGGTATAATAAACTGTGAAATAATCGAATAAGCTAAATAAACAACAAGGATTGAATATTCGAAGCTCTATTATATTGTATTCTCGGATCTTCAATTCAACCTGTTTATGTTTTATTCATAACGGCATTGAGGTACATATTTCAGCACGGTGATTGCCTCTCAATTTCCATTTATTCAATAGATGATCTTTCCAATTTCTCCATTAGAATAGCTCTGAACAGATTCAGCCCTTGGAAATTTTAATCTGGACCATTTCAAGCTGGATCGTTACGTTTGCGACACCGAATGAGACTTATCTGCTTGGAATGGAATATCTGCTTGCGAACTCCATATAACTTTTTGAATAGCATCAACATTGAATACAAAATCAATCGCTGCTACACTTTGTTGGAGATAGTGATAAAATATAATGAAATCATCACGATGCAATATTCAATCAAACCTTCGGGAGCAGTAGATACGCATATGGAAACCCCGTAACGATCGATGGAATTGGACGTTGCTTACTAAACTACGAAATCTAATAGTAGTTCGGAAAATAAGAAAATAATATCGTGCAAATATCAAACAGAAAAGACATTTTCTCGCACTAATTAGGTAAGTATTTTTTTTTCGTAAGGTTAAAGATTCCCCAAGAGTTTCTTAACAGTTTAAATATTCATTTTTATATCTACTTAAAAGCGAACTTTAACTTCGCAACTTTTTCTCAAAGAAGTATTAATGGCACAATCCAAGTTTGCAAGTGAATAATGTTGTACTTTGTGGTAATTCCCCTTACGCCGGACGAAAGCGGAAACACTTGAATGCAAGAGTCTTTGTGAGACGATCAAAGCTCCCTCGTGAGTATCAGCTGCCTTCAAATGGCAATGCTAGACAAAAACGCGCGATTTTAAACAGCTTCATTGAGTTTTTTTCTTATTTAAATAATATTAATATGATTGGAATTGGACTAGCCCGCCAACCCGCATTGGAGCAGCGTGGTGGGTCTAAGCTCTAATTCCCGCTCTCCTATGAGAGTGGAGGCCTGTGCCCAGCGGTGGGACGTTAATAGGCTGTAGTGATGATGATGATGAATATGATTGGTGTAAATGGTGTGGAATAATAAGATTAAAAATATATTAAATGTGAGAGAAAATGGCGTTATATAACGCAAAAACTCTCGAAAAAAGTATGGGCGTGAGAATGATTTTCTAGTGCACCTATCTACTCAAGTTTAATTTTCGAGTTTTCTAATACATGTGAACTTGAACGTGTAAGAATGTTGTGTGATACCAGTGATACACAAGAGTCAACTCGTTTGACAAAACCTACTTACCGCTCTTATATCATAAACCTCTTATATTAAATGCCAATATCACTTTAAAATGTCTTATATACCTATATATTATTTACCTAAATAAAGTTTGTAAAGCCAACGGTAAAATTATACCCTCCAACTTTCAATTCTATTATTTATTCATATTATGGCACGTTTGTATCAAAACTTTTAGTTTTGCTTAAATTTACTTCAAAAAGAGCAGCACTGTGCCAGTTGTGTTAACAATAAGGTAGAATGTAGATACGAGATACCCAAACGAGTAGACATTTCTCCCTCGAGAGTCGAATTTGTTTTATGTAAACAGAATGTATTAGACATTTTGTACGGTTGGTTGACTACGACTCGTAAACTTGAAAGTATACTTAGATGTTAGTTGTGATAGGTTTCCTTTTAACTTCGTTATAATTATACTACTCGTACTTCCTTTAATTTTTTCACATATCCAGAAACCCTTTAGCTGACAGAGTAGGGGCGGACTCAAACAAAAATTTGCAGATTTGAAGCCTTAAAATAGTCTCCCATACTCGCAATATTTGCGAACGACCTATCCAACGACATCTCACACTGGGATAGACGAGAAAAATAACATTCCCACGCTACGTCATGTAGGGTAGCCCCAAAAAATATTTTAAAACTGAATTTTACGGAATTTTAACTATGTACCGATTCTACATTCCAACTTTACACCAGCGAAATTAAACTTATATACCTTGTAATTCTGTGTAAAATAATATGGCCGCATGAATTCTGCAAATGCATTTTCAGAGTGTGTAAAACCTTTCGATGTACTTCCAGTGAATTTCCGATGTAGGCGTTTACGTTGATAGATAGGTAGGTATAGGTGGATTATGGTGTAGATACTAGATACGTAGACGGTACGTAGAGATAGCTAGTTAGAGTAGTAGTGCGTATACGTAGACGTGCTACGGTGGCGATAAAAAGCTCACATTATATAGCTGAACACTTAAAAATTATATTTATTCAGACAAAAATTTCAATAAATACATAACTGATACATTTATAATATGAAAAGACATGACCAATCAACCAATCAATCAATCAAATAATCAAATAAATATTATAAATGCGAAAGTTTGGATGGATGGATGTATGGATGGATGTATGGATGGGTGTTTGTTACTCAATCACGCCCCAACGGCTGAACGGATCTGGATGAAATTTGGCACAAAGATAGATTATAGTCTGGAATAGCACATAGGCTACTTTTTATCTCGGAAAATGAAAGAGTTCTCGCGGGAACCCTCAATCCACGCGTACGAAGTCACGAGCATCAGCTAGTGTGATAATAGTTATGATGTGAGTTACAATTCCATTTTTAGGGTTCCGTACCAAAATGGTAAAATGGAACCCTTATGGTGCGACTTTCTCCGTCTGTCTGTCGGTCTGTCCGTCTGTCCGTCTCCGGAGTTTACCAATCGAAAAATTTGAAATAATTATGGTCAATAGGAATTTACGTATATTTTACAGGAAAACTATAGCCAATGCTCTAACTAGCATAGTTTTTTTGATATTAACAATAAAATAATATTTTGATATAAACAAAGTTAGTCTTGCGGTTCATTAACAAAGGTAATTATTTATTAATAATGGTACGGAACCCTTCGTGCGCGAGTCCGACTCGCACTTGCCCGGTTTTTTTTTAATTTCATGTTAATTGAAATACCAATAAGATTACTTCATCACAATAAAATTTGTTTTCTCCATTTGTGCCCAATGAATAGCAAATTAAGGCCTGAAACCGGATTTATCTGGTGTTTAGCTACCAGAGAAAATTACGAAAATTAATTCGCATTAGTATGCTGGTTTCGTTTCCGAGGTCTAATGTTGATGGCTATGTGTTGAATTAGCATGTTGACACATTAAGTTAATAGTTTAATTAACACAAAAGGTTTATCTACATTCAAGGAAAGCTAAGGGTATTCAAGCGCTTATAGGGCAACAGGCATGGCTTGACATGTTCCGCTAAGTAGATTCATTTACTAATGCAATAATGTTATATTGTTGAACTTCGTATTTGAAAAGGTACCAAAATAATGTTCCTTAATGATTCTATCTACTACAACACTACAATAAAATCTCAAATTAAGAAAAAAAATGCTCAGTTAAACGCTCTTTTCGCAGTTATTATATAGGTTTAAAACCTAATAAGTCAATCGAAATATTTCATCGTGCTATATATTGGCTGCATTGATGTATAATTTTAGTAGCTATATTGGCTGTGAAGAAGGAAGTATAGGCAGGTGCTAGCTTGGGAAAGTCATAAAAAAAATTTGAAGCTTAAAAAGAAGAGAATTTATAATATTTACCCCGGCCCTGGTCCTCCCTGGGTTAGATCGAACACCTGTCTTGGGTTGAGAAGCCATTGGAATTTCTGCAACAGTTTTGCCCCTTGATTGCCTCCGCTCTTCGGATTAATAAATACCAGCACCGGTTTCACGTTGGCAGTTGGAATTGGTTTTATTACAAAAGTCTTTTGTTCGCTTTTAGAATCCTTTCCTTTTTTCTTTGCTGTATTCTTCTTTTTTGGGGATTTTCTTAATGAAGACTTAAAGCTACCCCTTCTCGGGAGTTTTACTATCCACGACGGCGGGACGATTATATTGCATTGCGTACCTAAAGTGACATAATATTTAATAATGTTTGAATGGAAACATTTTAATAAATTTTAAAAATGAGATAGGTATGAAAATAAGGTATGGCATACCTAATGAACACTCTTCTCCTATCCTTTGTAAATTAAAACAGCTCTCTTTGTTATGATAGGCATCCTTACACCAGGAACAACTCAATGCGACGATTTCTTTAGAACTAAATGATAGTTTTGCTTGAAGTGACTGTAAATAAAACAGTATTTTAGTAAGGATTTTTTCAAGCGTCTTTTGCGGTGAATTAAAATATTCAAAGCAATAATGGCAAAACAAAAGGTGAGATTTTAGGCATTTTAGCTCTATTGAGTATACGCACACGATTTCCTGTTTCGTCTGCATGTAATTCAATAGCCTTGTCTACAGATCTTTGGGGTGTTAGGCACCATCCACAGCAGCGGCGCCGGAATGACTGTTGCAACAAAACAACCATGCAACACACATGCTAACTGGTGCAAAAATTAAAAAAATACAAAAACAAAATTATTTACTTATCACAAAAGTGAACGACAACTTTAGGATAGATAATTAGTGGTATTTAATATTTAAATACCACTCTATTAATCCTAGTAGAAATCGAAAGTTCTGACTTACGTTTTGGAAGATTAGCTAAACAATAGATAACCAATCATGGTGAAATTTAAAAGCTTGAAATCTTTAGATTAGTTATGATGAATAATGCATGAATGTCTATTGACAGCGTGTCGTGACATGGCTGTGATCAAATCTGGATTATACATTGCTAGAGTGATATTATGTTCTATTCTATAATTGTCCTTCACAGCAGCAAACATTCGTCATAAAGCAATACAAAATGAATCGCAATTACGATGGCAAATGAAAATGCAACTGTAAGATGTGGTTATAAGGTTAAGTTTGGTGTAAACTTGTTACGAAGTTGTATCCTCTGTACGCGTTATACCAACACGTCATTAAAAATGAAGTTTTAATTTTACGAGTACGTAGCACTACTATGGTGTTTGTCGTGTTACATGCAATTCAAAATATACAATTTAATTCGCACCAGGGTAACGAACATTAGTATTATTAAGATTAAGGCCAGAGAAATTAAAATTAAAAAAACCCCCGGCCAGCAGAATTTTGGTACCTACCTACAACTACCTACTACCTTGGTAACATGTTGGTAACCTCAATATCGTTCTGAATAAAATGACAGAAGTCCCGGAACGAGCTGAGCTTTGTTTAATTTTTTATGAGGTATCAGGGTCGCTGAATCATATAAATTATTTTATTTTAATGAGTACATAAAATGTAATTTAATTTATTAAGTTAACGTTCTGATATAATATACAATAGGTTCGAGAATACGGCCTAAAATTATTAAGTATGGAGCACAATGAATTTGCCCGGAGCTACAAATTACTGCAAAAGCCAAGTCCGCCATTGAACTTTGAATTTACAGGCAAAAGTTAAGCTGACCCAAAGGGTTTTTAAACTTTATTGAACTATATACAATTCAGAGTGGATTCTACGGTAAATATTGTAGTTATTGGGAAAATATAAGTACACATTATGTGTACTTATGCATTGGCTACTAGATTTTTCGCGTGTCTTCGTCCGCGTGTATAACTCGAATCATTTGTTTTCTCGCGACAAAGTAGGTACCTATCCTGTATTCAATTTCGTCAAAAATCGATTCAATTTTTCAGCGGTAAAAATATAACAGACGGTCACAACTCACTTTTAGATGTACCTACTAATATATTTGCATATGTATCCATATACTTAACTAGCTGATGCCCGCGATTTCGTCCGCGTGGATTGAAGATTTTTGGTTCCCGCGGGGACTCTTTAATTTTCTGGGATAAAAAGCAGCCTATGTGCTATTCCAGACTATCATCTATCTCTGTGCCAGATTTCAGTCGCTGGGGCGTGATTGAGTAACAAACATCCATACATCCATCCAAACTTTCGCATTTATAATATTTTTACCTACTTGGTATAATACCGCATAGGAACTTTAAGAGATTACATTTTTCTTTATTTAACAATGAAGCGTTGGTTTTTCCTATGGTTCCTTCAGTGTTCTGCTTAAATTTTCCACGTCATTGGTGTTGGTGTTGGTAAGAGGTAATAAAAATAATTAAGCCAGGTGGTGCGTAGTTCAAAGTCTTTAGAAGTCTAAATTATTATTTCAGTTCTTGGATTTGAAAGATTTAAGAATAGGGCTTTTAAGATTGCATTAATACTGCAATAGTTGCAATTACCTACTCGAAAGCCAATAAGACATCTTCAGCAAGTAATTAAGGAAATAATTTCACGGTGTTGCAATATTGTTATTAAGAACTAAGAAGGTAAGTACCTATACCTAGTATTTTTTATTCATTTAGCGTCTGTCTTAAAACAATTAAGAATTATTTTTAAATAGTACTGTACAATGGCGTGAAAGAATTAGATTACGCCGTGAAGGCTGTGCTTATAGCTCGAGAGCCCGTAGAAATTTTGGAGGAGATTCTTGATAAAAGTGGAAACTTTGATCGAATGATCTGCTGCGTTGGCGGTAAATTCGACCTGCCTGTTATGTGGTCGTTATGTGGGTTCTGTTCTGTATGTCATACGAAAAGCAACTATTATGAGGTGTAGAGTTGAGCGCGCTTGCAGAAGATATCCATTCTTCACTCTTGCCTCAAATTATAAAAGTTAAAATGACAGGCATGGTACAAAGTTGACTTCGAAAAAAAAGACCTTCTTTATAAAAAGAACGCATTTGTTATTGCAATCTTATTTCGCAATTATTATTTTTTTGAATACTGTTTGCAGGTCTATGTCATAACTATAACTCATAAATAATCGGGCAACGATGTAGATAACAACCACTTAACCTTAACAATTTACAGCATAGTATATCAAACACCTCCGTACAATTTCTGACCAACTCTTGGTCCAGTATTGCGTGACGTCTCTACGAGTTAATGAGTCTTTCAGGTATCTCATGAATATAAATCAGAAACTACACTGTTTTCAGGTAATTACAGACGTACCGAGGGAAATTATTTATGTCACATACTTAGAAATTCTGTCGAGCAAAAGGAAGGAAGTTGTTTGTGTTTACCACAGAATACTACAATAAGGTCATTCTAAAACAACTTTGAAGGTTCTGTTTGCTTTTCTAAGTAAACATAGACCTATGTACGCATACCTACATTCAGGTATGAATAAAACATTTTGTTAAAGCTATGGTGTTACCAGCTACTCTGCAAAATAGTCGTTATTAATAACGAAAATATCAGAAAAATTACCCCGGCTTGTCTATTAATTATCCTTGTATTCGTTGGTACAGCACTATTTTCAGTATCTATATCTACCTACATATTATAGAGCGAAATACAGCGTGATATAAAACGCAAAAGACAGAAAGAAGCTGCTAGTAATACATAGTTATATACTTTATTTGTTCAGGTAGGTACTTGAAAATATAGACCATGGCCTCTGAATGTTTTTTTAATTTTTTTTTTATGAAATCAATTAAATCTTTTTATGCCACTAATTACCGCGCCAACAACTGCAAAATTCTCCGTATTTAATAATTAAAATCTGAATTAGTTAAGCGCAGGTGCAGCGTGCCTTGTGAATTTCAACGTTATAATAGTTTGCAATAACTGTTTCGTATTATTATTTATGAAAAAAAGTTTCAATTAATTAATTATTAAAAGTTCAGGGATGAACAGGCTCGCTGCATAAATTTATGATGCAATTATGTGTTACTATTTTCTTACCGCAAATAAATTAAAAGATATTTTAGAAAGCCTCATTAAGACGAACTTTAGTTTTTAGGTATTCGTTGCCTTAGTCTTTAGTGCACAAAATTGTATGGTACCAAGTGGTCATAAAGTTCCCTTACAAATAAAATATTTGTGAAAACTACTAAATTGAATATGGAATGAAAAATTTTGTTTGCCTAGAAATGGGTCAATGTTTAGCCAACAATGTTAAAAACGCAAAACACAGCGTGCACAAACTTTCTAAAACATGCACCGCTATTTGTTCACCAAACACAACACATGGTGAGTATGCACAGCGATAAGAAAAATAAACGTTAAAATCTAGACGTAAAGGCTCCTTTTACCTTGCCACAAGCCTTGCACTTGCCCTTCTCAGTGCGTCGATGTACCCAATGGTGGTGGGTTAGAGTTTGCTCCCGGTATTGCCGAACCCCCACGTCCCGGAAGGTAGGCTTGCAGGAGAACTGCACGCGGTCTATGAGGATGTCTATGCATGCCTGATGTGCCACAATCTTGCATGCTGAACATTTCATTCGGGACCCATGTTTCTGTTAAACAAAAAAATGTGTAACTATTACCATATAAACATAATAGTTATTTGTGTTATATGGGGCCAAAGAAAATTATTGTTCCCCGAGGGCGCTTTTTTGAATTCAGAGCGAAGTGAAGGATTCTAAAGTAGAATCCTGAGCGTAGCGAGGAATTCAATATAAGGTGAACCGAGGCTATTGTAACTTCGGGGCTATTGCATCTTATCATTTTATCTTCCTTTACAAATAGATTTACGGGAAACGACATCTACTAGTGGATAGAGAAACTAATGTTTATTAAAATCGATCATAGAGTGTGCTCTTATCTCGTCTACTGTTTTATTGATGGCGTCTTTCTTTTTTTCGGTCATTTTTCGATGAGTATGCTGAAAACCTACTGTGTTGTTTTAGTCGAAAAAATTTTACTGTGAGCTTTTTTGAACAAAATTTTACGCTAATTGCAAATATAATGAATAATTCCTTGTTATTTGATAATTAATTTCTTTCTCTGCCGTAGTTATCTGGAGTTATTTATAAAAACACATTAGCCCCACTAAAATTGTGACACGGGGCTATTATATCTACAAAGAAAGACACAATAGCCCTGTTGATTTTAGTATGGAAATAAAAGTATTAGTGATGCCAATGTATTTTTTTATCGATAAAGTTAAAAACAGAATTTGTAAGATGATAGGTAAAAGTTTTGAATCGTGCTACCTACCTTCACCGATGGTTAAGTATTAGCTCCCGCCTCACACAGACCCAACTTTTGTTTTATAATTTAACCAATATATGTTAAAACGCCCAAATTTTTGTTTTGAAATGTGCTCGTTGTGGTTACTATTTTAACCCACAAGACGATAAAATACAATCGTTTATTTGCTAGAAAATTTTCCCACCTAATACCTAACCTAACTTTTCAAAAATATTACTTAAATGATATATGAAAACGTATTTCATTCAAAACATTATCGATAATCGATACTACATACTTATCAGGCCTACTCCCAACACTAAAGTAAAAAAAAAGCTACAATAGCCCCTCTTTTACCAAAAAAGTATTGTTAAAGAGAAATTAACCTTCCTACATTGAGGTAGGGCTCAAATCATTTTCTTAAATGCCTTTGTTTATCATATTCAGTGAGTTTGAGCATTATAACTCTTAAGTTTAGGAATTAAGAGTGAAAAGTTACATTAACCCCCGATACGGGGCTAATGTGGCTAAAATCGCTCCTTGGAATTAACATCAATTTTAATAAGAATATACTGGGTGTATTTTAATGCAATTAAGTAAAACTATGTCTTAAGTATCTGATCTTTTCAAATATTTAAAGAGTTTATCCGTAAATTATTCTGTAGCAGAAATACAGCTTCTTAAACATACCTCGGTCAAAAAAAATTCACTTTTTAGATGCAATAGCCTCGGTTCACCTTACGCCGCCCGAGAACAAAAAATTTGGCCCCGAGTGACACACACTATTTTTCATCATTACGTATAGAAAAAGCTAGGGGTATCAACCTACTATGTATGGACATTACCTATACGTTTAAGCACCAATCAGAAGCACCAAAGCGGACCAATCAGAACAGAGAAATGAAAAGTCCTCCCGCTATCCTCTGAAGCCAATATTCGTTTTTCGAATAGGTATGATGAAAAGTAAATAACGTAAAGGAGAAAGTTTGATTTTACTCCCCATAAATTTTCATACCCCGGGCTTATATATGAAAATCAATTTTAAAGTAGGTAAACTCCAAAAAATGCTTTAAGCTGTAGCCGTAGTTTAAGATATAAGTAACTATATTATCAACTAAACCGCCTGAAAACGTAAGAAAAAGTTGGCCAGAGATTTGATAAAATTCACAGAAGTAGCTTTTAGGTAAACTGTGGGCTGATTCGACAGAAATGTAGGTCGTTTTGTTGACTTTATTCCAGCGGAAAATACCTTGAATACCTATATATTTTTAGCTATAAAGCAAGGGAGAGCCTGTTACAAAATTAGAATGCAAATTGAAAGCAACTCAAGGAGAATAATTTCATCTATCAGGCGTGAATACATTTAACGCGTCAAAGGCACCCTTAAGCTTTTAAGAATAAGATATAAATATTATTTTTTTGTTTATGCTCAAAGGAAATTGCTTAAAAGGTTCAGTAAAGTAGGTAAGTTAACATTATTATTGAAATATATTGATAAAACATACATTTTATTTCATAGTTAATTTAGTATCCAAGTTTAGTATTTATATAACAAAGATAAATATTTATTATCGTTTACAGTAAATAATAATTAAGTTCTATTACTTATTATTTTATCAAAGACATTTTGTACACATGAGTTTTATAATATTTTTTACTACGTGGAGTCCAGATTACCCCAGCCGATTGTAGGGTGGAGGGACCGTCGATAATTGTGATAATTTTCGTTCTGACTTCTTAGTTAAATAATATACTTAGTAGGTACATTAATGCACTGTGGAATTTTTGTGTAAAGCCATAAGACTTAACTGGGAAAAGTGATGACTGTGCTTAGTTACTTTACTGCTTTAAAAGCGTCTTGGTATGCTATGACAAACAGACAGTGAGTTTATTTCAAGAACGTTCCAAACACTAAAAATAATACAAAACAAGTGTAAAGTGCATTTTAGTGTAACTACCAGTCACCACTGTGACAATATGTTATTTAACTTAGACTATTCTAGCGCTAGAGTGGACAGCCTTTAGCTATTGTATAGCTATTTAGTATTTATTTTATGAAACACCGAACATCCTATTAGCAGCTTCAAATTAGTTTTGTTTCTTTTCCTGAGAGTTGTCTCTGGAACTGGTATTGAACATGGAGTTAGACCATGGAGCAACATACCTCATTCTTTAACTAAAGGTATCATTCATAGAAAAGAAACTTATAATTGCCAAGACAAAGTTTGCAAACTTAGAACTACTTAATAAAATATTTTATACAATTTCCATATTTTAAACTTGTTTCACTATAAGGTCAAGCGCATACATAAAGAGTGGAGTAGAGCGGGCTTCTTTGGTAATGCCTGAAACTGACCTTATGGACGTATGTCTGAATGTGAAGAATGTGAATGTGCGGCGGGACTGGATGAGTCGCAAATCGCCCCGCGCAGCCCATATTATAGATATTTATTATTGCTTAAAATGCGTACCTAACTAAGAAAAGTTAGAAGTGCGTGCCCACTGCCCGAGGGTCGAACTACCATTAGGCTATCACTGCTGTTATTATTATATTACTAGCTGATGCCCGCGACTACGTTCGCGTGGATTGAGGTTTTTTGGTTCCGTTCCTTAGTTTTTCGGGATAAAAAGTAGCCTATTTGTTATTCCAGACTATAATCTATCTCTGTGCCAAATTTCAGCCAGATCCGTTCAGCCGTTGGCGCGTGATTGAGTAACAAACATACATACATCCCTCCATCCATCCATCCATACATCCATCCAAACTTTCGCATTTATAATATTAGTAAGATAAGATTGACATGACCAGCATCAATTTATAATTTTCCTAAACGGCAAAAACAACAAGTAACTCTTATACCTTCATGTTGAATTTATTGCTGCTCTGTTATTAAAGTTACCAACTCTTGGGACGAGGTCTCGAGAATCGAGATGTAATAAATATATTTGTTTCTCCTTAGCAAATGCTACAAGTCCCAACGGAAGCTAACATAAAATGTGAAATTATCTTCATTTACCTTTGTTAGAACGGAACATGTTTACGGGAAGGTGGGGTTACTGGGTAAGTAACTGTGTCTTGGGAATTTGTTCACTGAAGCTTTTTATGACTACGTAGCTATTTGTTCGGAACATATAGAAAAGTTTTTTTTAAATAATAAATAAAGCAGTCAGTATAAGGTAACGATTTTAGACTTATGAGTGTGCGTACTGCGTACCATGATAGGCAAGTGCTGCAGCAATTTTGACTCAGTGCGAGTTATATAGGAGTGGATTGACTGGAATGTAATGAAGTAAATACTTATGTAAATGAACCTAAACACGTAAGTTACGCCGTATTTTTACTTAGAATAACCATTGTCATAGTTTAGTTTAATTGCTTCATCTGGTGACACAAGGGCTGGCTCTTTTTTTGCGCAAAATACCAGCCTGGCTGTCCAGCGCGGAAATGCAGTAAGTATTTTTGCCACCATTTCACGCGGGCATGATTTGTATCGTAATTAGTTTAGGCTAGCTATTTTAATGTACCTACTTAATTATTGTTTTCAATTATTGTGTTTTTTAAGTTAGATTCATTTTACGAGTTACAACGACCTCAAATCAGAATCGGAATGTAGTCCGACACGACAGGAGACAGATCAAGCGCATATTCGACGGCTTTGCGTGCTCTCGGCAAATGAGTGAAACACCGCCTACTTCCTAACTCCGAATAGGTATTTTCACAGAAAAACCCAGTACCTAATTATTTTGGACTGAACTAGCGAATATCGAACCCAGGAAATCGTCAGCAGTCGAACATGAACAAAGAGGCGGGTTAAGATTAACAGAAATTGTCATGAGGCAAGTCACGACTCCGAATAGAGGGCGTGCGGTGAGCGGTCTGAATGGTGCGGTCAGCTTGTTATTAGGCGACTATCAAATGGTGGTCTAGAGGTCCCTTTGTGCTTTCACTGAAATTATTTTCATTAATAGAGTCCTACATAATAAGAGGAATATTTCTTATAGCAAAGTATCTGGACGATTTCAATTTTAGTACCTCCATAGTTCATACTAATATTATGAATGCGAAAGTGTATTTCTTTGTTGGGTTGTCCATTAATCACACCGCAACGGAGCAACGGATCGACGTGATTTTTGGCATGGGTATAGTCGAGGACCTGGAAACTGACATAGGCTACTTTTTATCCCGGAAAATTAAGGAGTTCTCACGGGAATAAAAAGAAACTTAAACCACGCGGACGAAGTCTCGGGCATCAGCTAGTTTTAAATCTTTTTTGAAATTTTTACTGAAGAAAGCTTTATGATCGTTAAAGATAATAGAGCTAAATTTTTTTTTTATTGCAAAGAAGAACTACTGAGTTTTATGTCAGCTCTTTCCAGTAGAATATCCTTTCCGATATAGTCAAATCGAGACATACTAATCATAAGCGACACTAGTATGTGTTAAGAAATAAGCGAATTCGAGTTTGTTAATAAATTATATTCATTTGTGTTGAAATTCAGACTCAAAACATCAAGATTCATTACAACCACCTTTTGCGTAAACAACTCGATTTATACCATCATGGATCACACCTAATTTGGAATTATTTACATTTCGTGTCTCGTATCTCCGTGTTACACATACCGCGAGACAAATACATGATAATTATATTACCCGAATACAATGCGACAAGTAACATTGACTCGTAACAGGAAACGAGAACTAATTGGTACCCTTTAGGCTTTAGACATACACAATGTGCGACGGAAGTCTTGCGCGAATAAAACTCTTATTTCAAACTGATTTATAATATAAAGCTTTGAGTAAGTCTAATCAAAATATCATATTAGTCTTCTTCTTCTTCGCCGTAACACTCTTGACAGAGTGGTCGTGGTCATCACGAAGTGACGGCTTTAGCGGCAGATGTGATGCGCCTCACGAGCATCCGCCCCTTCTCCCATCCTTTATATTAGTGCTCAACATGAATCATATTAGTACTCAACATGAATTCATTTATGTTAAAAAAATGAAAATGTATCTATATGAGTGGGTATAGCTATGCTTCGTTTGCTTCGGAACATCCCTACACGAGCGGCACTGACAGACCGCCTGTTCCGTGCCCGCCCTTCAGGCCGCTAGCGGATCGCTCCACATCGCGTCGCCCCGCTGCCGCCGTCGCCCCGCCGCCGCTAATTTCGTGCCCGTATGCGCGTTATATGAAAACTTTTTCAATGCAGGTTATATGAAAACATGTTTTCACTATTTCAAACATGTTTTTTATCTCTCTTGTGCAGCAAATCATGCAGGATATTAGAACTATTAATTATAGAACCATTTCAACTATAAAACCACAACTAATTTACAAGTCTCGTAAAATATCTGTCAGATTTTTTTGTGTGCGTAAATCACAAAAATGGCAAATCTGCAGAAAATTCATACTCATGATTTAGCAATGATAGTTCTTTTAATAATTTAATGAAGTATATTGAGGCATACTGTGTATATAGAATTGTGTAAAAGCCGGATAGATGAAAGCCGCTTTGAACACTTTTCCGTATCGCCTTTTGTGTGTGCAAGCCTTCAAAATAGTATTGTTCCGCGAACAGCAATAATAAGATAATAAGTAATTTATGCTAGGGTGGTATGGCTTAAGTTCCAAAAAGTTGACTTGACGTCAGATCTGTGTAACTAACTATGAAATTATATATGTGGTAGTACGTGGTTAGAATAATTGCTCTGTATAATTATCACACGAGTTAGGTAACTTATTTATTTAGTAAGTTACTTTACAAATCTGGTAGAGAAGCAATATTTATTATTTATATAGAAATCCCTATACAGGCGTGTGAGAAATTACGTGCATTGGTGACTGGAATACAGCTAATAATTTATTAGTAAGTATAATGTGTTATTCAATAAAAATACACATATTATAAATGCGAAAGTGTGTCGGTCTGTCTATCATTCTATCTGTTACGCTTTCACAGTTCATATGTTCAACCGATTCTGACAAAATTTGGTACAGAGATAGGTTGCATCCCGGGGAGGGACATAAGCTATTTTTAATTATGCCGGAAAATCAAAGAGTTCCTACACGATTTTTCAAAAACCTAAATTCTCGCGGACGCAGGAGGGTTAACCCGTGGACGAATTCGTGGGCATCACATCGTTATCTTCTTTAATATATAAAACAAAGTCGGGTTTGTTCGAACACTTATAACTCTAGAACGGCTGGACGGATCTGTATGAAATTTGGCACAGAGACAGATTATGGTCTGGAATAGCACATAGGCTACTTTTTATCCCGGAAATTTTTAGAGTTCCCGCGGGAACTAAAAAACCTCAATCCACGCGGACGAAGTCGCGGGCATTAGCTAGTAAATAATGAATTCTGATCATATTTTTTTTTAATAAATTAAAAACAACACAGGATGTTAGGAGGTGCACCGAACATATTTGCTACTCATTCAGGTAGTTTTTTAACCAAACCTACTTATATTTAATTCTCTACTTGCAGGAAAGCATTTCAGAAAATTTGCGGAAATTAAAGCTAAACATGTAAATGCTAAAAGTTAGGTATTGAGTTTTTCAATTAAGAAATTCTCAGTGCCAGCCCGGAGTTGGAAGTTGGCGGTGATTCACCCCCGTGCCTCGGAGAGCACGTTAAGCCGTCGGTCCCGGTTATTATCACTAACATGATAATAGTCGTTAAAGCCCGCCAACCCGCATTGGAGCAGCGTGGTGGGTCTAAGCTCTAATTCCCGCTCTCCTACGAGAGTGGAGGCCTGTGCCCAGCAGTGGGACGTTAATAGGCTGTAGTGAGTGAGAGTGATGTAATGCAGAGCGCCATTAAAATAATTTTAACCATTTATATTATGAAAATGAAATTGCAGCAGGAATGTTTAATTTAATAAAGTTATGTAATCCTATAGGTCTATGCCATTCGTGAAGTCTTACTCATAAATGTGGTACCTAAGTATTTATATTGACCCTTGGAACACTGCGGGCAATGCGGCACTCGTAAACGGCATATCTAAGAGTTTAAAGCCATCTTATAATGAATTATCGTGATTGTGAGTAATAATAATAGTATAATTTACATGATTTTATAAAAACAACCAATCTTGACCTCAATATAATATATTATTTTATACTTAAGGTTCTTTAAAAAAGATGGATTCTGAAATATTAATGAACTGATTACGAGGGATTAGGTGGAGTTTTAGGAATTTATTTCATCGCTATCAGAAGAAAATTTGCTGGGTCACAACCCTTTCAGAGAGAGAAAGGGAGAGAGCGAAGACTATAAAAACTAATCAAATTCATCACGGTGATTATATTAAAATGTTTATCCATTAGGCGGTAGAGCAAGCCGAAGCTACAGCTATTAGCAAACGATTGTCGCTATGTGCCCTGCGGGGTAGTCTTTTGTATCGGCAGTGACAAGCCATTGCGGCGGTAATGGTGGACGCGACTCATTAATCTTTCATTCAACTAACGACCTGCGGACACATTGTTGGTAGCATTGATGTAGAATTTTAGTATACTCATTTTATTTCAATGGTTGGTAGCATCGAAATAGAATGAGTACTTACTTTCTACATCAATGGTTGGTAGCGACTAGGTACGTAGGACGCCGTAAAAAGGTGTCTATAGAGAAACATTAGTTCACGTTTGTAAAACATTGGAATTTGCATAGCGTTACCTAGTTATGTTGCTTTGTATGCTAATGATAGGTATAATATTATGTTTTATGTACTTTCGAGTCATTATTGTTGTGATAAATAGGTATTGCTTAAAAACTTCCCCTCCGAACGAAGTATTTTATACTCAACTTACGTCTACCTTACCTAGAATCTACATAATATAAAATAATATTCTATCTAGTGAATATCTATATATATAAAATTCAAAGTCTTAACTGACTGACTGACTGACTGACTGACTGACTTTTATATCAACGCACAGCCTTAACCGCTGGTCCTAGAGACGTGAAATTTGGAGAGTGTATTCTTTGTGATGACTAGGTATCCACTAAGAAAGGATTTTCCGAAATTACACCCCCAAAGGGGTAAAATAGGGGTTGAAAGTTTGTATGAAAGTCCGTCGTTTTTCAAGTTATAGCCATGAATCTTGGTATATGAGCTGCGGGTTGAAAATAAAGAAATACGTGTTTCACAGTTTTTGAAAATTCGACCCTCAAAGGGGTGAAATAGGGGATGAAAGTTGTTATAAAAGGCCTTCTTTTTTAGGGTTCCGTACCCAAAGGGTAAAAACGGGACCCTATTACTAAGACTCCGCTGTCTGTCTGTCTGTCTGTCTGTCTGTCTGTCTGTCTCCAGGCTGTATCTCATAGACCGTGATAGCTAGAAAGCTGAAATTTTCACAAATGATGTATTTCCGTTGCCGCTATAACAACAAATATCAAAAATTTATATATTAAGGGGGGTCCCCATACAATAAACGTGTTTATTTCGTATTTTTTTGCTCAATATTAAAAACGGTAACAGGTAGACGGTTCAAATTTTCACAGAATATTAACTTGTATATTACCTTTCAAAATAAATAATTAAATATCAATAAAGTAAATATTAAAGGGGGGCTCCCATACAACAAACGGAATTTTTTGATATTAACAGTAAACCTCTACAAACAAAGTTAGTTTTGCGGTTCATTAACAAAGGTACCTACTTCTTGAGTACGGAACCCTCGGTGCGCGAGTCCGACTCGCACTTGGCCGGTTTTTTAAGATATTTTTCAAGTTATATCAACGAAACTTGGTATTTTGGCTTTCATTAAAATATAAAGAAGTACGTCTGTCACAGTATTTCAAAATTCTACTCCCAAAGGGTTAAAAAAATAGGGGTTGAAAGTTAAAGTCCTTCATTTCTCAAGTTATAGCCATAAAACATAGTGTATGAGCTGCGGGTTAAAAATGAAAAAATACGTGTTTCACAGATTTTGAAAATTCGACCTTCAAAGGGGTGAAATAGGGGATTAAAGTTATTATGAAAGGCCTTCTTTTCTCAAGATATTTTTCAAGTTATATCAACGAAACTTGGTATTTTGGCTTTCAGTAAAAAATAAAGAAATACGTGTGTCACAGTTCTTCAAAATTTTACCCCTAATGGGGTAAAATAGGGGTTAAAGTTTGTATGAAACTTCTTCATTTTTCAAGTTATAGCCATGAAAGTTGGTATTTGGGCTTCTGGTTTAAAATAAAAAAAATCCGTGTTTTTGAAAATTTTATCCTCAAATCCTCGTTAAATAGAGAGTTTGTCTTTCAATCACGCCGTAACAGAGTAACAGTTCGACGTGATTTCTTTCATGGGTGGGTGAGATGAGGACCTGGAGAGTGACATATTTATTTTATCCCGGAAAATTAAGGAGTGCCTGTGGGAATTAAAAAACTTAAGCAACGCGAACGAAGTCGCGGGCGTCCTCTAGTATTATTATAATTTTTTACTACCTGATGGCGGCGATTTAGATTTCTAAAAATCCAGGGGGATCTCTTTGATTGATTTTAAAAAGTGCCTAGTCTTTGAAGTCTTTACTACTATTTCCATGGAACGGCATGATTTAATTGAATGTTGGTAGGATATTTTAAGTATGTAGGTATAGTAGTATAAGCCAGAAGGTATAAAAGCATTCTTACATATAAAGCCAAGTAGCGATAAGTATGCTTCCCACAGTTTATTATGGAAACCGGCTCGCACGAACCACTATTAGGTTCTCGTACCTGTTACAAAGGGAACTGAAAGGCTTTGAGAAAAACGAATACAAGGAGATAAGAAAAAATATTACGTATAAAACTGATACGTTTTATACTTACGGATCATATGAATTATACATCATAGTAAATATTATAAATTCGGAAGTTTGGATGGATGTATGGCCGGATGTATGGAATATGGATGGATGTTAGTCACTCAATCACGCCCGAACGGCTGAACGGACTGGATGAAATTTGGCACTGATGTAGATTATAGTCTGGAATAACACATAGGCTACTTTTTGTCCCGGAAAACTAAGGAGTTCCCGCAGGAACCAAAAATCATCAATCCACGCGGACGTAGTCGCAGGCATCAGCTAGTACGTGCTATTACTACATCATAATAAAATGAGTTAAAATGAGTTTATATACTTACCTAAAAAAACGTGAAAAAGTGCAAGTCATAACCAGGTAGAAAGAAAAAGCATGATCTACCTTTATACATTATTCACGTACCCTTGTATATGAGCATGTAAAATGTATCTGATATTAGCTGATGCCCGTGACTTCGTCCGCATGGATTGAGGTTTTTCGGTTCCCGTGGGAACTCTTTAATTTTCCGGGATGGAAGTAGCCTATGTATTATTCCAGACTGTAATCTATCATTGTGCCAAATTTCACATCCGTTCTGGCGTGATTGAGTAACAAACACCCAATCCATCCATCCCAACTCTCACATTTAAAATATTATTAAGTAACTTTGGATAAATTCATTAATTTCATAGATAAGATCATCGATAAATTTGTTCCTATGAATAGTGAGGTATTCCAGTTGCGAATTTCCCATAGATTTAGGATTGGTACATAATCAAAGGGATTGGTCCACTGATAGATTTTAGGCGACCAATCCTAAATCAAATCTGTGGATTTTCCACGAATTTCACATTCCAATTTCCGCTAAAAAAGGTTTTTTAACTTTTATGAAAACATAATGTTTTTATGAAAGAGTTTATTTTAATGCTCCATATAAAGGTTTGTTTATTTTCATAATTGTGTAAATCATTGATGTAGAATTTTAGGGATTTTTTTAATTTATACACTTAGACAAAATAATTTACAAGCAACGAGACAGGATTTAATTAATTACTTTTTTTTACAACTCGAAACATTATTTGTTCCACAAACATAAAAAGGTAGGAGCTTTCTTTTACAGTTCGTAGGTAGGTACTACGGAACTGGAGCGTTAGCTTAATGATCTGCAAATAAACTCGAGAATATGTGGAAGGTCCCACGATGAGAATGTATGAAGAAAGGCGCTATTGAGTCCGGTACCATTGACGGCGCACTGTGTTAATGAGCTCTACCGTTCCTTCGACGTGGACTTTTATATTTTACCACTAGCTGATGCCCGCGACTTCGTCCGCGTGGAATATATTTTTTGATTCCCACGGGAACTCCTTAATTTTCCGGGATAAAAAGTATGTCAAAGCCTATGTCACTCTCCAGGTCCTCAACTATACACATGCCAAAAATCACGTCGATCCGTTGCTTCGTTGCAGCGTGATTGAAGGACAAACCAACAAACCAACAAACAAAAGTGACTTTCGCATTTATAATATTAGTATGATTTTAGTTTTCATGTAGACAATATTCTAAATCTGTAGGTATATTACATACCTACCAAAGTTTGCTTTAAATTTTGTTCTTTATCATTTTCGCGTTTTCCTTTCCTCTTATATTTTTCACTATCCCGATCACGATAAGGCCGCCTTTGCGCATTACCACAGTTTCCTGTCTTCTGTTTTATATGCATAATTTTGCACCTATGTGTTAAGATGCAATAAAGACTTATTACTACTACTACTACTACTACTACTATCTTTTACCCGGTGTGACTCTTCGGCATCTGAATTTCTAATTCTATTGGTACTAAGATCTGCGATAGTCACTGCGTCATGATTGCCCAGTGCTTTCTTGGGCGAATTTGAGACTTAACTCCAGAGTCGTCAATGTTGAGACATCTAGCGTAAGTCATTCTTTGTGGGTTACATTAATATCAGTTATTACTCATTAGTTAAGCAAACTGTCGATATATTTTTGTCCGACCAATTTCGAACAGTCTGGAGTCCGTACATGAAAACGTTGTCAGTGCAACATAGACGGTTTTTACTTAAGTACTTTAGCATGTTTATTACACGGGTAGTTTACTGTGTGCATCAGTAAAACAATATGAGAGGAACGTACCTGACATTCAGTATCGCCAACGTAGCAGCAGTCCCCGGAGACAGAAGTAGGCGCCCAGAGATGCTCGCCACTGATAGCTGTGTCACTCCAGTCGGGTGTGGATCGAATCACTCGCGCGCCGGCACTCTCGCTTGTGCGTCTGTTGACAAAGAAAAAAATACAATTAGATGTGTTCACAATAATTTATGTGGCAATTTCTACGGTTATGTCCGTAGTTGATCTACATATTCAAATGTCGCGGCGCTTAAGCGCATACCAATGTGTTGGACTTCAAAAATATGTAATGCTTGGAAACCAATCTTATTTTATTATGATGTCAGATCAAGTCCACGTATTAACAGGCACTTACCTATATTCAGCGATTATTTCGCGAATTTTCTCGCATGAAATAAATGTTTTTCATGTTACAGATTGAGGGATATAAATTAGGTAAGATAAGTCTTTGAAAAGTTCGGCCTGTGAAGTATTAATAGAATTTGTGTTAAGGTTTAGGCAACGTGTTAAGGAACGAGGTGTTACCCAGCCATGTGAGCAGATAAAATGTGGTTATTTTGAAATAGACAGAGACACAGACAGAGTTATTTTTTGTTTACGTAAGTACTTATTTATTTGTAAAAGAAGTTAAGACTTATCCTACTTTGCGTCAGTATGAAAAAACAGGCTGAATTCGAAAAAGAAAGAAAAAAGAATTTTTAAAATTTCAAATCACCATTCTATTTTCTCATATAATTTCATTCGTTTCTTTGCACCGATAAAAATAGTACGTGTTCAAAAATCGCCATAAAAAATTCAAAAAATTTAAAAGTGTACGGAAAGCTAAAAAGATTTCCCAGTTTTACAAATAAATTTGTGAGTATTAATAGCTGGCTTATTATAAATCAGAAGTAACTAATTTGTTAATTGGAAGTATTATATCTATTCATTCTATCTTTCGATCAGCCTGTATTTATCCACTGCTGGACAAGGCTTTTTGTAGTGCTTGCCAACACACGCTTCTCAGGCTTCCTCATCAAGCCACTTTCCGTCATCCTATTACAAAATTTCCTATTCATTTGTTCAAATACCGCATCAAACCTGCAGGACATATTATAGCCACAACTATTGATGTTCTATGCACTAAGTATATCAAAAATACAGCTCCAACTTTAAGTATATCTCTTTTCCAGAAGTCTAGAAGCAAGGCATAAGTTTAATAAATCATCATAATTTATTGTTGTTTAAGGTTGTCAAACATGGACTGCGCGCACTGCAAAAGAACAATGGAAGGTTGTGCATCAATAAAATGCAGCCGTTGCGCATCGCACTTTCACCTGGAGTGCGTGAGCAGCGAGCAACTGGCTCCAAGCACCAACAGCTGGAGGTGCTGTTACTGTCTCACGTGTTCTTCCGTAACACCCGAGCTTCAACATTCTGTCATTCGTGCATAAATTTTGCTGATGTGTTTACATAATGTTTTTGCGACCTAAGATAATAAATGTTTTATATCCACTGTTTTTTGTGTTTGGTTTCCTAAAATATGCAATTGCCTTGAAGTACCAACCTAGAACCCTTTTCCGAGAAATGCATAGAAAAGTAAAAATCGACAAATAGATTAATTTTAACAGTAATTCTGGTTTTTGTGCACTGACATATTTTGGCCATAGACGTTAATGACGTAAGATTGACAGTTGTTTGACAGTAGTTTTTGAGTGTCGTTAGATTATAGTAAAGAGTTAGGAACGTCTCGGTATGGATGAGAGCGGGATTACTCTGACCAACGGGAATTAAAATTCCCAGTTCACTCGATATCTGTCCTCTACAGACGACACGATCGGTAGAGCCAATCGATCAAGAGTCAACGAAGTCGCGACCCTTGGCCCCACTGGTTTGCCACACTAGTGGGGCAAGGGGGTACTCCTACCTATACTATAAAGATATATACTTATATGCTATAAAATATATAAATCTATTAGAGCAAGATCCCAGCCGGAAGTTTACTTATTAATAAGCATTAGATCCTACCTACTTGAAAAAAAGACGTGTGGCACTCGGAGACTGCCGCGGTAAAGCTATTGCATAGCATTTTTTATCAACTTACCTACTACTTACTTGTTTTTAAACATAATTCTTTAAAATTATTTCGCCTTTATATTCCAAATCATCTTTTCATAAAAATAGTGAAAAAATTCAATAATTTGAAGTCAACAACACAAGTAGTCATAGCAACCAAAGTGTTAGGTTTTCAATTTCGTTACGGAATTTCTGGATTCGGTCTCCACCCTCAAGGCCCGCGATAGAAGCTATGCAATAGCTTAAAAAATCCCACTAGACCCACAAGTGGAACCATGCAGTGGAACCAAATAACCATCCACACCGAAAAGCTCACAAATCAGAAATCTGTACGAAGATTAGGGCCTATGACGGTCTACGAACTTGCTACGAGGCATAAACGTAGGATCCTTAGAAAATTATTAGTTGATAATCTATGCTACGAGCTACGAGATCATCGGTATGAGTCTACGAGACAAAATCTTTGAAAAAGTAGCGTTTTGGGTGTTTCATATCATACTTAATGTGGTAGAATTAGGATACAAATTGCATGTGAGGAGTCGGCAAATTAGTGCTGACTTGATATAATATATGCTTGATACACTGTAGTAAATCTTAATATATAAAACAAAGTCGGGTTTGTTCGAACACTTATATGACTCTAGAAGGGCAGGACTGATTTTCATAGTTTTTGTATTGTTGTATTTGTCTCCGTCCCGAATAGCAGAATAACTATTTAAAACATTGGAAAATTGACGAAAAAATAAAATAAAATAAAAAGCATTTTCCCATAAAAAAACCACGTGGACGAAGTCGCGGGCATCAGCTAGTATATAATAAATCTATGCTGGATGCTGCTATCATGAGTGTAGGTAACCAAAGTTTCGGCTGTCTTAAACTTTAGTAGATAAGACGTATTTACGGCTGGGGACTAGCGTAGGTATAGCTAGTCAGAGCCGACCTGCCAGAGTTACTGAGGAACACTCCATAGTATGAAACAATGAAATGATTAATTTTTCACGTAGGACCACTTGTGTCACTTATGATATGACAAGACTCTACCACTGGTTTGGAAAGCAGATTCTACTGGGAAGAACCGGCAAGAAACACATAAAGTACCTGCATTTAAAGCGCGCATGCCAGCGCACAGAATATAACGCTGTCGTCCGTCAGCACTAACCGATGATCAATAATCGAGGTCGAATCGGATTGGATCGAATTACTAGATAATAAGGCATATTTCAACCTATCAGCGCAAACCACGACTGTGAGATGAAACCAGTCATGCCACGATATTATGTTTATAAATTTTCTACTTATGAAAATTTAAAGCCGCGTATTTCATCGGAGCTGTGACAGCTTAGAGCTCAGTTAGTAATATGTTTCTAGTTTGATATAAATCCTATGAAAAATCAGCATTTATGGACGAGAATAAAACAATGTCGCAATCCACATCATGCCCTTTTACAGCTGATTACAATTTTCAATACAAGCGTACCTAATTTACCCAATCGATCAGTTTCACTCATTATGAGTTCAGTAGAAGTTTTCCCAAGTCAAATTTTATGGATGTAACAGCTATAGGTACACTGTGTATTAATTCTTTGGTATTTCTACCTATACACGGATCACAACATTAGCTGTAAGATGGATATTTATCTTCCGCAAACCATTAAGTTAAGCGAGAGAAATCTACCAAATTCGTGGGTTTTATATACAAGTAACTTTACTGCGGAAAATGCCGGTTTTTAGGGTTCCTCAAGAAAAAATAAGGAACCCTTATATAGGATCACTTCCTTGTCCGTCCGTCTGCCTGTCTGTCTGTCTGTCAATCCCCTTTTTACCCTTTTTCTCTGGAACGCGTGAAAGTATCAAGTTGAAATTAATATAAAATACACCGTCCCTTGGAGTTATAAAAAAATCAAACTTTTAATTCAACGCAATCAAAAGTTACGGCTGTTTATGCCGCATATTTTGCATATTCTGACACTCGCCAATAAATTAAACCTATAGGGTACTTCCCGTTGACCTTGAATCATGAAAGGCAAGAAACAAGGTCTTACAGCACAAGCATAGGAACAAATCCGAAAATAGTTTTAATTTTAGGATTCCGTACATAGAGTGTCGAATTGCTTGTCAGGCGCTACCAGTGTAGCGACATATTATTTGAAAGGGGTCGAATAGCTTACTTTCCTAGACTATTAAGCCAGTTATTTCACAGCTGAATACATGCTATTTTAACTGATCTGTGTGCTTTTATGACATCTTTCTTGTTATGTACCAAAATAATTTATTTTGTGTGGTGGTACGGAACCCTCTGTGCGCGAGTCTGACTCATACTTGACCGGTTTTTTGTTAAAAACATTACAAGGAGAATGGGATTGTTTATACTAACGAACCGACTAAGTGTGCGTTATGTATTCACTTCAAGTTCCGAAATTCAAGTAAGTAATACGTTACACGTGTCAGTCAGTGGAATTGCTCCCAAATGAATAAGCAGCTCCGCTAGAATTCATCGTCTTTGAACTGCTATTCATTCTCGTGGCGTGCAAAAGTTCTAACCCACGTTTATAGTTGAGACCCATATGCGTTCGAACACTAGTTAAGTTGTAGAACTCCTATTTACATAGTAATATGCTCATTTTGTGGCATATCTCATTCTGTTCCTAACTACTAAAGTTATATTTCATCTCCGGTGTGTTTTGCCCCTATAAACCTTCATGATAAACGAGCCTTTAGAATTATTACGTTTTCATTATTAGATGGTTACCTGACTCGTACTAGCATCCGTGTTTAAGTGGTCTTAAGAAGCTATCTTTATTTATAAAATATTTTTTTATTTTTTTAAGAAGCTATCTTTATTCATATAAACGCTTATGTATATTATACCTATTTTACATAAAATTTTGAATGTGAAGGTGAATACTGCATTGAAAATACATACAACTTTGAAAGAATCCAAGTTATTAGTAAATTGTTGAACAAAACTGCAGTTAATCTAAGGACCTGGGACCATACTACCAACACTTTTGGGAGTAGGTATGGCAAATATACTTAGATACATTGAACTAGTGACAGCCCGCGGCTGCGCTCCCATGGGAATTTTGAAAACGCCGACCTTTTTCGACATGTCAACATTATTTATTTTATTTTATTTTATTGATAGGACATACCCGATATTCTTAAAGGAACCTCTCCACAAAATTTTAGATCCAAAGGTTTATGCTTAAGCCAGTAGGTGAGTGAGTGAGTCAGGGCTTTTTTGTGTTGTATGAGATGCTTTTGTTTCTTTCTATATACTTTACTAGATAATGCCCGCGGCTTCGTCCACGTGGATTAAGCTATTTCGATTTCCGGGGGAACTAAATTTTTAAATTTACGGGTTAAAAATTACCCTATGTCCCCGAGATGAAACCACCGCTATACCACATTTCATCAAAATCGGTGGAATAGATCGGCCGTGAATGCAGACAGACAGACACACTTTCGCATTTATGATATTATCTAGTATATGGATAGTTGGGAAGTTTAAGAACCCAGAAGTTACCGCCCTCAATAAAACAATCATGCATCGATAAATAAAACATGAAACACAATATTGGCTGACATTCTGTTTGCAATGAACTTGGTTGAAACTTGAAAGCAATGCCGTGTTTGGTGACGATAAAGAGAACAAGTGAATTTCTACAAGTCTGCAAGTGACTCGGCTAGGAATAGTCAAACGAAGTTGCCGCGAGGGCTCACAAGTTTATCTACGAGTATGTGCATCTTCGCTGCCATGATGAATAACTGAATAAATAGATACTACATTGTGACTTGCTTATGGAAATGCAGATAAAGAGAAGAACACGAATGCCCCAGAACGAACAATAATGCCACGAAATCTGCAATAAATTAATAATTTAGATCGAAAACTTCATAAATAAACTTAATTCTAATATATAAAATTCTCGTGTCACAATGTAAGTCACCATACTCCTCCGAAACGGCTTGACCGATTTTTATGAAATTTAATATGCATATTCAGTAGGGAGAATCGGCTACTATCTATTTTTCATACCTCCACGCGGACGGAGTCGTGAGCATCAGCTAGTATATTATAATATTATATTGATACCCGCGACTTCGTTGGCGTGGATTAAGTTTTTTGATTCCCGCGGGAACTCTTTGATTTTCCGAGATAAAATGTAGCCTATATCCTGCCCCGGAATACAACCTATCCCTGTACCAAATTTCATCAAATTATAATATTAAATATTCTTTCGCATTTATAATCTTCTCTATAAATAATAAATATAATACCTATAAAATAAAATTCTTTCCAAAAAACCGACTTCCAACGCCACTGTAAAGTACAAAATAAATTTGATTTCTACCCACTATGTGGAAGTCGGGCGAGTCGGATGTGTCAACTTTGCTTATCCTTGTTATACCCGCCCGATTTCAACATAGTGGGCAGAAATCAAAATTATTTTGTACTTTACAGTGCGTTGGAAGTCGGTTTTTTGAAAAGAATTTTTATTTATAACTTTTTAGAGTTCAGGGTTGAGGATTTGGAGTCAGAATTTTTTATGAGACCACCTCGAGAGCTTCCTCTAACGACTGATAGAAACAATTTTCAAATCGGTTCAGAAACCACGGAGATACGCACCGACGTACATAAAAAAAAAATAAGCGCCGAATTGAGAACCTCCTCCTTTTTTGGAAGTCGGTTAATAAAAATGAATGTTGCTAAGCGCAAATCTCGATAACGGTTCGACCAATTCGGCAAACTTTTTTTTCGTATGTTCCTTAACTTCCACGGAATGTTTACATGGTGGGGAATGACGTAGGCTACTTTTTATCCCGGAAAATTTAAGAGTTCCCGCGAGAATTATAAAACCTCAAATGGATGTTTGTTACTCTTTCACGCCAGAACGGCTGAACGGATCTGGATGTAATTTGGCAGAGAGATAGATTATAGTCTAGAATAACACATAGGCTACTTTTTATTACGGAAAAATGTATGGTTCCCGTGTTTGGTTTTTCACAGAGCAAGGCATCGACATGATTTTTTTGCACAGTGGTAGTTTAGGGATCAGAAAATGACACAGGCCACTTTTTATCCGGGAAAAAAGAGCTCCCGAGGGAAACAAAAAACCTCAATCCACGCCAACGAAGTCGCGGGCATCAGCTAGTATTAAATAAGTATGGAAGTATGGATACGGCCGTATCAGCAAGCATAATAATATAGGTTTCTCCGTTTTAAGCCTTAATAATTTAACTGAATAGGAGCAAATCTGAAACTAGGGATACTGAACTGAACTCACTGAACATAATAATCTTCGTAACCTTTTTATAGAGGTTTTTTCATTGCCGTATGTTCAAACGCTCGGCGTTATCCATAAAGCGTGTAATATAGCCGGTTAATATTCCAGATGTGTGGAAATATTAAAGGGTGTAAGTATGTACATTAAAATCTCAGAACCTGTCTTTTCCTCGGGAATATGATAAAAGGACAGGTTAAGCAGATGCCGCACGTGTGAAAGACAAGGGTTTAAGGTAGGGCTGTAAGATACCTTGAGCTGTGACAAGGTCGGATTGTTTACCTACAGCAACCAGCTTTCTATTTAACTTAATATAATATACCTACTATTTTTCAGAATATAAATTAAACGAAAGTAGTAGAACTTTAATTCGCTATAATCCGCTATATGGCGGATCATAGCGAATTAAAGTTCTACTTCTTTATTAATTCTTTATTATCATGGACTTCCTTAAAGTAACGCCTGCTTCTATCCAAGAATATAAATTTTCTATTCTTTCTGAATTCCAGGCGCCATGCTGCCAAGGCTTAAAGCCATATTGTTTTATTATTGTTTGTACTTTCGTGTTTTAGAATTATAATCCCTAATTTAGGAACGTCAAGGTACGTGACATGAATTAGTCATTTTGAGCAAAATTGCTTCAGTATTGCTCAAATGTATTATTAATCTGTTATCTTTAGTTGACTTTCGTTTGTGATGTTTTATTATAGAACTAAAGGTTTGAAAATTACCTAAGCTGATGTAGGTACCTAATTGTTATTAGTATTGCACTTTGAAGTCGTGTACGTAGTGTTTGCTCATGAGACAATAGGACGTATGCTGTGTTATTTATCTATTTGTAGACCCGGCTTACGGCGAGATGCAGTATAACCAGTTCCGTCGCATCGTGGCCGCCTTAAGTGGTACTGGGACAAGGCTGGCAAGGACAAGGCAATGCGAAACGAGAATGGTCAATGCAGTACGAAGTCAACAAGGTAGCAAAGGCAAGTCAACAAATCTCACTCCATTGTTTTCTATACTATATATTATAATTTGTAGTCTATACTATCCATATCCATATCCATAGTTCCATACTTATAATATTAATATGAATGCGAAAGTGTGTCTGTCTGTCTGTCTGCTACGATTTCACGGCCCATCTGTTCAACCGATTTTGATGAAATTTGGTACAGGAATAGGTTGTATCCCGGGGAAGGAGATACTTTTTATCGCGGAAAATTATAGAGTTCCCGCGGGGAAAAAACGGGAAAATGAAATTTGGTACACCAAATTTCATCAAAATCGATTGATTGGTCGATTGATCGATTTCCCTATAGGGATAGTTTGTATCCAGGGGAAGGACATACTAGGCTACTTTTTGTCCCGGAAAATTCAAGAGTTTCCGCGGGAATCAAAAAAACATTAATCCACGCGGACGAAGTCGCGGACATCATCTAGTAATATTATGAATGCAAAAGTTTGGATGGATGGATGGATGAATGGATATTTGTTACTCATTCACGCCAGAACGGCATGGAACAAATCTGCATGAAATACTTTTTATCTCGGAAAATTAAGAGTCTCCGCGGGAACCAAAAAACCTTAATCCACGCGGACAAAGTCGCGGGCATCTGCTAGTATTCTAAATTAGCTTAAGAGTTAGTGCTTGACGGTCTCATTTGAATTAATTTTGGTAGGTAGTCTATTCATAGCCGAAATGGCTTTGGTATACAAATTTACTCTCCGCTAGGTACGGAATATACATATTAGGTATATTCCTCATCTAAAGAGGAATGTTTCAATGTAAATCCTAAAAGGGAAAATTTAATTGGGTTTATTCTTTATCTATATTTCGGGGATAAAATATAATGTCTTTTCCCAGGATTACTGTAGGGTGGGTCATGTGGTCGAGCCATGAAAAGACAGACAGACCGATATAGATACATTATCATTATCATATAGATACATCATCATCGTGGATTAATATAACACCATGGAAGTATTTATGGTAAAACTAGATGATGCCACCGAATTCGTCCGCTTGAATTAAGTTTTTTTGATTCCCGCGGGAACTTTTTACTTTTCCGATATTAGGTAGGTACTTATAGATACATAAAAATAGCCTTAAAGCCTATGTCTTTCCCCGGGATGCCACCTATCCCTGTACCAAATTTCATCCAAATCGGTTGAAAAGACGGGCCGTGAAAGCGTAGCAGACAGACAGACGGACAGACAGACCCACTTTCGCATTTATAATATTAGTATGGCGAAGTATGGATTAGTATTGATATTAGTATTGAAATAAGGATATAACATAAAGGTATGCTTGAGTTATCATTTCACGCCTTGATTCCACTCTTTTATGTCGGTGTGCGTTGCATTGAAGTGTACTTCACATAGCTATATTACAAGATATTAGAATGGCAGCCTATTCATGGTTATTATTACTTTAAATATGTCAAGATTATTTAGCCAAGTTAATTTTAAAATTTGTAAAGTCCTTAGTTTTTTCACGATTGGAAATATCATTTAAGCTAAGAAATGTCACGTTAATGAGCTATAATTTAAGAATTCTTCTACATTATTTTTAATTTAATAATAATTATTCTTAAGTCCTGACTGACTGACTGACTGACTGACGGACTGACTGACTGACTGACTGACTGACTGACTGACTATTAAGCCTACTCATGTCATCTATATGTAATGCTAATTATCTTAAAATAGCTAGGTAGAGGCACCCATTCGTAAATGTGGTTAATGTGGTTAATACTTGTGGCCGCAGATAATGAATGTCTGAATAGGAATGTCGGTTGCGGGGTAGGTACTCGTACGTTTGACACTTATATTAGGCATTCGGTGTAAATTTATATTCGGTAGATGTAACACAATATTCCAACTAATATATATTTTACTAGCGGACGCCCGCGACTTCGTTCGCGTGGCTTAAGCTTTTTAATTCCCACAGGTACTCCTTAATTTTCCAGGATAAAATAAATATGTCACTCTCCAGGTCCTCATCTATACCGATGCAAGAAATCACGTCGAACTGTTGCTCTGTTGCGGCGTGATCAAACTCTATTTAACGTTCTTGAGGAGAAGTATTTCTTTATTTTTTAACGAAAGCCAAAATACCAAGTTTCATTGATATAACTTGAAAAATATCTTGAGAAAAGAAGGCCTTTCATGCCAACTTTCATCCCCTATTTCACCCCCTTTGGGGGTCGAATTTTCAAAAAATGTGAAACATGTATTTTTTTTTATTTTTAACCCGCAGCTCATATACCAAGTTTTATGGTTATAACTTGAGAAATGAAGGACTTTAACTTTCAACTCTTATTTTACCCCTTTGGGGGTAGAATTTTGAAAAACCGTGACAGACGTACTTCTTTATTTTTTAACGAAAGCCAAAATACCAAGTTTCGTTATATAACTTAAAAAAATCCTGAGAAAACCTCAGCCTTTCATACCAACTTTCATCCCTTATTTCACCCCTTTGGGGGTCGAATTTTCAAAAACGGTGAAACACGTATTTCTTCATTTTTAACCCGCAGCTCATATACCAAGTTTCATGGCTATAACTTGAAAAACGACGGACTTTCATACAAACTTTCAACCCCTATTTTACCCCTTTGGGGATGGAATTTCGAAAAACCCTTTCTTAGTGGATACCTAGTCTTCACAACGAACATACTCTCCAAATTTCATGTCTCTAGGACCAGCGGTTTAGGCTGTGCGTTGATATATGAGTCAGTCAGTCAGTCAGTCAGTCAGTCAGTCAGGACTTTGAATTTTATATATATAGATAATGGTACAAAGGGATGTGTGAGATCAAAAATAAATGAACACTTCACGTAAACTCTTTACCTTGCAAGTCGGCAATAACATTTAGTTAGATGATCGTGAAACAATAAGGTTCATTGCAATGTACAAAAGAAAACTGAAGAACGGAAAGAGAGAGATAGACAGAAATCAGATTTTTCAATCTAAAATGTTATTTAAATAATAATAATTGTTCATATTTCATAATCCACATCTAGTATTACAAGTTTATGGAACAGATATTTACGAGTAAGTATATTATTAACTAGATGATGCCCGCGACTTCGTCCGCGTGGATTGTTTTTTTTTATTCCCGCGGGAACTCTTCAATATTCCGGGATAAAATGTAGCCTATGTCCTTCCCCGGGATGTAACCTATCTCTGTACCAAATTTCATCAAAATAGGTTGAGTAGTTGGGCCGTGAAAGCGTAGCAGTCATGGACAGACAGACAGACAGACAGACAGACGGACAGACAGACAGACACACTTTTGCATTTATAATATTAGTATGGATGGATATGGATTAATGTGACTGTTTTTCTAGAAGTTGAAGCGTTGAAGCACAAATCGTATTCTGAACTATAAATTCTCTGCATTGAACACACGGCACAAACTATTGAAGTGATCTTAGCGAACATTATTGTGTATAAAGTAGGTACATAATCTATTATAAATTCAATTTTTATATATATCGTATTTCAATATACTTTTAAGAGGTGGGTAGTCATATTATGTGGTAAAGCCTGCTAGTTTTTTAAAGTCAAGGCTACTAGTAACAAAAAACTGGTTTATGAAGTGTTATTGTATCAAACTACATATCCAATAGATGAAGTAGGAATATAATCCATACTAATATTATAAATTAAAATCTTTTCAGTAGGCATGGTTGGCTATTTCTGAGCGCCTTCTTTACTATGTAAGTATCTATAAAATCATTTAGTTTTTACAAAAATAATAGTACACAGGTGTTCAGGTGTATTATTTCAGTAGTAGGAATCTAATAGGTATAGTAGTACCGAGTTCTGTAGCTTATAATCTAATTAGACGTTTCCATGCAAGTATCATACTTCATACTAATATTATAAATGCGAAAGTCACTTTGTTTGTTGGTTTGTTGGTTTGTTGGTTTGTTGGTTTGTTGGTTTGTTGGTTTGTTGGTTTGTTGGTTTGTTGGTTTGTTGGTTTGTTGGTTTGTCCTTCAATCACGCCGCAACGATTTTTGGCATGGGTATAGTTGAGGACCTGGAGAGTGACATAGGCTACTTTTTATCCCGGAAAATTAAGGAGTTCCCGCGGGAATAACAAAAAACTTAAACCACGCGGACGAAGTCGCGGGCATCAGCTAGTATAAAATAAATAGGTAACATATACTCACAAACACAATTATTATATTAGATAGGCACTAATAAACAAGCAGGTACTACCTATCAATTTCTTGATAAAATGCAATTATTGTAATCAAGGGAATCAAGGCCACTCCATCAGGCCATCGGAAAATTCTATGGAATTATAGTCATTGAATGGTGATTATTATTATCGCTATTATTATTACCATTTGTTTGCATTTATAAATATTTAGAAGTCCTTTGTTACGTCAAATTAAATGACGTTGCTTTATGTAGCGTACAGACTCATACCTATAATACTTACTGACCGGCCATACACGGACTGCTCGAGCAGTTAGCCAGTGATCAACATACACGGACCGCCCTTGATGTCATAATCAACACCTTGAAGCTACCATTGATAACTGCTCCCAACCGCCCGAAGCAGTCGCAACTGCTCGAGCGGTTCCATTTAATATGTGTGTATGTAGAAGACTGTAGTTCACTATGTAGTCGCAGCTTGAAGCAGTCCATCCTGACTGCTTCAAGCTGCGACTGCATAGTGAGCTGTCCGTGTATCGCCGGCCTTACGATTTGAATTACTACTTCAAGTAATTGCGTTTGTTTAAATTGCCCTTGACCAATGTTTTATTCGAAAAAAGGACCCTACGGACTAAATTTTAAAGTCGTTATAAACTATTTGTGGCAAAATCACTGATGCAAATCGTTGTCACCGCCGGTATGTTACGGTTGGTAAGCACAGAGGTAATGTTGTAATACCCAGAATCAATGTTACAAATAAATTAATCGCTCAACATTGTTTTTCGTTTCACCCACCGACTCTGTCATTCATCATACCTACTAAGTTCAGAACACATAATTTTAATTTATAGAATTAGTAATTAATAAGATTGTATAATATTGGTAGGCCTATGGTCATCTTGGCGCATATAACCAGACCAAGGACTCGAGGACAATCAAAAGAATGGAAATAATCTAGATGTCAAAATAACTCGTTGTAGGCGGTAGCATTGAAGAATTCCGATAATCATTGTTTTATTTTTTTACGAGATTACAATATAAAATGTTCCCTAGGCTTTAGATGGATATCGCATTATAACAACCTACTACCACAGAATAGGTAATAGCTACTTAGAATTAGATACTTCTCGTCCTACCGTGTACCTACACGAACTGCCTCGTTGGTCTAATGGTTAGCACATTCGACTGCTGTCGACGAGGCCCCGGGTTCGAGTCCCGGGTCGGGCCATTATTAACTGTTGGGTTTTTCTGACTAGAAATTCTCAGTACTAGCCCGGAGATGGGAAGTTGGCGGTGTTCCACCCCGTGCCTCAGAAAGCACGTTAAGCCGTCGGTCCCGGTTATTATCACAAACACGATAATAGTCGCTAAATCCCGTCAACCCGCATTGGAGCAGCGTGGTGGGTCTAAGCTCTAATTCCCTCTCTCATAAGAGAGTGGAGGCCTGCGCCCAGCAGTGAGATCTTAATGGGCTGTAGTGGAATGGAATGGACTACGATACTTCATGTAAATTTACTTGACACATTGACATATTCCATGAAGCAGAAAACAACATCCAATGCCAAATTAATTAGTTCTACTTGAGTTAAATTGCAGGAAGTAACGGCTTTGCTCCGAGCTCTGACCATAAATAATTTCTGTTAATGCGATGCCCAATCAAGGTTACTTATTGCTTGATTAAAGTTTGCTTTACTTACAGTTGGAATGTTCTTAATTTGAAAGATGAAATATCTTTAATAAGTATATTATGCAAACGAGCATGTTTTATGTTAATATGGATCGTAATAAACGCATCACGAACATTTGCGGGTAGGAAACAGCGGCGGCATTACAACCCTGACGAAAGCCGATATCCCCGGTAAAGATAGTTACTTCGAATACGTTAACAAGTTAGATTTCAATATGAAAAGTAGTCTTGGTAAAAAGTGCCTTTCAGATTGAAGTGCAAAATATATCCATACTAATATTATAAATCCGAAAGTGTGTCTGTCTGTCTGTCTGTCTGCTACGCTTTCACGGCCCAATTGTTCCACCGATTTTGATGAAATTTGGTACAGGGATATGTTGTATCCCGGGGAAGGAATTAGGCTACTTTTTACCCCGGAAAATTAAGGAGTTCCCGCGGAAATCGAAAAAACTTAGTCTACGCGGACGTAGTCGCGGGCATTATCCAGTTACTTATATTTTTAAATAGTTATGGATAAAGTGTGGCTATTAAATTATTCTAGTTTAGGTAAGAAATATTAAAAAAATCCCTTTGCTCTTGTCGGTTTTAATTTTTAAAAAAAACATGTAGATCTATCCTACGTAAAATATTTGCAAGTTTACCTAATGAATTTTAAATTATATTGCCTTTTCTTTCAGGTTTGACTCGGATAAACATTCATAAATAAATAAGCTATTGAAAGTTAAATAACCTTAATGTGATGTTGAAAAAGTTTCTAAAATATTCTTTAAAAAGATTCGATCTCGAAGGAATTGCGATTCGATTTGTGTCCGCACTTGTAAGTAACAATTCTATTGGTCCTTTTTCTCCTTTGAGACTACTGACTTAAAGGAAGGGTTTTAATTACAATACAGTTAACAGCCTTCAACTTAGTAATTTAAATTCCGGTTTCGAAAGCAATGCCCACTGATTGACTCAAACAATCAAAGGTCTAGGCGTGGTGGCTTGGTTGATATTTATTTATTGGACTTTATTTTTGTATGATATTATTATGAAATCTGCTGTAGCCTGTTTTATTTAGTTTCACTGAATAATTTAAATAATTTATTTAGATCAGATTATAACACGAACTATATTTTTACATACTTCGGAATATACTGTATCGGCCCATACTGTGTCTAGCTTATCAATATTAATTGAAATATTGCGTATAGGAATGCGACATTTCATCGAAAACTATATTTGTACAACTAATGATTATGTTTCTCGGTATCATTTTTCATTTAATGACACCGAGAACCGAGGTTTTGTTTAGTTTAGCCTCTAACTAAACAATAAGAAAATATAAGATAATTAAAATAAAATATATATAATATTACGTTAGAATATTTTTATTTTTATTGATTATTATAATATTACGTTAGAATATTTTTATTGATAAAGTATCCATAATTTTATGTTGTGTGAGTCCATATTTGTGACCCAAATTGTGTTACCAGTGACCAAGTCACGGGCATCATCTTAATTGCGATGAAGACTCAATTATTTAATCTGTTCCTACTTTGACTTCTGAGATTTTAATCCTGATTAATATTGGCTGTAGATTTTAAAGAGATGCAATTATAGATACATTAATAACTACAACATTATGATTCTCAGCCAATCTGAACCGCCTGGTGACCAATCATTTCGCAAAAAACAAATAACAAATTTTCATTTCACAAACAACGTTTCCCAAAATTATGAATCATATATTAATCGTTATAAAACTTTTGGTCATATAAATAATTCACTTGTCAAAACAATTAACAGACAAATTATCATTTCATAAAATATAATTTGACAAATAATTGATTTATAAATCGTGTTATTTAATAAAACAACGTAAAGCATATTTTTTTTTTGATAAAATGAATTGTTTGATAAATACTGTAAGAGTCTTCGGGCGTAGCCCGTTTTAAAAAGTTGACATTCTTGGGTCGAAATCTGAGCACTCAGACTCCACGCAGTCTTGTCTGTCCTACCCCTAGAGTGTTTTTGTAAAGCGCGTAGCTAGAAGCTGGCGAAGGAGGTCCTGAATGAAGCGAGCCTACGAGGCCGAGTGGAGCGAAACGAAGGTCAAGTGGTTTTCCTAGCTTCTCCACTTCCTTTTTAGGCACCACTCCCGCTTATTCAAGAGCGAGCGAAGCGAGCTCGGGAGTGTGGGCACTCCGACTCGGATAGTTTAGGTGACGAGGTGGTAATTTCCTTTTTATACCACCCAGAAATAAGGAGCCCCGCCAAGCGGGGCTCCGTCGACCGGGCCTTGGAGGTGGTGAGAGGGAGAGGGAGAGAACCTATATCCCTAACATTATCCAGCCAGAGTTCGGTAGACCTAGGTGAGTATGGGTAAATTCCGAATTTAAATTTATTTTACTTATTCGAACTTTACCCAAAACGTTTGGGTAAACCCTAGCTAAAGTATGGCAAGATAAGCTATGGCTAAGTAAACCCGTGTAAACCTAGGTTTACCAGGTACATCTTCTAGCATTACCCGTAACATACTCGCATATATTCATATCATAAAAAATCTCATCTAAATATATAAAAGAAGACACTGACTGACTGACTGACATATCAACGCACAGCCCAAACCGCTGGGTCTATAGACTTCAAATTTGGCACACAGGTTCCTTATGAGGTCTAGGGGTGCACTAAGAAAGGATTTTTCAAAATTCCCCCCCTAAAGGGGTGAAACGGGGCTCCAAAGTTCGTATTTTACCAAGCTTCAATACTCCTTCACGCCGCAACTACTGAACCGATTTGGCTCAAATTTGGAATGGAGATAAATTGCATCTTGGGTTAACACATAAGCTACTTTTCATCCCGAGAAAATCCATGGTTCCCGTGGGATTAGTTAAAAACCGAAATTCACGCGGAAAAAAATCTTCACGCCGGAAGTACAAGACCGATTTAGCTGAAATTTGGAATGGACATAGATGATATCCTGGGTTAATGAAAAAGCTACTTTTCATCCCGGAAAAATCCATGGTTTTTGCGGGAAAGCTGAAAAATTGATATTCACGCGTGAAAAATACTACTTTACGCTGCACTTACTGACCTGATATGACTGAAATTCGGAAAGGAGATAGATTTTATCCTGGATTGATACATAGGCTACTTTTCATCCCGGAAAATTTCATGGTAGGTATATCAAAGAAGATACTGACTCACGCTCTCACTGACATATCAACGCACAGCCCAAACCGCTGGGTCTAGAGACTTCAAATTTGGCACACAGGTTCCTTATGAGGTCTAGGGGTGCACTAAGAAAGGATTTTTCAAAATTCCCCCCCTAAAGGGATGAAACGGGGCTCCAAAGTTCGTATTTTACCAAGCTTCAATACTCCTTCACGCCGCAACTACTGAACCGATTTGGCTCAAATTTGGAATGGCGATAAATTGCATCTTGGGTTAACACATAAGCTACTTTTCATCCCGGAAAAATCCATGGTTCCCGTGAGAATAGGGAAAACTAAAATTTACGCGGGCGAATCTCATAAGAAATCAGAGATTGTACGCGGACGAAGTTGCGGGCGACCTATAGTTAGTTTTATTTATAAAATAACAATGTATATTTTAATATTTTGTAAAATTACGAATTTGAAGAATGAATTATTTTATGAAATATACTCGCCGGCATATTTAGCGGAACATAAAAAAAAGGTCCATAATTAAAAAAATATGGTTTTATTTTAAAATCTACTTACTACACTTCTTTTGTTATTTAAAGTTTCATTTGTTTTACTTAAAATGAGATCACATTAAGAACAGATTTTGCGAGTAAAGGCTATTTGTGAAAAATGGTACATTTTTGAACTTTTCATGTAACCGGGAAAAGTGAAATTTTATATTAAAATAACAATTAATTAAATTAGAAAAATGGTGATTAATATCGCGTATTTCCTCCACGTGCTCTTATAAAAGTTTCTACCCGTCTAGGCATACTGAGAATGATGTTATCGATGGTCTCCTGGGATAGTCTCCGCCATTCCTCAACTACGGCGATTCGCAGTTCACCCACGTTGGCAGGAGCTGGAATTCTGGACTTAACTTTTCTTTTCAGCAAGTCCCAAACGTGCTCTATTGGGTTCATATCCGGTGATCTCGCCGGCCACTCCATAACAGTGATATTCATATCATTAAGATAAGCTTGAGTTACCCGAGCGGTATGCGGCCGAGCATTATCCTGCATAAAAACAAAATCGTCACCGATATATGGGGCAAACGGTACGACATTTTCTTCTAAAACTTCTCTGATATAGCGGTCTGCAGTCAGTCTCCCTCTGTCAATCACTACCAAGTCTGTGCGAGCTCTCAAAGAAATGCCCGCCCAAACCATTATTGAACCACCACCGTATGCAACTGTAGTTTCAAAATTTGTCTGCATGTATCGTTCTCCTTTGCGTCTGTATATTCTTTGCCTGCCGTCAATTTGATTTAAGAGAATTCTGCACTCATCACTAAACAATACCTTACTCCATTGGTCCGCGTTCCAAAGTCGATGTTCCTGAGCAAAAGTTGTGTGTTTCTACGATGATTTACCTCGAGCCTTGGAGCCTTGGCGGGCACAAATGAACCCAAACCAGCTTTTTCGAGCCTTCTTCGTACCGTACGCTCACTTACGGTTACACCCCGCACTGCTTCTAACTCATGTCGGGCTTGGACGGCCGTCAAACGGGGGTTCCTACGTACACGAAGCCGAATGAAACGATCATCCCTACTCGAAGTGCGTCTTTTTCTGCCTTGTCCTGCTCTTCTCACATAAGTACCGGTCTCCCTGAACCGTTGGATACTGCGATGGATCGTTGAAACTGGTCGAAGAAGATCTCTGGATATCACTCTGTAGGTTTGACCATTTCTTCGCATTTCGAGTGCCCTGGCAATCTCCGTTGGGGCTAAGTCAGGCATAATTCAGTCATCAACTCCAGAAAGATACGCGATTAAAAAAAACTAACAAAAAACAGTATTTCAATGAAATTTTAAATCAAACTCAGAAGGAAGGAATACTCGAAGTTCGCTCCAGATAAGGTGTATTTGAATAAAATTAAAACAATTGCGTAAAATGTGATGTTCAGTTGTTTTCTTAATTTGAAAATATTTCTTTTTAAATTAAATGACGTATAAACCAGCCAGCAACCTTATAAGATACTGATATCAAACCTTTTTTTTATGTTCCGCTAAATATGCCGGCGAGTGTAATAAATTAGTAAATGTCATTTTTACATTCAGCACGTTTGCAAAGTAAAGTAAACATTTGTGAATTGAGTATTTGTCAAATGATCTTTTAATAAATTATATGTTTGCGGAATACCACGTTTGTGAAATTATTATTTTTTGAAACGTTTTTTGTGAAATAATCATTTGTTAAATGTTTTTTTGTGAAACATTAGTGAACCGAACCGCCTAATATGTTGGTAAGTACTTACCTAATTTTATTTAATAATTATTAATTTAATAATTAATAATTATACCTAATTTGATGGAAAATATCTGTTCACATAATACTGTACAGCCGACTGATTGATAACTTAAAATGATTTGATAGTTCAACATGGGTAATAATAATCTTACTACTGATTAATCTTACGATAAAAAATATTACAATATTTTTAACACATCTGTTTTCGCATCTCACGCTTATCAATGATAACACACCCACGTGGCCTCCGCGGAATTATCAGATAATCTCGCGAGTAAGCCAGGAATGCTCGAATGTCGTAAGAAATACCTGCGCGTTCTGCTTTTCCTCTTCAATTTTAGATTGGGACACTTTTTGAACACCGAGAAAGACACACCGAGGAAGCCCATTATCACATTTTAATATCACAGTTGGTTATCACAAATGCACGTATCGATTAACATGACAGGTGTTGTGTACGCTAGTTGCGTGACTAAGCGGTCATCTTGAGCGCGACGAGCGGAATTGTGCGGCTGGAGCGCACTGGAGTCTGCAGTACCGGCGCGACGAGCGAGCGTTCGCGTCACCACGTGCACTCGTTAATTCATCCGCGACGCCACGCGCTATTGCGCGATGCACATCACAGAGCAATTCAACGGCATACACAGCAGTTCAGAACATACTAAGACAAACGTAATATTATCTGAGTTAGTCGTATTAAAGACCTATATTGTATGTAATAACAAATTGCACACCACAAAAACACTACAGAATAAGTTCATAACGATCATAGATCGATGAAAAAATCAAAGTAAAAAAATATCATGTTTGTCGAATGTTTGTCTTATATTTATCTCTGAATGTTGTTGGTTTAACTAATATAATTTACGTAACTGTTTTACGTTTAACTTTTCTAAATGACTTGAAATTCGACTGTAGTATAAACAACAGCACGTATCTGTTACCAGCATTCAGCAGCAAATTATAAAAGTAAATGTGATCAAGTTGTCAATGTCTATATTAGGAGTCAGTTAGGTCAGAGCTCGCCTACACGAGGCTACAACGCATAAAAATAATACCTACTTAAGAATTTCAATTGTATAAATTACCATAATATATTGTCATGCAGTCATGATGTTTCAATAATTATATTATGTTGACATCAACGTAGATAATCCAAGGATACTTAATCCTATATTTTGTGTCTTATTCATAAATACTATTATGCTGCTGAATTTCGTAGTCTTGGAAGGCCCTTTTTGACGAAAAAGGGTCGACTGCACTTCAAACAAAACGCGTGAAGCATTACTGGAGATTAAACAAGCGCTAAAATGGATCTTATTATGACTACTCAACAACGCATCTTTTTAATTGGGTCAATGGCTTCGTAAGTAGAACAAGCATGTAGTAGGATATATTAGCATTATGTATCCTAATGTGTAATTAATTAACTGCCTCGTTGGTCTAGTGGTTAGCAATAGCATGTTCGACTGCGGCTGATGAGGTCCCGGTTAGAGTCCCGGGTCGGTGATAATTAAGTATTAGGTTTTCTGACAAGAAATTCTCGGAACGGAAAAAACTATATACCTATTAAGTAATAAATCTCTAGTAATATTATAAATGCGAAAGTGTGTTTGTTTGTCCTTCAATCATCAGCCGCAACAGAGCAACGGCTCGACTTTTTCATGGGTATAGTCGAGGACCTGGAGAGTGACACAGGCCCGGAAAATTAAAAATGTATTGTTTTGCGAAACGTTTACTTTTTGCTTGCTTCCATTAATTTAAATTCTTAACAAAAACGCCGCGGCCTCAAGCAAACAAAAAGTGATTGACACTACATTTTTCGATTCATTTCTCAAAAAGAATGGCCATTTCACAAACGGTGATGAGGTGGAAAAAGATGATAAAAAATTCAAAAGGTATCTCCAAATTTATTCCAACTTCTACACATTTGAGTGAATTATTAATTAGACCGTATAAAATTAATGTTTGTGTGCTCGCTCGTCTTTTTATACGACTGCCTGAAAAAAGGAGTATATTGTTTTCAGGGTTCATGTATGTATGTATGTATGTATGTATGTATGTATGTATGTATGTATGTATGTGAGTTTGTATATTCCACCATAACTTCTATACGCCTGAACCGATTTTGATAAATGAGGTATCGTTAGAATCCCTAGCTTATTCCGGGTGGCATAGGCTAGTAAAATTTAAAAAAAAAATTGATGGGGTGACCATGGTTCCGCATTAAAGACTAAAGTTGAAAAAAATATATTCGAAAATAAGATAAACTATATAATCATCATCTAGAAAATGATAAGTAGATTCCAAAAATATATAACACTATAGTTCAATATCCAGTGATTCACAAAAAAATATCATTTAATAAAAATGTGAATAAGATTCCAAAGGTGGTATGAATGTGGTATCGTTACGTAGTAGCAGTGGTACTTACATTCGAGGGGCATTTTATATTACACGACTTCCCAAAAAATGAGTGTTATGTTTTCAGGGTTCGTGTATGTATATGTGTCTACTTCAGAGCAGTCGTATTTTTTAATAATTTTAATTATATTCACTTGTTTATAGATCACGCCTCATTCATCTAATTGGGGTTAATTTTTGTACAGTTTTTGCTAGCACTTGCATTTTTGCAACACATGTAGCATTATATAAATCGAAGCTCCTAAAATCCCTATTAGCTACCGTCTAAGGTCAGTTATTTTTGTAAAAAGATTTTTAGTTGACCTAGGTCGTTGAAATAAATGTGGATATAGTTGACTAGATGATGCCCGTGTCTTCGTCCGCGTGGATTAAGTTTTGTTGATTTCCGCGGTAACTGCTTAACTTTTTGGGATAAAAACTAGCCTATTGAAAAGAAAAAGCGAAAGAACGAACAAACAAACTCGCATTCACATTTATAATATATGTTAGGTATTAGGATTTCTTATTTAGAATTATTATTCTAAAACTTACTTTACCAGAGACTCTCCCTCCCTCCCTGTGGAAAAGGATAAATCAACAGATTTCAACCCATAAAATTAATTTATTTTTTATTTATATTAAAATTGTGTGCAACGGAATTGTCCACAATATTTACTTACTAAAAATCCTTCAATGTAAGGTTATTTGGCAGAAAAATGCGCTAGTAAGCGATTAACGTGGGTACATAAATGCATGACCTGACCATATAGGTACAGTATTAAAAATTTTAACATTCTCTTTTCGGATTTAACGAGAACAATGACGATGCGACATTGACCTAATTTTGAATAGGAAGGTATAATTAAGTCAAGTTAATGATTAATTAATATAAGCGCACTAATTAATACCCAACATAGTTTTTTTTACCATGTTTGTATTTTAATTGCCTACTGCTTTATTTTAAAAATGTTTACTGGTCCTAGAATATAAATTAATTATTATAGTTATTATGTAAACAATTATTGTTGGCAAAAATCGTTTCAAGCTATAAAACAAGTTTAAAACATATTTCAACTCTTAAAATTATACCCAAAGTAGTCAAAGAATTTATTGCACAATACCGTATTGTGCCCTCAGAATAATAAGCGAATTGTACAATTTATGAATAGGTAACTGAGTACTAAAAACATGACTCATATAATATTATTACCTACATCAATGGTGTCCATATTGTGTCAATAATGTCACACCTTCATCCTACGTCATAATATTATCATCATCCCAAACTTGAGGTACAGTAGGTACCTGTTATTTCTTCTTTCAATATACTTATAATCTACTAGAGATCCACCCCGGCTTCTCACGTGTAGCAAAATAATCCTAATAGTCTATACCCACGTATGCTCTCAGAAGAGACGATTTTTTCCGACTTAGTTTACATTATTGCAATTTTCGTAAGGATCTCTAATTTTTTGAAATAATGTAGCTTTCTATAGGTGAAAGAATTTTTAAAATCGGTTGAGTCGTTTTGAGTTATCCATTACAAACAAACAAACAAACAATCAAACAAATATATATATATCTATTATAGCAAACTGCTTTTCCCAGGGGTTTATCCCATTGATGTAGAATTTAAGTATTCGATGGTTTTTCCACAAACTTTAGTGACGATAGCTACCTATTTATATATTATCCTCGTTGGTCACGTGGTTAGCATGTTCGACTGCGGCCGACGAGGTCCCGGGTTCAAATCCCGGGTCGGGCCATAAAAAGTGCTTCGTTTTTCTGACAAGAAATTCTCAGCACTAGCCCGGAGTTAGGAAGTTGGCGGTGTTTCACCCCCGTGCCTCGGAGAGCACGTAAAGCCGTCGGTCCTGCGCCTGATCTCTCTCCGGTCGTGTCAGCTTTTCCGTCCCATCGGGCTATGAGAGGAAAGGAACAGAGAGTGCACCTGTGTTTGTGCACACACTTTTGCACTATAAAATCTCCCGCTATATGGCTAATTTCTCTGGAGATAGGCCGCCGTGGCCGAAATTTGGTCGGAATCCACTGGACGTATTAATATGAGTGACGTATAAGGTGAATATTTGACGTTCCAATCATCATTGGATTACATATGCTATATCCGCAATACGTTCCCCTAGCGGAAGATGTTAATGGGACGAATCATGACGTGATGACATTTTAAACGTTTTATTTCGCAACTTGCAACGTAAGTCTTCGTTATTCAACTGTCTTAAGCAATACTTATTTTATAGGTAAAAGGACACTGAACATTCATTTTAGGTTTACGAGCGAAGCATAAGAACGATTTGTTAAGTTTGAACATAACCTGACCCACGTTATTGTCTAGATCTATTAGTCCTGATGTCAGAGAAAAAGTTTCTAATATTTCCACACAAGATGACAAGAATGAGAAAAGGTCGTCGCTTTATAAAGTGCCATATATATTTGGAACAGGCAAGTTTCAGCTTAGAAGGCAGATTAATGATAAGATATAATATAAGTACTTGGGGCATTTCTTGATTACCCGACTACGCGACAAGGACAAGGTTTTGTTTTTTCACGTATGTTTGAGTACTATAGATGATACCCGCGGCCCGCGACTTCGTCCGCGTGGAATACGTTTTTTTTATTCCCGTGGTACAATTTTCCGGTATAAAAAGTAGCCTATGTCACTCTCCAAGTCCTCAAATATACCCATGCCAAAAAACACGGCGATCTGTTGCTCCGTTGCGGGGTGATTGAAGGACAAACAAACACACTTTCGCATTTATAATAGTAGTGAGCGTCACGATAGCTGGACGACGCGACGAGAGATTTTGAAACTTTAAACTGTATACTTAGTTGTGTTTGTTGGATTCTTTATACCCTCGAAATAACCCAATGGCTGGATGAATTTTTATCAATCAGAGGCCAATTGTCAAAGCAAATCGTAATCAAATCAGATTAGAACGTATCACTCGAACTGTTTAATGAGTTCATACATGCTTTTTGACGTGCAGGCCTCTATGGACTCCTTAAACAGGTCGAATTATCTTTTTGACAAGCGATTACAATTACCTTACACAATCGGGGGGGCAGGTGTCTATCGTTTAATGTTTTCGCATGCTTCTATTCCATACTTGCTCTAGGTTTGGTTTTTATAAAACACTGCATAATATTCAATCGTGATTAAAAGTATCTGACGACCTCCGTGGCGCAGTGTGTAGCGCTGTTGTCTTAACGTGCGGAGGTCCCGGGTTCGATCCCCGGCAGGGTCCAATTGGGAATTTATAATTTCTGAATTTTCTCTGGTCTGGCCTGGTGGGAGGCTTCGGCCGTGGCTAGTTACCACCCTACCGGCAAAGACGTGCCGCCAAGCGATTTAGCGTTCCGGTACGATGCCGTGTAGAAACCGAATAGGGGTATGGGTTTAAAAGAACTGCCATGCCCCTAACAGGTTAGCCCGCTACCATCTTAGACTGCATCATCACTTACCATCGGGTGAGATCGCAGTTAAGGGCTAACTTGTACTAGATTAAAAAAAAAAACTTTTAAAAATAGATAAAAAACTAAGCGGGAAGAGCATTCCATTATTATTAGCGGTGCGAATCAGAAACGAGGAAGCTGGTCGCTTCGTACCTACGGATGGAATGTCGACTACTTAACTTACCTTGCATGGTTCAACGGTAAAAAGGTGAGAGAGGAACGTGGTCGAGAAATTCTTGAGTGGATTATCTGAAATCTATCCTGTAGAATACCAATAGGCAACTTACGCCGCAATAGAAACTTAACGCGTTACGAGCTTATTTATTTAGAATTACTAACATTCAGCAGGTCATATACGTGTTTATATACATAAAAGTATTTATATTGTATGTATATATCACCGTAAGATTGTAAAAACCGTTAGATTATAATCTAACTCGCGAAATTGTAAACTGTCGAATGATTACAATATAACGGATTATTTTTCGGTAGATTGTAATCTGTTAGGTTTATTAACCCGATATAACCTTGATTATATATGTCGAACCCTAACCTAACCTACAAGAAATAGACAAGAAAACGTAAATACAATGAATATTTCAAAAATTGACACTTAAAACATTGAACGGTTCACAATCTTTCGACTGTTTACAATCTATCGAAAAAAAAAGCGTTAGATTACAATCTTACGGTTTTTACACTCTTACGGTGACGTTTATATGTGTGTATACTGTATACTACTTATATCTCCCTGATACCATGTAAAAACAATTCGTTTTACTTATTAAAACGAACAAAATAATATAACGATAAGCTGATGGAAATAAGCCCCAAACAAAATATGAAACAAAATCTCGATTCCGACCCAACAAAAAATGAAGCTTAGGTACATAAATTATTTCAGCGGGCATAAATTATGAAGTCGCGAATTACGGTGGCTATAATAATTCTTTTAAGAACATGATCTCCAAAACGATATAATACTAGCTGATGCCCGCAACTTCTACGATCTACCTCTGTACCAAATTTCATCCAGATCCGTTCAGCCGTTCTGGCGTGATTGAGTAACAAACATCCATCCATCCACATATCCATCAGTCTATCTATCCAAACTGTCGCATTTATATTATTAGTATAGATTTGCAAGCTTCTAATATTAATACAAGGGTCTGTAATTTAATGTTTAAGTTATTCATGTAGATAGATTCTGATGACCCAGCCTTTGATTTAAATCATCTCGACATAATTAATTATTGTTCAAGCTCCTTTGATTTTGTATGAAACATCAAACACATCAACCACCCGGAACGCACAGCTTGAAATATTGTTTACGAAAAGCCATGTTTGGATAGGTAAGTAACTATTTTTTCGTCTAAATTACATTTTTATCACTGTTTTTCAAAATTGATTGCAGAGCCAATACTTGAAGCGACATTATATCTTTTAAGCTACGTATTCAAATTACATCATTTCTACAGTCCTTTAAATGAGGTCATAAAGAGCAAAAACCCATAGACTTTGGTTGTGATTGAACTCAAAAGTTGCAGTCCACAAATACCAATTTGGTGTAAGCAGTTACTGTGGTATTATTTATTAATGTTTTACAGTAGCACGTCAGACACAATAAGGTAGCAAATGTTATAATCAAAGTGATAAATGAATCTTATTCATCGTTCATACTCGTACAACAGGTACCATTCATTACGAGAACTGTAAATTAGGTTCAAGTGCATTGCATGCAGACCAGGGAGATATAGACCTTATTTCAGGCGTTAAACAAGAACCCGCATATCATACGAAGACGTAATGGAACTAATAATTTCGCGTGTTACAAAGTAAAGGCATCGTGACACTTGTACTTAATTATCACATTGTTAGAATTGCAATGGATGCGATTGGCAAAATCAGTCGTTCTCTTGCTACATTTGAGCATTTTCACATATTATATTATCACTTTATCACTTCTTATTTGCTATAGCAAAAAGCTTTAGCAAATAAGAAGAGATTTAACTCTTGTTAGAACGAAAACACACTATCTACCGCAGGACAATTACTTGATGAAAACACACTATCTACTACGCAGTCAGTCCGTGCCAAGTCCCTGTGAATCATTTGCGTCGAGACTCGTTGATTCGTTGATCGTTGATCGTTGATTTTTGTCCACTTGTCTAATGTGCGCCATTCCATATAAATTAGATTGACGCTTTTATATGGAGCTTTTTATCCTGTAGAATCATTGATGTAGAATTTTAGTATGTGTACAATCCTTACTAGATTTTCAGCTTTCCAGCCGTTTTGCGAAACATCATCGACTCTAGTTGTGTATGGCAGCTCTCTGTTAAAGTGTTATTTAATTCATTCGCCTGACGCCTCTTTATGATCGTGGCAGGATAATTCTTACCCGGGGGGTAAGCTTCGCTTTTCATTTGGTTTTATTTTTTTGTAATAATTGCTTGGCTCCTTTCGGTTTGCTCCATCAAATTGTTTACAAAGGAGAAAATTTTCCTTCCTGATAAGAATCACCAAAAAAGCACGAGCACAATCATGTTACTGACCTCTGACGTTTCTAACAAAAACCTTGTAAAAGTTTAATTGAATTTAAAATACATAAGTAATAATAGCTTGAGTTTATAAACTTAGTTTCAAATATTCATAATTTTACAGAAAGAAATTTAAAAATAATATTTGCGTCTGAAAACTTCTTCCAAGCAAAATTACACAAACAGTTACCTGCATTTATATTTTAACAGATATCGATAGAAGTTTTAAAGCTTGACTATAGTGAAACTGCAGATTACCGTACGCTTACTCTGTTTTTTTTTCATTCGATTGACAATGATATGCACGCTTACTCTGAGTTTTTACATTGTAAATTCGATTGACGTAGTGAGCGTTCACTCACATTAGCGTCAAAGTAAAACGGACCCAAAGACTTTTGCTTTGAAGTCACAAATTCAGAGTTTGAAGCGCTGGCTGTGAATAAATACATGAAATGATGAAATGAGCTCTAAACCAATGCAGTTAAGGTTCATTTCACTTTAACGCTAATGTGAATGAACGCTCACTACGTCAATCGAATTTGCAATGTAAAAACTCAGAGTAAGCGTACATATCATTGCTTTAACATAATACAACCTTAAGTTAAAACTTTCGAGCATTTAATATTTAACTACTATAGCATTAAGTACTTAATTAGTCTTCTTTTACACGAAAAATGCTTTTCAAGCGTTTACTTGAATGAGAAAGTTGTTATCTACAGCAATCCCTTGTGAAAATCTTCAAAAGGCTGACTCACAAAAGAAAATGAACTTAAAAAAGTCTTTTAAATAGGTGTGCTAAAGAATTTTTCATTGCTGTCTGGCGGTTTAATTAAACGTGGTAAATAAAAACGTGGTATTTAACTCCTGAGATGAACTTCTACTTCTTTTTTTGCGGAAAATTCAATTTAAACGTTTTGTCGGCGGTATTTTAATAATAAATATTGTGCACGTAGTTGAAATACAGAGCTTTTGTGTTCTTTACATACGAACCGTCATTTTCTGACGTACGCATCCCTGGAAAATACATCCTTTCTTTTTGTACAGTTATTGTAGTATGATTACCCATTACTTTCAGGGTGGGAAAAAAGCGTCACATTCATATTAATATTATAAATGCGAAAGTTTGTCTGTCTGTCTTTCTATCTCTCTGTCTGCTATGTTTACACTCTTCATCTGTTCAACCAATTTTGACGAAAAGCACAGAGATAGGTTGCATCACGAAGAAGAACTTTTACTTCAGCTACTTTTTATCCCGGAAAATCGGAACTCCCGCAGGATTTTCAAAAACCCGAAAAATCCAAGCAGACGGAGTCGCGGCATCGATTAGTTTAATATTTTAAATAATTCTACCTATGTTCTACGTATCCTGGTCTTTACATAATATCCATCTGTCATCTCCAACGCTACTTATTTTAAGTTACGTTAGTGTAAAATGAAATGGTTTATAAAACGTGTTTAAATGAATGAAATAAAAGTGTAATTAAATGAATAACCAGTGTTTGCATTTAATAGTACCTAGGTAAGTATTGCATTAGTTTTATTAATATAAATCTATTGTTCTTGTTATGGCAGGATAAATGGTGCGGAAACCTCGCTTTTCCGTCGTTCTCGTATTTCACCTTCTTTATTTTGATTCTTAGCTCGATTGTGTTCAAGCATTTAATCAATTCCTCGAAGTCGATTTGTTGACTAAATTAATTTGTGCCCTTTTAACGGAGAAACTTGTAAAATCATGTGATTTACTTAACTTTATTGTTCTATCAATCATTACAAAATGAAATCGTTTTTCATATTATATTTCTCTTTTAACAATTAAGTTAAATTGCTTTACAGTCTGGTGATAAGCTGTGTAGATAAATCTCAGGGTCGGGAGGTCCCGGGCACGCTCCTCTAACTTCAGAGTTACTTGCGTGTTAAGCAAAATATCACTTGCTTTCACGGTGAAGGGAAATCATCATATTAATGGTGAAGTCTGCCAGTCTGCACTTGACCAGCATGGTGGATTAGAGGACACTCGAGCTAGTAGTGAGTCGTTAAAGCGTTGACGATGATGACGATGATAAAATTGAAAATTTAAATCGATGGCCCATAATTGTGTTTCACAGTCGAGCCATTTAACTAAGTGAGGGATAGTTAAATTAGACACTTTGGAGCGTCTGGACTCTAGGGACTAAGGTCGACAAATTATCGAGTTCATCAATAAGAGCTGTAGCAATATTACAACTGTGTATATTTCATTCAATAAGGAGCAGTCAGAGCTGTTTTCTGTCTCGATGATAGTCTTTACCTATCATAAGCGCCTTTGAAGTAGCTTTTAAGAGCTCTACTTTAAACGAAGATAATTCAAACAAAATGAAGTTTTTGATATATTTTTTGGTAGTTATGTACCTACACATTTTTTACTTTGATTTGCCTTTGATTGCGATTCAACTATGTCAACATGCAAATAATTGAACCTGGGTACTCATTCACTACAGCCTATTAACGTCCCACTGCTGGGCACAGGTCTCCACTCTCATAGGAGAGCGGGAATTAGAACTTAGACCCACCACGTTGCTCCAATGCGGGTTGGCGGGCTTTAACGACTATTATCATGTTAGTGATAATAACCGGGACCGACGGCTTAACGTGCTCTCCGAGGCACGGGGGTGAAACACCGCCAACTTCCAATTCCGGGCTGGCACTGAGAGTTTCTTAATTGAAAAACCCAATACCTTACTTTTATGCCCGACCGGGAATCGAACCCAGGACCTCGTGATCCGCAGTCGACTATGCTAACCACTAGACCAACGAGGGTACTCATTATTAAAAAATAACTACTAGGTATATTTGTTAGGTCAGAACCTTTAAGGGCACTTACTCGTAGTTCAATTGGGTAATATATCTACCTAACTTAAGTTAAAAGTTTACCTGTGGTTAAAATAAAAGTTCAACCTCATTTTAAGGCTAAATTTTGGTGGTCATTTAATATTTTTGGGTAAACAATGATCAATTATTTTGGAGTCATTTATTTTAATAGGATAGCAAGATATAAATTTTTTGGTCATAATTTCACGGTTCAGTGTTTAGATGTAACTTTTTACGTCAAACATAAGCCTATAGACAGGCTTAATGTTATCCAACTTACAATTCCAATATAATTTCTTGATAACAAGGCGAGAATTCTACACGTAATTAATTACAGGCACTGAAATATTGCAGAATTTCTAAGCCAAATCGGCAGCGCTCCGTTTGACGGCGAATATGTAACACACCTGCGACTGTTCGTTGAAACTTGGAAGCGTTCAACTTAAGGGTCCGTATTCTCGCCCGCCTAATTGCGCGCTCAGCCAATTTTGGAATCTGTAGGTATACCGCACAGCAAGACCGTTAGCTGCACTCACACAAAGACGGCATAGGCCGATAAAGCTACTTTGATACTTTGTCAAATTGTGTAGTCAAGTTCGTAATATTTTCACCATGTTAATAAAATTGTATAATCTTAGTTATCACTTAAATATTATTTTCCCGTTTGATAAATGTTTATTTGGCATACATAAACTTTTATAAAATAAGTTTGCACACGGGTATCATAATGTAACACTAAAAACTAGATACACCTACAAGTTTTTCGTTTATTTACTTATCATTAAAATTTATGATTTTTTAAATTTTAAAACCTATACGGCTATCTGACTGTTATTAACAATTAAGGTACACGATTATTGACCAAGTTTTACTACATGGGTCATTAGAGTAATTCAGTTGTCTCAAAAACGCCATTGATATTTTGAAAACAACTCACAGATAAGCGATTGGTATTGTGTATTACGCAGGTGTAGTTAGTTAGCACGTGCAGAGGATTGGTCATAAATAATATCACAAACACGCGGACCCTCTCAGGTATCAGGTAATGTAAATGTTACCAATTATATTGTATTAAAATATGTCTTTGCAAAACATACCTTATGCAGTTTATGATAAAGTACAAATTCAATTGTAAACATGATTAGTTAAAAGATATAAATAAATCCTAACCCTATTTTCAATTCAAAAATTGACCACTGCAAGGTTATGTCTGGTATTGTCTAGTTGAAGGCTTCGGCCGTGGCTATATATCACCCTATCTGCAAAGATGAGCCGCCAAGGGAGTAAGCATTCCAGTACGATATCGTTTAGAAACCGATAAGGGTTATGGGTTATAACCGATTAGGGATATGACATCCCTAACGGGTTTGCCCGCTACCGTCTTAGGCTGCATGATCACTTAGCATCAGATGAGAAAGCAGTCAAGGACTGAGTTTTAAATATTCTTCTATAGTATACTTATATAAATATTTTTATCATAAAACTGTCTCTGAGAGACATAGATCTAGCTTTTCAGGAATCCAAAACTTCTGGAAGTAAATAAGTATAATAATTTTTTGAGTTATGTGTAACTGGCTCTAATTTGGTAATACCATAGCTCTTATTTTGTGTCATTGATTGATTTACTGCTTTCCACATTTTATTTTATTTGATTTTGCTTTACGGCTTCCTCAGGATCCTTTCCAATGGCAGATTGGGGACATTTTATTTCTATTATCTCTTTACTATACAATGCATCTGGCGTGGCACCCAAAAAAAAACAGAGTCTCAAAGGCCGCATCTTCCAATTTTGATATTTTCTTGTTCAGCCAGCTGTTCCTAAACAGCAGAGCTTCGTTTTCTCTACTAAGTTGTATAGCTGAAATGTTATCCGTGAAAGCGTAGCAGACAGACAGACAGACAGACACAACACACTTTCGCATTTATAATATTTTCTGCTCTGGTCTGGTCTGGTGGAAGGCTTCGGCCGTGGCTAGTGACTATGCAACTTTCAGGTTACTGAATATAAAATAACTAGCTGATGCCCGCGACTTCGTCCGCGTGGTTTAAGTTTTTTGTTATTCCCGCGAGAACTCCTAAATTTTCCGGGATAAAAAGTAGCCTATGTCACTCTCCAGGTCCTCAACTATATCCATGCCAAAAATCACGTCAATCCGTTGCTCCGTTGCGGCGCGATTGAAGGACAGACCAACAAACCAACAAACCAACAAACCAACAAACAAAGTGGCTTTCGCATTTATAATATTAGTAAGTAAGTATGTTGATCTTACCTTGTGATATATAAAACAAGTAAAATCAAATCCAGAAGCGAATACTCCAATCCAATTACAAAGCAAGGGCCTAAATATTATTTTCACTGATTACAATGTCAAAGTCCATATAGAGATGCTAAGGTCAGAAAAACAAAAACACTAAACGTGTATGGTTTCGTTGGAAGCAGTTGAGCAGAGCAGAGTATCTCAAACGAAACAATATGCTATAAATAAAAACTTTATGACCATTGAGCTTTGTTACTCTAAGTAAATTTGTAAAAGAAATGATATTGTATTAAAATGTGTATTGCAATATATACCTTATGCAGCTTACATTAAAGTACAAATTAAATTGTATTCATGATGGAATTCTTGGTTTTAGAATTTCAAATCGTTGCGGTAATATTTTATGACTTATAATATTGTTTAGTATTTTGATCGAAAGGCAGTGCGATTTGCACGGTACTATTGTCGAAAGGTAAAAGAATAAATAAAATCTATACAAAACAATGAACAAGTGAATATAATTAAAATTATTAATAGATACGACTGCTCTGCCGTAGCCCGTAACTATCTACAACGTAACGATACCACAGTCATTGATTAATTAAGAATGGAGTCTTATTCACATTTTTATTAAATGATATTTTTTTGGGAATCACTAGATATTGAATTATATTAGTATATATTTTTGGAATCTACTCATCATTTTCTAGATGATGAATTTATAGTTAAACTTATTTTCGAAAAAAAAATCTACTCTAGTCTTTAATGCAAGACATGGTCACCCCATCACTATTTTTGAAAATTTTACTAGCCTATGTCACCCGGAATAAGCTAGGGATTCTAACGATACCTCATTTATCAAAATTGGTTCAGGCGTATAGAAGTTTTGGTGGAATATACAAACTCACATACATAAATACATACATATATTTTTTTTTATAATAGGTACCTTTTATTGACCCGTGATATAATGTTTGTTTACGATCAATTTGGGAATTCATAATTTCTGAAGCCCTTGAGCGCTCCAGTACGATGCCTCGTAGAATAGAAATCATCAGTTACCATCAGGTGAGATCGCAGTCAAGGGCTAAGCTTGTAGTGGATAAATAAAAATTTAATATAAGTAATGCTATGAAAACTGTATTCACCAAAATCTCTCAGCAACAACGTATGCCACGTTGAGTTTTGCAATTACGATTTCAAAGAAAATATAATATTTCAGGAAAGTAAATTCAAAACCCATACAAATATTACGCATACTTAAATCTCGATATACGAGAAAAACAGTATGCGATTATAATATTGTATCGTTCAAAATTATTTAATAGTTATAAAAAATTTATCCTTATTATTAAATACGTATCACGCATTCATTCAATTTCGATTGAATCGGATCAAGAACCTAACATTCTCTGCTCATCAAACTAAGGCAGTCACGCTATGTATTGTTAGCAACACGTTTTTACAAAGGCTTGTAAGAGAGCTCACGCACACATACAAAAGAGCCCATCCAGCAACACGTCTTCCCTCGAAGAGCGCTGGGCTCGGTATGCCGGTCGTGCGGTCTGCAGTAGCATTTTACACGTGAAATTTATAAGACTTTTGATATTTTTTTTGGTCATATAGGTATTTTACAGAAATGTATTTTTGTACAATTTATGTTATATAAATACTAAACATTCATGGGAAATTTTATTTTATCAGTAAATTCGCCAAACTTTTAAGAAATAGGGGTTATTGTGACGCGTAAATTTTGATAAATCGTGCACATTGATTTGATTTTTTTATTAATTAATTTTGTATAGAACGTTTAAAAACGAATTGCAACAGTCCAATTTTAAGAGTGTGTTTATCATATAAATATTTTTTATAAGTCATTTATTACAATTTTTCTTGGATTTATATGGATCAAAAGTATCGCCTAAAAGTGTAAAAATGGTAATCGTATTCCGCAAGAATGAGAATTTCACTATTATATTTCAATAAAATTAATATTTTTTTTGCAACATTCTACTAAGGAGGGATTAAACTTTAATGTTTTAATTTTCTTTTTGTTATAATACTAATATATCATGCGCAAAGCTCATCAAAAGTTCTTAAAATTTCGGTTAGCGGGGATACGGATTCTTAACTAAATTGCCGTTTCCCAATCAGACCTGGCTTTAAGGGAGCTAAATCAATCTGTCCAATCAAGTTAGCTGCATTACCGAAATTCTGTCGAAACTGACCTACTTTATGCAAACGAGGTCCAAAAATAATTTTCTTCACCATTGTAATGTCACTTAATTCTTCTTTGTTTTTCAAAAGAACCTAAGTGCGAAAATAAACTAAGTATGGACATGACATGACAATAAGGCCACTTATGCGAAATACGTTTCGTCCTGTCGTGGAAGTCTATGTACATACAAGTAGGTACATAATAAAAGTGCGCGATGTTTTTTCCACCGGACAATTTATTTTTTGTTCGTAGGCATTGTATTTTCAACCAAATCAAACCGTGTTTACATGTACATAATCACTCCTGACTTCTAAACTTCACTGTGCGGATTTCATTTAAAAAAAATACCACTTTAAAAATAGCATTTTAAAAGATTATAAGACTTTTAACTGTGCATAACGTGGATATATTTAATTTATTAGTAGATATGTACTTAGCCAGCACAGAAAAGCTAAATTTTGAAAGGTAGTTAGGTATAGGTACAAACAATATTTTTACCCAAGAACTCTTAAAATTACTTTCAGGGTGATAAAATAAACATGGCGCATTTTTTGCCAATTAAATTCGAAATTCCAAGTCAAACAAAATAAAGCAAACTTCCTAAAAATAAAATATTTACCGAGACGTTAAAGTGACGCGCCTAATTTATTTACGACGACGCGCGAGTAGCTATAATTTCTTTTAAAGAGCTGTATTATTAAAAGTAGCACGAGTACGCACATATTTATGAAGAAAAAATTGGAAGACCTGTGTCATAAAAGAATACCTGATTGATTGGCACATCAAAGCTGAGGGTCTGCTTGAAAAACACTTGTGAATTTGCACGTACAGGGCTCTATACATAATATGTACATACATATATATAGACCCGGACTAGGAAAGGATTATCAGAAATTCTACATTTCTCATAGGCGAACCAGGGTAATTAACTAGTTTATAATAATTTTCTAGCGTGTAATGTATATAATATCTATGTATAAAGCATACAAAATCTAGAACCCTCCCTGAGTTCAAACTCTAAACTTATTCTCCTTCTTACAAAATAACAGCCCAGCTCTTTTCCCACGATAACGGATATATCAGTTACTTTGTCTTTAATCATCATGGTATTGATACCCTCTGATTTAGAACAGAAATTCATTACTCTTGCTACGAGCTATTCAAAATGGTCGGGATGAAAATTTGGCTGTAAAAGTATAGTGGGTATAGGGGTGTCACTAGTAAAATTGCCGCATCTACCGATACGATGCAATGAAATGAAATGAAAATATACTTTATTGCATATTATGTACTTAAATACACAAAACACATTCAAACAAAAACAAGAATTAACAAAAATACTATACTATAGGCGGCCTTATCGCTTTTTAGCGATCTCTTCCAGCCTCCAGGCAACCTACGAGTAGAAAAGGAAATAATAACAGAAAAAGAGGTAGCGATGCAACGCATTTTTGAATTAGGTCCTACTGAAAATGCGTAAGAGAATATCGGCCGCCTCAAGCGGATTAAAATTAAGACTATTAAACTGCATCGATTAGCAGCATGACCCGAGTTGAGTCTTTACATATACAGAAATAGGTACGATTTCGATTGGACTCGATTCGACTGTAGACTGTAGTTGACTCAGGGAATTAAAGGCTCCAGTCACCAGTGGAGGTCAACGCTGACATGATCACTACCATTGTATTCAATTATTTATTTATTTAGTACGCACATTGTACACATTTTGAGGGTAACTGTAATTTGTTTCATACGTGTTACAAAACGAGTAAGTCACGATTACATAAGTACATTACCTTGTTTAAACAGAACATAATATGTACACGAGTTATTTGCAAATGCTTGATATTAATCCGGAACCCGGGTGGCAACCCTGTGCAAGAGGAACACGGAAAATCGGTGCGCAACACAATGGAAAGTGCATGCTCTAATATTTCCACTCGGCCTTCAAATAAGTCTATTGTTCACTATGCTTTCAAAAAGTACGATGTAGTCTATTGTAGAGTCAATTAAAAATAACGAGAATATTGGCATATTTTTTATTGATACAATTGTTTTACTCTTATTCAGGTTCAAAATATTAATAGTCTGTACCTATCCTTAGTATGACTTTTTATAGAAGAAAAGAAATTCGTTATTGAAGTTCATGTATGATTTAATTAAAATAATATACCAATAGCTGAACTTTAAACAAAACTCTATCTTTGTCCATATCGATCATTATTTACAGACTGTATGACAAAAGAAATCGACAGAAGGTTGACAAACTCCTGGAAACGATCTAGGTCGCTCAGCGAAGTGATGAAAAATAAATATATGCCCATCAAGAACAAGAGGAAAGTTTTCAATACTTGCATCCTACCATGTCTGACTTATGGGTCACAAACATGGGCGCTTACAGAGAAAAACCTCACAACACTTAGAACCTGCCAAAATTCTATGGAAAGAAGTGCCTTAGGTGTAAGGCTACAAGACAGAATAAAGCTTAAAGATATTAAAGGAAAATCAAACTTTAAAAGTGTGGAAAGAGTAGTCAAACGACAAAAATGGCGATGGGCAAGGGCATATGGTAAGAGAAAATGATGTGAAGTGGACCAAAAAGTTTTGGAGTGGTACCCCAGGAATAAAAAACGAAGAAGAGGCAGACAATTTAAAAGATGGGAGGACGATATAAGGAACTTGATTGGTGGTATGTGGACAAGGTTAGCCAAATAAAGAAATGCTTGGAAAAATTTAGAGGAGGCCTATGTCGAAGGACACGCAGAGCAAATGTATAGAGATTATTAATGTTGTATTTTTTTAAGTATCATATTTTAAGTTAAAACTGTTAGCGCTGCAATGAAGGCTCATTTTTTTTAATCATTATTTTAATTATTTAATTTTTTACTACTTTAGGTACGGAGTACGGACCCTAAAAATCTCACAGACCTAACCAATTCAGAAACAGTTTTCTTTTGCTAATCGGGAATTAAAGGACTGCAAAGTTGCATTTCTTGCAATAATTAAGATTCGTATCTGGTTATTGCAGGCAAATCAATCAAATAAACTCAAACCTTCTTTAACTTTGAGGCATAATATCTTCGAATATATTTAATACTAGATGATGCCCGCGACTTCGTCCGCGTGGCTTAAGATTTTTTGAAGCCCGCGGGAACCCGGGATAAAAAGTAGAATATGTCTTTCCTCGGGATATAACCTATGCCTGTACTAAATTTCATTAAAATCGGTTAAACAGATGGACCCTGAAAGCGTAGCAGACAGACAGGCAGACAGACAAACACGCTTTCGCATTTATAATATTAAGTAGTACCTATGGAAGTATGGATATGGATTAGGGAAAATAAAATTGAATTCGTAGATGATAATACAAGCTTAATAAAACTTTCGAATGGACTTCACTCAAGCATAACTGCTTAATATTGATGCATGAGATAGGTTCACGATTATTATGGGATTATAATTAATTAGATACTTATTCAATGACAGCACTCCAGAATCGTAGGATTGCGTAGAATGTCTGTTTTAAATAGTAATAATATATTCATATTCTGATAATAATAATACAAAACGAACATAGGTACAAAAACATGTTTAAAATATGTACAATTTTACGATACAAATTTGAGTACGAATCATTTCAAATATCACAATCATTGATCTAGAATTTTAGTTATATTTCAATGATCACAATAGTTTTAATATAATTTCGATTACAGGGTTAGTCGACATAGGACCTATTCGCAAAAGGTTTTTAAAATTTAAAATTGTATTTGGTACCTAAGCAAAGTTATTCGAAAAGCCTACGGACACCAGTTTTCTTCGCCTCAACAAAACATTGAGCTAGCTTGCAGAGATTGCCCAGGGTAGATTAGGCTCAGTAGCTATAGTTTAAGCACGTCTCCTGATCTGCGGCTACAAAGACTGCACTAAAATAGGTGACTACTTCATTTACGAGAACCACAGCAGCCTTACCCCAATAGGCTTACATCCATACCTAATATTATAGATGCGAAAGTGTGTCTGTCTGTCTGTCTGCTACGCTTTCATGCGCCCTCAGTTCAACCTATTTGATTTTGATGAAATTTAGTACAGGGATAGGCTGTATCCCGGGGAAGGACATAGGCCACATTATATCTCGGAAAATCAAGGCGTTCCCGCGGGAATCAAAAGTCTCGGGCATCAACTAGTTTATAATATTAAGTAATTCGGGATGATTGAAAAATAATAGTAGATAGAACCATGAGTAATTTGTTATTAAAGGCTGCAAGCAGAATATCGATCACTCCAATGAATATCTAAAAACACAGCGGGCGGAATTCAAACTGTGTTAAATTAATGGAATGAATGGAAACCAATAAAAATAAAACTGATTATTACCTCGTGTTCACCGGGATACACTGTTATTACAGCTAGCCCGGGTAGAATAAGTAATTATACATCGACATGACCCACCTAACAGTCTGCATGTGAACAAAATATGTTACTACGTTTTTGTAATACTCATTCAGTAAATCACTATTACGTCATTACTCATTACTAGAAGCCGTCACGATCCACCGCAATGATGTAATATGCAGAGATCTCTCTGCATATTACACCTAGGCAAATAATTGGAAGGTGAATCTTGAGAACATTTTCTAGTCTATATTAGGTATGCTAGGCACAGATTTCAAATTAATAGAAAACTTGTACCTATCGCAAAGAAACTATTTGCTCGATCTCTCTTTAAAACAACTTAGTAGTTCGTTGCACGACCCGATCACAATTCTGTTTGTCAATTTCCATTTACTTATTTGACGCTGACTTCTGCACCATATAAGAGGAGCCTGAAAGATTGAGGAAATAATTAGGTTCTAATGAAAAGTATTAGGTACTTAGTTCTATTCAACACGACTAAATGAACAATATAATATGATGCCAGCGACTTGGTCCACTTGAATTAAGTATTTTTTTCTGATTCCTGAATTCTTACTTTAATTTCCCGGAATAAACAGTAGCCTAATGTCCTTCCCGGGATGCAACCTCTTTCTGTACCAAATTTTGGATGTATGTTGGATTTAGAAGGACCGTGAAATCGTTACAGACAGACTGAGACAGACACACTTTCACATTTATAATATTAGTATTACTTATTAAGTAATCTCACTAAGTAATATAAGAAATGTGAATGGATGTTGGATATCTAATGCGAAAGGATGTTTGGATGTTTGTTACTTCACGCCACAATAACTGAACCAATTTGGAACGAATGAAGTCGCAGATATTACCTAGTAAAAATATAAAGGCGCCTCTTTAAATAGCTAATAACCACCTACGTTCTGCCTAACGTCAACAGAATAGGGGGAAGTAAAGATGTATAAAAAGTACAAAAGGTATATAAAAGTTTATTGACCATAAAATTCGTCACCCCGTCAAATCAGGTCGGGACGGCTATCTTAGATACGTCAAGTGGGATGCGAGATACAAATCCATAAAAACCTACTTATTAAATGGTCCTGAACACAGTAATAAAGTGACTTACTGTTATGGCTCATAAAATATAAGTCAATAAGACCGAAGACGACTTCGAAATATAATGTCAAAACTTCGAAATCTCTGATAACGAAGAATGATTGTTCACTTTCCTTATTTTATGTCTTTTCAACCAGAAAGTTCAAATAAACAGCCCCTCAGGGCTGTTTATTTGAATATTTTGATGTTAAGGGCAGTCAGTAGTCAGTACCAAATCAGTTTGCATTTACAAACTGCATTTGGTACCTTAGTATATAGGGTTAATTATTGATAAGTACTCATATAAATAGTCTCACAACTATAGTTTTCTAAATAAAAGTTTTTTCGTTCGTAAAACTTTAAAAAAAAGAATTACATTGGTTCAAAAACATCATTTAAATTTTTGATGTACACCCCTACACCTACCTCTACACCCTAGACTCTATTCAGTTCTGTGTTTTTAGTAGGCACTAGTCGGGTAATGACTTGCAGTCCAAGTGGGGAGTTTTTTACGCTATCGACCGCGACAACGTTAACGTAGTTCCATTTCAGAGTAGCCATAGAGCAGCTTATTTAAATTTTCAACCGACTTCAAAAAAAGGAGGAGGTTCTCAATTCGACTGTTTTTTTTTTTTATGTTTGTTACCTCAGAACTTTTGACTGGGTGGACCGATTTGGATGATTCTTTTTTTATTTCAAAGGGCATACTTCCCAATATATCGGTCGAGCGGTTTTTAAAATATCAACAATAAGATAAGTACTTTGTATAGTGTGTGCTTGTTGTTGTAAAGTTGGCGCGGGAGTTTGAAGTCGGTTGTTTAAAAATAATTTTTTTTATACTAAATTATTAAACGAACTACATTTAAGAGCTAAGATTATTAATACTTTTAAATTAACCCTGTATTAGTAAAAATAAGCCTAAAATCTACACATGCTGAGTTTAATACCTATATAGAGGATTATGCAAGAAGTGATCTGGAATTTAACCTACTTTAAAAGTCTTTCTTGCAACTTCGTAATAATGTAAGTAAATCTAGCAACTAACTTTGTACTTAGGTACTTCTACTTGTAAGATCAATTTGAAACTTTGCAAACTTATGCAATTCTTTGCATATATCTTTGCACTATAGGTATATACAAACTTTGGATAGAAGCAGGCGTTACTTTGCGGAAGTCCATGATAATGAAAGAACTAGAACTTTAATTCGCTTTACCTAATCCGCCACGCAAGTTACAAGTGCAAGATACTCACTGTACTGATTAAATCATTATACAAACTTTGACATTCATAAATGAGTAAGACTAGCAACTTAGTATTTTCTGTTGTAAATATTATGATGGCTGGGGTAGGAATTCAAAAGGCCTCTTCAATAGCTAAGAGTAATAAATCTATTAAGTTAGGCTAATTTCATTTGTCGCAGTTGACACCTTTGGCGATATATTCTCATATTAATATATTATATTGACTTTCTTTAGTTTTTTTTAAATTTACAATAATTTATTGTCTGGGAGAAACAAAAGGTTTCTAAAGAATGTTTAAAATAGTTACCTACTTAAATTCACGCTAGTGATCCTAAATATAGGTAAGTAAGTACTTTTCAGTTAGACGTACGTAGTCAGAGGAACAAAATGTATATAAGCGATGTGCCGGTGGTGTGGCTTTTTTTGTGTTAATTTGTGTGTACAGCTATGTATGACAGATGTTTGTCTGTAACCATTTGCGAATAAATGTGTTTTCTTTCTTCTTTCTTTCTTATTAATTGGTAGATGCTTAATTGCGCTTATTTACTACGAAATTTATTACGAAGAATGCAACTTTGAACGAGGTTCATAAAAAACCTAAAACGTTGATTTGTAAGTAAACATACACCTGCAAATGCCTTGGGCGTTGACAGAGCGAATTTATAGTTGAAAATCAAATAAGATCCTATGAGAAGATCTATTATTTTAATCCAATATTCAGTTTAATTGAAACTGTGAAAATAATTCACAGTGCTAATGAAGCGAATGTCGACAATTGGACAGCAGTTATCAAATGCCCCTCAGACGGTTGCGATGCGAAATTTATTGGCTTCAGAGAGAATAAGTAAACAAAGGTTGTGATAGTGACCGTCACAGCAGTAAGGGATTAACTTTGACGTAGCAGTGTACGAGTTACTATACCTTACAAAGAAACTTTTACGGTCCAGGCATAAAATATCTTCTATATGTTTAGTTCGGGTGTGACCTGTGATAAAATAAGTTTCCTTTTTCTGGTATATAGTATGAACAAGAATTTAATGATTTTATCTTAGGGTAAAAGTAAAGGGGGGGGGGGGGGGGCTATTCTTTGTATGTAAAAAAATTCGAGGTGTTTCAAGGAGGTTAATGTTTTACGAGGTGGACACCTTTTTTGAATAGATGAGTACCTACGAGTATATTGTAACTAAATTTTACTGAATTGAATTCCGCGCGAACTCTTTAATTTTCTGGGATGAAAAGTAGTAACATGCTCTTTGTGAACTGTGGCTTAACCGATTTTAACAAATTGTCCCCATGGTAAGGTAATGTAGTTCTTTAAAGAGATCTCGGAGCCTCCTAATATACGCAGCTGGTGGTCACCGAAGGGGTTTTATTAGGTATAAAATCTGCATAACCCGACTTCCTACCTTGGTGTGAAATTTTATAGGCCTATTTCCTACGAGAAAATGGATGCACTGTGCTCGCTCTGGTTTCTTATCTGATTCAGTGCATTTCACTGAGCATTTAGGCTAGCTGCTACTGGCTTAAGTAGTTCCGTAGTAGAAGAGTCTAATTCTATACAAAAAAATTCGATATAAGTAAATGCGAAAATCTGACTTCCAGTCTCAGTCTATCTGTAATCTTTTGACGGCGAATTTTGATGAAATTGGGTACACAGATTGCACCCAGGAAGAATATGGGCAATTGAAATGGATGCATGGAATATTTAGGACTTTAACTTGAGGTCTCTTTCAAGAAAATGTGTGTAGTATGGATAATTTATTTATAAGAAAGGTCGATTATTTTCCTAACTAAGGACTACTACTGGTGTAACAAAAGGACGATTTGGCTTGGATGTCTTCCAAAGTAATACGAGTGTAGAAAATAAATTAACGACCCACTTATATTTAGGACTAGATGATGCCCGCGACTTCGTCCGCGTGGATGAATGTTTTTTTGTCTGTCTGTCCGTCTGTCTGTCTGCTACGCTTTCACGGCCCATCTGTTCAACCGATTTTGCTGAAATTTGGTACAGGGATAGGTTGTAACCCGGGAAGGACATAGGTTCCCGCGGGAATCAAAAAACCTTAATCCACGCGGACGAAGTCGCGAGCATCATCTAGTGTTTAATTTTAAGGAGTGTTAATTTTTAAATAGATATAAACATATAGTTACTCCTGCAACATGTGAAATTGGTACCGACTCCTGAACTTCATAGTGTATAGGGTAAAGCCCGGATAGATGCCTCACTTTTTGTAAAAGCGTTCTCATTTTAAAATTATTAATTTAATTTTAATAATTCCTATTAAGTAATAAAGCTAGATTAATCTTTCAAGTAACGTTATGACTTGTTTTTGTTGACCTGACTATTACTGGATTTGCAGAAAGTGAGTTTTTGCAGACCCCTTTTTTGGGGATAGAGGCCCCGCCATGAAAATACCAAGGAGGATAGATGCCCTATAGAATAAAATAATTAAAATATTTATAACATTTGAAGTAACCTAATTCTAAAATGAGACACACAACCATAATAAAACTAAAAAAAACTTTTCATCAACTCATTTTTCATCAAAATAGCTATAAGTAAATAGGCTAGTATTCTGGCTAACTAATGCCTACCCTAGCTTCAAAACCTGTGCACGCCACTGGTAAAAGGGTTTAAGGATAGCTGCCCCTAAAGGCTCCTAAGGGCATATATCACGAGATAGGTAATATAACCCTACTTGCATGAGATAGGTAAAAGCATACGACCTTCCTGTGCGATCTTTCATAACAAAGATCCCAGTAGAATAAAATAAGTAGTCGAATTCAAAACAAATGTGCGTGAAACTGATATATAATGCATTAGATAACAAGTAATAAAATTAAAAATTTTAAAAGAACCCACGACGAACTGCAGAGCTCCATTATAGATACCTTTGACCTGTATAACTTTGAAACAACAATTAGAAATTAGCAAACGTATATTATATTACATAAGTAATATCTTAAACACAAAACTGCATCTTTGACGGCTCAGTAGTTTTTTTGACCAGCGTGGTGGACTATGGCCAAACCCTTCTCTTTCCGAGGCGCGCTTGTCACGACAAATCAAAAGAGTCCAAATATGACGGGTTTACGATGAGTTCCTATGACCACTTCCTGGCTCCATCATGAGACCCTGGGCAGTATCTAGGTACAAAGTTCTTATCAAGACAAATCTAAAGTGTCCAAACGCGACGGGTATACGATGAGAATTTAAGGAGTTCCCATGATCGCCTCCTGACTCCATCATGAGACCCTTGACAGCATCTAAGTACAAAGCGCTTGTCACGACAAATCAAAAGAGTCAAAATGTGACGGGTGTACGATGAGAACTTAAGGAGTTCCTATGAACACCTCCTGGCTCCATCATGATACCCTGGGCAGCATCTAGGTACAAGCTAAATATATCTAAAACAAAAAGCCCGCATCTAAATCAGCACAGTAGTTTTTGAGAAAAATGGTAACTTATTGAAAAAATAAAATCATAGACTACAGGTCAGCTTTGCTGTCTATGATCCTAAAATATATCTAAAAACATTCTCTAAAGCTATACACATCTAATGCAATAAACCGCATCTCAATCGGCCCAGTACTTTTTGTGAAAAATGGTAGCATATTGAAATATTAAAATCATAGACTGCAGCTCAGCTTGGTTGTCTATGGTCCCAAAATATATCTAAGAACCTTTTCACAAGCTAAACATATCTAATGCAAAAAACCGCATCTCAATCGGCCCAGTACTTTTGTGAAAATTTTTAACATATTGAAAAATTAAAATCATAGACTACAGCTCAGCTTAGTTGTCTATGGTCCTAAAATATATCTAAGAACCTTCTCTCAAGCTATATATATCTAACTAGTATTTCGCCCTGTGCGCGAGCTGCTAAAGCAGCTCACGGGTTCTGGTTAGACATACAAGTAGTACAGATTTTACTGTACTAAACTGAATTCATTTATTATGGTGATAACAAAATAAATAAAAATGGCGCTGATTTTTTAAAACTTTGGTAAAAGTTTCCTGTTTCGTAAATATCGATTTTGAACGAAATTGGTCAATTAACAAAGAATTTCAAAATGGCGCTGATTTTCTAAAATTTTGGTAACAGTTTCCTGTTTTGTGACCCCAGGGAGCCCTAAATATCGATTTTGAACAAAATCGGTTAGTTAACAAAGAATTTCAAAATGTCGCTGAAATTTTTAAAATTTTGGCACCAGTTTCCTGTTTTGTGACCCCAGAAAGCCCTAAATATCGATTTTGCATGAAATCGGTCAATTAACAAAGAATTTCAAAATGGCGCTGATTTTTTTAAAATTTTGGTACCACTTTCCTGTTTTGTAACCCCACGAAGTCCTAAATATCGATTTTGAACGAAATCGGTCAATTAACAAAGAATTTCAAAATGGCGCTGTTTTTTTAGTTTGGTAACAGTTTCCTGTTTTGTAACCCCAGGGAGTCCTGAATATCGATTTTGAACGAAATCGATCAATTAACAAAGAATTTCAAAAAGGCGCAGATTTTTTAAATTTTGGTACCAGTTTCCTGTTTTGTGACCCCAGGGAGCCCTAAATATCGATTTTGAACGAAATCGGTCAATTAACAAAGAAATTCAAAATGGCGCTGATTTTTTTAAATTTTGGTACCAGTTTCCTGTTTTGTAATCGCACGAAGTCCTAAATGCAATAAACCGCATCTCAATCGGCCCAGTACTTTTTGTGAAAAATGGTAACAGTGGTTGAAAAATTAAGATCATAGACTACAGCTCAGCTTTGTTGTCTATGGTCCTAAAATATATTTAAGAACCTTCTCACAAGCTATACACATCTAATGTAAAATAAAAACCGGCCAAGTGCGAGTCGGACTCGCGCACCGAGGGTTCCGTACAAACCTGTAGTAAGTTTTAAATTAAATGTTTTTTTTAAATATTTGAGTTGATTGAATGAAAGGTAAATTGCGGTTTACGATTTATGACGTATTAAAAAAAAACTACTTACTAGATCTCGTTCAAACCAATTTTCGGTGGAAGTTTGCATGGTAATGTACAACATATATTTTTTTTAGTTTTTTTCATTCTCTTATTTTAGAAGTTACGGAGGGGGGGACACACATTTTACCACTTTGGAAGTGTCTCTCGCGCAAACTATTCAGTTTAGAAAGAAATGATATTACAAACCTCAATATCATTTTTGAAGACCTATCCATAGATACCCCACACCTATGGGTTAGATGAAAAAAAATTTTTTGAGTTTCAGTTCTAAGTATGGGGACCCCCAAAATTTATTGTTTTTTTTTCTATTTTTGTAAGAAAATCTTAATGCGGTTTACAGAATACATCTACTTACCAAGTTTCAACAGTATAGCTCTTATAGTTTCGGAAAAAAGTGGCTGTGACATACGGACGGACAGACAGACAGACAGACAGACAGACAGACATGACGAATCTATAAGGGTTCCGTTTTTGCCAAATTTGGCTACGGAACCCTAAAAACCGCATCTCAATCGGCCCAGTACATTTTGTGAAAAATGGTAACATATTGAAAAATAAAATCATAGACTACAGCTCAGCTTTGTTGTCTATGGCCCTAAAATATATCTAAGAACCTTCTCACAAGCTATACACATCTAATGCAAAAAACCGCATCTCAATCGGCCCAGTACTTTTTGTGTTAATTTTTAACATATTGAAAAATTAAAATCATAGACTCAGCTCAAAAATGAGCTTTTTGAGAAAAATGGTAACAAAAAAGTGCACAAACAAACAAACAAACAAACACACAACCTCTTAGGGCAAACACATATACCGTCTCCGCTTCGTCGAGGGTAAAAAGAACAACAACCGAGTTGTTTACTGGGCAGTCTTCTCGACAGAAATGGTAGATTCACTCGACGATTCAAAAGCACTTTTATAATAAGTTTATTTGAATACAAGTAATAAAATTAAAAATTTTAAAAGACCCACGACGAACTGCAGAGCTCCATTACACCTTTGACCTTTATAACTTTGAAACAACAATTAGAACGTAGCAAACGTATATATTACATAATATCTAAAACACAAAACTGCATCTTTGACAGCTCAGTAGTTTTTTTGACCAGTGTGGTGGACTATGGCCAAACCCTTTTCAAATGGACAAATCAAAAGAGTCCAAACGCGACGGGTATACGATGAGAATTTAAGGAGTTCCCATGATCGCCTCCTGACTCCATCATGATACCCTGGGCAGCATCTAGGTACAAGCTAAATATATCTAAAACAAAAAGCCCGCATCTAAATCAGCACAGTAGTTTTTGAGAAAAATGGTAACATATTGAAAAAATAAAATCATAGACTACAGCTCAGCTTTGTTGTCTATGGTCCTAAAATATATCTAAGAACCTTCTCACAAGCTATACACATCTAATGAAAAAAACCGCATTTCAAGCGGCCCAGTACTTTTTGTAAAAAATGGTAACATATCGAAATATTAAAATCATAGAGACAGCTCAGCTTGGTTGTCTATGGTCCTAAAATATATCTAAGAACCTTCTCTCAAGCTATATATATCTAACTAGTATTTCGCCCTGTGCGCGAGCTGCTAAAGCAGCTCACGGGTTGTGGTTAGACTTACAAGTAGTACAGATTTTACTGTACTAAACTGAATTCATTTATTATGGTGATAACAAAATAAATAAAATGGCGCTGATTTTTTTAAACTTTGGTAACAGTTTCCTGTTTCGTAACCCCAGGGAGTCCTAAATATCGATTTTGAACGAAATTGGTCAATTAACAAAGAATTTCAAAATGGCGCTGATTTTCTAAAATTTTGGTAACAGTTTCCTGTTTTGTGACCCCAGGGAGCCCTCAATATCGATTTTGAACGAAATCGGTCAATTAACACAGAATTTCAAAATGGCGCTGATTTTTTAAAATTTTGGTACCAGTTTCCTGTTTTGTGACCCCAGGGAGCCCTAAATATCGCCTTTGAACGAAATCGTTCAATTAACAAAGAATTTCAAAATGGCGCTGATTTTTTTAAAATTTTGGTACCAGTTTCCTGTTTTGTAATCCCACGAAGCCCTAAATATCGATTTTGAACAAAATCGGTTAATTAACAAAGAATTTCAAAATGGCGCTGTTTTTTTAAAGTCTGGTAACAGTTTCCTGTTTTGTAACCCCAGGGAGTCCTAAATATCGATTTTGAACGAAATCGATCAATTAACAAATAATTTCAAAATGGCGCTGATTTTTTAAAATTTTGGTACCAGTTTCCTGTTTTGTGACCCCAGGGAGCCCTAAATATAGATTTTGAACGAAATCGGTCAATTAACAAAGAATTTCAAAATAACGCTGATTTTCTAAAATTTTGGTAACAGTTTCCTGTTTTGTGACCCCAGGGAGCCCGAAATATCGATTTTGAACGAAATCGGTCAATTAACACAGAATTTCAAAATGGCGCTGATTTTTTAAAATTTTGGTACCAGTTTCCTGTTTTGTGACCCCAGGGAGCCCTAAATATCGATTTTGAACGAAATCGGTCAATTAACAAAGAATTTCAAAATGGCGCTGATTTTTTTTTAAATTTTGGTACCAGTTTCCTGTTTTGTAATCCCACGAAGCCCTAAATATCGATTTTGAACAAAATCGGTTTATTAACAAAGAATTTCAAAATGGCGCTGTTTTTTTAAAGTTTGGTAACAGTTTCCTGTTTTGTAACCCCAGGGAGTCCTAAATATCGATTTTGAACGAAATCGATCAATTAACAAAGAATTTTAAAATGGCGCTGATTTTTTAAATTTTGGTACCAGTTTCCTGTTTTGTGACCCCAGGGAGCCCTAAATATAGATTTTGAACGAAATCGGTCAATTAACAAAGAATTTCAAAACGGCGCTGATTTTTTAAAATTTTGGTACCAGTTTCCTGTTTTGTAATCGCACGAAGTCCTAAATGCAATAAACCGCATCTCAATCGGCCCAGTACTTTTTGTGAAAAATTGTAACAGTTGAAAAATTAAGATCATAGACTACAGCTCAGCTTTGTTGTCTATGGTCCTAAAATATATTTAAGAACCTTCTCACAAGCTATACACATCTAATGCAAAAAACCGCATCTCAATCGGCCCAGTACTTTTGTGAAAAATGGTAACATATTGAAAAAATAAAATCATAGACTACAGCTCAGCTTTGTTGTCTATGGTCCTAAAATATATCTAAGAATCACAAGCTAAACATATCTAATGCAAAAAACCGCATCTCAATCGGCCCAGTACTTTTTGTGAAAATTTTTAACACATAGAAAAATTAAGATCATAGACTACAGCTCAGCTTTGTTGTCTATGGTCCTAAAATATATCTAAGAACCTTCTCACAAGCTATACACATCTAATGCAAAAAACCGCATCTCAATCGGCCCTGTAGTTTTTGTGAAAAATGGTAACATGTTGAAATATTAAAATCATAGACTACAGCTCAGCTTGGTTGTCTATGGTCCTAAAATATATCTAAAAACCTTCTCACAAGCTATACGTATCTAATGCAAAAAACCGCATCTCAATCGGCCCAGTACTTTTTGAGAAAAATGGTGACAAAAAAGTGCACAAACAAACAAACAAACACACAACCTCTTAGGGCAAACACATATACCGTCTCCGCTTCGTCGAGGGTAATAATGAATTATAACGAAGATAATTGCGTTTATTTTGATAGGTGAAATTAGCACAGGTTTCGATGGCGGTTGAAATTCAAATAACCGATACCGCGCGTACTTGACTGGCGGTACAATTTAATTTCCAATAACGCTGAACGGCGTTTTATAGGACAACCCCTTCATACACTTTGATTAAAGTCTACTTCACTTCAACTCGTATAATGAATATCGCGAACAATGCATAGTAGGTATATTTTTCCGCCAATTTTCCGTATTTCGAATTCCCTTATATCATTACTAGATGATACCCGCGACTTCGTCCGCGTGGATTGTTTTTTTTTATTCCCGCGGGAACTCTTCAATTTTCCGGGATAAAAAGCAACCTATGTCCTTCCCCGGGGTACATCCTCTCCCTGTACCAAATTTCATCAAAATCGGTTGAACAGATACATTTTTTTGATTCCCGCGGGAAGTCTTCAATTTTCCGGGATAAAATGTAGCCTATGTCCTTCCCCGGGATGTAACCTATCTCTGTACCAAATTTCATCAAAATCGGTTGAGTAGTTGGGCCGTGAAAGCGTAGCAGACAGACAGACAGACAGACGGACAGACAGACAGACACACTTTCGCATTTATAATATTAGTATGGATATCTATCGACCTTAAGTGATTAACTAATTAACTTTCAACCATCACTGTACCTACTCGTACGACTATCGATTGTTATTGAACCTTTTACCAAAAAGCTTTTAAATATTCTAGGGCAGCTTCGACCGTTTTCTCTAAGGGAATCTTCAATCGTTCCCTTTTTAACATAAAAAGTGTGTTACAAATTGAATTTGACACTCAGCAATCGTGAACGTTCTTCAACGTCTTGTATGATGGAAATTTTCATAAAATAAATACCAGGCCCTTTGATTGGCTATATAGAGAGAGGGTAAAGTGTATTTTGGATACTTTTATCCAAAAGTTGTACCTACCTATTGGAAAAACTTTAATACCCACAGGAAATTATTATTGAAATGGCAAATATGACACGTTATGAACAACTCGATAAAACATCATGCGGCTTACTTAAAACACTATAATTGTATAATATAATTTATTATAATATGTTCTAGAATGTCTTGAGTCCCCGTTATTATTTTACACAAGAGCGCGCCTGCATAACTGGAAACGTTTATTTTGCGCTTAGAGTTTTTGAACGCACTTAACCAAAATTGTTCTATAATAGTCTGCAGATAAAATACTAATAAACTACCGTGGCAAAGTAAATTTATCTTCCTATCTTTGTTGATTTTGTATGCCATTTTATTTCAAAGTTACAACATAAATACAAATATTGTAGTACCTAAGAGCTAGCAATAAAAAGTTTGCAGAAGTTGCGTTTTTGCTTTTGTAAAATAATAATTTTGTGCTGCTCTCAAGTCGCACATGATAGTAATTAGTCTGGCAACTGAGAGCGAACTTGTTTGGTAAAATAACACGGAGTTTATTTGAATAATGTTAGTTTGCTTTTATATCATAAATAAACAAAATTATTTCTACTAAAATTAGATACCTACCTATTTCTGCGACCCATGGAATACCATACTTGACGATTTCCTTTTTGATGACCTCCGTTGTCTTAACGTGCGGAGGTCCCGGGTTCGATCCCCGGCAGGGTCAATTTGGGAATTTATAATTTCTGAATTTTCCCTGGTCTGGCCTGGTGGGAGGTTTCGGCCGTGGCTAGTTACCACCCTACCGGCAAAAACGTACCGCCAAGCGATTTAGCGTTCCGGTACGATGCCGTGTAGAAACCGAATAGGGGTGTGGGTTTAATATAACTGCCATGCCCCTACTAACAGGTTAGCCCGCTACCATCTTAGACTGCATCATCACTTACCATCAGGTGAGATCGCAGTCAAGGGCTAACTTGTAGTGGATAAAAAAAAAATACTAATTGGGATGTTTCTGCATGTCAAATATTTAATTTAAGTAATTTAAAATAAATTATTTTTAAACGATTATTAAATAGAGTGTTCCAATACGACATAAAATCAACATCCTTTATTAGTTTTAAATTTTTTACGATCTTAAACTATCAATTGAAGTAAAAAGTGCGTCGGACATCGATATTTTATATATATGTATAAACTACTAAATGGGCCCTTGCATAGAAAAAAGTTGGGCGTCCGACTTGTGGTGCATGCCCCTCACCTGTATACGTTACTAAAATAAGTCCACATACTTTGTTTGACAGGGCCCGTCTATGTAAATTGAGGTCGTTGGCGTCGAATCTTGATGACGTCGCATGTCAGTATTTCATACAAATACCCATACTAAGCGAGCTTTTAAAGTTTGATAATGAGTTGCAGATTTGACTGGTCGTGAAATACCCAATTGTACACTTAAATATTATATGTAGGTAAATAGGTAACTGTGAATCGTTTTTAGCGTTTCTACTTAGAGTGCAGAACTCGTATTGGATGTTAGGCTGATGTGATTCTGTCTCTATAGGTACCTGCTCCGACGACGTAGAACCATATCGCGCGCCAGGAATATTAATTGGCCTACGGATGCCATTCTTCGAAGACTGGTGATATTATGTGTCAGTGCAGAGTACCCATTATTTTTAAACCTAATAGTCTACTTTATATCCACGGGAATCCCCCAACGTACATATATAACATACGTGGTTTCAAATTCTTATTATGTTTGCTTAATTTTTAACGAAATATTTTAAACTCTCAGACTTTTTAAGAGTTGTATTTAAGAGATTTGCGATTTGTAACTTCGTTACGTGGTGGAAGAAATGCAAAAGTGCTGACCAGGATTCTGTCCAGTGCAGCCACAGACCTACTCGGTGAGTGCAGCATAGTGTCTGGTCTGGACTGAATATCCTGGAATAGGGATTATAGATTGACATAAATTATTGTGTTAAATTTTTGTCTTACTGGTATTTTTCGTATTGTAGAACGTATCGCAACGACAATCTGGCTGAATTTACAGATTACAAAGCGGCGGCGATTTGTAATAAGGCTGATTTTACGATTTGGCGGCGACATATAAACGAATCCTATAAGCCCAATTTTTATTTACAGGGGGATTTCATGAACAATAATAATTGAAACAATTTATCAAGAAATAAAACAGTCATAGGATAAGTAGAAAAGATAAATAAGAAAAAAAGGTAAAGAAAAGAAGAAAGATAAAGAGGAAAAGATGATAAGCTACTTAGTTTTTTATAAAAAACAGTGGCTCGATGTAACTAGGTAAGCGTTTAACTTACGCTTTAAGCTGTGCTTAAGCTAAGATATATTATTATGGTCGAGACTAGGAGCAAGAACTACTGTTACCAAGTTCCAATTTATCTCATGTAAGATCATTCTAACTTAGTCTGAAATGGGTAGGTACTCCTCATGATTCATATCTCTCTTTCCAGAAGTCATGAAATAATCTGGGATTGATTCGAAACTAAACCCACAGTAATAATTGGAAACCTAAAGAAAGTTGCCAATAGGTAAACCAAGTTTATTATTAGCAAGTCTTATCAGCTCCATCCTTATCTTAAACGATGTATTTGAGTATTGTTGATGTTTCGAGCCATGCAATTCCATGACGATACCTGCAGCACTCTGTCGTGATACCTGGCCCATATACGTATGCGATATATCGGCCAATCATTGATTGACCCAAATTGTCTAACAAACGGTCGACCAGCTCGACAGTCGCGTCTCGCGAGCTAAAACTGCCTACTTCAAACGATTGATTTAAGAATAGGAGCGATACCGATTTAGGTATTGACTTATTGAAACTATTATTGATAATACACATACAGTATTACATAGCAATGTGAGATACAATAGTGAGATATTTTCATTATAAACCTTCCTGAAAATCAAACTTAACAAAATATACGTTCGAACTTTTGCAGCTAATATACCGGTAGATGTATTAATTATCTGCTTATCAGTTCGTCGGGATAAATATAACAATTGAAACTGAGTTTGAGACATCAAATGAAATCGTGTTTAACCGACCTTGGTGTTCTGAAGGCTATCTTAGCCTTCCTCTTAAACTTGACAGCATGTCGTCTTCTAGCCCTGGCGACGGCGCCCGCGAGCAGCGCGTTCTGTGGGTCCTGGTCACTGTCCTCATCGCTGGAGTGCCCCTCGAGCAGTACCGGCGGCCCCGCGGGCGGCAGGCGCGAGCGACCCGCGCCTGATCGACCTGTACTCCACGAGAGCATAGAACTCCTAAGAGACCTAAGTGCCTCCGTTGTACAGGCCCTCCCGCTACGTCACCATGCAACAACATATCGGCGCACCAGTACACCGACGCGCACCGTATATTGCACTCGCACACAATAATCACAACAGTAGCACGTTACGTGACGTAATATTCACAAGTATGTACGTTACTTGGCCTTCCACTGACACTGTCGCACTACTGAATCTACCCACAGCAATAATTACTATTATTGTTCGCGAGTCACGGCGAAAAGCACGTGGCCGGCTTTTTTGTATGTGGCCGGTATGCGCATGCAGACTACCGTCGTCATAATCACAAAGCAAACACCGTGGTATCTCGCGCACACATTAGCGGCGAACCGACCAGCCGTCGTCAATGCGTCTATTATACACTGATATCACCTGCTCTATCGCATAAATGAGCCAATTGACTGAAGCACATTGTTTTTTTAACTCTCATAATGTAAAAATCGATCATACACGAGTAAATTCACTCGTTAAATACTTGTAACCTACGTTACTTTAGTAATATGATAAGTAAATCAATTTTCGTGATGTCATTGAACTTGTCTACCTTCCAAACGAGTTATCGTAACTACATATTAGCCATGTTTAAACTACTATGGTTATGGATACAAATAAATTGCTAGTTGTTAAAATTTGAAGAGTTCATAAGGCATGTTCTACTTAGCAGATTAATTTAAGTAATTGAAACATTTTCGTTGATAAAAATATTTTTATCAATATAAAAGCTTTTAATAAATTAGGAAAACATACTGGACACACTGAATTGACATTGGTACAGTCAAGTCAACATGGCGTGACCTTCACGGAATACTGGAATGTATTTAAATAGAATATTATAATATTGTATGTCGAGGGACTTTTCAACGTGTACCTACACGTTGAAAAGTCCCTCGACATACATAAGTTTTATTTAAACACAGCTTAAAATGTAATGGTTGGTCTTTTACAAACCTACAGTTTACTAACGAAGTAAGCCACGAAATTATTGATCCCAAATGCCTAGGTAAATTTTCTAATAATTTGCAATAATGTTTCCTTAAGAGTCGTTTTAAGTGTTAGAACTTGCTTGATACTGAAAAAAAACTATTTGTTTAGTATTCACTAGCATAAATGAATCACATTTCCATATTTTTCCTTCCTCAACGAGTTCATTTTGACACAGAACACGATTTACTGGTTTGATGATTCACATTCACACACTATTGTTTTCGTGGGATCGTATTCTATGGTTGCGGCTATGTCCGAAGCGTGTTTGGCTGGGGACACATGCACGTTAACTGAAGAGGGCCTACAAGCGTGCGCGGGCGCCGCAAGCCCGTCTCATGTCATCGCATTCGTGCCGAAATAGAAATGTGCGCGATCGACGCGACGACGCGACGATGCGATCGACGGCTAACAAGGACCCGCATTTGTCCCCTTCAAAGAGGAGTTTGACCCTCGCCTTCACCTTTGAATGTAAATTGGAGCGTAACAATTTATAAAAGCAGTAAGCACAATCTATTGATGCTTCGTAATATATTAGTTAATATCTGATTTATTGATGATTTTGAACTCCATCGCGAGTAAACCTGCATGCCTGAGAATTCTCCATAACATGCATAATGGTAGGTACGTGAAGTCTACCAAGCCGCGGATAGCCAGCATGATGGACTATGGCCTTGAAATTTTCTCATTCTGGCAGAAGACCCGTGTTCAAAAGTAGTCAGATGATGAGCGTTAACCCGTGGTCCGGGTCTGGCTTGATCCATTGATGGGAAAGGTGATTTTGATGGTTTTTAGATACACAATAATAAATGTTACTTATATTAAAATCAAATTAATAACTTAATTTCTACGATAGGAAAATTCCTACGTACATTTTCCGGAACTGTGTCGAATCTCGAATTTATTTACTTAATCTGGGTAAAACACGTGTAATGATTTTCAGCAAATTGTAACTATACTTACATTAATGAAAACAATTTTTTTTTATATTCCAGCTTATACATATAACGATCATTTCAAAAGTAGGTATTCAAGCATAGCGAGTACATAATATAATATGTGTATAGCCGCTCCATCATTAATTAGGTATATTGAACTAGGTTTCGTCTGCAACTTCGTCCGTGTTCCGCTTTATTGTAATAGATAATGAACACGTCCACGTGTTTTAAGATATTTCGAAAATCCTGTGGGAACTCTTTAATTTTTCGGGATAGGATTTAGGAAGCCTAAGCGCCGTGCGCAACATACCTCTGTAGCCTGTACCAAATTTCGTAAAAGTCAGTTGAACATATTCTGGGTCGTTACACCGTACAAGACGACAGACAGACTGGCAGACGGACAGACAGACGAAAAGCCAGACGGAAAGATATCTAGGTGAAAACAAGGACAAATACAAATGTCGCATTTATAATTTTAGTTTGGAAGGATGGATTCGATATGACAAAACTTACCTACCTCAGAAACTTGAACTTCCCCTATATTCAACCGACATCAAAAAAAGGAGGAGGTTCTCAATTCGACTGTTTTTTTTGTTTTTGTTTTTTTTATTGTTTTTTACCTCAGAACTTTTGACTGGGTGGACTGATTTGGATGATTTTTTTTTTTATTTAAAAGGGCATACTTCCCATGTGGTCCCATATAAATTTTATCGAAATCGGTCGAGCGGTTTTTAAAATATCAACAATAAAATACTATAAACTTTGTATAGCGTGTGCTTGTTGTTGTAAAGTTGGCACGGGAGTTTAAAGTCGGTTGTTTAAAAAGAATTTTTTATATTAAATTATACTCCTTTCTCTTAGTTTATATGTAGAGTAAATCTAAGTTTCTTGACCCAGTCAGTGGTTTGAGCTTTACCACAGAATATCTAATAGGCTTTACTTAGAAGCGTGTAACAACAAATAACTTCTTGTGACTCTGCTTGATTTTAATACATGAGTGACTAATAATAAAACCTTGATGTTAGCTTCTGTTCTTTTTATCTCGAGAACTTAATAACTTTCAGTCTAAAAAGAAATTGATGTAATCAAAAACGTCTGCATCATCTTTAATGTTAGTCTAAAAATAACTAGAAGTTATCAGACGCCTTTGTATTAACGTAATTAATCTTAGTAGACGGATTAGTAAAGAGACCGGCCCCATTCTTTATACTAATCCTGTCCCCTTAAAATTCTTTCGGAATGCCTTCAGAATTTAGACCTTCATAATATAAATTAATTTCAAGTTTAATATAATACAATAGGTACGTTGTTTTTAGGGCTCCGTACCTCAAGAAGTAAAAAGGAACCCTTGTAGGATCACTTCGTTTTCCGTCTCTCTGTCTGTTTGACAACCATTTTTTTCTCGGGAACGCGTCTTGTATTTGATATCAAATTGAAATTAAGATCAAATACAAGTCTACGGTCCTTTGGAGTTGTAAAATAATCAAGCTTCCAAGTCAAACCAATCAAAAGATACGGCCGTGTATGCCGCTGGCCGCATACTTTGACACTCTCCAATAAATCAAAATCTTTAGGGTACTTCTCGTTGACCTAGGATCATGAAATTTGGCAAGAAGCAAGGTCTCACAGGTTTCGAATTGTTTGTAAGGCGCTACCAGTTTAGCGCGCTAAGTAAGCCAGTTATTTCACAGCTGATTACGTTGTTGTTATGACATTCTCTTGTAATTTACTAAAAGAATTTATATTGTGTGGTGGTACAGAGCCCTTAGTGAGCGAGTATGACTCGCACTTAACCGGTTTTTTTAAAAGTGTGGTTCAATATGCTTAACATAAATATGTTACTGTTATATGTTAATATGTTGTTTATGTTTGCGAATACTACTCGATCGCCAGAATGGTGGACAAACGCGAATAGGTATTTGTTGTACCAAGAATAATGTTCTCCGTCCGAAGTTTGGCCACGGCGCGGTGCGGGCCAATCTCCGCAGAAATAAGTCATCTGTGCGGGATATAAGTAGTAGATACATAATTATAATTAAGTATTGGGTTTTTCTGACAAGAAATGCTCACTACTAGCCTCGAGTTATGAAGAGAGTACGTAAAGCCGCCGGTCCTGCGTCTGATCTCTCTCCAGTTGTGTCGGATTTTCAATCGGTCTACGAGAGTAAAGGAACAGAGAGTGAACCGCGTTGCGCACAAGTGCACTAGTATATCAGTGTAGGAATTCTATCGATTAAAACGACACTGAATATACACGTGGTTGTTTGCAAATTTTGTTGGTTTTTTTTCGAGTTTTTTAATATTACTTTCATTTACAGGCTGCTATTTTGTGATACAGATCTATAAGTTTCGATGCAATAGACAAGACGCACCTATACGTATGTTACTACGTCTGCGGACCGCGACGACGAGATTAGGTATTTGCTAACACGTCTGCCAAGTGATAAATCTATTTATAAACAGTAGTAACCGCGTGATCGACCACTTTGGGATGATGAATGCTATTTTAAGCACAATAAAGAGAAGTAGCAAATAAACATGGAAGATAATTTATTATAAAAAAAATATTTTTATACAACCGACTCCAAACTCCCGCGCCAACTTTACAACAACAAGCACACGCTATACAAAGTACTTATTTTATTGTTGATATTTTAAAAACCGCTCGACCGATTTCGATAAAATTTATATGGGCCCACTTGGGAAGTATGCCCTTTCAAATAAAAAAAAGAATCATCCAAATCGGTCCACCCAGTCAAAAGTGCTGAGGTAACAAACATAAAAAAAAAAAAAAAAATACAGTCGAATTGAGAACCTCCTCCTTTTTTTGAAGTCGGTTGAAAATAACATTATGCATGTATAAACCGCATGCGCATACCTCTAGTTTAGTCCAAACTAATATTATTTATGCGAAAATGTGTCTGTCTGTCTGTCTGCTACGCTTTCTCGGCCCAACTTTTCAACTGATTTTGATGAAATTTGGTACAGAGGTAGACTGCATCCCGGGGAACGACATATGCATACTTTTAATCCCGGCAAATTAAAGGGTTACGGCGGCAATCGCAAAACCTTAATTAACGCAGACGAAGTCGCGGGCATCATCTAGTGTCACATAAATTTAGTGATTTAAAGTAAGTGTGAACTTTGTATGTGATTGAACTGTTGGCGATTTTTTGCAATGATATGAAATAACCTGGCTTTTTACAGTTTAGCGCGGAAAAGCAGCCAGTATTTTTGGCACAAGGGCAACGGACATAAATATAGGTACCTACATTAATTATTTTTTGTTGTACATTGCATAGATATTTTAGAGTTTAGCTTAGTTAGCTGAAAAATTATTGTCCTGATTGTTTTTTACTTAGTAGGTTTAATAGTCTAGTACTTAGGTTTTAGTACAGAAAGAGATTTTAAATAGGAAGGTTCAACTCATTAGCATAAGCATAAAGTTTTTTTTTAATCCACTACCTACAAGTTATCCCTTGACTGCGATCTCACCTGATGGTAAGTGATGATGCAGTCTAAGATGATAGCGGGATAACCTGTTAGGGGCGTGGCAGTTTTATTAAACCCATACCCACAGCCTCCTTTACTTTACAAGCCATGCTGTTAAGTTTGGCAACATCGCAATTAGGAGTTGCGTGAACCGATTGTTTTAACTTTAGCAGCAATTTGTACTAGCGCAAGACTTCTCTACGGGTTGTATCTAGTGATATTATGTAAAAAATAAGTACATTATAAGTACATAAAATCGTCAGTTACTGGGAATGGTACCAAGGTACCTTCTACCCAATAATTTTATTGAAGATAAGGCAGTAGAATACGTCTTATGGCCGAAAGAATATCGTTTCGTTTTAAAAATATAACTTGCATGTAACTTTGAAGGTTCACCACTACTTTTTACTTTAAAATAAAAAATAAATGAATTAAATGACTTAAAACGCTCCCCAAATGCCTATGTCCAGCAGTGGACGAATGCAGGCTGATGGATGAATTGATGAATAGGTATGAATTAAATTAAAGCTTAATTTATTTTGCAATGTATATTATCTTTACTAGCTGTCGCCCGCGAATTGTTATAAGTGGAATACCTAAGTTATTTTATTTTCCAACGGGAACTCCTTAGTTTTCCGGGATGTCCAGGTCCTCAGATATTATGCCCATGAAATAATCACGTCGATCCATTGCTTTGTTGCGGCGTGAATGAAGGACAAACCAACAAACAAACACACTGTCGTATTTATAATATTCTATAAATAAATATAAAAGTAGGTACATAGTTACATACCTACTTTTAAAAGGTTCCATTGTATAATTCAATCCATGTATAATAGGGGTATTGGGTTTAATATAACTGCCATGCCCCTAACAGGTTAGCCCGCTACCATCCTAGACTGCATCTTCACTTACCATCAGGTGAGATCGCAGTCAAGGGCTAACTTGTAGTGGTTAAAAAAAACAAAAAAATCATAATATTAGTACAACTTATCCAACTAGCTAGATATTATAGGTAAGTACCTACCTAAATTATTATAAGGACAAAATCCATTTAAGTAATTTAAAAAAACATTGAGCTTATGTTATTTCTATTAAGTCTGTCAGTCTGTGAAATGTTCAATTTTTTTGGAAAATTATCTTCATTAGATAAGATAGCATATTAGATAGAATTTTTGAAATATTTCAGAATAATGGTTTCTGTATCAATAAAACATGACAATTGTATGAAACATGAGATTGTAGGCTTAAAATCTTTAGTGCTGCTAAAATTCTTCGGGAATCATTCAATTTTAAGAAAATAGTTTTAGTCATCTAAACTAATATTATAAAGAGGAATTCTTAATAAAATTGAACAGTGCATATTTAAATGATACCTTACAAATTAACGGAATCTGTAGGGAGTGACAGACCACCTCTTTGCAAATAGTCAAAATAGACGTCGTGAGTCGGTTCACGAGCGACGTTGCCAGCTGTCTCACAGCATGGCTTGCAAAGTAAAGGAGGCTGTGCCATACCCCTTATCGGTTTCTACACAGCATCGTACCGGAACGCTAAATCGCTTAGCGGGACATCTTTGCCGGTATAGTAGCAACTAGCCACGGCCGAAGCTTCCCACCAGGCAAAATAGGCAGGCAGGAAATTTTTTTTATAATAAAATAGCATTTGATGGCGTTAACAATAGGATCAAGTGAGCAAAACGAATGCGGAATAAAAATTACAAGCCACAAACGGCGGCAGTAATATTATTACGTCAATGTTAATTTAGAGAAAAATGTTTTTACTAGCATTTATTTAAACTTGCAATGTTTGTAGGTATGTTTTTTTACTATCCACTAAAAGTTAGTCCTTGACTGCGAATTGCGATCTCACCTGATGGTAAATTACGATGCAGTCTAAGATGGTAGTGGGCTAACTTTTTAGGGGCATGGTAGTTAATTAAACCCATACCCCTATTCGGTTTCTACACGGCATCGTACCGGAACGCTAAATCGCTTGGCGGCACATCTTAAACGGTAGGGTGGTAACTAGCCACGGCCGAAGCCTCCCACCAGATCAGACCAGGGAGAATTCAGAAATTATAAATTCCCAAATTGATCCCGCCGGGAATCGAACCCGGGACCTCCGCACGTTAAGACAACAGCGCTCAACACTGCACCACGGAGGTCGTCAATGTTTGTTTAGGTTAACTCTTGCAACTGAATTAAAAACTGTTATTCCCAATCGACTTAGCTGTGCATGTTGAGATGGTCAATATGGTACCTATCATATACCTATACAAATTTTTTATTTTAAAGAGAAATCTCAACGCAAGGCAAGCAATAAAATAAAGTAGAAATTTTAAAAGTGCAACAAGGGTCGTAAATTATTAAATAGGTTTAACGCAGAAAAAAATTCTCAGAAAACAGAATCATGGGGAAAGACATTTAGCGAAACCTAAGGGGCATTGAAATGCGATACTACGTTATTTATCGCCTAAAAATCAACAGGGTTTACGCACTTAAACAGAAATGGCTTTACAAACAGTCATAAAACACCAAAATTTCAATTTGGCCAGACAGCTAAAATTAAAGAAGGCAATAAATACGAGTCGACTACATTGTGTAGTGAACGCAGCGTTGATAGAAATCGATACCAGATGTTGACGGACCGCTAACTATAAAAAACAAAATTTAAAATTTAATACTGTAGAAATCTTTAAGACAAAACAGTTCCCTAGGGAAAGGGCGGGGTCTAAGCGACTTCGCGATTATTGGTTAATACAAATGCATGAAAATTATGTGACCAATGAGAGGAACAAATACTGTGTGTAGTTTTTTTGCAGTGGGACTCGCTGGGGGAAAAGGCTGGCAGTGGATAAGAGGGGACGGACTTCGGGAAAAGGATCAATTCATTATTCAAGCTCCGAGCGCGATTCAGAGAGGAGAGTCCTCAAATCCGCGAATCTATAACGTATAAGAGTTTAGAGTTCAGAGTAAATATTGGGTCCAAAGTTGTTTGTAAAAGTATCGGTGTTAAATTATACTTTTCCACTTAATTAAATGGTTGTATAGATTCAGATCATATTATAGATAAGTTCTTTCGGGGAATAGGCTATTATAAGTGATTGTAGTGAGTGAAGCTGGTTGCTGAATATTCGGTAAAGTACACAATTAAATTAAATAAGGTATCGTAAACAAGGTTCATAATAAGGTCGAGTAAATCGTTTAAGACATCTAGTCTTAGGACGCCTGGCTAAATGGATGCAGACGCTAGCCTAGATTTTGTGTATGAGTTGATGATGAAAAGTGAGAATAAATATTGGTCACAAATAGATATTATTATATTGATAATGCAAATAGTTACCATTATCTTTCTGCTTATAATGTTGTATAAAAAGAATTGGGTAAAAGGCGTATTCCGTGCAATGTTTGGACCTTGCTGTATTGGAAATACTCCCGCATCAAACATTGAGTTGGGAATGATTTAATTAATTTAACGACATAATTACCTAAAGCTGTGAACCTTGGTAACATACCTAAAGTATATTCTTTGTCTAGAGTTATATAATCTGTGCCTTAAATCTTTCTTTTATTTTAAATCATGAATTAAAACTGTGTGCATGTGTGTATAGTTATAAGATAAGGTGTATATTAGGCTTAAGCGGCTGTAAGAGTTTTATCTTTGGAAATTCTCTTTTCTCTTACTTTAGGAAGCCTAGGTAACGAGAATTTTCCCACCAAATTGATACGATTGCTTCAACAATCGAATTTGGTGTAAATAAATTAAAATCAGTGTCTTCTCTTTAATAACACTCCATGTGGAGTAATATAAATAAATTTTCAGAAAATAAAAGTAAATTATATTAACGATCTATCTTTTATTATTACAGATAAGTAACCTTACAGATTTATTATTGGAAGCTATTAAGATCTGAACAATTACTTACCTTTTGTCCTAATAATAATTACCATTAAATGACGTGTGCTAGAGGTTACGGATAATATTCCAATAATGAATTTCACCCCACACATCTAGGTTTACAGTCACGATTCTTAACCTTAAAGAAACGAGCTAGGTAGATTCTATATAAGTTATCTTATTTAATTTAGGTCTGCAGGATAAATTCTTAGTTAAAATCTAGAAGCAGTATTTTGCTATAAGCAAAATCCATACACTACTTTTTATACAATAGAGCGAGTATTGGCTAAATGAATAGCTAAATCTAACGCAGTCTAGGAAATTACTGCTTTTACAAATTTGGCATAAGGGCTAAATAGGCCTGAGCTGTGTACATGAGGTATTAGCGGCAGCAGGGAACAACAGGTTTTTTTCTAGCGTAATTATATAGCATTTGAAACGAGACGGCGATCTACAGCGGCGAGAGCGAGGGACAAAGCGGGTGAGCTACATGAAACAAAGGGTCAGGTATACGACTATTGTATCGAGAAATGGGACGTAATCGTAGAGTATTTGGCACTTTGGTTGATTGGGAATTATACTTAATATTGATAATTTGATTGATAGTGATTGACAATATAGTCAAAGTAATCGGCTTCATGGCTGCGTGGTGACAAGCCGGCAGCAATGGTTCAGCACACCAAACACACACTCCTCTCGCAGATCGACCTCCGACTTGAATTGGCCAATTCATAAACCTTACTATATAAAATGATATAAAAATTAAGTCCATGGACCAAGGGGCGGGCTAAAATGCCCATAAAAGATAGATCCAGCCGTTTACGGATGTGGAAATAAATTCGCGTCGGAGCGCATAAAGGAGGTCGAATGCAGCCCCTATAACAATGATAAAAGGCCTCGTGCAGGCGTAGGGAAATGTCCCCGTGCTCGGTTACCATTGGTCAGCTAAGATGCCTTTTAAAGGAAATACACGTAATCAGCAACCATTCAATCCGACCCTGATTTGCAAACTCGATCTATTACATGTTACTATGCCATAATTTAAATAACTCTAAGTTAAACTCCGCGGTAAGGTATCGATACAGAATACCAAAATTCAGGCGGATTGATTAGGTCTGCCTTACGCGTTCACCCAGCGTAGTGAAGCTAAGTATCAGTTTTACTGGTAATTCATGACAAACAAATACGACTACCGGATACCGAACGTGCCACTAACTCTACAGTGTTATTTTCCCTTTCCTTAGGTTTATAGGTTTCCTCACTTATACTAGCCACGATATTTTATTAGCTAAGACGATCACGCCGGTACCATCACAGAATTTTGGTGCCGTGACCAGGATAATAATTCATCAGGATAAAAATTCATCAGGATTAAAATTCATCAGGATTGATTCATCAGGAGAATAGTTCTATTTAGGTCCTTTGTCACGTCTGTGATCGAGTTAGGTCACGATGTTTGGTATATAGGATCAGGGATTATGTCCTGTGTCACAAATCTGTGACCGCTTAGGTCACAGAATTTTGTTGCCGAGCGACCAGGGGTCTATGTACGTATTCGGAATGACGGTATGACTAGATCTATATTAGCAAAAATTAAAAAAAAAAAAACACAACGTAGGAATCGTGACTTGTATGTGAGGTTATATGAAAAAAAAAAACAAAAAAAAAAAAAACAAAAAAAAAATGTATATATATATATATACATATAATAAACAAGGAAAGATTTAAGACACACTGTGCATGTTATTATGTAAGATTATGTTGTATTTTTCTATAGGAATAGTCGAGGCGAGCGGTATATTTTTATAGATGTACTATTTACAGGGATCGTCGGGTGATTGATTGCAGTGACCGAGATACTAACTCTGCCTTATATTTTAGACTTATTCCCTTGAACTTTAATCATTCATAAAATCTGTGTATATCCCTAGGGTTCTAAAACATCTGGTATAGATATTACGTTGGTCTTACATTATTACAATAATAAACTGTCTGTCAGATTTAAAAAGGGCGCGCAAGTAAAACAAGTAATTTAGCGTAAACGGAAATAGAACGGAAAAATAGTAAATAGGCGAGTTAAGTCGGACTAGTAACGATGCCAGCAGGTAGAAAGGGTCGCAGTGCGAAGCAGGTAGCGGAGAATCGACCAGAGACGAGTGTTGTAGGAACGAGCGAGCAAACAGAGACCGTAGGGAAAGCGACATTAGAGTTGATTTTACAAAAAATTAGTGATTTCGAGAAGAAATTGCGAAATTTGGGTTCGAGTCCTAATGCTACATTGAACGAAAGGGCAAGTGTTACGTCACTAGATACAGTTAGCGTAGTACGTAGTGAAGGGGGTGAAAGTGAAAAACAGGAAACTAGTGTAGAGTCTGCGGGTTCTAGTACGGCACTATCCGAGACTCGGAATTTATATGTGGTTCAGCCGTCTGTTAGCAAACCAAATTTCGATGGGAAACCATTCACCAACCCTATTGCGTTTTTAAAGCGATTAAAGAAGTATATAAGGGCTGTAAATGGAATGGACCGCGAGATTGATATAGCGCTAGGTTGTATATCGGGGCACGCGAGAAAGGTTATGGAATTGTACTCAAAGGATTGGGTTACGTTCGCTGATTTCGAGACAGACTTTAGACGAAATTATTGGACCGAACAGATTCAAGAATCAGTAAGATATAGGTTAATTAATGCAGTTTATACTAGTGACTCAGGGATGTCTATGTCTGAGCACTTTGCCGAGCAAGCTGAGTCAATGCAGTCTTTGACTATTGCGTTTAGCGAACGGGATTTAGTAAATTCCATTATGCGCCACTATGCAATAGATATTCAACGATTATGGTTTACCAGAACTGAGGAAGTTAACATCATGAATGGGGCGAAATTCCTTAGGAGCTTAGAACAAAACATTGTCGACAAACAAAGGGGAGCCGCGCGAGGCATTGCAGGTAGTGGATTTAGAGGACGTAGGTACAGTGAGTCGCGGATGGCGCGTCCCATTGTAGCAACAATTTCAGCTAACAATTGGGCCAGTAGGGGTAATTCGACAAGGGGACGAGTCTATCGCCGAGGTCGGCTAGGTTATAGAGCGAATTTTAATAGACCTATTTTGTCTGAAACTGAAAGAGTCAGGCCAGCCATTACTTTTGTAAAGGAGGGTGAAAGCTCTAATTCATCGGAACATGTGGGGGAGGGAAATTCAAAAAAACTAAATTTCCCCACACTAGTAAGGTCCGATAGCTTAGTGTTGTGTAAAACGGGGAATAAAGGTATATCGGAACATAAAAGAATAGGTTTGGCTTATAGAATCCTAACGAACGATGGATGGAAGCCGGGACAAGCTTTAGGGGTCGGCGGAAATGGTATTACGCGAGCATTGAAAGGCAAGATGAATGACGGGGGTTATAGTTGCCAGTTAGAAATTGATAGCATAGGGATCTTGTTGGAAAACCAGTTTGATAATATACTGGAATGCGACGAGTTAGACGAGGCTTGTAAGAAATGTTTGAGGCGAGGTTTAGATTTGTGTACAATGTTTCACGAACTCGATGAGACGATCGATGTAGGAATTGACTATTCTTTACCTAGATTACCAGAAGTATGTGTAAAGTTGTATGGTAGAAACATGAATGCGCTTATTGATACGGGAAGTCAGATTAGCGGAATGACTAGGGAGTTGTATGACTCGATCTTAAAGGAAAACATAATTTTACCTGAGATAGCGATCCCAGCGGTTCAGATACAAGGAGCATTCGGTTCACGAAGTGAGAGCACTAATAGGTTAGTACTGATAGAGTTTCAATTAGGTAGTACCTTAGTTGAAGCACCTGTATTGATTATGAGACGTTTACCTAGATCATTGATACTAGGGTATGATTGGCTAGAACGAGTAAAAGGAGTGGTAAATTGCGATAGTGAGCGGACTTTGACGATCGAACACCTAGGAGTTAGGTCTTGCGTAAAACTAAATTCGGAATGTAAGATAGAAAGGCTTGGGGGAGTGACAAACGCCGCCAAAATTAATTTATTGTTAAATCAAAATAGTAGGCCAGTAGAGTTAGGCGTGACGAGAAACGGAACAGACGGTGAAGTTCAAACGGGCTATCACTTAGATGACTTGTGTTTAAGTAGTGAACAAAAGAAACTATTACTACCTGTGTTAGACAAACATCGTAAGGTATTTATTGACAAATTAGGATTAACGAACAGGTACGAGCACATTATTGAGTTGGTAGACGAAACTCCATTCGTAAAGCACAGTTATCCGGTACCTTTGGCGTATAGGGAGCGAGTAAAAAAGGAATTGGAGGAATTAGAAAGATTAGGCGTGGTCAAACAGGAGGCAACCCCGTATTGTAGTCCTCTCACGTTCACTAAGAAACGAGATGGTTCGATAAGATTCTTATTAGACGCGCGCGAACTTAATAAGAAAATGATAGGTGATGCAGGGTCACCACCACTCACATCTGAGATCTTACAATCTTTTCATGGAGTAAATTATATCAGTCTGATTGATTTGAATAATGCTTATTTCCAAATACCTTTGCATCGGGATTCTAGGAAATATACAGGGTTTTCATTTATGGGAAGGACTTATATCTATTGTGTATTACCTCAGGGATTAAAGACTTCTGTGGCAGGATTTTCTAGGGCAATGGATATTATACTGAAGGACGTGCGTGAGTTTTGCGTGAATTATCTAGATGACATTGTCATATTCACTACAGGAGACATAGAACTACATTTAGCACATTTAGACCAGGTACTAGACAGGTTAGAGACCGCAGGATTGACAGGTAGGTTAGGAAAGTGTCGATTTTTATGCGTAGAGGTAAAATTGTTAGGACATATAGTGAATACAAACGGAGTATGTATGGATCCTGAGCGAGTAAAGGCCATACTAGATTTCCCCATACCTCGAACAGTAAAACAATTACGGGGATTTTTGGGATTAATAAATTATTTCAGAAGGTTTATTTCGAAATATAGCGAAGAGGTTAGACCGCTCTGCGATCTATTGAAACAAAATAACAAGTGGTCATGGACGAAAGAAATAAACGATTGTTTCGAGAAAGTCAAGAAATTATTCTTAGACACAATACTTCTCGTACATCCAAATCCGAAGGAGACTTATTATTTGCAAACTGATAGCAGTAATCTTGGAGTTTCGGGATATGTTTATCAATTAAACGAATTAGGGGAAGAGTGTATAATAGGGTTTTGTAGTAAGTCATTGTCGGAGGCGGAGCGAAAATGGACAGTTACAGAGCAGGAACTGTGGGCAATCATTTTTAGTTTGTCGAAATTTGAGACGTATTTGAGAGGAGCACGTCTAGTGATTAGGACAGATCATAAGAGTTTGATATTTCTACAATCATGTAAATTATTGTGCGCACGTATGATACGTTGGGTCCATTACATGGGTCAATTCGACTATACAGTAGAACATGTGAAGGGTAAATTGAATACAGTTGCGGATGTATTATCGCGGCATATAAAAGGGACCACCGATGTATTAACAAATAAGACTGCGGGGCCAGAAATGAATCTATTCAAAACGACATTAGGACGAGTAGTACAGGAAAGATGGAGAGAGATAAGTAGTTATCAAGAGCGTGATAAGAGTGTTAGCGAAATAATTAGGCGTATAAAAATAGCAGGTACACCTGAATCAAGATATTATGTGCTCAAGGAAGGGATTTTATATAGGACAGGTAAAAATGGGGATACGTTGAGATTGTATGTCCCCGAGGTGTTGCAAAGAGATTTGATTATTAGCATACATGAAGAGTTAGGACATTTCGGACGTTATAAGGTGCTTGCTACGATGAAGCGTCGTTATTATTTCTCGAATATGTCACGTGTGATAGGCCGAATTATAAGGGCATGCGATATATGTCAGAAGGCAAAGCACGCATTAGAAACACATACAGGACCTATTAAAACAGTAATAGCTAAAGAAATAGGAGAGAGAGTTTTCTCTGACATATATGGACCTTTACCAGCAGGACGGTTCGGGTACAAATATGTATTCGTGATACAGGACTCTTATAGTAAATTAATTAGACTATATCCATTACGACAGGCGAGTGGAAAAGCTACGTTAACATGTGTGAGAAAGTTTCACAAACAGGTAGAGATTAGGACATTATGTTCGGACAGGGGCACAAATTTTACTTCAAAGGTTTTCGAGGCAGGTATTCATCAGTTGGGTATTGTGTTAACACACACATCTGTTAGGAACCCACGACCAAACTCAACGGAGAGAGTAAATAAGGAGTTAGGCAGGCTATTTAGGACGTACTGTGATAAGTCACACCGATCTTGGGTAGATTTATTGCCAGACATAGAAGACTGTTATAACCAGGTTATACACACTACAACTGGTTATGCGCCAAACGAAATAGTATGGGGAAAACGAGTTTTTCTATCAACCGATTTTGATAAATGTGAACCAAACAAGACCGGTTTACAACGGGAGTCGTTAGAACAGATTAGAGAACATGCAAGACGGAACATAATAAAGGCGGCAGAAAATAGGGAACTCCATTATAACAAAAATCACAAGTTAGTACAGGTTGCGATAGGAGATTTAGTTAAGCTCAAAATTTTTTTCAAAATCGGACGCTGACAAAAAGATAACGAAAAAATTCATGCGACTTTATGAGGGACCTTACGAAATCGGGGCCGTTCCATACAATAATGTATACACTTTAATTGACGTTCGTACGAAAGAGATTAAAGGAAACTACAATGCGATCCACCTGTTTCGGTATTATGGAGATATTTAAAAGAATAGATTTAATTAGGGGTTAGAGTAAAATAGGAGAGCGAGTACTAACAGTATATTGTAGGAGAGAAATAGATTTTCAAACGACTAGTATGGATGCCTAGGCATTAGTTAGACTAGGTGTATTAAAAATCTATTTGGGGGAGTGTGAGATGGTCAATATGGTACCTATCATATACCTATACAAATTTTTTATTTTAAAGAGAAATCTCAACGCAAGGCAAGCAATAAAATAAAGTAGAAATTTTAAAAGTGCAACAAGGGTCGTAAATTATTAAATAGGTTTAACGCAGAAAAAAATTCTCAGAAAACAGAATCATGGGGAAAGACATTTAGCGAAACCTAAGGGGCATTGAAATGCGATACTACGTTATTTATCGCCTAAAAATCAACAGGGTTTACGCACTTAAACAGAAATGGCTTTACAAACAGTCATAAAACACCAAAATTTCAATTTGGCCAGACAGCTAAAATTAAAGAAGGCAATAAATACGAGTCGACTACATTGTGTAGTGAACGCAGCGTTGATAGAAATCGATACCAGATGTTGACGGACCGCTAACTATAAAAAACAAAATTTAAAATTTAATACTGTAGAAATCTTTAAGACAAAACAGTTCCCTAGGGAAAGGGCGGGGTCTAAGCGACTTCGCGATTATTGGTTAATACAAATGCATGAAAATTATGTGACCAATGAGAGGAACAAATACTGTGTGTAGTTTTTTTGCAGTGGGACTCGCTGGAGGAAAAGGCTGGCAGTGGATAAGAGGGGACGGACTTCGGGAAAAGGATCAATTCATTATTCAAGCTCCGAGCGCGATTCAGAGAGGAGAGTCCTCAAATCCGCGAATCTATAACGTATAAGAGTTTAGAGTTCAGAGTAAATATTGGGTCCAAAGTTGTTTGTAAAAGTATCGGTGTTAAATTATACTTTTCCACTTAATTAAATGGTTGTATAGATTCAGATCATATTATAGATAAGTTCTTTCGGGGAATAGGCTATTATAAGTGATTGTAGTGAGTGAAGCTGGTTGCTGAATATTCGGTAAAGTACACAATTAAATTAAATAAGGTATCGTAAACAAGGTTCATAATAAGGTCGAGTAAATCGTTTAAGACATCTAGTCTTAGGACGCCTGGCTAAATGGATGCAGACGCTAGCCTAGATTTTGTGTATGAGTTGATGATGAAAAGTGAGAATAAATATTGGTCACAAATAGATATTATTATATTGATAATGCAAATAGTTACCATTATCTATAATGTTGTATAAAAAGAATTGGGTAAAAGGCGTATTCCGTGCAATGTTTGGACCTTGCTGTATTGGAAATACTCCCGCATCAAACATTGAGTTGGGAATGATTTAATTAATTTAACGACATAATTACCTAAAGCTGTGAACCTTGGTAACATACCTAAAGTATATTCTTTGTCTAGAGTTATATAATCTGTGCCTTAAATCTTTCTTTTATTTTAAATCATGAATTAAAACTGTGTGCATGTGTGTATAGTTATAAGATAAGGTGTATATTAGGCTTAAGCGGCTGTAAGAGTTTTATCTTTGGAAATTCTCTTTTCTCTTACTTTAGGAAGCCTAGGTAACGAGAATTTTCCCACCAAATTGATACGATTGCTTCAACAATCGAATTTGGTGTAAATAAATTAAAATCAGTGTCTTCTCTTTAATAACACTCCATGTGGAGTAATATAAATAAATTTTCAGAAAATAAAAGTAAATTATATTAACGATCTATCTTTTATTATTACAGATAAGTAACCTTACAGATTTATTATTGGAAGCTATTAAGATCTGAACAATTACTTACCTTTTGTCCTAATAATAATTACCATTAAATGACGTGTGCTAGAGGTTACGGATAATATTCCAATAATGAATTTCACCCCACACATCTAGGTTTACAGTCACGATTCTTAACCTTAAAGAAACGAGCTAGGTAGATTCTATATAAGTTATCTTATTTAATTTAGGTCTGCAGGATAAATTCTTAGTTAAAATCTAGAAGCAGTATTTTGCTATAAGCAAAATCCATACACTACTTTTTATACAATAGAGCGAGTATTGGCTAAATGAATAGCTAAATCTAACGCAGTCTAGGAAATTACTGCTTTTACAAATTTGGCATAAGGGCTAAATAGGCCTGAGCTGTGTACATGAGGTATTAGCGGCAGCAGGGAACAACAGGTTTTTTTCTAGCGTAATTATATAGCATTTGAAACGAGACGGCGATCTACAGCGGCGAGAGCGAGGGACAAAGCGGGTGAGCTACATGAAACAAAGGGTCAGGTATACGACTATTGTATCGAGAAATGGGACGTAATCGTAGAGTATTTGGCACTTTGGTTGATTGGGAATTATACTTAATATTGATAATTTGATTGATAGTGATTGACAATATAGTCAAAGTAATCGGCTTCATGGCTGCGTGGTGACAAGCCGGCAGCAATGGTTCAGCACACCAAACACACACTCCTCTCGCAGATCGACCTCCGACTTGAATTGGCCAATTCATAAACCTTACTATATAAAATGATATAAAAATTAAGTCCATGGACCAAGGGGCGGGCTAAAATGCCCATAAAAGATAGATCCAGCCGTTTACGGATGTGGAAATAAATTCACGTCGGAGCGCATAAAGGAGGTCGAATGCAGCCCCTATAACAATGATAAAAGGCCTCGTGCAGGCGTAGGGAAATGTCCCCGTGCTCGGTTACCATTGGTCAGCTAAGATGCCTTTTAAAGGAAATACACGTAATCAGCAACCATTCAATCCGACCCTGATTTGCAAACTCGATCTATTACATGTTACTATGCCATAATTTAAATAACTCTAAGTTAAACTCCGCGGTAAGGTATCGATACAGAATACCAAAATTCAGGCGGATTGATTAGGTCTGCCTTACGCGTTCACCCAGCGTAGTGAAGCTAAGTATCAGTTTTACTGGTAATTCATGACAAACAAATACGACTACCGGATACCGAACGTGCCACTAACTCTACAGTGTTATTTTCCCTTTCCTTAGGTTTATAGGTTTCCTCACTTATACTAGCCACGATATTTTATTAGCTAAGACGATCACGCCGGTACCATCACAATGTACACGTTTATTTGGGATGACAATATTAATAATAATAATAAATGGTTAGATAAGTAACGTGACTAACGTCATTCTAAATCAAATATAGCGGGAACAAGTTCTGTCAGCATTGAATTTAAAAAATTATAATATTGGGTGGTTAAATAGCATTTTATCTGAACCGGATTCCGTTTCAGCTAAAATCCTCTTTACCTTTTATATTAGTAGTATAAAAAATAGAATAGATAGGTACATAATCAGATTTTTTTTGTAGTAAAATAAATTTAGTAAGTAGAATAGTTAAAATAATGGATAAGCTACAATAAGACTGTCATATACATATTGTATACTAGCTGATGCCCGCGACTTCGTACGCGTGAATCGAGGTTTTGTTGTTCCCGCGGGAACTCTTGAATTTTCCGGGATAAAAAGTAGCCTATGTGTTAGTCCAGACTACAATCTATCTCGGTGCCAAATTTCATCCAGATCCGTTCAGCCACAGCCTCCTTTACTTTACAAGCCATGCTGTGAGACAGCAACGTCGCTCGTGAACCGACTCACGACGTCTATTTTGACTATTTGGAAAGAGGTGGTCTGTCACTCCCTACAGATTCCGTTAAATTTGTAAGGTATAATTTAAATATGCACTGTTTAATTTTATTAAGAATTCCTCTTTATAATATTAGTTTAGATGACTAAAAAATTTAGAGGAATTTTAGCATCACTAAAGATTTTAACAGCCTATTAACGTCCCACTGCTGGGAGAAAGATTTTAAGCCTACTATTTTTATTGATATAGAAACCATTATTCTGAAATATTTCAAAAATTCTATCTAATATGCTATCTAATGAAAATAATTTTCCAAAAAAATTGAACATTTCACAGACTGACAGACTTAATAGAAATAACATAAGCTCAATGTTTTTTTAAATTACTTAAATGGATTTTGCCCTTATAATTTAGGTAGGTACTTACCTATAATATCTAGCTAGTTGGATAAGTTGTACTAGATAATATTATGATTTATACATGGAATGGAACCTTTTAAAAGTAGGTATGTAACTATGTACCGTACCTACTTTTATATTTATTTATAGAATATTATAAATACGACAGTGTGTGTTTGTTTGTTGGTTTGTCCTTCATTCACGCCGCAACAAAGCAATAGATCGACGTGATTATTTCATGGGCATAATATCTGAGGACCTGGACATCCCGGAAAACTAAGGATTTCCCGTTGGAAAATAGAATAACTTAGGTATTCCACTTATAACAATTCGCGGGCGACAGCTAGTAAAGATAATATACATTACAAAATAAATTAAGCTTTAATCTAATTCATACCTATTAATCAATCCATCCATCAGCCTGCATTCGTCCACTGCTGGACATAGGCATTTGGTGAGCGTTTTAAGTCATTTAATTCATATTTTTTTTATTTTAAAGAAATAAGTAGTGAACCTACAAAGTTACATGCAAGTAATATTTTTAAAAGTAAACGATATTCTTTCGGCCATAAGACGTATTCTACTGCCTTATCTTCAATAAATTTATTGGGAAGAAGGTACCTTGGTATACCATTCCTAGTAACTGACGATTTTATGTACTTATAATGTACTTATTTTTTACATAATATCACTAGATACAACCCGTAAAAAAGACTTGCGCTAGTACAAATTGCTGCTAAAGTCAAAACAATCGGTTCACGCAGCTCCTAATTGCGATGTTGCCAAACTTAACAGCATGGCTTGTAAAGTAAAGGAGGCTGTGGTTCAGCCGTTCTGGCGTGATTGAGTAACAAACATCCATTTTAGGTTTTTTGGTTCCCGCGGGAACTCCTTAATTTTCCGGGATAAAACGTAGCCTATGTGCTATTCCAGACTATATTCTATCTCTGTGCAAAATTTCAGCCAGATCCGTTCAGCTGTTGGCGCGTGATTGAGTAACAAACATCCATACATCCATACATCCATACATCCATACATCCATACATCCATACATCCATACATCCATACATCCATACATCCATACATCCATACATCCATACATCCATACATCCATACATCCATACATGCATCCAAACTTTCGCATTTATAATATTTATTATTTGAAAAGCCCTTGAAAAAAAAAAAATATATAGCGGACTCCCAAAGATGGCGGACTAATTACTTTTTATTTACCCCCAATTATATTATACAGGTACCTTTCAATAAAAAGGGTTTGGTGAGAAGAATACGAAAAATAAAATGACATCACGTCAGGAATGTGAAAAAGAATGGCCAACGTTTATCATTTCAAAATTCATAGGAAAGGCTGATAAAATGTAAGCACCTTATAATAAATACAGAAAACTTTATGTCATAAAAGTTTCTTCCTTAATCCTAAAACGAATTCAACATTTCCTAAATTGCGGTTGAAAAGTAAGAAATTGAATTACACAGGAATATTTGATGTCGAAAATTTCGACGTTTGCTACCAATTTAAAGAGCTCAATTGAGATTCCCAAAACTCTCCTTACCTTTATAATTAGGTATACGTATTATATACGAGCCGTGTTGAAAGTCATGTTAAAACTACCTAAGAGATTTCCTACATCTGACTTGTATGCTCAAGCCCAAGTCCTGACGGTCAGACAGCTTTATATTCTACGTGTAATACTAAACCAACATGGCTCATCTGAAGAACTAGTATCTGACCGAAGTAACAAGCGACGTAAATTTAAAATTTTTAACATTCCGCGATTCCGCACTCGTTTTGCCCAACGATTTCAATGCTATTTGGGGAAGACGTTATACAACAATTTAAATAAAACACTTTCAATATATGAAATGAATAAATTTAATTGCAAAAATACTGTCACTAAATATTTACAAAGTCTAAGTTATGATGAGACAGAAAATTTGTTAAAACTAATCAGTTGAATAATGGAAGGAACATATTTTATATTACAATTATATAATATTATCATACACACACACACACACACACACACACACACACACACACACACACACACACACACACATACACACTCACACACACACACACACATACATACACACTCACACAACACTTATACTTTAATAGTTCACAAGTTGCATAAAAATATTATGTTAAATCTAAATTATGTTGTTATTTTTGTCATTCTTTTTCTAGGAGGGAAAGTCACTGCAGCCTAAACCACAGGGTATCCTATATTAGGCCGCAGAGACCGACCATTCAATTTATAGACCTAAGTCTTACTATGTAAAATTTTGTGAAATAAATTATTATTATTATTATTATTAAGTAGGTATGCTTTTCTCGTTGCGTTTGATTTTATACAGTAGACTAGCTGATGTCCGCGATTTCGTCCGCGTGGTTTAAGTATTTTTAATTCCCGCGAAAACTCCTTAATTTTCCAGGATAAAGAGAATCCTATGTCACTCTCCAGGTCCTCAACTATACCCATGCCAAAAATCACGTCGATCCGTTGCTCCGTCGCAGCGTGATTGAAGGACCGATAAACCAACAAACAAACACATATTATACAAATACAACGTTTTCGTATGACTTTCCCTTCCGTACTTAATGTCAGAAGCAGTAAAGTTTATGTTTTTGTATTCATTTTTTCTTACAAATAAATCTAATGCTTGTCATTGTTTTTAGACCCAAGTATTTTAGTGGTAGGTATTATCCGCCTTCCAACCACAGTGAATAGCAGAGACAATGTAACCATTGTCTTTTCCACATCACAGCGCGGGCGTGTTTAGCTTATAATTCAACCATTTAATATAAAATATACCTACCTTTCTGCCTATGAAGTTTCTTGATATCGCGAAGATCCTTCCGAACCCTTAAAACTTATTCAAAATTTTCTAAATTGCAGAGGGAAAGTTTGAAATTAAATTCTGATGGAGTGTGATCAATCGTAAATTTCACAATCGGAGTATTTCGATACATTAAAACAGCCTATAACCTCCAAGTTTTATAATGACATTTTATAAAGAGAAAAATTCGGAATGTATAATCTGTATATCTAACTATATTATGTATCGTACATATAGTTAGAACCGTGACTGACTGACTGAGAAGTGAGAACTCTGAACCGGGCCTACATATTTGGAGGACATTTCCTTGAGCAATAGTATATGGAGTATACATAATTTTCATGGAATCTATAAAAAACGTAAGTCTATGCGAAGTTGAAGGAATAAACTAGTGGCTTCAATGCGTATTTATATATCCGTACAAATTTTATGGATGGCTGATTCAAATCGCGCCGAAAGAAGTTTTTGGAATAATTTTGATAGAACTTCACTTACAGGTCGTTTGATCGTCAAATAAGGAATAACAGCGAAATAGGATGCGAAATTATTAAGGACATAATGGCTGATTCTGTATAACACAATCTCTAAACTAATCTAAAATGGCAGCTTTAAATGTAGTTCTGTCCTTTTCCGTAGGGAGTATTATGAAAGGGTTAGCAACATTTGTAATGCTCTAATTTTAGTTTAGTTTAGAGATTGTGCACTACAGAATCAGCCCCACTGTCTTTAGATATAACCCAATCCAGATGTAAGGTGGTAGCCAATTAAAGCCTCCCCACCATTGTACTCACCAGAGGAGACGGCCTGTTCGTTAACTATGCGTTCCTGTATTGTGTCTTTTTTTAAATTAGCTTCATGGCTCTAGGTTCTAGCTTTTAACTTCCAGTCTGGACTATTCAGCATTGAATTTTTTGATTTATAAAAAATAAACAATTTTAATAAATCATATAACATACATTTTTAAATTTCATCAATCCACATCTAAATGTTATAATTTTTTAAGTTTTTTACATACAAAGTCATGTAAAAAACTTAAAAAGTCAAGTCATTATGAACATTCTTGCATGAAAACTTTTTATTTAGAAGTAAAGTGGACTTACAAAACTTAAAAAAAACTGCAAAAAAAAATAGCACGAGGGCAGTAAATTTAACTCACAAGCCCTGTTTACTGCTTCTGTAAGTGCATTTTTTCGAGCAAGGTATTGGTTAAAGTGTTTTAAAGGGTTTACCTACCTACATTTCAGATGATTTCACGAATGAAGATACAGACAACCTCTTCAAGGCAAATCACCCCAACAATACAAAGAGTAGTGAAAACCCACAATTGGAATTATAATGGAAAGTATGAAGAAGTAAGAGGGTTTTGGTATAGTAATATTTATTTTACATAATATAAATGATACCTATTTGTTTTATAGTGACCCGGATCAAAGGGATAATAAGTTGCTAGAAACCTACGTAATCAAATCAAATAAAATATTTTTCATTCAAGTAGACTTTAACAAGTGCTTTTAAATAGTCGAGTGAATCTACCACTGGTTCCTACCGAGAAGAACCAGCACGAAACTCGGTGGCTGCTCTTTTGAAACAATATATATATCCGCAGTCCTAAGCATTGCTGGAGCGAGTCAAATCCATGCTCTTTAATCGTTTAGATAATCTTAAACAGTATAATAAGCTTTTATTAGAATCATATTTATAATGGATTTCTTAAACTTGTCTAAAGGCAAGGTAAGCTTAAACTATATCTCCTTATTCCTTTTAAAGATTGTATTTGAGATCAGATACTTACCTAGACAGAAATGTGTTTGTGATAATATAATGTTATTTATAAACACATGTAGACTCAAAGAGCCCCTATTTACCTTATTAGAGTACTTTCTAGCTTTGGCCAGTGACTAATTAGGTACACTAAAAAAGGTTTCCTAAAATCCCATATAAAAGTGGCCTAAACTTCCAATCGAACCACCGATTTCAGCCATTTCCCGCAACAGAAATTGATGGAAATTCAGTAAAAGCGCGCCAGTATATGCCTCTCTCATCGAAAGTAAAAGTAAATATTTGTTCCATTCGGCGTTGACATCCTAAGGTCTTGAAGTCGGTAGTGCTACTTAATAGGTATTCTCACAAGATATTTCACAGCAGTTAATTGGCTTATTTTGGTGTCAGAAGATCTGGATTGATTTTTGTCAGCCTGACTGTCCTGCGTGGAAATGCAGCCAGAATGATGACTTCTGACTATTAATAACCCGGGAAAATTAAAACACAGAGATGTGTTTGTTTTATCGTAGCGGGGTTAAGTATAAGCTTCTTGTTCCTCGGTTTTATTCTTTAATTTTTTTTACCAAACTAGCAGTGACAAGGGACGAGTGGCCTAGTTGTGACAACGCATATCAGTCGATTGCGAATGTTAAGCAACGTTGACCCAAGTCGGTAACTGGATGGTATTTTGAGGTTCAAATTGGCCTTTTCGTTTCCTCTATGCTTCGGAGAGCACGTTAAGCCGTCGGCCCCGTTTATTATCACTAACATCGGATAATAATCGTTGCAAAAACCTAAGAGTTTAAATACTCTTAAGTCGAGTCGTATGCGAAGGACGTGGGAATCCACCGCGTTATTATCCCAAGAAAACTCGTACCATTATTTGATTAATGGAAAGGGGTCACGTCCCTCAGTAATTACGAATACGATGCGGCGCAGAGAGTGAGAGAGCAGTGACAAAATGAGATTGCCGGTCTTAATGGAATAATGGATGGTGGAATGATGAGCTTCATAGTAGATAATCTCTCCCGAAATCGTGCTATACGTAGGTACCAACTACCAACGTATGATAAAGAACCATTGTGTAGCTGCTAAGCGAGCTTATATGGCTTCCTCAAACGAACGAGGTGTTCACGTGTATCTGAGCCATTAGGGGAGGCGAGCGGTAGTGATGCGACGGGTATTAAGTGACTATTCCACATCTATTAGGAACCTAAACCTATTTGCACGTGCCGTATACGGTATACCTACTTATCTCTCTGGAGTATTCCCTCAAAGAAGACGGTTTAGATTTGTATGGGGCGTAGGCCAAGTCTTGTACAAGCAGAGAAATGAAGGAAAATAAAATACATACAAGACTAGTTTTTATTGGTCCAATCTACGAATTCGTCGTAATTTAAGTGGTAAAATTATTTAATCTTTCCAAATTATGGAACACTAAACAATGGCAGATTCATATTTTTTGACGTTTTCAAAAGAAAAACACGTTATTTTGACAGTACTGTCGGAAATGACATTTGTTACATCTCGCGCCTACTGCCTTCTCTATGGTCGAAGGTTGCCATCTTGGAAACGTATCGAAAACATGAAATACATTTTTATTTTTTGTGCTCGTTATTTACTTTACTGTTCTAAATTATTATATTTTTAATACAATCTATGTATTTTCCTCTATTCATGGTAGAGTGTACAAGAGTAGGCCTAAAATGAACCTTTTTCTTTATTTTGTATACGGAACTTTAATTAAATAAAGTGATTACATAGTGAACTTACAAATACCTACTTCGGCGACCGTGTTCCGTGAAACTGACTCCTGCTGGTGTCAAGCGCAAGCATAACTTTGTGTTGGTTTTTTGGTTGGTCCTTCAATCACGCCGCAACGGAGCAACATTTATTGCATGGGTATAGTCAAGGACCTGGAGAGTGACATACTTAGGCTAGTTTTTATCGCAGAAAATTAAAGAGTTCCTGTGGGAATTAATAAATCTTATTCCACACGGGCGAAGTCGCAGTCTTCAGATCCTACCTCGTAGTATGCACTCAAATAATTCGTTCAGTAGTTTCGGCGTGATGCGCGGTCAAGATACAGACAGACATACAGACAGTTAGACAGACTTACAAAAATGAAAAATGTAACAGTTGTAAGTTGTTGTTGTAAAAGTAGGTACAAAAATTATGTCTCTTCTCCTTTTTCTTTCTCCTAGCCTTTTTTCCATTATTTGGGGATTTAGGTAGGTAGGTATTATTTATTATTATGTTGGCAACGAAATAGATCTGTACAACTTTGAACGCATATTATTCAAATATTGTTTTGTTACTTTCCTATGTTAAAATTCCAAATAGACTGTTCGAAGTCAAAGTAGCGAAAAGAGAAAACCAAAAGGCGATAAAAGTGCCCTATAAAAATCTGTCACCCGGACAAATCGGTGTCATTGCTTTTCCATTTACAACAGGCACTTTAAGAAGGATCATTCTAATATCACTTTCAGAATATAGATTCCTCTTCGATTGAGGCAATCGGATTTTGATTAGGTACATTTGCCACATTTTGTATTTAATTTTTTATTTTGTTAGTAACATACGAGTAAAATTAGGCTGAATATATTTATAATGTATTATGGATTATGTTTAACTGCTTACCGAATAAAGTAAAAAGTTAGATATTACATCGAAAAAAATACATTTTTAACTCAAAATGGGTAAATATTCATCAATATTTGACACCCTACATCGAAACTAAAATTCTACATCAATGACACCCTATGTATTATGTTATTTATAATTAAAAATTTTACATCTTGCTATTTTATTTTATTTATGTAAGCAAATTTCACCAAAATAATAATTTAACCTAAAATTCAACTTTTAGGTAACAATACCTATATCACCATATCACCGCTTGCTACTACGCCAGGGAGGTTGTCAAAAGCCTATGCTATAATTAGGTAAGTAGGTACCCTCAAATACTTATACATTTCTAAGATAAAGCCTTTAGGTACGTACAACATATATTTGTTACATACCATAATAATATAACAGTTCATGTTCCGTTCACAATATGAACTCTAAGATAATAATTGACAGACACGACTGTGGCAAGATAATAAAAGCTACAACTTTTCTCATTTCAATGGTCCCATGTAGCATTATCGCGCTAACACTGCCGAATTATAATTCAAATTATTTTTAATTCTCGTCCATGGTCATAATCCTCGTCCAAGAAATAATCTCTGTAATATCCATTAAATTGGAACTTAGGTATATTTACTTGGTTAAAATAAAGTAACTATTTTATTACGTCGCTATAAAAGGTGGAAAAGAGCACTTTTTAAAATTAAACCCGGCCATAAAATAATAAAGCGAGAGGAGGGCAAAGAGGAAAGCAAATAAAAAACTTTTTTTGTTACTAAGCAAATTCGTAAAATTTATTCACTAACCTGTTCTCCAAAGTCTGCAGAACAACAGGAATAGCTTGTGGTTCTTCGGGCACCTGATGGCTAATTTGTGGCTGAGCTTGAGATGCTGTCAGAGCAAGTGCTTTGTAACGTGACTGCTCTGCAGTTGGTAAAACGATGTCTACGGACCGCGAGCGGAGCCCCGTACCCGGAACGGTCAAGTATTCACCACCTTCACTTAACTCTTCGGCTCTTGCGCCGCCGGAAACTTTTGAAAAACACGAATCTACGGAAGCGGCCCGATCGCGTTTTAATTCAGGAACAGCTAAATAAATATCATGAACCAAGCTGTCCCTCGGAGCATTGTTAGCGCCTTGTTCGGAAGCCCTGACGTTCTCAAGGGAGCTACCCGTAGGTTCAACAAAAAAAGCTTCCTGACGTGATATTGAACGTCGTCTTTGAGGCGGTATTGGTGGTTCGTCTATCGGTGGTTGTAATTCAAAGGACGGTGCACCCGGAGACGGGGGTGGGGACTGCGTTGGAGGCGGTAGGAATGTGTTTGGCAACGGGGTTGGTGCGAGCAAAATTTTTGGTGTATCACTCTCGCTCTCATCGTCATCATCGTCATCGTCTTCCGCAGATGAAGAAGCAGGTGGTCTTTCAGGCGTTGTTCTTTCTTCGCTCCGTTGAGCCAACCATGTTTCCATATGACGACAGTGAACGCATGGTGGTGGCGTGCCTTTCCCCGATCGTCGTCTTGACCAAAGACGCGGTACCTGCCATAGAGAAAAATACACAGATCAGCGCAATGTACCTAAATATTAAACAATGATCATCAGTCTAAATTCCACAATAATAATAATCAGATTAAAACGTTTAAGTTACCTCTAAGTAAGTGCCCGAGTCATCAGATCCGGCAGAGTCGAATGATCGGCTGCGCGCACCGGTTTGCGGCACTGATAGCAGGGAGCTGGCGCCGGAGCCCCGAGCCGCCTCCAATTGTATCTCATCGAACGACGCCGACCGGACCTACAACAAAAAAAAACACCGGTTACACCTAGGCATAAGAACGTACTTAATCTTCCTTTGAAAGAGTGGGCCTGGAATTACGGATAATCCTTTTCTAATTGCTTCTATTAGGGTCTTTTATAATCAATTAAATTAATAATGAGAGATAATTGATGAATAACTGACGAGGCATATGGACAACAACGGTAGGCTATCAACGTCTTCAAACTGATCTATTGTGTCTAATACAAACACACAGATAGATAGACCACAACCAAACAGCTTCTACGAGGAAAAATAACCGTGACTTTAACTCTGAATATAAATTGTTTATACTTAGAGATTGCCGATTGGTTACAACATACAGTTAGAGATAATTATTGTTATGAGGAGTTATTTATTTATTCTTAAGTTTACTCTAAGAATAAAATCTAATTTAATAAATTTCATTTATTCTTAGGATAAAATCGTTAAAGAATAAAAATTAAGATAATGATTACTACGAAATAGTCTTTAGGTGCCTAGAATACCTACAACATTTTGGTAGCAGTTTAATAAGGCCGTGATTATGGATCACGGAGGTTGACAAGGAGATTTAAGGCTAATCTCATTCATTACCTTACTTTAAGGTAAGGATTACATTTTATTCATTATTTTTAACAAGGTAAAGTAAGTAAATCAACTTTTTCCCCTGTATAAAATGTTCTTAATATAGTTATTGTATGTACGGAAAGGAAGATATTATGTATGGTTGGTTGGCACTTTATCTTTTAACTTCACTTTTTATGTTACTAGCTGATGCCCGCGACTTCGTTCGCGTGAATTTAGGTTTTAGGTTTCCGCGAGAACTCTTTAATTTTCCGGAATAAAAAGTATTGTTTGTGTTATTCCAGACAATAATCTATCTCTGTGCCAAATTTCATCCAGATCCGTTCAGCCGTTCAAGCGTGATTGAGTAACAAACATCCATCCATCCAAACTTTCGCATTTATAATATAAGTCTATTTTATAAAGTCTCAGTTCAATCCTTTGCACTTAATGTAAATAAAGTTTTTTTTATGTAGTCTAGTAGCAGTTGGTATTTTAGCAATTCGCTAGCTAAAAGGCAAGGTCAAGCTGCACTTCGGAAATAAATAGAGTTCGTGTTTGCTTTTTATACACATAATATAACTTAAACACTGATGGCAGCTGTCATGCAACATAGATTCCAATATGATAATGATGCCACTGCAAAATACCCATAAGGAGGTGCATGAAATGCTTCATATAATGAATATCTATAATGAATATATAGTAATATTGGTAATATTATGTAAATTTGTAGATAGGCATATCGCAACAATTTTTGTGCATGTAGTCAGTATAATCTCAGGATATTTCATAATACCTTTTTAAAACAAGGCCTCCGCAAACATATCTTGGTGATATTCAAGAGAAAACACTTTGTAAGCCGTGTGAAAAGACTAACCTAGAACGGATATGAAAACTTGCAGGTTTTGTGAAAATAATGTAAAAGTGTTTTAAAAATGCAGCCACTACCGTAGCGTGACCGTAGCTGACACTTTACGTTTGAACATTGGCTACAGCGTGTTTTCGTAACGTCAAAGGGTTTGGGGGCAACGTCAAAGTTGAAACAAAAAAATTTAACATGTACGAGTAGAGAAGGGGCTTTACAAAATGTGTGGTACGAGTACCTGCGCTCACTAAATATTATTTAGTAATCAAACCAGGCAGCAGCGGATTAAGACAGACTGGGATGACATCATTGAATGAGGGCGCCCTGGTTTTGATGAACAGGCATTCCTAATGAAACATACTTAAAAGGAAATGCACTTACCAAAAATTCCCTGAATAATATCGCAGCGAAGCGAGCGCAAATATAATAATTAATTTCTCAGAAACTTTCCTTTAAGGCATCCAAATACAAAATGTCTCGTACGTATTGAAAATATTTCAGTCTGATTTGAAATTTCTCGAGGATAGGAATAGTCGATAATATGGGTCACAGGCCTGGGGCGGACCGCCCTTCCGCCCCGCTGTAAGTCCGCCACTGAAACCTAATTAAACGGCAAACCTCTATGAATGAAAGTTATTCATTTTTACTCTCCCAAACCCTCTATAAATATAAAATCTGTGCGACTTGATTTCAGTTGGGACTTATAGACAGAAATACCAGCCGAAGTATCAGACCGTCCTTGCTCTACATCGCTAGAAACAAGTGGCTGCACGAGTAAATCAAGTATATTTGCCTATTAAAAATATTAAAATATGAAAACTTGACACGTGGCCAGCTGAACAATTTTTCTTGAGCATAAATTGAGTATTTAAAAATCTGTTAGGTATCTGTTGAATTTTTTTAACTTCATTTAGATAGACACTTTAGTAGGTAGACTAAAGTAGGTGAATGTAATAATAAGCCAAGTTCAGGGTACAAACAAAAGTCGGGTGAGAAAAAATGAACTTGGCAATTATTTAATTTAATTTAATTTAATTTATTTCACATCATAAAAATATTTAATTAGGTAAAATAAGGTCAAATATCATGTTTTTATGTACCTACGTTTCTCTATACTACTGGCCTATAGCGCCTAAAGTTTAAGTTCTAATTCCAAAAACTAAATCATTACATGTTAAACTTTGAGGCAAGCGGTTTAAGTATATACTTTTTATACGACTGCCTGAAAAAAGAAAAAAAAGGAGTATATTGTTTTCAGGGTTCATGTATGTATGTATGTATGTATGTGAGTTTGTATATTCCACCATAACTTCTATACGTCTGAACCGATTTTGATAAATGAGGTATCGTTAGAATCCTCAGCTTATTCCGGGTGACATAGGCTAGTGAAATTAAAAAAAAAATTGATGGGGTGACCATGGTCCCGCATTAAAGACTAAAGTTGAAAAAAAATATTCGAAAATAAGATTAACTATGTAATCATCATCTAGAAAATGATGAGTAAATTCCAAAAATATATAACACTATAGTTCAATATCCCGAGTGACACGGGCTATAAATATTTGAAAAATTCAATACGGGCAACGGCAGAGCAGTCGTATTTTTTAAAAAATTTAATTATATTCATTCATATCTCATGTTCGGAAAGTAGGCATTTTTTATCTGAACTGCGGGATAAAAACACTACATTCCCTCCCTGTGAGAGGAAGTCATTAAAAAAAGACCAGTTCGAACAGGCAATCTCGATCCACTATTATACCCGACGTATTTATATACCTACCCTCGCTATACGCTCGTGCAATTTATATAACTTCCTTCAACCATATACTATTAGCTGGTTTTACAAAATTCATACTAATATTATAAATGTGAAAGTATTTCTGCCTGTCGGTCTGCTACGCTTTCACGGTCAATCTGTTTAACCGATTTTGATGAAATTTGGTAGTTTGTATCCCTGGGATGGACATAGGCTACTTATCCCGGAAAATTCATGAGTTCCCGCGGGAATTCAAAAACTTAATCCACGCAGACGAAGTCGCGGGCATCATCTAGTTAAATATATTTAGATACATGATTGAATAATATTATTCGAAACTTATGGAAACTTATCGGCTTCGCTTTTTTAAGGAAGGGTCGCGTTATACTCGAGATAACCTATATTATGCATAATATTAAGTTTCACGAATCAACCGTTCAAGTTGAACTTTATACCTAATAATTAGTTTATCCTTTAAGATAATATTAATCTTAATACACCAATCGTTTCTTAACATGAAACTGAAAACATGTTTTCGTAAACAAAACGTGGGCAGGCTACAATAGCGAATTTCCCAAGTTTATATTAAAATAAGCTTAATTGGCAAAGGTCGGAAATTGGGGTAGATAAACATAGTGTAAGGCTCATTTCGCATTGCATACGATCCGAATCGAGAATTCGCGATCCGAAATAGCCGTAGTTGGTACTAATTGTATGAGGAGTTGCGCACAAGATCAAGAATTCTTGGATTTGGATCGAATGCAGTGCGGACCCTCAAGCATAATATTAATTATGATAATTTGGACCTGATGTCACTACCAGGACATTCTGCAGACTTCCTAACTCCTGGACACAACAGGTTACTGACAGTGACCCACAGGCTGAATTAGTCGCAATAAGTAGGTAGCTGATAGAAAATTATGATCTGAATTGATTATCCACGGAACAGGGAATCTTCTTATTAGTGGGTTTATCGTACGAAGACATAGACCTATCATATACGTTTGTGAAGTTTCTATAATATCATAAAGAACTACAAAACTTTCTTTTTTGGTAATTTCACTCTCTAATTTTATACTAGTTAGACATACTTTAACTACCCACAACATCCACCGCGGATGCGCCCGCTATTCAAGTACTCAACTCTCGCCAGAGTGAAAGACGTTATTTTACTATTGAGACTATATAATATTACTTGCCTACCAGCAATTCAGCTAAATGCCCGTTTTTTAGTCTATTGAATTATTGTACTATAAATTGAGACCAGAGATCGCCGCTTGCAACTTCTATTCGAACCGCAAATATAAATTAGCCGGTATATTGCTATCTCTATTTGGCTAATGACACATGATCGCGTGCAAGCGCGATAGCAATATGAGCGTACAGAATTTGTTATACATTTAGTCCAAGTTCCGTGAATACCAAAAATGATTAATGAAAAATTGTTGTGTTTTTGACTTCGTGTTGTTATTCTGTAACTTGACTATATAGGCTATGTTCCTGATCAATTAGTACGTGAGATATCGTTGGTTTTAATATGAAACTAATAAGGAGAAAACATGTCATTTATGTCGTAAAAACATCCGAAACGCAATGTGCTTACCTTTATTTTTGGGAAAGTATTTTGAAAAATTTTGAAAAATAACTATCCAGGGACCTAGATAAATACAAGTTAAATCTTAATAATCGCATAATATGGTGGAAATATTTTCGAATTACAAATTATTTTGGTATTACGTTTGTATGGGCAATTTGCCCTCCGCTGGAACCTTAACATATGTTTGACTTCGTTTATGTGTATTAATGATGTTGGATAGGCTTTATGCACAAAAGCTTGTACCAAATCAAATATAACAGCAACGTTCAAGCCTAATATTTATCATACCATACATTCCCCTTTGTATCGCTTTACACAATTCGAATGTGAAAAGAGAATAAATATATCATTGATACGGTCGGAAATAAACGAGCTTTTCCTTTGTGTGACGTATTTATAAATGAGTACATAATTACAAATATTTGACGCTTTTTAAAGCCAGAATATCATGTTACAAAATTCGTACAACGTATTCCACTCAATATGTAGGTAGCTACGTCATAAACTTACCAAAAACGTTCGTGTGTACCTAAAGCAAAACGAACGAGCGAACTTCCAAACTCGACTACGTAGCGTACGAAAGCTACGTAGTCAAGTGCTTACGAAAAGCTACGAAAAGCGTAGAAGACAAAAAGTTCGTGCGCACATAATATTATGGAGCTTCACAGACGAATCGCGTTTCCTATAAGAGACCAGCGTTTGGCCAGTCGTTTGGACATAGTATAATTAACTCTGCTAGTGCTGTGGAAGTGTCATTATGCGTTTCAACCGTGAAGACCATCTGCATTTCTAAAATTTTAATCCTTTACCCCGTTGTGATTCCTTTAAAGTTCAGTAAACGAAGCTTGGTTTGTATTTTAGAAATTGGTACCTACGTACTAGTACAAGTTTGATACCTACTGTGAGCGTCACGAATTAGGTACCTTGTCTATAGTCTTTATATTTAAAACTAGATGATGCCTGCGACTTCGTCCGCGTGGATTGATGTTTTTTTATTCCCGCGGGAACTCTTCAATTTTCCGGGATAAAAAGTACCTACCTCTGTACCAAATTCGAGCAAAATTGGTTAAAAAGATGGGCCGGGAAAGCGTAGCAGACAGACAGACAGACACACTTTCGCATTTATAATATTATTTAAACGCAGTATGGAAGTATGGATTCATATTTCTAACAGTAAAATTGTTCTCGTCCAACAAAGCAAGGCAAAAAAAGCAAGCCCTGTCACCTATAAAAGAGGATACACATACAGTGAATTAATGGCACGATAATACTCAAGTTGCTGTGAACTGCTCATAATATGATATTGTGAATGTATTATCAGATACGAATAACCGACACCATCATTACATATTAACTCAGACAGACAATCTCCGCCATCTACGATACATTATCATAATATTATGCGGGTAAACTAGGAACTCACTTATGTGATGTTACATATCCACTGTTCTGCTAAGTTGATCGGACAAAAATGGAGCTACATAATATAGGTACCTAAAGTTTTGTGTGCTTATTTTGAAAAACTCGAAATAAAGAAGATAATGCTTTATTTTTTTAATTTCAGTACATAGATTTCAGCTGGTGCAGGTGACTACTGATGGTGAATTGGACTACAATCCACATCGCAGTCCACATTGGTCTGTCTAGAACTCAAGGTATGAGAACAACTTTGTGACTTAATATTAAGTAGATAACAAAGGGTACCTCCCAAGATAAATGTGACTGTTATTTAGGGCTATCGTTATTTCGACCTAGTTACATGGATCGTGGTCACGAGTTGCATCTGTCACGGTTGTCAAGAGGAACCAGGTGGTAAGATAAGTGCCAGTGATAGATTCAACTTCGCAAATCACAGCAACGCGCTCCCATCCATGCAAAATGTCGACAATTATGTTCATTTGTTGTCTCGTCCTCGGATGACCACAGAATACAAGAGTAGTACCGCTTTTTTACTCTCTGGCGTCACACAATTTCAAAGCTGCAAGCAAAAAACAGAAAACACCGCCCCAACAGTGCTGCCAACCAATGTCATATTACCGTACTCCATTCGTTTTTTTGTGTCTGTGTCGGCGTCACGCAAAAAAATTTTTAATTTTGATAATTTTCGGTTGTTTCAATAATAAGTGCAATAATGAGTAGAAAGAGGGCTCCAGAAGAGGAAAAGGAGCACCTCCTCAAGAAGTTAAGAAAATTGGAACGAAAGATTATTGAGTTGCCGGAATCCGACACCGAGGACGGTAAGGTTATGTTTGCAATACAACACGCCCATGTCCATTGATTGATTTATCATTACAACCAAACTTTTGGGGTGGTTGAAAAGATTAGGCTTAGGAATATTCTGCGGGAATATACAATAGCCTTGAAGAGCCTAGGGGTGTTCTGAGGGAACACACGTGGTTTCGTTATTCTAGACCGAGGTGCATTCTGCGGGAATGTGGTGGTCTGGGAGAAAAATTCAACAAATGTTTTTTCGGCTGTTTTTCGTTACATCGTTTTTTGCACGACGTGGAATACAAAATAGGTATGTATTTGGTGTTACAGTGAACAGTCAATGTACGGAAATTTTTAAAGAAAACATACCCCCTGTGGACGAAGACCAGTTGTTAGAGGGGTTTGTTAGCAGCGAGGAAGAGACTCTGGAAGACGACATCCTAGAGGTGTTAGGGATAGCCCCTACTAGTAAACCCAAAAAGGAAATGTTAAAGAAAGAGATTGCAGAGCGTTGGACGGAGGTCTTAGAGAAAGGCTTAAAGAAAGAAGAGAAGGATGAAATCGCTAAGTTAAATCAACCTTTTGAAAATTGTCCGAAGATGGTTGCACCCAAGCTCAATAAGGAAGTGGGTGCGGCACTAACTGATGGCGCTAAGAAGAGAGATACACAAATAGAGTTGAGACAGAAACAAATATCTACATCCTTATCCTGCTTAGGACAAGCCATGCAGCTCTGTATCAGAGAAGACGTACAAGATAAGAAATTGGACATCATAAAGAAGATTAATGAAGCCTCGAGGGTGCTCTGTGATATACTTTATCTAGATTCAAGGGCAAGAAGAACCCTAGTACTATCGGTTATAAATAAAAATTTAAAAGATTCTTTACTAGAAACAGAGCTGGCAGAATTTCTTTTCGGGGATAATCTTATAGAAAAGATAAAGACTGCTAAAGCTGTTCAGAAGTCTGGAAAAGACTTGAAAACTAATTTCAATGAGGAAAAGAAGAAACAGAGACCAGAAATAGAAAATAAGAAATCTTTAAACTGGCGGGGCCCTCCTCAGTCCACACAGCCCAAGAAACAAGGGGGGCCAACCTACCATCAGCAGCAGCAGAAGAAGAAATACGAAAAGAAACCACCAAGACGGTAGATCAGGTAGGGAGATTATCATCTTTCCTAAAAAATTGGGAAAGGGTTACAAAAGATCCTGTTATTTTAGATTGGATCAGGGGGTATAGGATCCCATTCAAAGAAAGACTTTTTCAGAAATCTATTCCTCTAAATAACCACTTCTCTAATTCAGAATTAAATCAGATAAGATTAGAAGTTAATAGCTTACTGACTAAAGGAGCTATCGAATTATGTCAAGCTTCCGATGATCAGTTTTGTTCACCAGTCTTTACTATTACGAAGCCTAATGGATCCCAGAGGTTTATTCTGAATCTGAAGGGGCTTAATAGTTTTGTTCAGACGGAACATTTCAAACTTGAGGACTATAGAACAGCTTGTAAGCTTATACAACCTAATGATTTTTTAGGTTCCTTAGACCTAAAGGATGCTTACTATATGATTAATATTCACAGGGATCACAAAAAGTACTTAAGATTCTTCTTTGAAGGTAATTATTACCAATTTTCCCCCTTCCCTCCGGACCTTCGTGCCATTCAGTCGTCTCCACGTTAATTCATCAAATAATTAGAAAATAACAAATCTTTGGTAAATTTAATTCGTTATAAATATTAGGACAGCAGAAAGTTTAAAGAGATCTCAAGTAACAGTGGCATATACCTATACTACGGAATCGCACACGCACACGCGCAGCACTCAGCTAATCGCCTACATAGCAGCAATTTCTGGAACTTCAAAACTACCGTACGTAATACCACAATAATTACTTGCCCAAATCAATCCTAAAGGAAAGATACGAAAATTCTTTTGAGAGAAAGAGACGTCAACATTAACGAACTTTCGATTTGATTGGGTCCAACTTAAACTGGACGGAACGCTGTATACAGTACAATCGACCACTCTGAATGACCTCTCCGTGCAGCCGATGCGCGAATTGTCCCCGCTAGTAACTATTGCTAATTTCTGGGTGCCTGGTACATTTAAACTGAGCGTGCGCTTACCTTTAACATGCCGCTCAATCGCACACCTCCACAAACGTCTACATCGGAACAAAATCTCACCATGGGCAGTGGACTCGACCGAACCGGCTATGAAACAATCTGTAGCACCCCAAAGTTTTCTATTAGGAATCCGAAAAGGAGGCGTCCTGGTTCCAATAGTGGCGTAAAACACTTCATGTCTGAGATGAGACAGATGTTTCAGGATTTAAAAGCCAAACAGTCAGAAACAATCGAGAAACTATGCTCTGTGGTGGAAGACCTTCGCACCTCAGTTAAATTTTTGTCCGAAAAATATGACTCCCTTTTATTACAGCAAGAAAAGCTCGTATCAGACCGTTACGATGACCTTAAGTATATTAAGGAATTAGAGGTTTCACTTGAGAAGGCAGAGCGTTTTTCAAGGGCAACTTGCCTAGAAATTAGAAATATTCCGATTCAACGTCATGAAACCAAAAGTAGCCTATTAAATACAGTTATAAACACTGGCAGGGCCCTTGAAATGGAAATTCAGCCACATGATATTAAGGACGTGTTTCGAACAAAAACCAAGTCCCCGGAAAATAAAACTATAATTGTAGACCTAACGAGCGTCATCATGAAAGAAAAAATAATAAGTGCCGTAAGAAATTTCAATAAAGGACACAATAAGCTATCAACCGAACATCTAAAAATCACAGGGCCCCCAAGACCGGTCTTCATTTCAGAAAACCTGACGTCGAGAATGAAAAGAGTTTTCTTTTTAACCAGGGATTTTGCTAAGTCAAATGACTACAGGTTTTGTTGGGTGTCGCACGGCAAAATTTATTTGCGCAAGAGGGAGGGTGGTCCTCCGATTCGAATCTCAAGTGAATCGGACCTAGCTGACCTTCAAAATAAAAAGTGACTATGCCTGCAATCATCATCATTAAATAAACACGAGATTGCGAGGTCCGAGTCGGATGGTCATTCTCACCTCGGGAAGTATTCTAAGGGACTCTTATGTATTATAATATTGTTTCCGTTAGTTTTGGCATACTCATTTTCTCTCACACTTTTAACACACACATACCAATACACTTACATAACATCTACACAATATTATGCCTATAAAAAGTTTTTCGCCTCCAAAACTCTCACTAAAACCGTATATTTAATATTTTCTATATTTGCAACAAGTTCAAACTCTCATGTAAATGTTCCACTGCTAAGCTTTTACTCGTCCAATGGATGACATTAACACTATTGCGAATGAAATAGAACATATATCTTTGTCGAAATCCTTAATTTGCTCCCCCGAAAACACTTTATTACACGTTAATAATACGAGCGATCTTTTTAAAATCATGCATATTAATATACGTAGCATAAACTGCAATTTTAATAGCCTGCTAGTCTTGCTGCACAGAATCCAACACCGAATTGACATAATAGTTTTATCCGAATGTTGGCTAAGTAAATCCCCACTTATTCCTCCCTTGGATGGATTCATTGCCCATGCATCATCTTATAATAACCAAAACGAAGGAATAGTAGTTTACATTCGATCCGAGATCAATAACAATTACACAATAGAATCTACCGATATTATTGATGCAAACAGTCTAGTCATTAAATTCTCGAACTCTCTTGTTGTTGTGAGCATATACAGATCTCCATCCTATAAAAACCCCAAGCCGTTCATCAATAGCCTGGATTCATTGCTAAAGGTTTACAATTCTTTTAGGAATGTAATAATAGTTGGAGACCTAAACATCAACATATTGCCTGATAATCGTGATTCAATTGCTGACGACTATTTGAATATGCTCGCTGCACACGGAATGCTTCCCGCGCATAGTTTACCTACTAGACTCAAGAACTGTCTAGACCATATAATGTTTAAATCTACAAATCCTGTAACCACCTTGGTACTAGATTCATACATCACTGATCATGCACCCATTATTTTTTATTGTGATGTTAAAATTAGAGCACAAGCATTTAAACATAAATCCCAGAAATTAGACATCCAAGGCGTGGTTAATTGTCTGGAACAAGCGGATTTCTCCCCCATCCTTAGTTCCTCAGATCCTGAAAAAGCTGCCAATTTACTCATTAATACCCTTTCAGACGCTATAAAGGTCAATAGTCGTACAGTAGTTATTCCAAATAAAAATAGAATCATTAAACCATGGATTACTCCTGGCCTCCTGAGATGCATTCGACATAGAGACAATCTATACAGAAAGTCAAAAAAACATAAAGATAATTTAACCCTAAAAGTCATTCTCATGCGCTATCGTAATTACTGTAACAATCTCCTCAAAAAAGTAAAGCAAGAATATGAGCGGAATGAGTTTCAGAAGGCCAGAAGTAATCCTGGAAAAACTTGGGAATTAATCAAGAAAGTTGCTAATCTTAAACAAAAAGATCCGAGCCCGTCCGAGTTGCTGAATCTATGTACTCACCCAGTTGATTCTGCTGATGCAGTTAACGGCTTTTTCTCCAGTGTAGGTAAAAACCTTGCAGAAAATATAATTCTATCGCCTGCGGATCAAACCAACATAGTCTATACTTCAAACCGTAATGGATTAAATGCCATGGCTTTACTGACAATTGAATCCACCGAAATAGAAGAAGCAATCTTTAACCTCAAAGAAAAATGCGCTGTGGGCTGGGATGGTATTCCTTCATCAGTTATTAAAGCTAGTGCACATATTCTTATCCCTATATTACAATATATATTCAATCTCAGCATATCTCTAGGCATCTTTCCCCGTGCTTTTAAAAGAGCAGTTGTGCATCCTATTTATAAAAATGGAGACAGAGGCAGTGTCACAAACTATAGGCCAATCTCTGTATTAACAACCCTTTCAAAGTTATTTGAGAAAATTTTGAACAAGAGGCTTTTAAGTTACATCAATCACAATGATATATTATCAGAAAACCAGTTTGGATTCCGCAGTGGAAAGTCTACCGAAGATGCAGTATTAAAACTGTCCAATAACATTTTAAAAAATATTGATAACAAATTAAAATCTGTCGCAATTTTCCTTGACCTTTCCAAAGCTTTTGACACTGTCTCTGTCCCCAAGTTGCTAAATAAACTCGAGCAAATAGGTGTTAGAGGCCTGGCTTTTAACATATTTAAAAGTTATCTGACAGATCGTACACAATACGTTAAGATAAATAACTTCCAAAGTAAAGAGGCCCCAATTGAGTACGGTGTCCCTCAGGGTAGCGTCCTAGGACCTACTCTTTTTCTTATTTACATAAATGAGTTATGTGGCATGTCACTGCCTAACTGCAAGATTATCACCTACGCTGACGACACTGTACTTCTCATCCACGGAAAAAACTGGCTAGAAGCCAAAAAATTCTCCGAATCCACTTTAAGACTTGTCTTGAGATGGCTTAAACAGAATCTGCTCACCCTTAACGTTGCTAAAACTAAATTCATTACTTTTGCTTCTTCTTCACCATCCCAAGCGCCTTCCTCCTTCACAATCCGAGCACACAGCTGCCTTTATAATGACACTGTTAGTAGTTGTGATTGTCCCCTCTTGGAGCGTTCATTAAGCACCAAATATTTAGGTGTAATTATGGACGGTTCTATGACATGGAACCAACAGATCGATTCACTGGTGTCACGACTCAGGAAGCTCATCTTTGTTTTTAAGCGGCTGAGGAACGTGGTGGACTTGGGTTGCTTGAAAACTGTTTATTTTTCCCTGGCTCAATCGATTTTGGCATACTGCATTACCTGTTGGGGTGGCTCAGGCATAACGTCTATGTTGAGACTTGAAAGGGCCCAGAGAATGGTGCTAAAGGTTATGTGTAATAAACCCATTTATTTTCCCACGGCTGAGCTTTATGCACATACAAAAGTCCTAACTGTGAGACAACTGTTTATTTTATGTACCATTTTGCGTAAACACCCACAACTTCACTATGATCCAAAAATTTACACAAAACGTAGACCTCACTCGGTGTGTACAATGCCCTCGACGCGGACAGCAATCTCGGGACGCCATTACCCTTTCTTAAGTTGTTTACTGTACAACAGAGTCAATACATTGTTAAATATCTTCCCCCTCACAACATTTTCCTGTAAATCTAAGTGTTCCAAATGGCTTCAATCACTCTCCTACGAAGAGACAGAAAAACTTTTAATAATAGTTAAATAATTAGACTCATTCTTTTAGTACACAAACAAATATACGCACACAAACACACACACTCACTCACTCAACACACTCTCTCTCTCACACACACACACACACACACACACACACACACACACACACACACACACACACACACACACACACACACACACACACACACACACACACACACACACACACACACACACACACAACTTAGTATAGTTATGCTTCCGTTTTAGGTTTTAGTTTTATTTTAAAAGATATCTGTACCTATTACTGTTTCGGAGGTGGGCGTTGACGGCTGAAACGCAGTTTATACTTTTTTAGCCGTCACCGTTCATAGAAATAAGATCAAATGTTGTAGTTTACAGAAAAAAATAAATAAATTTCATTCAAATTTCATTTCAAATTTAAAGTTCTACCTTTTGGTCTGTGCACTGCACCCCTAACTTTCACAAAGATTATGAAACCAATTACAGCATATTTGAGAGAAAAAGGTTTTACATCTGTACTTTATCTCGATGACTATTTATGTATTGGTAGTTGTAAGTCGGATTGCCTACATAATATAAATACCACAGTTTGCTTGTTGGAAAGTCTTGGTTTTATAATTAATGTGGAAAAGACGGATTTTATGCCTAAACAAAGGTGCAAGTTTTTAGGTTTAATTTTTGATACAACAGATATGTCTATTAGCATCCCCGATGAAAAAAGAGAAAATTGTGTGAATTTAGTTCTAAGGTTGCTAAAGAAAAAGACATTTACAATTAGATTTTTAGCTCATGTGGTGGGAAAATTAATATCAGTTTGTCCTGCTATTAAATATGGTATCTTATATACTAAAGAACTGGAGAGATTAAAGTGTATACATCTTAGAAAATTAAATAATAATTATGAATCGAAAATTTCCTTAAATGAGCATTGTAGGCAGGATCTGCTATGGTGGTCAAAGCACATCACTAAGTCATGTAATAAAATTAGGAAGAATAATTTTCAAACTGAAATATTTAGTGATGCGTCTATGGTAGGCTGGGGTGCATCATGTGGGGCACAGAGAACGGGGGGTGCATGGACAGATACTGAATCCAATTTGCATATAAACTCCCTAGAGTTATTAGCTGCCTTTTTTGGACTGAAATGTTTTGCTTCCAATCTCAGAGATTGTGAGATTCTATTGCGTATTGACAATGTCACTGCAATTTCTTACATTAATAGACAGGGAGGAACTCAGCATCCTCATCTGCACTACATTGCCAAACTTATTTGGCAATGGTGTGAAAGTAGGAGTCTCTGGATTTTCGCAAGCTATATTAATACCAAAGAAAATGTGGTAGCTGATTTTGAATCTAGAAAGCAGATGGGAGATACAGAGTGGGAGTTAGGTGCGAGTTATTATCAGCAGATTATTTTGAACTTCGGGGAACCATCTGTGGATTTGTTTGCAACAAGAACTAATGCAAAATGTGCAGTTTTTGTTTCGTGGCATCCAGATCCAGAAGCTGGGGCTGTAGATGCATTTACGTTAGATTGGTCAGGTTTACAATTTTATGCTTTTCCTCCTTTCTCTATGATCCTTAAGGCCTTGGAAAAGATTATATCGGATAAGGCTAAGGGAATTTTGATTGTGCCCTTTTGGAATACACAACCATGGTTTCCTATATTTAGAAAATTATTAGTAAAAGAACCAATAATATTTGGACAATCTAAAGATTTGCTTATCTTGCATAATTGCAGGGGACCACATCCTCTTCACAGGAGTCTACGACTGATGGCCGGTCTATTATCAGGCAAGCCTTTATAAGTTCGGGAATTAATGAAGAGGCAGCAGACATAATGTTAGCTTCCATATCTATAAGCACATTCAAGCAATACAAGCCTTGTATACTTGGATGGGCTAAGTATTGTAAGGAGGAAGGAATATCATTGTTTAGTCCTAGAATTTCCAACATTATTGGTTACCTTACTAAAAAATTTCATGAGGGATTGTCTTATGGTAGCTTAAATGCGCTTAGGTCAGCACTGTCCTTTATAATTGGTCCACATATAGGAAATGATGAAAAAATCAAGAGACTATTTAAAGGTTTCTTTAAATTACGACCAACAGCACCTAAATATTATAATACATGGGATGTATCAGTTGTTCTTAATTTTATTGATAAGAATTATAATAAGGAGAATAACTTAGTAACTATTACAAAAAAGACTGCTACTTTATTAATCCTAGCTACAGGCCAAAGAGTCCAAACTATTTCATTAATTGATATAAATAATATAGTAGTAGGTAGTGATTGTATAACAATTAAGATAGATAAGTTAATCAAAACGTCGGCACCTAATAAATGCCAACCTTTTCTTACACTTCCCTTTTTCAAAGATAGAATGGGTATATGTCCTGCAAGATCTTTGTGTGAATATTTAAAGGTTACTCAGAATATTCGAACTTCAAATTTTTTGTTTGTGTCAATTAAGAAGCCTTACAAGGGGGTTTCCACCAGTACAATCAGCCGATGGATCAAACAATGTATGGAAGAAAGTGGAATAGATATAGCTATGTACACAACTCATAGTACAAGGCATGCTACAACATCAGCAGCATACAGAAAAGGAGTTAGTATAGATGATATCAGAAGGACGGCTGGTTGGACTGGTGAATCCACAGTGTTTGGTAGGTTTTATAATAGACCTATCATAAACAATTCTCACTTTGCAGAGACTGTTTTTACTAATGATTAATTATCTTTTAAGATTTGTTTTGTTTTTTCTTTTATTAGTTTTCTCTTTAACATTAATCATGTTTAAATTTAAAATAAAGATACAAGAAAGGGTTCTTGTTCTTTTTATTAATTAAATTAGGTATAAAATATAGATACCTATCTCCCAATTTTACAACAAAACTTTGAACATCTACTCTTGTATTCTGTGGTCATCCGAGGACGAGACAACAAATGAACATAATTGATGGTCAAACGAACTTACCTGTAAGTGAAGTTCGACTGTAATTATGTGAAGTTTGTTGTCTCGTCCGAGGATGATAAGTCCCACCCAACCCTTTATTCTTACAATTTGTTGATTGTAGGAAGTTAGCCCTAGTTGTAAAATTGGAGAACTCTTTAAACTGAATGAAGTATGGTAATATGACATTGGTTGGCAGCACTGTTGGGGCGGTGTTTTCTGTTTTTTGCTTGCAGCTTTGAAATTGTGTGACGCCAGAGAGTAAAAAAGCGGTACTACTCTTGTATTCTGTGGTCATCCTCGGACGAGACAACAAACTTCACATAATTACAGTCGAACTTCACTTACAGGTAAGTTCGTTTGACCATCAATCAATTATTATTAATGATCGCCATATTGATTGTGGTACGTACCCGTTATTACGTTATACTTGTAGTAAGTCGCTAAGCATTGAAGTCTTAATTTTTATATTAGCCCGCAAAACAGACTACATTGATTATAAAATTATTATTAGCCTTAGGACACATTTCACCGAAATATTTACAAACCTATAGAAAGGTTATAAATATAAATAAAACTTGATAACTACAATGTGACTTAAGTTAACCACCAATTTCCAGCTGTGGGCGTCTATCGGTTGATGAAGAAGAAGAAGAAGAATAACTTAATTTAAATCGTTTATTCTTTAACTAAATTAATAGTGAAATGTTACCTGCTTGGGCACTTCGAGGCTGCTTTGCGTCTTCATATCCTGGGGCGTGGGCGTGCGGGATCGTCTGAAGGTGGTGCGCAGTCGCTGCATGGCCGGCGGGGCGGGCTGCTGCGCCGCTCATGTCGCGGGCCCGCCCCGCCGCCCGCTCCGGCCGCCACGCTCAACACCACTAAAACATACATTGCTATTAACGACTACTGTATTCGCATTCTGAATTTAAAAGAGAATAGAAGAATAGAATCTAAAGAATTTTTAATGTCGTCTAATCTAAAAATGAACGCTCGCTCTAAATGCTCACGTGCAAAGTATGGGCGTTTTTGTAATCGATTTGCTAGCTGTTGGTCTTATGCTCAATCCGTTCAAACCGTTTTATACAAGTACAACTGTTACGACTACATGGTATTCGAATTCTGAATATGCATGGCCGGTGGAGGTACACTAAATTCGCATTTTCATGACGTCTAATTCAAAAATGAACGCTTCCTCCCAACGCTCATATGCAAAGTAGGTGTATTGAGCGGTATTTTTTCTAGTGATGGGCGATTTGACTTGGCCAAGTAGTGCATGAGGCTTTCGACCAGAGATGTGCTATGTTGCAAAGCTATGCATGTATGTCAAATCCAGCAGTAGAAGCGCTTGACCTAACATTTAACGAGCTAATCCTCAATCAAGTGCTCCTATTGGTGTGTTCGAAATGCATTCGTAGCTTACCAACGTAGCAAATTTTTGGTGGAAACACATCTTAAACCACGCAATTGTATCCCTACATAAGGCGCTTTCATTTTTAAATTGGACCACTTCTGCATCATTACTGAACAATAGCTACATCGAAGCCAATTCCGAGACGCTATTAAATATGATTATTATGTTCTAGCTCTGTGTACTACTTCGCATTCAAAAAGTTCCCACGAAATTAAAAAAGCTTAAACTGTGCAAATGAAATCATTGGCATTTCATTTCATTACCTTAAATAAAAATTAAAAGCTCAGCTCAGCTCAAAGATCAGCTCCTATTAATATATCGACTTTACTTTACTTTAAGTAATTGTATGGGAACCTTTATCTAGATACTGGAAAATCCATGCAGGAATAATAATTATAAATAGTACATAATTATATTAATTGCATGGAAAGTCCATTACCTATATATGTCACCGTAAGATTGCAAAGGCCGTTGGATTGTAATCTAACTAGCGATATTGTAAACTGTCGACATATTACAATTTAACGCATTATTTTTCGGTAGATTGTAATCTGTTAGGTATATTAACCCGATAAAACCTAAGTGCACTACCTTATTATTTATGTCGAACCCTAACCTACAAGAAAGAGACAAGAAAACGTCAATACAATGAATATTTCAAAAATTGACACTCGGAATATTGAACGGTTCACAATCTGTCGACAGTTTACAATATCGCTAGTTGGATTACAATCTAACGGTTTTTGCTATCTTACGGTGACATATACATAAGAACGTGCGTCCATAATCAAGCACCAACTAGCAACCATATGTACAGTGTAACCAAAATCACTGCAACTATCATAAAAAATTAATAAAAAAGATTCACCAATATAAATCATGGCAACTTCTAGACCGTAATAAAATTTTCACCAAGTAAACAATTCTTCTTCCTGTTATAAAACTGCGAAGTATTTTATGTCTACAGTAAAATAAGAGAAAAATATTACATGACGAATGGTAAACTAAGAGTTTCATAAGTCACGCAAGAGGCAGGTACAATATACATGTAAAATATTCACAAGTTTTCTCATAAAAGTACTATTATATCATACTTGCTCAGTAACTAGGGATTACTATGGTGGAAAGTCTCCTTGTAAGTTGGTGTTTGCAATTCAAGGCAACATTACGTCGCACTATGCTTGAATTGTAATGTTCACATTACAGTTCAAGCTATGCAAAACTCCTTGGTAAACAATCTCTTTTCTTATAAAATGTTAAGAAAACTTTTTACTGAAAAAGAAACACTGAACATGGCGGCATTTAATTTCCATACATTTCAAACTATGCAAAACTCCTTGGAATGGAAAACTATTTACGAAAAAAAAATGGAAATGGCGGCATTTCATTTGATCTGAAAGTTTGTGAAGTTTGTTTGTAAAGTGATTTCTATTTTTTCTCTAAATTTGCTAATTATTCTAATTAAAATTTCATTTTGCTTTACCAATGTTTTATTTACCTCGCAAGAATGATATAAAGTAGAATGCTTACCTCGGTTGCAAGTAGCTATTACACCCTCGAACTATATTCACCCTCGCTCGCTGCGCTCGCTCGTGTGACTAAATATCTCGGGTGCACGCGATCCATTAGCGCCCTATGCGAGCTGCGCTCGCACTGGCGCCAAATTGGATCTTGTTCTGTAATAGCTTACTTACGTCCCTTGTGTAACAATCTACTATTTCAAGAACACACCTGAATATTACACGCTTTAAGAAATGACATTATTTATCAAAGCGACAAAGCGTAAAAAATAATACCGTGTTGAATTTTCATAACGAAAGAAACATTATATGATTGATGGGTGTGACCTACTCATAAAAGATTCACAAATTTTTTCATAGGTACCATTCTTGTATCTTGTGCAATTCTGTAAATAATTGTATTATGTTGTAATGTATGGCGTATTTGCACAGTTTTCGATAAAATTGTTTTTTTGTAATTCTTTCAATAGTGTTATTAATAATAATAACAATATTATATTATAATAATACATATTCATAATGAACAACCGTTCTTTGTTCTGTTTAGCTCCTTAGTACCTAGTAGGTACCTATATTCCTAACATTCCTACTTTCAGATGCATTGATTTTTTTAGAAAACAATAATCAAATTCTCTGATATGATTTATTAATAAGTAAGTAAAGATCTCGTTTAATTTTTATAATAGGTCATTATGTTCTTAATTAAAGATGAAATTTTGCGATCTCCATTAATGTGTAGATACGCAGCTAAGACGATAAAAATATGAAATGAGCAACAAAGTTAAGTGTACATATTATATCGCTGCTCATTAAACAGTCGGTGATTTGTTATTATTCATAAAGCAAATACCCCATAAAGTATTCCTATAAAACAATGTATTAAACCAATGTTATAGGTATTTTAATTGTTAATAAATTAAGGTACTAATTGAAGGTTAATTTATTATTATTAACAGACATATCTATTTGTTTTCTTTAGGTTTATTTTTATTTTGAGCTTCAGTGATAGTGAGCTTATTAAAATTATTAATCCATTTCACGTTCCTAGTTTAAGATAATACCCCGTGGAGAAAAGGTCCCTTGCCCATCATACTAACCCTGCAGGTGCCTGTATAGCCTCTTTTTATATATCTATCTGTATAACTTTCTGATACCGCTTAATTTAATTAAAAAAAAACATAGTTGTCACTTCAGTATTTCTACTAATACAGATGATAAAACCAGGTAAATTCTAAAGCATATTTATCCTATTTTTATTAGCGTTCCGTACCTCCAGAGGAAAAAGGAACCCTTATAGGATCATTTCGTTATCCGTCTGTCTGTCTTTCAACCACCTTTTAAAAAATAGCACTATGGAAGTAAATTTAACTTACAAACCCCGTTTAGGTACTGCCTCTGTAAGTGCATTTTTGAGCAACTGTCAACGACCTCAATTTACATAGACGGGCCCTGTCAAACAAAGAAAGTGGGCGTATTTTTAGCAACGCCATCAACGCCATCTAGTCTGAAAAGCGGGAACTTGCTTGCAACATTTGAATGAAAGCTTGAAAACGTATGACTCCGGCATAGATAATATAGGCCATAGCCATAGAAGCCGTAAGGCCAGTTAGTAAAAAAAAATATATCATACAGTTTGCCGCGGAAATTAAATGATTGCGCAATGGATAAAAATATTAAATAGGAAGATTAAATAACGTTTTTTTGGAAATGTATAATTGTGACTTGAAGCACTTACCTTAAAATAAAAATTGTACAGTGCCAAACTAATAAGACTTTATATGTTAACCTTTAACAAATTATCTACACGACGAGCGACCGTGACAGCGCTACGATGGGGACAAAGACAGGATAGGAACGCGTTCTCATAGTCTGTCGCCCAAACTTTTTCTATGAAAGGGCCCATCTAGTACCTACATATATATCGATGGCAACTGTATTGAAAAAGTGGTCCCTTCACGGGTCGATTCCTTCTAAACTTCAAAAGATGTATATAAAATATTACCTACTGCGACAATAATCTACTACAGTGTGGTTCAACGGGATACTAATTGTTCTTCTTCTCTAATAATTGGAGTTCACTTGTGTTACAACATGTCGTCCTAATTGCTCAATTAAAGTAAACTGAGCAGGACTCTGAGATAAATAAACTAACATTAATATATTCAGTGCTACGTTAGCAGGAATTTGCTCTACATAAAACAAAGCAACAGTGATATTCGAGTTGTTATCATTATTCTTTTACTAGGTACTCTAAGAGGGCTGGGTGAAAAGTGAAAACCCGTGATGAATCAATTTTTATCATAAGCAAAATCAATGATTGTGTTATGAGGAAAGTGTGTTTATTCAATATCCGAATACTAATATAACAGATTTTGATGACCTCCCTGGCGAGGGAATTTATAATTTCTGAATTTTCTTTGGTCTGATCTCTAGTTTCAACCGTGGCTGGTTACCACCCTGCCGGCAATGAAGTCTTCAAGCTATTTAGGATTTAGCGTTCCGGTACGATATTATGCAATGGTATAACTGCAATTTACCCCTAACAGGCTAGCCCGCTACCAACTTCGACTGCATTATCAGTTGCCACCGGCAAAGATCGCAGTCCAGGGCTCACTTGTAGTGGATTAAAAAAATCAAATACTACTATAACCAAGTAGGTAATAAATAAGTACTTATACGTACCGTATCCTATAAAAGACCTTCGTGAAAATTATGGAGCCTTGTTTTCCACAAATATTGTGATTAAAATTTTAAAATACAACCTTCATAATAATGAAATATCATGCAAAAGCACGATAAGCTTTTAGGAAAATCTGTTTTAATAAATCGCTTTAACTTCCATTTTCGAATAGGTATACTCATATACTTAGAGCTTTTGTAACGGTTATGTCGGACTGTGACCACTGACCTCACACGTATTTTCCATGTCAAGCTTAATACAGCTTATTACAATGGTGTATTGTTAATTTACGTATCCACACAGTGGCGTGCAGTTCACAGAGGCATAAAAGCACTGCTTACCCAAATGAAAATACGTCAATGTTAATTTTTCATCATAACAGCTACAAAAAAAATAGGTATTCTGACTAAACAATGCCTACCCTAGCTTCCAAACCTGTACACGCCACTGTATCCACAGAAGCACGCGGGATCAATAAACAGCTAATAGTAGTTTTTTTTTTTAAATTTAGACATAATTATAGTTTTGTGAGGTTACCAGTGTGTGTTACCTATGTTGATTTTTTGTTCTTAAATAAATCCTGGGATTACTTTTATTGTTTCAATTTCCAAAATATTGCATTGTATAGTCATCTTACTGGACATTAACATTATATTTTAGTTAATGCCAATAATATCCGTTTTATCGAAATTGGTATTTGATTATTACGACTCTATTTATAATCTGTAGTAGGATGCTTCTTCGAAATGTTGTAAAAAGCGTGTCCCAAGCTGGAGAACGTACCTTAAAACTAACTCAGGCTTATGTAATGTTTTTTGTAGACACTATATAGTGTCCTCTATATCATCCATCATGAAAAACAAGATAAAAGAGGTGAGATCCATCTTTAAAAAAATCTTCAACCTCAAATTTCTCACTAGCATGACTGTCCCACTGCCTAAGTTGTTGGGAACATTATTTTTTTTCTCAAAAACCATCGATTAAAAAAAAATAAAAAATATATATATTGTTAATAAATAATAAACCTATAAAATTGAATGTAACATGTAACAAAATAACGAAAAATGAAAAAATGACGAGATACTAAAATCTGTCCCACGCTTTTTTCTAATTTACGTGACCCGATGCAAACACTATGTTAACAATGATAATATTATATGTACTGCATCCATCATGATAGCATTAATACGTAAGGCTTTTGTGTTTGAAGAACTTATTGTAACAGGTTAAGCGCATGTCTAAGCGTTTTGAAGGTATTGGGAAATAATGTTGTTATTCTGCACTTTGTCAACTTTCCTAACTAATTCATAAAAAAATCACCACTTTTAAAATACACGTTATATTTTCTTGTTATTTTTTCTTATGATGTAAAACGTGTTTTTAATTCACATAAATAGCCTGCAAAATTTAAAATAAATCTGTTATTTTTTAAATAATTTTAAATGGCGAAATTATCATTACCATGATTCTAATTACCACAATTACCATGACCATTTTGAATTATTTTAAAACTAAATCAAAGATATTTCTGAAATTTCTTTATTTTTAGGAAAGCTTTTAATTACTATAAGCTTAAATAATTATTTGCAATTTATTTAGACCTTAAAAAAATTAAAATGAATGAAATTTAAAAAAGTTTATAAAAATGGCATTAAGACACAAATAAAAGCATTTTATAATAATATTAAGAATATTTTGGGCATAGTATTTATAAATAACTGGCAAATAAAATACATTATACTAAAAATAATTGAAAAACATAAAATTTAGGCTGAAATAACTATATAAATACAATAAATTCAGTAAAATATCAGTAAAAATTAGAAAATTATAGATTAAAAATATAATTCTTAATTTTATAAATATTATAAATTTTTTAAAATTTGCTCTGAAGTAATACCTAGTGAATGCAAAAAGTTGCATCAAAATCCATTCAGTAGTTTTTGATAAAACATCAAAAGAGTAAATAGAATAAATGGAACGTCAACAGCAGTCCACTTGGTGCATGTCATGAATCTGTTTTGACTTTTGAGATATTATATGGTGAAAAAACCAGACAGGGACTTATTAGGTAGTTAATATGTATCCTAGTCATCAACTGATGACGTCCACTGCTGGTCTGGCTGTCCACACATAACCCTTTTATAAGGACTTCTGAGCCTTGGTCTTGCGCTGAATCTAGCGGATCCCTGCGACTCGCTACATGTCATCCATCCATGTTGTGAGGGAGCAGTCCAGCACCGTGGGACCCCAACCTTTATTGGTTCTTCGAACTATCGAAGTCGAAAAATACATCTCCAAGCTTTTTGAACGAGGCCCAGTCTCAGTCGAGTCGGATTCAGCTGGAAACTTATTTTTCAAAATTTGACCTACATAGTTGAACCGCGTGTCCATGGTATACAAAAAATTACAAAAGGGTCTCAATGATTTCTAGGTGGACTGATACGTGAGTATTAGGCATGATTTTGTCTTTCTGATGTTAATTTTTCAGCTCTCCTCGTTGCGGTTGGATTGGTATCATAGTCTGGTCCAGTATTATGCACTGACAGGATTGCGTTGGGAACTCTGCAAAGATTTTAAAAGGTTCCAGTTTCCAATCATATTGTCCACAAACGCTAAGCAACGTAGCCTGGGTCCTACTCGGTCTTCCGTATCTTCAGGAGCGTATGGATGTTGTATCGGGTCATTCAGAATTCGACTTGTAAGTGAGATTTATAATTTCCTCTCGAGAACAATTATTTATAATAAGCATTGCTCAACGACAAGATGGGGCAAGCAAGAATAAAATTCTTCAATTGAAAAATTGATAATTTTGAAGAACAGGCCCCCAATTATGTAAGAATTTTCGATCAAATCGTCTAAGTTCGGCTTTAAAGTAAAATAAACCATAAAAGCATTGAATTAGAGCTTAATTTCATGTATCCTTTCTCATATGTTTAGATATGTACGATACCCTTAACGTATAAGAATGGATACACGAAATTGAGCTCTAATTCAATGCTGTTATGGTTTATTTTACTTTGAAGCCGAACTTAGACGATTTGATCGGCAATCCTTATATGATTGCACCGCTAAACACGCACACTCTTGTACGTCTGGCATTATGGCCGGCGAATTTACCGGTTTTTGACTAGATTTTGTCAGTTTTGGGTGATCAGGTCAATGCTGCCTATGGGACCTCTAACTATATCTTCATCAAGATTTTATACCTCATCATAGCACTTTTCCCTTCTCGCAAGATCTTAGATTTACTATGATGAAGGATACTGTCACACTCAGTTTTCAGTGGCATCAGGTAGCTATGTTGAAGAGACAGAACTCTCGTGATCATTACTGATCTCGTATCGTCGTCCGATAGATGGTATCTTTTATACACCTGGTATGAACGTTTCATAATTATTACGTTTGTGTTTGGATCTGCCAATTAATCTTTTGCTAGGTAATTGTAAAGACTTTGTAGTTCAAGTTAAAAGTTTTAGGGGGTTTGAACGAGAAGGTCGGGGGCCTGAAAAGCCTGAAGGCTGAAGGAAAGGACGCCAGAGGACGGAGGTTTTATGGTGCCAGCCAGCCAGAATTTTATGGTGAAAAGTCTTGGTCAATTCATCTTTCTCTTAGTCACCCAGGTAAATTTACTGTTTGTCCACTTATTAAGCTTCTTCAAGAATTCAGCTAATTGTCATTACAGGAGGTTAGTTTTGCACGCCTCAGCCCATAAAAATAAATTCTTGTTTTATAAAGATCCTATGTCTCAGCGATGATCATGATCTGAATGAATTTGTGGGTTAGTAACTTCTTGAATGAGTGCAAAGATCTGAGATCCTCGATTTAGTTCTATGGATTTCTAGAATTTCTCATCACCATGTCTATACTAAATTACCATAACCTTAATCCTAATCACCATACACCAAACCTCATTACCAAATCATAATTTATCACTACCATGCACACCATAATTACCAAACACGCTATTTCTCCAAGAAAACTAGGTTCTGACGCGGGCCTTCCTCATCACTGTGTTACATGAAGGTACCCCTTTGTCAAAGTATACTTAAAAAATCAAAAACTCAAAAAAAAAAAAAATTTTTTCGCCACTCGATTTTTACCTCATTTCAGAGAAGTGCCCAGTAGCGCTCTGAATGACATTTCTAAAAAGTTTTTAGAAATGTCATCTAAGAAGCCCTTTATTTCTGGTACAGATTCATTTCGGTTACAGAAATATAAGTGTTTAAACATAATTAAAAACACTTTCAAAGGGGTTGCAGATTCGTTTCTGTTACACTTTCAATCTGTAACACTTATATTTCTGTAGGTAACCTTTATGAATCTGTTTTTCAGTCCCTGCTAAAAACCTTGGCAATCCTTTAGGCAGTCCTAGTTGTGGCAGTGATTCGGCCTTAGACTGTGACGTATAGTAAAGTAAAATAAAACCGTAAACACTTTTTCGTTCGTGTGTTTATACGATGATTAATAATAATTGCTATATCGTGCCTGTGAAAAGTTAATGCGTTTTTCCTGTTTAAAGCGACGACGCGACGGTTATAATATGCTATACGGTTTTATCGTGTAAGTATAAACATTGTACTTTGATATACTTAATTACTCGAACCTAAGAACTTGTTATGGCCAATTAGCATATGCTCGCGATTTAGGTAATCCGTCTGTAGATATTTAATCCTTTTTTTATTATGAAGAAAATGTTTTATTTCTAGGGATAAACAAAGACCTGTAAGTTTCCTTGGATAGTACTCTGCATCTTGACAGCAAAAACTCTTCAAAATCAGCACAGTATCTTCAAAGACTGGCCCGGATCAATAACTATAGTTAGATTTGATAATTTTTTTATACATTGTGTAATTGTGTGTGTGATTTATATTATAATTATTGGGCGTTTATTACGAGCTTAATTTAAACTTTAAAGGCAGTGTTTCCGAAACCATAAACAGGGCAGATAATTAAATTTTTTTATCAGCCTGCGCCTGTATAATTATGTTTGCTTTACATTGATGTAGAATTTTAGTACCTATTGCTTTATTATAATTGCTTTTTAATATCGTAAAGGAACCATCAAAACTCTGTACCTAATCTTTTAAAACTTTATAAAGTCATCTTAACTTTTGACATGCTTAATTTCAAAGTTAACGTCAAGAAATTCGATAGAAACTAATAAGGAGGCTTTAATTCCCTTCTTAAGAAGCTATGTATATAACTTCTTTATATATTAAAGTACCTACCACTCCTTTATTTGATTATTTAATTAAAATATTATAAGTTTGTCTATAACGATAACATTGGAATTTAATTAGTACTGAGCAAAGGGCTTCTATTTGATCACAATAGACGTTTTACAATCATTGATTTTATCTAACGCCCAACTTATAACAAACTAGCTGATGCCCGCGACTTCGTACGCGTGGAATAAGTTTTTTGATTCCCGCGGGAACTCCTCAATTTTCCGGGATAAAGTAGCCTATGTCACTCTCCATGTCCTCAACTATATCCATGCCAAAAATCACGTCGATTCGTTGCTCTGTTGCAGCGTGATTGAAGGACAAACCAACAAACCAACAAACCAACAAACAAAGTGACTTTCGCATTTATAATATTAAGTATGAAGTATGATGGTTGCTCAGCTATAACATTGTAAATATTTCTATTGGTTTATTTCTGTTGCATTTAAATTGCTTAATTTAATGTGTTACTAAAAATAATATGAATGTCGCGACGAAAACGCCTACACGAGTCCACTTTGCAAGTATAAAACTGATTTATTTAAGTTTTAATTTCATTTTCATATAAACAAGTTAGAAGAATATTGAAATAGCGCACTTAGTATTGTACTCTGCTATTTTGGAAATACTTAGTGCTGAAGTTATAATAATAGCTGAATACGGGTAAATGTCTGGAGTAGGTAGACTAGCGTGTGTGATATAATTAAGCTCCACAGTGATTGTGCCAACTAAATGTAGTTTCCGTAGTTGTTAGCAAAACTGATAAAGTGCTTTCAGATTAAATTATTGGGTTTTATACTTATGGCATGTAACCATTGTAGTTCTTTCCCATTTACGGAAGTCTCTGAAACATTATCCATACTATACTAATATTATAAATGCGAAAGTGTGTCTGTCTGTCTCTCTCCTACGCTTTCACGGCCCACCTGTTCAACCGATTTTGATGAAATTTGGTACAGTGTTAGATAGTATCCCGGGGAAGGACAAAGGTTTTTTATCCCGGAAGATTAAGGAGTTCCCACAGGAATACAAAAAAACATTAGCCAACGCGGACGAAGTCGTGGGCATCATCTAGTAAGACATATTCCTATGGAAACGACACGATCGTGCGGTGACAGACAATAGCCTTTGTTAGGGCATCCGAGGTGGTTAAAATAATAGTTATAAAGGTAGTTAACGATTTATGCGACCAGCTAAGCTGCCATATCTTCATCTCGGTGAGAATAGCTGCCTTCAACGTCAAACGTGTGAATGCTGATATTACACGGAGGCATTGCAATCTACCTACTAAGGTTATTACCTATTCTGCGATAGAAATTTGAAAGTTAAAAGCGGTTACAAAGACTACCGACTACTACAACTTTATCTACCTGCAGCTCAAGAACGTTGTTATATAATGTAACCTAGATACGTAATTAGTTTATTCTATATAGTTTGGGATCATTGACATAGTGACAAGTAGTCTAAGTAGGTGCCAGTATAATGAACGGTACCTGCTAATATAATTTTAATAGGTTTGACGAACAATCGATCATAATTTATTTATAATGGCTCCAATTTGGTATGATCTATATATCAAGTTTCCGCGTAGGTAGGTATTAGGTACAGTTCCTTCTGAATGAGTTTTATTTGTATTATGCAAGGTCATTAAATATAGGGGTGCTACGTGGGGATTTGGCCTGCTGTTATTTATTATAGGGTATAATTTCCCACCTGCTAAGCTACGCTGTAACTTATGAGCATGCTTGTATTTACTACGAGCACTAAACCAAATTATCTATAGGCTAGCAGGTTTATTATCTGCTATTCACTATCTGAGTCTAGGTAATCCAAACAACCTCCATTTTAAAATAAATAATTAAATAACGCTTTTATTGTGTTACAGTTTTGTTCTCATAATATGATGTACGTAGGTACATTAACTATATTAGACTTAAAAACTAAAGGACAACAAAAGACACAATTGGTTGCAATCTCAGACTGATTTAACCGACTTCTTACTAATTAGGTTGCAGTCACACCTAGTAGGTTGTGTTAGTGCTTTCCTAAGCATATTTCTACAATAAAGTAAATAGCTTCTAGAAGCTGCATTTAACTTATGACTCCTCTTTTGTAAATTTTGTTTAAGCTGATTTGACACAATTTGTCATCATTATAGACAAGCATGGGCCAAATATTCAATAAACGTATCGTTTGATATTATTTGTCTAATATAAACATAATTACACCAGCGATTACCCTTTATTTATGTCAACGTAAATCACGTATCGAGTTACATCGATTTAGTAACTAGCCATTAAGTATTTAACTGATTTATTTTGAGACAATATTATGTATGGCAATGCGATCTATCAACAGCCTAATAGAGTAGCTTTCTCCAGTTTTTTTATTTTAACCCATATTCTACAAGTTATTTAGAGCTACCCTTTTTTTTAAATAAATTGTTTATCGGTAAAAAATATTGTTTATCGGTCTGCGGTAAGCACTAAAAGACAAGCGCCAAAAGAGGAAATTTTCAGTTAAACTTGAAATGCGTGTGTCAGAAAGTAAGAATATTCGGCCGATTGCGTGCGCCTTTTACGGCTTTTGCGTATATTGTTTCTTTCGATATGCGATCAGCATTATGCACCGTAACGAAGCGGTGCTTCAAATATTGGATACATGTAGGGATTTCACCGGTACAAGTTTGTGAGAGTTAATTAGTCTGCAAATTGGTTCTGCCATAACAGGTTATTATTTTGATCATATGCTCCAATGGTTCACGTTTATTAGTCGCTTCAAAATCTAGTATTAGGTACACACCGTAATAGGTATAATAAATTATGAGAATGTGTTGAATGTTTTACTAAATCAACAAAAGTGGTATTTACTTTGTTCATTCAAAGTTTGAATATGAAACTAATGTAGACGTATTAATAATAACTATATTCATAAACTGATGAATCACAAACATCAGAGCACTCTGTCAATAAATCTCTCATCATACTGAATATTTATTTACATATTTGCGAAAATCTCTTAATTCGTATGAATAAAATATAAAGGCCCATGAACGATATTCTAAAATACGCATAATTTGCACTAATGATAATTGTGTGCCTTCCTTAAAACAACATTAAATAAGGTCAAACAAACAAAGTTGTAGGTAAATTAAAGCAAGCAAATACTTACGGATTACAATGATTATTATGATAGTATCATAATGTTATGCGTTTGCTATATGTAATGACTAGCTGATGCCTGCGACTTCGTCTGCGTGGATTGAGGTTTTATATTTTTTCCCTTCGTAGTTAAAGAAAGTGGTCAATGGCGAAGTTAACCATTTTTTTTTAAATTAATTATGAAAATTAAGACAAAATAAAACAAAAATATGAAAGAATCATTAAAATATCTCAACAAATGAAAAAGTTATGGAACTTTAAAGTTGCGCTTGCAAGACGGGAGACGTGACGTCATAATTCCCTATCAACCGATTTTATAAAGCCGAATAAAAGAAATAAATGGACTTAACGTAACTTAATTGAATTAAATGCACTTAATTTGCGTGTGAAGATAATTTTGATGTTTTAAATCTCGGCTAGGTATTAAAACTCACTCACAAAATTTCTCACTCGAGTTAGATACAGCAATCGGTGTACATTAAATATTCAAACTTTTAAATCCTTTTCTAAGTCATTTATTGATGGATTAAAAAAAAACACAGATTTAATAGTTTTTATCTATATTTTACTTCCGTTGTGTTAAATATTATGATATTCACAACATCATGAATCTTCTCCACCACCACACCGGGGTGAAACACCGCCAACTTCCAACTCCGGGCTGGCACTGAAAATTTCTAAATTGAAAAACCCAATACTTAACAATTTTTATGCCCGACCGGGAATCGAACCCAGGACCTCTTGATCCGCAATCGACTACGCTAACCGCTAGACCAACAAGGCAGTCCCCTCACGGTCCCCTCACGGTCATCCAATCCAATGCGACAAGATTTCCGCTACGAGTAGGTAAAAATATCTCAGTAAATCGTCGGTAAATTTCAAATACCTGTTATTGGCAATGAATTCTAGGGTAATTCAATTAGTTGAATGGTATTTGGCTATCCTATCAACAAATATGTGACGTAACTTACAATGCAAAGCCACGCAGGCATATCGGCACTTCGGAGATATTGACACAGTATTATTCAATACAAGAATTGTTTGGGCTTCATGCTTCTTGGTGTTTTGCGGTCAAGGTAGGAGCCCGGCTTTCATCATCATCATCATCACTACAGCCCATTAACGTCCCACTGCTGGGCAGAGGCCTCCACTCTCATAGGAGAGCGGGAATTAGAGCTTAGACCCACCACGCTGCTCCAATGCGGGTTGGCGGGCTTTAACGACTATTATCATGTTAGTGATAATAACCGGGACCGACGGCTTAACGTGCTCTCCGAGGCACGGGGGTGAAACACCGCCAACTTCCAACTCCGGGCTGGCACTGAGAATTTCTTAATTGAAAAACCCAATACCTAACTTTTATGCCCGACCGGGAATCGAACCCAGGACCTCGTGATCCGCAGTCGACTATGCTAACCACTAGACCAACGAACGGCTTTAGGGCCTACTAAATATTTTATTTGGGCAAGTATATATATCTTGTTAGGGATAGATGTAGGCATTGAGTTCTATATTAGTCCTATGTGGAGCGACCTTACCATATAGCATCTGGCATCAAATAGCGATCAAGCAATTAGGCCCTGTCCTACGTCAGCGGCACACGCGAGAGTGGAGTGGAGCCGAGTATTTTTGTTGTACGGGGGTGTGTATATTGAAAATAAAACACGAAGGTGAGACCACAGAATAGGTAATAGCACAGAATAGGTAGTAGTACATTGTAACTTGTATATAAGTATGATGATACACAGGAAGGTCAAATCTTCTAAAGGTGCGAGCATCGCTTTTGTAAAAAAGTTTTCGTACGCCCAAGTAATTTATTTAAACCATAACTTGATCAATTGGCGTCTGTCTAACAAATCGAGTTTTTATCAAGAAAGATGATGCGTCTTGGTTCCAATCGTTTCGATTGGTGTGCGTTGCGTCAGAATAAAATAAAAACTCTGAGTAGTTATATACGTTTGAAAAACTTCAACATGTAGGTAATAGCTCGAGTAGGTAATATTTCTTGCCACAGAATTTCCTTATAAAATTATGCAATCTTACTAATATTACTAATATTATAAATGCGAAATAATAAAAAGAATTAGGAAGATAAGATATAATAAGATTATGATAATATTATAAACTAGCAAATGCCCGCGACTACGTCCGCGTGGTTTAAGTTTTTTGTTATTCCCGCGGGAACTCCTTAATTTTCCGGGATAAAAATTAGCCTATGTCACTCTCCAGGTCCTCAACTATACCCATGCCAAAAATCACGTCAATCCGTTGCTCCGTTGCGGCGTGATTGAAGGACAAACCAACAAACCAACAAACCAATAAACAAAGTGACTTTCGCATTTATAATACCTATATGACTATTAGTATGATGCGAACGTTTGGATGGATGTATGAATGTTTGTTACTCAATCACGCCCTAACGGCTGAACGTATCTGGCTGAAATTTGGCACAGAGATAGATTATAGTCTGGAATAGCACATAGGCTAGGTACTTTTATCCCGGAAAATAAAAGAGTTCCCGCGGGAAACAAAAAACCTCAAACCACGCAGACGAAGTCGCGGGCATTCGCTAGTTCGCATTTAATATATCCGGATGCGCTTTGGCCTGTAAGTAGATACTTTTACTTACTTTAGCAGGTGATCGAACTTAAAGCTAACGGTAGGTAAGTTTAATTGTTTTAAAAATGTGAATAAAATTTCTTCACCTGAAAAAATATCTAACTATATGTACTCGTAGGTAAAATAACCGTACTTATTACTCTAGGTCAGTGAGTGAGTAGTGGATCTGAAATTTGTTAGCTGAAAACATAACACTGAAGACCAAATATAATAGTTGTAGGTACTTAAAGTGGCTATGCCAAGGTGGCATCTGTCTTTAAAGCTTTTATTTATTCATTTACTTATTTATAATTAGGTCTAGTCTAGTTTATATACGTAGTTAATTTAGTTGTTACCTATATCTATGAGTCTACTCTACATAATATCGTCTACCATCGTCTACTACTCGAAATAAACTAAAACTTGTAATACCTACTCGAAATGAATAGGTACATACTCTTTATGCCGGAAAATCAAAAAAATCCATAGGAATCGTGACTTTTAAAATCTTTAAAGATGATCTTGTTACGTGTAAATTCGGTAACGGGTATGCTATTTTGTTGATAGGCAGTCTTATTGATAACCAAACGATGTAATAAACCTATTTCACAGGAACAAAATGTCGTGTAAAGCAAATATCAGAATGGGCCGATATGCCTTTGTGTAAGTTATCCCATTGTCTAGTCCGCTACGTGCTTCAGATGCCGACTTTAGCATCAGATCCCCAATAATCCACTCACTCCACTTCTATTACAACTTAATACGATTGCTCAGTAATGCCTATATAACTGACCTTTCTGATAAAATGGGAGAGGGATACGGTGAAGGGGAATTCATGAAAAATACTAGTTGCTCGCCCCGAACTTAACCCTCGCTATGAAATTTAAACGAATTATTTTGTTTCTTGATATACCCTAATAGCATTCTATTAGATTTTTTTACAGATTATTGCAAAATAATATTATACGATGATGACAGAACTTTAGATGCTAAGTCCCGTCGTAGTAATTCATCGTAGATCGTATAAATATCATACTAATTTTATAAATGCAAAAGTGTTTGTTGGTTTGCCTTTAATTACGCCGCAACTAAGCAATGGGTAAAAATATTCAAAAATCGTTTGTGTTTTTTACCGTATGTCAAGCGAATAAATCCATCGATATCTACGAGTATACGAGTATGTAGGTAGGTACTAGATGGGCCCTTTCATAGAAAAAATGTTTGCGTCCGACTTGTAGAGCGCGCTCCGCACCTGTATAAGCCTGCCCCTGTGTCCGCCATAGCGCTGTCCCGCTTTTCAGACTAGATGGCGTTAATAAAATAAGTTCACTCTCATTTTTGTTAGACAGGGCCCGTCTATGTAAATCGCGGTCGTTGAATAAATCCGTAGAATATTTTGGTTCACCATCACTGGTTGTTAATTACATCAAATCTTCAGTTACAATTTACAATTATTTAACAATATAATGTAGTTAACGTAATTAATTAATTATTCCCTAATTGCGTATTGAATGAGTTTGAGCAACATATTACGTTTCTCAAGGGAATTAGCCAAGTTACTGAATTTCTAATTTCTTTGTGGTCGTTGATCTCAACCTATACATAAATAAAGTAATAGGTACGAGAATGTTTTCTAGAACTCATCGAAAACGTCGTTGTAGTCGTCGTTGTTAACATATTACAAACATTAACCCTTACTCTAAGTTTTAAGATGGCATTCGTATCAAAGTAAATTAAACCTTAAATACATTGATTTAGAGCTCAATTTCGTTGATGCATTCACATAAGTTTACGTATACGATAGGTTTCCAAATTAAAATCGGTTGTATTGAATTATGTGACTTTAAATCAAGAGATTTTGGTACCACTTTGACGCTAATGACATCAAATTCTTCTAGGCACAACAATCGAATTTATGGCGTGCGACTAAGCTTAAGTACTTGCATGTAAAATCTAAATAGGTAAGTAGATACAAATATTTAGATTTAAAGCTAAATTATAAGTATTCATATTCATTTATTTTGCATTCCTATTTTACTAATTTTATTCTTATAAGTAATTACATAATGTCAATAGATATCCTAGGTCGTATTGCAATATTGGAACCCCGGTGGGGCACAGCAAATCATTGATTATAATTATTTATAACCTATACAAAATAAATGACATTTTACAAAAGCATGTATTTTTAATAGGCTTTATCAACTAGAATTTTTGGAGTAAGTTACCTAACAAACACCGTATTATTTTTAAATCTTTTCTTCTTCACTTCACCATTTCAAACCATCGCCGGCCCACAACTGCGCACTAATCTCCTCTAAGAATGAGAAGGGATCAAGGAAATGACGGGAATTGGGTATTTCACAACTAGTCAAATCAGCAACTTTTTTTTAAACGTCAAAACGCGTGCTTAGTATGGGATTTCATAATATGAAAAATGTACAACATGAAATATTGAACAGTGACGTCGTCAAAGTTCGACGCACTTTTTAGGGTTCCGTAGCCAAATTTGGCAAAAACGGAACCCTTATAGATTCGTCATGTCTGTCTGTCTGTCTGTCTGTCTGTCTGTCTGTCTGTCCGTCCGTATGTCACAGCCACTTTTTTCCGAAACTATAAGAGCTATACTGTTGAAACTTGGTAAGTAGATGTATTCTGTAAACCGCATTAAGATTTTCTTACAAAAATAGAAAAAAAACAATAAATTTTGGGGTTCCCCATACTTAGAACTGAAACTCAAAAATTTTTTTTTCATCTAACCCATAGGTGTGGGGTATCTATAGATAGGTCTTCAAAAATGATATTGAGGTTTGTAATATCATTTTTTTCTAAACTGAATAGTTTGCGCGAGAGACACTTCCAAAGTGGTAAAATGTGTGTCCCCCCCCCGTAACTTCTAAAATAAGAGAATGATAAAACTAAAAAAAATATATGTTGTACATTACCATACAAACTACCACCGAAAATTGGTTTGAACGAGATCAAGTAAGTAGTTTTTTTTTAATACGCCATTAATCGTAAATCGCAATTTACCTTTCATTCAATCAACTCAAATATTTAAAAAAAACATTTAATTTAAAACTTACTACAGGTTTGTACGGAACCCTTGGTGCGCGAGTCCGACTCGCACTTGGCCGGTTTTTTTTGACTTTAAAGTTTAAACGATAGTTTAATATAGTTATTTAATAGGGGACGTGGATATTACGAGTTACGACTTTTGGGAAATCCTCTTTTTAATTATTTTTTTTGAATAGGTGTTAAATACCCATCGATTTATAGGTATGTAGGTACTAGATGGGCCCTTTCATAGAAGAAAGTTGGGCGTCCAACCTGTATAAGCCTGTCCTTGTCCCCGCCATAGCGCTGTCCCGCTTTTCAGACTAGATGGCGTTAGTAAAATAAGTCCACATTCTTTGTTTGACAGGGCCCGTCGATGTAAATTGAGGTCGTTGTAAATACCCAGTTTAACATGAAATCTTCCACAGACTATTTCACAGAGCTCACAAATGTCTCAACTCTCAAGCTTGAACAACAGAAAACCTTATTATACGTAGGCACTCCATAAATACCTACTAAATGTTTAAGAATGCATTGATCCGCCCCTCGCCGTTATATTACGACTGCACAAGTGGGTGCTCATTATTTTCCAAGCTTTAATTGGCTTAAACATGTTTATTTTGCCCAGTATTGATTGTTCAGTAATGAAAATAACGTCTTTTACTATCCTGATAAATAAATAAATAAATAAGTGCGAAATCTCTCTTAGAGATATTTAAGCCGATTTAAATGTAAAGTAAGTATAGGAATCTCGCGGCCATCAGTGCCCGCGACTTCTTCCGCGTGGAATAAGTTTTTTTAATTCCCACAGGAATTTCTTAATTTTCCGGGATCTCCCAGAAAAGGTCTTCAACAGCTATACCCATGCAAAAATCAATCACGTCGACCCGTTGGTGTGTTGCGACGTGATTGAAGGACATACCGACAAACCAACTAATAAACAAATACACTTTCACATTAATTATAATATTAGTCTCTTTGCGTCGTATTCCTCATTACTGAAGGTGGTGTCCCCTTTTCATTAATCACATAATGTCACATTCTTGGGATACGGTGGGTTCCCACGTCCTTCCGCATAATAATATTAGTATGATAAATTAATTTGCACTGAGAGAGCACAACTTCATGGTTATTGCATATTATTATCATTGTTTCAAACATTTTGTCCAGCTGACAGATTGGTAGAAGAGAATTCATAGTAGAGCCAAGTAAAATTTTCTGCAAGCCTTAACTTTACCTACTTGGCGCGGTGGTGAAGTCCCAGGTTCGATTCCCGGCATGTAGGTGAACTTAGCAGAGCAAGTGCTAGCAGATCAAAAATAAAAGAGAGTTCTGTTCGCATGCAGATGAGTTCTATAGTTCCTGATAGATTTTAGAGATAGTTCTGGCGAGTTAACCTAAAAAACGTCGGTTGAAAAAATGATCTGCTAACTTCCGGTAGCAGATCATTTTCTACAAAATCAAAAATTGAAATGAGTTCTGTGCGCATGCGGCTGAGTTCTATAGTTCCTAATACTTTTCAGACATAGTTCTAGCACTTTAACCTAGAAAAAAGTCAATTGAAAAAATGATCTGCTACGGGAAGTTAGCAGAGCATCTGGCAGACCATAAAATAAAAATTCACATAAAATAGAACTGTCGCTTCAGAGGCAAGAACTAAAAGGTTTCTGATAGAAGAATAACAGATCTTTAACATGAAGTACAAATCTTGCCTAGAACTCTCATAAAACTTCTAGCAGAGCATAGGAGAAGAGTACAAAATATCATCGAAATGAGATAATCACGACGTTTTAAAAAATTCACTGAAACTAGAACTCTCGCCTTACAGGCTAGAACTCCACGGTTTCTGATAGACGAATAACAGATCTTTAACATCCAGTGCAAATTTTGCCTGAAACTTTCATTAAACTTCCAGCAGAGCATAGGAGAAGAGTACAAAATATCATCGAAATGACATAATCACTACATTTTAAAAAATTCATTGAAACTAGAACTCTCGCCTTAGAGGCTAGAACTCCAAAGTTTCTGATAAAAGAATAACCGATCTGTAACATCCAGTGCAAATCTTGCCTGGAACTCTCAGAAAACTTCCAGCAGAGCATAGGAGAAGAGTACAAAATATCATCGAAATTACATAATCACTACATTTTAAAAAATTCACTGAAACTAGAAATCTCGCCTTAGAGGCTAGAACTCCGCGGTTTCTGATAAAAGAACAACCGATCTGTAACATCCAGTGCAAATCTTGCCTGGAACTCTCAGAAAACTTCCAGCAGAGCATAGGAGAAGAGTACAAAATATCATCGAAATGACATTTCATTATCATCGAACTACATTTTAAAAAATTCACTGAAACTAGAACTCTCGCCTTAGAGGCTAGAACTCCGCGGTTTCTGATAAAAGAATAACCGATCTGTAACATCCAGTGCAAATCTTGCCTGGAACTCTCAGAAAACTTCCAGCAGAGCATAGGAGAAGAGTACAAAATATCATCGAAATGACATTTCATTATCATCGAACTACATTTTAAAAAATTCACTGAAACTAGAACTCTTGCCTTAAAGGCCAGAACTCCGCGGTTTCTGATAAAAGAATAACCGATCTGTAACATCCAGTGCAAATCTTGCCTGAAACTCTCAGAAAACTTCCAGCAGAGCATAGGAGAAGAGTACAAAATATCATCGAAATGACATTTCATTATCATCGAACTACATTTAAAAAAATTCACTGAAACTAGAACTCTCGCCTTAGAGGCTAGAACTCCACGGTTTCTGATAAAAGAATAACCGATCTGTAACATCCAGTGCAAATCTTGCCTGGAACTCTCAGAAAACTTCCAGCAGAGCATAGGAGAAGAGTACAAAATATCATCGAAATGACATGTCATTATCATCGAACTACATTTTAAAAAAATCACTGAAACTAGAACTCTCGCCTAAGAGGCTAGAACTCCGTGGTTTCTGATAGAAGAATAAAAGATCTCTAACATCCAGTACAAATCTTGCCTGGAACTTTCATAAAACTTCCAGCAGAGCATAGGAGAAGAGTACAAAATATCATCGAAATGACATTTCATTATCATCGAACTACTTTTTAAAAAATTCACTGAAACTAGAACTCTCGCCATAGAGGCTAGAACTCCGCGGTTTTTGATAAAAGAATAACCGATCTGTAACATCCAGTGCAAATCTTGCCTAGAACTCTCAGAAAACTTCCAGCAGAGCATAGGAGAAGAGTACAAAATATCATCGAAATTACAAAATCACTACATATTAAAAAATTCACTGAAACTAGAACTCTCGCTTTAGAGGTTAGAACTCCGCGGTTTCTGATAGAAGAATAACAGATCTTTAACATCCAGTACAAATCTTGCTTGAAACTCTCGGAAAACTTCCAGCAGAGCATAGGAGAAGAGTACAAAATATCTTCGAAATGACATAATCACTACATTTTAAAAAATTCACTGAAACTAGAACTCTCGCCTTAGAGGCTAGAACTCCGCGGTTTCTGATAGACGAATAACAGATCTTAAACATCCAGTACAGATCTTGCCTGGAACTCTCAGAAAACTTCCAGCAGAGCATAGGAGAATAATACAAAATATCATCGAAATGACATTTCATTATCATCGAACTACATTTTAAAAAATTCACTGAAACTAGAACTCTCGCCTTAGAGGCTAGAACTCCGCGGTTTTTGATAAAAGAATAACCGATCTGTAACATCCAGTGCAAATCTTGCCTAGAACTCTCAGAAAACTTCCAGCAGAGCATAGGAGAAGAGTACAAAATATCATCGAAATTACAAAATCACTACATATTAAAAAATTCACTGAAACTAGAACTCTCGCTTTAGAGGTTAGAACTCCGCGGTTTCTGATAGAAGAATAACAGATCTTTAACATCCAGTACAAATCTTGCTTGAAACTCTCGGAAAACTTCCAGCAGAGCATAGGAGAAGAGTACAAAATATCTTCGAAATGACATAATCACTACATTTTAAAAAATTCACTGAAACTAGAACTCTCGCCTTAGAGGCTAGAACTCCGCGGTTTCTGATAGACGAATAACAGATCTTTAACATACAGTACAGATCTTGCCTGGAACTCTCAGAAAACTTCCAGCAGAGCATAGGAGAATAATACAAAATATCATCGAAATGACATTTCATTATCATCGAACTACATTTTAAAAAATTCACTGAAACTAGAACTCTCGCCTTAGAGGCTAGAACTCCGCGGTTTCTGATAAAAGAATAACCGATCTGTAACATCCAGTGCAAATCTTGCCTAGAACTCAAAGAAAACTTCCAGCAGAGCATAGGAGAAGAGTACAAAATATCATCGAAATGACATTTCATTATCATCGAACTACTTTTTAAAAAATTCACTGAAACTAGAACTCTCGCCATAGAGGCTAGAACTCCGCGGTTTTTGATAAAAGAATAACCGATCTGTAACATCCAGTGCAAATCTTGCCTGGAACTCTCAGAAAACTTCCAGCAGAGCATAGGAGAAGAGTACAAAATATCATCGAAGTGACATAATCACTACATTTTAAAAAACTCACTGAAACTAGAACTCTCGCCTTAGAGGCTAGAACTCCGCGGTTTCTGATAGACGAATAACAGATCTTTAACATCCAGTACAAATCTTGCCTGAAACTCTCAGAAAACTTCCAGCAGAGAATAGGAGAAGAGTACAAAATATCATCGAAATGACATTTCATTATCATCGAACTACATTTTAAAAAAATCCCTGAAACTAGAACTCTCGCCATAGAGGCTAGAACTCCGCGGTTTCTGATAGACGAATAATAGATCTTTAACATCCAGTACAAATCTTGCCTGGAACTCTCAGAAAACTTCCAGCAGAGCATAGGAGAAGAGTACAAAATATCATCGAAATGACATAATCACTACATTTTAAAAAATTCACTGAAACTAGAACTCTCGCCTTAGAGGCTAGAACTCCGCGGTTTCTGATAGACGAATAACAGATCTTTAACATCCAGTACAAATCTTGCCTGGAACTCTCAGAAAACTTCCAGCAGAGCATAGGAGAATAGTTAGTATAGTAGGACCACTATACTTGGCGAACAAAATGACGAAAGATGCGAATAATATGAAAAACAAAATTGCAAAACAGAATTATTTTCGTTCTTTTGAGCTAATAATTTAAATATTTTTTTCTGTATATACATTATTAAAGCTTATATTTTTATATTAAAAAAATTAAACGACTATACTTGGCGAACAAAATGGCGCTAAATGCGAATAATATAGAAAATAAAATTGCAATAGATAATCATTGTCATAATTTTGAGTTAATTATTAAATAGCCTTTTTTTTCTTTATAAACCTAATTTTAAGTATTTTTTTTATGAAAAAAAATTGAATTTCTAAAGTTGGCGAACAAAATGACGCAAATTGCGATTAATATAATAAGCAAATTGCAATAGAGCATTATTATCATTATTTTGAGCTAATCATTTACATAGATTTTTATGCGCGAGCTGCTAAAGCAGTTCGCGTGTCGTTTCCTATCATAAATAGAATAATAAAATTATTACTATTCACGCAGTACAGTACACCTTTGTAGTAATTGCATGCATCATAACATTTATTTTTACTTATAGGTTCGATGCATCAAGAACAATTGCGTTATGATGCATCAACTGGCGCAATGGTTAACGCGCAATGTATGCTATCTCAGCATACGCGTCCATAGTTCCAGCATGATTCGCAAAAGGAGACTCGATTTTACCCCCCGTAAAATTTATTCACTTTTAACTTGCGGAGATGAGTTGTACGTGCGCATTATAAATTACATAAAGAATGCTAATAGATTTCGGAGTTAAACAATTAACAAAGAATTTTAAAATGGCGCTGATTTTTTTTAACTTTGGTACCAGTTTCCTGTTAAGAATCCCAGGGAGTCCTAAATATCGATTTTGAACGAAATCGGTCAATTAACAAAGAATTTCAAAGTTAGGTAAGCTGGTTTTTTTTTTATTTTGGCACCAGCTTCCTGGTTTGTGATCACAGGGAGCCCTAAATATCGCTTTCGAACGAAATCGGTCAATAAACAAAGAATTTCAAAATGGCGCTAAATTTTTGAAATCTTCCGCCATCTTGAATTTTTTCCTGTTCATCAAGAAAGAAAGTAACCACTCTTAAATCTTTTATACTTTCTGAGATAGACACCAAATAAATTTGTATGGCAGCCATCTTAAATCCGCCATTTTGAATTTTAAGCACTCAAGTAGATATTATTATTTTTAAATACAAATACACAGTCTAAGTGGTACTGCACCCATATAGCTTCAGATACCACGTCTGCCCATCCTTGTCGCAATTTCCAATATATCCGATTTCCATATATTTGTTCTTGGGGTCGAATATTTTGCCATTTTTCTTGCGAAATTACCAAGTTCACCTTAATTGAAGTTAAACTGGTAAGGGGATCAGTAGTTTGGTCTACACACTTTTCGCCACTGTAATTACTATCGTCATTCATTGAGATACTAACTTCTCGCTGTCGAATATCGAAAACTTCCATAATGAGATCTCTAAACCCACCGCGATTATTGTTTATGATTGTATAGACGTGCTTAGGCTTGATGATTGACCCTTTATCTGCCATCATATTTGAAATCGTTTGATATACCTCATGGGAAGGTGGCAGAAGACGCCCACTCTCATCAATAGCACGACAATTAGCGTCTGATAGAATTTGCCGTAAAGCTATTTTATCAAAGGTCGGTTGAATCCGCATTTTAATTTGATTGTTTGATACTTGCCTTCACAATTACTGTTTTTAATTCAATAATTCTTATCATTAAAAATTACCGGGAGTAAGAAATTATATGGAAAAGGAATAATAACTTACCACTAAAATATCGCAATTATGGATTTACAAAAATAAATGGATCGAAACAAAGTAGTACTTTAATGTACGTAGAAATGACAAAATAAAATTAAAAACTGAACTAAAATATTACAAAATGAACATACAAAAATACCTAATATTCCTAGATTAACAAACTAAAATTTTATCAATAAAAACAATTTAACAACTTATTTGTATCTCGAAAAAAGCATAATAAAATAAGAACAACGTTCGCGCTTAGGTGAGCTCGTATTTCGAAGGTGCGGGGGAAGACAGCGACCAGCTTGTCAACACTAAACTCGGGTTTTTGCTCCTGGGCTTTCACACGGGTCGGACGTCCTCACGTGAAGCGCGTTAATTAATAAAGTGTGATAATGAAATGTCATTTCGATATTTTGTACTATTCTCCTATGCTCTGCTGGAAGTTTTCTGAGAGTTTTAGGCAAGATTTGCACTGGATGTTACAGATCGGTTATTCTTTTATCAAAAACCGCGGAGTTCTAGCCTCTAAGGCGAGAGTTCTAGTTTCAGTGAGTTTTTTAAAATGTAGTGATTATGTCACTTCGATGATATTTTGTATTCTTCTCCTATGCTCTGCTGGAAGTTTTCTGAGAGTTCCAGGCAAGATTTGTACTGGATGTTTAAGATCTGTTATTCGTTTATCAGAAACCGCGGAGTTCTAGCCTCTAAGGCGAGAGTTCTAGTTTCAGTGAGTTTTTTAAAATGTAGTGATTATGTCACTTCGATGATATTTTGTATTCTTCTCCTATGCTCTGCTGGAAGTTTTCTGAGAGTTCCAGGCAAGATTTGTACTGGATGTTAAAGATCTGTTATTCGTCTATCAGAAACCGCGGAGTTCTAGCCTCTAAGGCGAGAGTTCTAGTTTCAGTGATTGTTTTAAAATGTAGTGATTATGTCATTTCGATGATATCTTGTACTCTTCTCCAATGCTCTGCTGGAAGTTTTATGAGACTCCAGGCAAGATTTGTACTGGATGTTAGAGATCTATTATTTGTCTATCAGAAACCGCGGAGTTCTAGCCTCTAAGGCGAGAGTTCTAGTTTCAGTGATTTTTTTAAAATGTAGTGATTATGTAATTTAGATGTTATTTTGTATTCTTCTCCTATGCTCTGCTGGAAGTTTTATGAGAGTTCCAAGCTAGATTTGTACTTGATGTTAGAGACCAGTTAATCTTCTCTCAGAAACCGCGGAGTTCTAGCCTCTAAGGCGAGAGTTCTAGTTTCAGTGAATTTTTTAATATGTAGTGATTATGTAATTTCGATGATATTTTGTACTCTTCTCCTATGCTCTGCTGGAAGTTTTCTGAGAGTTCTAGGCAAGATTTGTACTGGATGTTAAAGATCTTTTATTGTTCTATCAGAAACCGCGGAGTTCTAGCCTCTAAACCGAGAGTTCTAGTTTCAGTGAATTTTTTAAAACGTAGTGATTATCTAATTTCGATGATATTTTGTACTCTTCTCCTATGCTCTGCTGGAAGTTTTATGAGAGTTCCAGGCAAGATTTGTACTGGTTGTTAAAGATCTGTTATTCGTCTATCAGAAACCGCGGAGTTCTAGCCTCTAGGGCGAGAGTTCTAGTTTCAGTGAAATTTTTAAAATGTAGTGATTATGTAATTTCGATGATATTTTGTATTCTTCTCCTATGCTCTGCTGGAAGTTTTCTGAGAGTTCCAGGCAAGATTTGTACTGGATGTTAAAGATCTGTTATTCGTCTATCAGAAACCGCGGAGTTCTAGCCTCTAGGGCGAGAGTTCTAGTTTCAGTGATTTTTTAAAATGTAGTGATTATGTAATTTCGATGATATTTTGTATTCTTCTCCTATGCTCTGCTGGAAGTTTTCTGAGAGTTCCAGGCAAGATTTGTACTGGATGTTAAAGATCTATTATTCGTCTATCAGAAACCGCAGAGTTCTAGCCTCTAAGGCGAGAGTTCTAGTTTCAGTGAGTTTTTTAAAATTTAGTGATTATGTCACTTCGATGATATTTTGTACTCTTCTCCTATGCTCTGCTGGAAGTTTTCTGAAAGTTCCAGGCAAGATTTGTACTGGATGTTAAAGATCTGTTATTCGTCTATCAGAAACCGCGGAGTTCTAGCCTCTAAACCGAGAGTTCTAGTATCAGTGAATTTTTTAAAACGTAGTGATTATCTAATTTCGATGATATTTTGTACTCTTCTCCTATGCTCTGCTGGAAGTTTTATGAGAGTTCCAGGCAAGATTTGTACTGGTTGTTAAAGATCTGTTATTCGTCTATCAGAAACCGCGGAGTTCTAGCCTCTAGGGCGAGAGTTCTAGTTTCAGTGAAATTTTTAAAATGTAGTGATTATGTAATTTCGATGATATTTTGTATTCTTCTCCTATGCTCTGCTGGAAGTTTTCTGAGAGTTCCAGGCAAGATTTGTACTGGATGTTAAAGATCTGTTATTCGTCTATCAGAAACCGCGGAGTTCTAGCCTCTAGGGCGAGAGTTCTAGTTTCAGTGATTTTTTAAAATGTAGTGATTATGTAATTTCGATGATATTTTGTATTCTTCTCCTATGCTCTGCTGGAAGTTTTCTGAGAGTTCCAGGCAAGATTTGTACTGGATGTTAAAGATCTATTATTCGTCTATCAGAAACCGCAGAGTTCTAGCCTCTAAGGCGAGAGTTCTAGTTTCAGTGAGTTTTTTAAAATGTAGTGATTATGTCACTTCGATGATATTTTGTATTATTCTCCTATGCTCTGCTGGAAGTTTTCTGAGAGTTTCAGGCAAGATTTGTACTGGTTGTTAAAGATCTGTTATTCGTCTATCAGAAACCGTGGAGTTCTAGCCTCTAGGGCGAGAGTTCTAGTTTCAGTGATTTTTTAAAATGTAGTGATTATGTAATTTCGATGATATTTTGTATTATTCTCCTATGCTCTGCTGGAAGTTTTCTGAGAGTTTCAGGCAAGATTTGTACTGGTTGTTAAAGATCTGTTATTCGTCTATCAGAAACCGTGGAGTTCTAGCCTCTAGGGCGAGAGTTCTAGTTTCAGTGATTTTTTAAAATGAAGTGATTATGTAATTTCGATGATATTTTGTATTCTTCTCCTATGCTCTGCTGGAAGTTTTCTGACAGTTCCAGGCAACATTTGTACTGGATGTTAAAGATCTATTATTCGTCTATCAGAAACCGCGGAGTTTTAGCCTCTAAGGCGAGAGTTCTAGTTTCAGTGAGTTTTTTTAAATGTAGTGATTATGTCACTTCGATGATATTTTGTATTCTTCTCCTATGCTCTGCTGGAAGTTTTCTGAGAGTTCCAGGCAAGATTTGTACTGGATGTTTAAGATCTGTTATTCGTCTATCAGAAACCGCGGAGTTCTAGCCTCTAAGGCGAGAGTTCTAGTTTCAGTGAGTTTTTTAAAATGTAGTGATTATGTCACTTCGATGATATTTTGTATTATTCTCCTATGCTCTGCTGGAAGTTTTCTGAGAGTTTCAGGCAAGATTTGTACTGGTTGTTAAAGATCTGTTATTCGTCTATCAGAAACCGTGGAGTTCTAGCCTCTAGGGCGAGAGTTCTAATTTCAGTGATTTTTTAAAATGTAGTGATTATGTAATTTCGATGATATTTTGTATTCTTCTCCTATGCTCTGCTGGAAGTTTTCTGAGAGTTCCAGGCAAGATTTGTACTGGATGTTAAAGATCTGTTATTCGTCTATCAGAAACCGTGGAGTTCTAGCCTCTAAGGCGAGAGTTCTAGTTTCAGTGAGTTTTTTAAAATGAAGTGATTATGTCACTTCGATGATATTTTGTATTATTCTCCTATGCTCTGCTGGAAGTTTTCTGAGAGTTCCAGGCAAGATTTGTACTGGATGTTAAAGATCTGTTATTCGTCTATCAGAAACCGCAGAGTTCTAGCCTCTAAGGCGAGAGTTCTAGTTTCAGTGAGTTTTTTAAAATGTAGTGATTATGTCACTTCGATGATATTTTGTATTATTCTCCTATGCTCAGCTGGAAGTTTTCTGAGAGTTCCAGGCAAGATTTGTACTGGATGTTAAAGATCTATTATTCGTCTATCAGAAACCGCGGAGTTCTAGCCTCTAAGGCGAGAGTTCTAGTTTCAGTGATTTTTTTAAAATGTAGTGATTATGTCATTTCGATGATATTTTGTACTCTTCTCCTATGCTCTGCTGGAAGTTTTATGAGAGTTCCAGGCAAGATTTGTAGTGCATGTTAAAGATCTGTTATTCGTCTATCAGAAACCGCGGAGTTCTAGCCTCTAAGGCGAGAGTTCTAGTTTCAGTGATTTTTTTAAAACGTAGTGATTATCTAATTTCGATTATATTTTGTACTCTTCTCCTATGCTCTGCTGGAAGTTTTCTGAGAGTTCCAGGCAAGATTTGTACTGGATGTTAAAGATCTGTTATTCGTCTATCAGAAACCGTGGAGTTCTAGCCTCTAAGGCGAGAGTTCTAGTTTCAGTGAGTTTTTTAAAATGTAGTGATTATGTCACTTCGATGATATTTTGTATTCTTCTCCTATGCTCTGCTGGAAGTTTTCTGAGAGTTCCAGGCAAGATTTGTACTGGATGTTAAAGATCTATTATTCGTCTATCAGAAAGCGCAGAGTTCTAGCCTCTAAGGCGAGAGTTCTAGTTTCAGTGATTTTTTTTAAATGTAGTGATTATGTCATTTCGATGATATCTTGTACTCTTCTCCAATGCTCTGCTGGAAGTTTTATGAGACTCCAGGCAAGATTTGTACTGGATGTTAGAGATCTATTATTTGTCTATCAGAAACCGCGGAGTTCTAGCCTCTAAGGCGAGAGTTCTAGTTTCAGTGATTTTTTTAAAATGTAGTGATTATGTAATTTAGATGTTATTTTGTATTCTTCTCCTATGCTCTGCTGGAAGTTTTTTGAGAGTTCCAAGCTAGATTTGTACTTGATGTTAGAGACCAGTTAATCTTCTCTCAGAAACCGCGGAGTTCTAGCCTCTAAGGCGAGAGTTCTAGTTTCAGTGAATTTTTTAATATGTAGTGATTATGTAATTTCGATGATATTTTGTACTCTTCTCCTATGCTCTGCTGGAAGTTTTCTGAGAGTTCTAGGCAAGATTTGTACTGGATGTTAAAGATCTTTTATTCTTCTATCAGAAACCGCGGAGTTCTAGCCTCTAAGGCGAGAGTTCTAGTTTCAGTGATTTTTTTAAAACGTTGTGAATATACCATTTCGATGATATTTTGTATTCTTCTCCTATGCTCTGCTGGAAGTTTTCTGAGAGTTCCAGGCAAGATTTGTACTGGATGTTAAAGATCTGTTATTCGTCTATCAGAAACCGCAGAGTTCTAGCCTCTAAGGCGAGAGTTCTAGTTTCAGTGAGTTTTTTAAAATGTAGTGATTATGTCATTTCGATGATATTTTGTACTCTTCTCCTATGCTCTGCTGGAAGTTTTCTGAGAGTTCCAGGCAAGATTTGTACTGGATGTTAAAGATCTGTTATTCGTCTATCAGAAACCGCGGAGTTCTAGCCTCTAAACCGAGAGTTCTAGTTTCAGTGAATTTTTTAAAACGTAGTGATTATCTAATTTCGATGATATTTTGTACTCTTCTCCTATGCTCTGCTGGAAGTTTTATGAGAGTTCCAGGCAAGATTTGTACTGGTTGTTAAAGATCTGTTATTCGTCTATCAGAAACCGCGGAGTTCTAGCCTCTAGGGCGAGAGTTCTAGTTTCAGTGAAATTTTTAAAATGTAGTGATTATGTAATTTCGATGATATTTTGTATTCTTCTCCTATGCTCTGCTGGAAGTTTTCTGAGAGTTCCAGGCAAGATTTGTACTGGATGTTAAAGATCTGTTATTCGTCTATCAGAAACCGCGGAGTTCTAGCCTCTAAGGCGAGAGTTCTAGTTTCAGTGAGTTTTTTAAAATGTAGTGATTATGTCACTTCGATGATATTTTGTATTCTTCTCCTATGCTCTGCTGGAAGTTTTCTGAGAGTTCCAGGCAAGATTTGTACTGGATGTTTAAGATCTGTTATTCGTCTATCAGAAACCGCGGAGTTCTAGCCTCTAAGGCGAGAGTTCTAGTTTCAGTGAGTTTTTTAAAATGTAGTGATTATGTCACTTCGATGATATTTTGTATTCTTCTCCTATGCTCTGCTGGTAGTTTTCTGAGAGTTCCAGGCAAGATTTGTACTGGATGTTAAAGATCTGTTATTCGTCTATCAGAAACCGCGGAGTTCTAGCCTCTAAGGCGAGAGTTCTAGTTTCAGTGATTTTTTTAAAATGTAGTGATTATGTCATTTCGATGATATCTTGTACTCTTCTCCAATGCTCTGCTGGAAGTTTTATGAGACTCCAGGCAAGATTTGTACTGGATGTTAGAGATCTATTATTTGTCTATCAGAAACCGCGGAGTTCTAGCCTCTAAGGCGAGAGTTCTAGTTTCAGTGATTTTTTTAAAATGTAGTGATTATGTAATTTAGATGTTATTTTGTATTCTTCTCCTATGCTCTGCTGGAAGTTTTTTGAGAGTTCCAAGCTAGATTTGTACTTGATGTTAGAGACCAGTTAATCTTCTCTCAGAAACCGCGGAGTTCTAGCCTCTAAGGCGAGAGTTCTAGTTTCAGTGAATTTTTTAATATGTAGTGATTATGTAATTTCGATGATATTTTGTACTCTTCTCCTATGCTCTGCTGGAAGTTTTCTGAGAGTTCTAGGCAAGATTTGCACTGGATGTTACAGATCGGTTATTCTTTTATCAGAAACCGAGGAGTTCTAGTCTCTAAGGCGAGAGTTCTAGTTTCAGTGAATTTTTTAAAATGTAGTTCGATGATAATGAAATGTCATTTCGATGATATTTTGTACTCTTCTCCTATGCTCTGCTGGAAGTTTTCTGAGAGTTCCAGGCAAGATTTGTACTGGATGTTAAAAATCTGTTATTCGTCTATCAGAAACCGGGAAGTTCTAGCCTCTAAGACGAGAGTTCTAGTTTCAGTGAATTTTTTAAAATGTAGTGATTATGTCATTTCGAAGATATTTTGTACTCTTCTCCTATGCTCTGCTGGAAGTTTTCCGAGAGTTCCAAGCAAGATTTGTACTGGATGTTAAAGATCTGTTATTCGTCTATCAGAATCCGCGGAGTTCTAGCCTCTAAACCGAGAGTTCTAGTTTCAGTGAATTTTTTAAAACGTAGTGATTATCTAATTTCGATGATATTTTGTACTCTTCTCCTATGTTCTGCTAGAAGTTTTAGGCAAGATTTGTACTGGATGTTAAAGATCTGTTATTCTTCTATCAGAAACCTCGTAGTTCTTGCCTCTGAAGCGACAGTTCTATTTTATGTAATTTTTTGTTTTATGGTCTGCCAGATGCTCTGCTAACTTCAATTGACTTTTTTCTAGGTTAAAGTGCTAGAACTATGTCTGAAGAGTATTAGGAACTATAGAACTCAGCCGCATGCGCACAGAACTCATTTCAATTTTTTGATTTTGTAGAAAATGATCTGCTACCGGAAGTTAGCAGATCATTTTTTCAACCGACGTTTTTTAGGTAAACTCGCCAGAACTATTTCTAAAATCTATCAGGAACTATAGAACTCATCTGCATGCGAACAGAACTCTCTTTTATTTTTGATCTGCTGGCTTTTGCTCTGCTAAGTTCACGGACACATTCCCGGCAGGGTCAATTCAGCATTTATAATTTCTGAACTTTCTCTGGTCTGGTCTGGTGGGAGGCTTCAGCCGTGGCTATAGTTACCACCCTACCAGCAAAGACGTACCGCCGACCGATTTAAGGTTCCGGTACTATGCTGTGTAGAACCCAAATAGGGGTATCGGCTGTGGTATCGGTTTAATATAACTGCCATACCCCTATAACAAGCTAGCCCGCTACCATCTTAGAGTGTATCATCATTTACCATCAGGTGCGATAGCAGTTAAGAGCTAACTTGTAGTGGAATAAAAAAAGCATTTTATAGCAGAAAGCAGAATGACACTTGTTCTATATTTTACAGTGTTACAATAATTGGGTATTTGACAACTACCTAGTCAAATCAGCAACTTTTTTTCAAACGTCAAAACGCGTGCTTAGTATGGGATTTTGTATGAAATATTGAATAGTGGCATCATCACTGTTCGACGCACTTTTTTACTTTAATCGATAGTTTAAAATATTTATTCAACATAAAACTAACAGGGGACTTGGATATTACGACTTTTGGGAGATCCTCTATTTAATAATCACTAAAAATAATTTATTTGAATAGTTAACAATATATACCCAATTTAAGACGAATAGATAACTTTTATTAGAGGTATTTTCTTTTCTTTGCGCCTATAAACAGCTCGGTGCAAGAGGAAGCTTTACGCCTCAGTTAACAATCTACTTTATTAAAGCCGAGCGAACCGAAATTTTCGAATTCAGAACCTAAATAACGACGTCGTTAACAAAACAGTTTGAAAGCATACTGTTTAAAGCGCCACATAGATTTTCTTTAATCAAGGACTCTGCACAATAAATATCAGGTGATTGACTGAAAAACAATAGAGAATACATACTTAATATCATTTAAACATTTTTTTAAACTAGCTTTTATCGTCCGCCATATTAAATTTACTATGGTATCATTTAATTTTTCGTTTTCTTCTCAGCAAACCCTTAATTTTAACCCCATATCATGAGGGTGCACCTCGCCTACAAAATAACTAGTCCGCCATCGTTGGGAGCCCGCCATATTGGATTTAGAATGACATCACTTCATAGCTAACCGTGCTTATCTGAACTAAACGTGTATGCTAAATGTCAGCTCAATCGTTTGGGGATATTTTTTTTTAAATTCAGTTACAAAATTCGCAAGATAAAAAAAAGTTTGTAAAAAATATCTACCTATGTTTTGATCAACCAGTAACTAGGTAAAAAGAACAACAACAGAACAAGTCCATTCAGTTCTGTTTAAAAAATAAACAATAGCTCGTAAAAGAAAAATTGGTTTCGAATAAAGCGGTGTGTCCATCAATATAAATTGGACTCTGAATTATTTATGTTTTCCTTGCTAGATTTGCGTCATCCGAGCAGAATAACTTTGTTCCTTAAAAGTTATGAAGCTATTAAGTACCAGTAAATATTTGTATTCTATTATTGAGTGTATTTCTAATATCAATATTTTGCCTTCAAGATATTTTGTTAGTACTTATATCTACGCCTTGATATTCGTGGATTATTGAAATCTCATGAGAAAAGTCTACTTTTTACCCCGGAAATTAGAGCTATGTTCCGGGATAAAAAGAAACTTTCTAAAGCTGAAATTCTGAAATAGCTCTATCTTCTAAATTTCAACTGCGTTTTTGTGGCTTTGTTATAAAATGGAGTCGCATTTTCTAACACGAGTAAGACAAATTAAATAGCGACTGAGAAACTTGTCTTTATAATACAAATCTCACTAGTAACAATCTAAGAGAAACGCAGAACCCCTCAGGGGCTTGGCAATAAAATGAAATTTAAGTCGACGTCCGTAGCTCATGAAATGCTCTTACTTACGCTCTAGAGAAGTGGATATAAATTAAACTGCAAGATTCATTTGAAAAAGCGGTACTAATTTGCTTTTATGTATGACTAGCTGATGCCCACGACTTCGTCCGCGTGGTTTAAGTTTTTTGTTATTCCCGCGGGAACTCCTTAATTTTCCGGGACAAAAAGTAGTAGCCTATGTCACTCTCCAGGTCCTCAACTATACCCATGCTAAAAATCACGTCGATCCGTTGCGCCGGTGAAGCGTGATTGAAGGACAAACAGACAAACCAACAAACCAACAAACAAACTGACTTTCGCATTTATAATATTAAGTATGATTCTGTTGTATCGAATCTTTAAACTTAACTAAAATGACTACTATATATATTGCTATCCCTTTCATAATACTACCTGCGGGAAGGGACAGAAATATTATCTATAGATTTAGAGCTGTCATTTTAGTTTAGTTTAGAGGTTATGTCAAACAGAATTGGCCAATTTGGTCATAATAATTTACCTGTATCATTCGTTATCCATCATCATCATCCATCAGCCTGTAGGCATCCAGTCCACTGCTAGACTTACTTAGGCTGATTGAAGGAGTATTTAACTTCCTTTGGGATAGAATTTATAAAAACTGTGAATTATGTATTTCATAATTTAAGCCGGTAGCCCAAATATCAAGTTTCATGGCTCTAACTTGAAAAACATTGACACCAACTTACAACCCCTATTTTACCCGTTTGGGGGGTAGAATTTTGAAAAACTTTGACAGTAGCTTCCTTTTGTAACTTAGGCGCTCACTAAGGAAGGATTCTAGGGGTTGAAAGTTTGTATGAAAGTCCGTCATTTCTCAAGTTATATCAATGAAACTTAGTACAAGAGTTATCGGTAAAAAATAAAGAAATACGTGTTTCACAGTTTTTCAAAATTCCACCCCCAAACGGGTAAAATGGGGGTTGTAAGTTGGTGTAAAAGGCTTTATTTTTTCAAGTTAAATAGCCGTGAAACTTGATATTTGGGCAACTGGCTTTAATTATGAAATACATAATTCACAGTTTTTATAAATTCTATCCCAAAGGACGTTAAATAGTCCTTCAATTACGCTGCAACAGAGCAACGGATCGACGGGGGTTTTTTTCATGGGTTCTTTTTATCCCGGAAAATTAAGGAATGCCTATGGGAATTAAAAAACTTATGCCACGCGAACGAAGTCGCGGGCGTCCGCTAGTATCTTGATAAATAAAGGACATTCATCCCTTATTTCACCCCTTTGGGGGTCGAATTTTCAAAAATGGTGAAACACGTACTTCTGAATATCTAACTGAAAGCCCAAATGCTAAGTTTAATGGCTATAACTTGAGAAATGAAGGACTTTCATACAAACTTTCAACCCCTATTTTACCCCTTTGGGCGTGTAATTTTGAATAGCTGTGCCACACGTATTTTTTTATTTATTACCTAAAGCCAAAATACCAAGTTTTGTTGATACGACTTGAGAAATATCTTAAGAAATGAAGGACTTTCATATAAACTTTCATCCCCTATTTCACCCCTTTGGAGGCCGAATTTTCAAAAATGGTGAAACTCGTACTTCTGAATATCTAACTGAAAGCCCAAATGCTAAGTTTCATGGCTATAACTTGAGAAATGAAGGACTTTCGTACAAACTTTCAACCCCTATTTTACCCCTTTGGGGGTGGAATTTTTAAAAACAGTGCCACACGTACTTCTTTATCACCTAAAGCCAAAATACCAAGTTTTGTTGATACAACTTGAGAAATATCTTGAGAAATGAAGGACTTTCATATAAACTTTCCTCCCCCATTTCACCCCTTCGGGGGTAGAATTTTCAAAAACTGTGAATTACGTATTTCTTTATTTTTTACCGTCAGCTCATATACCAAGTTTCATGGATATAACTTGAGAAATGACGGACTTTCATACAAACTTTCAACCCCTATTTTACCCCCTTAGGGGTGGAATTTTGAAAATCTTTCCTTAGTGAGCGCCTACGTCACAAAAGGAAGCTACTGTCAAAATTTCAAGTCTCTAACCCTAGCGGTTTAGGCTGTGCGTTGATATATAAGTCAGTCAGTCAGTCAGGACTTTGAATTTTATATATATATAGATTTGATTTTTTGATTTGATTGATTGATAATAATATGTGCGAGTGTGTCCACGTAACCCATGAATTTCAAAACAAAAACTAATTAGTTTTTCTAAAAACTAAAAATTACGTTTGATTGTATGATCTACTAAAAATAAATTACTTGTATATTTTTTGATTAATAATAAATAATGAATTAGATACACCATTAAATTGTTTAGCAGGGACAGAATATCCTCATCAGTCACGTAGGAGATTAAATATTAAACGTAGGGACCAAATGATATTACATTTCTCGCAGATGGGGAGAATTTTCTAACTCTGGATAAAAAATACACATATAAGTACTTATGTGCCCGATAGTATTTTCGTAAACAAATCTACATCCATATTAAAAACACAAATGTGGAAGCAATTACGTGGTATTATATGTTTGGTTATTGCAGTTTGTTGCATCACCATGAACCACTGAACTGATTTTGACAAAATTTGACGAAAAATATCTTTCATCCCGGAAACGGACTTGATGAATTTGATCAGTTGGTACGCATTTCACTAAGATTAGGTGCGGCCTTGTCTTACAAAAATATTCAACTAAAAATTAGACTGAATATATAAACTAAATAGTTTTAATAAGACTTATTTCTACACAAATGAATAAGATGGAATCGGTTGCCGCTCGCTACAGAGCTGTTGTTTTCTGCTTTCTAAGGCTTCGTGTACTAAGCAAACAAAGCCTTCAGCAATTTGCAAAATCTACACTGTTTGCGCGACCAATTGTCGTCAGGAACAAACACTATAAGGTAAACATTGTGAGCTCTCATTCATATGAACGAAGTACGGACTGAACCGTGGTTCCATAACAAAAGCTCTACGTGACTAGGATGATGCCGTCTACAGCCCTCCATGTTATAATGAAAATGTCTAAGAAAGAAAATACTCATTTATTTTACTTACGACTCGGTCGAGAGAGACATGAGCAATGATTGCACATGCTACCGGATAAAAAATGGTCAATTCGCAGTGGATATAAATCATTGCTCATATTAAGCGATAATCCATTCTAATATTATAAATGCGAAAGTGTGTCTGTCTGTCTGTCTGTCTGTCTGTCTGCTACGCTTTCACGGCCCATTTGTTCAGCCGATTTTGATGAAATCTGGTACATGGATAAGTTGTATCCCAGGGAAGGACATAGGCTACTTTTTATCCCGGAAATTCAATAGTTTCCGCGGGAATTAAAAAAAAATCTATTCAACCGATTTGTATGAAATTTGGTACATGTATAGGTTGTATCCCGGGGAAGGGCATAGGCTTCTTTCTATCCCGGAGAATTCAAGAGTTCCGCGGAAGTCAAAAAAACCGTAATCCACGCAGAATAAGTAGCGGGCATCATCTAGTAACTTAATAAGCCATTGATGTAGAATTTTAGTATTTCAATGTAATAAGCAATGTCGTAGGACATCCGGCAGAAGCATTGATGTAGAATTTTTGTACCTATTGTAACAAATATACCTATGTTTTACATACCTAATCTATTTCAATGGACAGAAGCGAAACTCCATAGACGTAATATAGTTATAGCTAACCGAACCTCGGTCTTGCTAGTTAAGCTACAACACGCGCTACCAGCATTTTTATACGACTGCCTGAAAAAAGGAGTATATTGTTTTCAGGGTTCATGTATGTATGTATGTATGTATGTATGTGAGTTTGTATATTCCACCATAACTTCTATACGCCTGAACCGATTTTGATAAATGAGGTATCGTTAGAATCCCTAGCTTATTCCGGGTGACATAGGCTAGTCAAATTTAAAAAAAAAATTGATGGGGTGACCATGGTTCCGCATTAAAGACTAAAGTTGAAAAAAAAACTTCGAAAATAAGATTAACTATATAATCATCATCTAGAAAATGATGAGTAGTTTCCAAAAATATATAACACTATAGTTCAATATCCAGTGATTCACAAAAAAATATCATTTAATAAAAATGTGAATAAGATTTCAAAGGTAATTAATTCTAATTAATGACTGTGGCAGTGGTAGCCGTGGTAGCCGTACTACCATTCGAGGGGGATTTTTTAATACAAGACTGCCCAAAAAAGGAGTGTTATGATTTCAGGGTTCGTCTATGTATGTGTGTCTACGGCAGAGCAGTCGTATTTTTTTAAATTTTTTATTAGGTATATTCAGTTGTTCTTCGTTTCACTTCTCATAAGCTTTATAAGTCTTAAGCCAAAAATAAGCAAGGTACGTATGTGAGTCTATAGATAAAATTGTGAAGTTATTTCTATACAAAGATATTCCTACTTGTTTTTTGTATAGAATTTCATCAAGACATATTTAACGACAAAATCTTGATTGACTGAGATAATTTAATAAAAAGCCCATGTCCTTCCCCGGGATGCGACCTATCTCTATACTTACCAAATTTCATCAAAATCGCATGAAAAGATGAGTCGTGAAAACGTAGCAGACGAACAGACATACTTTCGCATTTATAATATTAGTATGGATTTAGGTTTCTAAAAATCGCGTGGAATATATCCATGCAAAAAATCACGTCGCTCCATCGTTGCTCTGTTGGGGCGTGATTGACAAACCAATAAACACTTTCGCATTTATAATAGTGTTACGATGTTAATAAACAAAGTGGCCGGGTTTATAAAGCGTTTAGCCCATCGAATTAAATATTTAAAAGCATGTCTTCAAAATTTAGTACGTTCTCTCAGGTCATTAGCAATAATAGGTATGAGTAATATCTAGGCTTCTGGGTAATGAAGGTAATATCCGCTTTGATTAGTGAATCGTCTAAATTCTTACGCGTCGATTACTGACTACCTGTACAAAGGGACATTTCTATGAAAAGCCTTTTAATTGGATTGAACTGCAGTGTAGCGCTAATAATGTTAAGCCTTCCACCAGACCAGGCAAAAGGTAATATCGACATCATAATTGCCCTTGCCGAGAATCGAACCCAGGATCAAGACGCAGCGCTCATTACTACGCAAGTGGGCTTACTACCATCGCTCAAAGCAGTATCATATTAATATTGATGGGGCTTTTGTTAAAGAAGTATAAATGTAATCCTCATTTTGGGGGCGTCAAGGTATGTTATATAATACTAAGTACTATTACCTATTCTGTGATAATACTGACATTTTAAAATAATGGTAGTAATTAAGCCCACAGGGGGGATGTCAAAACGCATTTAGTCGCAGGCGCTTGACTAGTTCTAGCTAGCAAAAGTTAGGTTAAAATATATTTTGCAAAACTTAGGTATATGAATCATAAGGTCTAAAACATTATTTCTTTGCTAAAAATACTGAAGTCAATTTTTTTTATTCAAGTAAACTTTGACAAGTGCTTTTGAATCGTCGAGCGAATCTACCACTGGTTTGGAATGCCATTACTACCGAGAAGAACCAGCAAGAAACTCGGGGGTTGCTCTTTTGAAAAAAACAATTTACAATTACTTCAATGTGTACTATTGTAACCGCTGTCCTTTAGCATAGCTTGAGTGATATCAATACAGACCTAATATGTAAAATAAAATAGAATCCCGCAATATTTATGAATCCATCCATACTAATATTATAAATGCGAAAGTTTTCTGTCTGTCTGTCCATCTGTCTGTCTGCTACGCTTTCACGGCCCATCTGTTCAACTGATTTTGATGAAATTTGTTACAGATATAGGTTGTATCCCGGGGAAGGACATTTATGCTACTTTTTATCACGTGAAATTCAAAGGTTCTAGCGGGAATCAAAAAATGTATCTGTTAAACCGATTTTGATGAAATTTGGTACGGGAATAGGCTGTATATCGAGGAAGAACTTAGGCTAATTTTTAGCGCGGAAAATTCTAGAGTTCACGCGAGAGTCAAAAAATCTTAATCCACGCGGACGAAGTCGCGGGTATCATCTAGTAGATAAACAAATTAGATATTAGAGTACTATTAGATAGTGCCAGGAATAGAAAGTCACCCAATTTATTGAGGCATCGCTACCCACTTTTTTACCCACGCGTCTTCGCTAAGTACCCAAAGGCTCAACAATGCCGCAACTCCTATTGAACGAAACAGACCAATTTCAATCTCACTGTGTCACAATCCATCTGTGTGGGTGGAGCTTATCTACTTATAGTACATTTTATAATTAAACTTGGCAAGAACATTTAATTTGCTCAATAGAATAATACCCTTGGGTGAATTTCAACGTGTCTATTTCGCTGGCCCTTACAATTATTGTTATCCTACCAATATTAAAAATTCGTAAATACAGAAAAGTATGTACGGCCGTGCTGTTTGTTCGCTCGACTTGGAAGAAGCACTGCCGGCCCCTCGATGACTCGAGAGTCGATCTTTCCTTTAGTGTTCAATCAGATATTTTAGAAATATTTAGGTACCTACGTCAAACATGCACAGTTCGCGCGCGAGTTGAATGCAGAGCTTATGCATGTGTCACCATACATAAGCTCTGCATTCAACTCGCGCGCGAACTATAGGTATTCGCTATTTATGGTTTAGAAAGAAAGAAAGAAAGAAAGAAAAATCATTTATTCACCTTGTGCCTCGTACATAAAATCAAACTTTATAATTAGGCTATGGTTTACTTGCCCAAGTGAATTGCCCCAGATTTTTGCCTGCTCTGTCCGTTACGTTAAACTTTCCTTCCGGATTTAGGAACTCTAGTAACAACGAGTCACACTTAATGGAGTCCGTTTTCTACGTCAACAATTAACTTTGTTTGTATAAAAAAAAGTATCTACGTCACAAAGTAGTGCTATCACGAAAAAAAACCGGCCAAGTGCAAGTCGGACTCGCTCACAGAGGGTTCCGTACATACCTGTAGGTATATAAGTAAAAGCTATGCTATTTTTATTGCTGAATGAAATCCATAACATTAATAAGTTTAAAATTATTAAAAACTAGATAATGCCCGCGACTTCGTCCGCTTGGATTAAGGTTTTTTTATTCCCGCGGGAACTCTTAAATTTTCCGGGGTAAAAAGTAGCCTATGTCCTTCCCCGGGATACAACCTGTCCCTGTACCAAATTTCATCAAAATCGGTTAAACAGATGGCCCGTGAAAGCATAGCAGACAGACAGACACACTTTCGCATTTATAATATTAGGAAGTACCCTGTAGGTTTTGATTCCCTTGCGAGGATCGAAAATTTGCGTAAAAATATTTTTATTATATGATGTAACTAAAAATTTATGCTTTTCGCAATTTTTCCTTAATCAGTGCTAGAAGAAGTTGCTTCGTACCGAATTTCAAGTTTCTGAGTTCACGGGAAACCCTGTAGGTTTTGATTCTCTTGCGACTGTCGAAAATTTGCAGCATAAACGGCTGTATCTTTTGATTGCGTTGGCTTAGAAGTATGATTTTTTCACAGCTCCAAGGGACAATAGACCTGAATATTTAATATGAATTTCAGCTTGATACCTCCATGCGCTCCTGAGAAAAAGGGTCTTGACACACAGACGGACGGACAACAAAGTGATCCTATAAGGGTTCCGTTTTTTCCTTTTGAGGTACGGAACCCTAAAAAAACATTGGGCAAAGTTTTAATTACGCTCTTAGGGAGCACTTTGTTGAGCAGTTTAAATAATTGGTTAAACACGTTTTTAGGGTTCCGTAGTCAACAAGAAACCCTTATAGTTTCGTCATGTCCGTCTGAAAATGTTTTTATGTTCCCTTACTCGTAAGGTGGGGATGATTTTAAGTGGATAAATCATGGAAGTTTAAACAACGTAGTTCAAAGGAAAACTATCACAGCTAAGTAGACTTAATAAGTTTACCAGTAATGGTCGACCAAGGTATAAGATGTGACGGGCAACTACGGAACCGCGTGGCCCGACTCGCCCTTGGCAGATTTTCTTATTTCCTCTTAACGTTAAGCAAATTCACATTGCACTTTAAATTAGAATCACTAACAAAATAACTCGGAACTTTCTAATTTGTTCATGCATAGCTTTGGCTTGCACTCGTTTTCTGCAGAAAGGTACGGTTGAACTGCACGGCAGGGAGAGAGATTTCTAATTAAAATATTTACTTAAAAGTAAACATTTCAGCGTTTAAAAATATTTTAACGCATACTGAAAATTCGTAATCCCCGAAACACACTGGCGTCTATACTAATGCTAATTATATTAATGCGAAAGTTTGGATGGATGGATGTTTGTTACTCAATCACTCCAGAACGGATCTGAGATAGATTATTATAGTCTTGAATAGCACGCTACTTTTTATCCGGAAAATTAAAGATTTCCCTCGGGAACTAAAAAACCTCAACCCACGACGAAGTCTCTTGCATCAATAGCAGCTAGTAATAATTTAATATAAAAAAATCTTTTTAAACAACCGACTTCAAACTCCCGCGCCAACTTTACAACAACAAGCACACGCTATACAAAGTACTTATTTAATCATACTTCATACTTCATCATCATCATCATCATCATACTAATATTATAAATGCGAAAGTCACTTTGTTTGTTGGTTTGTTGGTTTGTTGGTTTGTTGGTTTGTTGGTTTGTTGGTTTGTCCTTCAATCACGCCGCAACGGAGCAACGGATTGACGTGATTTTTGGCATGGGTATACTTGAGGACCTGGAGAGTGACATAGGCTACTTTTTATCCCGGAAAATTAAAGAGTTCCCGCGGGAATAACAAAAAACTTAAACCACGCGGACGAAGTCGCGGGCATCAGCTAGTTGTTGATATTTTAAAAACCGCTCGACCGATTTCAATAAAATTTATATGGGACCACTTGGGGACCACTTGCACTTTCAAATAAAAAAAGAATCATCCAAATCGGTCCACCCAGTCAAAAGTTCTGAGGTAACAAACATTTAAAAAAATAATAATAATAATACAGTCGAATTGAGAACCTCCTCCTTTTTTTGAAGTCGGTTGAAAATATAAAAAGATCGTGTTGAAGTTCATATTATACATTTTTGGTTACGTTCAACCGGTTCAGCTATCGATATGGCTCGTAGCCTATCATTTTGTAATTACATACTCAACGACAAAACACATATTGATAATATTATGATAATTTTCATCGATTTCCAAAGTTAGTGTTTAGATTAATTTATGTATGTTACAACTTACAAGTTTCATTATTCAAATCTCGTATAGGGAAGCAATTATAATACGTGACATTCCGTATTGACATACATACGTTTCATGCGTGACATACGTTTCAGGGTATTTATTACAAACATGTAAGTTTATATATTTATCACAAGATTACACAGACCTCACTTATTTTCTGTATCGAGTTGGTTTGTTTTACAATCACGCCGCAATAGAGTACCTAACGGATCACCCGTTCGGCGGAATGATTGGTATCTCTGGTAAATCCTAATAAGTATGACTAGAAGTGTGTAGTCGTTTTTTTAGCTATTAAATAATTAAAATGTTAAGGAATCGTCGGCAGACTATACTATAAAACTATACTATATACTATACGACATTTTATAGTATATTTTTAGTTCCTTCATTTGTTGCGCTTTTGTTATCCAGTATGATCTGATTTTATTGCCGACTAGCGAATGCCCGCGACTTCGTCTGCGTGGTTTGAGGTTTTTTGGTTCCCGCGGGAACTCTTTAATTTTCCGGGATATAAAAAGCCTATGTGCTATTCCAGACTATAATCTATCTCTGTGCCAAATCCGTTCAGCTGTTGGGGCGTGATTGAGTAACAAACATCCATACATCCATCCAAACTTTCGCATTTATAATATTAACTAAGATAAGATCTCCATTATATTCTATAGTTAGGTATAGAAAACGCCAATTGGTGGGTAAACGTATTGGTAAAATGGCTCTTACAATCATAAAATAATTAAATTAAGGACAAATTGGAGCTACGGGCTATTACCTATTCTGTGCTACGAGTACCTATGCTACGAACAAAATAAATGAGTTCGTAACATCAGTCTGTAGCACGTAGGTAGTATTCAGTGGTATAATGTTTATTCAATTTAGGTAGGTACACTACACTTATTGACGTCCAGTTATTTATAAACTATTATAATAGTGATAATCAGTAACGGTATCTTAAAACTAAAGCTAGGGCCTAGGAGGATTCCAAACGCGCTCTGGTCTGAGAAGAGCCCACAACAAACTCAGCCGGGTTATTTTTCTTTTTTCATTATTACCATTTCACAAATCATCTTAACTGAGGAACTATCATACCCATTAGATCAAATCATTGCCAAGCTTCCTTGTCATTTAAGTAATCCTTTACATGGTAATAAGATTTTTTATGAGTTTACGTTTTATATTAACTTTGAACTTATTCAGAGACATCTTCAACGTGCCCTCTGGGATAATGATGTTATCATCTTCTTCTTTACTTGGTTTTTGGCTTTCAAATGTTATCATCATAACATCTTCGGAGTAAAAGGGACCTAAATATTCTAGTCATTGATTCGGTACAACCGATTCTAGGGTTCCTTCGATATTCGAAATTATAATAAAGGTGTCTGCAAACTCGTTCTAAGCCTGTTGTAATTTAGTCAAATTCGTATAGCTCTCATTTCTATAATGCGTTATTTTAACGGAATTTTTTTAGATTCGACAAAACTAAATGTTATTTAAGAAATATAGCTCTCGCTTTTCGTAAGCAAAATTAAATTAATTCCTGATTAAAGTATATGGAATTGAGCAATTGGAAAAGTTATGGAATAGTGGTGGCAACTATACAAATACATAGTAGATTGTAGAAACAAAGTTTATATTTATTTTTGTAAAACATGTTATGAAACTAAAACTAAATTTCAATAAGGCATTCTTTTTTTTAATTTAGGACTAACATTTGTTTTATTATTTGACGCGTCTAAAATAAATCTTTAAACAAGCTTCTTTTAACTAGCCATAACTCAACAGGCATGCTTTCTTTATAGGTACTCGCAGATCAAGACACGCGGAAGCGTGTCCAGCCAAAGTCCAAAAAAGAAAGAACTGGCAGCACCGTGTGTAATATTACACGAACCATTTGGAGCCACTTTTGACCCCCTCATAACTCAAAAACTATTACACTTAAACATGTCAAATTTGGCTCATATATTGAGACCCGCGAGATACGTATGTGCTCCAAATTTCATAAGCACACCTCAAATGGTTATTTAGATATAAACGTCCAAAAATCGTCATTTTTATGATCTACCTACGGATAGATCAAAACTCTGACACGGGGCATACTACCATTGCTTAAAGCCGTATTATTTTAATATTGTTGACGTTCATGTTGTAGTGTTATAATCATTATTTTAAGGATGTCAAAGTACGTGACATTCAACCGTTACTTTGAAATAATACTGCTTTAAGCGGTGGTAGTAACTCCCTGGTCCACTTCCTGCGGCAACTTGCATTACATTCTACGCATAGTGCATGCACAACTAAATAAAACAAGAGTTGTTAAGTAAAAAAAAAACTCCTATTACATAAATCATACTGCAGGTCTTTGTTTAAATTCGTTATTTTGTGTTGTTAACTATTGAAAATGACACATAATTATTATTTTAATGTAAATAATAATGAATAATAATATAGTTGCATTAAAACCTTACCTTCGTATTCATGCATTTTGTGCAACGAAACGTCATTGACAGAAAAGAAGAAGAAACGTATTTGAAGTCGTCAGTTCAAGTTGTCAGTCATTGTGATTTTTAATCATTATTTATAGTGGTTTTAGTGATATCGACTGTTTACCGTGCTTGTTTTCAATGTTTCACTAAAAACTTTTGCTATACTATAATATGGATTCGATCTCGCCGACTTCGCGCTATATTCCATGGATGACCATTGTTTGCAATTTGGGTACGTTACGTTGAGGTGCATAAATTGTCACCTGAGTGTAAACAGGATGCTAAGACCTGTTGTTACCATGGGTGGGCTCACCATCGAAATGATATTGTTGCACCGGCAGCTTTCTTGATAATGTAACGACAGTGATTACCTATTTAATATGAAGATGAATAAATCAATGAACTAATAGAAAAGTCCTATTACAGTGTAAAGGATTATTTGAATGATAGCAAGGCATGGGTATGAATTGTTACAGCGGCTGATTATGTAACTGTTATATTGTATATAATATAATTTCAAATATTTGTGAGATGGTGATAATAAAACAAACACAGTTGAGTTTGTTGCGGGCTCTTCTCAGACCAGGGCACGTTTGGAACCCTCGTAGCTTTAGTTTTAAGATACCGTAGTTAGTTATCACCATCACGTCTTATGCTCTGTAAGCATGACGTTCAGAAGGTGTACTTTGTAGGTACCTATTTTGAATAAATATGTTTTGAGTTTGAGATTGTGTTCAATAATTTCTGTACAAAAAGAAATGATATCCCATCAAAAACATAAATGTAAAATAAGAGCCAAAATCCAAAATTGTGATATGTATATAATATATGCATTGGTTGTTGACTTCAGCGACAAAAGAAGTGAGATCTAAATGGGTGCCAAAGTTCAATGGTCAGTCCTGCAATTTATTTATAACAACATAAAATATTTTATAACAACTTAAAATATCATTTCTTCTTATAACTTAGGATAATATGTTGAAGACTAAGGCTTTGGCTTGGCTAGTTTTCATATACGAATTATAGCCTTCGCAAGTTGTAAAGCTGTAAGTTCTTATTTTATTCTTCCGAAAATTTGGCTTGCTAGTAGAAACTGTACTTTTAGGTACCTACTTAATAATAATTCGTATATGGAAACTAGCCAAGCCAAAGCCTTAGTCTTGAACATATTATCCTAAGTTATAAGAAGAAATGATATTTTAAGTTGTTATAAAATATTTTATGTTGTTATAAATAAATTGCAGGACTGACCATTGAACTTTGGCACCCATTTAGATCTCACTTCTTTTGTCGCTGAAGTCAACAACCAATGCATATATTATATACATATCACAATTTTGGATTTTGGCTCTTATTTTACATTTATGTTTTTGATGGGATATAATAATTCAGAATTTGTCCGAGTCAAATACAACCCGCTTGGCGTAGACAGGCGGGCTATTCGTCAGGCTTTCGCGTAGACTAACGCGCTATACGTGCTTAGGATGAGAGCATAATAATATAAAGGTGCTGCATGGAGCTGAGATTTAAACTTTTACGACATTTCCTTGAAGTATAAACATTTTACTGAGTAACAGTTTCTTTATACAGTTATAAAATATTTCATCATTGAAATAAAAAGAGAAATATCACAAAATATTACAACACTTGAACTCTGTAAATGGATCTGCTTATTATTAGTATATTATTATTATATTCAAAACATAATATCACTGATATAAGTTGCTTTTTTAAACAAAACAAAAGACAAAACATAATTTGTACTCTGTTCATAAGTACTTGAACATAAAACCGAATTAGGTAATGATCGATCACACAAATAAGTAATGTATATGTATTATGAGTAATGTATTACTGTTCAATTCAAAGCTTCGCTGATTGCCAATGCATTACGACCCCACAGCCGTTTTTTAATCGATTTCAATGTGACATCGCCGTTTACCTGTCGAAGCGTGCTCTGCCGGTAAGGACTGAAACAGTAACCGGAATAAAGGGTTTAAACACTGTTTTTTGAAACTGTTATAAAACAGAAACACTTATAAGGGAAACATAAACGATACTGTAACCCAATCAATCTGTAACCGTTTATTTCTGTTAATAAGTGTTTTTATCTGTAACCCTAATAGGTACAATGCCCTAACAAACTGCACGGTGTGACAACGCGTTCTTCTCACTTCATTGGACTTTACACACACACGCGCACCACATGGCCATGTTTTTCTTAAAACAATTGCAACCATCGGTGCTTTCACTTTAGGTTCAAATTTGAATACGCGTCAACAGTAAATTTGGCAACGTCGCTATTTCGGTTACACTTTAAAACACTTTTATTCTGTTACAGATTCGTTTTTGTTACAGATATATAAGTGTTTCGGGTTAACCGAATTAAAAACACATTCAAAAGGGTTACAGATTCCATTCTGTTACACTTTCATTCTGTAACCCTTATATTTCTGTAACCTTAATGAATCTGTTTTTCAGTCCCTGCCTGCCGGTTCCGTAAGCTCGTTAAAAAAGCGTCATTTGCAAATTATAGTACGTACAAGAGACCGCACACATGCTAATCGCGTTTCTAGATCATTGCATAAAGATTCAGTCCCTGTGCTATGATGCGGGCAGTATTGCAGTCTGTGCGTCATCCGTGGTCATATTATATTATATACGTGCATTTTTTTTATTTATTTATTTTATCCACTACAAGTTAGCCCTTGACTGCGATCTCACCTGATGGTAAGTGATGATGCAGTCTAAGATGGTAGCGGGCTAACCTGTTAGGGGCATGGCAGTTATATTAAACCCATACCCCTATTCGGTTTCTACACGGCATCGTATACCGGAACGCTAAATCGCTTGGCGGCACGTCTTTGCCGGTAGGGTGGTAACTAGCCACGGCCGAAGCCTCCCACCAGACCAGACCAGGGAAAATTCAGAAATTATAAATTCCCAAATTGACCCTGCCGGGAATCGAACCCGGGACCTCCGCACGTTAAGGCAACAGCGCTACACACTGCGCCACGGAGGTCGTCAAAATGCATCGTGCATATTATATACTGGGTGAAATTTTTTGGCGTGTCAAAATATTTAATATCATATTAGGTAAGTGGAATTTATGGTATATATACTGTATTATTTATTTAATATTTTTGGTTTTACAGTCCATCTTACCACTAGCAATTATACTACTATAGTAGCACTAACAATTATAGTCCATCGTATCCATAACACTACATAAGCGCACGACATGTACTCGACTCAGGCCCTGATTAACCCTTAGGCTAATTAGGCTGCAGCCTAGGGCGCGAGGATCGGAGGGGGCGCGCTGAAATCGTGTCTTCGCATGCACTTTAATCTAGCATCATTGCATCTACCCTACATATTTCAACTAGACCGAGAAAAAACACTAAAACTAAATGTGCTTGAGAGTCCCTGATTTTAACAATACATTTTGAAGGTTGAATGTCATGCAGATTAAAGAACGTTAGTTTCGCTTGCAGATCGATCTGGAAACTTTTATAGGTATTATGACCCATGTTAAAATTTTCCACTACTACTCTACCCATTTACTACTTTTTAGGCCGTCCGTAACACACCTGACGGGGACGCGTCCTCATAATCAGGGCTACCGCGTTTAAATTCGCCGCTAGGGGCGCTAGTGTAGTGTGAGGTCCCCGAAATGTCAAATATCACTGGGCTTTTATCGCGGGTCTAATTATTTAATTAATGTTATGAATATTTAGCAATAACCGATTAATTATGGAAGATGTAAGATACGTGCCAAAGAATGCCTGTGCTCTGTGCTTTGAAAGCGTAGCTAAGAAAAAATACTATGCAAAATTAAGCGGATTCTTTCGAACAGCTAATTCATAGGTTAGTATTTCCGTGGTTCCTGTATGTTTACTATTTAAAAAAGAGTTCTTTATTTCAGAAATATGCTTGTTTACCGAATATACAGCTATACTTCAGGACCTTACTCGCAAGTGGCGCCAACTAGTGAGCATAAAAACGGTAGCCCTCATTAGCCTAGGGCGGTTAGAACTCTTGATCAGTCGCTGACTCGACTTAGCGCCGCGATTAATGTAAGCAAATATTTTGACAAAAGCTAAGCGTTCGGTTCATATAACTCGCGCGTGCGAACTCTGAGAAAAAATATGGGTGACAAAAAAAAGTCACCCAGTGCACTGACTAGTCACTATTCATGCCATTTGATGACAGTTAGCTATATTCTAATAATAATTAAACCACTGTCTTTTAGTATATAATTGCCATACATAGTTATTTTTAGGAGCAATTGTTCAGAACTCACTAGTTGGTTATCTTGGTCTAATGTTTGTTAATGCTATAGACAAAGCTATAGACACATCATTTGAATGTGGGCCCTTGTCACTAAAGTTAAACTAATTATGTTTAATGGACAATATTATCGTAGGTGCTTTGATTAGGTATATACAGACCTAATCAAAGAGTAGGTGAAGCTATAGGCTATGGAAACTCTCTGAATTATTTATTCACTCCGTATAATATTTACGTCGTTTCTGGCAGCTGTCTGCTTGTAGGTATATTCAAATATTAGCAAATATTTTAATTTCAAATTAGGCTTGACCTTTTTGAGACTTTTTAGGGTTCCGTACCCAACGGGTGCCAACCGGACCTTATTATCTGTCCGTCCGTCTCTGTCTACTACGCTTTCACGGCCCATTCTTTCAACCATTTTTAATCGAATTTGGTATATGGCAGGTTGTATCCCGGGGAACGACATAGGCTACATTTATCCCGGAAAATAAGGGAGTTCCCGCGGGAATAAAACAACTTTATCCACGCGGACGAAGTCGCGGGCAACAACTACCCGCTGAGGGGAGCCCTCATACAAGACTTTTTTCGGAGTTTTCTCTGTATCTCTTGAACCTCAGTAGCTAGGCAATACAAATTTTCACAGGTGTGTTTTTCTAAAATTAAATGAAGCACCAAAATATAATAAATAATTAAAATGAGATTAAAATAAAATGAAGCACCATACAAGAAGCGTGATTTTTTCGGCGGTTTCTGATGTATTTCTTTAACCATAGTAGCTGCTATAATAGCAAATAATAAAGATAAAATAAAATTACCAATTAAAGGGGATCCTCATACACCAAACTTGTAATTAAAACGTATTCGGAACCCTTCGTGTACTAATCCGACTCGCACTTGGCCGATTTTTCAATGTTTGACAGGCTACTAGAATATCTGTTTGAATGAAGGTACTTCTAAACTTTCGTAGCTTTTAAAAGTTTTATTTATTTATTTTATTTATTTAATTCTTTATTGCACACAACTAAATACAAAAGAAACAAACATACAGAAAGTACATATTAAAGAAGCTTAATCTAATAGCAGCGTGCAAAGGCGGTCTTATAAGTTAAGTCTTCTTCTCTTAAGGTCTTAAGTTTTGTAAAAAATATACTAAATAAAAGGTTTGAATTCTGTCAAACTTCGACATGTATAACATTATTTTATAACCAAAAAGCCCCTATTCTATTGAAGAAACAAAAGAGGGGATTGGAAAAATCCATATCATTTACTCGTTGTGAGTGCATGTAGTCACGACATTACGTACGTCGAAAGGTTTTCAAAAACATTCCTTGCGTGTTATTTTTTTCCACTGTACCGATTACTTATAAAGTTATAATACTTTTAATGTAATAAAAAAATATTATACTTATAGTGTTGACTGTAGAATGGGACCATTTGTACTCTACAATCTTTCTAACATGCTCTTGTGTTTCATAAATTATATTTTTCGGTAGAGCTTAGTTAAGTAGGTATATTCTTAACAACTTATACGTATATTTTAAACTTTATGCAACTTCGTGTGAACGAGTAATGAGAAATTATATTTTATTTAACAAAAGAGGTTGGTTTCAGGGACCAGGGTTGCCTTGACTCAGTATGGACAAAAAATAATCCTTTTAAAGACATGCATGCTTTTAATGCTGCAAAGTCCATCTCGGATAAATATTTAGAGTAAGTACTTAAAATACTTATATCAGCCTCGAAAAAATTCGGTTGAATTTCAAGAAGATGCTTTTCATTTTCATAGCGTATAATTCTGAAAACAATTTGTGCTCTTTCCCTGGAATAAAAACTGCTCAAGTAACCGTTTTCCTACAAAATTAAAATTGGTTTAAATCAGCAATGCACCCTTGAGAGTATTATTCCATTAGACTGAGTAGGTATGTTCTTGTCAAGTTCAATTATAGACACGAATTTATTCCCCAAACACTTTGCGGGAGGCACGTCTCTACCCAAAGCCCCGAGTACCGCATTAAATGTAAAAACAATAAATCGCTGCTGAATATAACATTTTCGACTATATCTTGCGTGGAAAATTACTTAAGAACTAAAGCCTGTTTCATAAGGCTCTTTTGAAGTTACGGTCGCATAAAGAAACTCATTACTCACATACATACTCGTACATTCATTGATGAACCCTGAAAACATTACATTCCTTTTTCTGAGCAGTCGTGTAAAAATAAGCTATAGGCGAGCCGCAGGCGAAACCACTGTTTACAATAAAACCGTCGCTTCGGCTTTTTCCCAGATCTCTATGTAAGGCGCCAGACAAACGTTAATTTAGCTCAATAACACTTTTTATTGCGTACAATCAGTGTAGTCCGAACTATTTTTAAAGACTATTAAACAAGTTTAACACATGTAGTCCGGGGAAAAACACCGGAGTCGTGATGAAATTATAATTGTTGCAGGTACCTTCTATAAAGTCAGTACTAGCACAGAATTTACCACTTACGACGTTACTTATAATATGTACACAGTACAAACATACACTGAGATAGACAAATACTGAGATGTGGTGTGTCGTTTCGAAGAAGGGTGAAAACACACTACCGCGACTCCGCGAAAGCCGACGTTTTGGAAAATGTCCTAAGTGAGCGACAAATGAGAAAACGACATCAATGTGACGCGACGCGACGCGATATTATCACACAGTAGCTGACCTACGTTGTCGAGAAGATTATTGTAAGATGTTTGTCATTTTCTATGGAGTTGTATGACGTCACGTTGCGTCGCGTCGCTTTCGTGACTCGCCTCAGACAACGGGTTAGTTTGATTAAGAAGACGTGCTTTAAGACGTGAAGTGTTATCATAAAGATTCTACTTGGGTAGGCACAATAGGATATCATTCTGATTTTCGACGACATAGGTAGGTATTAAAACAGTGTCGCTCGATTGACAAAGCGTGGAAAGTCCTGCAAGCTACCGGAAAAGCCGATTGTCGCGAAGCTTTGGCTGTACTCAGTATTAAGTATTCAGTATTATGTGGCTTTTGAGTCACTAGGCCAGGGAAATTAGTGAATACGAGACTAATAAACAATTATATTATTAAATAAAGCCTAGCCGTCTTGGAAATGTAAGATTTAAAAAACTCCAATTTTCAAAATCTCACTATAGTCATCATACTAATATTATAAATGCGAAAGTCACTTTGTTTGTTGGTTTGTTGGTTTGTTGGTTTGTTGGTTTGTTCTTCAATCACGCCGCATTTTGGCATGGGTATAGTTGAGGACCTGGAGAGTGACATAGGCTACTTTTTATCCCGGAAAATTAAGGAGTTCCCGCGGGAATAACAAAAAACTTAAACTACGCGGACGAAGTCGCGGGCATCAGCTAGTCTAAAATAATGCGGTATATTTCACTGCAATATGATAAGAGTATTAACGAAATATTTTCTCCTTGGTTCAACGGCTTGCTTTTCTAAATTGGTCCAATTGGAATTGATTCTATCTGCCCCCCGATTGTGTAAGGAAATCGTAAACGTTTCTCAAACGTATAACTCGTATTGTTTAAGGAGTGCATAGATGCCTGCACGCCAAAAAGCATGTATGAAGTTCTTAAACAGTTCGTGTAATACGTTTTAAGCTGTCAAATGATCACGATTTGCTTAGACGATTGGGCCTCTGAATTTACACATTTGCCATCGCGCTACGTCTCACCACTCGCCGAATGTCATCCGCGTGTCTCGTCTAATCTTGCACGTAGCATCGTTCACGTCACAGTTCACCACTAGGTTACCACAACATAATAGGTTACAAGTTTCGAAGAAGTCGAAACAAGACGGGCTATTGTGGTCTTCGTATACTTTCTCGTAATATTCATATTATAGCCGTGTTGCGTACATACGTGTAGAGAGTAGGATACTTTTTAGTAGAGCTATTTTCTTTCGATATTTTCAAAACAAAGTTTAAAACGATCTTGTGAGGCGGGGTATGAAGCTTATTCATCGTCTTTGCATTTACAATTCAGTCACTAAATAAAATAGCTAAAGTGACGCGCTACTGCAAGAAAAATTCCAGTTGAAAAGTATAATTTTATCAAAGCTTGTGTAAATATTGTCGTTTCAGCAGAATTTCAAGCGTGTAACGCCGGAGGTGGAATTTCGCAAAAGTCCAAATTGTTTTTCCTATTATGCCGTTTCAGATGTACAGCATTGCTCGAATTCCAATATTATTGCTTTTAATTATTTTTATTATGCCACAAAGTTCTCACGAATACCACATTTATTTCAGAGAGTGGTATTTTATTATAATGTTGCAAAACGATTTAAAAAATTCAATAAGTATTTCGTAATACAACGCGGTATCACGAAAGCCAAAGTAGGAAATTGCTATAGTTAGATACGTATCTAAATAAGTTCCTAATTGGTAATAGAATAAAGAAACGAGTGTATTTTGTAGATAAATTCTGTTGATAAAAAGTTTGATGTTATGATAATATGTTGACATACACCAAAATCGTGTGTAAACATATTATCATAACATATTATCATTAAAAAAAGCACATATTTTACCAACATTTAAGAAAAATATCAAGTAGGTAACAAGTAATAATAACTGAGTGCGCGAACATCGCGAACGAGAGTACATACGCTTATATGTTAATGTATTAGTCCACCAAGAAAAACATTTGTGCCGCACACTGGTGGAATCGATTGCATGCAAATGTAACTTATTACATTATTAATTCTAATTTATTAATAAATAATAAATAGTTGTTAAATAAATTCAAAAAGACGTCGAGGAAGGCCGAGGCGCCGCTGGCGCGATGAACTCGATGCCTTCATAAAGGACTGGCCCCAAATATCTATGGACCGAGACAAATGGAAGGAGGAAAGCGAGACCTTTGTCCAACATTGGGACACAACAGGCTACTATATAAGGGTTCTAACGTTACCCTACACATCCAAATCTGATCAGACATTTAAAAGTCATGGTGGAATAAAAAACGCACATGAAAACATACATACGTACATGAACCTGAATGAATGTAATTGATAAAGATTAAAACCGAATAACACAAATTATGTAAAGAAGAACATATTTTTTGGACTACTTACCTATTAATGAAACTTAAATCTTATAATAAGTAAATGTTATAATGGAAAATTTGGAGATTAGCTTTTACCCTCAGCTGTACAAAGGTAAAACTGTATCTCAAATTTCTTTTATCAAAGTTGGAGCAGGAAAAAAAACAATTTCATAAAATATAGCTGCATACTCACGGACTTTCCTTTTCTAAAGTCCGATTGTGAATACGTTTTCCATGTTAACCACTCTCGTGAAATGTTCTAAATGATGGTTAAAACCGCAATTAAATCCATTGAACGAACGCAGTTTGCGGCTTTGTTATCTTCCCTTATTAGAACGAGGGATCCTTATACGAATATGGCCTTATGGAAAATCGGCCTCGGAGATAATAATATGTAGGGAAGAGATTTAAATCTGCATGATTCAGAAAATAAATTAATTCATATTCAGTTTAGAGATGCTAGGAGAGACTGCGAATGACAGCGGTCCTCACTTTAAGGGACCCTCCACCGACATTGTGATGAATATAAGACCCTTGAGATACTGTTCCGTTAAGTTTATGTTGTGTGTTTTTGACGACCTCCGTGGCGCAGTGTGTAGGGCTGTTGCCTTAACGTGCGGAGGTTCCGGGTTCGATCCCCGGCAGGGTCAATTTGGGAATTTATAATTTCCGAATTTTCCCTGGTCTGGTCGACTGGTGGGAGGCTTCGGCCGTGGCTAGTTACCACCCTACCGGCAAAGACGTGCCGCCAAGCGATTTAGCGTTCCGGTACGATGCCGTGTAGAAACCGAATAGGGGTATGGGTTTAATATAACTGCCATGCCCCTAACAGGTTAGCCCGCTACCATCTTAGACTGCATCATCATTTACCATCAGGTGAGATCGCAGTCAAGGGCTAACTTGTAGTGGATAAAAAAAAAAAAAGTTCTGGAGCTATAATTACCTATGCTTATAATGTCCATAATAGGGAAGAGTGGTTTAGTTGTGACAACGCATATCAGTCGATAGCGATTGTTAAGCAGCTTTGACCCAAGTTGATAAATGGATGGGTGTCCGAATTTGGAGGTTCAAATTTGGTTTCTTCGTTCCCTCCGTGCCTCGGAGAGAACGTTAAGCCATCGATACCAGTTATTATCACTAACATATTCTGATAATAGTCTCTTAGTCTCTTAGTCGAGTCGTATGCGGAGCCCACCGCATTATTATCCCAAGAAAACTCCTACCATTATGTGATTAATGGAAAGAGGTCACAACCCTCAGTAATGAGGAATACGGTGCAAAGAGAGAGATATTTCGAAATCGATTTTCGAATTCCCCTGGGCTTCTAGCGAAGCTTGGCCACTCCAACTGATATTCAAACTATAGGACTACTAGCTGATTCCCGCGACTTCGTACGCGTGGATTGAGGTTTTCCGGGAATTTTCCGGGATAAAAAGTAGCCTATGTGCTATTCCAGACTATAATCTATCTCTGTGCCAAATTTCATCCAGATCCGTTCAGCCGTTGGGGCGTGATTGCGTAACAAACATCCATCCATACATCCATCCAAACTTTCGCATTTATAATATTTATTAGATTGATTGATTCCTCTGTGCATTGTAAATCGTATTGCAATTTGAATACCTTAGGCAGTTAATTTACGAAGACGAAACTGAAGATATCTGATGGTAAACGACATCATATCATACTTTATACTAATATTAAAAATGCAAATGTGTGTTTGTTTGTTGGTTTGTCCTTCAATCACGCCGCAACGGAGCAACGGATCGACGTGATTTTTGGCATGGGTATAGTTGAGGACCTGGAGAGTGTCATAGGTTATTTTTTATCCCAGAAAATTAAGAAGTTCCCGCGGGAATCGAAAAACTTAAACCACGCGGACTAGTAGACATCAGCTAGTCGACGATAGAAGAGATGGATACAATTAGGCACCTACACCGATACATACCGAACATAATATATCTGAATATTCTTTGTAATATTAGTAATATATTCCGTTCTACACTGTTCTACTTCTAGTTAAAATTCAAAGAAAACACATAAACTCGCTAACAACTCCATAACACTTGTTCGCCTTTAAGCTCTATGAAGTTTCATTTCCTCGCTATTCGAGTGAGGGTCGTGGCTTGGCACAGAAACATTTTATCAACTTGTTACAGGATTTTCATGCGAAAGATTCGCTCGATATTCTTGTTTCCGGTGCGTTACACTTTAATGGAATTCTAACGTCACACTTTCTGCAATGCGTACATACGAGTAGGTATACACACACACATTACACAGATTTTTTCGAACACAAGTATTTGTAAAACTCGAAGTAAAGTAAAAGTAAAATATACTTTATTGTACACAAAGAAATATAAAAACATTCATATTCGTGGAAACGGCACAAGGCGGCCTTATCGCTTAAATAGTGATCTCTTCCAGGCAACGTTAAGGCAGAGTAAACTTTTAAAAGAAAGCGGGAGGGGTGTACTGAGACATAATAATAAATAAATATACTCGAAGTACTTTATAATAGGCCACAAACGTTCGTTTAATATTAAATAACACCTCACCTTCAGTTAAATTACCAAATCTAGACAAAGATAGGTACCTAATAATAATAAAGCCTGATATTTATTATAACAAATGCTGTAAAAATATTAATAAAAGAATACCCACAAATGCAGATTATATGTAACTAAGTATTATGTTATTAAACAAAGATAAACTTAACAGGTATTTATCGCTAAGTCGGAACACAATTAAATTATAGTGTTCATATTGTTGTTTAGAGAACTATCCACTTTAACTACCTACTTAATTCTACACAACAAGTCAAACCACAGAGATCAGGTAGAGTTTGAGTTTAGTTCTGTGAAATATCGTATTCCGTAAAACAATCGCAAATTTCTTAAACATACAAAGGTGATAATTGATTTAGCGACCTATTTCCTCCTTTAAGATTATCCCAATATATTTATGTATTACATGTTATATACCTACTTGATACGGAATAAAAGTTATTTTCTTAGTGAAATTATTCGAAAGTTTTAAGAACAAAGTAATGGTGTTACAAAGTAATTAAAAAATACGTCGAGAAAACATATAATCACACTAAACGATGCCCGCGACTTCGTCCGCGTGGGTTTAATTTATTAATTCCCACGGGAATTCTTTAATTTTCCGGGATAAAATTAGCCTATGTCCTTCCGGGATACAACCTATCCCTGTACCAAATTTCATCAAAATCGGTTGAACAGATGGGCCGTGAAAGCGTAGCAGGCAGGCAGACAGACGGGCGGACAGACAGACTCACTTTCGCATTTATAATATTGAGTATGGATATCATTTTAATCTGTGATATAAAGCCTATGTTATTATCGCCAGTAGTTTCAATTAGTATTCAATTCATTTATTTATCAATCATATCATATTAATATTATAAATGCGAAAGTGTTTGTTCGTTGGTTTGTCCTACAATCACGCCGCAACGGAGCAATGGATGGACGTGATTTTTGACATGGGTATAGTTGAGGACCTGGAGAGTAGGCTTTTATCCCGGAAAATTTAGGAGTTCCCGCGGGAATCAAAAAAACTGAAACCACGCGGACAAAGTCGCGGGCATCAGCTAGTCCTCTGATAAGAATGAAAATATTTATATGCTACATTAGCCAATGCCGTAAGCCCGTAACCGTAGTACGTAAGAAAGCAAACAAGTCGTTTACTCGTTTGTATCGGTCAGTGTTTGCTGACTCATTAGTCCGGGTTACGAGCCCACGCGGGACCCTTCAAGTTCTTGACCCTTAGTCTAACAGCGGAAAACTCTTAAACGCTATATCGATCTTTACGATTTTTTAAGTTGCTAGCCTGGTCCGATAGAAGGATTCGGCCGTAGCTACCTAAGTACATATTTTGAAATTCATGGAATGAAAACAACATAAAACAATTTGAGAGTAAATAAAATAATTTTATTTAGGCTATAACATATTTACTGACAGTCTAATCTAATTATTTTAAAGAAAACTTTGATACTTGCAACTTTATGTACGCAACAAATAATTAGTTTTTGTAGAACATTCCTTGCTAAGTAAATAAAAGCGCTCGCGGTCTTCATTTTCATCTTTCTAACCTTACAAATAACTTTTTCGTACCACTTGCTAAAAAAGTGACATTCTATGCCACAAAAAGCGAACATAACAATAGTCATTAGGGTTCCGTACCCAAAGGGTAAAAACGGGACCCTATTACTAAGACTCCGCTGTCTGTCTGTCTGTCTGTCTCCAGGCTGTATCTCATAGACCGTGATAGCTAGAAAGCTGAAATTTTCACAAATGATGTATTTCCGTTGCCGCTATAACAATAAATACTAAAAATTAAAAAAATATATATATTAAGGGGGGACCCCATACAATAAACGTGTTTTTTTCGTATTTTTTTGCTCAATATTAAAAACGGTAACAGGTAGACGGTTCAAATTTTCACAGAATATTAACTTGTATATTACCTTTCAAAATAAATAATTAAATATCAATAAAGTAAATATTAAAGGGGGGCTCCCATACAACAAACGTAATTTTTTGATATTAACAGTAAACGTTACAAACAAAGTTAGTTTTGCGGTTCATTAACAAAGGTAATTATACCTACTTCTTGAGTACGGAACCCTCGGTGCGCGAGTCCGACTCGCACTTGGCCGGTATTTTTTAATCTGTTAAAAACAGGGAAAGAAAATTGTACTGAATTTCATTCATCCTCTAGGGGGAGAATGTGATTTAAATTTGGAATACTTAACGAAATTTATACTGAACTACATCTGTGTTTACACCATTGAGTTTGTATATTATAAAGCATTAAACATCTTTTTGAAAAAGGAATACGCATTAATTATGCAGTTATGATTATTAAATAAAATTACGAAAACCGACGAGGCCGTATGATACCTTTGCTTTTCCGACAAAAAAATATTAGTCTAGGAATTTGCCGCGTTTTTGTTTTCTTCAAATACATAAACGTTAAGTTTATTTAATTTATTTTTATAAATAAGTTAATGTTCTCAAAATACGTTACGATGTTAAATCAAAGCGACAGTGACAGGGAATTGTCGGATTCCATCAGTGCAAATGCTCCCGCAATTATAAATAACTAGATGATTCCCGCGACTACGTCCGCGTGGATTTATTTTTTTTTGATTCCCGCGGGAACTCTTAAATTTTCCGGGATAAAAAGTAGCCTATGTCCTTCCCCGGTATACAACCTGTCCTTGTACAAAATTTCATCAAAATCGGTTGAACAGATGCATTTTTTTGTTTCCCGCGGGAACTCTTCAATTTTCCGGGATAAAAAGTAGCCTATGTCTTTCCCTGGGATGTAACCTATCTCTGTACCAAATTTCATTAAAATCGGTTGAGTAGTTGGGCCGTGAAAGCGTAGCAGACAGACAGACAGACAGACAGACAGACAGACAGACAGACAGACAGACAGACAGACAGACAGACAGACAGACAGACAGACAGACAGACAGACAGACAGACAGAAATACAGACAGACAGACAGACAGACAGACACACTTTCGCATTTATAATATTAGTATGGATTTGCTTCCAACAAAATTCAAGGAAAATTATTTAAAAACTTATGAACTCTCTCTATCAATAATTGGACCAATGTTTCGAATGTTTACTTTTACTTTTAAATGTCATTATTTTAAATAAATGCTTATCTCATATTATTATTGTGTTAATTTTTTCGCAAATGGTACGAAAAGTAGAGTATTATCCTCGGTGATAAAGCTGTCTTAGTCTTGGGTGAACTTAAATCCCTCGCTACACTTAGGACTCGTCTTAATCCCTCGCTTCGCTCGTGATTAAAGTTTTTAACACGTCCTTCGTTACGCTCGCGATTTAAATCGTCACCCGCGACAGAAGACACTGCTTTATCCCCTTGGTTAATAATCTACTATTTCTAAAAAATGATATGAAATGTGCACATTTCATACCCTGTAAATGAGTTCGAAAGTTAAACTTCCAGGCCTAGGCCAGTAAAGAATGTATGTATTTTCATTACATATCATAAGTTTGAATTTGGAATCTTTCTTCCTGAATATCTTGTTATAATTTTCTTTGGCCTATTTAGGCCAAAGAAAATTATAACAAGTAGTAAACTATTTAGTTTAAATTTGGAACTCTATCGTATTACGCGTTCAGCACTCAAACGCAAAAAAAAAATTAAAAGTATAATATTTATTTTTTAACTTTTAATATTTCTTATGTAGGTTGCTTTTTTATTTACTTTCTTTTAATTACATAATAGAATATATTTAAAAAAAAGTCACTTGATTCATTTTTTAAAAAAGCACTATACTCACCTCGACCGGGAGAGCATTTCTGGTCTCGTATATAGTCTAACTAACACTCGACTAGAAAACGCGTACTTCCCGGTCTCGCAATGTAATGTACTATATTTTGTTCCTTTAACAAGAATGAACGATAACAACGCGTGGCCAAGTAAATAGCAGCTAGTAATAAAAGAAAAAAAACCGATCAAGTGCGATTCAGACTCGCGCGACGCGCACAAAGGTTTCCGTAAATCCGTACCACCACACAGTATAAATCTACTTAGTAAATAACAAGAAAAATGACATAAAAACACATACCTACCTAACCAGCTGTGAAATAACTGGATTACATATTATTATATGGCGCTAAACTGGTAGCGCCTGACAAACAATTACATACCCCTACCTCCCTCCCTCCCTATATGAGTACAGAATCCTAATAAACAATTTTCAGTTTTTTTCCTATACTTGTTGCTTCGAGACCTTGCCTCTTGTCAAATTTCATGATTCTAGGTCAACGGGAAGTATCCTAAAGGTTTTGATTTATTGGCGAGTGTCAAAATATGCGGCATAAACTGCCGTATCTTTTGGTTTCGTTGACTTAGAAGTTTGATATTTTTACAGCTGCAAGGGACCGTAGATATGTAGAGTAGTAAGTAGGTATTTGATATTAATTGCAACTTGATACCTCCACGCGTTCCCGAGAAAAAGGTGGTTGACAGACAAACAGACGGACAACGAATTGATAAGGGTAACTTTTTTCCTCGTGTGGTACGGAACACTAAAAAACACATTTAAATTGAATATCTCCTCCTCTTTGTAATGAAGTTAAAAATGTATAAAGCGAAGGTAAGTTAGGTAAGAGTGACCGCAAAATTGCATTCCAGCATCATAAAAATATTTATCATGAAAAATAAGGTAGTGTATTTCATATTTTATAGTTTTATGGCTACCCTAGAAGATTTATAGGGTGAAAGACGCTCAGGAAAATGAAAATTGATACAAGAAGGTATCGGAAATTTCGCTGGGTGTACCAGACCGTGAATATTACTGAAAATCGCCTTGGTTCGATGGCTAGAAGAGTCAATAACGAGTTTTTTTGGTGTTTACCTCCGTAAGAATCGATTTTCATTTATAAGCCCGGGGTATGAAAATTTATGGGGAGTAATAAATACCGAGTTTTATTACAATCGGCTCATTAGTCTCTGAGCAATCATCAACCTAATATACCGCATTTTGGGTACATGGTACTGGGAAAATATTTTTGAAATGGATGTAATGCAACATTTCACAAACCTATTCAGAATGACCACGCTGAAAACAACACAAAAGTTTCAAATACAGACTGCCTTTGAGTTTGCTCTTTGACTGGTATAATAGCTGTTGATATTTCGTTTGCAATACAAATGCGTATATTATACAAGTGGAATGGAGCCATTTTGGTTTCAAGCTTCGTTAACTCCGTTCTCTACTACACTCGTTCTAATTTTCTTCTTTATCTCGTAACTATGTAACAAAACAGTATTACTTTTGTACCGTCAAAATATATTGATTTCAGAGAATCCTCACGAGCATCAGGGGTCAGAATAATAAGTATACCCTAGCTAATCATAACTGGGGATGTTAAGCTGAGGTAAGTTATTCATAGCGGTTTATCCCACGGAAATATAATAATCTCTTTATCTCTCGGCATTTTAATTACCGCTGACTAGATCCTCAGTCAGCGGTAATTATTTGATTTTATACAGGTTTCCTACAATTTACGCTACTTTGATGCTGGGCAGCTTTTGTCTGGTTCATAGTCATTTTCTTTTATCTTTCTAGTGTTAACACGGGATAGAGGGGAGTAGAAAGCGTTCAACAAAAAGCAAAAATAAAGGCGATAATGTTGCTTTGACAATGTAACAATGCAATGGATGTGCATTTATAATTTACTAGCTGATACCCGCGACTTCGTCCGCGTGGATTGAGGAGTTTTAGTTCCCGCGGGAACTCTTTAATTTTCCGGGATAAAAAGTACCCTATTATTTAATCCGGACTTCTAACTTTACGTCTGCAAAATTTCAAAGCAATCGGTTCAGTAGTTACGGCGTGAAAGCGGAACAAACATACAAACAAACTCACTTTCCCATTTATAATATTATAGTAAGGATATATGTATACGACGGATATACGACGTATGTACGTACAATGTACCTACATGTTTCGAGATTAAACACAAATAAAGTAACCACAAGTGTGAACATGTTGTGAAAAAGTTGTCCATAACCTGAAAGTTTCATAATTATCCTTGTAATGTATTTCATCTTCTGTAAAATATTTATATATTCATACATTTGTCATTTTGTCGTGTGAGTAACTAGATAACCACACTTTATTTTTATGCAAAGGGGTTGGATGATAGAGATTTCTTGCAAGCGATAAGGTCGCCATTTGTATTTATGTCTAACTAGACGGTGCCCGCGACTTCGTCTGCGTGGATTAAGTTTTTTTGATTCCCGCGAGAACTGTTTAATTTTCCGTGATAAAATGCCTAAATGTCCTTCCCGGGTTACAACCGTGTCCGTACAATCCGTGTACCAAATTTTATCAAAATCGGTTGAACAGATGGGCCGTGAGAGCGTAGCTCATAGACAGACACGCAGACACACTTTTGAATTTATAATATGCTAGCGAATGCCCGCGACTTCGTCTGCGTGGTTTGAGGTTTTTTGGTTCCCGCGGGAACTCTTTAATTTTCCGGGATAAAAAGTAGCCTATGTGCTATTCCAGACTATAATCTATCTCTGTGCCAAATTTCAGCCAGATCCGTTCAGCCGTTGGGGCGTGATTGAGTAACAAACATCCATTCATCCATCCATACATCCATCCATACATCCATACATCCATCCAAACTTTCGTATTTATAATATTAGTAAGAAGTATGGATTGTATATTAAGATGTTTTCGATCATTGATGTTCGATAAAGCATCTTACATTCAATTTTCACTCAAGTCAGGTATACCGTTTCCACAAAGAGATAATTGAAATTCATTCTGTTCTCTTTTTGTTTCTTGTTATTGTTTAATAAAGGCTTCTTATATTGAATTTTACTTCAGTGTTACATTCTGGCTGGTGAATCGTAACTCAATAACAATTTTGAAAGTTTTAGACATGGCAATATTATATTTGAGTATAACTAAAGGTATAACTGTTAATTTGACTTTTCATTTTGTGTACATATCTTGGATAATAATTTTGATCTGTCTGCAACGGTCTGGTTCGCGTGCATTTCGTTTGCCGTTCGGTTTTTGAAAAGTTTTATTGAAAATTTTTGAGTACGGTTTTTATTTTTTTTATAATCAACTAAGTATACGAAGTCCCATAACGCTAATGCCTGTACTTGTTTAAATTCTGAATTTGGCAAGTAATAAACGAAGTGATATTTGTACCTATTGAAAATCATCTTGTTTGCTGTTTCTTTTTCCATCCATGGGAAAATGAGTTTACCACTACCACTACAGCCCATTAACGTCCCACTGCTGGGCACAGGCCTCCACTCTCATAGGAGAGAGGGAATTAGAGCTTAGACCCACCACGCTGCTACAATGCGGGTTGGCGGGCTTTAACGACTATTATCATGTTAGTGATAATAACCGGGACCGACGGCTTAACGTGCTCTCGGAGGCACGGGGGTGAAACACCGCCAACTTCCTAACTCCGGGCTAGTGCTGAGAATTTCTAGTCAGAAAAACCCACTTACTTACTTACCCGACCCGACCCGGGACTCGAACCCGGGACCTCGTCAGCCGCAGTCAAACATGCTAACCACTAGACCAACGAGGCAGTCAATTGAGTTTGAATTGGTCTAATTGTGACTTTAATCGTTCAGTTAGTCACCATGGAAGGATGGCTCGTTCAAAGAAAACAAACCGTCACACACTATTATTACATTTATAAGGCTTGATAATGCCTGCAACTTCGTGCGCGCAGATTTAGTATCTCGATATATTGCATGGAACCTTTTTTGTATTTCCCAAATAAATATTAGCTTTCCCGAGGATGTAAGCCTGTTCGTCGTGATAAACGGTTAAACGCATAAAATAACCTTAGACTTATATATGTACTTACTACCGTAATTCAATCCATACTTCCATACTAGGTATCTTACTATCCATACTTAATATTATAAATGCGAAAGTGTGTCTGTCTGTCTGTCTGTCTGTCTGTCTGTCTGCTACCCTTTCACGGCCCAACTACTCAACCGATTTTGATGAAATTTGGTACAGAGATAGTTTACATCCCAGGGAAGGGCGTAGGCTACTTTTTATCCCGGAAAATTGAAGAGTTCCCGTGGGAATCAAAAACATCAATCCACGCGGACGAAGTCGCGGGCATCATCTAGTAATAATATGTAGATAACAGATAGACAGACAGGACCACTTTCGCATTTATAATGCTTTCTGTATTACATCTCAAAAACTGAACTAACAATCACGTAACTCATCTCAAACTCCATTATTCCAGTTCATAGCATGTATTTATAATGGCGTGGCGCATCGAGTTGAAAGTGTATAGACAAAGAGGCAGAGAGCTGACGTCAGTATTGCTTTATGATTCAGTCCGACGCTAACCGAGCTCACCCAGCTGAGTGCAGCCCGGTCTAAAAATAATGTCTTAACAATTTCACATACGTCTTAACAGGGCGCCATCGACGCGCTAATACACCACGGAAACGGTACCTCACATAGGTATGACTACGAGAATAATAATTTAGACGAGTGTTCCAGTTGATTTATGTCGGAGATTATATTTATGTGTATGTTAAGTAGGTACGTATAAAAATGAGGAAGAAGCGTTTTCGTAGATTTGCGCATATTAGTTATTATCCCTGATAAGTATTTTGCGAATTAAAGGCTCAGAGGGATATTTCCGTGGAAATTTGCACGAAATCGATATATTCATCACTTCCTTATCACAAATTTAACACTCCATCAAATATTACAGCAAGTAGCAACATTAAACTTAATCTCAGAATAAGCCCACTGTCGTCAATCGAATGACGCATGAGATGCAAAACGTTCTCGTTTTATAAAAGTTGTTATCAGTCCCACCTCCGTTTGTCAATATACGTCAACGAACGGATATTGTCTAAGGTTTAAAATTAATTAATTAGCGGGGTAACGCAACCAGCGTTCTGGGCACACTGCCTCATTGCAGCGGGATAGATGATATTTTTAATGTTTAGTTTTTAGTTTTTAATTTGGTTTTTAATTTAGTTTTTAATTTAGTTTTTAATTTAGATTTAATTTAGATTTTAATTTTATCTATTTATGAATTGTATTAAAATGTTCATGTTAGTCTTAATTATATAGAAAATCAATGAAAATAATTTATTTTTTGCATATGCATCATAATTATTAATTAAATTAAGTATATCGACGTAGTTACAGTTCTTGTTCCATGAGATATAATTATATAGACAAACGGTATTAAATTAATAATATTATTTTTATATACACCCAGCTCAAATTGAATAAAATGTCATGAAATAAGTCAAATTGTAGCTCTCGAAATAATAAACCTTACAGAATGTACTAGAAATGAGTTAGAAAAAACGAACTAAACATTACATTATAGGTAAACAATTAACCTATAAGCTGTAGCTAGATCATTCATGTTTACGGGTGGTAGATGTTCGATCTGGATTGAGCTTGATTATGACTCCAATGAGAAATGATGATACAGATATCTCGACTCATCAATCAGGATTATTTATTCATCACTCATAGTACCCATAATACACGGTCATATCCTAGTGGTATGTGGTATAAAAGTACCTACCGGCCTAATGGGCCGTCGAGTATTCGATCCTTACGGGCACATACTTACTTATCTGAGTAATGTGCGTTTTAAGTATTAATATCTTTGAATGAAATATGCTCATATAACTGGGATTGAATTCCACTACAGGTAAGTTCGTTTTATCATCAAACATTACTGACAATATCAAACATCGCGAGGAAAACTGCACGCCCGCGAGTTCTTCATAAGGTTCTCAAAGGTGCGTGGTGAACTATGGCCAAACCCCACTCTTTTTCATGAGAGGAGATTCGTTCTTAGTAATGGGCCGGAGATAGGTTGAAATGATGATGATGATGAGTGACTATACTGATTAAATGTTATTACAATGAGCACCTGAAACACAAAATTTTCAGACTACAGAGTTAGGGGCTTGTAACTTTGCATTGAGGGCTGTCAAGTGATGGAGAGAGCAACGAAATAATTACGAGGACTGATTCAAATAAAAAATTTTGCCTGCAAAGAGAAAATAAGGGTGAATTTTTAAGTCCAGCTCAACTCAAGTAAATAAAGCGGGGTGCTCCTTTACCTTAATCCTTAATGAAAGTTACGAAAGTGTGGTGAAAATGAGATATATATTTTACTAGAATCTTGCCTCACAATTTATAAGGAACGAGTTGCATGACGGGCGGTTATTAACTTATCAACACCTCTGATGCAACTGTACTTTAGACAAGTCGCGCAAGCAGTGCGTAGATAAGTTATGATTTGTACTCAATACTGAATTTGTTTATTTCATATCTGGGTGTCTTTACTCCGTCAAGTTTTGACTCTAACACCGGTTCGTGAAGTAGTTATACCGAGAAGAGCCGGCAAGAAACTAATCAGTTGCTCTTTTTAAAAAGCAAAATGTTACATAAAAATTATTTCCAAAAAACCGACTACCAACGCCACTGTAAAGTACAAAATAATTTTGATTTCTACCCACTATGTTGAAATCGAGCGAGTATAACAAGGATACGCAAAGTTGACGCATCAGACTCGCCCCACTTCGGCGTCGGAAGTCGGTTTTTTGTAAAGAATTTTTATTTTACAATTTTTAGTGTCAGGGTGGAGGATTTGGAGTCAGAATTTTTTATGGGACCACCTCGAGAGCTTCCTCTAACGACTGATAACGATAAAAAACTTTTCAAATCGGTTCAGAAACCACGGAGATATGCACCGACATACATTAAAAAAAACATACGCGCCGAATTAAGAACCTCCTCCTTTTTTAGAAGTCATTTAATTAATTAGTAGGTATACTTAAACACTAGTGTAACGTGATCTCTCGTCACTACCCACACAGCATAGTCACAGAAAACCTGAATGGCATTGTATAACTACAGGTTACTACTATTACCTATTCTGTGCTACAGGCGCGGGGTCTCACTCTAATCTATACTGAAAGTATTTATATTTGTTCTAACTGTCCGATGATTACGTCTTTGAGTGGCACAATATTTCAAGACCACCCTTGCAAAGCTGGGTCTAGTCAGCTCAATAGGTAATGAATAACGCGTACCTATCCTTTCTACGCCCCGCAGCGTTTACACGACTCGCAGCTGGGAATAGCGGCTACAATCATTACGGCGATTGTAAACGTACCTAGATAGAGTCAAATAAAATCCCAACAGACAAAATAAATATGTGGTTTTGTATGTCCGTTTGTAGCATTTTCGGCTCAACAGTTTAACCGATTTTGGCAAATTTTTGTACATAGATAGCTGTACAAGCTGATACAGACTTTATCGCGGGAAATCAACGAGTTCGCACGAGATTTTCTGAGACCTACATCCATGTGGTTATCCACATGGGTTAAAGTTTTATAAAAATCTAGTACATATCTTAAAATATCTACTATAATGACGTATCAATCCACATTTTTCTTAACTTTTATTTTATTGCAAACTTTAGGTAGGTATTATCTAATCTAATCTAATCTAATCTATCTATATATATATAAAATCGTTAGCTAATCAACGCACAGCCTAAACCGCTGGGGTTAGAAACTTGAAATTTTGACAGTAGGTTCCTTTTGTGACGTAGGCGCTCACTAAGAAAGGATTTTTCAAAATTCCTCCCTTAAGGGGGTGAAATAGGGGGTGAAAGTTTGTATGAAAGTCCGTCATTTCTCAAGTTATATTGATAAAACTTGGTATACGAGTTACTGGTTGAAAATAAAGAAATAGGTGTTTCATAGTTTTTAAAAATTCTACCCCCGAAGGGGTGAAATAGGGGATGAGAGTTTGCATGAAAGTCCTTCATTTCTCAAGATATTCTCAAGTTATATAAACGAAACTTGGTATTTTGGCTTTCGTTCAAAAATAAAGAATTACGTGTGTCACAGTTTTTCAAAATTCAACCCCTAAAGTGGTAAAATAGGGGTTAAATTTTTTTATGAAAGCTATAGCCATGAAACTTGGTATATGAGCTGCGAGTTGAAAATTAAGAAATACACATTTCACAGTTTTTGAAAATTCAACCCCCAAAGGGGTGAAATGGGGGATGAAAGTTGGTATCAAAGGCCTTAAATTCTCAAGGTATTTTACAAGTTATATCAACGAAACTTGGTATTTTGGCTAACGGTAAAAAACAAAGAATTACATGTGTCGCAGTTTTTCAAAATTCAACCCCTAAAGTGGTAAAATAGGGGTTGAAATTTTTTATGAAAGCTATAACCATGAAACTTGGTATATGAGCTGTGAGTTGAAAATTAAGAAATACATATTTCACAGTTTTTGAAAATTCAACCCCCAAAGGGGTGAAATGAGGGATGAAAGTTGGTATCAAAGGCCTTCATTTCTCAAGGTATTTTACAAGTTATATCAACGAACCTTGGTATTTTGACTAACAGTAAAAAATAAAGAATTACGTGTGTCACAGTTTTTCAAAATTCCACCCCCAAAGGCGTAAAATAGGGGTTGGAAGTTTGTATGAAAGTCCTTCATTTTTTAAGTTCTTGCCAAGAAACTTAGTATGTGAGCTACCAGTTAAAAATAAAGAAGTACGTGTTTCACAGTTTTTCAAAATTCCACCCCAAAAGGGGTAAAATAGGGGTTGAAAGTTTGTATGAAAGTTCTTCATTTCTCAAGTTATGGCCATGAAACTTGGTACATAAGCTGCGGGTTAAAAATGATGAAATACCTGTTTCACAGTTTTTGAAAATTCGACCCCCAATGGGGTGAAATAGAGGATGAAAATTGGTATAAATGGCCTTCATTTCTCAAGATATTTTACAAGTTATTTCAACGAAACTTTGTATTTCTGTTTTCGGTAAAAAATAAAGAAGTATGTATGTCACAGTTTTTCAAAATTTCACCCCTGAAGAGGTAAAAAAGGGGTTCGAAGTTTGTATGAAAGTCCTTCATTTCTTAAGTTATACCCAAGAAACTTAGTATGTGAGCTACTGGTTAAAAATAAAGAAATACGTGTTTCACAGTTGTTCAAAATTCTACCCGCAAAGGGGTGAAATAGGGGGTGAAAGTTTGTATTCAAGTCCGTAATTTCTCAAGTTATATCCATGAAACTTGGTATACGAGCTACTGGTTAAAAATGAAGAAATATGTGTTTCCCAGTTTTTAAAAATTCTACCCCCAAAGGGGTGAAATATGGGATGAGAGTTTGCATGAAAGTCCTTAATATCTCAAGATATTCTCAAGTTATATAAACGAAATTTGGTATTATGGCTTTCGTTATAAAATAAAGAATTACGTGTGTCACATTTTTTCAGAATTCAACCCCCAAAGTGGTCAAATAGGGGTTGAAAATTTGTATAAAACCTATAGCCATTAAACTTGGTATATGAGCTGCGAATTAAAAATCAGGAAATACGTATTACACAGTTTTTGAAAATTCGATCCCCAAAGGGGTGAAATAGGGGATGAAATTTGGGATGAAAGGCCTTCATTTCTCAAAATATTTTACAATTTATATCGACGAAACTTGGTATTTTGGCTAACGGTAAAAAATAAAGAAGTACGTATGTCACAGTTTTTCAACATTCCACCACCAAAGGGGTAGAATAGGGGTTGAAAGTTTGTATGGAAGTCCTTCATTTCTCAAGTTATAGCGATGAAACTTTGTATATGAGCTGCGGGTTGAAAATGTAGAAACGGGTGTTTCACAGTTTTTGAAAATTCGACCCCCAAAGGCGAGAAATAGGGGATGAAAGTTGGTACAAAAGGCCTTCTGGTATGTGAGTTACCGGTTAAAAACAAAGAAATATTTGTTTTACAGTTTTTGAAAATCAGCATTTCGGTTATAATTAGTTTTTAATAATAAAAACCTGCATAAACTATATAAAGCCTCCTTAGATAGACTTTTTGCAGCGGGAAAATTTCATAATCTCATAGGAAATCAGAAATTGTACGCGGACGAAGTCGCGGGCGACCGCTAGTAATATTATATAATGTCAATTTTAAAATAATTTACCCTAAAATATTTTTCTGCAGGTTTTCTGGTCTGAATACCTATGCATATATAATAAAAACCACCTAACCACCTACGCCTGGAAAATAAGTAGGTAGGTATTTTTCAGACGCGCCAACAATCGTTAAAGTATAATAATATTGAAGCTTTAAGCTCTATGTAAAGCTAACGAAGTTGCGGGCGTATTGTGGTTATTTTTCATAGTCGTGCAACATACGCTTTAGAGCTTAAATTATCGCACCTATTTTGTATTGTACTTAAGTAGAAGATTTAAGCATGAATTCTGTTTAGCATTCCTTGCAGAAGTTTAGACATTATGTGAGCTTATAATATCTACCTAAGTTCCTAAATATTTGCGGCATGCCTAACTACTTAAAAGTGAAAAGCATGAATATGTTAATTTATACATACTTTATAGCACTACCTGCATTATTTTCATCTACTTAAATTGAAATCAGTTTTTAATCAAACATTTATTCTAAGCGCTGTTTTCCTAAAACAGGTACCTACCTAGATACTTAATCAAAATTTAAGATTAACCGTTCTTTTTAGGGTTCCGTACCCAAAGGGTAAAAACGGGACCCTATTACTAAGACTCCGCTGTCTGTCTGTCTGTCTGTCTGTCTCCAGGCTGTATCTCATAGACCGTGATAGCTAGAAAGCTGAAATTTTCACAAATGATGTATTTCCGTTGCCGCAATAACAACAAATAATAAAAATTTAAAAAATATATATATTATGGGGGGTCCCCATACAATAAACGTGTTTTTTTCGTATTTTTTTGCTCAATATTAAAAACGGTAACAGGTAGACGGTTTAAATTTTCACAGAATATTAACTTGTATAATATTACCTTTCAAAATAAATAATTAAATATCAATAAAGTAAATATTAAAGGGGGGCAACAAACGTAATTTTTTGATATTAACAGTAAACCTCTACAAACAAAGTTAGTTTTGCGGTTCATTAACAAAGGTAATTATACCTACTTCTTGAGTACGGAACCCTCGGTGCGCGAGTCCGACTCGCACTTGGCCGGTTTTTTCCAATTTTGTATTGGCCAGCAAAAAATTCGGCAAAGTGTTTCCTGAAATCTGTTAAACTCTCTACTGAAATAATATGAATATAGCGCGAAATATTGAGCTTTGGAAGCCCTGTGTTGTCTGGTATTATTATGGCTGTTGCGCTCATCATTACAACATTGTTATTGGTTTTCCTTTCTATCCATATAAAATAGTCCCATGAATGACCAACTGGTAGAATAAGTATAACAGACATGCTAAGCCGGTGAACCTAGTTACATTATTTCGAGGAAATAACCCTTGGAAACCTTCGGGGTACTTTATGAAAGAATTTTGAGAAATTCCAACAAGATCTTCTTTTTTAATTCCACTACAAGTTAGCTCTTGATTGCGATCGCACCTGATGGCAAGTGATGATACAGTCTACGATGGTAGCGGGCTTATCTGTTAAGGGCATGGCAGATATAATTAACTAACTTAACCGGTATAATTAACTTAACCGGTATCTTACACGGATGCAGTCGCAGCAATGAGCAAGTTTAGCATATAATAGCTAGTGTTTGTAATAAATAGACTTTATGTAATTTACTATGCAAAACGGGCTAGCATGCGATGGTCATTTTATTTTCAGAAGTCAAACAACATGGCAGAGTTTACAATCATTTTCAACTGACTACTAAACTCAGTTTATGTTTCTATTTGAGTATGATGTCTATTTTTCAAGCGAGACTATACAAAATAGTATGAGGATTATATGAAAATTTGATATATTAATTTTTCTTCTATTTTTATTAGCTATTGAAGGAATTGAGAAAGCACATTATTATCTACTTACAAGCAAATACTAAGAACTCGTGTTTTTGGCAACGCGCAATGTCTATTTGCGTTTTCCTTTAAAGGTTTATTTTAATCACAAAAATACTGTGTTCTAAAACTATAGTAATGTAATTAATTAACGCCCAACAGCCTACTCCGGTGTTGTTATTACTGAAATACCCAGAATTACAAGGTGGTACAAAATGTATATATAACCATCATCCTAGACGGGTGCCCAGGTATAATTATTATTATATAGCCTGTATATTGTAATCTCTGTATAGGTATTACCAACTAGAAGTTCTGGGCAGCTACGGTAGGTAGGTACATATTTTCAGCATCTAAATCTACCTAGATACTCGCTTGTGGTTGTCAAACTCAGCCTCAAATGCTATTAATAAATTAATTATCGCGAAAATAAAGTATGTCTGTGTGCCAACCTTTCACCTATAATTTACCTTTTCAGAGCGCTCATGAAAAGGCACCGCCATAACTTGCATCGTGAACATAGAGTAAATACTATTCGTCCGGGAAAATAGAAAATTAAAACTCCACCTGAAAATCGTGAGCAATAGCTAGGCAATAAAATTAAATCTTATGCATGTAAAAATGAATGTTTGACTGTCTGTGTGTAATCTAAGCATTGCGCAATTTAAACTTTGTACAGTTGCTGTTGGAACTTACGGTAAGCTCAATAACATATTCATACTAATATTATAAATTCGAAAGTGTCTGCTACGCTTTCACAGCCCGGCCCATCTATTCAACCGATTTGGATAAAATTTAGTATAGCTATTTAGAAATTTCTAGAGTTAGAGTTATAGTTATTTAGAAATTTAGTAAAGGTTACATCCCGGGCAAGGACATAGACTACTTTTGATCCCGGTAACTGAACGATTTCCCACGGAAACAAAAAAACTGAATCCACGCGGACGAAGTCGCGGGCATCATCTAGTAGGTGATGCCCGCGTCATCAACTAAATGATGCCCGCGACTTCGTCCGCGTGGATTAAGTTTTTTTAATTCCCGCGGGAACTCCTTAATTTTCCGGGATAAAAAGTAGCCTATGTCCTTCCCGGGGATACAAACTATCCCTGTACCAAATTTCATCAAAATCGATGGAACGGATGGGCCGTGAAAGCGTAGCAGACAGACAGACACACACACTTTCGCATTTATAATATTAGTACGGATATAGTACTTAAGTGTTGTTAACTTTGTACAGTTGCTGTAGGAACTTACGGAAAATTCAATAACATATCTACGTATAATACTTAGGTGGCGCGCGATTCGTACTATTTATTACATGTAATTTGCGCAACTGCCTCGTTGGTCTAGTGGTTAGCATAGTTGACTGCGGATCATGAGGTCCTGGGTTCGATTCCCGGTCGGGCATAAAAGTTAGGTATTGGGTTTTTCAATTAAGAAATTCTCAGTGCCAGCCCGGAGTTGGAAGTTGGCGGTGTTTCACCCCCGTGCCTCGGAGAGCACGTTAAGCCGTCGGTCCCGGTTATTATCACTAACATGATAATAGTCGTTAAAAGCCCGCCAACCCGCATTGGAGCAGCGTGGTGGGTCTAAGCTCTAATTCCCGCTCTCCTATGAGAGTGGAGGCTTGTGCCCAGCAGTGGGACGTTAATAGGCTGAGGTGATGATGATGATGATGATGAATTTGCGCACAAAACACAAAGCCATACAGTATGTTGTTATACCGTCCAGAAAAATCCGAAAGCATTTCCGTGTTCTTGTCAAGTGCCTCGGGGTCTGCATGTCATAATTATATTGATTGCAGTGTATGAGCGCTACACAAACGTAATTATGGCTTTAATTACATAGGCAAGTAGGTTATATTATCAGCCTATAATTTTATTAAAGGCTTTACCCAATCATGTAAGCTCCATGCTTCTGCAATGTTATATGAATCATACTAATATTATAAATGCAAAAGTGTATTTGTTTGTTGGTTTGTCCTTCATTCATGCCGCAACAGAGCAACGGATTGACATGATATTTTGCATGGGATTTGTTGAGGACCTGGAGCGTAATAGGCTACTTTTTATCTCTGAAAATAAAATAGTTCCCGTGGGATTTAATAATAATTTGACGTCTAGCATCCTATTCGGGTGGACGGAGATTTGATTCTTGGACACGCTCATTCATTCATTTAATTTTTTCTTAGAGCAATTAAAATATGTAGTTCAATTGCCTTGACGATGAAGGAAAGCATCGAGGAAAGTGTCAACCTGCACGCCCGCGAGTTTTTATAATGCTCTCAAAGGTGATGTGAAGTCCGAACTAGGTGGTGGACTATGGCCTAACCCTACTAACTCTGAGAGGTGACTTGTGCTCAGTAGTCTGTGGTGGTGGGCGGCCGATCGGTTGAAATAATGATGATGAATTAAATATGTTACTTTTTATTTTTATTTGTACTGTCTTGAACTAGATTTTCTTGCTATCACTTCTTAAAATTTTTGTTATTTGTGTAACCTAATTACCACAAGGTACCCAGTAGATACATAGCCCATAGTAACAGCTATTTTATCAAATATCCAATAGCACACACGCGTACAAAAAAAAACAATTCCATTTACCCAGACTTACTCGTAGCTGTTGTTTTTTTAAAGTTGTACCTACATCACCGTTCTTGGTGAAGTAGGTTTCTTTCTTTAATTAAAAATACTCCAATGATTTTAAATATCTTTAATTCCATCAGCAATGAAAAGCCCTTTTCATCAAAATAGCACATTTAATGTGATATGTAAAAGAACATAATAGTCTTTTTATCACAGCACAACATAAAAGCTACGAAAAGTGTAAAAGGCTACGAGAGTGGGAGGATTGTGAATTACAGGAAAATAAATGTGAACAAAACATGTGAGAATGTATAAAGATCTTGAACAGACACATCGCGATGGAAACACGACGGCGTCACACAGAACGCGCGCGTACGTGTGACCCTCACAGAAACTGTACGATATACGTAATGTAACGTACCTACTAATGTCCTCTAATTTCGGCTACGGCGGCCAAGTTACGAGTTACGAGGTTAGGTTACGAGAGACATTATAGTGCGAACACAGGTGCATTATCTATTCCCTTACTCTCATAGTCCGGCGGGTCGGAAAATCTGACACGGTTGGAGAGAGATCAGGCGCAGGATCGCCGACTTACCTGCTCTCCGAGGTAGGGGGGTGGAGACACCGCTAATTTTTATCTCCGGCCTAGCAGGTACTGAGAATTTCGTGTCAGAAAAAACCCATTAGATACCTACTTAAGTAATTATTATGTCCCAACCCGGAAATAAACCTAGTCATACCTGCAATCGAACAAGCTAACCATTGAACCAATGAAGCACGCACGCCTCCTCTCAAAGGACTTGTCCAAGATTGGGCCTTGAACATGAACCAAGATGATTTTAATACACGTTAATAGAGATCCTAAAATATGGCATAAAGAATAATTTACACATTTATAAAGGACCCCATTTTGGAGAAAAATATTGTTTTATTTTGTGGCTTTTTTAGATCTTTGCCTGAATCTCACAGAACAATATTACCCTACTGAATCTTATCAACAGTAAAAAAAAAAAAACTTGATTGTCTTTGTCACCTATGTCATAGAATGATTGTCAAATGTCAATGTCAGTTTTGTATGACATTAAAGTGACAGTAACAGGTGCCAGATTTGATAGATCTAGGGTATGTTCCGATATACACTGAGAGCATTGTTCAGTGCTCTTACTGGGGAGAAATTCGTCCCGTTATGGACTGACAGTATACTGCCGCAGTATCCTAGGGAAATATATGACGTCATAAATCGTCGCCATTTTTGTACTGTGAGCATTGGAGTTTTCGAGGTAAGGTGCTCTCAGTGCTGACTGCGTTCCGTTTTAAACAGTGACCAGTAAAGCTAACTATAAAGGAACGGTTTCGCAGTGTACTAAATTGACGTCACACCTTACAGTGCAAGCAGTGTATTTCGGAACATACCCCTATACATCTAGGGTGCGTTCCACTATGCATTCACAACGATCACGCTCACGACCGCAGTTTTTCCCGTTCTTTTTTCGTTACTGTCGTAAACTCAAGTGGTATGGATAAGAGAGCGTTTTGAGCGTGGAGGTAAATAATACCAACGGCGATTTAGGAAAAAGAAAGCAAAATATTTAAGAGGTAAGGTTATAATCTGTATAAGCCTTGAAAATAAACTGAAATAATTATTGTTATCGATTGATATTGAAAACTATTATAATTTATTTTTTTCAATAAGAAAACTAACATAAAGAAGGCTAATTTAATTTTCATTTCTAAAGTTAATTTATATTATTGGCAATCAACACATTGATTGCCAATAATATAAACAACGACCACGGTCGTTATGTGGAACGAGTAACGACTAAAGGAGCATTTTGTTCGCTGTGGGCGCTTAGTGGAACGCACTGTAGAAAAAGATTTAGTGTTGCCATCCATCGAAATTATTTTCTACAAACGATATTTTTCATAATTAATTTTAAAAAAACGGGGTTTTCTAAAATTATTATTTAAATGGAGTATAATGTTATATTTTTTTCTCTTTCACGTGATGGCAGTTTGGTTCTGGTTCATTAACACTCAGAATAAAAAACCACCCTCCATACTGAACTGGGACATGTCATTTTTCTCCTCGTTGGGTACACGTTGTTATCTTGTTTTTCCAAGCCCATTAAAGTCTATATGTATGTTATGTGCCCATATTTGAGCCATGAAACGATACACAAGCCTACCCGTTTCAGAATACCTCTTAATTTGTACGATGTACGATGAAGTTTAGTCAATCAAATTATTTAAACGAGGTATAACGAGTAATTTGCATGCAAGGTTTGAACAGACAAGGGCAAAGTTTACGAGCTATCGAATACCTGTTTACTTATTACTTAATTGGAATTTTTGCAGATAATTCGAAATAGGAGTACCTACGTATTAGCATGTTTTACTTCTTAAATTTATTCTTATCATTCATATAAAATTAATTTCTTACATATAAATGTACCTAGTATTTCTTTTATAAACACTTTAGTCATTTCAATTAGTGATTAAAAATTTATTACAAAAAACTTCCAAATACTTTCGCATTTTTACGGGCTCGGAACAAGTTACATAATAAGTTTGAGATCGACGTCGAAAATCACAACATTATAAATTCTTAGCGAAATTTGAATACTTTCTGTATGTATTTAACTTTTATTCTACATTTGTATTCATATTTTATTTTAATATTATATTGGTTTAGATTATATTATCCCAACCACCTCCAAGAATTTCCAAGATAATTTTCTCCCGTCCTAGTTGTCTGGAAAAGATCGCTCCTAAGCGATAAGACCGCCTTATTGTACTTACACGCCTTTTAAGTTTTTCTTTTGTTATCTCTGCTTTGTGTATACGCGGTGTGCAATAAATAAATACCTACATACAATATTATATACATCGTAGAAATTTTATCTATACTTTGTCTAAAAAATAATGAAATTTTCAATAGGTATATGTATATTCATTGTATACAAGTAATAAAATTAAAAATTTTAAAAGAACCCACGACGAACTGCAGAGCTCCATTATACCTTTGACCTGTATAACTTTGAAACAACAATAAGAACTTAGCAAACGTATATATTACATAATATCTAAAACACAAAACTGGATCTTTGACGGCTCAGTAGTTTTTTTGACCAGCGTGGTGGACTATGGCCAAACCCTTCTCTTTCCGAGGCGCGCTTGTCACGACAAATCAAAAGAGTCCAAATATGACGGGTTTACGATGAGTTCCTAAGACCACCTCCTGGCTCCATCATGAGACCCTGGGCAGCATCTAGGTACAAAGTTCTTATCAAGACAAATCTAAAGAGTCCGAACGCGACGGGTATACGATGAGAATTTAAGGAGTTCCCATGATCGCCTCCTGACTCCATCATGAGACCCTGGACAGCATCTAAGTACAAAGCACTTGTCACGACAAATCAAAAGAGTCAAAATGTGACGGGTTTACGATGAGAACTTAAGGAGTTCCTATGACCACCTCCTGGCTCCATCATGATACCCTGGGCAGCATCTAGGTACAAGCTAAATATATCTAAAACAAAAAGCCCGCATCAGCACAGTAGTTTTTGAGAAAAATGGTAACATATTGAAAAAATAAAATCATAGACTACAGCTCAGCTTTGTTGTCTATGGTCCTAAAATATATCTAAGAACCTTCTCACAAGCTATACACATCTAATGAAAAAAACCGCATTTCAATCGGCCCAGTACTTTTTGTGAAAAATGGTAACATATCGAAATATTAAAATCATAGACTACAGCTCAGCTTAGTTGTCTATGGTCCTAAAATATGTCTAAGAACCTTCTCTCAAGCTATTTATATATTTAACTAGTATTTCGCCCTGTGCGCGAGCTGCTAAAGCAGCTCACGGGTTGTGGTTAGACTTACAAGTAGTACAGATTTTACTGTACTGTGTTGCATTCATTTATTATGGTGATAACAAAATAAATAAAAATGGCACTGATTTTTTAAAACTTTTGTAAAAGTTTCCTGTTTCGTAACCCCAGGGAGTCCTAAATATCGATTTCGAACAAAATTGGTCAATTAACAAAGAATTTCAAAATGGCGCTGATTTTCTAAAATTTTGGTAACAGTTTCCTGTTTTGTGACCCCAGGGAGCCCTAAATATCGATTTTGAACAAAATCGGTTAATTAACAAAGAATTTCAAATTTGCGCTGATTTTTTAAAATTTTGGCACCAGTTTCCTGTTTTGTGACCCCAGGAAGCCCTAAATATCGATGTTGAATGAAATCGGTCAATTAACAAAGAATTTCAAAATGGCGCTGTTTTTTTTTAAATTTTGGTAGCAGTTTCCTGTTTTGTATCTAATCCCACGAAGTCCTAAATATCGATTTTGAACAAAATCAGTCAATTAACAAAGAATTTCAAAATGGCGCTGTTTTTTTTAGTTTGGTAACAGTTTCCTGTTTTGTAACCCCAGGGAGTCCTAAATATCGATTTTGAACGAAATCGATCAATTAACAAAGAATTTCAAAATGGCGCTGTTTTTTTAGTTTGGTAACAGTTTCCTGTTTTGTAACCCCAGGGAGTCCTAAATATCGATTTTGAACTAAATCGATCAATTGACAAAGAATTTCAAAATGGCGCTGATTTTTTAAATTTTGGTACCAGTTTCCTGTTTTGTGACCCCAGGGAGCCCTAAATATCGATTTTGAACGAAATCGGTCAATTAACAAAGAATTTCAAAATGGCGCTGATTTTTTTAAATTTTGGTACCAGTTTCCTGTTTTGTAATCGCACGAAGTCCTAAATGCAATAAACCGCATCTCAATCGGCCCAATACTTTTTGTGAAAAATGGTAACAGTGGTTGAAAAATTAAGATCATAGACTACAGCTCAGCTTTGTTGTCTATGGTCCTAAAATATATTTAAGAACCTTCTCACAAGCTATACACATCTAATGCAAAAAACCGCATCTCAATCGGCCCAGTACTTTTGTGAAAAATGGTAACATATTGAAAAAATAAAATCATAGACTACAGCTCAGCTTTGTTGTCTATGGCCCTAAAATATATCTAAGAACCTTCTCACAAGCTATACACATCTAATGAAAAAAACCGCATTTCAATCGGCCCAGTACTTTTTGTGAAAAATGGTAACATATCGAAATATTAAAATCATAGACTACAGCTCAGCTTAGTTGTCTATGGTCCTAAAATATGTCTAAGAACCTTCTCTCAAGCTATTTATATATTTAACTAGTATTTCGCCCTGTGCGCGAGCTGCTAAAGCAGCTCACGGGTTGTGGTTAGACTTACAAGTAGTACAGATTTTACTGTACTGTGTTGCATTCATTTATTATGGTGATAACAAAATAAATAAAAATGGCACTGATTTTTTAAAACTTTTGTAAAAGTTTCCTGTTTCGTAACCCCAGGGAGTCCTAAATATCGATTTCGAACAAAATTGGTCAATTAACAAAGAATTTCAAAATGGCGCTGATTTTCTAAAATTTTGGTAACAGTTTCCTGTTTTGTGACCCCAGGGAGCCCTAAATATCGATTTTGAACAAAATCGGTTAATTAACAAAGAATTTCAAAATGGCGCTGATTTTCTAAAATTTTGGTAACAGTTTCCTGTTTTGTGACCCCAGGGAGCCCTAAATATCGATTTTGAACAAAATCGGTTAATTAACAAAGAATTTCAAAATTGCGCTGATTTTTTAAAATTTTGGTAGCAGTTTCCTGTTTTGTGACCCCAGGAAGCCCTAAATATCGATGTTGAATGAAATCGGTCAATTAACAAAGAATTTCAAAATGGCGCTGTTTTTTTTTAAATTTTGGTAGCAGTTTCCTGTTTTGTATCTAATCCCACGAAGTCCTAAATATCGATTTTGAACAAAATCAGTCAATTAACAAAGAATTTCAAAATGGCGCTGTTTTTTAGTTTGGTAACAGTTTCCTGTTTTGTAACCCCAGGGAGTCCTAAATATCGATTTTGAACGAAATCGATCAAAAAACAAAGAATTTCAAAATGGCGCTGTTTTTTTAGTTTGGTACCAGTTTCCTGTTTTGTGACCCCAGGGAGCCCTAAATATCGATTTTGAACGAAATCGGTCAATTAACAAAGAATTTCAAAATGGCGCTGATTTTTTTAAATTTTGGTACCAGTTTCCTGTTTTGTAATCGCACGAAGTCCTAAATGCAATAAACCGCATCTCAATCGGCCCAATACTTTTTGTGAAAAATGGTAACAGTGGTTGAAAAATTAAGATCATAGACTACAGCTCAGCTTTGTTGTCTATGGTCCTAAAATATATTTAAGAACCTTCTCACAAGCTATACACATCTAATGCAAAAAACCGCATCTCAATCGGCCCAGTACTTTTTGTGAAAAATGGTAACATATTGAAAAAATAAAATCATAGACTACAGCTCAGCTTTGTTGTCTATGGCCCTAAAATATATCTAAGAACCTTCTCACGAGCTAAACATATCTAATGCAAAAAACCGCATCTCAATCGCCCCAGTACTTTTTGTGAAAATTTTTAACATATTGAAAAATTAAAATCATAGACTACAGCTCAGCTTAGTTGTCTATGGTCCTAAAATATGTCTAAGAACCTTCTCACAAGCAATACACATCTAATGAAAAAAACCGCATTTCAATCGGCCCAGTACTTTTTGTGAAAAATGGTAACAGTGGTTGAAAAATTAAGATCATAGACTACAGCTCAGCTTTGTTGTCTATGGTCCTAAAATATATCTAAGAACCTTCTCACAAGCTATACACATCTAATTCAAAAAACCGCATCTCAATCGGCCCAGTACTTTTTGTGAAAAACGGTAACATGTTGAAATATTAAAATCATAGACTACAGCTAAGCTTGGTTGTCTATGGTCCTAATATATATCTAAGAACCTTCTCATAAGCTATACGTATCTAATGCAAAAAACCGCATCTCAATCGGCCCAGTAGTTTTTCAGAAAAATGGTAACAAAAAAGTGCACAAACAAACAAACAAACAAACAAACAAACAAACAAACAAACAAACAAACAAACAAACAAACAAACAAACAAACAAACAAACAAACAAACACACAACCTCTTAGGGCAAACACATATGCCGTCTCCGCTTCGTCGAGGGTAAAAATGACAGACAACAATGAAGAATTGATCTCAGTGGTTAATACGTCTATGATCTCATTCTCCTGATTAAACGGTACACACTACGGGAAATATTGTTGTATTTATATAATTACTAGATGATGCCCGCGACTTCGTCCGCGTGGATTAAGGTTTTTTGATTCCCGCGGGAACTCTTGAATTTTCCGGGACAAAAAGAGGCTTACGTATTTCTTATGCCTAGCCTTTGTCCTTCCCCGTGATACAACCTATCCCTATACCAAATTTCATCAAAATTGGTTGAACAGATGCGCCGTGAAAGCGCAGCAGACAGACAGACAGACAGACACACTTTCGCATTTATAATATTGGTATGGATTCCAACTACTAATTCTGGCACTTGGTTGGAACACAAGGTACCTAGTTTTTGCGTCAATCGTCGCACACAACAAAATTGCCTTTATTACTTTACTAAGTACTACTTTAGCACGGACTTAAGAAAGTTGAAACTAACGTTTTCTGCGCTAATTGATGCCATTGCCTTGTACGTAATGTACATACGAGACATTTGTGTATTCGTCAAGCGGCATCCAAAGTACTTCCAACGAAATTCGTATTTAAGTAGTAGTAGGTCGGTTCGATATCCCAATAAGCTCATTATAGCAAAGCAATGTAAAGTACATATTTGAAAAGCCCTTACTGTATGGCTATTAAATTATTTATTTAATAAACTTCCAACAGATTATGAAACAATGACAATAAATATGTTTAAGAGAAATATTAATAAATGGCTGTAAAAATGTTATTATGAGTCATAATTTATGACATCAAGGAATATTTAAATTGACTTTTCATTTATTATTATTTTACTATATTATTAATCCATGTTTGACATTCCTTGGGTAGGTACCTAATTTATTATTTTGTTTAAACATTGTAATAATAATTTATCTGTGCACACTATTGATTTAGTTGAATGGTCTAACCGCTTTTTGACATTTCTTACCATCAAATATTACTGTGCAACATTCTTTGCAAATAAATGATTATTTATTCATTTTATTTATATTTATCTAAGTACTTTATTTAGCGGCTTGAAACTCACACAACACACACCCACCGCTACTTGCATTTGGATTACTGTGATTGCGTGAATGAAAACAAACAATGGTATAATCAAACGCTAGTTTAGAACGCTAGCTTCCATAGACTGTACGTGGTCTGAAGTTATCAGCAATAGAAACTTGATTAGGCCCAATTGAAGTTATCTCTGTACAATTTACAAACGTGAACCGGCTCAAACACGAGATATACGGAAAATTGGACCTGACATGGTAGAAGGATGCTCTGCCTTCAATAATTTATGTCGGTCTTATTAGCTGGCTAGTTAAGCAATATATATTGCAGACGTATTTTGGTGATAGGATACAACCGCAGTTCGCAACTCCTGTATAAAGAAAATTATTTCCGTCGTATAAACAGAGATTCTTTGCTATTTTTCCATTTCACTCTATGGGCCTTGCTCATTGGAAGAATAGTTATTATAGTAATAGATTTTTTCTTTCTAGTCTTGTTTTGTATTGTTTTCTGTTTAGAACTTCTAGCGTTTCAATCCAAAGCTGTATTGTATGTAGGTTTCGTAGTAAATTAGAGTAAATTTCCAAGTAAAAAAGTGACACTGTGTGATTTGACACGGCTACCGTCTAAACGGATAAAGCCAAGTTTATTTAAAAAAAATGGCAGTTCAGTTTTCCAGCATTTAGGTACTGTGTTACTAGTGAGGTAACATAAAACTGAAATACGTATTAGATTGTCTTTGAAAGCCTTTGACACATAGTTGTGCTTTAATAACAACCTACATTTTCTAAGCTCTATTGTAAGCAAACACAATAACATCAAACGCGGTTATGAAGAAAACACGATATTGTTACCTACCTACATTCCCTTTGAAATGGTATCAGCTGTCTAACCTCGAAAAAACGTATTTTGACACCGAGTTTTTGCCTACAACCTTCATATGACGCACCCCAAGTTCAGATAGGTAGGTACTTGTGAACGGATCATGCCTAAGTAATCTAATTACTTAACTACATATAAATAACTAGATGATGCCCGCGACTTCGTCCGCGCGGATTAAGGATTTTTGATTCCCGCGGGAACTCTTGAATTTTCCGGGATAAAAAGAGCCTATGTCCTTCCCCAGGATGCAACCTATACCTGTACCAAATTTCATCAAAATCGGTTGAATAGATGGGCCGTGAAAGCGTAGCAGACAGACAGACACACTTTCGCATTTATAATATTAGTATGGATATAGACATGGTAAAATTAACTTTTAAAATACTGTATAGTATAAAGCAGATGGCCCAAATCGTACCCTGGCCCAGCGTAAATGAAAAGTACTTATCTCATAGTTTAGAATAAATTCTTCTGAGGAACCCCCAACGTGTTCCCATTGGGGGAACACTATTCAAGGAGAGCATAAACAAATTGCATAAGTCGCAATTTATTTATGCGCTCCTTGAATAGCCCCATATTATTAGAGTTTGTATAATTAAAATACTTAATAGAATTTAATTGTTCCAATATGATAAGGCACACGAGAGCACCATTATTTTAAATAATTTAGGTTAAAACAACGTTACATGGGCATCGAATGCCGTTTATTTTTAGAAAATGTAATAATAGAATTTGGTGAACTGTACTGCAGATTCAAATATTGTTCCAATGTTAGAAATTTGCATTTGCTTTGACCTGACATTAATGGCTACCGATATACCTTAAAGGAAAAGAGTAGGACTCTCTACGACGCATCGTAGAGGGTCCGTCGAGTTAATTGCCTTACCTACAGCATTTTATCTGATAAAAACATCAAGGTTTACCCATTACGGTTCGTGTAATTGCAACTTTACCGGATATTTTCTGTATCATTTCTATGATTTAATGATCTTTAATTATAGCTTTTAGTTTAGGTTCCGTGTGTGCTACGTTAGCAGGTGAAAATAATACTTGCGTAAAACTCCAAGTTTTATTCTATTCCAAGTGTTCATCACTCACACATTAAATTAATTAACCCCATCTAAAATCCAGTATTTGAAAAGGATTTTATATCGTTTCCGGGAGTTTACGTGCCATAATCTATTGAAAGCCAGCATAATCTAACAAAAGACCGGAATAACGCTGTTATTTTGAGTTCACCATCACGCGTATAAAGATATGTTTTACGACTTTAAGCTTCGGCACATCAAGGTGGCCCAGTAATGCAATATATCGCGGAATGGTTCGTGGATTGTTTTAGAAACTTGGGACATAGCAACCATCCATATTCATTCATCAATTCGAATGAAATAATTAATCGAAATATCCATGGATTATTTCGCTATAGGTGATCGGTAGCCGACGTGCCTGCGCTCGCGTGGAATTTACTTCAAAAGTTTCAGGATTTTTGGAACTTTTCGTTTTTATATCACTTGAAAATGACTGACTTTCATATGAAATTCCTACTTGAAATTAGAATCCCTAGAGATCCTAGAAATCCTTTCTTAGTGAGGTGCTTACCTACGTCTTAAACGAAACCTACTGTTAATTAATTAAAACTTCAAGCTTCTAACCCCAGCGTTGACAGATCAGTCAGTCAGTCGCTGGACAAGTCGTTTTATATGATATAAGTATAGCTGTTTTATACCTACATTACCTTTTCGTGGTAAAATAGCGGAGTTCATATAAAAAATATTATTGACCTACTTTCCATTGTATAACCGTTTTCAAGTGGATTGAGAGGTAGGCCAATGAACTGGACGGTTCAAGAGATTCCTCAGCATATTGAGTACCTACGTACACTCAAACACAAGAGTGATCATGGAAGTGGAACACTAAATGTCCAATTCAGAGATGTCGGATTTCAAACTCAAACGAACCGGATGAATATCGAGTAGATCGTTTTAGCAATTTCTGGCACTGAAACTGCGCGACGATCCAGTAGGTAGGTACATATTTGAGACATGGTGGACATACCTATCTAGGTGCTTAAAAACATTAAATATTATTTTTAGACATCTAGGTACGCGAGTCTTGTTAACATGAGTTTTTTTACGACCTCCCTGGTGCAGTTCTGAGAGCTGTGGTTCCAAGTGGAGGTCTTGGATTCAATCACCGACAGGATCGATTTCTCTGGTCTGGCCTGGTGTGAGGCTTCGGCAGTGGTTAGTTACCAGTGACGTGCCGCCAAGCGATTTAGCGTTCCGGTACAATACCTATCTTGTATAACCCCGTTAGAGGTATCCACGCGGACTTCACTTTTTAGGTTTTACTTTACTCTTTGCCAAAATTCATCCATATCCGTTCAGCCGATCTGGCGTGATTGAGTAACAGCCATCCATCCATTCATCCATCATTCCTTCGTAATAATATTAGTAGGTATATATAGATTTATCATTTATCATTAATAAAAAAGAGTAATTATAGAGCTCAGTTTATAGGTGTTACCCAGCATGATTTAAGATCAATTTGCTCAATAACTATCTTGGGATGTTATGCGATGCACCCAAGATCCGCTTCATTTCAGAACTTAATATGTAAGTCAATACATTTTGTAGAGTTGCAAGTGAAGTAAATAAAGTCCTTCCCTTGAATTTTCGTAATGCATGTTAGACTTTTCTTTTGCAAACAGAAAATCGAATGAGAATCGATGGACTCGCTTCTCGAAGTGAGTACAAATTCTGTTTAAAAGCTTTGAGACAGTCTAAATAATATAAACGACTTCAACAGTTTAGAAACGTGTAAACGGCCATTTTACACTAACAACTAGAATATATGATCAAAACGAGATACCTATTGTAAAACAACAGAAATAGAGGACAAATATAAAATAAATAAATCTGTAAACTATATATAAAACTGTGCTAAGTAACACAAAGCAAATAACTGTAACAAATTAATTTAATTTGATAGGTAAGGTTTGGTAAGGTTAGGTTAGGGAAATTAACATCTAATGAAATATGAATAGGTACCAATTTCATAAAAATTCTTTCCAAAAAACCGACTTCCAAAGCCACTGTAAAGTAAAAAATAATTTTGATTTGCTTTGGAAGTCGGTTTTTTGGAAAGAATTTTTATTATTAACTTTTTAGTGTAGTCTTAATCCCCACGGCTTAGGAGTGCAGTACCCTGCAGCATCAGAGTTGAGGAGTTGGGACTTGGGTTTAAGTATGAAGTCGTTGCTTGACACCTACAATATGAATTCCTCATAAAAAAATCCTAAATCGCTATTTTTAAGGAGTTCCGTACCCTGCAGCATCAGGGTTGAAGAGTTGGGACTCAGAGTTGAATCGTATACTCGTGAATTCACCATCAAACCTGCCTAAATCCCTAGTTTTGAGTCGTAGGTATACCTACAGCATCAGGATTGAGGATTTGGAGTCAGATTTTTTTATGGGACCATCTCGCGAGCTTCCTCTAACCACTGAAAAAAAATATTTCATATCGGTTTGGAAACCACGGAGATATGCGGTCACATACATTAAAAAAAATATATATACGCGCCGAATTGAGAATCTCCTCCTTTTTTGGAAGTTCGCTAAAAATCATTATACGTGCTTATGGGTTTAGGGTAAATCCCGTGTTTGTGTATTTACTGCAGAACGATTTTGTAAACGATAGATACATATACGATTTGGGAAGTAGATATACACATAGACTGATTATGTTATTATATTACCGCGTACATCGATGGGTATACAACAGATCGACCTTTTCTGGTTTGCAAAGGTTACTTATATTTATACAACTAGACCATGCCCGCGAAGTTTAAGTTTTTTTATTCCCGCGGGAGCTCCTTAATTTTCCGGGAAAGTAGCCTATGTCACTCTCCAGGTCCTCAACTATATCCATTCCCAAACATCAAGTTGATCCGTTGCTCCGTTGCGGTGTGAAGGACAAATCAACAAATCAAACACACTTAGGTACACATTTATAATATTAGTATGATGTAAACTTTAGTCCATAATGTTATATTTACGTGGTCATCGAGACGTCAAATATCCTTTTGAGGGTTTCCAAAGTTGGCGTTTTAATCCTGTTGAGTGAGCTCTTAAGTCGGGATCAACAATAGAGGCTAAACTTGCTATGTCTGGCCTCCACAATAACGGTAATGGAAAATATGTAAGGCCGCTTGTTTGTTTTCCAGAACCGGCAATATCAACGATTTCTTCAGCCTAGCTATTTACAATTTTGTAGTTTTGCAGAAAATTCCGTTCCAACGTCAACAGTTACTTTACACGAAACAAAACCTGTACAATCCACTTTTCCGTCAGTTTTCAAACATGAAACCGTTTTCCAAAAATAGGTCAAATGCAATAGCAACCAATTGGGTATTTGACTACTATTCAAATATATTTTTTTTAGTGATTATTAAATAGAGGATCTCCCAAAAGTCGTAAATCGTAATATCCACGTCCCCTGATAGTTTTATGTTGAATAACCATTTTAAACAATCGATTAAAGTAAAAAAGTGCGTCGAACTTTAATGACGTCACATTTAAGAATCATACTATAATATTATAAATGCGAAAGTGTATTTGTTTGTTGTCTTGTAATTCAATCTCGCAGCAACAGAGCAACGGATTGACGTGATTTTTTGCATGGGTATAATTGAGGATCTGGAGAGTGACAAAGGCTATTCATCCTGGAAAATTGGGCAGTTTGGCCAAATAAGATACCCAGTTCTGCAATTTTTCAAAATATTAGATTCTGTAGTTTTCACGCATCCAAATAAGCCAACAGCCAATTTTTTGTAAATCAATCATAATTAGATGAGATTCTTCGTAGTAATAATAATGATGTTGTATCGACACTATTAATATTATAAATACGAAAGTGTGTCTGTCTGTCCGTCCTCTACGATTTCACTCCCTATCCTTCCAATCAATTTTGATGGAATTTGGCGCAGAGATTATTTGCGTCCCGGAAAGGACATAGGCTATTTTTTATCCCGAAAAATTAAGGAGTTCCAGCGGGAATAAAAATCTGAATTCACGTGGTCGAAGTCGCGGGCATCATCTAGAATTAAATAATACTAATTAATTATTGTATGAAGTATTAGTTACCTACGTGTAAGTGTAGTATACCTAAGTAAGTAAGAGAAACTTTGCGGGGTTGCTTTAATTAACACGTCACTGAATTCATAATCAAAGTATAATTATGCATTCAGTAACGTGTTCAATTTATAACACACAAAGGCACGTAAGCCTGCCGTTAAATTGAAATTGAACTTTATTTTAAATTAGAGGAAGTAATAGGAAGAGTTTATTTTGTCAGGTAGGTTATCTACCTATAACCAAAATAATATACCTAGGTATAGTAAAGTTTTCTTTTCTTCTTCAACAACTTTACAACAAATAGAATGGAAACTTAGATTGGAATTGAAAAGTTTTTACCTTTTCCATCAAATAAACTTTAACAAAGTGCTTGTGAATCGTCACCACTGCTTCGGAATGCCCATATAGATAGTTTACTTATTTACTTACAGGTACCTAAGTAAATAAGTATATAATAAAAAACATAACTGGTATTTTTTAAATATTACGGTTTTTCTGTTGATATTATAAATAAATAATAGACAATAATAAAATTAATATTGGAAAATTATATTAAGCGTGTTTTTTTTTCGAAATAAAAACAAACGTCCTTAAAGGTCTACTTAATTCTAGGTATGTTACAGACAAACTTTTGGAACTTTGCAATTTTTAGAACTCAAATGGTATTTCGTCTGACATCTTTTCAGTAACTTCGCAGTATTTATAACGAACGATTAAAAAAATAGTAGCAATGATTGGTTACAAAGTTAGCGTTCGACAATAAAAAATTGACAATTGCCTAGAGTTATGATAAAGTTTATAATTATATGTACTCACCTGTGCAGAAGATGACAAAATTTTCATATGCTGATGATCAGCCGGCGGCGGCGGCCGCATGGTGACCGCCGCACATGGCGAAAAACACAAAAACTCAGTCCAAAGTCACTCACAATGCAATGTTACTATAATTAAAACAAACAACAACCAAATAATATGAGAGATGAAACTTCAAAGTTTAATTGGTAAACGAACACGCGCGCGATCACGATTCAGTGTTTACCTCACACGTACGGCGCTTCGAGTCGAGTTAAGCGCCCACGAGGCAAAAGCCGACTGGCGAAAGCTTTGGGCGGGCGGCCGCGCCCCTACACTTCGCCCCTCGCCTACCAACATTGCCCTTAAAATTCTTGAAATTCGGTCACACTTTTGAACACCGTAACAAGTATCTTCAGCGCCATTGAAGCCTGTTTAATCAGCTCTGACAAAATATTTTAATAAGTACTTTTTAAATTAAAATTAAAGCTGATAACATTAAATAACAATCGTCTAGATCGTGCCGTAGCGTGGGACCTTAAAAACCCCTTAAGAAATAAGAATACATGATATGAATATGAATTTATATCACATGTTTATTGTTTTTAAAAATAACAGTTTTTCTTACCCGCAGTTGTTAAACTTGAAATTGAAACTTGAAACAAAAGCCCACATTTTTGGTTTTAAAAAAAATGAAATAGCCATAAACTATAATACTGACTAATTATTGTAATTCTAATAAAATAATGAGGTCAAACACTCGTACTTTACAGTTATAACTAGTAGTAATTTTAATGGTTCAGCCTTTCAAATAAAATGAAAGGCTAAGAGCAAAAAAAACATTTTTGTGAATAGTTTATTTAGCCTCATTACAAATTATAATGAATTTTATAAATCGGGATTTGTTTAAGGTAATAAACTTGAAATTCAAGAAGAGCTCAATTTAGGGAATTGTATCTTTTATTATAAAATGTTGTATTTTTTTTTATTTGAGACTTTTCCTTTTTATAGATTTATTTATTTTTAAGTTGATCATAAGTGCGACTTAGGATCAAAGTTGTGGCTGAATAAATTCAAAGTGTCCTCGTGAATTATGTAAGCAGTGACATCAACACACGCCCGAGAGTGAGGGTGTCTATTCTACGAGGGAATATGAAATGATAAACAAATATTGAACACAATAGGTACTCAAGAGTCAAGGTTAGAATTTAGGTACAGTTTGACGGGAGCACTCAGCACTGCCATGCCCCCCGACAATATTATGAAATTGTCAACACGTAATTACACTTATCTGTAGGTAAATATTTATTAAGTAACTTGATTGAGCTCTAAAAATACAATTACAAAATACAGTAAAATAGGTACGGGTTTATTAACATAAATAATAATGAATCGGAATATTATTGAACGACAGCATAACGGGACCGCTAAGATTGAAATTTTCTGCATGAATTACCTAATACATTGACGAGTGAGTACTTACTTAAATGGTAAAATAAACATGAACTTCAAGAAGAGCATAATTTAATTACGTTATTCTGGTAGAATTTAAATTACTTCCTTATTATCTTCCGCTAGGACTCCGGATCGATATTTCGAAGTTCGGTGTTTAAATTCAGATCGTAATAATGAAAAGGTTTGACGCATGTGTAACGTAGGTAAGTACTTACTTGATTCTCAAGTAGGATTCAAACGCGTCCTCGTGAATAATGTAAACAGTCTCTGAACAATCCTCACGAGGCTTTATAGTGGATGCCTCAGTTATTCTTACCGACTCGTGAATTTAAATCGATACTGAGCACAGTACCGGTATCGAAGTAGATACAGAGAAAGAGCTAAGAATAATCAAGATCATTGTAAAGCTAGACCTAGAGGGTGTTGAATTGCTTTACTTGCAGTAACTACCCGGGCGTTAGGTGTGAAAAAAGTACCTAGCACCTCGTATTATGTAATCATGCCAGTCTCGCATAACCAAACGGTAAACTAACAGTCACAGTTATGCGCACGCGTTTTTTCGAATATGAGTGTAACTTCTCAATTTCCACTCCTTTTCCGTCCATAGATAACGATTTTACGAACGAGTTACACTATTGCCTCATAGCACTAGGTTGAAACGATCATCATTTGCACATTCAATACCTCATCATGGGGAACGGAGAATAATAGGGTAATTTTATGCGAAGTATAGATAAATGTTGATTATAATCAACAGTTGTGAATAAGTACAAATACTATTGTCATTTGTGGTTTTCAGTCTTCAGTTTCCATATTCATAATATTGCCTTCATTTATATGATAGTCATCAGATGATGATGATTGTCTCATGGTTTTAGTAGTCAATAGAATGGATTTCACGTTGACGTCGCGAGCTAGTATCTAGTATTGTCATAATTTTTTATTCAATACCTCTACTTGCGATTTTTTAACAATTATTATTAAAATAATAAGGTAGGTATATCAGGCATTTCGTTCACCGGCAAAATCTATTAAAGCCATGTAATGCGAATAAGGCAAGAATAAAGCGTCTATATTCTTAGACACTACTCACTCAACGAAGGGATTTGCTTCCTCTTTTCTAAGTAATTATTGGTGAATAGGCATCATCTAGGCAAGCGCGCTCCACCTCAGGCTGCATCACCACTTGCCAGCAAGTCTGATTGCAGCCAAGCACTACTCTAAAGATTGAAAAATATTTATATCCTGGTTTGTATTGTACCTAACTAACAATACTGTACACAGTAAACAGTACCTAAGTTACTATATTATTTGTTATCTTAGGAATCTTAATAGCTCGAGTGCCTACAGCCTAACAATTAGGAACAGCGCTACACGTTTTTATTACTGCCCAATAAATATTTGACTTAATACGTGACACGCAAATGGCTTATTTAATTTTTCACACCTTTGCAACGAGGTATGCCTATTTCCTATTTGAACTACAAACTCTTCAATAAATAAGCAACTTGCGGCCGTCATGCTGGCCGACGTGGTCCACTTCTTGAACTTTATAAATAAAACATTAGTTTGTTGTAAAGCTAACAACAATGTCTTAAATCTAGCTATACATTTCTGAGTAGGTTTTCATGATATGAGTTCAGATTTTATTTTGCCCTGACTATTTGGAACTTCAGTTTTCTGTGTACATCCGGCTTCAATTTTAGGCAAGTGCACTCTACCGCAGCCTGCATCACCACTTGCAAGCCAAGTCTGGTTCAGCCGAGGGCTAGCCTATATTATGACAACTAATTACTTATTTTTCAAACTTCAAAACGCGCGCTTTGTATTGGATTTTGTATCAAATACTGACTTGTGACGTCATCAAAAGCAAACGCAGTTTTTTACTTTAATCGATAATTTAAAATGGTGGTCAAACATAAAATTAACAGGAGACGTTGATTTAACGTCTCTATTTAATAAAATATTATAATTACTAAAAAATAAAATTTTAGTTGCCAAATACCCTGCAATTAAAGTTCCATGAGGGTTTCGTTATTAATTATTTATTGTGTCAGGCGGGCGTACAGTACGATCCATGATGAACAATTTACTAAGTAGAAGACCCATTACCCGTTTTGTGCCGGTTGCAGCCCTCTCTTTACGCAAAATTATTATTTATTATACCTAAATAATAATTATTATGTACAATAAAAGTTAAATATCAAAATGGATAAGTAGGGAGGACTGGGCGTATAGGTATAGTAACTATTCCTATTTCCTATTTGGAACCCAATGCCAATACTACAATGGAAAAGAAAATAGGGTTTAAATACACCTATTGGGGTTTATTCCCAGTCGACTGCCCAATGTATACGGGTAACAAAAGAGGTCCCCTATATCGAGAACGATTACAAATAAATGTAGATTTGTCGTTAATGGTTTTCTGGGATTACCTTACCTGATGAATGCTCATTTTCATTTGAAAGGGAGGACGCAACACGAAATAGTTTTAGTAGATTCACATTAATAATTATCTTTCGTTAAATTCTATGATAATGTTTTCCGATTTACCTTATTATCTATGATAGCGGTTAATATAAATGCACTGAAATCGTACTTACCAATAACATTTGCGTGGCAGCTGTTTCCTTTTATCTAGGAATCAAATATAATAAGATAATCTTCCTTTGGAGAAACTTGTAATATAAAAAAAAAATTGTACTAGTCCCTTATCAAATGTGTGCGTCATTCCGTTGAAAACACAAACTTACCTGAAAAGATAAGGAAATATTTAGGAAAATTACTGTGGATGATGACTAATGTCTTTATTTCGATCAATGCTGTACCGCAGAATTCTACATATGAGGTACTTATTCGTTTCAGGCAGAACAGCTACACAGCTGTACTGCGTGAAATTTGATATTTGATTTATTGTACATAGAGACCTATGTACGGTTCTTAAATATAACCTAAACGTTTTTGTTAGGTATCGGCACTTCGTTAAACTGTGGTATCGGAATCCCAGGTAGGTATACGCTGTTGCAATATACCTACCTATATCCAATATAGCTTTGATTTTGTTGTGTAATAATTTAAGATAATTTTCCTGTTAGGCAGCTACGCACTACTTTTATTTGTAACTTTTATTCCCGTTTTCCTGGAACTTGTAAAATAACACAACTCTAGCGCAAGTCTGCATGTTATCATTCACGTAGAATGGGCAATAAACACTGTCTATTGCAAAAGGCTTGAAGACGTGAGAGTCCACGACGAAAACTCTCCATCATTTATCAGTATTATAAAAAAATACATCATTTAGGTACAAAAATATTGGATAATCTTATTTAAACACAACATTAATTATGATCATATTACAAAATCAATAGATAAAAAGCATAATACCTATAGGTAAGTGACATAGGGGAAAGGGGCCTAAAGCGGATACGTTAAGTTTGAGGTTGAATATCAGTAGCTTGTTAATCGATGTTAACCTAAACTTTAACACAAACGAATAGAATAGAATAGAATTAATGGCGCATAAAATCATACATAGAGATTTAAGATCGGTTGATAAAAAATAAAGTTATAAGGAAATTTGTAAAACTCAAACAAAAACCGCTTTGCCCCAGGGGGGGCCTAAAGCGGTTTTAGGTATCGGGCAAAGCGGACATACTAAAGAAATGCAAAGTAAGTCATATAAACTTTATTGTTTCCTATGAAAAACGTACAAGTAAAACATTTTAATCGAAAAGGAGCAAGTCCTTTCACAAATACTTTGAACCAGTCTCTTCCTGCAGTATCATTTTTGAAAGGGTGCGAAATTTTATTCGTTTCAGCATATTTGTATACTAATAGAAGGAATTCTTCCTTTGAAAGGCCGTAGAAAAGAGCACGAATCACGATATATGGAACAAATATTCCAGCAGCTCGTTTTCTTGTCCGGAAGTAAAAATTGTGACAAACCGTCCAAGTTTCTTCTGTGCTGACCCTGATTTCAGATGTCTGTCAAGTGTGGTGAGAGGTATACCAAACTTTTTAACCGACTTCCAAAAAAGGAGGAGGTTCTCAATTCGGCGCGTTTTTTTTTTTAATGTATGTCAGTGCACATCTCCGTGGTTTCTGAACCGATTTGAAAAAAAAATTCTATCAGTCATTAGAGGAAGCTCTCGAGGTGGTCCCAAAAAAAATCTGACTCCAAATCCTCAACCCAGACACTAAAAAGTTAATAATAAAAATTCTTTCCAAAAACCAACTTCCAACGCCACTGTACAGTACCTACAAGATAATTTTGATTTCTACCCACTATGTTGAAGTCGGGCGAGTCTGATGCGTCAACTTTGCATATCCTTGTTATACCCGCCCGACTTTAATATAGTGGGTAGAAATCAAAATTATTTTGTACTTTACAGTGGCGTTGGAAGTCGGTTTTTTGGAAAGAATTTTTATACGCCGTAGATTTCACAGATCTCTTCAGATCTGTAACTTCTTTTAGAGCACTGGTCATGGCTGTCTCGTCCCACGCGGCTTGAGCAGTTTTTAGTCTGTATTTATTCACCATCTGAAAGGATACCTACAATATTGATATAACAGAACTCATTACATCCTAGTCGTGGGCAAAGCGGATAGGTAACCGCTTTGCCCGAACCGCTTTGCCCTTTTAGCCTTATAATTTTTGCAATCAAAAATAACATCAAAATTAGACAAGTACATACAAATCGGCACTTTTAAATCATAGACCATAGTCAAATACACAAAAGTCAAGACTAATTTATCAAACAGGGCATACTTAAGCTATAAATAAAGAAAACACACTATACTTACCGCTTTTTTTTTCGAAATACACCCAATTTTGATTTTTTTACTGCACCTACTCTATTACACGTTCTCGCAGAGTTGGACGAGTGCCCCAAGGGGAGCGGGGGGAGGGCGTCGCTCCCGCGCGCTTTGATGCTCCTAGCTATTGACGCGTTAATTTAAAAATACAAAACCGCTTTGGGCACCATAACCGCTTTAGGCCCCTTTCCTATACCTATCTATTTTGACATTAAGTATTACGAGTTAAGTCAAACAACGTATAGCAATCTATCTTTTTCGATGTTTGTAATAATATATTATCATGAAATATAACGTTAGTCATGATAAAGTTTTCGCCGTTGACTCTCATTCTATAGATATTTGACTGAAAACAGCTGAAAGACTGCTTCTTAGAGGCGCGTCTTACACACGTACGACGCATCTCTACCCAATTTGAAGGCAGTGTAAGGCTGAAACATTCGTATAAAACGCTACTTGGGCCAAAGTCTGTGGTTTAAAATCAAATCATCTACTTTGTGCTTCTTCTTCTTGTGATATAGCAGCAAGTTGTAGCTGGAGTGTTAAAATGAAGAACTTGCACTAGTATAAACGCGTAAACTTACGAGTAAAAATGTCCTAGAGGTTGCATCCAACACATTGGGCAGAGGATTTAGAGATGGTGGCGGAAATTAGGGAACATGATGAAGCAAAGGAGGGCATGTAGATCGAGAGTAGTGACGTTCGTCAGGGAAGTCAGGTCCTACAAGTTGCGTCGGCACAGGTGGCGTTTTATTGTTTCCAACCTTAGCAGTTAACACGCGTTTGCACGCAGGCTACGTTACATCTACAAAAGACTTCACTCGTATACGAAAGCCAAATTACGTGTCCAGAGTTACGACGCAATGAAATTACTCTGACATAGTATTGTTGCAATGTTGCCGACGTGCGAGATGGAACACGGTTACAATTTTATTGCTCCTTAGTCTTATTTTAGGAACAAGGCTGTGAAAAGTAATTTCATTTGCGTCTAATGAACTACTTAATGGAAGAAACGGCGCAGAGAGCTTAAAAGCGATAGTATTTCAAAGGCATGCATGATCGTAAATGTGAATGTGTTAGTATCTAAACAGCTTCTACAGGTGTTTCATAAATAGGAAACTTTGTGCTAATATAATTATTTTATCAGAATTTATTGCACTTGAATAAAAGTTGGAACCATATGTAAAGAAAATATTATAAATCTTTATGAAAGTTAAGAAGCAAGGATGAGTGCACATATAGTTCAAGTGCCTATTAATAATATTACATAAAATATAGACAATAAGGAATGATTATTGTGCAAACACGCCTCAGATAAGAAAGCCACAATTAATGACGTCACGGGAATGTGACGCCTGCGGTCGATACTGGTGCGTAACTCACGTTTCTCGTGTGACGTCACTAGGAAAATGAACTCGGCATCCCAGTTTTGGGTCAATGGCCAATCTACAAATAGAAAAGATCCAATTAAACTTATCATCGCACTTTGCCAGCTATTTCAAACATCAAAATAATATTTCGTGAATGTTCTTATACTATTTTTAAAGCGTTTCCGGGTTCAGCTCAGATATTAAGTCCTCAAGAGAGCTATTTATTTACGAAACACCATTATATTGTTTAGCATGAAAATTAACTCAATACGTAAATATTTACAATTTACTACCTAATATAATAATACTGTACTTATTAACAGATACAATATTATAATAATGGGACCTTATTACATTACTAGATTAGCTTAGCTTACACTTGTGCTACCTATACGATAGATATAAAGATGTCCCAAAAGCAGATAAGGCTCCTATCTGAGTATATGATTACTTAGTTAATTTCTGGTGAACAATGAAAATGATAACATGGAACCTGTTTCGATAGAGTCGATTCTGCAAATGGTGTTTCACAATAAGCGTTTGTCCTAAAAAAAACCTGTCAAGTGCGAGTCAGACTGGCGCACAAATGGTTCCGTACCACGACACAATATAAATTATTTTAGTAAACAACAAGAAATATGTTATAACAACACGTAAACAGCTGTGAAATAATTCTGGCTTACATATGGCGCCCTAATTAGCGATTTTCGGAGTTTTTCCTATACCTACTTGGGCTTTGAGACCTTACTTCTTGCCAAATGATTCTAGGTCAACGGGAAGTATCTTACAGGTTTTGATTTATGGGCGAGTGTCAAAATAAATGAAAATTATGCATCATAAACGGTCGTATCTTTTGATTGCGTTGAAGCTTGATGTTTTTACAGCTCGAAGGGACCGCAGATCTAAGTATTTGATATTAATTTCAACTTGATACCTCCACGCGATCCCGAAAAAATGTGGTTCACAGACAGACAGACGACCAACGAAGTGATCCTATAAGGGTTCCTTTTTTCCTCTTGAGGTACGGAACCCTAAAAATTGAATAATTGGATTTCATTGATATTGAAGTTCCTCAGTAAGTTCATTAAAAGTTAAAATTATATGTACAGGTATGTAAGTAGATATATTATTTGGCTGTTAAATTAATATGTACTTACATATTATAGCAAGCTTAGGAAGTACCTATATGATTCACTTCAGATTAAATAGCAAAATTATATCTAAATATACCTAAAAACCTACGTAGGTACTCCAACCTACGTATTCTATTTCTATCAAGTGGCATGAATTGTATAGAAATTCCCAGGTTTGTTAACGTCTGACGATCTAAGAGATATGATTTTGCTTTTATGTTATGGTATTTTGATGTTTCCGTTTATGCACGTTTCTGCCTACTTATGCTAATAATGTACAAGATGATAACGTTTAAGTTTTCAAAGGAGTCATGCAATAAATTGGTTGATACTTTTATAACTAACCTAGCTATCAGAATAGATAATAATATCGAAGTAGGTATGACGTTTTTTTCTTGGAAACAGTGTATATAATTATAGAAAGAAGAGCTGAGAATTGTTTAAAGTTGAAGGATGCAGATTTTCCTAACTTCTCTTTGAGACACCTTACTATCTAAATTGAATGAGCACCAACAAAGACACGTTACACTTTTAACGTACCCTCCATCATCATCGCCGTCACTGTCATCGACACCATTGCAATCTTCCACATCACTCATATTCTTAGAAATACCGGTCTACCAGACACCCGACCGAATCTTTCCGAGCCAATACCGAACACTGCCATCATTTGCCCTTGGTAAAAGATTACCTACACTGCAAGCTATATTATTAAATTAAGTGAAGTTAACTTATGGCCAAGCATGCGCCATCCATCGATATTATATTGGGTATATGTACTCTCGGGTCACGAACGCATGCTTAGGGCTTCCAGCGCGTAATCTGTTTAAAAAAGTATGTAAGTAAAAGCACCGTTTTCAATATATTCAGAAGTTATGTTTTTGTGTAATTTGTAGGCTTCATAAAGCAGTTTATGCAATGCTTCTGTCTATTTTTAGAGATCTCTACATATACTATCTACGCGTAGGTACTACTTATAGTAAAACTTGTTAAGGCTCTGCAACACTTTATTAAAGTGTTCCACTTAGCTTTGTATCTTACCAGAGGCTTCCGAAGAGGCGCATTTTTTGGGTTTTATACTTTCGATACGATAAATGTAGACAAAATATAGCTTTTTATGAATTCTTAGTATAATTTTTTTAAGTATTTGAAGTGTGATTTCGCTAAACGGTTGATTTCTAGAAGAAAAACAATATTTTAGCATTGGTCGAATTCATACAATCATAACTATTTAAGCACACAAATCACGAGAGCCGGAGCCTACCTACGGATTGATCATTAATAATAATTATGTTAGTCATTCTTTGTCCGTGCATTACGTAGCGCCACGTAGCCCATAGCCCGTAGCGAACAAGCTTTCCTGGCGCGGAAGCTGGTCTGCGTAGCAACGCAAAAAAAGGTTGAGTTTGTCTGTTTAAAAAATCTCAATATCAGACCCAAGTTAGTTAGGCGTGGCACATTAGAACCATGTAATTAATAATTAATGTGTCTAGCCCAAGCTAGATCTTGCAGTAGGTACTTATTATTATTAAGTCTGTGTTTAATAAAAGTTATTGTACCTACTTGACTTTATTTTACTATGACACCCGGGCCTACGGAAATTACTCACAAAACCTTGTCTATAGGCCAACCAGAGTTGCTGACGTAGCTCGAATAGTTGCTAAGCTGCAGAAGTAGCAATGGGCCGGCCTGGCAGATGTACGTAGGTCATTCAACCTCCAAGAACCGACCCCCCACCGTTGTGGTCCTAAAATGCTGCCAATTTTATTTCTGATTGTTCTCGGCAGCAATGATATTCCGAAGCAGTGGAACATTCACTGGAAAATTCGTAAGCAATTTTGAAAGTTAATTTTAGTAAAAAAATATTTTTATTTGCACCGGAAAATAGCGTTGGATGTTGATTGGGAGAGAACAGGAGGCTGCTGGACGCAAGCAGCACAAGGCCCTGTTCTGTGGAGATCTACCTACCTTAACCGAAGCTCCGAGGGAATTTCAGCTGCAGGTACTATACAGGTATATGGTACTACAACTACCGTATTAATATTTTGTGACATCTATACGCCAGGCCGTAGTGTCTTAGGTATAAGCGGGAGGTCCCGGGTTCGAGCCTGGCGAAGTTAAATATTTCAATTTCTGAATTTTCTCTGGTCTGGTGGGAGGTTTCGGCATGGCTAGTTACCACTTACTACCCTACCGGCAAAGACGTGTCACTTTAGTTTAGTGATTTTAAGCGTTCCAGTACTATGCCGTGTAGAAACCGTTTAGGGGTATTGGATTAGTATAAGTAACTGCCATATCCCAGGTTAGCCTGCACATTAGACTGCATCATCACTTACCACCAGATGAGACAGCAGTCAAAGGCTTTTATTTGTAGTGGATAAAAATAGGTCTATACCTATTTTTATCCTATCCTATTTTTATAAAATATACCTATATATTTTACCAATAAATCATAGAATTATTCTCATATTGCCCATTCGCTCCCCCTGTGAGCCTAGTGCAAATAAAACAAGCTATTCAATCAATGTAAACCGCTAGTTGTCCACAAAGTTTTAATAGATTGCCTTCGATAGAGTAGATAGAGCCTGCACTTACCCTAATAACTTTCGATAGGTATTGATAGTTTTGTTCAAATATTATCTTAGTGAAATTTTACGCAAATTAAAATAAGTACCTACTTATGTGGGCATAATATGGTACGAATACTTGAAAATTTTGAATTCGTTGATTCAACTCTGAGATATTCGCCAAGCAAGGAACAACTAATGTGTGAACGTTACTTATAAAGATTACTCGAGGCCACCTCGGGCGCAGTCCTATTTACTATTACCTCGTATCCATAGAAATAGAATAATGTCCTCCCGACCGAATTTCGGCCACGGCGGCCAATCTCCTGAGAGATTAGCCATCTGCGCGGGAGATATTATAGTGCACAAGTGTGTGCGCATACACAGGTGCACTCTCTGTTCCTTCTACTCTCATAGCCCGATGGGACGGAAAATCCGACACGACCGGTGAGAGATCAGGCGCAGGATCGACGGCTTAACGTGCTCTCCGAGGCACGGGGGTGAAACACCGCCAACTTCCTAACGCCGGGCTAGTACTGAGAATTTCTTGAAAGAAATAGAATAGATACGAGTAAACATTTATTTATTTTATTTTATTTATTTTATTTATTTATTTCACCCAACTTAATTCTATCCTTACAGGTCACCTAATGCGATAGAATAAGCCTTACATTATTTACAATTGAAATAAACGAATTATAAAAATATACTTAATTAACTACAATATCATATCTACTTAAAACCTAACTAACTTAATACAAATGAAGCGGCTTTTGTGAACTCGCTCAGTGAGCAGCTGAACAGGTCCTTATGTTCAGCCACTGCGTTGAGCGTGCGAGTCGCACGTACCAGTGGCGTATCAATGCTCTATCAATTACAGCATAATGCTAGGTAGGTAGCTAGGGTTGGTATCTTGTACTTAGAAACTTATCTAGCTACTTTTGCTAGCTCAGCTTAACTTTGTATGGTTTCATACCTATTAGATTCTGGGACATGTCAATAATAAAATAGAAAACAAACGGGCTGTTTCACACTAAATTCGCACTACAATTCTTAGTTTAATGAAAGACTCATTCAATCAATTAGGTACGGTAGCTATAACTATATACTTATTTTATAGCCCTGACGTGTTTAAGATTTCTACGATAAGCTTTAATATAACTTACCTACAGTATTTACCAACTTATTCCTAACTATTCCACTTTCAAGAATTCATGCCCAATTTCATGAACATACCCACAATCGCATAAAAAAAAAGGTCCTATAAACCAACCGCAACAGACCCTTAACTAGGAGACTCCTCCATATGGGACTGATTTTTTACACGATAGTGCATTGTGTCATAATTATCAAATAAATCACTGTCCATCTCGTCCTCTTGAAGCCTATTTTACTCATGTGAAGGTATATGGGACCAATAATCCATCTCTTAAATTTAGGGGACCGTTTAGTCAGTAAGGGATATTGATGAAACTGACCCTTCAATATGCTAAAGAGCCCCTTAAATCTTATGGGAAACAAGGCATCAATCAAAGAGTACCTATACTAATTATGTACGATCAACTAACCGCGAATGCGACTGTGACCTTACCTGGACGGTAACCATTGATATATAATTCTAGGACCTCGGTAAGTGATGATGTAGCCAGTTAACGGTCTAACCTGGAATGGCAGTTATATGAAAACTAAACACCTGATTGGTTTCTACCGGAACATTAAATCGCTTGGAGGTCACTTCGGGTACTTGATAGGCAGGCAACTAATTACCATGTCCGGAGCTTCCCACCAGACCAGACGAGAGAATTTAGAAATAACTACTTAATTATAAATTCCCAAATCGCCTCGCTCAGGGATCGAGCCCAGGACCTCCCTGTTAACACTTTGAAGACCTCCCTGTTAACACATTGAATGCCAATCACTCGTCGTCACGTGATCGCGTTACTTTTCAATTTGGTCCGTCACGCGACTTCGAGTGATAAGGGTAGGTATTTATTTTTGTTCATGGATTAAGCTAGCCGTAGCGTAAACGCAAATAGTTTTGTAATTTGTTAGGGGCCTCTAGGGAATGATAAACCTGTCGGGAAGGGGGCGTGGCTATTAGTGTCACCCGTTTGTTTAGTAGTAGGCCTATTATGTCTAACCTAATAAACGAGAAACCAAAAGAGAGGTCGCATATCACCTCACCTATTACACTGCACTTAGTCACATTTTCTTTACTCATGTGACTTAGTGCAGTGTAATAGGGCAATTAATATATGGCTCACTCGCAAATAATAGTTATTTGTTATACAAGAGTGAAAAGTTGTTTTTTAACCGCGTGCTCAATTTTGATGACCGAGCAAGCGAAGGATTTTAAAATTGAATCACGAGCGCAGCGAGTGGTTCAAAAATTAGAATCCTGAGCGTCAGCGAGGGAATCAAAAGGGCACGAGGTGAAAAATCTTTTCACTCGAGTGCAACACGTAACTTTCCATCCCACCTCAGTGAGGAAATGACATGACGTGAAAGAAAATGGCGCGCGCAAAGCAAATTAAAAAAGTACACCAAGAAGGTTACGAGTGTGAGTTTTTAACAAATTAAAAACGGTTGTATGGAAATTCGGCACCATAGAGGTAGACGTAAATAGGTTTTAATGATGTTTTGAATTCACAAACTTCATAGACGAGTGATATTTACTAACGTGCACACGATGTTCTAAATTCAATTTACTTTATCCTCAAGAGGATAATAACGGCTTTTGCATTCAGATATCGAATATTAAAAATACTCTTTCCGAGATGGTGGGATGAAAAATTCATTTTTGATGCGCCAGGACGAAACTCGACAAACCAAAATAGGACAGACCACAGTACGCTTACTCTGAGTTTTACATTGCAAATTCGATTGACGTAATGAGGGTTCACTCACGTAAGCGTCAAAGTAAAATGGACCCAAAAGCTCTTGCTTTAAAATCACAAATCCAGCGTTTGGAGCGCTGGCTGTTAAGAAATACACAAAATGATGAAATGAGCTCTAAAACAATGCCGTTAAGGTCCATTTTACTTTAACGCTAATGTGAGTGAACGCTCACTACGTCAATCGAATTTGCAATGTAAAAACTCAGAGTAAGCGTAGGTACAGATCAAAATTGTATGAAATTTGTACTCGTAGATAAGACTTAGGTGCTACGTCATACTCGTGCCCATTCGGTATCTTTATTGGAGGTGTTCTTCAGATAACTGAAGGTGAAGAGTAAGATTAGAGAGAGATAAATAATCACGGTAGGTACCTTTTTATTACTTAATGAAATAGGTAGATACCTAATATTATAAAAGCTTATATTATAATTACGTTATCAATAGGCCCTTATTCCTCCTTGAATAAGAATAAGTACCTAGTATAAATAGGTAGGTACCTATTTTACGTTAGCAACCGTCATTAGCGTGTTTCAAACATCTACTTGGCCCATTACAAAAATACAAATACCATAGGTACAATACATAAGTAGTTGATTCAATTTTATCAATTACCTATACCTAGGACTTTTAAAGAAAATTATAGAATGCACACTTCAGGTAAATATCTGGCCGAAGCCCAGAGAGGCCCCGCTTTCGAACATCCAATATTTTTAACGTAGGTAAGTAATTTTCGAACTCGTGGTGTTTGCCCAATATATAGTAAGCCTTTTGATGCGCCTATCAACACGTCCATTTTTTTTTATTTTTTTTAATATAATATAGGCTAGCGCTTGGCTGCAGTCAGACTTGCTTGCAAGTGGTGATGCAGCCTAAGGTGGAGCGCGCTTGCCTAGAAAAATTTCGTATGGTAGGTATTTAGGTTTTCTTCCCACGACGATAGTGGGCGCTGGCCATAACTGCTATCTGCGCGCGATTTAATGAACAGATTCATTATTCCGTGGGTTTAATAGCACCTACCTGTCAGACTAGGATTCAGTAATTGGTAATAGCCGTAGGCCTAAACACAAAGCCACAACATGACACAGCTCACTGAGCGCTGTCGTTCGTAAGCTTTGAGCAGTCAGCGCACAGGATAATGCATAATATTGACCTAACAGCGCTCACGGCTGATAATGATCAATGAGAAAAAACCGACCTTAAGGTAGGTCTATACCTAGAGCGTTTTACGTTTGTCATAGTCATTTTTTTATTGGTGCTATTGTGACTTAAGTTTCCCAATATCAGGTTGGATTAAACCATGTGCCTGCGCATGACCTCCCTAGCGCATTGTAGTCATGGTCATGTCTTGTGGATACGAGGTTCCGGGTTCGATTCCCGGCGAGGGCAATTTTGGGATATACTTTCTGAATTGTCGTCTGGCCTGGTAGAAGGCTTTGATCGCGACTGATTACCAGTTACCACCCTACCGGCAAACGTACCTCCAAGCGATTTAGCGTTCCGCTACGATTCTGCGTATAAACCGATTAAGTGTATGGGTTTAAAGTTACTGACATACCCCTACCGTCAGATCGCTGCCAACTCTGAATCTTTACTTACCACGAAATGAAATGTCAGTCAAGGCCCAAAGGCTAATATAGGTAACTCGTAGTACCTACCATGAAGCCTATCTACTAAACAGGTACCTATAAGTGCTGCATCAAGGTGAGCTCACTTGCGGGGAAGTACGCAAGTACTGTGTTTAAGGAAAATCTTAGGATATCAATCTCAAGCAAATAAAATCACTGCAATACAATATGCTTATGTAATGTCTACGTAGGTAACTGTAGGTACCTAGGTACTTATTATACCTGTATATCTGGATATCTGTAATCTATCGGTATAAGTACTTTATCTTATTACTAGCCGATACCCGCGACATCATGCGGGAATTCTATAATTTTCCGGGATAAAAAGTAGCCTAGTCACACTCCAGTTCAACTATACCCATGCCAACAAGTGAATATAATTAAAATTCTTCCGTAGCCCTTAACTATCTAGGTACCTACTACGTAACGATACCACAGTCATCAATTATCCACATGATATTTTTTTGTGAATCTCTGGATATTGAACTATAGTGTTACATATTTTTGAAATCTACTCATCATTTTCTAGATGATGATTATATAGTTAATCTTATTTTCGAATTATTTTTTTCAACTTTAGTCTTTAATGCGGGACCATGGTCACCCCATCATTTTTTTTTTAATTTTACTAGCCTATGTCACCCGGAATAAGCTAGGGATTCTAACGATACCTCATTTACCAAAATCGGTTCAGGCATATAGAAGTTATGGTGGAATATACAAACTCACATACATACATAACATACATACATACATACATACATGAACCCTGAAAACAATATACTTCTTTTTTCAGGCAGTCGTATAAAAATCAAGTCGATCCGTTGTTCTTCTGTTGCGGCGTGATTGAAGGACAAACCAATAAACAAACAAACTTTCGCATTTTGATATTAGTATGTCGTATTTCATATCGACGAAAATTATAACGTTCGGTTTCTATAGATTACAGATAGGATAGGTATAGATTACAGGTAGTTAGAAATGAAATTATAATTAAAACACATGTAGATAAATAACATGCAATCAGCATTCACTTTTATTCGATAGGTATAAGTAATTATCTATCATATTATCATATTGAGGTGCCAAATAATTTAAAAAATCAATTACAATCACGCACATTAATATCTATATTTAGCATATTTTACTTTAAGGACCACAATTTTCAATAGTAGGTAGGTATATTATTTTAAACAGCTTACATCGTACGAAGTCTCAATTAAGATTTACGTATCACATTGTACCAATTAAACGGCTAATATGCTTTATAGATATTAGGTACACATCATTAGGGCCGACACATAAACGCGACGCGACGCGACATTGCAAAGTGACACTAATTTTTGGGTTGCGTTGCGATATCTAATGCTGTAGTAATGTCCTCCCGACCGAATTTCGACCACGGCGGCCTATCTCCAGAGAGATTAGCCATCTGCGCGGGAGATATTATAGTGCACAAGTATGTGCGCATACACAGGTGCACTCTCTGTTCCTTTACTGTCATAGCCCGATGGGACGGAAAATCCGACACGAGCGGAGAGAGATCAGGCGCAGGACCGACGGCTTTTCGTGCTCTCCGAGGCACGGGGGTGAAACACCGCCAACTTCCTTACTCCGGGCTAGTACTGAGAATGTCTTGTCAGAAAAACCCGTATGCTGTGGCCCGACCCGGGAATCGAACCCGGGACCTCGTCGGCCGCAGTCGAACATGCTAACCACTAGACCAACGAGGCAGTTAATGCCTCGTAGTTCTGAATACTGTAGTATGAAGTATACCATTGATCATAATGCTAAGATCATGTACCTTGCTGGACGTCTCTTATCACCAAGGAATCGTAATAAACGTAGCTCTGTTATTATTTTAAGAGACATATATTATGTAGAATCGTGAAATAACATCGCGGGAATGCGAGCGTCGCAGGTTTTGACCGACGCGGCACCGCGTTTTTATGAGTCAGCCCTAACACCTTTAATACACTTCGTATCTAATCGTTACTAGATAATATTATAGAGTGCACTGTGGCACAGTATCTTGCTGAACATAAAATTTGCCTGCGGCATCATTATCAATGTTTCATTTTTTTTTTTAAACAAATGAAATCAATACTTACATCCATTTTAAACTAGGTACAAGGATAACGCTTATGTACAACTACATAATATATACGGCATACGGTTTTAAAATGGGGACGTGTCGCATGGCAGTAAATTGAAGTAATTAGGTACCTACATAAGCATACAACGCAAAGGGCAACAATTGACATCTTTTTTGATCCCTGAATTGACCTCTCAGCTTACATTATAGCATGGGAACATAAAAATCTTAACAACACTGGTCTATCTCCGTTATTTAAATTACAATTAGGTATAAATATTAAAATTACATTTAAGTATGACTAGTCAATTTTGTTTAACATTACATTACAATATCGTACATTATCCCTGAGACAAAATTAATCATTGATAAGTTTATATCCAAAAGAACCAATCAAATACAATGTGGATTATATTAATTATAAAACCATGATTTTAATGCCCATCATCATGACGACGGTATAATTTTATCGAGAAAACTGATAACTAACAAAAGGTGACGACGGCCTCCATAATATTATTAATATCTACCTACTAATCTACTCTGTAGTTGTAGAAAAATTCAAATAAAATAAATTAAAGTATTAAAATTTAGATTCAGTTATTATGGTAAAATATTTTTATACAATTTAATTAAAATCTACTGCTCAGAGTTGACACAAGCGTAAAGGTGTCTGTCCACTGAAGCAGAACAGAAATATGTTCAACGGTTCAGACCAATCAAATTATTGATAGATGATCTCTCAAAAACCCGATTGGTCGACTGGGCAAATCGCCACTCCGCTCCGATTTTCTATAAAAGTTATGGAGGCCTGTACATTCTATTACACAAGATAATATTATTACCAACTAATACTTTACATCCATTACGATTACATCGTTTAAGTTTATTTTGAACATTTTTTAATTCTATCTAAAGTTGTCAGTGTGTCAGTTCTTTGCGAGATCAGCAGGGCGACCGCGTATCTTTTGCATCAATCATTGATACATCGCAATCACCTCCGATTGGCTGAATTTATGGTATTCTTGCTGCGTCAATAGATTCCGTCCAATAGTGAAAGAGTGTTAACCAATCAGAGGTAATTGAGAAATGAGATGTATCAATGATTGATGCAAAAGATACGCGGTCGCCCTGCAGTTGAAATCAGTGTTCTGATACAGTGTTCATAATAATAAGGCCGTTTTGCACAAAACTGATTAAGTAAACATATTGTGATGCTGTCTGTCCCTTCTTGAAAGTTTCAGGGTTAATATGAAAACGACAGAAAAAATATATTATATTAAACATTTATCGGTTTTGTGCAAGTGTTAATTATTTATTGTTTCAGGAAAAATATTTAGAAAATTCAGTGGCGTGCACAGTATTCGGGTCCCGGGTAGGCAGTGGTTAGGTAGAGAGACGGTCTATTTACAGGCAGGGCTTTTTCAACTAGGGTAAGCAATGATTTATGCATCTATGTCGTGCACGCCACTTTTTAGAATCCTACGTTTGGCTTGCCATTTGTGAATTTCAAAGAACACAATAGAAGCTTATAATATAACATTTTAGCTATAGTTGATGTCACGTAAAAAGGCCATTGACATTGACCCAGCAGTGGGCGATTTCTAGGTATCTTCGGTGGAACGAAGTCAGCGGTGGCGGCAGGGATTCCCGTCGCGCGTTGGCATTTGGCGCATCAGACAACCGTTCGATGGCAACATACCTATGTGCAGACACATGCCCACCACAGCTGTCCACAGGCATCTTTACTCTAGACCAACTGTATGGTTTATACTGAGTAGGTACTAAATTAGTATAATTCAATACAATATTGCAAAACCGCAGACATATCGTGGAGATGCGGTCTGTGTAACGAGAAATTCTTTACAATATCCCAACTGAAACATAACTTAAATAGTGAATGTTCATTGGTAAAATGAATCCTGACATTTTAATCTGAATTTTAATCTGACACAGATTCTCCTTATCGTGAAAGATTAAGCAGCAGAACCGTGAAAAAATAACGAACAGATAGACAGACAGACTACAGATACTACAGAAACGGCACGCAATTAACTAAAGTACTCCTTTATCAATTGCACAAACATAGTAAAGAAAATAATTGAAGGGCGTACACTGTAGTGTGACTGAAAAAAATTAAGCAAGAAAAAAGATGCAATTAACGAAAAATTTGTTTTAGAATAAAATGTGTACCAACTCTATAATCCTAACTATGTAAGCATGTTCGGATACTGTTGTAGATAAGAAATGTTTTAACGGATATGATACGAACGGCTCCGAAAATTTTAAATAGGTACAACAACTCACCTTACTAGTGAATGAGTAATTTAAAATGTTCATGTAAAAACGGCATAATATTCAATCTCAATTATAATTACAGAAACAGTAGAAATATTAAATATACTATTCTGATCAGACTTCTTATTTTATTTTTGTACTAAGCTATCCAAAGAGAAATGTTTTATGTATTAAATATTTTGTGTGCTATTTATAATCTCACAAATATGTTACAACGTTATATGGTATAATACTATTTTATGCCGACGACTTCGTGGGTGTGGTGTTTATTTTCTGGAATAAAACCTCTCATCAGAATCGGCTAAACAAATGGACTGTAAAAATGTTTTACACACACACACTTTTGCACTAAACATATTACACAGTATGGATTTTATAAGTACATTAAGGAAACTTAAATATATTCCACAATCAAAATGTTCAAATATTAATCATAAATCAAATCTCTGAATCTGAATCATTAATCATTAAATCATGATGAATCATTAAACTGACAAACTATTAGCACTACTAATAAATAATTACATGTTAGTTGAATAAAATATTTGTGCTATTGTACAATACTTTCACATTTAATTCCTGAATTAACTAGCTAATTAGTTACAATTTTGTAACATTATTGGTAGCCCTCTTAGAAACCTCTCCCTCTTACAAAATTACTTATCCACATAAAATATAAAATAGAAACATAACAATAACAAACTTATCAAAAATATGTCTTCTTTAAAAACCCAAACATAAAATAATATTATGTTTCAATTTAGTAGGAATTAATGGAAAATACACAAAGTTTTCTCAGAAAGAACTATGGGCAAAATGATCCTCACTGCAGCCAAAACTATTTTACATCAGTAGATAATATAATTATTATGAACATAATTCTTTAAGTTACCCAATGATTTTGCAGACATTGATAGATCTAAAATAAATTGCAGTATTGTTTGCAAGGTATTTTAAAAAGGACTATGAAATTAAAATTTTACATTATAATATTATTAATGGGTATGTATGTACATAATATGCTATGTACCTATTGACTCATCACCAAGCCAAATTCGAAGTCTCAAAACTTTCCATCTTAAAGAATATAAAAATTTAAATTTCTGAGTGGCTGCTCTGACGACCAAGGTCCATTTATTTTGCCCATTGTCCTTCAGAGTATGTACAAAAATAAATAACAATTTAAAGGATAGACATTAGAAATAACTAAAAAAATATTACATTATTTTAAGTCTTTGGTAACAAAGAATAGGCGATTGATCACTTGTTCATGTTTTAAATTGTTCAATCACTGACATATTAAAAAATCACATTATAATACACTTGACATACTTACATCAACACTGAATATTGAATAAAATTATACAATCATTAAGTAATTTGTGCAATGTTAGGTACATCATAATAACTGCTTTGAATTTTTGGTTTCAAACTAATACTAATAAATAATCATACTGTTGTTGGAATCTTTACTTCTTTATTTACAATATAAAATTTGTGCTTCTTGCCTAATACACCCCATATCACTGCAATATTTTCAATAACAATATTGAATGGGATGGTCGCTAATGCACCTCCAACAAACATGATGAACTTGAGAGGACCAAATCTATGTATTGGAAATGATTTGATAACACCAAATATGTACATGTAAATATTGACAGCACCTATAAACCCACATATTAAATCTAAAAGATGCGGGCAAGGTATGGGACACAATGCTGCAAGTAAAATGTTACTGGTTGAAAACGGCAATGTAACCCATGAATAACAAGATATTGCCAGGAAAACCTTATTGAAGAGGGGTATCTCTTTAGAATGTACAACTAAAAGAATACCTTGAAGCCATCGTTTTCTCTGTTGCATAAAGTCCCACAGTGTAAAAGGGGACTTTTCCCACATCTCTCCTTCAATAAAATTGAATGTGTAGCCTTGGACATAAGCTTTCATTGCAAAGTAACAGTCTTCTGCAACTGATCCATCAAGCCCATTGTCAAAAGATACTTTCTTTTCCGCTGACACCTAGAAAGCAATTTTATAATTAAATAACTAGCTTTAATACACCCAAATAGTTATTGAATTCTAAATTGTGTGTTAACTAATGATATCATGCAGGCACCTTTACCAACAATATTTACCTTACCAAAAAACTAAAAATGTCTAGAGATTATAATGCTTAATGTCATGTAATTATTCTAATAAATAAATATATAAATGTAATATTATAAATGCGAAAGTGTGTCTGTCTGTCTGCTATGCTTTCACAGCTTATCTGTTCAACTGATTTTGATGAAATTTGGTATAGGAATAGTTTGTTACCTGGGGAAGGACAGGCTACATTTTATCCCAGCAAATTAAAGAGTTCCCCTGGGAATCAAAATCCTTAATCCACGAGTACGAAGTTGCGGGCTATCTAGTAAATAAATATATTTAAAGTAAACTTACTTGAGTAACCACATAGGAACCTTTCCAACTAAAGAGTGGCTTGTGGAATATGTAGAACTGAAATCTGAGCTTTCCCATATCATCAGCTACACGAAAACTATCAGCCAATGTTGTAAGCCAATTGACTATATGATCATTGGCATATGTGATGAGACCTTGCCCAAATTGGTGTTGGCCATCTAATACAAAGTTTATTATACCACGAACCGAGTTCTCTGTCAACAGAGTTTCTTCATCTAAGTGTACTATCCAATCAGTATCTGCCAGTATATTAACTGTATCTTCCAAACAGTATTGCAGTGCTCTTGACTTGAACAACGCACCAGTTTTAGTTTTGTACTCAGCTGGCACCACTACTTCTCTCACTCTTCTATGCTTAGGCAGGTTTATAGCTTTATCTGTCACAACCTCTATCATAAAGTTCTCCATGCCAACATCCAAACATGTATTCATATTTTTAGTCACATTGTCTCTTACTAACTTGGGAAAATCGCCTCTTGTTACGACCCTCACACAAATAAACGGCGAAAGTAGTGGAGATCCTTTTAATTTAATTGTTCCTGGGAATGCATTAAATAATGTTAGTCCACCAAAATTGCAGAGGACTTGAGGTATGGTTAATAATGTTAGGAGTCTTAATGTGTACAATGTTAGGGTTCCATATATGCCATAGGTCTCCCAAGGATCAATATATAGTTTTTCCTTGTCATCTAGATTGATGGCGCCCGCTAACACCAAAAATAAAAATATAAATGATATAAAAAAGGTACAGTGAAAAATGTGTTGCACTTTTCCTCTTAGCATTCTGAAACAAAAATAACCATTTTCAAAGATAAGGCTTTTTTCAATTTTCAAGGATTATTATGGACCATTTTTTTACGGCTCCATTTTTTAATTAAAACCAAATTCACAACAAAATGTACTTATTGAATTAGATACCTACCTTTTGGCGTTTTCAAACAATCCTCAAAAGAGAAAAATTTTCAGTCTAGTGGAACCACTAAAAACACCAAATCCATTAATTTTAGGGGGCACATAAAACATAAAAATTCGTTTATTGTTTGGTTTTATATTTCGATAATTATGTATTATTATAAAATATTTTTTTTATTTAGCGAGAAACCAGCACACACCCCAACACACACACATATATATTTGCAGCGCTTTACTAATAGTAATATACCTAATAACATCACTCATCAGTCAGTAGTCACCATCATAGAACAGTATAGTAGCGATGTACCGAGTACGGCTTGACTCGAGTCAGTCTCGATTCCTGCTCGCATAGTATACTCAATTTCACAGAGGTAGTATATTAACGGCTCAGCTTTAGTATACCGGACGCTTAGTTGGAGGTTCATATTTTTTTTACAGAAAGACCTTGATGTGTTATGCCTTGCACTAAAATATTTTACTGCGAATTCTAATACTTTTCGAGATATAATTTTTTGAAAATTGCCAATATTCACCACTTTTGACTATTTCTTACGACATTTGCCATAGATTACAGACTCATTGACGTTTAGTTGGCGTACTAAAGTTTCGTTTTACGTCGTTATATCCCCTCCCCCCCTCCCTTTCCCCCCTCCCCTTCCCCCCTCCCCTTCCCCCCCCTCGCGTCCGGTATACTAAAGCCCAACCCCTGCAACTTTTTGTTTTGTGTCAGGAAGTTGTTACTGTGAGTGAATTTAATTGTTTGTTGATATTAGTAGACGTATTGAAGTGATTCAATTGTCATGAACTTTATTACAATACATTGACAGTTCTTCAAGTAGCCCCCGCTTAGAGTGATTCCAATTTATTAAGTGAAGCTCCTGGTTCTGATTTGATTTATTATCGCGGTGTCAATAATTGACCAACATGCTGTTTGAAGTTTACTCCTTTTCGATTTTTCCTTTTTGTTCTAAAATCGGTAACGGACTCGAGTTGTGGACTCGAATTTCTAGACTCGAGATCTGGACTCGAATTTCCAGACTAGAGTTCTAGACAACATTCGAATACCAAACATAGAACTCGAGTACTGGGCTCGAATTACAAATCGAGTCATGATTCGAATACCGTATAAACCGAGTCGACTCGATCCACCAAAACAGCGACTCGGCACATCACTAGGTGTAAGTCCTAACTACTGTATAGGTAAGTTATGTTCTATCGAGTTATACCTCATAGATAACAATTTACCGAAAAATAATGCGTTATATTATTGTAAGCAGTATGTTACGGTTCACAATCTGTCGACAGTTTACAATTTAAGCGTAAGAGTTTAGGTAATGTTTTACAATGTTACGGTGACATATACATCAAAGATCATTGCTCAGGTGTGCTCAGGTCTGTGTTTGCCACAGACCATAGAGTAAATATCTCTTTCTCCTTTTCTTTCTCTGTCTACGCCACAGACCACAGTGTGAAAGCCAGTGTGTCTGTCAAGTGTCATTCTGACTTTTAGGTTGTTGTCTCCCTGAATTAGTGAATTGTCTCCTGTTGTCTCTGGCTGTGCCTGGCTGTCCGGAATCAATCAATTTGTGCTAAAATTATTTTCGATTGAAAATGTGTTTATCGTATCAAATTATATTTGCATGAGGCAAATATTGATATAAAGACGCTATGAATGCCATAGTTCTATCTAATTTTGTTTGCAAACTTCGAACGAGTAAACAATGCTGAGACAAATCTGGGAATCTATTGGAAGAGAAAGTGTCTCAATAAATAACGGGTCGATATGAATATGTCTGTCTCGGATTTATCTGTAGGATGTCGATTTGCGGATTATTTTATAATATGCGGTCTGGACTTTGATTCAGGACTAGAAGCTGATAGGCTTAGTGGTGAATAAAAAAATTCTTTGTTGTGAGTCAACTTACATTTGCCATGAACTTATATGTGATGTTTTTTATATATTTTAGGTGATAACTTACACGTATCTCCCCTCGACCGTTCGTATAAAGGAAAGGTATTAGCTCACTATCCAGATAATGTGCATAGTAATCCATTTGATGAGCATGCAGTTTGTATGGTAAGACATAGCAGATATTTTTTATAGCTTATATTATACTTACTTAAATTTATTCTTAAGAATCATTTCTTATTAACCATCTCTTAAACCATTCTGTCTACAGCTTTGTCTCCCAGCTGGTCTTCAGTTTAAGACTCAAAAGCATTCATTGGAGCCAAAGTTTCACAGTTTTGTTGTAACTAGAGAAAATGCATCTAGATATTATGGATACAGTCTTATATTCTATGAAGAAGTTAGAAACAGGAACATTTGCAGTGCTATGCACACATTGCAGGTAAGCTTATCAGAATATCACAATATTTGTTGTGTGTGTATTTTTTAATTTAACAAGTGAACCAACTTTTTGAAAACATTATATTATTATGACTGTAAATTACTAAAATTATTTTTTTATGGTGTAAAAATAATTAAAATAATAAATTGCAAAAATGAATTTCTTTGATTTGATAATGTAGCCAATTCAGTTAAACACAATCTCTAAACTAAAATGACACCTCTAAATTGAATGGGGCCCCTTTCTGCAGGAAGGATTATGAAAGGGATAGCAATATAAATAGAGCTGTCATTTTAGTTTAGAGATAGTGTGCAATAGAATTGACCTCAATAAATTGTTTTGATTTAATTACAGGCAATGTATATCACTGAACTTTCCAGTGGACAAACTCCCCCAGGCCATAGGAAGGGATCAGGGAAGGAGAGTTCCCGCTCATTGCCAAGATCTTTCAAATTAGCGCCACATACTGGTGCAGCCCTCACTTATTATGATATAACCAAAGATAAACTCTATGTAGCCAAAAGTATAGCACTTATATGCCAATACCCTTATGTCAGGGTAGCACAATTATTCTTAGAAAATTTATTTAGGTATGTATTCATAATTTCACTCTTGGCTTCCTTAAGAATAGATAATATTTCACAATATACATTATCATGTCTGTACATTCACTAGCTAATATTCACAAATTTTATCTGAGTGTATTTCATTATTTCAAGATCCCATGTCTTCTATTTTTAGATTTTTGGGGATAAATATCTTTCTGCCAAACTTGCAAAATCATTCAGTGCTTGAGCTGTGAAAAGATTATAATTCAATTTTCAAGATATTTTCTTTATTTTCAGGTCATTGCCCAGACAACCAGGTCCAGGACTTAGTCCAGAATCCTATGTTTACAATCTTTTATATGAAGTACCAGTGCCATTGCCGGGCCAGGCCTTACGTCTTTATGTACCGCCATCTGAACCACATCTTGATCCTATCCCAGTTGTAAGTTGTACTTTATATATACATTATTTATAAACGGACACAAAACAGCCTATTGCATAAACATAGTTATATAAATTACTTTTACTACTGTTTAGAGTTCCATACCTTAAGAAGAAAAAAGAAACCCTTATAGGATCACTCAGTTGTCTGTCTGTCTGTTTGTCAACCATCTCTCATTCCATTTCTCGGGAACACGTGGAGGTATCAAGTTGAAATTAATATCTCATAATTAGATCTACGGCCCCTTGAAGCTGTAAAAAAATCAAGTCAACCCATTCAAAAGATACAGCTGTTTATGCTGCATATTTTGACAGTTGCCAATAAATCAAAACCTATAGGGTTACTACCTGTTGACCTAGCTAGAATCATGGAATTTGGAAAGAAGCAAGGTCTCACAGCACAAGTATAGGAAAAATTCCGAAAATCGTTAATTAGGGATACCTACCTACCTATTTAGCGCCATATTATTCCACATCTGATTACCTGTTGTTATGACATCTTTCTTGTTATTTACTAAAACACGAAAGATGTCATAACCTTAAACTTTTAAAGTATTAGTATGTGTAGTAGCATGGTATTTGCACTCCGTCGCGGCGTGATTGAAGGACAAACCAACAAACAAACACACTTTCGCATTTATAATATTAGTATGTTTATAAAAGAGCCGCATTGAGTATACTAGGTTAATTTAAAAATATTATTTTTTACAGGTGATAAGAATGCCAAATCCTCCTGAGGAGTTACCTCTGTTAGATTATCCTCTACGTGTGATGTTTTCTACTTTAGGCGTTGAGTGTGTAGTCCAATTGTTTACTTGTGTGCTACTAGAACATCAGGTTCTATTGAGGTCTAGTGGTAAGTAGTCTTTTTCACATAATGAGAACATTTATTAATTGGTCTAGTATATCCCTGCGACTTCATCTGCTAGAATTTATTTTTCAAACATCATTGAACATTTTGATTTCCTGAATAAAGGTAACTGTTAATGTTGAAAACTGACATGCAAATTTTCTTTGTACAAAATTTTTGTCAAAAGTGGTGAAGCTAATGGGCGATGAAAACATAACAAATAGGTATACAGACGCACTTTTGCATTTATCTTACTAATATTATAAATGCGAAAGCTTGCATGGATGGATGTTTGTTACTCAATCACACAAGAACGGCTGCACGGCAGGCTTATTACGTAAAATTTAGCGATCAGTGAAAATCGCGCAGTCATTGCGCAGTAGACGCGAAAGACGCGCAATCTATCGCTCGGTATGAAAAATAATCGTATTACTTAAGCGATCGCTTGCTAGTCGTTCGCTGGTTATCAAATGCACTTTTTGCGATGAAACTAGCGCCAATAGCAATTTCGTATAATATTGTACAATTTTTGCTATCGCGAATCGTTTGCATGATACGTAATCAGTCCGCCGATCTGGATGAAATTTGGCGCAGAGATAGATTACTGTCTAGAATAACACATAGGCTACTTTTATCCCGGAAAATTAAGATTTCCCGCGGAAATCAGAAAACCTCAATTCACGCGGACGAAGTCGCAGGCATCAGCTAGTGACAAATAAAGTCAATTAAAACGACAAGTTTATTAAAACTTGAACCTTTTTCCAGATTTCAACAAACTTATGTTAGTCGCTGAATGCATAGTCTCCCTGCTGCTGCCCTTCTCTTGGGCGCATGTATATGTGCCCATTTTGCCATCACCGTTATACCACTTCCTGGATGCTCCCGTCCCGTTTGTTATGGGTAACGTACACATTTTTAAATTACTTAGAATTTTTTACCAAAAGTAAAGCTTTAATGGCCTGCCAACCCGCATTGGAGCAGAGTGGTGGGTCTAGGCTCCAATTCCCTCTCTTTTATGAGAGTGTGCTGGGCACAGGCCTCTGGTTGTTAATGGGCTGTAGTAGATTGGTGGAAAGCTTTAAGTTGGTTTTGTCACTGAAATTTTGTTATTTTTAAAATCCGTCGGTATTACCCGACGGATTTTAAATGCGGACGGATGCGCCTATTCCTGCCAAGAGGCCAAAATTATGGTTTTACTTGATTTAAAAAACTCATTTCTAGCATGAATTAGCATTTTTAGCTAGATCCCATGTCCTTCTTCCTATCCTCAGGATATCCTCACAAAGGAAAGCTTATCATGGATGCATACTACCCAGGATAATAATATCCTTCAACTGTATTTCACATATTAGCTAGCTGATCTTTAGATACTTTGACTATACTTTGAGCTCAGAAGAAAATTAAAAAAAGATTAGTATTATATCAATTAAATGAGTCTGTGTTGTTTAACCCCAAAGTGAAGTCTGAGCAAATCTAAGACCAATATTTTGTTAAATAGTCACAACACTAAGCCAGGATTTTAATCGGCAATAATGTTAATTAACTAAAAATATCGCTGTATAAAACTTTAAACAAAATTTATAACAGGTCTTCACGCCGATAGCGTAGCCATTACCATCGGAAGCAACGGTCCAAGAAATATTGCAGTAGGCTCAGAAGCAGCTCTGTGTTTGGTCGATGTGGACAAGCCGGACATACAACTTCCCGAGGAACTGCCCATACTGCCGCATAGGACACCTTTCATTGAAGAGCTCAACCATGTTTTAGACAAGCATCAGGTAATTAAATTATATTTTTTTTTTTTTTTTTAATTTATTTGAACCACCAACAGAATTACAAGTAATAGGTATACAAAATGTTCAATGGCTTAGGCACTAGGTAAACATGCAATTCAAATTATAGGTAGTTACATCGTGCACATAAGAAAAGTCGTACATAAATAACATAAGTTTACATTAGGCAAATATTAAGATTACCAAAGCAAGGCTACGAAAAATCAATGAAAATAACTATCAATAAATATATTTAAAAAACTAGATAAAAGGAAAAATAAATAAATAAAATGCTAAATATTACAATACAGGGTCAAGATAACAACACAAATCTGACAATATGATATCAATAGTCAAGTGATTTGAGTAGTTTGATTTTGAATTTTTGTAATTTTCCACAAAACAAATCAATGGACTTGTCCTTTATTGTAAATTCCCTGTAAAGTCGGCTTAGCCTGGGTACAAAGGAATGATGGCCAAGATTGGTTTTGTGGGCTCGATGGGTGAGCAGTGAGATAGGATACCGAGGCATTCGTGAGGGGATTTTGAAGGATATTTGGCTCAACAGTTCCGGGTTATCCATGGTACCGTTTACAAGTTTATGTAAGAAAACCATGTCTTGCATTTTTCGCCTATCCGAAAGTGAGTGCAAATTAAACTTTTTTAGCCTAGAGATATATGGTAATCTTTTATCGCGTCCAAATAAGTAAAATTGTGTGAATCGCCTCTGTATACTTTCCAGACGATCCTTATGGATCTGGTAATTGGGGTTCCATATTACCGTGCCGTACTCGAGTTTATTCGTGAATAAATACAATAATTCATAAATATTTTTACTTTACCTGAACATTCCAATCAAAATAATCACATTCAATAAAAAATAATGTTAACCAATAAAGCGTAAACTTAAAAATAGATGCCCTGAAAAGTATGCATTTTCTTCTTGTTAACTTATTCACGTCTTGTACGGATTTATTTTGCGGGCTTCAAAGTCAATGGGGCTGATTTAGTTGTACACAATCTCTAAACTAAACCAAAATGATAGCATTAAAAATATTTCTAACCCTTACATAACACTTTCTAATCAAGAGTGAAAAGGCATCTTTTAGGCATGCGCGCTCCACCTTAGGCTGCATCACCACTTGCAAGCAAGTCTGATTGCAGCTACCCTATATATTAAAAAAAAAACTCTGCAGAAAGGGACAGAACTAGATTTACAGGAGTCATTTTGGTTTAGTTTAGAGATTGTGTTACACAGAATTGACCACAATATCACATGATTTTAGTTCTTTCCAATCACTGCTGATTCACACTGCTGAATAACTGACCTGATGCATTTTTTAAAATCTTCCTGCTTGAACGTGTTGCCTTGCCCCATATGTTAGTTTTGAGGGTACACACCAGGTGAAAGCTGGTTCCAACACTTGGAGAAAATCACGTGACAGAAAATACGTGGAATAACGAAAGGTGGAAAAAAACCAGACCATTTCTCCCTTATTTTAGTTATTACTACAATAAACATCACTGCATTGCAATGAAAATATTGTAAAAAATAAAAAAAATACTGAGTTTTAAGTCAAGTTCTTTTTACATTGAAATATGGATATTATGTGGTATTTTAATAAATTACTTACATACTTTATTTGTTTATTCGTAGATACAAAGGCCAGAAACGGAACCAACGAAACTAGGGGCAGCATTAAACGGATCATCATATAAGCATAACATGAATGATGGAATGAGCAGCAGTTGTACTTTGCCCTCAGGTAAGATGAACGTATCCGTATTATAAATGAGAAAGTATTTCTGTCTGTCTGCTACACTTTCACGGACCATCTGTTCCACCGATTTTGATGAAATTTTGTGTAGGGATAGCTTGTATCCTTGGAAGGACATAAGCTAATTTTTATCCCAAAAAATTAATGAGATCCTGCGGGAATCAAAAAATCACAATCCACGCGAACGAAGTCGCGGTCATCAGCTACTTAAAAATAAATAAAATAAAAGTTGTCCTGCATGAAATAAAAATATTCCATTTCATAAAAATCTATTTTAGAATATGCATATCGGCTTGTTTTGCAATTGTAATAATAATATTTTTTTAAATTATTTTATTTGTAATAGGGTAGGACAAGAATATTTAAAACTTTAGCATTAGTAATGTTACTGAATAACACAAGCATGACACAGACAAACGAACGGACATAGTCGCAGACGGCAGTAGAGTTTCATTTTTAACCGACTTCCAAAAAAGGAGGAGGTTCTCAATTCGGCGCGTTTTTTTTATGTCGGTGCATATCGCCGTGGTTTCTGAACCGATTTGAAATTTTTTCGCTAGCCGTCTAGAGGAAGCTCTCGAGGTGGTCCCATAAAAAATTCTGACTCCAAATCCTCAACCCTGACACTAAAAAGTTAAAAATAAAAATTCTCTCCAAAAAACCGACTTCCAACGCCACTTCTTCTTCTTCTTCTTCTTCTTCTTCTTCTTCTTTTGAGGTTTCAGTCCCTTATGTCCTGTATCACTGCGACCGTCTCCGATCTATTGTGATGTGACCTCCATTTTTAAATTTCCTCGCCAATGCCTGCTTCAGTCAGGAACAGCAGCGTTTTCTTGACTGGAATACGGGAAGCATCCTCTGGGTTAATAATATGTTTGCCCAGATGGATGCTTCGTTTATGCATTAGAGCGGGACATTGGCAGATAATATGCATCGGAGTCTCACAGGATTCCTGGCATAGTCTGCAGATATCCGTGTCCCTAAGCTTAAGGTTAAACATGTGTCTGTTAAGACCGCAGTGACCTGTTAAAGCTCGTGCTAAAATGCGTAGGTTTTTCCTGCTGAGCGCTAGCGCCTCGGAGGCGGCCTTCTTATTGAAGGTTCTGACTAGCGCCTTTGAATGGTTTAGACCACGTAAGTTTCTCCAACGAGTGAGTGTTTCATAGAAGCAGTAGGTTAGCAGGGTGAGCTGCACCAGGCTTTTAGGTATACCGCAGACCGGTTCTGGTCCGATCTGCCTTACCTTAGCGCCCGTTTTAGCCAGGGTATCGGCGTTTTCATTGCCGGCTATACCCATATGCCCTGGAACCCAGCGAAGAACCACCTTGTTGCTACGGGCCAGGGTGGTTAGTGTGTCCCTGCAGCAGTCAACCAGTCTGGAGGTAATTACCTCTGACGATAAGGCTGATAGAGCTGCCTGGCTATCCGAGTGGATGTAAATAGTTTTGTTGCCGTAGTTCTCCTGCAGGATAGTTTCCGCACAAATTATAATGGCGTAAACCTCCGCTTGGAATATGGATGAGTAGACTCCCAGGTTACGGTAGAGCTTAGCCCGGGGTTTCTCTCCATAAATTCCACAACCTACGTCCTTGCCCGACTTCGAGCCATCGGTGTACCATTTGATGCTGCCCGATGGCCAAGTGATTCTGTTGTTTAACCAGTCATCCCTATCCGGAATTTCTACCTTATAGGGCCTTTGGAAGTAGTGTTTAGGGGCCATCATATCGGATGGCATTCCTAAAACCGGGATCTCAAGCAACGAGTTATGAAAGTCCCTCAGTGCCCGGGAGATCCAGTTTTCCTTCCTTTGGCAGGTGATCCTGTATAAACTCATTCTCGCCTCCTTCCTCAGAAATATGTGGAGAGGAGGTAAATTTAGAAGAGCTTCCAGGGCTGCTCCTGGCGATGTGTTCATAGCTCCAGTAATAAGCAGGCAGGCGGTTCTTTGAAGGCTGCCAAGCTTATTCTGGGTAGTAATCTGTGTCGTTTTGCCATACCAGACTGCTGAGGCGTAGGTTATCATTGGCCTCACCACCGCTGTGTACAGCCAGAAGGTGACTTTTGGTTTTAGTCCCCATCTGTCCCCTGCTAAACGACCGCAGACTCCTAGTGCCATTTTGGCCTTTTTGAGTACACCATCAACATGTGTGTTCCAGGTTAGTTTCTGGTCTAAGGTAATTCCCAGGTACTTAACCTCTGTTGAAAATGGTATACTCTTATTGTTTAGCTTAGGCGACTCGAGCTTGTCGAGGTTGTGCCTCCTAGTGAATGGAACTATAACTGTTTTCTCCGCATTTACAGTTAGCTCGTTATCTCTACACCATTTATTGATGATGAGGAGTGCTCTCTGAATAAGGTGCGAGAGCATGCTTTGACAGCTCCCTCGCACCGTGACTACCAGGTCATCGGCATATCCCTGAGTGTCAATACGGAGCACAGCCATCTTCTGCAGAAGCTGGTCAACGGCAAGAGTCCACAGCAGAGGCGATAACACGCCCCCCTGTGGGCATCCCCTCGTCGTGAGCACCTCCAACGCCACTGTAAAGTACAAAATAATTTTGATTTCTGCCTATGTTACAGTCTGCACTATGTTAAAGTCGGGCGAGTATAACAAGGATAAGCAAAGTTGACGCATCAGACTCGCCTACTACCTCGTCTATCTAGTCGGAGGTCGTCAAACGAGCACTTTGGGACCCCAACGCCTATCGTTTCTACGAACTATATTCTTCATTTTTAGTATAGAAACCTAATCCGATACTTTAAAAAAAAACATTTGAACAGGCGGTCTTCGTCGCAAGCACTCGTTCCACGACGTTCTGGAGTGGGACGAGAGCCGGCCGCTCAACGCGTCGCCGCCCGGCTCGCCGCGGCGCGCGCCTCGCCGCCTCGACGCGCTGCAACGCATCGTTGACATTGTGAAACGCACAGGTACTATCCATATCCATGCTAATATTATAAATGCGAAAGTCTGTCTGTCTGTCTGTCTGTCTGTCTGCTACGCTTTCACGGTCCGACTACTCAACCGATTTTGATGAAATTTGGTACAGAGATAGGTTACATCCCGGGGAAGGACATAGGCTACTTTTTATCCCGGAAAATTGAAGAGTTCCCGCGGGAGTCCAAAAACATCAATCCACGCGGACGAAGTCGCGGGCATCATCTAGTAATCCATACTAATATTATAAATGCGAAAGTGTGTCTGTCTGCTACGCTTTCACGGCCCATCTGTTCAACCAATTTCGATGAAATTTGGTACAGGGATAGGTTGTATCTCGGGGAAGGACATAGGCTACTTTTTATCCCGGAAAATTTAAGAGTTCCCGCGAGAATAAAAAAAACTTAATCCACGCGGACGTAGTCGCGAGAATCATCTAGTAATATAATAAATGCGAAAGTGTGTCTGTCTGTCTGCCTGTCTGTTACGCTATCACGGCCCATCTGTTCAACCGATTTGGATGAAATTTGGTATAGGGATAGTTTGTATCCTGGGGAAGGTCATAGGCTTTTTATCCCGGAAAATTAAAACGTTCCCGCGGGAATTAAAACACTTAATCCACGCGGCATCATCTAGTATTCACATTTCTTTTTTGACACGTTTCAAGGATAAAACAAATGCAGTCAGTAACAATGCCTTTTTTCATTCACACCAGAATCAAAGCACAGATTAAATTAAATTACAAATTTAATCTATTTATATCATTATTCTATTTGCTATCCCTTAACGAGTACTTATCCTTTTTATAAGGATTGTTTTTTCCACTACAAGATAGGCAGAAATGGCTTTGACAGCCTCGTTCAGTTAAAAATGCCGCATGGTCTTATTAAGATCACTTGGAAAGTCTTTGGCCTGTAATGTACCATTATTAGACACTTTTCAATCACATCGCAACAGAGCAACGGATCGGACTCATTGTCACACTTGAGGACCTGGAAGGTGGCATATACTCGTAGGCTACTTTTATCCAGGATAATCGAAACCTAATTACACATGAACTAAGTCGCGAGCGTCAGGTTTTCTTTAGAGGCTGGCGTTAGTTTGCTTGCAAGTGTGTTAAATAGTCATGTTTTTTCAACAGGCGTAAACATAGACGATGTAGACGCGGAAACGGTGATGCCAACAGCAAAGAAGAGAGTGCTTAACGACGAGGAACAATACAATGAAGACATACGCTTCAACATCGCCATAAGGGAAACGTTTCTCAACAGATTTGTGCACATGTTCCTGATGTACGAAAACTTTGTCATTATGCCAGACCAGGTAAAACTTAAATTATTGAAGTGAAAACTTCTTAAGGCGCGTTGAGCACTTTTTGGTAGGAGGTCAAAATTTGTATACGCGTGAACGACACCATTCTTCTTAAGACAAAAGGTCTTAAGTATAATAATATAGTACATTCGTAATTAAACTTTAATTTCTTAGTTTTAAGGTTTATATTTGGAAATATTTGTATTATATATATTTTTTTAAATAAAAAATATTCGTTTTCGCTTCTATCGGCAGTCCCTACGACTGCCAATTTTTTTTGTTGTTTACTACCTACTGCTATTGGTCAGGCTAAATAAATACACGTTATTATTGCAATTTGTTGTTTTTTGAAATCTAATAAGTACTTTCGAGTTATACTTTTAATTTTTAAATGAAATTGGCGAAGCCGAAGTACATTCTATGAGCCGTAATATGGGAAGGTCCACAATATTTAAAAAAATATTTTTAAGGTTTCAAGTTTCAATTCAATGAAAAAAAAATATTAAAATTTACCTTAATTTTCCAATAAATATGTGCGAGGATAACTAGCGTTCATGTTTAAAATCCAATACGATCAGTTCATTTTACAACCATGGTAACGAAAATAAAGTTCCTTTTACTTTCGTTCGCAAGGATCGTGACTCTTGGCTGTCTGCGCGCGAATCGATGGTGAATTTCGACAAAGCGTCCTTTCTATCGGACCAGCCTCAACGTCACAGGCCGTTCCTATCGCGCTTCCTCGAAACGCAGATGTTCGCAACGCTCATAGATAATAAGATAATGGCCAACTGGGGCGAGTATGACGCTAACCTGCAGGTCTTTGAACACAGGATAAGAGCTGTGCGGTGAGTGTTTTTTGAATTTTCATTGTGGTTTTGCATTTTTGTGTTTGGGGTGTTGATTGATGGTAACAAGACATTTGGTCCAAGCGTAAAGGGAAAAACGGACGTACGCATTGACACGTCAATACGTCTCTGTCGCTCGGGTACTAAACTCAGTCAGACAGGTGCAACGCTGTGAGCCTGGATTATGATTGGCAAAGGTAATGCTGATTTCACACACAGGCACAGAATACTAACTAGTACTAGGTAGTACCTAGTAGGTACAGAAGCTTTACTTCGCAATGGTTTTCAAAGAAATATGTACTCAATCTGATAAACAATATGATTTAATTTAGCTCGCGTTCCAGTCGAGCACGTGTTCATTTTCATACCTACCAAATTTTTTTGGAAGGAATATGGGCCTTAATTCACTGGACTACGGTTCATATAAGTTATACGTGGTTATACGTATTGAAAGAGCCGCGGACTTGGGTTGCTTACTTCGAGAAACTACTTACGCCATCTAGCGCACAGCACGAGCGTTTACTCCTACTTGTGGCGAGCAACGTCAACTAAATGTCTTTTTATTGTACTTTTAAATACTTTTAGGGTATTGGAATAGTACTTTGTTCAACAAGGGGAGAAAGGGTTTGTAGTTTGAATTAATTTCATTTCAAATCCATACTAATATTATAAATGCGAAAGTGTGTCTGTCTGTCTGTCTGTCTGCTACGCTTTCACGGCCCATCTGTTCAACCGATTTTGATGAAATTTGGTACAGAGATAGGTTGCATCCCGGGAAAGGACATAGGCTACTTTTTATCCCGGAAAATACTTTAATATTATAAATGCGAAAGTGTGTCTGTCTGTCTGTCTGTCTGTCTGTCTGCTACGCTCTCACGGCCCATCTGTTCAACCGATTTTGATGAAATTTGGTACAGGGATAGGTTGTATCCCGGGAAAGGACATAGGCTACTTTTTATCCCGGAAAATTCAAAGGTTCCCGCGGGAATCCAAAAAATGTATCTGTTCAACCGATTTTAATGAAATTTGGTACAGGGGTAGGTTGTATCCCGGAGAAGGACATAGGCTACTTTTTATCCCGGAAAATTCAAGAGTTCCCGCGGGAATCAAAAACCTTAATCTACGCGGACGAAGTCGCGGGCATCATCTAGTAGGAACATAATGTAATCCAATCAAAGTAGATTTTACCTGTCAGTGTCTTTAGGCAACCAAAAAAAAGTTAAATTTCGATCACGATCCGTATTTAAACAATTAAATACTGCACAGTATCTTTTTGCTTTTTTTCGTTTTGTGTCCATCTTGCAATTATCGAGAAAGTTGAACGTGGTCGAACAAATAGCGCGCGCGCGTGTCTTTTTTCGCTTGCGGCAGCCTACTAGATTGGCCCTTGCGCGATGGCCGCCGCCTGTAGGTATGTTTTTAATACCTACACGCGGAGTGACACAGGCCTGACACAGGCAGATAAGTGAGCAGAATATTACTGCTACAATGTGAACGCTGCGCGTTTTGGAACAGAAGAGAACTGTTTTAGTAATAAAGCAGTACTACTTACTACTCTGCCTCGCATCTCTGCCCTCGTGTGTAATGAGCATAAAGACTATAAGGAACGTTTTTCGCTGACCTTTGCGACCGTGTGGATAACTAATGCCTACATTACCACTTGAATTGCTTATGTATGCAAAAACCTGTGAATTTGTCGATTTGTCTGAAATTAACAAAAGGTTGGGGTTTGATTATCACGTTAGGATGTTTTAGTTGAGTTCTAACAAAGTATATATTATGTAAGATTTTTCGAAACTAATCGCAGTGTACCATGCTACAAGAATATCGCATGTTAGAATAATAACAAAATGTTATATTACGAGGATAATCCCTCCCCCTTCTCGCTCCTGTCGCTGTGCACTGTAAACGTTTACCGACTGTATAAAGTATCTGTTTAGGCTGTCGTCATCATCGAGTGCCTTCTTCAAAGCGAAGTTTGGCGGTCTTCATCATGCGAAAATCTGCTCTATTTTGAGCCGCATCTTTTAATCTTGGATATACCTAAGCCCTGTCCACCCCCTTATATCGTCCAACCACTTGCGCCTTTGGCGACCTGGAGCTTTCTTGCCTGCAATCCTTCCTTCCAAAACTAGTCTTGGAAGTGAGTTTAGGCTGTGCTAGGGTAGTATTGTGTGAGCTGTGAGGAACTCGGGGGTGTTGTTGCAGAGGCCGGCTGGGCGAGGGGGGGCTTGCGACGCGTGGTTACAGCGTATGGGCGGGGGGCGCGGCGGGAATGGGGAACGCGTGGGCGTGCGAGGTGGAGGTAGGCGCGCCGGGCGAGCGCTTGCCCCACCGCGCGGCGTACTACCGAGCCTTCCCCGCGCGCCTCGACGCCGCCGCGCTCGCGCCCCCCCCGCACGAGGACCGCAGGTGCGACCCGCCTGCCCGCTTGCACGACCAGTAACGCACACCTTGTGTCCTATACCGCTCCCAACCGGATACCGTTATATCTCTCACCGTAAAATTGCAAAACCCGTCAGATTGCAATGTAACGCTTTTTATCTCGATGGATTGTAAACTGTCGACAGATTGTGAACCGTTCAATGTTCTGAGTGTCAATTTTTGAAATATTCATGGTATTTACGTTTTCTTGTCTCTTGTAGGTTAGGTTAGGGTTCGACATAAATAATCAGGTAGGTTTTATCGGGTTATTATATCCAACAGATTACAATCTACCGAAAAATAATGCGTTAAATTGTAATCTTTCGACAGTTTACAATCTCACTAGTTAGATTACAATCTAACGGGTTTCGCAATGTTATGACATATCTACTCGTATTAAAGAGGAAAAATGTTAACAAAATTCTCATGTACATCACAATTCACAACACAGACGTCAGACTTATTATTTAGAACTAGTACATAGCATCTCATCGACGTTGATATTTCGGTCGTCTGAATACTAAGCTTTACAGTAAAATTTACCTATACTGGTTTAGGTTTTAAACTCAAGTTCGTCAATACATCTACAGCCAGGCGTTGCGAATTTTGCGAAATTAAATCGAAATCTGGGTCTTTAGGCCTATTTTATTTTTTGACGTTATAGGGTTTCGACGCTCGAATTCCATCAACGTTGGCAAGATGTGGAATATGCGAATATCTTGCGAAATGCGAAATCTTCTATATCAGGGAATATTTTAGTTAAAAGTTTCGAACATAGAAAAAAATTGATAACATTTTTTCTCCTTTGATAGAAACGTTACAATAATAATGATTGTAATTACTATTGTTCGATACTAATTATGTTCAGACTGTTGTTTTAAAAGTAATTAAATTTTGTAACTCTTGCTCATAGCTGTTAGGCGCAATGCACACCGGCAGAGTAGAGTGAGATCAAGTCCCGGTATGAGCAACTCAAACTAATTTGTTAAGTGATATTTAATTATAAAGGTGGACTTTTGTTCTTTATGTTTTGTTACTATTGTGGCAAAATATAGATGACTAAGTGTCAATGCAAATAAATAGCTGAGTTGTTATTTAAAAAAAAAGTACGCGCCGAATTGAGAACCTCCTCCTTTTTTGGAAGTCGGTTAAAAATACACTCTGTTCTACTACACTCCGCCTGTATGCTCTGGCCCTGAGCAACTGGCTGAACATAATGTTTTTCGTATAGTAAAAATAACTAATGTTGCTGAAGCTCATTCTATCTAGCGCAAAAATTGTTCGTGAAAAGATAAATGTTGACAATCTTCTTAAAGCCCTAACAAACGGGTGAACCTTGTGATGTTATAGTAATCGTCTTCATCTGTGTTATATTTATTATAGATATAAAATAGTTTTTCAAAAAATAGTTAATACCTGATAGTTTTTCGTAGTACCAATTTTAACTCAAGCACAAAATAGTAACTTGTCACTTGCATGCTCTGACCGAGATAACAAATAGCTGTAGCATAAATAATGGATAAAACTTTATATATCAAATATAATTTTAATAAATGTTCCCAATGATTATTTTAATATTAACGGTACTATCATATTATGTTTTGATTTTTATTTTATACAGACTCAATTCGATTAAGTACTTGTTCACTTGTTGTTAGATTAGACATATAAGATGCACCCTACTCTAAGTAAATACGTCCTATTTGAAATAATAAGAAATGTATGGTAATAATAATTACATATTTTTGGTCTCGTCAAAATACTCGAATATATAGAGCATTTATATGTTAGTATTGTTAACTCGGTGCATAGGATTGAATTGTTATTTCAAAGTTGAATAATATGTGAGAAGTCATCAATGCTTGCTTTTTGTTAGCATGGGAATGTGCTTGTAAAATCTAAATGTATTTAGTGATTGTTTATATATGTATTTGTTATTGTTACTTGTTGGTGGGGTGCGTAACATCATGGTCTCTACCCAGTCATATACGTGTATCGAGTACAGTTGGCGTCAATTACATAGTCGTTTCTGAGCTGAGTTGCGAGTGGCTAGCTTGCCCAGTTCTGTCTCTCACGCTAACGGAGAAGTTTAACAATTCTTTTTTTTTAAATTTATTATGAAAATTAAGCCAAAATAAAACAAAAATATGTAAGAATCATTAAAATATCTCAACAAATGAAAAAGTTATGGAACTTTAAATTTGCGCTTGCAACTGCGGTCGTACTCGTGTGACGTCACACGACCCTATCAACCGACTTTATGAAGCTGAATAAAAGAAAGAAATGGACTTAACGTGGCTTATTTAAATTAAAAGCACTTAATTTGTGTGTGAAGATAATTTTGAAGTACATATTAAATCTCGAACTCACTCACAAAGATTTCTCACTAGAGTACGATACAACAATCGGTGTACATTAAATAATTAAACTTTTAAATAATTAATTTCTAGTCATTTATTTTATTTTTATTTTATTATTTTATTTATTAGGTTTACTAACGGACACTTACATTAAAACATACAAAGGTAAACTTATCCTATAGAATAAAAAAGTTAAATGTAGTACCCACTTATAAGTAAACACAACATTATAAATTAAATTCGTTACAAAGCTAAAAAATAATAATTAAATGAACAAAAACAACTAAAACTAAAAATGAGGAATAATAATAGGTACCTAATTAAACTTACTACAAAGAATACTTATGGTAAGGTTCATAATCTGATTTTATCACGGAACTTGGGTAGCGAGTCAAAGTGAATGTCAAGATTTATGCTGTTGTGGTTTAGGGTCTTACATAATCTTGAGACTGGAGAATGGGTGCCGAGGACAGTTCTACGCAACGGTGGATAAAGAGGTGTAATGGACTTACGTGGGTAATGGACAGGAACCTTAAACTTAAAGCTGCTCAACAATTGAGGACAGTCAATTTTAGCATTAAAGATTTTATACAAGAATTGCATATCTAAGAGTTCCCTGCGTTTTTCTAAGGAATGCATTTTAAAACGAGACAGTCTATCTTTATATGAAAAAGTTCTGTTGGCTTTTCCTATACTAGCAGCTAGGTGCCAAAGGAATCTTTTTTGAATACGTTCGAGTCTTAAAATGTGTGTTGCGTAGTGAGGTCTCCAAACAACTGAACAATATTCTAAGATGCTTCGGACTAAATTATTATAAAGAAGCTGTTTTGTTTTGATATTTTTAAAAACTTTACCATTTCTAACTATAAAACCGAGCATCCGAGACGCCCGTTTAGTTACATTTTCAATATGTGGAATAAACGTCAATTTTTGGTCGTATATTACCCCTAAGTCTTTTATTGTTTCTACTTCATCTAAATTATAATTGTTTATGTGATAATCAAAGGTAACAGATTTTAGTTTTCTAGTAAATTTGATATAACAGCACTTCTTTATGTTTAACGTCATTCTGTTGTCCTCACACCATTTAATTAAATTGTCAAGGTCTTTTTGTAAATACACGCAGTCGTCAGAAGTTTCAATCATTCTTGCGAATTTCAAGTCATCAGCATACAAAAATACAGACGAATGATTGAAGCAACTGGAGATATCATTGATAAACACATTGAACAAGATAGGACCAAGATGTGAGCCCTGGGGTACACCAGAAGAAATTTTAAAAACGTTAGATTGGTATCCATTAACCACTACAAAAAATGTTCGATCATTTAAATACGAATTTATCCATTCTAGGAGGTTGCCAATAAAACCATATGCCCGTAATTTAGAAACAAGAATTTCGTGTGGAACACTGTCAAACGCCTTACTGAAATCCGTGTATATAACGTCTATTTGTTTGTTTTTGTCTATTGCATTGACAAGGGTTTCAGTAAAGGTTACTAGGTTTGTGGTTGTGGATCTGGAGCCAATAAATCCGTGCTGGTTATCGGTAAAAAAATGTTTTAGGTGGTTTTGCAGAAGAGGGCAAACCATACATTCAAATATCTTAGAAAAAGTAGATAAAATTGATATAGGCCTGTAATTTTGGACAAGAGTAGTTTTGTCTGACTTATGAATGGGGACAACCATAGCTGATTTCCATATATTTGGGTAAACGCCAGTCATTAACGACTTGTTAAATATAGCACACAATGGCGTAGCCAAAGCTGAGGCACATGATGCTATAAATAAAGGCGGGATGCCATCTGGCCCCGCGCCTTTTTTACGATCAACGCTTTTAAGAGCTTTTAACACCTTCTCCAAAGATATTGTAGGTATTGAAATTGAAAGTCCATAATTGTGTATATCCTCTAAGTTTTTGGTGGATTCATACCCCACAGAATCGATAGTATTAGTATGGAATGATTGCGAAAATTGTTCTGCAAATAAGTTGCATATTTTAGTACCATCACTTGTTTCAGTTACCCCATTGCTCATATTTGCAGGATACAATCCTTTACCGCCCTTCTTGACTTTCATGAATGTCCAGAAGAGTTTAGTGTTGCTAATAATACCTTGTTCAATGTCTTTAACATATTGATTATACTTAACAGTTGCGAGACGAGAAGCCCGGTCGCTAACTAAGTTCAAAGAAATTTCATCCATAGGGTTTTTGTATAGTTTATACCGTAACCTTAAGGTGTTTTTCTCATTAAGAGTTCTTCTGAGATTACGGTCGAACCAAGGGGGGTACTTGTTTTGCTTACCTTTAATCTTAAATGGGACAAATTTCTTAATAGTATCACGTAAAATTCCATAAAAAACCTCAAGCATGTAATTAACATCCTTAGATCCATGAAATATGTCCTCCCAATTTTGTTCTTGCAAGTATTTACAAATAGCCTCATAATCAGCTTTATAAAAGTTTGGCTTGAGGGTGTTTGCATTATATGGGAGTTTAATATTTTCTGTAAAGGACAAGTCAACTTCTAAAGGGGGATGTAGCAGGTCAATGATACTTAAAGGACTACATGGTGTAAATACTTCACAGGCAACATTTGTAAGTACTAAATCTAATATTTTATTCGATTTATTTGGAATGTTATTAGCTTGACAAAGTTTATGTAGGTTCACAAAGTCAACTAAATATGTTCCAATCCTAGGTATAATATAGCTATTATTGTTCTCATTAACTGATGCCCAATCTATTGAGCTTAAGTTAAAATCACCAACTATGCAAGTGCTTAAGTTTTGTTCACAGACAGAGTTACATTTATCTAAGTAGTGGTCGAGCACACTCTTACTTACTGGAGGTGGAAGATAGACTGCGCATAGAGCTATTTGCTTTGAGGACCTGTTATATTTACTTGAACAGATATCGACAGTGACCCACACATCTTCACATTCACTTTCCCAACTAATCATACGTTTAGATATATAATTATTATTAACTGCTATCAGAACACCACCGCCATCTTTTTTATTTTGATTAACTGTGCTCTCTCGGTCTCTTCTATAAACTGTATACCTACTGTCAAATAATTCATGGGACGAAATGTTATTATTTAGCCAAGTTTCTACAAGTATTACAATATCATAATTATTACAGCAGATTTGCCTATAAAAATTGTGAGTTTTAGTACGTAAACCACGAACATTTTGGTAGTAAACTTTTAACTTCGCGAATTTTATAAATAGGAAAACCCAATACAAGCAATTAATAAGATAGGTATCTACTAATAATATTTATACACTAAATAATTTTATCCAAAGAATTGTTATCCTTGATCCAGATGTACGTTGATTCCTCATCCTTGCGTACATACGGCCGCTTCTGACCCAAACGAACTTGTAGTTCATTTGTTTTGCTTTAATCCTCGCGGCAGCATGTAGAATTTTATTAGCAGGAGAGAGGTGCTCAGCGACGTATATCTGTGATTTCACTCCAGGAATACCAATCAAGTCACTGTTTAATTTATTGTCTGGGTTGGCTTTATTATATTTTATGACGGCAGCAAGCATTTCATCCCTGAGCTTTGGGGTGGCGAATTCTACAATAACTGTTCGTGGGCGATTCGTTTCTCGTTGTAATTTAGCAACTCTGGTGCAGGTAAGTATTTGTTCTTTATTAATGTTACATTTTACAGCTTTTCCAATTTCAATGACGACATTAACTAAATTCTCTTGTTTCTTTTCAGGTACACATTGTATTTCTATATTTTTGGCTCGAGAGTGTTGTTCTAACTGGCAGAGTCTACTGTTGAAATCAGAAACTTTCGATTTCAAGACTTCATTTTCGTTTTTCAGTGCCTGCATAGCTTCTTGGGTAGCTTTGTGTTCAATAAGAACTTCCTCAAATTGCTCATTCATGTGTTCCATGGATTTTATCATCTCAATTATTTCATTCTGAATTGGTTTTAATTTATTACTCAATGCAGTAAGGAGGGTGTTATTAAGTTTGGACAGCATGTCATCAAATTTAGTTTGCAGAATACTCTGGACGATGTCGCTAATATCATCTTTGGTAACTGGATTCCGCTGAATCTCCGGGGGTGAATTTATGGCTTGTCTCTTATTGCCTCTAGATGTAGACACATTGTGAATTGGTGTATTTTCATTGATGCCTTTCCTTGGTAATGAGCTAACACAGGTGGGGCAACTCCAGGATGCGCATCGTTTAGGGGTAAAAAAATCTTCATTAACTCCCACGCAAGAAAAATGGTACTTTTCTTTGCAACGCGAACATGAAAGAAATTTTTCGCCATCACAGACCTCGCTACAACATCCCCACGTGGATCCAGAATCAGACATTTTCAGCACTCACTCCGCGTACAGGTTCTTTTCTTTTCCCTATTTTTCTTTTTTTATTATTTTAAATGTAAAGAAAAACCAAAAAAAAAAAAAAAAATATGAAAAAACTGTACTCCAATATATTTTTGTGACTTAGGATCGAACTCGCATTCAGTTCGAAGAAGCAATGCAGAATCTAACTGAGCTATGCAAGTCGTTATGACAAGCGGTGAAATTGCAGAACAGTTTATGCGAGATTTGATAATAAATTGCAAACTTAGGTGGGTAGGTCTGGAATTAAAATTGACAACACCACACAGCACTAAGATTGTAGAAGTTCACAAACGTTATATTATACGAAAACGTTTATATTTCGTTGAGATAACACTTATGTGAGTTATTTTAACACCCAAGATCACAATAATATTCACTGTGTAACGAATAAGTACGTAAATCAATTTATTTTTATTTACTGAAGTGCAGCAATGCTAGCGTTAGCGTTGACGTTGGCGTATAATTTATTTATTTAAAAAAAACACAGATTTATTCGTTTTAATCTATATTTTACTTCCGTTGCGTTAAATATGATATTCTATCACAACATCATGAAACTTCTCCATTGAGTACATATTTGACAACCAGTCAAATCATTTAAAAATGGTTATCAAACATACTAACAGGTGACATGAATATCTTTTGGAAGATTCTCTATTTGGCACACACGGTGCGCGGGCTGAGGCCTCGCTCCTTCAGACTGCTGACACCTCAAATTAATATACTATTGCGACCATTGATATAATGTATGTAGGTACTAGATGGGCCCTTTCATAGAAAAACGTTGGGTGTCCGACTTGTAGGACGTGCCTCTCACCTGTATAACCCTGTCCTTGTCCCCGCCATAGCACTGTCCCGCTTTTCAGACTAGATGGCGTTAGTAAAAAAGTCCACATTCTTTGTTTGACAGGGCCCGTCTATGTAAATTGTGGTTATTGATTGCGACGCGTCTTGTGGTTCGCTTCAGATCTGACTATTTGATTGGCGCCATCTATGAGTTGTAATTTAATCGAAACGCGTTAACACAATTTGCATTTACGTTTTCCATACGATCTAATGTAAAGTGAAATATGTTTGTAGACTTTGTAGGGAACTTATTACAAACTCTGTGAACTCATTTTTATTCCTTAATACTTTTGCTTCTAGTACGACAGTCGTCCATTATTAATGGTTATAACCATAGATATAGGATTGGTCTCCGCTGCGCTCCAATCCTAAATCTATGGTTATAACATGCTGGACTTTCTGTTTTGAATTTCCAGTTCCAAAACAGAAGGACCCATAGCTACCTAACAGTATATTCCGCTGTGCATTCATGCATACTTTTTTATACTATTGATGCTACATAACAGTGTATTCCGCTTGCATTCATGCATACTTTTCTATACTATTGATTTTTGGATCAATAAATAGCATAATAACATTATTTGCTAAGTTTTCGTCCATACGAGCGCAAAGTATTAATTTAGCAGCTATTTATTTTTCTGTTCTTTGTTAAATGTTATTATTTTCAATTACTTAATAAGTTTTTTTATATATTCCTTGCCTTAGTACAATATTTCCTGATACTCTTTTGTGAAATTTTGATATTATTAATGCATAATTAATTAGTTTTTATTCAAAATACATAGGATAATTATTATTAATTACTTATGGTATTTATTCAAAGATAAATAAGTTATTTAAAATTAGATTATTATGTTGACATTGAATCTCAATTTATTTGACTCAATTTTACTTTAAAAAACTGTGGTAATTAAACTATGCTAAAAGCAACTATTTATGTATGTTACGCATATTTTGCGGCATCTACTGAAATGGTCAAACCATTGTTCAAACAATTTATTTGAATTTCTAATTACGTAGCCTTAGTTTTAAAAGAACCCTTTTATTGTATTTACTAAATATTTTATAATTGCATACATATACGATTAATGTTAACTAAATATACCCAAGATAAACAAAAAAATTAAAAATCATTGGGGTATTCTATTTCTTAAAATAAAATTAAGCAGCCGCTATTTAAAAGAACTTGTCGAAAACATCAAAGCAATACTGGTTATTTATCAGCTATCCCACGCATAATATGCACAAACTAAATACCTATTCGGTTTCTATTATAATTTTGTCCAAGATATATAAAATAAATTTCAAAGATATTCCTAATTATTGTGAAGTTTGGAGTGTATTTTCAATTTAAATGCTTCCATGTATTGTGATTTATGTGCATGACTATGTTATGTGCCGATTTGCATGTACCTATTTATTAATTATCCTTGTTAAAAATTCACGATCTTTTATGTACGCTAAGCTTCTAAATGAAGGCATATTAGATGCTTAGCGTACATAAAAGATCGTGATTTTTCCAATGGACCCAGTTATATTAAGTAGTAACTATTATGTATATCATTAGTAGTAACATAGAAAATATTTTATGCAGCTTTGTTAACTTCGCATGTAAATTTTTATAGTTTAATACACAGATTTTTCCGTATACACATTAAATAATAAGCATAAAATTTAATGTTATTTAAACGAAATAAGGCAATTATTGTTATATGCATAAATACTTGGTATGTGGATATCCATCAAGATATTATTATATAAATAAACAATTTAAATTCTATATTTCTGTCTTTTGAATATATGCGCCTATTATTCTGAAAACTTAAAAAGTTAACAAGTGTAAAAAAATTTGGTTTTGATTGGTTTGAATGGTTTACAACTTCTCAAAAATATAGACAACAGTTGTTGGTTGTGTAATGTAAAAGTAAATCGCTTCATGCTTTCCGAGCTTTTAATTTTTTGTATAGAAACCATATGTATACGTAAAAAGGCCTGACGAATACTTTTATGTTACAGAACTAATAGCTTGAAGCGCATAAAGAACGCGAAGTGGCAAGTAAAAGACTGTCCGCCGGAGTTGTTTCTTGGCGATATCGGTAGGAGACTGTCGACCGAGGTCACACCCGCTGCGATCGCTCAGAATAACAGAACCTTCGTCGAGAAACTATTAAAGGTATGGTTTGTCATCTTACGTCATCTTCTTATAATTATTGTCACATAAAACTCACGTGTGCGTTTACAATAATACCTGGTCGCAATAACGCTCGAGATTGGTTCGTGACTAAACACTCATTACATTAAACATTGCGTACAAATAGCGTGGCCTAGGACGATAATTCCAATATCAGTACTTTATCACTTTGTGTAGGATATTAAATGTAAATCCATACTAATATTATTAATGCGAAAGTGTGTCTGTCTGTCTACTACGCTTTCGCGGCCCATCTGTTCAACCGATTTTGGTGAAATTTGGTATAGAGATAGGTTGCACCCCATAGGACATAGACTACTTTTATCCCGGCAAATTAAGGAGTTCCCCCGGGAATAAAGAAATAAATCAACGCGGACATCGTGATGAATATTTTATAAATGTTATTTCACATCGCATTTTTCTTGCTTTAAAAAGCCATTGTCTTAACAGGAATGCAAAAGCAAAACCAAAAGAATGCTTCTCGAGAAAATGGGCACGGAAGAGAGCGACTTAGGTTTGGGGTGCGAAGTGTCCATAACGGGGGTAGAAGAAAGCACTATGATAGCATCATTATGCGACCTGTTGGAACGCCTATGGTCGCACGGCCTTCAGCACAAGATGGGCAAATCTGCTCTTTGGATGCATCTCACGAATTACCAAGAGCTGGAGCAGTGCAGCAATTCGACCAAGCCTATCGACCCTAACTATCTTACTCCTGGTAAGTTTTTTGATAAGTTACAAGTGTGAATGAAAAATTAAAATCACACCTGACTTGCGAAATGAGTGGGTTTACTTATGAGAAACCGTACATTCTGTGTGAGACCCTGAAGATGAACGTTTGTAAGCCACCTGCAACCGCAACCTGTCAACCGCAAGCACAACTAGATCGTTGAGATCAAACATTAAACAGGTGCTGTAAGTTGTCGAAGAATTGGTTAGTCCACAGACTACTACTGGTTGCAACGTCAGGCCAAGATTACCGTATTACTAAAGAGGATTATTAACAAACGAATCTCTGAAATCCCGCATGTCATACCATACCTACATATAATCTCGAAAGTATCGAAGTGTCTCGAAAAGTGCTACCTGCTGAGAATAGCTCATAGCTAATCTTCAAAAACCTGTTTTTTTAAAGATAATTTAATTATCTTAAAATATAGCTGATAATTGTATAACAGTAGGTAGGACCATAAACTCAGTTAGGCGCGGGACATATAGAAGTGGCGCCGGCGCGGCGAGTGGCGAGGGCGCGCGCGCCACTGGCGTGCCGCTTCTATTTCATACAAAATGTATGCAAGCGGCGTGGCGCCGCGTATACACAAGAGGCGCGGCGCGGTTGTTGCGGGGCGACGCTTCCTCGCCACTCGGCGCGCCCGTTCGCCAGTGGCACGCCGCTCGAAACGCACAGGGCCGGATTGAAAATGCACGACGATACGGAATTTAATATCGATTTTGCCAGTTAGTGGAAAAACACCTAGAACTTTACGACTAGCTTTTTTTAGTTTGTAGGTATAATGCTGGACACAAACCTGAGCTGTACTGTGCACCCATTCCGGGTTGTGTTGGAATTATAGTCTGGAATAATACATACTATTAATAGCAATTTTCCGGGATAAAAAGTCTATGTCCTTCTCCGGGACGTAACTTACCGCTGTACCAAATTTCATCAAAATTGTTTGAATAGATGGGCCTTGAAATCGTAGCAGACAGACAGACATACAGACATACTTTCGCATCTATACTAATATACTCGCCGGCATATTTAGTGGAACATAAAAAAAAGGTCCATAATTAAAAAAATATGGTTTTATTTTAAAATCTACTTGCTACACTTCTTTTGTTATTTAAAGTTTCATTTGTTTTACTTAAAATGAGATCACATTAAGAACAGATTTTGCGAGTAAAGGCTATTTGTGAAAAATGGTACATTTTTGAACTTTTCATGTAACCGGGAAAAGTGAAATTTAATATTAAAATAACAATTAATTAAATTAGAAAAATGGTGATTAATATCGCGTATTTCCTCCACGTGCTCTTATTAAAGTTTCTACCCGTCTAGGCATACTGAGAATGATGTTATCGATGGTCTCCTGGGATAGTCTCCGCCATTCCTCAACTACGGCGATTCGCAGTTCACCCACGTTGGCAGGAGCTGGAATTCTGGACTCTCTATTGGGTTCATATCAGGTGATCTCGCCGGCCACTCCATAACAGTGATATTCATATCATTAAGATAAGCTTGAGTTACCCGAGCGGTATGCGGCAGAGCATTATCCTGCAAAAAAACAAAATCGTCACCGATATATGGGGCAAACGGTACGACATTTTCTTCTAAAACTTCTCTGTTAAAGCGGTCTGCAGTCAGACTCCCTCTGTCAATCACTACCAAGTCTGTGCGAGCTCCCAAACAAATGCCCGCCCAAACCATTATTGATCCACCACCGTATGCAACTGCATAGTTTCAAAATTTGTCTGAATATATCGTTCTCCTTTGCGTCTGTATATTCTTTGCCTGCCGTCAATTTGATTTAAGAGAATTCTGCACTCATCACTAAACAATACCTTACTCCATTGGTCCGCGTTCCAAAGTCGATGTTCCTGAGCAAAAGTTAACCTGTTTCTACGATGATTTACCTCGAGCCTTGGAGCCTTGGCGGGCACAAATGAACCCAAACCAGCTTCTTCGAGCCTTCTTCGTACCGTACGCTCACTTACGGTTACACCTCGCACTGCTTCTAACTCATGTCGGGCTTGGACGGCCGTCAAACGGGGGTTCCTACGTACACGAAGCCGAATGAAACGATCATCCCTACTCGAAGTGCGTCTTTTTCTGCCTTGTCCTGCTCTTCTCACATAAGTACCGGTCTCCCTGAACCGTTGGATACTGCGATGGATCGTTGAAACTGGTCTATCTGGATATCACTCTGTAGGTTTGACCATTTCTTCGCATTTCGAGTGCCCTGGCAATCTCCGTTGGGGCTAAGTCAGGTATAATTCAGTCATCAACTCCAGAAAGATACACGATTAAAAAAAAACTAACAAAAAACAGTATTTCAATGAAATTTTAAATCAAACTCAGAAGGAAGAAATACTCGAAGTTCGCGCCAGATAAGGTGTATTTGAATAAAATTAAAACAATTGCATAAAATGTGATGTTCAGTTGTTTTCTTAATTTGAAAATATTTCTTTTTAAATTAAATGACGTATAAACCAGCCAGCAACCTTATATGATACTGATATCAAACCTTTTTTTTATGTTCCGCTAAATATGCCGGTGAGTGTATTATAAACGTGATCCACGCGGACGAAGTCGCGGGAATCATCTAGTTTATAATATTAGTATGGATGAGAAACACTAGTATACCCCAAATACGTCCCACTGCTACGTCACAGTCTCGTCGTTTGCGCGCCACTTGCGCACCACTGGCGTGCCTCTGGCGCGCCAGAGGCACGCCAGTGGCGCGCGCGCCCTCGCCACTCGCCGCGCCCGCGCCACTTCTATATGTCCCGCGCCTTCACGTAACTCTTTCGGACATTCAAGCATCGATCCAATTTCTTATGACATTGTTTATTTTTAAACATGCAGCTCTGGCATGGTGTGTTTTACGTAAACGTTTGGATTGTAAGTATAAATTATTATTCGTTACAAAGCTTAGTGGAAGGTAAAGGTGCTATAACAAAAATTTTATATCTTATCAACGTATAGAAAATGAGTGATTTCAATAGCCAAATTAATTTGAGTTTGACAAGTTTTGTATTTGTCGAATAATTTTCTCAGATAGTATCTATACTGAATAACAATTAGCCCTTAAAAAAGTGAAACAAATATACTGTTGCACCTTAGAGTCTGTAAACGCAACCTTGTTAAAAAAGTTGAATGTTTAAATTCGTCAGATTTATCATCCGTGGGTGCTGAGGTCGAAAGCCAGCAAAGTACAAGCACAACTAGATCTCGAGATAGTTCTCGAGGCGGATCCCGGGACAGTTCCCGCGACCGGCTCAGCAATTCCAATACTTTGGAGCGTAAGTCGTCACAACCACCGAACCCACTGCGGCCTTTACCAGAAAACCTTACATTCGACATGAGGTAAGACTTCTACTCATCACACATCGGCAATTAAGTTTTCAAAGCTCGCCTATTCCGCATGTTTTTTATTCCACTACAAGTTAGCCCTTGACAGCAATCTCTTCTGATGGTTAGTGATGATGCAGTCTAAGATAGTAGCGGGCTAACCTGTTAGGGGTATGGCAGTTATATTAAACCCATACCCCTGGTTGGTTTCTACACTACATCGTACCGGAACGCTAAATCGCTTTGCGGTACGTCTTTGCTGGTGGGGTGGTAACTAGCCTCGGCTGAACCCTCCCACCAGACACCAGGCATATCCCAAAAGTTAAATATGGTATGTGCGCTTTTAAACTTTACTAAAATCTTCTTTTGGTATGCTTTATAGGAATGTCCAAGCAATGACCGATATAAAAACGGAAATCGGGTACGCCCGTGCCTGGGTGAGACTGTCGTTAGAAAAGAAACTTCTGTCGAAACATCTCAGAGAGCTGTTGTCGGACACAACATTACTTAGATCTCAGTACAAGAGGACAGCTTTTTTGCGATGCGAAGAAGAGAGGGAGCAATTTTTATATCATCTGTTGACGTTGAATGCTGTTGACTATAATTGCTTTACAAACACATACCCGACTACAAGTAAGTGACTGTGCATATTTCTTGCCTGCTTTACATATCTAAATACATTCTTGGAATAAAATATAAAAAATATTACGTAATATTGCTCTTTTAATTTTATTTGCAAGAGTGAATAGGCAATTTTTCTAGGCAATCTTCTAGGCAAGCGCGGTTTAACCTAGACGTCATCATTGCTTTGCACTAAGCATGGTTGTCATCAAGCGCAGGCCTATCTCGCAATAAATAAGTGTGTGTGTGTGCACTTGTGTGTGCGTCACATACGGCAGAAGTGAAACTTCAGAAAAGTTGCCCTATTTATGAATATGTTTTTTTTTTTTGGTGTCGCTTTTTCGTTTCATCGAATTTTCAAATCACAACGGCGCTAAAGAAGTTTCACTTCAAAAATTAGCTTATCTCGTTCAGATTGAAGCATTTCAATAACATTGTAATTTATAACAAATTACATATTAATATATACCACACATACCTTACACTTCTTGATCTATCCATACTAATATAATATTATAAATGCGAAAGTGTGTCTGTTCCTAAGAGTTCCCGCGGGAATCCAAAAACATCAATCGACGCGGACGAAGTCGCGGGCATCATCTAGTGATATAATAAATGCGAAAGTGTGTCTATCTCTCTGCCTGTCTGTTACGCTTTCACGGCCCATCTGTTGAACCGATTTTAATGAAATTTGGTACAGGGATAGTTTGATACCCGGGAAAGGACATACTTTTTATCCCGGAAATTTCAAGAGTTCCCGCGGGAATCAAAAAAGATTATCTCTTCAACCAATTTTGATAAAATTTTGTATAGGGATAGTTTGATACCAGGGGAAGGACATAAGCTACTTTTTATCCCGGAAAATTGAAGAGTTCCCGAGGGAATCAAAAAACCTTAATCACCGCGGATGAAGTCGCGGGCATCATCTAGTTCTCAATAAAAATGAATTATAACTCAGAATTTTCCACCTTACTATGTTTGGCGTTCCACCTGGCGTTAATAAAATAAGTCCACATTCTTTGTTTGGCAGGGCCCGTCTATGGTAATTGAGGTCGTTGATTATAACACTTATATATTTTTGCAGAATTGCCATATCGCGTATTAATTGTGCCCTCACGGAAAGCGAGTCAAACGACTGCCAATTGCTGGCTATCGATTTCGGGAGCCAACGGCGAATCAACTCCTAAGATACCCATACCAAGGAACACCAATGAGTTTGTATTTCATGTAAGTTCCCCTCCTGTTTTAATATAGGTACCTTCAAATCCGCTCCACCTTAGGCTGCATCACCACTTGCTAGCAAATCTGATTTCAGCCAAGCGCAAGCCTATAGATAAAAAAAAGAGTGCAAAGTTATAGTAATAACAAAATTAGTTATAGTAGTTTAAAGGCATAATATGCAAATTGCATGTTATATTATGAAGATTAAGAAAATCTTGCTAAGATTGTGAAATGAGGTCTGTTTCAATATTTTTTTTCATCAAAATACCTTATACTCTATAAATAGTAAATATATGAAAATAATTTATTGCAGCACAAAAATTTGGGTGTGGTATCAACATTGCGTATTGGACATGACAATTCAGGCTTGTCTCCGCGATGGCTTCTAGATCAAGTTTACGTCCGAAATGAAGTCACAGGACATACTTATACGTGAGTATGACATACTATTAAACTTGTGGTACTTTAATGTCAGCTTGGATTACACAACCTAATCAATTATATGGCGCTAAACTGATAGCGCCTGACAAACAATTCGACACCTTATGAATACGGAACCCTAATTAACGACTTTTGGATTTTTTCCTATACTTATGCTTGACTTGCTTCTTGCCAAATTTCATTATTTTAGGTTAGCAGGCAAGTACCCTAAAGGTTTTGATTTATTGGCGAGTGACAATAGCTATTTATGCAACTGTATCGTAATGAGGGTCATTTTAATTCGAGTGCTGTTTTTTGATACGAGGCTTGCCGAGTATCAAAATAGGATAGTACGAGAATTAAAATGACTAATTACGTACAGTTGCATACAAGATTTTATCTACGACAAGGACGTCTTTATAATTTTTTACTTAATAAATTAATAAAAACCAAAAGTGCCAGAACCCAGAGCCGCTAAGCTATAGGTATCCTATTTAATTATGAAGATAACCATATCGATACAGCTACGACTCATAACGATACAGCTCCCATACAACGAACTGTATCGTTATGAGAAGCAAACACGAAAGAGGGTTCAATTCGATATAGTTGTCAAATTCGAAATTGGAACTTTTCGATGCTGGAGTAGATAAAATATTTAAAATATGCGGCATAAAGGGTATTTCTTGATTGCGTTGACTTAGAAGCTTGAGCTTTTTACCACTCCACGGGACCTCAGACCTAAGTATTTGATACTAGCTGATGCCAGCGACTTCGTCCGCGTTGTTTAAGTTTTTTTGATTCCCGCGGGAACTCTCTAATTTTCCGGGATAAAAAGTAGCCTATGTCACTCCAGGTTCATCAACTATACCCATGCCAAAAATCACGTCGATCCGTTGCTCCGTTGCGGCATGATTGAAGGACAAACCAACAAACAAACACACTTTCGCATTTATAATATTAGTATGATTAATTTCAACGTGATATCCACGCGTTCCCGAGAAAAAGGTGGTTGACAGACTGACAGATGATCCTTTAGGGGTTCCTTTTTTCCTCTTGAGGTACGGAACCCAAAAAACGAGTCACACTGTGACACGATTGGGTAACTCGATGGGAATTCGGGTATTCGGACAGTAGTCTAGGCAATGGGGCGGTTTGTTGGAAATAAACGAATAAACGGGAAACTTGGCAGGGTTGTAGTATGGTATGAACCAAAACTTATACAAAAATATCCAACAAAAAATCCATCCGGAAGTTAGGAATTTATACCTAAAACTTAATATTTATGACTGAATATTTTATCGATTTCTTTTTAAAATAATAGTAGGTAGTATATTTACGCTCAAAACCGAAATTTATCAAACGAAATAATCATGCAGAACATCGATATTTGAACCGATTTTACTATCAAACCTGAACTGCGTTGCGATAATGTACCTTCTTGTTTTAACAATTAGGCATAGCATAAAAATCTTACTTCCTTTCTGATTTTTTATTGGATATTATAAATATACGTTTAACTCATGATACTTTATCATACCGTAAAGTTTCGTCGCCTGAGGAATTATTGTTGGGGTCGGCTAGCTTTATTGCCTAGACTACAGATATTTATAATCGTTCCAGATTCCCATGCAACCGATGGCTCGGCACGGGCGTCGACGACGGCTCCACTGAGCGAGTGGTGGTGGCGGCGCGCACCCGCGATCGCTCCCCGCGCACGCCTGCGCCCGCGCAGCACGCGCTGTCGCCCACCACGCACCTCTCCACCTCCACCATACAACACATGATAGGTATGCACTAAAACCAACACTGGCCGTTAACGGTAAATGATGACAGAACGGGTAGTAGGTCTTTCAGGCGGCTCCACGGAGCGAGTGGTAGTGGCGACGCACGCAGCACGCTCTTGTCGCCCACCACGCACCTCTCAACCTCCACCACACAACACATGATAGGTATGCACTAAAACTAACACTGGCCGTTAACGGTAAATGATGACAGAACGGGTAGTAGGTCTTTCAGGCGGCTCCACGGAGCGAGTGGTAGTGGCGACGCGCGCAGCACGCTCTTGTCGCCCACCACGCACCTCTTCACCTTCACCATACATGATAAATGATTTGTATAATGCGCTCAAAGTTCAAACTAATGCTGACCATTGACACCACACAAATCTTCTAAATTATTGTCAACGTAAGTTTCACTCCGACACCTGAGCATCCTCAGATGTTGACTCGACAATGCACGATTGTAAAATCTTTATACAATCATGCATTTGCTGGCTAAATGGGTAGTGAATATCATTAGCTACACGTGCAAGCTACACGCTGTACCGCATAGTTTTGTCTGTTTATAGCAAACAGATTATAGCAAGTTAATACTTCTAGTTCTTTTATTATCATGGACTTCCGCAAAGTAACGTCTGCTTACATCCAATAGGTAAGTCATTTGACTTTAGGCGACCTGGCTTTTGATAGAGAAAAATGACGAATAATTTTCGCCATTGCCTAGAAATTAAAGTTTTATTATAAAACTAATTCAATTATACCCTAGTCTGTACTAGATGATACCGGGGTGATGAATTTTCCGGGATAAAAAGTTGCATAATATGTACCGCAGGATTTAAACTGCCTGCCAAATTTCATCAACATTGGTTGTGAAGATTTGCCGTTTAAGCATAGCAGACAAACAGACACACTTTCGTATTTATAATATTAGTATGGATAGGAGGTGGCAAGTTGAATAATACCTATCTATTTCTTACTTTTCACAGGTGATTGCGTCAACGCAATAGTAAAGTGGCATTATCAATCGAAGCGCGACAAGGATGCAAATTCTTTGAGTGTGTTACTATGTGGCGAAAATGGCTTGGTAAAGTGCTTGGAGCAAGCGTTCTTATGCGGTTTCAAGTCGGCTCGCTTATTTGGAAAGAATCTCTTCATTTGGGACTATTTTGGTACGTATTCCAAACTGAATAAATAAGTTGTGGGTAACTTATAGTTTATTCAACTGTATTCATCCCTGTGCATAAGCAATGACATGGTGTTCTATTTAAGCATTCAAATACAACGACCTCAATTTACATAGACGGGCCCTGTCAAACAAAGAATGTGGGCGTATTTTTAGCAACGCCATCAACGCCATCTAGTCTGAAAAGCGGGAACTTGCTTGCAACATCTTGAATGAAAGCTTGAAAACGTATGACTCGGTCATCTATATATATAAAAGAAAGTCGTGTTAGTTACACTATTTATAACTAAAGAACGGCTTTACCGATATGGCTGAAAATTGGTGAGTAGGTAGCTTAGAGCAGAGCAGGAGACGGACATAGGATACTATTTATTCCGTTCGACAGTGTTCCCGCGTGAGTTGACATAAAACATCAGTCACTATAAAACGTGGTATGACAAAAAAGAATCAGACTTGGAATAACAAAACACAAATGACAGCTATGTAATGGACGTATGGATGACAATTTGATGATGATGATGATGATCCGATGATCCTAACCGATTTGCCGTTTGAATTTAAAAGACTTCAATTTCCGATCCGTCTTGCATTTGCCATGACCATCAACAAATCACAAGGCCAATCCTTAAAAGTTTGTGGTTTGAATCTAGAACATCCATGTTTTTCCCATGGTCAATTATATGTGGCATGTTCACGGGTTGGAAGACCATCTGTGTTGTTTGTTTTTGCGCCTGATAAGAAAACAAAAAATGTCGTGTATCACAGGGTACTTAAGTGAAGAGCAACTTATGTACTGAAATGCAGAAACAGTAATAAATGATTAATGTACTTAATTTTTTTTTTCTAAGAAAAATATTAACTTACTAAATTCGAAAATCGGCTTATTTATTGCCTTTAAGGCGGAACAGAGTTCGCCGGGTCAGCTAGTAGATAATATGGGCCATAGCCATAGAAGCCCTAAGGCCAGTTAGTAAAAAAAATATCATACAATTTGCCGCGAAAATTAAATGATTGTGTAATGGATAAAAATATTAAATAGGAAGATTAAATAACGTTTTTTTGGAAATGTATAATTGTGACTTGAAACACTTACCTTAAAATAAAAATTGTACAGTGCCAAACTAATAAGACTTTACATGTTAACCTAAGAATAACAAATTATCTACACGACGAGCGACCGTGACAGCGCTACGATGGGGACAAAGACAGGTTAGGAACGCGCTCTCAAAGTTGGTCGCCCGACCTTTTTCTATGAAAGGGCCCATCTAGTACCTACATATATATCGATGTTAAAATACTGTTTAAGTATGTTGTATACAAATACAACATACCTAAGCTTGCATTTTGATGACTTTTACCGCGAACCGTTTCAAAATTAGAGTCACAAAACTAACTTCCTTACTCTACAATAATTTTTGTTATTCCTCACAGCGAGAGTAAAGGATGAATTCAAAATGAGTCTATGCGATGAAACATCCGCGCAGTCGAACAAGAGTTGCGGGGTTTCGTACAACTGTAGACAAGACCAGGAGCACAGGGCCATCTGGAGGTGCTATTGCCATCTCATGGATGAGATCAGCTCCGTTGGCCGATCGCTAGGCAAGGACGGGAAGTTCCAACTTTTCATCTGTCTTAGTCTCAGGTATGATATACAGCCAACAAATTGTGTATTTGACAAATAGTCAAATCAGCAACTTTTTTCAAACGTCAAAACGCGTTATGGGATACATATGAAATTCTGAAATGTGACGTCATTAAAGATCGACGCATTTTTTACTTTAATAATGGTTATTCAACATAAAACTATCAGGGGACGTGGATATTATGACTTTTGGGAGATGCACTATTTAATAATCACTAAAAATTAATTTATTTGAATAAAACCCATCGCGCCTCAACCATAAAGCTGCGTTAACCGTAGACACGTAGGAGGCCCCAACAATCGAGAATTGAAGTCACTTGGACTGATGCTGTGAGTGGTCACAAATTTTGGCGTCTATCCACTTGACTTGAATCAAATGGCTTATGATCAAAAAATGGTTGCTATTGTGGATTTTTCTTGCTGTTGGACCGAATTCTTTTTTTTTTTTGAAAATTGTCAGTGTTCCCACATAATTAACTTAGTCCATCTTCAAGTAAGTTTATTAATATGACAATGTTTATCCCTCAGAGAGCACTGGCTTCATAGAATGCTAGTGCCGATGTCCATGACGCGCGTTACCATCGAGATGTATGAAGAACAGAGTTTCTTGCGTAAACGCGGCCTGCTCACCTTCCTCAGACAAATACTCGAACCTTTGGACGAATTTGATATAGTTTTAGAGAATTCCCTCACTCAAGGCATTTAATTAATTTCAGTCAGATATCTACTTCATATTTTCGTACTTCATATTTCAGGACATATTTGTGATTTCCATAAAAATTAGTTGATAGATTTTATGCCTTTTGTAGTCCAATAAAGATAATAAAATAAATCATTTATTTAATATTTTTGGGTGGAAAAAGATTATAAATAGCAAATAAGAGGAATTAAATACTCATAGAACTTAAATTTTACCTTAAGAGATTATTTTCCAGTCTTATGAATTTATTATGAAATTGTGATTTTTGAGGGTTTTTTGTCTAGCTTTTATTAAGTTTTAAGTTTGTGATTGTTATGTTTTTTACTTGCCAGTTAATTCCAAAGATTATTAGTGAAGTTACGCACATTTCGTTTGTAAGTTTACGTACAATTATCTATATTGTAAGATTTTCTATTTTATTTTATTTATTTTAGTTTTTTTTTTTCGGAAAAATTGTTCATCATGACTAGAATAAAGCTGCATAATTTTATTGAAAATGTTCGGAAAATGCAAAAACCATTGCTAAATATATCGCAACGTTTATATTTTAGCTCGTCAAGCCTTGTAAATTATTCTAGTTTTTACTGGTATTAAAATGTACTTATTACAGTTCAATTATTAAGTCAATAACAACATTAATAATGATTACCTCCGTTATGCTTAGTAACAAAAGCTCTCTGTTTTTCGCTCTCATTATATTATAACGAATTTGCATCTAATATTATTTAATTTGAGATGATATTAATGTTTACTTAGTTCGTGTAACGATAAAATTAAATTTTTAATGCAGAGCCATAATATTTTCCAAATAAAATCAAAAATGTTTTAGGTATGATACTTTGGTTGCACACAACGCCTCAATATTTTTTTCAAAAAAAATTACGTATTTAAACTTATATATCAGATAATTGGGCTGATGCTGTTGTACACAATCTTTAAACTAAACTAAAATGATACCATTAAAAATAATACCCATAGTATTCCCTGCGGAAAGGAACAGAACAAGATTTAAAGCTGTCATTTTAATTTAGTTTAGAGATTGTGTTACACAGAATTTACCTCTATATATAGAACTAGAGGTCGCCCGCGACTTCGTCCGCGTACAATTGTAGATTTCCTATGAGATTATGGAATTTTCCCGCTGCAAACAGCCTATAGAGGCTTTATATAGCTTATGCAGGTTATTATTATTTAAAACTGATAACTTAAATGCTGATTTTCATGTCTATACTTCAATGTCATAAAATTTGTATGTAACCTTTCACCCCCATTTCACCCCTTTTGGGGTAGATTTTCCTAAAATTGCTTATACAGTTTATTATAACTTAAAACTAATAACCTAAATCTTGATTTTCAAGTCTCTTACTTCAAAAACTTGGAACCCTTATGTAAGCTTCCAACCCCCATTTCACCCCTATTGGGGTACATTTTCGTAAAATTGCTTAAACAGGTTTTTATTATTTTAACTAATAACTTAATTGCCAATTTTCATGTCTCTAACTTCAAAAACAAAGGACTTTCATACAAACTTCCAACCCCTATTTTATCCCCTTAGGGGTGGATTTTCTCAAAATACTTTATATTGTAATCATTCGACAGTTTATAATTTCGCTAGATAGGTTGTAATCTAACGGTTTTTACAATCTTACGGTGACATCACCAGAATCTATATCTATAAATATTTTTTAGTAAGTGCTAGCGATAATAATACCAACGCAATGTTGTAGGTACCTATTTCAATGACTTTCATTTAATTAACTGTTATATTTTTTTATGGAAACATCAGGTAAGAATTTCCATGTCTACTTAAATATGTATGACATGCAATGACATGACATGTGTTCAATTTGGGCCAGTTCTATTTTTTGCTATTTTTATAATATAACATAAACGGAATCTCGTTATTCAAATAAAATAATAAGTAGCAATACTCACTTTTTACTCACACACTCATCAGATTGAAAATTATAACGTGATTATAATAATTGTAATAATAATGTGTAAAATATACGTCGCCTCAAATAGTATATTGTGATACAAGGGTGAAAAGTAGGTTATTGCAAACGAGCTGTCATTAATAAGCCCGAGCCGAAGGTGAGGGTTTTTAATGTCACGAGTTTGCAATAACCTTCACACCCGTGTATCACACGACGTTTTTCAATACAGTTGTGGGAAATAGTACAATAATATAATCAATTTATCACAAAAAATAAATAATTTCAGCAAATGGCGCGTATTTACACCTGGACACATTTTTTTTTTCAACGAAACTAGGCTACGGGTTCGTACCTACGCGTATACAGACTATTCGGTTTTTGTCAAATGTTGAAAATAATTAAATTAAAACTGGTAATTAAATATAATCAACAACCATTTAAAAGAATTTTTCAATACAGTTGAAAATATAATCAATTTATCACATAAAAAATAAAAAATTTCAGCAAATGGCGCGTATTTACACATGGACATTTTTTTTTTTCAACGAAACTAGGCTACGGGTTCGTACCTACGCGTAATACAGCCTATTCGATTTTTGTCAAATATTGAAAATAATTAAATTAAAACTGGTAATTAAATATAATCAACAACCATTTAAAAGAATTTTGGAAATTCAATGCTAAAACGTACGGATCCATTCATTTTTCCTCGTAAAAAGCCTTAATAAGTATGAAAACTCCTTGCTTATTAACTTTTTTAATTGACTTGGAAAATTTAAAACTAAACTGCAAAAGTAAGTGTCGAGCTTGTAAAAGTAAGTCACGACCGTGTAAAAGTAAGATGCCTATGCGAAAGATTCAATTTTCGAATCATAACTACAGCCTCTGAAAGTGCGCCATGTTTGACAACTGTATTGAAAAATACTATTCAACATGTCGTTGTAATAACATTTAGAAGCAACAGCCAACAGTCACCAAAATAAAACTAATATAATTTCACTGAATACAAGAACTGTTGACATAAGTTTTAATAACACAGATACGATCCGGGAGGCGTAAGCTAAGCTTTAGCTCAAGGCCTCATGCTCACAAAATACTTCAAGAGATGCAAGATTGTCACTATCGCTGTGAATTGGTACAAATAGGTACAAAAGAAAGCTTACACCTCTCGGAATGTAATAACCATATAAAGGTGACCATGAGAATTCCTTGAACTATGTGACGATTTTAATGCGGCATAATAATCATAATAATGTATTTGTGCTACTGTAGAGTAACCATATTTTTTATTCAAAGAATATAAAACTGTGTGAAGGTGTAATAGGAAAAGTTGAAACATTGGGATATCCAATTTTGAACTTTTTTACATAATATATATATCACAAAATCCAGAGAGATGTCATAACTATTCCTAGAGCGTGCAATATCTTTCAAAGAGACTAACACGGCTGGTGTCAAGGACACCATCTGTTTTAAGTATAAATTGAAGTTAGACGTGATGCATCATGCATCTGCTTTTACGCCGTTTGTCGCCCAATAACATGATAATAACATTATCATGTTGTTATATTACGCAAAGCTTTCGGAATTGTTAAAAGAAAAGACATGTTTTTGTATAATATGGCATGTCTCTGTTGAAATGTTTGATATCAACCCATAGTCATGTTTCCAACAGCAAAGTAGCAAGACACAGAACCAAAATATATATTGTATTATTAAGATAAGCGATAGTTTTACCGCCATTCAAGCCGTCCTGCGCGGTTGTAAACAATGTGCGTTGTATAGATGCCGTCTATTCTTTGCCCATTAAGTTCTTGTGCCAAACTTAGACAACAATGAAATTGTTCATTCAAACAATCGACTCACCGATTTTTGCACATGTTTTTCTACTTCGCTGCTTTTATATCTTTCCAGACGTCTATGACTTATTAGGTAGGTTGCAGCAACGTGTACCTATTTTCTGCATCAATCTAAGTATACGCGGAATATAGTTTATTTTGCGTATGGAGACAATTTCAGATACTTCAATAATTAATTTGCTCATTTAGCATTTTATGACGTAATCATCCGGGTGTTGCTGGTTTTTTTTTTTCACTTTTAAAGATACCTGTCGCATCGAGGATGATAGGCTACTAGCGCCATAGCTATTGGTGTGGGCTTTGTTTCAGAAAGTTTTAGCCAGACCCTAGTTAGCCAATAAGCATTCAACTTATAGGACGACAATGTTAAAATTGACGAAAATTTAAAAGGTGACAGGTGTCGGCTATAAATTGCAGTGCCTACTTAGCTCATGCTCGTCGATCTAGGTGACGACCAATGACCGGTATTTGAAGAATTTTTAACCATTTCCAATTAGAACATAGATTAGACAATTAAGTAAGTACCTACATAAGTAACAAACGTACACGTACAGCGCGCACTTTTAAATTATTTATTTTATTAATATACTTAAGTTTTGTTAGAAAGTCTTCCTTCAACATGCATTTGTACCAAAGAATATACGTTTAAAAATGTAATAAATGTGTAAAACGAATTTAATGTCTTATTATTTTGCACTACAACTACGATTTTTGCCCTCTACAACTGAAGTGTGTAGTGAACAGCTCTCGTTGACTTTTGTGCAACTTACAAAAGGGGAATTAATAAAGCAGGCACAATGACCTTATAATAATTATTATGGTCCTATAATCCTACTTTCCTACTAATATTATAAACGCGAAAGTTTGTATGTATGGATGTTTGTTTCTCTGGAATAACAAATAGGCTACTTTTTATCCCGGAAAATTAAAGAGTGCCCGCGGGAACCAAAAAACCACAAATGGATGTTTGTTACTCAATCACGCCAGAACGTCTGAACTGATCTAGATGCAATTTGGCACAGATATCGATTATAGTCTAGCTCTAGAATAACACATACCTAGGCTACTTTTTATCCCGGAAAATTAAAGAGTTCCCGCGGGAATCAAAAATCCTTAGTCCACGCGAACGAAGTCGCGGGGATTACCTAGCTGATGCCCGCGACTTCGTCGGCGTGGATTGAAGTTTTTTGGTAAAGTAGCCTATGTCCTTCCCCGGGTTAAAAACTATCCCTATGCCAAATTTCAAAAAATCTGTTGAATGGTTCGCCAAAAATTCTCATTACTAGCCCGGATTTAGGAAGTTAGTGGTGTTTCAATCCCGTGGTTTAATCCGTCGGTCCAGCGCCGGGTCTCTCTCCGGTCGTGTCGGATTTCCGTCCTATCGGGCTGTGATAGTAAAGACAGAAAGTGCAACCGTGTATGCGCACACTTGTGCACTATAATATCTCCCGCGCAGATGGCTTTAATCTCGAATCTCTCTGGAGATAGGCCGCCGTGGCCGATATTCGGTCGGGAGGACATTATTATGATTGAAGGAAATCTGTGGCTGCGCCATAGAAATCTATACTAATCATAAAATTAGGATATAAGTATAAAAATATCTTTGATACTAATATTATGAAAGCGAAAGTTTGGATGGATCATGGATGGATGTTTGTTACTCAATCACGCCAGAACTGCTGGACCACAGTCTCCTTTTACGAGTACCTAGATAGATAGATAATCCTACACTTGCAGACAGAGAAAGGACTTTTAAACTACATGTCGGTGTCCCCGTCGCTTCTTCCTTTTTCAAGACCGTTTATTAATAAAAAAATAATAAAATTATTGACAACTAGCTGATGCCCGCGACTTCGTCCTCGAGTTTTTTTTTTATTCCCGCGGGAACTCCTTAACTTTCCGGGATATAAAGTAGCCTATGTCACTCCCCAGGTCCTCAACTATAGTTGAGAACCATGCCAACAATCGCGTCGATCCGTTGCTCCGTTGCGGCGTGAATAAAGGACAAACGTGCACGGTGCAAACAAACACACTTTCGCATTTATATGATGCAAAGGGAATTTTATGAAAACATTTAAAGCATGTTTTTCTATCGATTATACTATTGACTTCAAGTACGGTAGTAACTAATTTATATTTTACTAGCTGATGCCCGCGACTTCGTCCGTGTGGTTTAAGTTTTTTGTTATTCCCGCGGGAACTCCTTAATTATCCGGCATAAAAAGTAGCCTATGTCACTCTCCAGGTCCTCAACTATACCCATGCCAAAAATCACGTCAATCCGTTGCTCCTTTGCGGCGTGATTGAAGGACAAACCAACAAACCAACAAACAAAGTGACTTTCGCATTTATAATATTAGTATGATTTTTATGTCCTCGCATGATGGAGGTATCGTATTTGTATTTCCTACCTCTATGTATTTTAATTCTATATTCATGAACAATGTTTTCCTGTTATGCCACAGAATATAGGTCAAATTCCTTTGATTTTAATCTGTGATTTTGATATATAAAATCCAAAATCAAACCTACCCTACCCCAGCCTGCAAAATAATAGCATTATTTATAAAAAAAATACTAATCGATAGGGTTTTAATAGCTCAACTCAGTTATGTAATCCTTCGGATTTGCTCACCCTTAATTTTTAAGTTAAAAATAAAAACAAAAATTAGAAAAAAATAAAATTATTTGTATCTTTGCACGGTCATATCTTATAATATATGCAATATACGGAACTGCTCACAGTCGTAAAAAACTGCTCACGTCGCGTATTTAATTGCTCAAGTATTATTTTTACCAGCTCCACCTTTCTTAATTATTAAATAAATAAAAATAGTCGTACCGAGTTGAATTCTTGATATGCGCATGAGCGCTAAAAATAAAGCGTGCAAAGTACTATAAAAAATACTAATCGATAGGGTTTTAACAGCTCAACTCAGATAAGTAATCTTTCGGATTTGCTCACCCTTAATTTTTAAGTTAAAAATAAAAACAAAAATTAGAAAAAAATAAAATTATTTGTATCTTTGAACGGTCATATCTTATAATATATTATGCAATATACGGAACTGCTCACAGTCTTAAAAAACTGCTCACGTCACGTATTTAATTGCTCAAGTATTATTTTTACCAGCTCCACCTTTCTTAATTATTAAATAAATAAAAATAGTCGTACCGAGTTGAATTCATGATAATTATTATGCGCATGAGCGCTAAAAATAAAGCGTGCAAAGTACTATTTGCTATTCAAAACAAGTTCCCGAATGCGTAGATCTAATAGAAAATTGCAATTAAAAAAATATATCAATTGGTTAGAACCCTTCCCGCCATTATAAAATTCGGGGAGGCTCTACGGAAGGTCACATGATGGTCACGTGACTTGTGTCGAATTTAATCAAAATCAAAATCAATATCAAATTATTTTTATTCAAATAGACTTTTTACAAGTTCTTATGAATAGTCAAATGAATCTACCACTGGTTCGGAATGCCGTTCCTACCGAGAAGAACCAGCAAGAAACTCGGTGGTTGCTCTTTTGAAAAAAATAAATAGTATATGGTATGTTTACAATAATCTACATACAACATATACAGATACATAAGTAACCACTGTCCTGAGCATTGCTGGAGCGAGTCAAATCCATGCGCCTTTATCATTAATATAATCTTCGACAGTATAATAAGCTTTTTTTAGGAGCATTTTTTTAATGGTTATCTTAAACTTGTGTAAAGGCAAGTTTATAATAGGTTGAGGAATTTTGTTAAAGAATAGTATGCTCATTCCCACGCACGACCTTCGGACTTTATTGAGGCGGAGCGATGGAGTCACGAGCCTATGACGGTTTCTAGTTGGCCTATCGTGCAGATCGCATATTCTTTTGTAATTCTGAATGTGCTGTTTTACAAAGATTAGATTACTGTAAATATACTGTGAGGCTACTGTAAGAATACCTATTTCCTTGAATTTCTCCATAAGGGATTCACGTGGTTTTAAATTATAAATTGCACGTATTGCCCTTTTTTGTAATACAAATATTTTTTGAATATCTGCCGCTTTACCCCACAGCAAGATTCCGTAAGACATAATACTATGAAAATAAGCAAAATATACAATCTTTGCAGTTTCAACGTCTGTTAACTGCCGAATCTTTCTGACAGCGTAAGCAGCAGAACTGAGTTTACCAGCTAGATTTGATATATGGGTGCCCCATTGAAGCTTAGCATCTAAGGTCACCCCCAAGAACACGGTGGCCTCTTCTATTTTTAACATATCATTATTTACCACTAGATTAATGTTACGTGTATTCTTGGTATTGGGCAGTGCGAACTCAACACACTTAGTTTTTTTTGCATTTAAAAGTAAGTTATTTACAGTAAACCAGTGAGTGACCTGAGAAATGGCACTATTTACGTCGTCAAAATCATCCTTATTTCTATCGACTTTAAAAATTAAAGACGTATCATCAGCAAATAGCACAATATCGCAAGTATCCTGGACAAAATATGGTAAATCATTTATATATGTGAGGGACACCCATTAATGTGGCTGATCCGGATGATTTCACATTGTTTACAAATACCGTCTGAATACGGTCACTAAGATATGATGCAATGAGACTAAGTGCAGTGTCTTTGATTCCATAGTGGCTCAATTTGGTCAACAGTGTCTCGTGCTCTACACAGTCGAATGCCTTAGACAAATCACAGAAAATACCAATAGCATTCTGTGAGTTCTCCCAAGCATCAAATATATGTTTTAACAGCGCCGCGCCCGCATCGACTGTTGACCGGCCTTTCGTAAAACCATACTGCTCGGAGTGAAGTAATTTATTTAAATTAAAATGCCGGAGCAGTTGGTTAAGCATAATTTTTGCAAATATCTTGCTTAGGGTTGGCAAAATTGAAATTGGTCTGTAATTATTTGGATCACTTTTGCTACCTGATTTAAAAAGAGGAATCAATTTACTACATTTCATGAGGTCAGGAAAAGATCCCAAATCCACAGACTCATTAAAAACTTGAGCAAGATATGGCGCAATAACATCAATGACATTGCAGATAATTTTCACCGATATCCCCCATAGATCTCCCGTTTTTTTGCATTGTAAAGATTTGAATGTTTTTATAATATCATAGGGGGTCACGTACTCAAACTTAAACTTAACACTGCACTCAGAGACATTACTACTGAGAATTTTATAGGCTTCTGTTGGCGAGGAATTAAGGGAACTGGTAGTAGAGATTGGAATATTTTTGAAGAAATTCTCAAATGTATTTGCAATTTCTAAATCGGAGTCAATTATACGGTCATTAATTTTAAGCTCCAGTTTATTGTTGTCCTTTTTATGTCTACCAGTTTCCTCAGAGATGACATCCCAAGCTGCTTTTATCTTATTTTCTGAGTTAATAATTTTCCGCTTTATGTGAAGGGACTTTGCTTGAATGCAAACATTCCTAAATAATTTTGAATAATTTCTCACGTATTCCAAAAATGTGGGGGTGTAATTATATTGCTTTTCAGCATACAAATCAAACAACTTATTCCTACTTTTATAAATTCCAACAGTAGCCCAGTCACTGAATTTAAGATTTTTAAACAGTCTTTTTTCTATAATTTTAAATATTGAATTAAATTGGTTATTTAATAAATCAAAAAATGCTTTATAATGTTCATCCGGACCACCCTGTGTAAAGTCAAGTTTAGGCAACATGTTTGATAAATTTTGCTTGAATTGCCTTACTTTTTTAGTGGTGACTGGTCTATACTTTATTATCTTTGTTGTCTTTTGTTGAGAACTAGGGATAGATACCATCTGTCCGCAATGATCGGATCTTAGATTGGTTATAACTGATTTTTTGACAACTTTACAGTCACAGAAAATGTTGTCAATACAAGTAGCCGAATTAGCAAATAATAGCATTCTCAGTAAAAAAAAATACTAATCGATAGGGTTTTAATAGCTCAACTCAGCTATGTAATGCTTCGGATTTGCTCACCCTTAGTTCTTTACTTAAAAATTGTAATTTTGGAGCAGATAACGTAACAAGTAAGACTCAATTTAAGTAAGCATTTTTATTATTCATCAATTTTTGTATATTGTTTTAGGGAGTAAAATAATTCAAGATCAAAAGATTTTTTTTGCAGTAATTGATTTTCCTTTTATTTTTATATTTACATATATGCTTTTTGAAAAGCTCTGATAATATTGATTTTTATCAGATATATATACATATATATATATATATATATATATATATATATATATATATATATATATATATATTTAAATAATTATATCTAAAGAATAGATATATAATAAACTTATAAAACATATACATATAACTAAATACTAAATAGTTTTATCTACTACTAGCGACCCGCCCCGGCTTCGCACGGGAGCAATTTAGATTTGTAATTTTATCGTGAAAAAAAAACAAAGTAATAAATTTACAGATTTTACATAATATATACTATATTTCGGTGCCCTCGCCTGGGAACTATGCTTAGAAAGTTGAGACCTGGCTCTTTTAGGCATTTCGCAGTCTGTCTACAGCAGTTAGATATTAAAATGTTTAAAAAAAATGTTAGTAAGTTCTCTTGTATTTATTATGTTTGTTTTGACAAATATGATTTAAAAGACAGTCAGAATTTGTCAGAAAAAAATTAATAGACCAATAGAGGTTTTATGTAAGAAGTTGAAAAAATCAAATTATTATTGCAATTTTCGTAGGGATCTCTAATAAATACGCGACGTGAGCAGTTTTTTACGACTGTGAGCAGTTCCATAAATTGCATATATTATAAGATATGACCGTTCAAAGATACAAATAATTTTATTTTTTTCTAAGTTTTGTTTTTATTTTTGACTTAAAAATTAAGGGTGAGCAAATCCGAAGGATTACTTATCTGAGTTGAGCTATTAAAACCCTATCGATTAGTATTTTTTATAGTACTTTGCACGCTTTATTTTTAGCGCTCATGCGCATAATAATTATCATGAATTCAACTCGGTACGACTATTTTTATTTATTTAATAATTAAGAAAGGTGGAGCTGGTAAAAATAATACTTGAGCAATTAAATAAGCGACGTGAGCAGTTTTTTACGACTGTGAGCAGTTCCGTATATTGCATATATTATAAGATATGACCGTTCAAAGATACAAATAATTTTATTTTTTTCTAATTTTTGTTTTCATTTTTAACTTAAAAATTAAGGGTGAGCAAATCCGAAAGATTACATAACTGATTTGAGCTATTAAAACCCTATCGTATTATTTTGCAGGCTGGGGTAGGGTAGGTCAAAATCAATGTCAAATTCCTTTGATCAAATTCGGTGTCCTTTCTCTGTTGCAACCACAGAAGTCGCAACCGTAGACAGAGAAAGATACTTACTCTATGGTTGCAACCTAAGTCTGTTTATGAGGTTTACTGGCTATTAAAAGAATATTATTTATGAAAGTGAGAAGACGAAATAATATCATCATGTCTAAGTGGGAACAATTCAGGACTCAGAAGAAATACAGGGCATAATTTTTTGTCTTTATTTGCGTATGAGGTTATTTCCTTCTCTGTCTACGCCTATATTGATCAAAACAAGATTAATACCTTTGATTTTGTAGAGATTAATACCGAATCTGTACCGAACACAGGCCCATGCTTTGATTATGTTTATAGAGAAGGATATGTTGCATTTTACTCAATTATAGTTATACGATGCATTTTGTTAATAAAACATGTACTACTACTAGGTTTTGAATACTACGTTAATATACTAGATTGAGACAGGTGTATTATGTTATTGCGTGAACGTGTCAGGCAATGGGGAATATGCATGTGATTTAGAAATGGACAAAAAAAAATTATTTGTATTCTTTCTTGCTAAATAAATATATTAAGATGATTATTTTTACAAATTATCATGTTTCTATTAATAAATTTAATTATTTAAAAGTAGTCTTTTTCAAATTCCGCCAAAACGCAACGCTATTGGCGGAACGAAACATGACGTCACCATCCACTCTAGTCTGTGTCGACTGTTGACAGGTCGCTTGTTTTGTATGATTATTGAAGCTTATTCTAATTGTTTTGCCGCTATTTATGATAAATTATTAGTGTTGTTGGGAATTATTAACTGAAAGCAGTGATTCCTTGTGAAATAACCCTGTGCGTTCCGCAGTCGGGTAAAAAGACTCGCCACAATGACTGAAAGCGGTTTTGTCAAGGCAACTGAGAAATTCTTTTCCAATAGAACTTATCAACAGTGCAAACAAAAAAACCTAGTTATAACGTTTTGTGATCAAAATCAACACTCGTAGTCAGCAATGAAAATCATAATATTTATAAATTTGTAACATCAATAAATAAGTAAAAATATAGGGAATCAGAACAGTTTTATGAACATTTAATTAAATTTTTAGGTTAGTTTATTGTATATATTGTTCGCGAGTCCTAATGAAAAAGATTTTTGATATGTAGGTATATACATATTTAATACTCACGTCGAAATGATCTTCACAACAATATAAACTACTCAAGCACGATACATTTTCTCTCCTCATCACCTTACACCACTTTTTCTTTATATTTGCATCTTTGGGCATATGAAAATAAATCTTGTCAGGTGCAGTTTTAATATTATTTTTGCACATAGGGACAGTACAATATTTATAATAAGCTTTTGGGTGCTCTTCCATCACAACATAATAATCTTTTACGCTTTACTTCACTCACTTTTATTAAATCTGTGAATCAAACACTTCGTTGTTAATTTATTCCTATGAATAAACGACGTCGAACGACGACAACGAACGCACCGTGACGTCACAGAACGAGCGCGCCAAAATGGGGGCGTTTAAATCGTCCGAAAATGATAGTAGTTTTAATTATTTTTCCTTAGCTTATTTAATAAAATTGTGCAAGTGTTATATTTTTTTCCTGTTATATAATCACTTAAAGAATGGTTTAAAATAATAAAAAAAATACATGCATATTCCCTATTGTCATATTATGACGTCATCAAATTTAGCTATTGAAGCCAATTTTTTGTAGCCTATAAATGGCGTCTGTTTAGTTTCCGGTGTTTTGGTTGTGACTAATTACCTGTTTTGTGAATATTTTCATGTATTTTGTTGTAGTTTTATGTAATCAACTATGGTGAAGTGCTCAGTTGTGGGATGTCATAATAATAATATTGTAAAACGCCCAGGAATTTCATTTCATAGGTGAGTAACAAAGTCGTCTATTTTTTCTTTTTATGGCGAGTATTTTATTTAGACTAATAATTAGTCTAAATAAATAAAAAATAAATAATAAATATATTTAAGAAGAAACTATGCTACAATTATTGTAGCATAGTTTCTTCTTTACTGAATCCAAAACACGTCAATTTTTGCGCTGTCCCCAAAAATTGTGATTATTTCATTAGTTTTTGTTTGGAGTATATATATATATATATAGTGCGGGTATTGTATTGTTTACAAATAAATTGAATATCGATAAAATTAAAACTTCATATCACTCTTACTGTTTCTCACTCTGAGGAGTAGAGAGTTGAAATTAAACAGTTAGCTTCTACTTATAATATTGTCAAACTCATTTTAGGCTGTAGCGATGATAACCACTAGGTTATCATCGCAATCACTAGATTAAGACTCTCACTACATTAAGACGCCCGATCTCCAGTATGGTGTCTCGTATTCGAAAATTACGGTGTCTATTTAAGTCGTTTTTGGTCGCTTCATTATAGTTATTGTGTATCATTATAACTAAGGTTTTACAATTGTTTCAGATTCCCAAAATATCATGAATTAAGACTAAAATGGCTGAATGCTATAAACACAACTCAGTTCAAGCCTATTCATACTCACCTTTTTTTACCCAGCCGGTGCCCCCTACTGAGTAGGAGCCTCCTCTTGGAATGAGAAGGGTTTAGCCATAGTCCACTACGCCGGCCAACAAGAGGCCCCCGAACGTGATTACCATTTTTCTGAAAAATGCTGTTTTTTGGTTTTAGATATGCATACTCCTGAGAAGTTCTAATTAATGTTTCAAATTTATGGGCACAAAGGAGCGCTGCAAGTTCGTCGCGGGTTTTTTAAATATTTTAATTTTATTACTGGTATAATTAGAAGATCAATCCGAAAACGTTAGAAGTTTTATATATGTATAATGTAATATTATCAAGTGCTTTTTTTCATCTATAAATTTTAGAAATAAATCATTTTTGAAATCAGTCTACTTTTATTATTCATACTAGCTAATGCCCGCCACTTCGTCCGCGTGGATTGAGGTTTTTCAGTTCCCGCAGGAACATTTTAATTTTCTGGGATAAAAAGTAGCCTATTCCAGACTATAATCTATCTCTGTGCCAAATTTCATCCAGATCCGTTTAGCCGTTCTGGCGTGATTGACTAACAAACATCCATTTGAGGTTTTTTGGTTCCCGCGAGAACTCTTTAATTTTCTGGGATAAAAAGTAGCCTATGTGCTATTCAAGACTATCATCTTTCTCTGTGTCAAATTTCATCCAGATCCGTTCAGCCGTTGGGGCGTGTTTGAGTAACATACATCCATCCATCCAAATTTTCGCATTTATAATATTAGTATATTTGTATAGATTAACACATTCTGTAATATTTTTTCCATTATATCTAGGTATTCCAACTAATAGGATTATGAAACAGTTTTGTTTGTAAGGTTCACATTCAACTGATAATATAAATCTATACTATTATTATGAACACGAAAGATTGGATGTATGGATGGATGGAAGAGATAGATTATAGTCTGGAATAACAGCAACTATACTCTATTCACGGAGTGAACCAAGCAAAGCGCTTTCTCTGTCCCACGTTTGCATACAAATTGATAAAGATAGAAAACTCTCTACCTCCGCCCAGGAGCGCTTGCGACCCGTTTGAAATCATAGGGCGCGTTCATATTGTTAATGCTTTAGTAAGGAATTTTTATACCTATTATTGATAAGTAATATGAAACAGAATTTTTTTATAAATGAAATAAGAGCTACCATGTGATTTGGTCTTTATTTGTAATAAAATAAAATCAACATTAAACATAAATTATAACATAACATTAATATAAATTATATATACAAAAAAGTTGTGTACTATATAATTCGAATAGCACATTTTGTGAAATCATCGATTTTATCACATATTGTGAGGCGTGCTTTCGTTCTGATCGGGGACTTCAAACGTGCATTAGCTTGTTGTTCCTTCACCACTTTATAAACTGAACACCAGTTTACACCTAATGGTTTTACAAATCTCGTTGTGGGAAGCAGTCGGTGTAGCAATTTTAAAGGTGTTAAACATGTTACACATCATAACCTTTTCAGTTGAAGAAAAGGCCCGTTTAAGCCTTTTTTGCACTCTTCTTTCCGCCATATTCACAACAACCAATAAACTCGCCAAGTCGTTGGGTAAGCAATCAAACGGAATCCAGTAGACAAGCCAAGTTCACACAATGAGCACAAAACAACAGTCCGAAAAACAAGCCAGGTCAAAGATAAATAGATATGATCGCAATTTGCAACGAAACAGGTACGCGGGAGACGTCTGAACGTTACGGAGTGTAACGACAGACTAATTATAACTTGCATTGTGATCACGGCCTAAGCGTCCCTATCTGCCAACCAACCAACCAATCACGTGGAAGTCCAAATTCTCATTGCTTGGTTCATTCAGCGAATAGACTATAGTTTTTTTTTCCGGAAAATTCAAGAGTTACCGCGGGAACCAAAAAACCTCAATTCACGCGGACGGGGTCGCGGGCATCAGCTAGTTCATTATAAAATACGAAAACTAGTGTTTTTCAAAAATTATGTTTAATTATTTATTATCTAGGTATTTTGTGATAATTTTATATCGAGTATATAAGTATCGATAATACCAGCCCTAATGCCCGCATTAAGCGCCGCCCATACGCCATTTTTAGGATACAGGAAGCTTTCATTTAAATATGTTAGGGCACATTCTTCTCTTTATACATCAAAGGGCCCATGAACATCAAGGGCCCATGGAGGTATAATATATTTTTGCACATTTTCCGTAACATTCCCTACCTCCATGTGCCTTCATGTAACGGCCATGAGCCCACAGACCCCTTTATACTTACTTTATGCCACAGACAACAACGTGACATATACATGATCAAAGGACATAGACGTATGTGCACAGACGAAAAATGAAAGCTCGCGAATAAATAAATAAAATATATTTGTTACCGTTATTTTATTTTCGTACGATTCATAACATATTTTACAATTCCTTTCAAATCCAAGATTTTCAATTTTTAGCTCTAAAGAAATATGGAAATAGAAAATAATATGGAAAAAAAAAACATTCACGTAGGTTTTCACTGTAGATGGCGCTGAGTGGCTTGTTTTGTGCAGGCGGTCGTTCGTTCGACTTCGACATCCGACAAGTAAGATGGCGGCTATTAATGTGAAAGGCGAAACGTTGTCGTATTTCTTCTAGTAAATAAAGTATTCGCTTCCCTGAAACAACGTAGTTAAAACTGAGAAAGGAAGCTTAGTTGCAAAGTGTATATAATTCAGTGATTGGTTATATGTAATTCAAGACAGAGTTTAAGTGGTTTTTAATTTCACAATAGACTAAACCCGTCGCAAGGGAGCCAAGAGTCGTCGAGGCCATATTTATGATGTTATCTGTCGTGTGAGCGTCCTCTGAAACCACATTGATAAATGGTTGTTCAAAACTAATGCGATGGTATGTTTGTTTGACCAAATGTTGATTCTCTAAAACAGATTCGTGTAAAATAAGTTGCTGCATTGTTCGAACACATTGACGCTTCTAAGGCTGAGCGGCGCATTATTTTTGTTTCGATGTGTTTATAACCGAATCAATCATTTAAGATCGAAATTATTATTTTTAGAAATGATGAATTAGTAAATTAGCTGCTGGATAGTAAACAACCATCTTACAAGACTTCTTTTTTGTGCCCTATAATGTATAAATGCTTGTCTTTTCTTTTCTTTGCAGGAGTGTTATTTGGATCAAGAATAAATAACGGTTGTTCAGTATGACTACAAGTGCTCCAATTTAGTGGTAGTAAATATATGATTTGTGTGTATTACAAACTATGGATGAAAGTGTGGACTACTATTGATAAATTACATACATTGACACTTCACAAAGCAACACGGAGGTGGTAATGGATCCAGTAGGACCATGGTCAGCATATGCTTCGTACAATCGACTGGCAGGGGTACAAGCTGGTGCTGCAAGTGGGGACTTCCATCACCATCTGGCCAGTGGTGGTACTGGATTGGGCAGTCAGGCTGTGCCGTCGACGACCAGCCAACTGCTCCTGCAGGCAGCGCACACCACAGCATCGCTAGCAGGCCAACTTGGTTCATCAACTGCTTCTCCGTTTAATCCTGGTGGATTTCTCTCCCCCCCGCCTGTGGGCTATGATGCAGTGTTCTCACCTCTGTTCCATCATGCGAATCCAAAACCTGCACATTATAGTTCATCTCTTCAGGCACAACATCGCCAAGTGATAGCCCAGGCTCAAGCTGCAGTTGCATCAAAACAGTCCTCAGTGGAAACTGAAATTTCCTCACTAAGGGAAAACTATCCACACCAGGCACTAGCCACTCAAGGGAACTTCATTTTTCGATCAATCTTCAACCCCGGGGTAGCACAGCTGGCTTAAATTGGCAAGGAAACAACCAGCTCCCTAGTCCATTTGGAATTTTACCTCATGAAAGTGTTGTGCCCTCATCTCCGAGTCCAGCTACGACAAAATCATCAGCGACATATGAAAACTTTAATGCTCACTTTGCTGCTGCACAAACTCTCAATAACCACCTCAACTCACAAATTTCGAGTGCTGGTAAACAAAGCAATAGGTCAGGCTCGCCGGCAACAGCGCCTAAACAACCAGCCTCTTCTACATCATCCTCGTCATTTTTTCAACCTCCTTCATCTTTCGGTAACCAGGCTGATAATTCATACAGCACAAGTAGTGCAAAGAGTGGTCAACTTTCATCACAGCAGGATTATGCTGGAAGTAAGTCATATTCAAGTTCTGCAAGCAACCCTGCTCACTCCCAACAATCTTGCATTGTGTCAACCTCCATCAGTGACCTCCTCACCCACCCCGCCCAGTAAAGACTACCGCTCCTCTACCACCTCCACCAGACCTTCTGCCTCCATCTACAACTCCCAGTCACCTAAAACTGCTAGCATTGAAAAAAACAACTTCGAGCAACAGTAGTGGATTTGTTTTCTCCCACATCTAAAGCACCACAAATACAAACCAAGGCTCAAAGCAAAATATACCCAGAATTAGGTAATGAACCCAGAAAAAGTTGTGACTCCATTGATAAACCCCAACCTCAGTCATCTCCTATAAGTTACTCTATAATGGATGCCCCAGGTAGATTAAATTATAGTGGTGGTGGTGGCTCTTCCAAACCAAACAGAATAGGCAACTCTCAGTATGCAGGTTCACAGAGTTCAAGTTTTAGGGCATTACCAAAGTGGTAACAATGTAGAATCCGAATATCATGTTCGTGCAAAAAGCAGCTCCAGTACAGATACTGGCTATTCTAGTAGTAGTTCCCAAAATGGTCCAGATTGTGGAGTCGCTGCAGCACGAAGGCAAAGCCCTTTGCAAACTGCCCCTCAGACATCCCCAATAGGGCCATGGTTCTAGTCCCGCATACCCTATGTATCATAGTCCAATGAACTCCACCAATTCTCCACAACAACATGGAGATCACTACAGCAAAGTAAATAGTGCTGCACCAAGGTCACCATTAGATGCTTCTGTTTCTAGACCACCTTCACAGAACAGTCAAGTGGCTTATCCTTCTGTTATAACCAGGGCCTTAGGCATTGAACAAAGTAAATCATATAGTGAAAATAGGTATGAACGTAATCAGCGCCACACCAACCAAAATTGTTGGGAGACTGAAAGACAATCTGCCAGAAAATTTAGTAGTAATGGTAATAGTAACAGTTCCACAAATTATAATAATGGTTTAGCTGACAATACTCACAATGAGAAAACTACATCTCATACCTCAAATGAAAGAACTTTGCCTGATAAACAGAACTATGTTGATGGGAATAATGTAGCTTTACAAGATCTGTCTAGTTGTCGTGGGGATCCAATGAGTATTGTCAAAAACTTGCAGACCTTGCAGCAAAGTTGTCAATTGCAAGAAGTTAAGCAATCCAAAAACCCTACTCCTGCACCCACCCGCGCCGGTGCCAGCCAAATCAGTAGCCCGACGTAAAAGTACTGAGAAACCTTCACACACAAACATTAATGAACTTTCAAATGCTGCAGTGATGGCTGATTATTTGGCCAGCAGAATTCCACCCCCTGCTCACAGTTCCACTAGTAATCAACAACAAAATGGGTATTTTGACTTTGAACGCTGGAATCTTCCTCCTCCTCCCCCCAAAATGTTTTCAGGCACATCTGCCTTTGGCTCTCAAGCCCCCTACATGCAACAAGTTTTGCTAATCAACATCAAGCTCTAGCAATGCAGCACGGTCACGCTCTCACCTACTTCCCGCCGTTCCATCTCGGTCCTCATCCTGACTTCCAATCTTCCGTGGAGTTAACACCGCTATCTTCGTTCAGCGATACTCCACCTTCGGCTTCCTCGTCATCTTTTTCCACACCAGAAACTCGTGAAGAGGAACAGCCAAGGTGGTAGTGCCCAATATAGAAGAAGAACTTGGTTTCCTTGCAGAACAACGAGCTAATACTGCATCGACGGTAGCACCCTCTTCTCAGCAGCCGAACATTAACAATACTTCGCAAGATTCAAAAGTAATGGATAAAAAGTTCAGCGTCCCAGTGACGGGCCCCGGCTCGGGCTTTATGGCCTCGTATCTGAAGTTCTTACAAGGAGAGCGCGATACGTCTCCCCCGCCGGCCGGCAGAGGCGCCAGAAAGTCGACCTGGTCTCGGACCAATACGAACAGTACGCCCAACAACAAGGCGTACGGCAGCGAGCACAAGAGTCCGTGCGAGACCGGCAACGCCAACGGTGCGATGGCGCCCGGCGGCATGGCGCTGAGCAGCCCCGCCATGGGCGCGGCGCCCGGCATGAGCGCGCCGGGCCTGCTGGGCGCCGGCCAGCTGCACGCGCCGGCGCACCTCCTCGCCACGCAGGCGAAGGGCGCGGAGCTCGAGGACCCGCGCTACTACAACCCCAACAAAGACCGCAAGCGCAAGTACGACGGGTCGGAGGAGGCCGCGTACGACGCGGACGAGGAGGCGCGGCGGCTGCACAAGCCCGTGCTCAACGTGCCCAGCACGCCGCTGAGCGACAAAGGTAAGAAGGCGCGCGCACCGGCGCCCAGCAAGCCGGCGGCCACGCCCCCGCCGGTCGCCAAGAAGCCCGCGCGCGCCGCCGCCGCCGGCGCCGCTGCCGGCCGCGCCGCAGCAGCAGTACTATTACCAGCACCAGCCCGAGGAAGGTGCGGTTCAACTTGCTAGATTTCCACTTGCGAAGTAGAGCGCGATGGTGAAGAGCTAGCCCTGAAGCTTGTATGACAGGAGCAAGCTAACTGCCCGCGAGGCAGATGCAGTGAAAACTTGTTACATTTTAACTGTGATAATGTAAATTTTTATTAGATGAAATCTATTATTATTTACTGTAAATAATTTCTATGATGAAATGTGATGTACCTATCTTAATGTAGGTGGTTATTTTAGGGTTAGCCTGTAACAAGATTTCATTGATGTAATTGTTGATGACACATGAATGGTGCCATTTAATTGTAAATTGTAGAATTTGTGACTCTTGTCATACTCGCTTTCGAAGGGGGTGCTACCATTAATAATTCCAAAATTGTGGTATATTTTTTTTATGGGATCGATACCAGTGGTTGTCTGTTGTATATACTAAAATAATGTATTGTAATTTACAGTATTTGAATTTAGTTGGTACTTATGGATAGTGTATTCTATATACTTCGCTGTTAGCCGAAAGTGATTTATATTATAAGGAGAAATGAATTGCATAATAATACATTGACAAGCTATAAGTTAGTGTGAGTAATGTATTAGAAGGCCATGCCCCGAACATAAGTTTTTGTATTTCTATTTAATTGTTATTTGTTTATGCACAATTCTCAATATTTTATGTAAATATTTTTGTATAATAGGAGGAGACATAAAATAAACGCGAGTATATTACTGATACGTGTGTTAAATAATTTTAGTCTGTAATTATTCCTGGTAGCACCCCTCACTTCGCCAAATAGGGATAACATGTTCATTTCTATACATATAACAATACTTTTTTTATTTAACAGATTGCTGTAAACCAAATATAATATAATGACTCTATTATGTCAATAATGTGTACATGTTATCGCAAAAGGTGAAAACTTCACCATTTGGCTTTCCTTGTCCCTACCAATCCTACCTTAATTATTATTTTTTACATAATATTATCTACCTAAATGACTATTTTGAATGAAATTCAGTGCAAATAAAAGGTAAAGTACATTATCAAATTATCATTATAATATGTTAATTTATTTTAATTCAGCGCTTAAAACTGCTTTTATTCTTTTAGTTTCCTCACAAACAGCAGGCCACGGCATGGGCTACGGCGCGTACGGCTCCACAGAAAACGATGCAAACTCAAACAGAAAGTTGCACAATATAAAAACACATCAGCATGTTTCGAGGACTGGCCAAATGGATAATAATATGTCAGTTGAGGAAATGCCATACAGGTATTTTTGTATTAATTTATTTACCTATTTTTATAATATATTTAAATTGTGTATTTTATGTCCATGATATTATACAACCATGAAAAGAAAAAAAAATGTTTGATACAATAATCACAAGTTATTAATTAGTATCAGTAATTTTGGAGGAAACAATCTTTATGTTTAACTAGCTCTATATAGCCTAAATATTATAATCTAGCTGATGCCGCGACTTCGTCCGCGTGTTATTGTTCCCGCGGGAACTCTTTAATTTTCCAGGATATAAAGTAGCCTATATCACTCTCCTTAACTAAACCTGTGCCAAGAATCACGTCGATCCATTGCTCTGTTGCGACGTGATTGAAGGAAAAATCAACAAACAAACACACTTTCGCATTTATTATATTAGTATGATATGATTGGTAGAATATTAATGAACCAGACAACATACAGATGGACAGCTTTTTTGACAAATTGAGTATATAGATAGACACCCTCTCGTCACTTGTCAACCATCTATTTGATAGTTGATAAAAGCAGTGCAATCAATTGGTGCTCTCACAAATTTGCTATCCCTTTCAGAATATTTCCAGCGGGAAAGGGGCAGCATCAGATTTAGAGCTGTGTGATTTTAGTTTTGTTTGGAGATGGTGTACAACAGTGTACTTAACAATTTATTTAGAAAGGTGTCTTACATTAAGTTCTCCAAGGAACTTGAGGATAGCACTATCAAAATCGAAGACGGCTGACGAAGCTCGGTCGCGCCCAAGTATCAAATAAATATTGTAAATGCGAAAGTTTGGATGGATGTATGGATGGATGTTTGTTACTCACTCACGCCCCAATGGCTCAACGGATCTGGATGATATTTGCACAGAGATAGATTATAGTCTGGAATAGCACATAGGCTAATCTTTATTCCGGAAAATTAAGGATTTCCCGCGGGAACCAAAAAACCTCAATCCACGCGGACGTAGTCGCGGGGTATCAGCTAGTAAATATATAAGTCGCAACCACATGCAAGTTTTTACGATCTCACCGTAAATTTAAATCTTCGTTTTTGCAGTCGGGGGAGTTTGTAGCGGATAAAAACCGACTTAAACGAGATGTGGCCAGCGATATGGAGAGTCGACGGCAAAACGTTACTGCAAAAGTACGAGCCGTTTGAGGAAAATGGAAAAGTATTATATAGAAATATATCCACGGTTAGTAAAATTCTATCAAAGATAATATAAACCTCGAACTGGGTCCTAAAGGCGTAACCTTGAATCCGCACGACTCATTTTTTGAGTCTGATAGGCGGGGCGCAAACGAATGCAAGGTCTGTGATTGGTTGTTATAAACGTCGTTTGGTACTCTGCCTCTCGCATTGCATAACCTTACGGAAAACCTTTCTAAAATAGAGCGAGTGGACAAATATGTATGTATGTGGTGTGTACAGATGTGCGCCACTATCAAATAATAATAATGTGAAAATGTGTGTGTCTGTCTTTTACCTTTTCATGGCTCAACAATAAACAGATTTTGACGAAAATTGGCACAATTTAAAAAAAAGTCAAATCCACGCATATGAAGTTGTGAGTATTAACTAGCACTTTCATCGTCCACCAGTACGTCTTTTTTCACAAATAATATTTTTTTTATTCACAAACATACTAATTTTTCAGTACGCAGCATGGAATCCTGAAAATAAAAAACTGTACACGCAAGTCCCTGTTAAGGTGCGGTCACAATCTCACTTAGAAACAATAGTCGAATTAGTAAGAAGTGAGCTGGACGACGTTAACTTTATAGAAAAGAGGATGTTAGAAACTCAAATGTATCAAGAAAATTTCGAAGTTTATATCCAGACATTAATATCGCACGCACTAGACCCCAATTTCTTGACAGAAATATTTCAAGAGCAAGGTATTTTTTTTTTCTATTCTATTCTGTTTATGTTGTGTATGTGCAATTTATTAATACAACATGTAGGATTAGTTCTTTAGTTTAGTTTTAGACCTTGGTATAAACTCCCGAAGCCCTAAAGGATACATCCCGATGAGTCCCTCCAGGATTTTGCCCACTTGGTGTCACGCTATAGAGGCAGGTGCCTCCATTAATTACTATAAGGTTTCATTATTTCAAACTAATAACCTAAATGCCAATTTTCAAGTCTCTTAACTTCAAAAACAGGACTTTCAAACTTCCGACCCCTATTTCACCTCTATGAGGTGGAATGAGGGTCGGAAGTAGAGGTGTTAAACTATCGCTAAACGGTTAACGGTTGAAAATAGTAGGAAACAATCTTTACTCCTGTGCACTAGCGAGTGAAAAAAAAACATTGTTTTTTTACTACCGTTTTCAACCGTTTAGCGATAGTTTAACACCTCTAGTTGGAAGTCGGTTAAAAAGAGCTCAAACGAACTACGATCGTTTCCATTGACAGATGAATACTTCCTGTCGAACGTGAAGACGGTGGACGAGGTGACGGAGACGATGCGCTCGCGCGTGTCGGCGGGCGCGGGCGCGGGCGGCGGCGCGAGCGGCGGCGCGCGCGCGCTGGACGCGGCCGTGGCCACGTGGCCCGGCTCAGCGTGACGGCGGGCGCGGGCGCGTGCCGCGCGTGCTCGCGCCCGGCCGTGGCGCGCCTGCTGCTGTACGGCCAGCCTTACAACCCCGCCACGCTCGAGCCCGTGCAGCCCGACGCGAGGCTGGCCTACGAAAAGGTAATATACTCGGATATGTTTTACTAGCTGATGCCCGCGACTACGTCCGCGTGGATTGAGGTAGGCGGTAGCATATATCTATCTTTTAAGGTTGTCTCACAATAACCATTTTTATGATTTTCAAATTTGGTCTAAAACAAAGCTTTACTTTCAAAGGTATTGTTCCTGACATTGTATTAATCCTTATCAAAATAAAATGGTTGCAGGCCATCTCAAGTATTTATTATAGACCAAATTCGCCCTTTATACCATTTTATTCAGATGAATATTATAGAAGACTAGCTGATGCCCGCGACTACGTACGCGTGGATTGTGGTTTTTTGGTTCCCGCTGGAACTCCTTCATTTTCCGGGATAAAAAGTAGCCTATCTGCTATTCCAGACTGTAATCTATCTCTGTGCCAAAGGACATGACCAGAAACTGCCCTCCGATTCGGGACAGTGTTCAGGATTTCCGTTTTTACAGTAAGGTTTAAAAATTCAAACCGAAATTATTATGGATTTATTATTCCGAGAAAGGTCAAGGTTAAAATATCTAAAAAAAACAATACGTTTATTGACTAATTCTTGAGCATCCGCTTTCCTCTTTTAGGAACTACTGCATTTTGACGTTCCATTTTATCGTTGCCTAATAATAATCTTGTAATCCATTACATGAATACCATTTAAGTACCTCTGTCACTACATTAAGAAAAGGAAATGTATGTTTTGTTAATAATTATTTTTATTTTTATTTGTTGACAAGCCTCAATGAAACGTGTAATTGATCGAACAAAGCATTTTGAAATAACCACTGTGTTTAAAGGAACGCCCTTTGACATTGCATCTGTCTGCCATCTGTGGTCGAATAGTTGAACTCGCTAACCAAACGTCTAGCGCCATCTAGTGTGGGAAAGCAGTTTTTTGGTGAAACCTTTTTATTTATTTTCTCAGTTTTCAGAGCCTTCAGACGCCTGATTTTTTTTTATCTGAAAACTATAAAATATTACAATTACATTAATAAAGAAATCATTGTTGCACATTGATTTTTGACACCTAGGCAAGCTCGCATAGTGGCACTGGTCAAGTCCTTTCAACCAGATCCAAACTTTCGCATTTATAATATTAGTAAGATTTATTACAAACTTATCATCATAATAGTCCATACCCAATAAAAGCTAGCCGGCACTGGGCAGCACATCAGGTTTTACATTAGTGCTGCGATATCTCCGCACTGCCGGCCGCCCCTATTTCTATTGCGCAATAATTTATTTCTATGATATCTTCTATAATATTCATCTGAATTAAATGGTGTAAAGGGCGAATTTGGTGTATAAAAATACTTGAGATGACCAACCATTTTATTTTGATAAGGATTAATACAATGTCAGGAACAATACCTTTGAAAGTAAAGCTTTGTTTCAGACCAAATTTGAAAATCATAAAAATTGTTATTGTGAGACAATCTTAAAAGATAGATATATGCTACCGCGTACTTTTTTTAGGACTTTTTAAGAGGAACAATTCCACCATAGATTGTTTTCGTGTAACTATTGCTATTTACGCAATGCACGCCACGGAAGCTGGGACGATTTATTCCCACTTCATTCACATTATTGCAATTTTCGTAGGGATCTCTTTTTTTTTTTTGAAAATAAAATATAGCTGTTACTCGCTGATAAAGAAGCTTTTAAAATAGTTAAAATAGTAGAAAGAATTTTTAAATAGTTGAGTAGTTTTTGAGTTTATCCATTACAAACAAACAAACAAATCTTTACTCTTTATAATATAAGTTTAGATAACCAATGATGATGCCTGCGACTTCGTTGACGTGAATTTAGGTTTTTTAAACGTCATTGATTATCCGAGATAAAAGTAGCATTTCCTACCCCGGAATGCAAACTCTGTAAGTCTGTACCCGATATATTTTTTTATTCCACTACAAGTTAGCCCTTGACTGAGATCTCACCTCTAATGGGCTAACCTATTAACTGCCGTACGGTTATATTAAAACCCTATCGTTTTGATATCATCGCTTCAAAATGGCTTGAACAGATGCACCATAATTTAATATAAAAGATTCTTTTTAAACAACCGACTTCAAACTCCCGCGCCAACTTTACAACAACAAGCACACGCTATACAAAGTACTTATTTTATTGTTGATATTTTAAAAACCGCTCGACCGATTTCGATAAACTTTATATGGGACCACTTGGGAAGTATGCCCTTTCAAATAAAAAAAGAATCATCCAAATCGGTCCACCCAGTCAAAAGTTCTGAGGTAATTGAGAACCTCCTCCTTTTTTAGAAGTCGGTTGATAAAAGCGTAGCATACAGTGACACACTTTTGTATTTATGCTTGAAGCTACAACTTGTCGTCCATGTGAACTGCGTGACAACGTGTGACAGACTAGTCTAATGTTAAAAAAACATCGCCAACTGCAATACAGCAGAGAACAGAAATTCATCAGAGCGTTTTATCCCATTCCAGGAATTCCTGGTGTGCACGGCGTGTTGCGGGCGTGTGCAGCTGTACTCGCGCATCTCGCACCAGAAGTACCTGATGTACGCGGAGTGCAGCAAGCGCGTCGCCGAGAAGCGCATGCAGAACCCCAGCAAGGACACCACCGTCATCCTCAACGAGCTACTGGCGGACGAGGTGTGGCTATCACAGGTGAGGCAACAAGGGACTCCTCGTGTGCGCGGCGTGTTGCGGGCTTTCGAGAATTCGAAATTCGAATGTCATTTTGACTCGTGCCGTGTCTAAATTCTTAAAAGCAAAGACGGACCTGTGTTGTGTGTGAGTCCGTCCCTGTGCGGCTGTTGCATCAGCCAAAATCTTAGTGACAAATAAAATCTATATATGAGTTAAAAGTCAAGAATTATGAGTATTCAACGGGCAATTATTTTTGGCTTAACCCGTAAGGCGCGGGATATACACAAGTGGTGACGGGCGCGGACGAGGTGCAGCGCCGCCGCTTCTGTCATATATCATACAAATGTATGCAAGCGACGGTACGCCAGGTACAAAGAGGCGGCGAGGCGCGGACGCCGCTTTCATACTTCCAAGGCCACACCTCCGCCGCGCTTTTTCACTACACCCCGCGACTAACAGTATAGCTACCATCAACTTGTAATGGCTAACAGAAAATGTTTTGTCGTTGCAGTTATTCCGCGACGTGCGGCACGGCTGGGCCGAGGCGGAGTCGTGGGAGCGCCGAGTGCGGCACGCGATGTCGCGCCAGATGATTTAACGTTGTCCACGCTAGCACCGCCACGCTGGCGGCCCACGCCCAATAACGGACTTACACACGTTTCCTTCTTATATACTTGTGAAATATGTGCTGTACGTATGTAATTTTTACAAATATTTTTTATTACAATAGGCATGATGACAGTAACCAAGAATCAATGAAATTGTGAATTTATCTAACGAAATAGGATTCATGGATTATAAAAAACGTATTTATTTTTATATTTCGAGTGAGATTGCTATTTATTTTGATAATATAAAACTATAAAATACAGCAATCCGCCATATTGGATAAAACACCAAGAAACGAATGACGTCACAATTGTTTGTTTTCGAGCTTTGATATCACACTATGTTTACTGCACACTGCACAGAGTACATTGGTAAAAACAATAGTGACGTCACAAACGACGCCATCACACCGCCGAACGTTTTGGCGTGAATTTTAAAATTTAAATTTCAAATGCCAATTTTATCTACCAAACCTTATTTTTCTGCTGAAATAAGATATTTTTTCGAAATAGTAGACACTTCTGCACATAATCTGACCATTTTTCAAAATCAGTCATCATGCCTATTAGAGACAGTTCACATGGTCGCGCGTTTCACAAATCGCGCCGCTATGTGTGTATAATTCGATATAAAGCCAAGCAACTAAATCGTCGACACCGAAGATTCGCAATCTTGTGATTAATTGTTCGATACCTTTTTAGGGTTAGAGACTAGTTTCAGAGATTAATAGTACTAGAAAGCTGTAATTTGGCATGGATAAACATATATAAATCGTTCGACTGCCTCGTTGGTCTAGTGGTTAGCATAGTCGACTGCGGATCACGAGGTCCTGGGTTCGATTCCCGGTCGGGCATAAAAGTTAGGTATTGGGTTTTTCAATTAAGAAATTCTCAGTGCCAGCCCGGAGTTGGAATTTGGCGGTGTTTCACCCCCGTGCCTCGGAGAGCACGTTAAGCCGTCGGTCCCGGTTATTATCACTAACATGATAGTAATCGTTAAAGCCCGCCAACCCGCATTGGAGCAGCGTGGTGGGTCTAAGCTCTAATTCCCATTCTCCTATGAGAGTGGAGGCCTGTGCCCAGCAGTGGGACGTTAATAGGCTGTAGTGATGAAACATATTAATCACGCCGACAAAGTGGTAAAATAAAATTTTGAACAAAAAAAATATGGTACCTCCCTGATTATGGTATGGTAAAAATGCTAATTTTTGTTAGAGCGTTCCCCCCCCCCCCCCACTACCAGCTAAACGGTTGTTTCTGGATATGTGGCAAAACTCATGGAAGTAGTATGTAATAATATAACGAAGTTAAAAGGGAAAACTATCATATCTCAGTAGACGTTACAAGCTTACGAGTAATAATCAAACCAACGTATAAAATGTCCGCTTATTGTGACGGGACTACGGAACCCTGCGCTTGGCCGGTTTTTTTAATATTTCGTTCAATAAATAAAAAAAGTGAAGAATAGAAACAGACAGACAGCTGAAAAGGGCATCAAAATTAGTTTAAAATGAGGCAGTAACTATTTTTTTTAATATAGGAATGAAAATAAGAGCTCTGTCGCCATCTCCCTCGCACGTATGCACTGGCTAATAGTAGTGACGTCATGCCTAGTGTCGTGCATTCTTTTATTTTATATCATATACAATTTTAATTACTAAGTGACCTTGAAAAAAATTAAGTTAAAGTTATAGTGACTATTTTAAATCTATACGCACATAATTTTTTGATTAGAAATACGCGAGTCGCGACGTCGTGACCATCTGAACCTAGCCTTAAGCATTTAATATGTTATTTTCGAAATGGACGTAATAGGAACTACTCTAATTTAGAACTACTACGGATGAACATCACATATTATTAGTTTTCTTTAATTTCAAAAGTCGAATTTCTCCTGGCTGTTACTTAGTACCAGCTTTGTTCTTTAGGCATTCAACCCGCAGGAGTCGCCTGTAATAGACATGCTTGCAGTTATGCAAGAGGTTGCAATAAAATGTTATGTATCGTGTCACACTTCAAAAATGTGACAGACGTCTGATGTGTGAATGTGACAGAGATGTGATATGTCTGTGGTTAGTCAGATTTCCGTAAAAAGAAAATATTAGAGCAGTTCCAAAGTTACACACACAGATTTTTTAAAAATCTGTGTAAAAATTGGTGAACCTGTGTAAGTCAATTTTGACGCAGATCTTTTTTTCAGAAACTTCATAATTTTACAGAAATCTGACATACCACATACAGATTCGTTTCTAGTATCGTCCCACAAACTTATCTGACCCGGTGGCCAAAATTGGAACCAATTTTTATGCCTGTATGTATAGTTCTTGCTAAAATTTTATTTTTCATAAATAATAGCGACAGTGTCACCGAATCAAATAAGTTTGTCGGACTATACGTCTCTACAGAATTTCATTGACTTTGTTTGATTAATTTAAGACTCACTTGCACAAGGTAACATAAACTGATTTAGTAAAATAATTATTTTAATGCTGCATTGACTTTTTGGAAACTTCATTATGCTCTTGCCAAAAATTGTCAACATTACAAAATTTAAAAAATGGCCTTGTGCAAGAAGCCCTCTAGAATCAAACTTAGTCTGTATGGAGTGAGCTTGGAATAAGGCATCTCATATGAAATGTTGTATGAACGTGTTAGGTTGTATTTTAAAAAAAATGGTTTAAACTGTGTAGTGCCGTCGGTATTCTGTATGGTTTGTGATTTTTTCGTTTACTTTTATTTTAGCGTTTTATGAATGGGGTGCGGGACAGCGAATTTTTAATATATTTACGAATACATTCCGAATACTTTCGGGGTTTCTTAACAATTATTAAAAAATATCTATTTAAGTATTTTAAAAAAATTGGATCTATTTAGATACATTTTTAACATAAAACAAAAATAGTTACATAAAGCCCTTCTAGAAAGCTTACCTAATGCAGTATATAGGAAATTATGTAATAAATATATTATAAACTCTGCTGTAAGTATAAATGGGGGATAGTTAAAAAATGGCGAAAGATATTACGTTAACGAGTTCAAAGGTAGTGAGTCTCGTGGCTATCTATAATGGCCTTTGTAAAATACGTATTTCGAAGTAACAGATATTGTTATAAAAATACCATAATTAAATATTTTTATGTACATAATAAATTAGATAAATTGTCATAACGTGCAATGTCGAGGTGACTTTGTGTTTTTGAAACAATCAGTTTTCTTTAATTTTATGAATAGTAAAGAAATACTTAGTGGCAGAACGAAATCAATATCAATAGTATATCTATATTCTATATGGAATAGCTAGCCCAAGATAGCATGTAGCACTAAATTAATTTAGCATTAGATTTGGTACGCTCGAATACCACTATCTATAAAGAAGCCGGCTCTGCGCCTGATTTTTATTTATTTCCGCCGTTCTACAAAGGTACTGAAATAATCAATTTGTTCCTACACACGTCATTCTGGTGTGGCCTGTATTCGCATTTGTAATGTGCCAACAGAGTATATAACCTGGAATACACTAGGCCTTGTATTGAGTGGTCATGTGTATAATAAAATCGTCTGCTGACTGCTGCTCTTAGGGTTTTAATGTTTTTATTAAGAAATAAGTCAAGAATTTATTAATAAAATATGTTTTAGTAATAATTTTAATGTTTTTTTTAATTAACGGGCAATTTTTCAGTTATGAAATATTTTATTTTGAATATCATCACAATAATTATTATTATAAAGTTATTTTGTTTTATTTAAGTTTTAATATGCAGTCTGCGAGGTGTGATGTTGTTGCCATTTGTGTGAGTGTGACAGAGTGATCTCCGCGCGTCCCGCTTACTCTTTAAACCGGTTTGTACGGCTTCTGACAATGACGTTTACACAAATGCCCATCTTACGCTTCGCGGACTGTACGTCGGTACTCGGTACCCATTTTATATAAGGCGCGACTACTTATCTGTGTATTGGTGTGTCGCGACTTGTGACGCAGAACTCGATTAGGATTTTCCATTTTTAACAAGCGACGGTAATAGGAAAAATGTATTTTATTTACCATAAAAAGTACAACCAGGCCTGTGTCACTCCGCGTGTAGGTATTAAAAACATACCTACAGGCGGCGGCCATTGCGCAAGGGCCAATCTAGTAGGCTACCGCAAGCGAAAAAAGACACGCGCGCGCGCTACCTATTTGTTCGACCACGTTCAACTTTCTCGATAATTGCAAAATGGACACAAAACGAAAAAAAGCTAAAAGATACTGTGCAGTATTTAATTGTTTAAATACGGATCGAGATCGAAATTTAACTTTTTTTTGGTTGCCTAAAGACGCTGACAGGTAAAATCTACTTTGATTGGATTACATAATGTTCCTATTTGAAATAAAATTAATTCAAAATACAAACCCTTTCTCCCCTTGTTGAACAAAGTACTATTCGGCGCTGCCTGCTGCGCGTTGCCCTCTACAAGTAGGAGTAAACGCTCGTGCTGTGCGCTAGATGGCGTAAGTAGTTTCTCGAAGTAAGCAACCCTAGTCCGCGGCTCTTTCAATACTTATAACCACGTATAACTTATTATGAACCGTAGTCCAGTGAATTAAGGCCCATATTCCCTCAAAAAAAAATTGGTAGGTATGTAAATGAACACGTGCTCGACTGGAACGCGAGCTAAATTAAATCATATTGTTTATCAGATTGAGTACATATTTCTTTGAAAACCATTGCGAAGTAAAGCTTCTGTACCTAGTACTAGTTATTATTCTGTGGTACAACGAAAATATTTCATTTATAATTCTATTCGATTGACGCCCATCTTGCCCATATTTTTTAATCCTTTCTAAATTCAAGCCGATAGAGCATTAATTTAAAATGTTGGCTATTAATAGGTTTTGATTTGCGGCGGACAGTGGAACTATTGAAATTATCTGACAATCACAAAGTTTAACTATTATTTTTTATAGCATAGCCCAAGAAATACATAAAAAATATGTTCTAACCAACGTTCTAACGTATAATATACCTACTCATTAAATTAGAGTACCTACGCTAAATACCACATTCCCAAAGCGGCCTTTCGAATGTTATCAAAAGTAATACTGAGTGAAAACAGTGATTTAGTTTTTAAGTTTCGATTTGCCCTTATTATAAATGAACAAAAATGGTATATATTTCTACTTTACATATTAAGTACACTATTAGAAGATATTTTGTATAATTATTATTATTAATATTGCATTGGGTTGTATAATATTCATAAGCCGATTAAAATACGTAGTTCGTACACATTAATAGATGTGTAACTACATATTGTATAATTCAAGGTTCTGTCATTCAGGTAAAGTACCTTTTTACTTACTCTATTTATTTTGTTCTAATAAGACAGGACTAAGTGCTCCGATTTGTTTTAAATTTTTTTTATCATTTTATCATTTTGACATCATAATAAATGGCAATTTTATCAACTAAAACGTTTCATTTATTAATTAAGTACCTAATTTCCATTGCGCCCCTAATGAAGCCAGGAACAAATCATATAGCGGCAACGACATCAATTATTTACATAGACGGGCCCTGTCAAACAAAGAATGTGGACTTTTATAAACGCCATGTAGTCTGAAAAGCGGGACAGCGCTATGGCGGGGACAAGGACAGGCTTATACAGGTGAGGGGCATGCACCACAACTCGGACGCCCAACATTTTTCTATGAAAGGGCCCATCTAGTATTTACGTATAATATATCTGTCACCGTAAGATTGTAAAAACCGTAAGATTGTAATCTAACGCTTTTATTTCGATAGATTGTAAACAGTCAAAAGATTGTGAACCGTTCAATGTTTTAAGTGTCAATTTTTGAAATATTCATTGTAGGTATTTACGTTTTCTTGTCTCTTTCTTGTAGGTTAGGTTAGGGTTCGACATAAATAATCAAGTACAGTTTTTACAATCTTACGGTGACATATCCATGTATAGCGGAATTCCCTCGCCGCGTCGAATTTCTCAGTAGGATTGCCGGTTCACGAAGGAAGAGACCGGAGTAATGAGCGGAACAGCTACCATGTGAACATGTGTTCACATCGTAGTACCAGAGGTGCAATCATGTAAGGATTGCCGATCAAATCGTATAAGTTCGGCTTCAAATTAAAATAAACCATAAATCATTGAATTAGAGCTCAATTTCGTGTATCCATTCTTATACGTTTAGGCTATCGTACATACCTAAACGTATGAGAATGGATACACGAAATTGAGCTCTAATTCAATGATGTTATGGTTTATTTTACTTTGAAGCCGAACTTATACGCTTTAATCGACAATTCTTACATGATTGAGGGGCAGTTCTGCTCACAAGTCTGCCCTCCTGATAAAGCGTACATTATTATCAACTTGCTGATGCCCGTGACTACGTCCGCGTGGATTAAGATTTTACAGTTCCCGCGGGAATTCTTTAATTTTCCTGGATAAAAAGAAGCCAATGTGTTATTCCAGACTATAATCTATCTCTGTGAACCCAGATCCGTTCAGTCGTTCTGGCGTAAATGTTATCGAGTCGCATCACAAATATCCATCCCAACTTTCGCAGTTATTTATATTAGTATAGATGATAATTAATTAATTATAGAGAGAACATCATTCTAAACTGATAAGTATCTTTATCTATAATAATCTATGTTTATGTATGGAACAGATTATTATAAGTTCTGCACGTTGAGATGAGACATAGTTCACAATGGTGGTCTCGGCCTATGAAGAATCTCTGGAATCAGTAGACGTTACTGCAGAATGTAAAAGTATTAGGCCTCCTTCACATTTTGGGGAGATCAAGATCTTCCCTATGACAGACTGCCATTGGAGCCATGTCATGGCTACTTAACGTCAGTCTCCACTCCTCTCTTTTTGCAAAATATGCCCGACCGATCGCCATCGTGTCAGCGCTATTTCTTGTCTTCAGAGGACCGACTTTACTGGAGAGTCTAGGCAAAGTAACTTTATTATTTTCAGAGATTTTCATTTGTGGTCTAGGTGAGCGCGCTTGCCAATAAAATGCCTATTATTCACTCCAACCTTTACGTGGCAGGCTATCGTTTTCTCGCAGTTCTGTGATGAAACACCTACAGTACAGTACAAACAGTACCTCCAGGTACCTACGAGGATGAGAAATTCCTGAGCAAAACTCAGAAATGCTTTCTAATTATAATTTAAGTACGTATACAAAAGGTATCAATGCGAAGCTGGGAGGAATCAGATAGTTTTCACATAAAAATGAAACAATTTGTTTTCATAGAATACTTTAATTTTCTTGCACACAGCCTCTATTGAGAACATCGTAAACAAATAGAGAGAACCTTGAAATTAAATAACAATCACATTACAGCGACCATTTAATTTGTACGTGTTTCATCTCTATGTTCAAGTCGCTGCTATTTATCGACAATAAGGTAAAAACAAAATTCTCAAAAATTTGCATAGCGGGTGTAGCAAAATCATATAAAAAGAATCAGGACAACTTTAAATACTATTCAGTACTTTTATATTAAGCATAAAACTGACAATTAAGTTGAATATACAAAGTTATGAACTAAATACTAAAACAGGTTACCACAAATCAATTTTGAAATTTTCCGTATTAGTCCCATTAGTTAGAGGGTAAATATGTCAGTGTGCACATATCCTGTACTTAAATTATCACGAGGACGAGGCACCCACGAGGTACGAGAGACGACGGCCGGAGGCGCTCCGCGACTCTCCTGCCGCGTCGCTTAATTAAGTCACTTGCGTGACACTTTCTATACAAGAATCTAGAATTTAACGTAACTTACAATAATCGCATATATCATACATCTAAATTCAAGTAACTTATTTTTTATTCAGTTTCAAGTTTTATTATTTTACTTTTTTTTTAATTGTTTTTTTATTTGTTTTTTTTTCCATAATCTCTTGTTTGTTGTTACCACAGCGCGTTGTTGCCGGTGAAATTTGCCTTCCACGAATGATTTAGTCCGTTAAGTGAAGCACTCGCAAATTATTCCGCATTGTCCTGTTTGCGAGCGTACTGGTGCGGGCGCGGCGCCCGAGGCGCTCCGCGGCCGCCGCGCGGGCCGCCTCTGCCGCGGCTCTTGAACCCGCCCTGATAGCCCGCGTCGTTATATCGCTCGCGGCCGCCGTTCTCGTGGTGGTGCGAATCGCCTGTGTCGCCGTTGCCGTAGTAGCCGTCGTTTCCGCTTCTATTCTGGTAGCCGTCTTTCCCGTGCCTGCTCTGATAGTTGTCACCGTACTGTCGGTATCCATCTTTGTTTTGCCTGTTTTGATATTCGCCATGCCTTCCATGATAGCTGTCATTGTTCTGCCTGTTTTGGAAGGAGCCGCGGCCGCGGAAACCGTTCGACGATCCTCTGCCGCCACCGCCGCCCCGGTATCTCCTGAACCTGTTCTGTCCGTCGCCCTGACCTTGAGTCCTACGGTCCGAGTCGTCGCGCTCGGGGCTTCTGCTCTGTTTCGAGTCCTCCTCGACGACGTCTTCGACGGGCGTGGGAGGCTTTCTTTCTTCGGGTTGAGTCGGGATCGGTTGCTCGATGTGGACGGGTGGGGGCTGGGGCATGGGCTGTGGCGGCGCGGGCTGCGGCACGTGCACGTGCGCCAGCGGCACGGCGGAGTATGGCACGGGCTCGGCGTGCGGCGGGAAGTGCGGCTGTGGCGGCATCGGGATAGTGCCCGGCTCAGCCACGCGGCCTCCCGGCAGCACATAGTGTTGGTTGGTGAACGTCTGCGTGGGGATGGACGCCGGCGAGCCCTGCTGCGTCAAAACCGGGGGAGGTTGCGGAGTGCCGATGGGGCTGTCGATCTCGGACTCCTGCAGGAAGAAGAAGTTCTGCGAGCCGATGACTTCCGAGATGGGTCTCTGCTGTGGGTACTGCTGCGCGAAGTAGGCGTGCTCCACTTCCTGTAGAGTGATGGGTGGAAGCGGACGCAGCGGGTAGGCAGGCGCGGGCAGGCCGGCGGGCGCGGGCGGCGCGGGCAGCTGGGCGGGCAGCGGTGCGGGCGCGTACGTGGGCTCGGGCTCGGGCGGCGAAGGCGCGGGCGCGGGCTCCGGCTCCTCTTCCGGCGCGGGGCACTCCTCGGGCTCCACAGCGACCACTACCTCCACGGACTTATCAAAGTAACCACATTCGTGAACGGCATTTATGACTTCCTTGATATGAGCATACGTTGTTCCCAAAAACTCTTTCGGTTTGCCGTCGATAATAGCATACAAGTGTTCTGCTGCTTTTATTGTGTAAGAATGGAAACCAGGTAGGCCCTCTTCGTTTACTTCATGTTTAGGGGTCACTTCTGGGTACCTGGAAAATGGTTAAAAGCATGGTATTTAAACAATGAAAATTAAGGCAGCCAAAGACAATAACAAAGTACTTAGCTATCTATATTTTAATGTTGAAAAATAATTTTAGCAACATAATTTACTTACTAATTATAAACAATACTTACAAATCATCCAAAATTTTTAAGTCATCTTCAGTAAGTTTGGCTGCACCATTAGTTCCATTGAGAAAGTCTTCCCGTGCCTCAGTGTTTCCCATTTGATTGAGACAATCTAAGACAAGCAGTACTTCACGTATTTTATTTGTCTCTGCTGTGTAGCGAATCCATGCATCCTATGAAAAATATAAAGCTTTCAATATTTGTTGCTTATTTTAAATTTATTAGTTGGTTTGTGAAGCTCAATGTTGTATTTATGGCAAAACGGTAATGCACAAATAAAATTTCCAATTAAAAAAAAACATAACATATTGTGAATATAAACCATCCCGGAATCCAAACAAACACAACAAAAAAGAATTCGCGAAATTGGTCTAGCCGTTCACGCGTGATGCCGTGACCAAGGGAAATAGTGAATCATTTTTATATAATATATAGATAGATATCTCCAGTTATTTGTGAAGGCATGGGACATAAGATAAAACTGAGTCAAAATAAACTAAACATGCGTGTTGTCAACATAAAATATGTGCCATGAGAAGGTAACAAAAACACAGACAGGTAGTAAAACACACTTTCGCATTTATAATATTATTAAGTACGAATGTAAATATTTTTTTTACCTTTTTAGCTTGTTTTTTTGCATCACGCTCAGCCACAGTTGCGACAGTAAGTACTTGCTTAGAAATGTCCCGAGCAAATTCCAATGTCTGGACAACTTCATCGTACTTTGCTACTGCGACTTTCTGATCACCATTCAGCTCTTTACCAGCTTTTTGCAAGTCTCTGTATGAAGTTAGCTTGCTCTGTAAAAACACAATTTGTTAAAGGGACTAAAAACTTAACTGACGACTGTAAGTGACCGTATGAAATACTAAAGTAAAAATACTGAGTTAGCGACCACTAAGCTAAGTAACTTTATAACCGGTTTGAGTTAATACATTGAGTGCTTCAAAAATATACCTTTTAGGGTGTTCTATTAGTATTGTTAGGTACTGATAATACTATTTGAGATATTTGTTTTTCCATTTTAGTATACTTACCTATTATTATTTTGAAAATAGCAGAACAGATAAGTTTGTCTCGTACAAAATCTCTGTTAATCTTGTTTAATAAGTAAAATATTTGTCAAAATGTTAGGTTAGGTTAGGTTAGGTTAGACATAAATTGCAGCCGGGCTTGTAAAATGTACCGACATTATGTAAAATTGCGACAAATGAATTATATTTTCTTGATATAAAATATATGTATACATAATGTTGAATATAATGTGAGTCATAAAATTGCCCCTAAAATAGAAAAGTGTTCGCTTAAGAATTATTAAACTGATCGTTCTGAATAACCAGTAACTCAAATTAGTATTTTCAGGTCAACATTTTCAATATTTGTAGTCGCCCACAGCCTGTTGCTAACTTAGTATTTCAGTACAATATATTCTGTTTTTTTACCTATAATTTAAATTTATTTTTGATTGTTTAAATACTACCCTCTGTTAAATTTGTGTTAACATTAAATCAAATAGTTAAAGTTTGGATAACTATACTATGACTAAGATAAGAACTATCTGATTTTGACCTATTTCATTCCTTGGCCTTATTACCACTAACATCTGATAAAAATAATTGTAAACCTACATCATACCATATGGGAAATTATCTGGGAACACACTGCTTTATTATATTAAACACACATCATTTAATATTATGTGGTCAGATTGTGATGATTAATTGATAGTGATGTGCTGCAAACCAAGAGACTTAAGTTTATAAGATTACTGCAGTTGTATCTACCAAATTAAGTACCTAGGTTTTTTAACCATCAATAGACTAATATGACTAATGACCAAATTGAAACACCCCACCAAATCACTTTGGTTGAAAACTTGCAAATGTTCAATCACTTAACATCAGGTGACCCCCCTGATTGTAAGCATTTTAAAAAGTTTTGATGGATGATATATTTTGAAATCTATCGGATATGGGAAGATCTGGTTAAAATTTACGATGACATGATCCAAGAGTTCTAGGCAATTAATTTTTTTTTAATTTTAAAAGACAGTTAATTGCTGTTTTTTATTTTTTCATTATTTTTAAAGAATGAATATCAACCAGTCTCTGAATGATCATTTCCTTCAGCCACCTACAAACAAATACAAGAAAAAATCCATGGCAATTTATTTTTTAAGTAAGTGTAAGTACCTAAGTAATTTTGTATGATTTTTTTTTGTAAATCCATACTGATATTATAAATGCGAAAGTGTGTCTGTCTGTCTGCTACGCTTTCACGGCCCAACTACTCAACCGATTTTGATGAAATTTGGTACAGAGATAGGTTACATCCCGGGGAAGGACTTTTTATGCCCAAAAATTGAAGAGTTCCCGAGGGATACAAAAAACACCAATCCACGCGGAAATAGTCGCGGGCATCATCTAGTAATAAATATTTTGGAAACGTGACTTTTTGGTTTTTTTTTCAGATTTTTTTTGAAACAGACTGCACCTCAATAATAATTAAGGAAAATCACTTTTCATTTCAATTTATTTATTTGCAATTTATTATTGCACAATTTTTTTAATATACACTGTGTAATTCAACCTTACTACCTTTGTTAACAACAATAAAATTAAAGGACACTAGGTAAATAGTGTGAAAATGTAATAACATTACATACAGTCAGGATGTGCCAAATAAATTTGTAAGAATCTTCTAATACTAAACTATGGATATGCTTATTTTAAACAATACATTGCGGATGAGAAGTATATCATTACAATGATGTTTTTTACTCTAAATAATAATAAAGTATATCATAATATATTTGTTCTAGGTGGTAACAAACATTTCTACAATTTTATTAAATAGGTACACCAACTAGTTGTTTTGTGTTGTTTTAGTGTAATATTATATTTTATTTTTTAGGTAGGCATTTGTTTATTGTTTGTAAACAAACTTAGACCTCAGAAATTACAACAATTAAATATATTAAAATGTAGTTTAACTATTTAAAAATGTAGTTTACCTATTTGGACACGATGTTTATTTTTATTTATTAAACCATCAGACACTTTAAATAAATATAAGTACCTACCTAGGTGCTGATTAAATACTGGTTGATACTGAGTTATGCCCAAGGGTAATATACCTATACGAATGCAACAATTTACGACCGCTATAAATTATAATTCAATAGGTAGGAACTGACTGTCTTTTTAACGAATTTTGGGCGTCACGACTTGGTAGCAAAATTACTGGAGCACATGTGTAAAAATGGCGTCAATGGAACACCGCATCTTTATTTATTTCCTGATTGTTGTACATTGGCTTTGCGTCCAAACTTGCGTACTTAAAATTAGTTTTAATGTATGCAAAAATCACAAGACAAGCTATCTATAAACAAAAATACATACCAAAATAGCATACAAATCGTTTGAGGCCCGAAGCATCGTACAATAAGTATACAATAAATTGTACGCACCTTTCGTTTCTCCAAGTTGCGAATTTTGTGTTCAATAATGGTCATAATTTGCCGGACCGGTGAATTATCCAATGCTTCCGAAGAAGCTGGTTTTTCAGACTTCGCATTCGCTGCAGAAGGCATCCTTCACAGGCAACAACTTCTTCTGGATTGGGTATGGTGGTAGTTCCTGTTTAAAATCTATAGCCTACTATTTTTCTTTAGAAAACAGCAGCTGTCAACGAATGAACGAGAAAGACGCATTTGCATTTATGTTGGTATCACTGAATTTTCTAAAGTGCGACGACACAGGAATGATGCGGGGATTAACTAAAATCTACGTAACAAAGCTATTACACGTTACCTACGCCTCTATAAACCTAATCAAAGAGGTAATCGCTCTTCTTTATGGTTTACACAGAAAAATAGCAAAAAAAAGACCAAAAATTACCCTCTTTTTTTTTTTGGTACCAATAAAATAAACAATATTACCCGTATCTGTAGATTTTTTGATTGATGTGCACTATGGTCAGTCATTTTAGAGTAAAAACACACGTAACAAAGACTCTTTCCCATAATTCTTACTCTAGAACAAAATCAAAAACGACAAAAAAATTTTTTTTTTTTAAAGTTGGTGTCCTCCTCGCACAAAATTTCTACCCATAAATTGATTACATAGAGTAAGAACGTCAAAAAATTCCTACTGTGTCCTTGTCTATCCTAGTATTTAATACCAAAGTAAGAGAGGAATCGAGACAGTAATCTATTTTTAAGAAACAAAAATATCGGCAACCGCGGTGGACGCGTTCCGCCATTTTGTTTGTAACCGGAATCCGGTTACACCGCCAGATGACTCGTAAACGCCTGTAACCGGAATCCGGTTACTGGGATCGACGCCGATAAATCCACTGACGTGACCATTTACGTCACATTTCGTTTCGACCAATGGTGACGCGTTTTGCAAGTTTAAATTTGCCTCCCATATTTCACTTTCTATTTAATATTTTCTGGGTTTAAACAATACATTGCGGATGAGAAGTATATCATTACAATGATGTTTTTTACTCTAAATAATAATAAAGTATATCATAATATATTTGTTCTAGGTGGTAACAAACATTTCTACAATTTTATTAAATAGGTACACCAACTAGTTGTTTTGTGTTGTTTTAGTGTAATATTATATTTTATTTTTTAGGTAGGCATTTGTTTATTGTTTGTAAACAAACTTAGACCTCAGAAATTACAACAATTAAATATATTAAAATGTAGTTTAACTATTTAAAAATGTAGTTTACCTATTTGGACACGATGTTTATTTTTATTTATTAAACCATCAGACACTTTAAATAAATATAAGTACCTACCTAGGTGCTGATTAAATACTGGTTGATACTGAGTTATGCCCAAGGGTAATATACCTATACGAATGCAACAATTTACGACCGCTATAAATTATAATTCAATAGGTAGGAACTGACTGTCTTTTTAACGAATTTTGGGCGTCACGACTTGGTAGCAAAATTACTGGAGCACATGTGTAAAAATGGCGTCAATGGAACACCGCATCTTTATTTATTTCCTGATTGTTGTACATTGGCTTTGCGTCCAAACTTGCGTACTTAAAATTAGTTTTAATGTATGCAAAAATCACAAGACAAGCTATCTATAAACAAAAATACATACCAAAATAGCATACAAATCGTTTGAGGCCCGAAGCATCGTACAATAAGTATACAATAAATTGTACGCACCTTTCGTTTCTCCAAGTTGCGAATTTTGTGTTCAATAATGGTCATAATTTGCCGGACCGGTGAATTATCCAATGCTTCCGAAGAAGCTGGTTTTTCAGACTTCGCATTCGCTGCAGAAGGCATCCTTCACAGGCAACAACTTCTTCTGGATTGGGTATGGTGGTAGTTCCTGTTTAAAATCTATAGCCTACTATTTTTCTTTAGAAAACAGCAGCTGTCAACGAATGAACGAGAAAGACGCATTTGCATTTATGTTGGTATCACTGAATTTTCTAAAGTGCGACGACACAGGAATGATGCGGGGATTAACTAAAATCTACGTAACAAAGCTATTACACGTTACCTACGCCTCTATAAACCTAATCAAAGAGGTAATCGCTCTTCTTTATGGTTTACACAGAAAAATAGCAAAAAAAAGACCAAAAATTACCCTCTTTTTTTTTTTGGTACCAATAAAATAAACAATATTACCCGTATCTGTAGATTTTTTGATTGATGTGCACTATGGTCAGTCATTTTAGAGTAAAAACACACGTAACAAAGACTCTTTCCCATAATTCTTACTCTAGAACAAAATCAAAAACGACAAAAAAATTTTTTTTTTTTAAAGTTGGTGTCCTCCTCGCACAAAATTTCTACCCATAAATTGATTACATAGAGTAAGAACGTCAAAAAATTCCTACTGTGTCCTTGTCTATCCTAGTATTTAATACCAAAGTAAGAGAGGAATCGAGACAGTAATCTATTTTTAAGAAACAAAAATATCGGCAACCGCGGTGGACGCGTTCCGCCATTTTGTTTGTAACCGGAATCCGGTTACACCGCCAGATGACTCGTAAACGCCTGTAACCGGAATCCGGTTACTGGGATCGACGCCGATAAATCCACTGACGTGACCATTTACGTCACATTTCGTTTCGACCAATGGTGACGCGTTTTGCAAGTTTAAATTTGCCTCCCATATTTCACTTTCTATTTAATATTTTCTGGGTTTAAATAATAACCAAATAAAAAAAATACCCTATAGTATAATGTAAAGACAACGACCTCAATTTACATAGACGGGCCCTGTCGAACAAAGAATGTGGACTTATGTTTAACAACGCCATCTAGTCTGAAAAGCGGGAACTTGCTTGAAAACGTATGACTCGGTCATAGATTAGTACAGATGCGCTTGTCGAAAATAATACCTACATGAGTGTACTCTCTGAGGTAAACGATAAATGTTAGTATGACGTTGTTATTTTTACCACTTTTTTGTTACCAGTTTCCTGGAAAACCAATGAACCGATTATTATGCGGTTTTTTGCATTAGATATATATAGCTTGTGAGAAGGTTCTTAGATATATTTAAAGGTCAAAGTCCACACAATGGGGCGCTGCAGTTCGTCGTGGGTTTTTAGGGTTCCGTAGCCAAATTTGGCAAAAACGGAACCCTTATAGATTCGTCATGTCTGTCTGTCTGTCTGTCTGTCTGTCCGTCCGTATGTCACAGCCACTTTATTCGAAACTATAAGAACTATACTGTTGAAACTTGGTAAGTAGATGTATTCTGTGAACTGCATTAAGATTTTCTTACAAAAATAGAAAAAAAAACAATAAATTTTGGGGGTCCCCATACTTAGAACTGAAACTCAAAAAAATTTTTTTCATCTAACCCATACGTGTGGGGTATCTATGGATAGGTCTTCAAAAATGATATTGAGGTTTGTAATATCATTTTTTTCTAAACTGAATAGTTTGCGCGAGAGACACTTCCAAAGTGGTAAAATGTGTGTCGTCCCCCCCCCCTGTAACTTCTAAAATAAGAGAATGATAAAACTTAAAAAAAATATATGATGTACATCACCATGCAAACTTCCACCGAAAATTGGTTTGAACGAGATCTAGTAAGTAGTTTTTTTTGAATACGTCATATAATAAAAATATTTTTAATAATTTAAAACTTTTACAGGTTTGTACGGAACCCTCGGTGCGCGAGTCCGACTCGCACTTGGCCGGTTTTTTTTTAATTTAATTATTTGTTAATTGTTGATACTGAAGTTTTGTCAAAAAATTGTCAGAAATAAAGTCATTTTTAGGGTTGCGTACCAAAATGATAAGAAAACAACCCTTGTGGTGCGACATGACTGTCCGTCACACTTAGCATAATTCGGTAACTACTAATGCAAAAAACTTGAAATTTAAAATAAGAACAGCTAAAACAGTTTAAAATAATCCTCGCCAAACCTTATTGAAAATGAAAGAATTCAAAAATAATTATTAGTACTATTATAATAAAAAGGGGTTGGAATGGGAGAGGTGAAAGAGTACTAATGGATCGAGTCACAGAAAAATACTTCATTTGAAATTATTTTATTTTGTACATTTCTAAGTATGCTACTTGCCACAAAAGAAATATTAAAAGTTATTTTGAGATAAATCACTTACACAGTGTGCATTTAAAAATACGATTAAGTAATAAACACTTGTAAGTAGGTAGCTGTGCATAATAGGTACTGAACAACTTTTGTTCAACGAAATAATAAAATTCTGAATTTTGCATTAACTATTTATTTTTCATCAAATATCAATCAATCAAATCAAATATAATAATATATAGGTAATATAAATATTATAAATGCGAAATTTTGGATGGATGGATGTATGGATGTATGGATGTTTGTTACTCAATCAGGCCCCAACGGCTGAACGGATCGGGCTGAAATTTGGCACAGAGATAGATTATAGTCTGGAATAGCACATAGGCTACTTTTTATCCCGGAAAATTACGGAGTTCCCGCGGGAATCAAAAATCCTCAAACCACGCAGACGAAGTCGCGGGCATTCGCTAGGAAAAAATAAAAATTATCAACTTTAATAAATAAAAACCCTTTATTTATTGAAGTTGGTTAAACATTAAACTCACGTCAATAACTAATTTTATCATATTATTACAATAGCATAATATTGCGTCTCGGAAGGTATTAATGCCTACTGTCCGTTCTGCCCATCTATGCATTAACTAATCTTGGTTGCATTTTTTTTATCGTACTGGACTGGACTATTCTAGGGCTGGAACCCAAAGCCGTAAGGCCAGTTAGTAAAAAAAAAATATCATACAGTTTGCCGCGGAAATTAAATGATTGCGAAATGGATAAAAATATTAAATAGGAAGACTAAATAACGTTTTCTTGGAAATGTATAATTGTGAATTGAAACACTTACCTTAAAATAAAAATAATACAGTGCCAAACTAATAAGACTTTAGATGTTAACTTAAAAACAAATTATCTACACGATGAGCGACCGTGATCGCGCTACGACGGGGACAAAGACAGGCTTATGACAGGTTATAGGAGCGCGCTCTCATAGTTGGTCGCCCGCCATTTTTCTATGAAAGGGCCCATCTAGTACTTACATATATATCGATGTGTAAAGACAATAAAGAATCTAGAAAAAATATTTGAGACAAATTTAAATTTTATGCATATTCCCTATTTCCACAAAAACTATCAGAGCTGGAAAAAATCCTCGGAAGAATAATTAATTTCACTAAATTACCCACAAGTGGAATAAAAAACTAAACCATTGTAAAATCCGTAAATGTTTATTGTAATTTCAAGAAAAAGTATTAGAGTTAGGAAAAAGCTGTCAGGACTTAGTACAAAGATTATTAATTTACCTATAAAATAGTGTTTAGTTTATTTTGATAGGACAAATAGTTTTCGAAATATACCTTGCTGTTGTGTAAGAACCGGTGATAGTCATGTAGACAGCATAATACTGCATAATAAATAGAAATTAACCCATAAATGGAACATATTTTTATAACATCCCCCCCTCGCACAACCCCCCCCCCCGCCCCCCCCCCCCCCTCCCAAAACCCTCCTCCCCCCATTATTTACGAAGTGTGGTGTTGTTTTGTAGATAGATAGATAAAGATATCATGATTATTACTATTAGTTTATTGTATTATAGCATCGATGATTTTCAAATAAAATGTCATGCACATTTTCGATCGTAATATTTCCGAAAGTATTAGGTCTATTGAAATGACATAAAAAGCATTTTGTAGACGATTTTATGAACTTTCATTTTGTTGTTGTGGTTTTTTTCCTAGCTCTTATACTTTTCGTGTAAATCACAAGAAAATTAAACAATTTTTCAAAAAAATACGCAAAATAAGCCGGCATATTTCCAAAACTATCCTAGTCCTATCGTAATGATTTAAATGCCATGTGGCATATTATTTAATGTAGAATATTTTCGCCATAGATGGTTATTTTCTAGCACTAATATTTTTGAGAAAATTATCAGAATATATTTGAAAAAAAAAAAGTGATACTCTGAGCAGGGCAAGAAAATATTTTCTCGCTCTGTTATTCTTTGGCATTAGCGTATATACCCATTTCGCTCACTTGTGATATTATACTACAATTTCTCCTCAAATATGTTCCTTGGTCTCCTCTTCTCATAAATACTTACTCTATGGGTTCAACCTTCAAAAGTTTTAAGGTTAACATTTATGTTAATTGTCTCTGGTTTTAACTTTTTAAGTTTTGACCCGGTTGATTTTTACATTTGTATTGCAAGTTAGTTGTTACCAAAAAGCACAAAGTAAATGCAAAATTATTTGGTTGATTCCTTGGTATTTAGACTAAAATGTTGTCTGTTTAGTGTTTGCGAGTTTTAATTTAAATAGGTGACTGTTACGGAGTGCGAAAATATTACAATGCAGCGATTTTTGAAGGTGTTTATTCATAACCTATAACTTTGCGGATAAAACCAATTTAAAATAAAATCTTTCCAAAAAACCGACTTCCAAAGCCTATCTTTATTATAACTCTTCGCCCGACTTCAAAATAGTGTGTAGAAATCAAATTATTTTTACTTCACAGTGGGCTTTGGAAGTCGGTTTTTTGGAAAGACTTTTTATTTTTAACTTTTTAGTGTACTCTTAATCCCCACGGCTTAGGAGTGCAGTACCCTGCAGCATCAGAGTTGAAGAGTTGGGACTTGGGTTTAAGTATGAAGTTGTTGCTTGACACCTACAATATGAATTCACCATAAAAAAAAATCCTAAATCGCTATTTTTAAGGAGTTCTGTACCCTGCAGCATCAGGATTGAGGATTTGGAGTCAGAATTTTTTATGGGACCACCTCGCGGGCTCCCTCTAACCACTGAAAAAAAAAACAATTCGGTTTGGAAACCACGGAGATATGCGGTAACATACATTATAAATATATACGCGCCAAATTGAGAACCTCCTCCTTTTTTCAAAGTCGGTTAAAAATATACCAACATATGTACTTAACTTCTCTTCCTTTTCAGGGATTCTCATGTGCTCGTCAGTTTGTACAAACTGGGAAGTTACATACAACTACAGCCATGTTTGATGTGCAAAATACAGAAAAAAGTAAATGTTTACTCTTTGCAAAGTTACTATAAAAATTAAATACAGTAAAACAAACTTAATACGATTTCCCGCATAATACGCCATTTTACGTCAGTCCCTGCAATTTGGGGCATGTTTTCATACATTTTATCACACTTAATACGATTCCTCATCCCGTTTGATACGCCATCTTAAGACAAAGCTATTAAAGAAATACACTATCCCGCTCTCTGCCAATTCTAATTGGCCGGAAAAGTTACGTTTGCTAATGATTGGTAAGGTGAAAAATCCAATGTGCTCAAAAAATCGCTCCCTGTAACATAATATGAGCTTGCAATCTCAAGCTCCGACTGGATTTAGTTTCATTGACTGGTTAAAAGCTTTAGATGATCACTTCCAGATCGAACTTAGATGCAAAATTCTGTTCATTGATACTGTTCTGCTCAGCCAATAGATGAGCTAAGGAATATCTAAAATTCTATTCTATTAGGTAATTTAAATACACAAAATTAGTACATAATATGTTTTCTTTTCTCAATCCCACATAATATGCTTTCTCATATAAGAAGCGTTTTTGACTGGGTCCCTTCAAAATCCTCTTAAATGGGTTTTACTGTATTATAATATATAATGTGGATGTATAATAGTTACAAATATGTGAATATTGTTTCCAGCAATCAATCAAGTAACACTGTTGGGCAGAGTAGGAGCTGATCCCCAAAAACGAGGCTCTGAAGAACATCCAGTGATAAATTTTCCACTGGCAACTCACTTTAGTTATAAATATGAGTCTGGTGATATGCTACAGAGGACAGACTGGCACAGAGTCAGTGTCTTCCGACCAGGTCTGCGGGATACTGTTTACAAGTATCTCAAAAAAGGCCAAAGAGTATATGTCACTGGCAAGCTGTCTTATGGTGAAATAAAATTAGATGACGGACAAGTTAGGACAGCCTCTACTGTGATAGCAGATGATATTATTTTCTTTCAAAGTCAGCCACCAAATACATAGACAGGTATTTGATTATTTGTATGAGGCCAAATACAGAAATGTAGATGAATTCTCAAGAGTATTGACTAATGTCTGATTTTTTGTAAAGTTTTTGTAATAAAGTATGTTAATTTTAAGAAAAGCAGCATTTAGGTGGCTTTTTGACATTTATGGATTCATTTCTGTATTTGGCAGACACTAAGAATAATTAAAAATAAGCTTTTAGTTTGCAAAAATAGCTGGTAAGATTAAATAAATGTGATTCAAGTTATTATTGAAATAATATATGTATTTTTATTTAATCATTAAAGTAAGTAATAATTCACCTTTTAATATTTTTAAATTTAATATTTTTGAGCTTTTCCAAAATAGTGTTGCTATAACACAATATTGCTACTTATAGGTAAATAATATTTTATATTTGCATTTGTTTGATATTCTGTAGTTAGTAAGTAGTTGATTCAATAATAATAATGATGTAGAAATTAATGCAAATCAGAAGCATTAATTTAAACTTGTTTCATCTTCAAGAAAGGTATTATTAAAAACTAAAGTGCCGAAGAAAATAACCATCAATTATTCAGGTGGGTAGTTATTTTAAAAAAATTAAATAACATTATTATTAAAATAACTTAAGTACCTATATTAACAGTAAAAAATTATAATCTCATTGTTAAATCAGATGACTACCAATGGATCTGCAAGTCTAGAGATGTTTGATAAAAGCTGAAAGATAAGTTAAAGTTATTTAATTGGGACTAGGAATGACTATAATTTTTATTGACTTCTACATTTCAATAGATTTTGTAGCCTTTTATAGAAGCTCTGATCTTAAGATTCCTCTTTTATATATTAAAGTCTCCAGATTTCACATCACGTGAAAAGAAACTGTCATCACTCATCATCATCATCATGTCTGAAAAACATCACTGTCAAAAATTTGTTTGTTATTTATGCCGAATCTGACACTGATTGGTTTAGGTGCGGCGGCACATTCAGTATAGGTAGTAGGTGCCTACTGCTTAATTTTTCATTTAGGCGCCTATTTTAAGTTTCCGAATCTTAGTAATATGAGTTGAAATTTACACAACTATCCCGTTTTGCTATGAATTAGTTTATAGGCGTCAATATAGAATATAGTTACAAGTCGTCGATTTTATTAGTACGTCGTTGAGTCGTTGATTTTTATATTGTTACTAGATGATGCCCGCGACTTCGTCCGCGTGAATTGATGTTTTTTTAAGATTTAAACTATCCTATCTCTCAAGTTGGATCGAACTGAACATGGTGTGCGAATTTTATTATAATCGGTTAAGTGGTTTAGGAGTCCATTGAGGACAAACATTGTGACACGAGATTTATATATATTAAGATATATATTTTTAAAAAGTTTGAACATTCAAATGGATATAGTAAGCTATCCTTAAAAGATAGTTATATACCATCGGGGACTTTTCTTTAGACCTGTAAAAGGGGAACAATTTCACCATACATTGTTTTGTTAATCTCAAAGGGATAGTATACTGTATAGTAAAGGACAATAAAAATATTATGTCTATGTGCACTAACGTATCGCACCTATCCATCAAAATACTTACTATAGTTTTCCAATTACCACATTATAGGTAAAGTTCGCGCGCGAGTTGAATGCAGCGCTTATGCATATGGTGACGTAAACATAAGCTCTGCATTCAACTGAGCGCGAACTATATGTATATGACAATTTTTTTAAAACTTTAAAATGGTTATAATAAGCTATCCTTAAAAGATAGACAATACTAGCTGATACCCGCGACTACGTCCGCGCGGATTGAGGTTATTTGGTTCCCGCGGGAACTCCTTAGTTTCCCGGGATAAAAAGTAGCGTTATTCCAGACTATAATCTATCTCTGTGCCAAATTTCATCCAGATATTTCAGCCGTTCGGGCATGATTGGACAAACATCCATCCAGACATCCATACATCCATCCATCAAAACTTTCGCATTTATAATACATATTTATTATATTTAATTTGTTATTTGATGCCATCGCGGACTTTTCTGTAGACCTGTAAAAGAGGATCAATTCCGCCATACATTGTTTTGTTAGGTATATCTCAAAGGGATTAGACAGCGTTTCCGATGAAAGCTTCCAGTCGGCTTGATTATTTCAGACATCTTCAACAACCATCGTCATATTTCAACCAATTTACACAAAATATAAACTACACATAAACCTTCCTCTTGAATCACTTCGTGCATTGGTGAAAGCCGTATGAAAATAGGTTCGGTAGTTTTGAATTTATCGCGTTCATACAGACAGACAGACGCGGCAGTGGGACTTTGTTTTATAATATTATGTAGTGATTACCTGAGGGACGAGTGGCATAGTTGTGACAACGCATATCAGTCGATTGCCTCGACTGCCTCGTTGGTCTAGTGGTTAGCATGTCCGACTGCGGCCGACGAGGTCCTGGGTTCGAGTCCCGGGTCGGGCCATAATTAAGTATTGGGTTTTTCTGACTAAAAATTCTCAGTACTAGCCCGGAGTTAGGAAGTTGGCGGTGTATCACCGCCGTGCCTCGGAGAGCACGTTAAGCCGTCGGTCCCGGTTATTATCACTAGCATGATAATAGTCGTTCAAGCCCGCCAACCCGCATTGGAGCAGCGTGGTGGGTCTAAGCTCTAATTCCCTCTCTCTCATGAGAGTGGAGGCCTGTGCCCAGCAGTGGGACGTTAATGGGCTGTAGTGGTGGTGGGATATCAGTCGATTGCGATTGTGAAGCAACGTCGAACCAAGTCGGTAACTGGGTGGGTGACCGAATTTGAAGTTTCCGTCCCTCCGTGCCTCGGAGAGCACGTTAAGCCGTCGGTCCTGGTCATTATTACTAACATCTGATATAATAATCGTTACAAAAACCTAACAGCTCAAATAGGTAGTTGGTACCTCCTCAGTCGTATGCGGAAAGACGTGGGAACCCGCATTATAATCCCACCAAGAAAACTCCTACCATTATTTGATTAATGAAAAGGGGTCACGACCCTCAGTAATGAGAAATACAACGCAGAGAGAGAGAGAGTGATTAACTTTTTATTGTCTTAAAATTCATATAATTATTTTTTGTCAAAGGAAACTTCCTTATTTCTTAATCGACTGTCCCTGTGCCTCTACGGAGAATTCTGAGGAACGGATGTATAAATTTATACATTGTTGCAAATATTTTAATCGGATTTTGAAAGCATCCGGGCGCTAGTTAGATCTTCCTACTATTATATCAGTAAACCTGGCAAGGCAACACTAATTGTTAATAGGAAGCAGTGGTCGGAACTCGGAAGGCGTGGAGAGAATATTCTGATTTAGGTTTGTGGGTTTGCCGATAAATCGGAATTATGGTCCCAACTTAAAAGCGTCAACTAGGATTTAAAGAAAAATTCAAATAACATTACTTCCATTTATTTTAAGTTATAAATCTGACACAATATTTTAATATTTATTTATATTGTGTACAAGTTGGAAATCGTGACTGATGCCAAATAGAAATTATTGTAAAAATACAAACTCAGTTGTTATAACTCTTACTGATACCTAGGTACTTTGATAAAGCTCCACATTTTGTTTGACAAATCATACATACACTCTTTTGGTTCACTTAATCTAACTTAATTCTTAACTAATATTTACAAACGCGATAATTTTACTCTCTATTACATTATTTACCTATATTGTTAAAAGAGATCACAGAAAATTGTAGCTGGAAATCATTGAGTAAAAGCCCTAGCATATTCTACAAGACTACCACTTCATACTTTTTATCACAGTGGATTTTTTGACTGATTCCAAGGCATTGTTTTAGGTAGGTTAGTTAATTTATTGTCTTTTATATTATATTTTATATTTATATAATAAGAGTTGACACGAAAATATCTTAGCAAATTTGATTTGATAGACTCTAATAAATATTAAGTTCTTATAATGTTGTGTGGTAGCTTTAATAATTAATTGCTTCAAATGCTACAATTGAAACGTTTGCAATAAAATCAATGGAAGACAGTAATGTTTCATGTGATATTCTTTCATAACTCTTTATCTCTCAGCTATTTAGCAAAAAACAAAAATAAACATACAAGTAAATAATAATTAAATTAACAAAAATGCATTTTGGGCGCGTACAAGAGATACCGCTCGCAGTTGTTGGTATCGGCAACCTCTTTTAAATTGCAATTTGCAACTGCTAGATTTCAATCCACAGTCCGTAAATGGTCCATTGCACAAAATAATAATATAGTTTAACACAAATAAACTTTTGTCCCCTTTGCTATCTACTTATAAGTAATTGACACTATTAGATAAACATCACTTGGCACAAAGGCATCATTTAGGTCCATATCCTACCCTGTTCAACTCCAAAAGCTATATAGGTCAAAGTGCTCTCAGCAATTAAATTCCATATATTTTACATTTTCTTAGGAGGAAGACCCACAAGTCTGAGAGAAATTTGACTAGAACTAAGCTGATGGAGCAGTTTGTTGCACAATTTATATTTGTAAACACCACATCACATTAGAAGTGTACATGTGTCTGTAATAATCATTGTTCACATTTTTCACTTTTTAAATTAAGAGCACATTGTTCGGAATTGTATTCTGGGTCTCTTTTCATCATCATAATACTATCGCCTATGAGGGCACTGATGCGATGCTTGTCGTGCGGCGCGGAGGCGGAGTCAGGCCACGTCCGTTTCCGCCATTGCTCACACGTATTTATGCTCAAGTCAGTCGGCATATCTTCATCTATGTTGTCTTCTTCACAACGTTCTTCCTTCATTTCTGTTTTAACAGTCTGTTGCGTATGGCCCATTTGTTGCCTCAAAAGTGAAATGTTCTTAATATTCTTCAATTCTGTTGGGTTCCTGAGAAACCTGTAAAAATGAAAGAAATGTTTATGAAAGGTTCTTTAACCAATATAATTAGACAATTGTTTTTAGTTATTGCGAATATACTGTTGTTACTTACTGGTAGCAATGTCTTTCGCCTTGAACTTTCCGCAATATGTTGACACGGTAGTAATATCGCAGAGCACGTGACATCTTGTCGTAATTCATCGAGAGATGATTTTTCTGTATTCCCCAAAGCTTGGCAAGTCCAGCTGGGTCCACGATTTTAAACACGCCAGTTTCTCTGTTTTTCCAGGCGATATAATTTGTGTATCTTTGCGTGGGATCGTTTAACAACTGTTGCAAGAAATCCCACAAAAGTCTTCCATCTAAAACAAAAAAAAAACAATTCTTAGAATATATTCTATTTTAAGTGAACGAAGTATGATTATGTTATTACTATGTAAATGAGCTTACTTGTATTAGATTCAGGCATGTCGTTGGGGAAGAATTCTCTATGCTGAACTCTGTAGTGTGGATGTTGTGGAACAACGTGCGTTTGTGGTGCAGGGCTGTTCTGAGCAACTTCCTTTGGCGAACGAGGAGCTTGCGAGAATTGGGCATCTTCATCAGAATCTGACTGATTACTTCCTGAGCTAGCTTGAGCATTTATTGGTACTGGAGGTGCGTAAGCTGGGGCATAGCTCATAGATTCTCCCCTTTGCGGACTTCCCGAGCTATCGACTGATGGTGCCGGACTTAATGTCACAGAGTTAGGTTGCGCAGCCGCTGCGACTGCGCCGTGGAAGTGGTGGAATCCGTCGACCGTCCAGGTGGGGGTTGGTGGGTGTGAATGTGGCGACGGTGGGTATGGAGCAGCTCGCGCTGTTGGAGTTACAGGGGAAGATGGCACTCGGCCGAGTAAACATGCATCGCGAACTAACATCTGTAGAACATTGTGCAGCACATCTCCAGCACCAGGGCACCTTTCGCCTAAATCCGTTTTGGTTAGGAGGCATAAGGCTTTACCTGCAAATAAAAAACAACATTTTACTGTCTAGAACTGTTCAATTAATATGTGAGACGTTTATAATTTCAAAATATGCTGTACATACCATTCATCTGGAAAAGATCCACGTCGAATTTTGGTAAATCGAATTCTCTCTCGCACCATTTAAGGAATACGATGACATCTTCACGTGTCCACAGTCTTGGTTCTGGAGGTAGACCAGCTGGAAGCTGTGCCTTTGTATCGCCAAGGGGTGACGGTGGTGGTGGCGCCCAAGGTAAAGGGTACCGCCATAAAAGCTCCGTCGGGCTGAATGGTAGCGGTAATCGCTCCATGCTGGGCCCCGACGGCAATTGAAGGCTAACTACTTTCATCACGACGATCTGCAAAGATCAGAAATGTATCGTTATTGAAGTTATTTTTGTTTAATATAAAATATAAAGTACTTTATAATTTCTGAAAATAGGTGCCTAACTTGTGTCTTATGTTTACCAAAACTTCTACTCGTCAACAGGTGGCGCTAATATTTCCACCAAATTGATAAATATATTTATCACTTTACGGTTTATGGTTAACCAGATCAGTTCTTAGCTCTTATCGTTGTCGATGATTACGTAAACATTATTATGAAATTGATATACAATGGTTACATTTTCTTATGCGTGCATTAAAGTATGCGTAGATAAGTATGCGTTTCAAATATGAACATCATCGACATACCTATTACTATTATTATATTGGAAATACATTGATGTATAATTTTAGTACCTATCTATACTTCTATTTCGATGTGGAAATATCAAACTAACAATAATTAATATTTCACTATTATTATTATTTTTTACATTATAGTAAAATTAGTATTATAGTATTTTTGTACTTTAAAAGTAAAAACATGAAAATATAAACAAAGCGGAAAAAGTTTGTAATTTGTTCAAGTCAGATACCTAGAAGTGTTAGAAAGTACCTTGCTCATGGTCTTTGTAGGTATTACTAGTAAACAATACTTATGTGATCAGTATTTTATGTGTCATGTAAGTGAACCGGAATTTTCTGATAAATTGGGAAGACATTTTTCATCTTTGGTCTAGAAGTAGGTATCCTAAGTAGGTAATATAGGGGCATAGTTCAGTTTGTTAAATCCAATTGAGGGATATCTTTTTGCTAGATATTTATTAAAATTTTACATCTCTTCATTTCATTTGTTGCAAACGCTTTATATTACTTAATCCATACTTCCATTGTTATGAATAATATACAGTTTATTATTATGATTATGCCAGTCTGCTTGTGTTTCTCTTAGGATTACTTTGCCTATATCGCTGTATAGATTTGGATGAAATTAGGATCGGTGATAGCTAATTATCTGGAGAAAGCCTGGAGGGACTTGATTTTTATTTCATTCAAACAGCAAAATCTAGTAAAAAATAAAATAAAATTGTAATTGTAAATTGTAGTTAAATCTTATCATATCGGTCGAGATTGACGTAACACCCCTATTACTTTATCTTGGTCGCCTTATAACAATTTTTTCAAGGTTTAATGTTGTTCGGTTGCAAGTTTAGGGTCGTATTTGTTATTGTCAATTTGATCAGGGGAAGGACGCCCATACCAAAAGGGTGCACGTGCATGATATTTGCTATTAGGAGGGATTTGCGGAGAGTAGAATATAATTTATCATCGAGTTTTCGTGTCCCATAGATAATTTATAACCTGTGAACTTAAACCAGTTCACAATATATTTTCCTACATAACTGGTATCGTCCATCCGGATTCTGTATCTATAGCAGTCACCGTAGGCCTTATCGGGCGGGGTCGGAAATGCGTGAGTTCGAGATAGCGCGGCTTGCCGCTCGCGATAAGCACCGCTACTCACCGGCTGAGCTGATCCGGAACTTGCTGTATCGTTAAAAATCCTTTAAGGTGTATACGGGAACTTGCAAATTCAGCACATATGCATTGTCACAGCACTATACACAGTATCCGATCTTTGTAGAGCACCAGGCACACGCGAAGCAGCGGCGGTCCCTCCAAACGTGTCGTGTTACGGCACGCCGTAAACCAGCAGCGTATCTGAGGGATCGAGCTTGCAGACAAGCGTCGCGGGCAACTCTCCGACGCGGACTGACGATGCGGTGGCGGCGCGGGTGGACGGACGCGCGCCCGCCGTCCCCCTGTTCCCTCGCCTCCTCCGCCTCCACGCCTCACATAATAGCGGAGAATGAGATAAAACTTCGGGAACCCGTTTGAGAATAGTCCCATTTTTTAACAGCAGCGTATAAAGAGGCACCTTGTTTCTGCAAGCCGCAAGCGTAACTTTTAATTTACGATTGTAAACAAACTACAATAACCTAACATCTTATCAAATTCAACGTGTAAACATACAAAGTTGTTTCCAGCTCTAGTGATAACGGAGACTGCGTGAGCCTATTGCATGCGGAAGTGGTACTGGCGTAATCCTTTCAGCGTGCTAGTTTTGAAATTATTCTGTAATTTCCTTGTTTGCATTAGTGACTAGCATTTTACAGTTAGGTTCATCCGTGTGTTCCTTAATTCCGTGATCTGTGGTAGGTGGTCTACTTAATACTTATGTATGTACTTATTTGAGATATATGGTAACTTGTTATAGGAAGATGTCCAATATTATAATGGACCTTGGATTCCTTGGTAAAAGGTGTGCAGTAAGTAGTTGTTCGTTGCTCGTTGCTCTGTTCTTGCACAGGAAACGTCTGCGTTGTTGGCTACAAGTTTCCTGGTAGTGTAGGTATGAGACAATATGAACGTGAACCGGTTTTAGCCGAGTTTATTAAATGTCTGCATACAATTATAAATGTCTTCCTGAATAATTCTATCCAAAAAGAATAAATTCTCTACGAATTACATACCTATACATTTGGCCTACTTAATACTCTTATGTAGGACTTCATATAAACTAGTTACTTTGTTCTGGGTATGCGGATATAAGACATCATTTAGAAGTTCCTGTGTTTATATCAATATAGATTTGACTCGTATTTGTCCTGGCTGCCTTCCCAGTTCCCACTACCGGTTCGTACAGAAATATTCGGCAGCCAAGGCGGAAGTGGCCTCGGAATCTTTACCTGTTGCTCCCTTCGCCCGCACGCCCTCTTTACGTTCTCTCTTACTCATATGTAACTTGCCACGAGTAAAAGCAGTACGTCAATGGTCTGTCGTGGAGTAGGTTCATGTGGAGTAATTTGGAGAATAAAACATTATGATCTTTGGCCGTTCGTGTGCATTAATCGTGACCGTGACCGCAGATCTCGCCTATACTTTCTTTGTCCAAATATTACGATTTTGTATTGACTGTTACGTAAACATTTTACTTGACGAAGATCCGAGTGAGTTATCTACTTTGGGATCATGCTGCTTTAGGAAAACGTATTAGTTTGAATGCTCTACGTACTTACTAGCAAAGAGGTTCAATATATTTAAACAATTACCTATAGGTATCTTTGTCTACAATGCACAGCCACCAAACTTACCAACGATTATTAAATGACTTAGTTAACCATCCAAATTAACAAGTAGTGTTTATTAGTTGAGCACCAAGTAAGACCCTAGTGTTATAACTTTTAATGGTGAAAGAAAACATAGTGAGGAATTCGGCATGCCCGAGAGTTGTTCATAATGTTCTCAAAGTTACCTAAGTGTAGCCTGCCAACACGCACTTGTCCACACACGCACGTGGACCAGCATGGTGGACTATGCTATGACCAATCACCAAACCCCATCTCATTCTGAGAAGAAACTCTTGCTCAGTGTTGTGAGCCGGCTAATTGGTTGAGGTGACGATGATGACGATGGGCACCGCAGACGACGACTATAATAAAAAATGCAAAGCTCGTAATATTATACAACTCTGAAAGAAGTGGAAGCATCGGTTTTAGGAAAAACGGGTTCGTACAGACGTTTTCAATTTAAAAATCAGTTTCAAGGAAATCGTAATTCATCGCTATACCTAGTAGATATAATAATCGTCTGGTCGGAGGTGGCCCGTGTGGAATGCGACGGCGGTTGGGGCCGAATCTCCACACATGCGGAAGTGCCAGAAATAAGTTCATTGCGTGAGCATTTATGTTTGGCTACCGGCGATAGTACTAAATTATACATTTGATTTTGTAGCTGTAGGTACGCGTGTTTCGAATTTATACTGCTAATTTTTATTCTATCAAGATTCTATAGTTTTTGATTTGTATGAGATCAAACGAATTATTTGTATTCCTAACCGATTATATTGATTATAAGTAGGTATAATATATCTGGCTTCAGTCTGGAAAAGTGAAACGAAATAGTCAGTGATAATATCGTTCCTAAGTCTCTCTTTGCGTCGGTATTCCTCATTACTGAGGGTCGTGACTCGTGACCCCTTTCCAGTATGGTAGAAGTTTTCTTGGGATAACAATGCGGTGGGTTCCCAACTTCCCATGTCTTTCCGCATACGACACCTATTTGAGCTGTTAGGTTTTTGTAACGATTATTATCAGCTGATGTTAGTGATTATAACCGGGACCAACGGCTTAACGTACTCTCCGAAGCACGGAGGAAACGATAAGGCCAAATTTGAACCTGCAAATTGGGTCACCCATCCAGTTACCGACTTGGATCAACGTTGCTTAACAATCACAATCGACTAATACGCGTTGTCACGACTAGGCCACTCGTCCCTCAAGTGAATGTTGACAGAAATCAGATCTTTTATTGCTTTCATATAATTCAATCACTAGCTGATGCCTGCGACTTCGTCCGCGTGGTTTTAGTTTAATTTTCCGCGACAAAAAGTAGCCTATGTCACTCTCCAGGTCCTCAACCATACCAATGCAAAAAATCACGTCGATCCGTTGCACTGTTGCGGCGTGATTGAAGGACAAACTAACAAACAAACACATTTTCGCTTTTATAATATTAGTATGATTTTTATAACACCTCAACACAACTTTAGTTACAGGCTTAAAAGCTTATGGTCCATTGGTAGTAAAAATTATTAAGATAAACCAAAAATGATCTTGATTTTTATATAGAGAAGTATATTGAATCGTTTTAAACATTTTCAAAAATTGTTTTTAAATCGTAAAATAGATTGAGCAAGTACTGTTTCTGAATGCTCTTATTATGAAGAAGAACTGGCAACAAGACGCATTACGATTTGCCGTATAGAAACGTCGCACCATTAAAAGTCAAAGATTTTAATTCTGAAATAGGAAATGGAAGACATGAAGTAGTTCACAGCGGAAATTAAGACACGCGAAAAAGGAAATTAACATCGGTCTACGGGGCCCGGAACTCGAGGGTCAGGGAACGAATCTCTGTTTCACTTCCGGTCATGTCCGCGCGGAAAAGGAAACGGTACTACGGAAGTGTAGCAAGACCCTCCTTTCGCTTCGCTTATATTTTATCTGTAGGAATTTTATGTATGTAAAATTGTAAATGTATGTTTTATACGTGTTTTACATAAATTAATACCCAATTGGGTATTTGCCAACTATTCAAATAAATTCTTTTTTAGTGAAGAGGATCTCCTAATAGTCGTAATATTCATACCCCCTGTTAGTTTTGTTGAAAAACTATTTTAAACTATCGATTACTTAAAGTAAAAGTGACGTTAAAGTGACGATTAGTTAAAGTGACGTTTGAAAAAAGACGGAGTTTAATTCGGAGACGGGAGAACCGATGGACGTTGGGGTCCCAGAGTCGCAGGGAGTCGCTGGATCCAGGCGGCGGCGCAAGACCGTGGCTTGTGGAGGACCCTATATGAGACCTATGTCCAGCTGTGGACGTCCATTGGTTGACGACGACGATGTACCTACTTTGTGATAAATGTACTTGAGTACATATTTCAGTCTACAGTAACCTGCGACCTAAAGTTTGAACCTAAATCATAAATTACGGAGTTTCAGACAGAAAGAGGGTTTATTATTACCTGTGATTATTACACATACCTACCATACATACATACATACATACATACATACATACATACAGGGTAGACATACCTTATAATAGGTTTATTATAAGGGTTACGTTGGTATATTTATTAAACAAACCTAATCTGGTAGGTATTAAATGTTTACGTACTGTACATCAAGTTAATGAAAATGTATAGTCCCTCATAATGGAAAACTAGGAAATCAACATACTGACGGAACTCTAGACCGGATGCCTCTACATTTGAAATTGCAATCGTATGGAAATAGTGGCGCTTCCTGTGTGCTCTGACCCGAATACCGCGGGGTTTTACTACAATATATTTACTTTTATAAATAATTAATCCATACTATAATATTATAAAATATGCGAAAGTGTGTCTGTCTGTCTGTCTGATACGCTTTCACGGCCCTTCTTCTTCTTCTTCTTCCTGCTGGGCAGGTTTCCGCACTTAAACCCCAGTTGGAGGGTCTGTTGTGCGTGAGATGCCATTCCCCGCTGGAGTTTTCACTCCAGCCATCCGAGCTCGCTCCAGAAGCCTAGAAGACCGCCCTTCTGTATATATCGACTTATCCGTAGAACAGAGTCCGATGTGATCATAAAGCAAAAATGAGTTAAATAGCTAATCGAGATAAGGAATACGATCTCTACAGACGTACGTTTTTAGAATTTTCGTATATTGTTTAGTTTCGGAAATATAAAATCGAATAACGTTCCATCTGACATTAACTCCGTTTAAAAACGCACGAAGTGATCAAGCGACAGCGCGCGGGGTGCGGGGGCGGCGCGGGCGCCCCGTCCTTTCGTCAGTCCGGCCACTGTTCGTTGGAGTGAGGGCGTATTTATGTCATGCGCTCAGATTTTTTCGGTATGATGAACAAAAGAATGTAATAAGTGTTTTGCATGTAAAAACATATTTTTAACTATGTCACGTTCACAGAAAATATTAGATATGCTTAAAGAAGCTGATGTAGAAAGGCCTGAGCTTAGTGCAACATTTTCAAATATTCCTGCTGATTATATGAAAAAAAGTGTAAATGCTGGTAAGTCAACGATTTCAGCTGTATTATTTCGCGATACACTAAATAAATCTTAAATTACTATACATTATAATATCTATTGCTGTGATATTGCATTTTTGTCTCAGTAAACCGTTGTGAGCGTTTGATTTTTATATAGGACCTTTTTTGACGGAGAGGTATAGAAACGCACTTTTAGTGCGAAAATCATGCGAAAATATAATTGGCGTAATGCTTAGTCACAGAGTATTCATTCTTTCTGAAATAATAAATAGTAAAAAGTAGAAGTCTTATGAAATATAAGGACGATTTTATACGAAAATTATTGATATTTTAAGCATTTCATGTGAATATAGGACGTTTTTCGACGGAATCTGTGATACGATTTGTTGGTTTGATATTAAGATGGGACGTTGTTACTGGGATAATGACATCAGTTAGGACGTTGTTGATATAGAAAAATCGTTAAATAATAATTATAAAGATTTTTTATTAAAGATTTGTTAAATTAATTTCTTAATAGTATTTTATGAATACCTATAATAATAATTATATTACAGTTTTTTTTATATTTCAGCTGTGAATGTTGATGTTAACGACATGACACAACAAACCTCACCTTTGCCTCCTGGTGCAGAAGAAATCAGTCGGGAACTAGCTGATATATGGGAAGAAGTTCTGCATGAAGATAGTGGGACCAAAGAAATTACCTGTGATAGCTCAATACCGAATTTCATGTCTGATCCGTCTGCCAAAGATATTTACAGCAATCAACCTAGCACATTTTCTTTGGAAGTGCCTTCTAGTTTCGAGAATTCACCATTAATTCAGCTTGAAGAGCTGTTAGAAGTTTCTCACCACAGATCTACCCCGGTTAATTTGGAACTATCAGTGCCAACTCCTATGCCATCTCCTACTAATGGCCATTCGATCTGCGATAGCTCATTCTGCCCTAATTATGCAGACAATATATTCTCTGTGATTCCTTCGTCGTCATTTAGCACCACAAATTAGCGATGCCAAGCAGTCGCTCGCAATGCTACGGCGACTCCTTCACTGTCAAAGCTGTGATCCTCTGGAATGCGCTACCGAGGGATATCCGACACTCTGTGTCGGTGTCAACCTTTAAACGTCGTCTTAAAAATTACTATTTATCGCTATGAAAGTATAAATATCTATGTAAAGCTCGTGTAAGTTTATGTTATTGTATCTATTATATGAGTATATATTATGTTTTATTTTATTTTTAGATTTATATTGTCATATAAGTAGAATAGTATGTAACTATAGTATGTACTGTTATGTAAGTTTATTATATTGTAATAGATAAGTAATAGATTGTTATTATTTCTCTCTTTGAAATGTACACGTGTGCACCGCCCTGACATCATACAACCAATCTCCGATCATAAAAAGGTTGCCTGGAAGAGATCACTCATAGTGATAAGGCCGCCTTTACACCATAACAAGTTGTAAATTCTGTTATGATTCTTTTTACCTCTGTTTTATTATTTGTTTGTGTGTAATAAAGTGTTTTTTACTTACTTTACTTTACAAATTCGCCTGCTACATCGCACTCAAACGATCCCACCGTGACTCCTAAAACGACTAGAAAACGACAGAGGCGCCCAAAAGAATGGACAGACTTTAAACGCAAATGCCTTAAGAACTTAGGTAAGAAATATGTAACGAAAAAGGGAAAAGCTGTAGACGAAAAAACTATGGGGCCATCATGCAAATGCCCTTACAAATGCCCTGATAAAATATCTCACCAACAGCGGTTGGACTGCTTCACAAAATTTTGGCAACTGGGAGATCGAGCTATGCAGTGCAATTTCATCATCAAATATTCCGATAAAATGAAGAAGAAAAGATGCCTGAATCAAGACACTCCTAATAATAGAAAACATACTTTTAAGTATTATCTGCCGCTGATCACAGGTTCTAGCGAATCTCACTGCGAGAAAACCGAAGTATGCCAAACTATGTTTATTAATACTCTTGCCGTTTCAACTCGTATCTTAAAGACTGCATGGAAGAAGTACGATGGAAGTGCTATTTTAGAAGAGGACAGACGGGGTCGCCACGACAGTCATAAGATCGTTATAGATGACGCAATGAAACAAAGTGTTTGTGACCATGTTCGGGCATTTGTCCCAGTTGAATCGCATTATATACGCAAGAATAGCCAAAAGCTCTTCCTACAAGGAGACTTAAGTATTGCCAAAATGTTCAAATTGTATCTTGAATGGTTCGACCCCGAGAAATACACCTCTAAGGCTACAAAGGAACGCCAGTATCGTGACATTGTCAACTTAAACTTCAATCTAGCTTTTCATATTCCCAAAAAGGATCAGTGCGACGAATGTCACGTTTTCCGATTGAAAAAGAATCCAACGGACCAAGAAAAAGAAACTTTTCAACAACATCAGTCTAATAAGAAGGTCGCAAGGTATTTAAAAACCAAGATAAGAAAGACGCTGAGGAGTCAAATGGAAACATGGTTACTGCTGTGTTTGATTTTGAAAAAGTATTGCAGTGTCCTCATGGCAATATAAACATATTTTACTATAAGAGAAAGCTATCTTCTTTTAACTTCACAGTTTTTGACATGGGTAAAAGGAAGGCCGTTTGCTATATGTGGGATGAATCTGTGGCAAAACGTGGCGCAAATGAGGTCAGCAGTTGCCTCTTAGATTTTATCCAGACTAATGTTGACCAAGGGGTCAAAGAGTTACGCTTTTGGTCATACAATTGTGCGGGCCAAAATCGTAACCGCTTTGTTTTTGCAATGTACGTTTACGCAGCAAAAAAGTTCAACATATGCATAACACACCGCTTCTTACAGAAAGGACACACCCAAAATGAGGGGGACAGTGTCCACTCTGTCATCGAGAGAGCTTCTCAAACCAAATCTATATATGCCCCTCATGAATGGCGTTTATTAGTAAGATGGGCTAAGAATGAAGGAGAACCCTATGTTGTTCGCAACGTAACCCAGAATGACGTATTTGACTTTAAATGTCTTGTTATTAATAAGGTTTGGATGAAAGACATTAAGGGCAAGAAAATTAACTGGAGTAACATTCGAGAAGTTCATGCAGACGGTAGTGATCCCAACAAATTGTTTTTTAAATATGACCTGACTCAACCTGATTATTATACTTTAGTGATTCGCGGTAACACGAGGAACTCGATACAAACTGAACTAAAACCTGCATATTCTGAACCTATTATGGTTCCTGCTGCCAAATATAAAGACTTAATGAATATGTGCCGCTCGGAAGTTATTCCCTTAGAGTATCATCCATACTTTAACTCTTTGCCACATCACACCACTGTTGATGTTTCTGAAGAATCGGATGATGATTTATCGGAATAAGAAACATTTTAGATATTTATTTTTTCTTTTTTGCTATTTCTTTTAGAGCTGAATTCTTGTTACCGATTTAGCGAAACAATGTTAATTATAATAAGTACTGAATAAGTATTTTAATGTTTGCCTACGTACAATTTCATTGCTATTAAATATGTGCAGTGTGCACCCACGTCTAGGTCACAATGTAAGACTGATTGATAATTATTATGAAGGCTGAATATCTCCATATACGTATTTCCTACTTTTATGATATTAAATATTTACGTAAATTTTTAAGTTTAAGATTGCTAATTTAAGTCCGTGCCGTAGTCGTATAGGTTACCTAGTTACCATGCTGTGATACGATATGCCATTTTATTACTATTTTAAGTTTTAACTTTTACGCCACCAAGGCAGTTTTAGGTATACGTGAAATTTAATTGTTGTTTAGTATGTCCTTTTGAAGAAATATATTGTTGATTTTATAACTAATGCGAAGTTTAAATTTCCCCATACGCGTCTCGCGTATGGGGAAATTTAAACTTCGCATTATGGAGAATTAGTTCGCGAGTCTGCATTGTTCCTATAGGTACATAGATCTGTAAGTTTTAGACTATGCTAATTTTAAGTACCTACCGTACCTTACTGTGATGTGATTGCGTTCAAAGTGATGCTATCTAATAGTTTTGTTAACTATTTTGAGATTTTTTTAATTAATAAACGATTTTTAATAATTATTATATTTTTTATTTAGTTACATGGGTAGTCATCATAACGCTAACATTATGTTTAAAATTTTTAAGATGGTTATTCACATAGGACTCTTATGGGATGGGTAATTCCAACAAAAAGTGACCCATGTTAATATAGAACGTCACTTAATTCAGACGTCTCCGTAAAACAAAGTACAATGTTCACTACGGACCCCCGCTCTTCCGCCATAAAACGTCCTATGTTGATATGAGACTCACTATCTCGTGAAATAAGAGGATAACAAATATACACTACATAGCATTTAACTAGGCTGGGGCGTTGTTACAACATACCAAAAAATCAAAATGTCAAGTCTCACTGTTTGAGAATTACACAAGTCAACAACTTCTCTTACCTCTACTGAAAACTATCAATCCTGCAGATCGAACTTTATTCTACGGATAAGTCGATATGTTCCCTTATGTCTAGGGCCTCTCGAAGCGAGGTTGGGGATTTCACGGCCCATCTGTTCAACCGATTTTGATGAAATTTGGTAAGTACAGGGATAGGCTGCATTCCGGGGAATGACATAGGCTACTTTTTATACCGGAAAATTCAAGAGTTCCCGCGGGAATCGAAAAAACTTAGTCCACGCGGAGAAGTCGCGGGAATCATCTAGTTAATTATATTCCTACTATCTATAGTCTATACGTCAACGGTTCTTCATTTGAAATTCAATATTTAAATTAATGAATAAAGAATTCATTGGATAAGTCGATTTATCAAATCCCATTAGGTATAGGTTTCTCCAGAATATTTTTTTTAATTATAATAATTAGGAAATGAAAAGTTAAAAATTAGTAAAAAGTTTGATAAAATACTATCATTATTATATTAATTAGCTGATGCCCGCGACTTCTTCCGCGTGGTTTAAGTTTTTTTTATTCCCGTGGAAACTCCTTAATTTTCCGGGATAAAAAGTAGCCTATGTCAGTGTCACTCGGTCCTCAATTATACCCATGCCAAAATTTACGTTGATCCGTTGCTCCGTTGCGGCGCGATTGAAGGACAAACCAACAAACAAACACACTTTCGCATTTATAATTTTAAGTAGTATGCTTTTAACTTGACTCCTATGTATCCATTTCCATGTATATATTATTAATTGCTACTTTATTGCATAGGTATATAAGGTAGGAACATTAAAATTAAATAGAAAAAAAAAAGGGTGGGTGTACTTACGTACGCTTGCAAGAAGTTATACTTTTTAATATCAATAAATTGAATATAGTTATCAGTTCTCACCCAACATACAGTAAATGTATTTATTTTTATTTTGTTGGTAGGCTTTTTTCTGCAAGACTTAAGTTGAGGTTCAGTTCAGTTCAGAGTTCGAGTTCAGGGTGTCGAATTTGGGTGACGGTGAACGTAAAAATTCACTCTGATATTTTTTCCCTAACGCACCAAGAAAAGTATAACTTCAAAAATAAATATGTAGTTACATGCTTACAACAAAACCGACCTATACAAATATAACACTTATCCTGAACGCACTTCCGAATGATTGGTACAGTAGGTAGACCGCGACCCCGATTCGACATCACTGTTGTGCGTTACATAATTTACTACAAACTAGGCAACGATGTCACACCAAAAGTTGCGCCACTTTCTGCTCGTGAACCAGCGACCGTAAGCAATGCTGCGTTTGCGAAATTTTCTGATTGACAATAAGTAGGTAGGTAGGTAACCCATTACTTGTTGATTATTTTTATGTTTCTTTTTATATGCTTACATACCTACCTACATACCAGAGGTCCAAGTGTCTAAGCAGATCGTAATCATTTGACCTATTACTCGAACTGTTTAAGGAGTTCATACATTGCTTTTTGACGTGCAGGCATCTATGAACTCCTTAAACAGGGTCGAATTATACGTTTGACAAACGATTACGATTACGATTTCCTTACACAATCGGTCACAGATTCACAATTAGCAAACTGTCTTATTTAGGCAATCGTTTAACGCGAAATACGCGGTGATAGCGGTAAAGCGAAGCGATGATATCATCGCTTCGCATTCGATGAAGACTTCGGCCTACGGAAGGCATTTTTTTTCACTAAAAGTTAGCCCTTGACTGCGATCTCACCTGATGGTAAGTGTTGATGCAGTCTAAGATGGTAGCGGGCTGACCTGTTAAGGGTATGACAGTTATATTAAACCCATACCCCTAGTGGGTTTCTACACATCATATCGGTACGCTAAATCGCTTGGCAGTAGGTATGTCTTTGCTGGGGGTGGTAACTAGCCACGGCCGAAGCCTCCCATCAGACCAGACCAGAGAAAATTCAGAAATTATAAATTCCCAAATTGACACTGCGCCAGGGAGGTTGTCATAGGATTAACGACACCTACTTAATCCAAAATGTAACGACACTAGACCAATTATAAATTGACAGGTTAAAACATTTAATTTTTAACAGACTTCCTTTTGTTCCGGTTCTAATCAGCATTAACTATTTATATTTACTTAACAATCTGTTGTCATACCTACAATTTGGTGATATCATGTAATCGCTATGGTCGCGACCAATTTTTTTCTTGGGAATCTTTATTGTAACAATGAAATTGCCAAGTTCCGGTAACAATTACGTTTACCGCACAGGTTTACCGTCTGTAAGTAGTTTAACTAGATAAGTTAGTTCTATTTCAGAACAAAAAAATGTTGTGTTGCACAAATTTAAGGTTACAAATTACAATACAACCTACAATTTCGTCATGTACCTACTACTAATTGATATAAGAAATAAGAATGATCTACTTAAATAAGAAACCTTAATAAAATCAACTCCCATTGAGGTAAATTAATTTATCCATGTAGGTACTGTTCAGTTAGATGTTAGATAGTAGAGTGTATAGAAATACCTACTGGCGTTTTACCAGTAATTTCGAGTTGTAACTTGTAAGTAAGTAGGTAAGGTAAGTGCACCTATTATGGACACGGACCAATTATGGACAATTTTTAAAACTACCTCCAAAAATAAGAAATTGGTAAAATATTTTTAAGAGAATAATAACCTAATTTAGAATTAATTATATGAGACTGCCAATCTGGCATTCAATGATGCAAATCCGTCTATTATCTTGTTATTTGATCGTGTTCCTACCTATAATAGCTTGGTAGGATATATCTAGATATATCGGAGATCAGCCTCTTTAGTTCAAGGTCAGGTAGTTATTAACACATTCTGAGATGTAAGTAGACTCAATATACATAATATGTTAAATGCAAACTTTTCATAATTTAAGTCGAATTAACAAGTGGTTTTACCTCAAATTGAACATCGTGCATCATCTGGAATTGTATTGAACAGAGAATAGACAATTATCCCCCAATTCCAACGAGTAACCCCCAGGCGAGTTACTATGCGCGCAAGTGTCACATGACAAAGCGACCCCTTCGTTGATTTGGGATCAACATGATCAAAAAAATCGGGTCGGGAATGCACCCGCGCTGGGAGAGGGCACATGCTTATTCAGCGTATTAGGAAAGTTTAGTTTTTATACCTACCCGTATATCGTAGTCAGTAGATTTGTAAAAAAACAACATAATTTATCCGAAATACATTAAATATTTAAATCATAATATTAAATATTACATTAATTAGCAGATATATTAAGAGCTGATAAAATAGGAAGAATAGACAGCAAGTTGGTGCTGGAATTTAATTAAGTATTAGGTACTTATTGCGTAGATAAGACAAATCAAACAGATAAGTGTTCAGTTCAAAACTTTCATCTTTTTATACATAAACTATTCGAAAGAGTTATTTGTGATTCCTTCGCTGTCGGCATCAAACATTCTGTGACATATTATATGCGTGTCGTAAAAAATGTAACGTCAAGGGGCTCGTTCGGTATGTCCCAATCGGGCCATGTGCGCGCGCTCCCACGCGTTGCTCACACACAAGTGTGCGCCAGCGCCACTGCGTCCTAAACGCAACTCGCCTGTATGTGTGTGTGTGAGCTGCTACTTCCTGGTACAATGCGCGAGATGCTTTATTTAAATTCTCCCTTTGTGTGCGTACGCTGTATTATTTATATTCATCTACCTCTACACGAATATTATTACATTAACGCCGTGTGTGCGTCAAGTCCTTTTAATCTCCATTGTACTTCCTGATTGTGCGCTAGTGTGGGTGAGCCACTTGTTTGAATGTTAGGGCGACTTATCTCAGCGAGGGACATAGTGCAGCGTCCGATTACATTATTAGTTGGATAGGACTGAGTTACTTTTGTTTATAGTATCGATAATAATAATAAATGTTATAACGAATAGTAAATATGAGATAAGTAAAGGGGTGCTGTTTATTTGGCTACCTTTATATTAACATCTGTATCTATTTATATAAATTCTATTCGATAGACATTTAGGTCGCCTGAAGGATAAAAGTTGCCATCAGTCTATCGTCTCATGTTTACATTTTCATTGGCAACAGGAAGCATTAAACTCCGCAGTAACGTATCAAACGCATACTGTTCTTGGTATGAAACAATACCAGTTCCGCTGTTGTTTGCAAAATGAACAGTTTCAGGAAGTGATCATACGTAGGTAGTTTGATCGATATTCGATTCGTTTTATTGTTGTCGTATAAGTACCCATTAAGTTTAATTGTCTTCATTAAATATGCACAGTTGCACACAAATAGTACGAGTAGGTATCTTTATTTATGATATTTTTATTGGTTATATTTATTGTTGAAAATTGAAATACCTACATCTATAACTGCTTTAGCTAGGTAGAAAATTAGAAATCAGTATAACACCCGTTTTAGTATATCCTTCGATTCTCAAGCCAAACTCCGGAATCAGGATATATTAGTTCTGTGTTTATTCTCATTGAGAATTGGCTAAATAGATTAACTAAGTATGATTAACTTAACTTTTTCAGTAAGTATATAGACGGCCGCTACTTCACATATTGCAAAAAGATTTCAAAAACATATTCATATTCATCGTGCTCGTGTTCAGCCCCAGGCCAGCATTAGTCGAGAACACTGCACTCGAAATTGTTGATGAGTACATATACCTGGGACATACAGTCCAGTTAGGTAGATGTAATTTCGAGAAAGAGGTCAACCGCCGAATCCAACTCGGATGGGCAGCGTTCGGGAAACTACGCGACATCTTCTCGTCCAAAATCCCTCAGTGCCTGAAGACGAAAGTTTTCGAACAGTGCGTGTTGCCAGTGATGACTTACGGCTCCGAAACATGGTCGCTAACTATGGGCCTGATAAGAAGGCTCAGGGTCACTCAGCGGGCGATGGAGAGAGCTATGCTCAAAGTCCCTGCGTGATCAAATCAGAAATGAGGAGATCCGTAGGCGAACCAGAGTCACCGACATAGCTCGAAGAGTCGCCAAGCTCAAGTGGCAATGGGGGCACATAGTTCGTAGAACCGATAGGCGTTGGGATCCCAAAATGCTTGAATGGCGGCCTCGCACCGTGAAGCGCAGCGTTGGACGACCCCCCACTAGGTGGACGGACGATCTCAAGCGTGCAGCTGGGAGCCGCTGGAAACAAGCGGCACAAGACCATACTCTGTGGCGATCCATGCAGGAGACCTTCGTCCAGCAGTGGACGTCTATAGGTTGAGACGATGACGATTATATTCATAAAACATATTCTATTCTATTATATTATATTCTATTCAAAAAGAAGAAAGGAACTGTGGGGTCAGCTTCACATCTCTTCTTAGTTCTTGGTTTTATCTAAAGAAAAGTGCCCAAATAAATAAAAAGTAAATAAAGTAGAACGAAAACGATATCGACAATCAAAATAATCAACACTAGTGTTACCTATAGGAAACAAATGGACAGATGCGTCTCAAAGCGTAGTTTGCACAATTCGGTAGGGTCCACGTTTTCGGAGGGAGGACTATGAATTTTCATTGCCATCCCTCTGTCGTACACATCTGTCGCCATCCTCTGCGAGTCTGTGGATTAGATACAAACGTCATTAATTGATTTTAGATGTGAAGGGTTAGAGATTACTGTAAAATTTTGCACACATGTTGCATTGAATACTGGAAAAATCGATTTTCTTGTTAATATTCAAATGGATGGATATTATAATATTCTGTTTCCTCTTGATCGTGTTTTGTTCTGAGGAAATCGCAATTTCCGCATGAAGTATGAACGGTAGTTGATATACTTAATTTTGTATTAAAAATATAGAATGGATTTTAGTTCTAGTATAATAAGTACTTAGTTCATGTTGTGCCAAAACAATTTTACTTTTCTTTTATCTAACGGTCTAACCCCTTACACCCCTTATCTACAAGTTAGTCCTTGACTGCGATCTCACCTGATGGTAAGTGATGATGCAGTCTAAGATGGTAGCGGGCTAACCTGTTAGGGGCATGGCAGTAATAATTAACCGGTAACCCATACTCCTAATCGATTTCTACACGAGATCGTACTGGACGAACGCTAAATCGCTTGGCGGCGCGTCTTTGCCGGTAGGGTGGTAACTAGCCACGGCTGAAGCCTCCCACTAGGCAAAGATAGATACTAAAGGTAAATACATAGGGAGTAAATCTCTATAATGCGCGGACGTCAGCGCTTCAAGTAGGTATAATGCAATTATTGCAGTTACGCATGTTTGTGGTCTCGAATAGACACCGCGAGAGAGGCACTTGTAAGGTATCTGCGTGTTCAGCAAACTTCCTCGAATATACCTACTTACCTACTCGTTGCTTATTATGTGGGACAAAACCAAGACTGCTAAGCTTTTTATGATAACGATGACTTAGGAATGACGCAACCTGATCGGCTTGTTTTGATAGACATCTTTAATGATAAATAATACTTAAATATAGGTACCTAGGGATATAATAATTTTTAAAGATTTATTAAATGCCTGATAAAAAAAAAACAAATTTTTTATGCAAATAAACTTTAACAAGAGTTTTTGAGTCGTAGATTGACGCTAAAGAAACTCAGTGGTTGTTCTTTTAAAAAAATTAAAAAATATTATTAGGTAAGATAGGATAACTGACAACTGCAGTCCCAGGCATAGCTGAAGCGAGTCAAATCAAATAATTTAGGATACTATCAGTAAGTACCTAGGTGCAAGTAGCTAAAAAAGCTAGCTACACGTTTGAGGATTATCAGCTTTTTTTCTCAGTGTATGGATCTTAGTCATACACTTGATAATAACGTTACTTCCACATGTCGACTTGGGATTTGATAAACTAAATGATTCTAATGAAATGATAATTCTATGGTAACCTACCATCATAATATGGTATGGAAGTGGTACCGGCAAAGACGTACCGCGACCGCCAAATGATTTAGAGTTCCGTTACGATGCCGTGTTGAAACCGACTAGGGGTATATGGGTTTAATACCTATAACCTAACAGGCGATAGGGGCATGGCAGTTATGGCATGGCATAGCCCGCTACCATCTTAGACTGCATCGTCACTTACCATCAGGTGAGATCGTAGTCAAGGGCTAACTTGTAGTGGAATAAAAAAATAGGAAAAACCTTCATCTGATGCCTGCAAAACAGATGAAATAATACTAGTAGGTAGTTACTTCGTATGTAGGCCGCAACGTACTTTGATAGTTATATGAAGGAATCGATGAACCGACACTTTACATTCACACATAGCCTACTAAACTCACAAAACATCCTATAATTTTGTAAAGATATAGACCTACTCCTATAGAAAAATATATCAGGTAGGTACTTACATATTTTTTATCCACCTGCGTATGAAAGCATGAGAAGACGAGCCAACCCTTCATTAAAAGTAGCACAGGTGTAAAATCGTTCCAACCACGCCTCTCCCTTGCAAGGGTTCATGGATTCTATTTCTGTTTCCTTGAGTGCTATAATTAGATGTTATCGGGAAGCGGGTCTGGGGACATTATTTTTTTTAAATTACAGAGCTCTTGTAGATTTATAATGTTTTCTCGCTGGATATCAAGGGTACCTACCTAATCTAAGCTAGGTAGATCTAGGAGTCAATTATTTCTATAAACTGATGGTTAAAATAAAAAAAAGCTTATTATAGCTTATTATTAGCTTTATAGATGGCTAGAAAGAAGGAATATTTTTTTGATATCTGATAGAGTATTCTTATATCTGTATCTGGTAGACTATTCTTATTTTTACTCATTTTTAGCATTGATTTAATTTTGTATTGCATTCATATTACTTAATTAAGTAATCATACTTCATTCATACTAATATTATAAATGCGAAAGTCACTTTGTTTGTTGGTTTGTTGGTTTGTTGGTTTGTTGGTTTGTTGGTTTGTCCTTCAATCACGCCGCAACGGAGCAACGGATTGACGTGATTTTGGCATGGGTATAGTTGAGGACCTGGAGAGTGACATAGGCTACTTTTTATCCCGGAAAATTAAGGAGTTCCCGCGGGAATAACAAAAAACTTAAGCCACGCGGACGAAGTCGCGGGGCTTTAATTCTTGTCTCAATTAAAAAAAGGTCTAGCTTTGAAATAGCCAGTGATACATGCCTCATAAATTGGACAACCGCGCGAACAATTATGTATTTGGACTCGTCGATTAACCCCGTGCCATCTTACCTCCCTTTTTAGTGCACATAAAACTAATACAACTGTCTCTTTCATTTTATCTTGGCTTCCTATTACCCCCCGCACTTGCGTGCACGCACCAACGACCTCAATTTACATAGACGGGCCCTGTCGAACAAAGAATGTGGACTTATGTTTAACAACGCCATCTAGTCTGAAAAGCGGGAACTTGCTTGCAACATATGCGCCATCTTGAAAACGTATGACTCGGTCATAGATTAGTACAGATGCGCTTGTCGAAAATAATACCTACATGAGTGTACTCTCTGAGGTAAACGATAAATCTTAGTATGACGTTGTTATTTTTACCACTTTTTTGTTACCAGTTTCCTGGAAAACCATTGAACCGATTATTATGCGGTTTTTTGCATTAGATATATATAGCTTGTGAGAAGGTTCTTAGATATATTTAAAGGTCAAAGTCCACACAATGGGGCGCTGCAGTTCGTCGTGGGTTTTTTTTATTTAATTTTTGGTTAATTGTTGATACTGAAGTTTTGTCGAAAAATTGACAGAAATAAAGTTATTTTTAGGGTTGCGTACCAAAATGATAAGAAAACAACCCTTGTGGTGCGACATAACTGTCCGTCACACTTAGCATAATTCGGTAACTACTAATGCAAAAAACTTGAAATTTAAAATAATAACAGCTAAAACAGTTTAAAATAATCCTCGCCAAACCTTATTGCAAATGAAAGAATTCAAAAATAATTATTAGTACTATTATTACTTAGTACTATAGTAAAGGGGTTGGAATGGGAGAGGTGAAAGAGTACTAATGGATCGAGTCACAGAAAAATACTTCATTTGAAATTATTTTATTTTATACATTTCTAAGTATGCAACTTGCCATCAAAAGAAATATTAAAAGTTATTTTGAGATAAATCACTTACACAGTGTGCATTTAAAAATACGATTAAGTAATAAACACTTGTAAGTAGGTAGCTGTACATAATAGGTACTGAACAACTTTTGTTCAATGAAATAATAAAGTTCTGAATTTTGAATTAACTATTTATTTTTCATCAAATATCAATCAATCAAATCAAAAATAATGATATATAATATATAATATAAATAATATTATAAATGCGAAAGTTTGGATGGATGGATGTATGGATGTATGGATGTTTGTTACTCAATCACGCCCCAACGGCTGAACGGATCGGGCTGAAATTTGGCACAGAGATAGATTATAGTCTGGAATAGCACATAGGCTACTTTTTATCCCGGAAAATTAAGGAGTTCCCGCGGGAATCAAAAATCCTCAAACCACGCAGACGAAGTCGCGGGCATTCGCTAGTACAAAATAAAAATTATCAACTTTAATAAATAAAAACCCTTTATTTATTGAAGTTGGTTAAACATTAAACTCACGTCAATAACTAATTTTATCATATTATTACAATAGCATAATATTGCGTCTCGGAAGGTATTAATGCCTACTGTCCGTTCTGCCCATCTATGCATTAACTAATCTTGGTTGCATGTTTTTTATCGTACTGGACTGGACTATTCTAGGGCTGGAACCCAAAGCCGTAAGGCCAGTTAGTAAAAAAAAAATATCATACAGTTTGCCGCGGAAATTAAATGATTGCGAAATGGATAAAAATATTAAATAGGAAGATTAAATAACGTTTTCTTGGAAATGTATAATTGTGAATTGAAACACTTACCTTAAAATAAAAATAATACAGTGCCAAACTAATAAGACTTTAGATGTTAACTTAATAACAAATTATCTACACGATGAGCGACCGTGATCGCGCTACGACGGGGACAAAGACAGGCTTATGACAGGTTATAGGAGCGCGCTCTCATAGTTGGTCGCCCGCCATTTTTCTATGAAAGGGCCCATCTAGTACTTACATATATATCGATGGCACGCACCACTTACATCCTTATTATTACACCAATACTCATGTGATGCAACTAGGTATTATGTCAGACTTACTCATTAAATGCTAATAATTAACATTGATTTGTGTTGCGTTTTAACACAATACGTTAAAACGTGTATTGAAACTTGTAAAAAGTTGCTATCGGATGTAGGTAATACATTTGCAATCGTAAGAAGCTGATAGATATTATTATCACTGTTATGCAAGGAAAATGTTGCTCTATACCTTCTATGATAAGGAAAATAGTTAATAATCAGGGAATATTGAAATACTATTATAGTTATTCTGTAATTAACTTCTGATGTAAAGGGTTTTCGTTTATCTAAGACGAATCAGAGGGATTCTTTTTTATCTAAAAGGTTTTTGTGAAGCTTGGCGAAAACTCAGTAGCACAAAAAAAACCGGCCAAGTGCGAGTCGGACTCGCGCACCGAGGGTTCCGTACTCAAGAAGTAGGTATACCTAATTACCTTTGTTAATGAACCGCAAAACTAACTTTGTTTGTAGAGGTTTACTGTTAATATCAAAAAATTACGTTTGTTTTATGGGAGCCCCCCTTTAATATTTACTTTATTGATATTTAATTATTTATTTTGAAAGGTAATATACAAGTTAATATTCTGTGAAAATTTGAACCGTCTACCTGTTACCGTTTTTAATATTGAGCAAAAAAATACGAAAAAAACACGTTTATTGTATGGGGACCCCCCTTAATATATATTTTTTTTTAATTTTTAGTATTTGTTGTTATAGCGGCAACGGAAATACATCATTTGTGAAAATTTCAGCTTTCTAGCTATCACGGTCTATGAGATACAGCCTGGAGACAGACAGACAGACAGACAGACAGACAGACAGACAGACAGACAGACAGACAGACAGACAGCGGAGTCTTTGTAATAGGGTCCCGTTTTTACCCTTTGGGTACGGAACCCTAAAAAGAAGCTCGCTTTGCTTATTTAGATAAAAAATTGGAAGTCTAAGAAAAATATTCAGTTAGTTATGAGAAAAATAGGACATCCGATACACCATTTCTCTAAATAGCTGAGCCTATAAAAAGTAAATCGGATAACCCATAATTATCCGATTTATGAACACTGAAAATATAAATAATTTACAATCAACCTAATATTGTCGCTTTACATAAATGTAAGTACCGACTAGCGAGTTAACATTAGAGTAATAGACGTAGCAATTAATTGTGTATTAGGACGATTAATAAAGGTCATTAACTCAAGGATAATAATGTAAAGCAGGCGGACTGCATGTTATTATTTAATTACTCTTAAACACTGTTTCCGGTTGGCAACAACAGCAGCATTATTTTCCCCAAATGATTGACCTAAGTAGGTAGTTGCTCTGCAACTTTATAATACTAAGCTGATGGCCGCGGCTTCGTTCGCGTGTAATAAGTTTTCTTCTTAATTTTCCGGTCTAAAAAGCCTGTGTCACTTTCCGGGTTCTCAACTATAGGTACCCATGCAAAAAATAACGTTAATCCGTTGCTCTGTTGCGGTGTGATTGAAGGACAGACCAACAAACAAACACTTTCGCAATTTTATAATATTAAGTAGGTATGATGTAGGTATGAAAGCCCTATGTTTTTGTAGAAAGAGACATGAAAATTCAGCATTTCGGTTATAAGTTTTAAGTAATAAAAACCTGCATAAGCTACGTAAAGCCTCTTTAGATAGACTTTTTGCAGCGGGAAAATTTCATAATCTCATAGGAAATTGTACGCGGACGAAGTCGCGGGCGACCGCTAGTCTAAAATAAAATCACTGGATACTGTCCCTGAATTGTGATTAAGGTACCTACAAGGTACTCATTTAAAAAAAAATTTTGTTGCCATCCATGCTTTTCCGAAAAGCCTTATAGCAGAGGTGATGTGAAACTACAATAATGTAATCACTTAAAAAAATGTAATAGCGTGTAACTCTTCCTTTAGTAAAGGGAAAAATTCATTTTGCCTGCGACCACAAAGAGTGGCATCGTGAATACATGTCACGTCACCCGCGAACCCCCAGCTTTGTCCTAAGTGTGAAAGGGTTCACTCATTAGGAAGATTGCGAGGGCGCGCAGATATGCGAACATTGTCTTCTGTACTAGTGCGGCGTTGCGTTGACACATTGTTCCTGCTACCACCTCAATGTTGCCAGTAGACATTATACTCAGGAAGTATTCATTTCTAGCGAGACTCTTCACAAAAGCAAATGCATTCTGCTCAAAACAAGAGCCCAAGAGTCTAACAGGGAAATGGCGGATTTAAACGCGGCCATTACTGTTATTACACCACTTACTTATTATTATATTTGAACTTTCGGTTACTCTTGTATTTAACGTAAGAGAAATGTTAGTTATTCAGTTGAAACAGGTTCATAGTTTAAAAAATCATACTTAATATTATAAATGCGAAAGTCAGTTTGTTTGTTGGTTTGTTGGTTTGTCCTTCAATCACGCCGCAACGGAGCAACGGATTGACGTGATTTTTGGCATGGGTATAGTTGAGGACCTGGAGAGTGACATAGGCTACTTTTTATCCCGGAAAATTAAGGAGTTCGGGAATAACTAAAAACTTAAACCACGCGGATGAAGTCGCGGGCATCAGCTAGTAATTAATATAGGAGGGATACCGTGTAAATAATAAGCCATAATATGTTAATAAAATAAATTCTGTATATATTTTAACCACTTTATTATCGGCAGCTCAAGACACGCTATTGACCTTTTTGTAAAGATCCCCGGATAAAAAATAGTTCGCGGTTTAATCCGTGACGTCTACTAGGAAATCCGCAAATTTGTTCAGGCTTATTTACTATGTAAACCAGGTGTGTGTACCTAAGCAAATTGAATGCTTTATAATTAGAGCAGGTCTGCAAATATTTAGACTAGATATTTCCACGTCGTCGTTGTCGTCTCAACCTATAAACGTCCACTTCTGGACGAAGGTCTCCTGCATGGATCGCCACAGAACACGGTCTCGTCATCTTGTGCCGCTTGTTTCCAGCGGCTCCCAGCTACACGAAATCGTCCGTCCACCTAGAGAGGGGGGTCGTCCAACGCTGCGCTTCCCAGTGCGAGGCCGCCATTCAAGCACTTTGGGACCCCATCGCCTATGGGTTAGTTTTACGTGATTGCAACCAATCCATCCTAACTCTAAATAAATATCAATCTTTATATTATCAGTTACTTAAGCATGCTGTCAAATGTGCACAAGGCAGGCACAAAGTCGAGTTAAATTTTCTATACATGTCCCTTTCATGTCAATCATAGAATCTTACTTATCAAGAAATCGGTAAAAAAGTGATAGCATCAAATAATTAATTGAATTAGTTCCAATTATTATCTGAATGAAACGCCTTCCTCGTCTTAAAAGACGAAAATAGAAACCTAAAGGTTTCTATTTTCTGATATCTATACCTAACTAATTCTAATAACATGTTGCCATATCTTTGGTTGCTAAATTGTTGGAAATAATTTCTAAATGATCAGTTGCCAGTTGGTATGTATGTTACCTACCTATAGGCATTGGACTCACCTTGTATTTAATATTTGGCATAGGCACACTACACGCACAGAATTTATGCGAGAATAATGACAAATTGCATGACAAGTTCCGTGGTTTTTGTCTCGTTGCCTACTCATTACTCGTATGTAAAGGATTGTGATACTGTGCTCGGAAGATGTGGTTTCGTTATCCAATATTATATTATTTATTGCTAGGTATTGTTGTTTAACTCAGATATTATTAATACTTAAATAACTTTTATCTCACGCAGTACCTATGTAAAAACTAAAATGATAAGACTATTTTACATTCCTATACATAATTTATTTACTGTACCTAGTGTAGATGACTTTTGAGGCATTTCTCAAAATGTGTAACTACCTTATTGCGTGGGTACCTAAACATAGATTTTTAAAGTATATTGTTTGTAAGTATTTCCTTGTTTGTAGCTTTAATTCCATAACCAATCTCTACCTACATTTCAAAGCTACTTAATTCTAATTACAATATTGTTACGCTAAATTTCCATAAATCATGTAGAGCAGATGCACATATCTAAATGTTACCGTTAGGTGTACGTACATGTCAATCGTACCTACATAAAAATGGCCGTCTCGATCCGAAGGGTCGATCTTTGATATCATCAGACAGGTCAATTATTACAACTTTAGATACCCCTAAAAGACTTAAAAGACGCTTAAGTATTTGAGTGGCGATGCCCTTCTGTGACCATACCTTCTTTTATCTGTCAATTCATATTTTCAACAATATAGGACAACACGTTCTGTCATCTTATGTTGTTGCACCATAAAGGGTACCTACGCTATCCAGGATTTGCTCCTCAACCTTGCCCAGTGTTGTTGCGATATTGGTAGGATACTAACTACACACGTAAACACGTTATGCGTTCACTAAGTATTTGCACTCAATGTGTACTGCGCCTAAGTATAACGTTCGAGACAAGACACAGGTAAGACGGCAACGAGCAGGAAGTGAAGTAGGAAAACGTTCTAGCGTCACTCAAGGTCGACGACGACCATCCACTCCGTATGTGATTACACGGTGTGCCGCTCTGCAATGGCTCGGCTCGAATGTAACTTAATTGTTGGCAGGTTTGCTGCAATTGTTTTATCGTTATAGGATTGCAGTACAAAGACTGTAAGTCTCTATATAATTTTGATGGAAATAAAGTTATTAGAGGCTATTTTCGCAATTCAATGGTGTCGAGGCAATGCTGACTTGCAGTCTTCGCACAGTTGCATAGTTCCTGCTGAAATCCCTAAAGACATGCAATGCATACTAAAGGGAACAGGTATACAGGTAGTACAGGAGTCTTACGACACAGAAGAGTTTGTTGTCCTACAGAAAAACATCGATGAAAATGCTTTTCTGACTTATCTACTGAAAATAACACAGTAGCATATAATATACTCCTGTTATAGGTACTACAATAGTATAATCTGATTATACTGCCTTTTTTTGTACGGTATTCTATTATAAATTATGATGGATCAGTTCTTAGAAATACGTATTTTTGTGCGGTTTCGGAGGAGTGGTTATCTTTTTTTCCGTTGATCAATTACAACGGCCAGCCCACTTATACAGATTCAGCAATGCATACTTTGCATTTTGATCTTTCGCGGATATTTTCGACTATTGATAAAGCTCCCAACCCATAATAAGTGTGCAATCCGCACACTTATTCTATAGATGGCAGGTAACGTTTGCGGGATACAATAGAGCGAATTTCGTTCGGGCTAAAATATTAACTTTCACACAATAGGAAACATTATATATCCAGTATAGAGCACTTCTTCACTTCCGAACAATAGATTGAATGGGAAACGAAGTGGTAAACAGAGGTTCCCTTCCTTAGAGAACCAGCCCAGTGCGAGGTTGGCATTGTGTTTTGTTCCCGGAGCAACGAGACTAGCTTTTTGAGCGGATAGCGGTGTTTGTGATTCTGCTTTTATCACAACAAAGCCACGTTCGTGTTATCTTTTACTAACATTGTAATGTAACGGAATGTGCCCGCTAATAGATATGAAACTATGTATGGTTGCACATAACAATTAGGTAGCTTATGCATAGACTGATAATAACAATTAAGTATATGTAGATTGTAGTTGTATTGTAGACGTTGGGGTCCCAAAGTGCTGGAGTGGCGACCACGCACTGGAAAGCGCAGCGTTGGCAGACCCCCTACTCGCTGGACAGTCGACATCAGGCGAGTCGCAAGGAGCTGCTGGATCCACGCGGCGCAAGACCGCGGCGTGTGGAAATCCTTGCAAGAGGCCTATGTCAAGCAGTGGACGTTTATCGGTTGAGGATGATGATGATGATGATGATGATATGTAGATTGTAGACAGTTAAATAATGTCATGAAAGAGCTAAGTTAGCACCTAATGAAATTATTTAGACCAAAATAACTTGCTTGGTATAGAGTTGCCCTTCAATAACCTTTTTTTTCAGCTGTCAGTCGTTACAATCAATCAATCAATTTTCCTTTTATGTAAACCTGCTATTTTCAAAGCTCCTGTAGGTCACTTAATCTTCGCTAACACAATATAAATTTATTACACCAAAGCTTACCCACATACATTCTAATATTCCAATTGTAATCTCACCCTCTGTACCTACTATGAGTATAGGATAATACTTTCTATTATATCCTGGTCTGTTCGTAGAAAACCCAAAAATAAACTTTAATAGGATATTAACATTTAAATTCTTTCCGAACCATGAAGAGAGGAAATAAAGACTCGAGTACTTGGTTCATTATTTGTGGAAACACAAAAGATGGCCTATGAAATGTTGTCTCGGAGATGTTTAGCACATTGTCCCGGCTAGACGCCGCGCGCCGGCGCTATACTTTTATGTAAAGAAGCTTATGTCTTTTGTGGTTGTCACTCGTCTTAAAAGTATGATTGCAGTACTTGAGGGATAACAAAACGAATAATAATAGACAATAGTGCTACTACCTAAGTAGGTGGAAACAAACTATCTTTAAAACTTCATAGTACCTAATGTTAATTATGAATTGAACTAGATATTTAAATCGTACCTATTGAACAAAAAGTGGCTGTAACTCAAATATATTTTACCTGTAATATGCCTGAAATAAAAAATAATAGATAATCCAAATCAACATCTCTTCTTGCTAAAATGCAATAAATAATTTTTATCACTTAAAAAAATTCTTGCAATTATAATAATAACTTCCCATCAGATATGATGCATTGAGTGTCTTTAAAATTCTACATTTGCCGACGCATTGTCTGCTCGCTTCAACTCATCCCAAAGGATTTCTGATCGTTATAATTCCGGAGAACATTTCCATAAAAATGATTCCCGATCGTTATCTCGTAAACAGGTCGGATTCTTTTTTTTTCAAATGCATCATTTATTATCTTTAAGTGTACAAAAAGTAAGGGTCTAAAGCGCCGCGTAGTCCCTTCTAAGAAACGTCTTTAGATTTGTTTGACACTCCTCCGTGAGATATAGAACGGCCAGTGGACAACGCAGTTCGACGAATCCGGACGTCCACTTCAGTTTGCGCCCACTCGAGAACAAAGAGGTGTAAATTCACAATTTCGTAGATTATTCATGAAGTAACCACAACTGGCGCTAAGGCAGATCGTGTGAACTGATAAGACAAGATTTTGATCACAAATTTTCGTATCACTTAAAAACTATAAAACAAATGACAGTTCCTTATGTCTCAGTAATTTTGCCGCATTGATAAAGTACCATGCTCTTACTTCATTGTGACCTTCAATGAAAAAGTGCTAAGTCTTATCTGGGATATTATACTTTTTATACTGATGCTGTACCTACTGATCTTTTTTACCGCCAGTAGGTATCGCTAGTCTTGAAATCGTTTTGTTAACAACAATGTTGTTCAGCATACCGTATTTAACTGTTCCCTTATCTAGGATTACTTTTAGCATTATTGTACTATGTATGGAAGGGTTGTAAAAAGGCTTCGTTATTCGCCTTCTAAGCACGTATTAAGTGAGCTTGATACAGCCTCCGATAATGTGATGGTTCATAGCGCATTAAAGGAATAACGTCGTTGCACAATTTCCCATGGTCCCAAAATACCTTCTTTTGAATCTGGGCACAATGGTAGGGCAAGAGTCAGGTAAAGCGCCTCGCGCAGCGGGGTTTCATTGCAGAAGTTTTATATTTCCGCTTCTTTGTCATATCTGTAGGGCCAATTAATAATTTCCCTAGCTGACCGGAGTCATTGTCACGTCTCCTGCTCGGGTCTTCGCTCCATGCTGTCTGACAAGATTGACTCCTAACAATTGTTCACTTTTATGGACTCCTTTTGCTTTATTTTTGAATGACGTGCAAGTCTATTGATAATACCTGCTCTCTTCATAGTTTTTATATTTAATTATGTAACTCTACTTTTATATACCTATTCCTTTATAACTTTTTGCACATTTTTTTTTCCAATAAATTAACGATTTCCTTGTTAAGGATGAAGTAAGAAAAATTCCATCCTTAAACGTCTTAACGTACCTACAAAATGTGTATATTAAGTGGTATCTTTGTCTTTTTTTTGTTCATCTGATTGTCCGCGTGTTGAGGCGTCTCGGTATTTCCTGTTTGCTAAATTAAATTCAAATATATGCATACTTTTTGTCGACCAGTTTACGAGCAAGCAAACTTCGCGTTGTAAGACGATATACCTACTTACTTAAATAAACCTGATGGCGAACATTATCCTAGAGTAGATATTATTATTGTCTACTTTAAATTATTAATTAATACATTTATTAAAATATAATTAAAAAACCGTTATTGATTGCACGTGTTTTGATTTTTAGGGTTCCGTACCCCAAGAGGAAAAAGGAACCCTTAAAAATAGGATCACTTCGTTGTTCGTTTGTGTATCCTACCACCTTTTTCTCGGGAACGCGTGGAGATTTCAAGTTGAAATAATAGTAGGTACTTAGATCTACGGTCCCTCGGAGCTGTTGTCTAGTCAACTGTGAGCTTCCAAGTCAAGGCAATCAAAAGATAATAATTTATGCATCACATTTTGACACTTGCCAATAAATCAAAACCTATAGGGTACTACCCGTTGACCTAGAATGCGCAAAAAGCAATGTCTCACAGCACAAATATACGAGTATCATAGGGTGTGAATTGTTTGTCTGGCGCTACCAGTTCAGCGCCTTAGGTAAGCCAGTTATTTCACAGCTGATTACGTGTTGTTATGACATCTTTCTCGTTAATTGTACTAAAATCATTTATATTGTGTGGTGGTACGGAATCCTTGGTGCGCGAGTCTGACTCGCACGTGACCGGTTTTTTGTGTGGAATACAATTTTCGTTTACTATACGATTTATTTATTGCTTTCAAGTTATGATTCAATTATTCCATTACTCGTATACGTACAATGTGCAATATTTATTATGCTATAGAACTTTAGAACTGGTAGGCACCTTGGAAGTTGGTTTACATACCAAATTAATCCCGTATTTTTACCCAGTACCTAGAGGTTGTTGATCGTGAAGGTTGGATAACAAAGCTTAAATATTGAGAGGAATTTAACCAAGACAACCTAAGGTAACCAAGGTAAACATTATAATATAGACGTAAAAGTAACATAGAACACGAGACGTAACATCGGTATGTAAAAGTCTGCCAAATAGCCATGTAGACTGTGGAACACCGATAGTATAGCGAGTGGGCGAACTTCCTGGCGCGACAACCCGGCATGCGAGGCGCGACGTCGCGGTTGCTCCGACTGATGGCAAATACCCGGCTCTCGTGTTCCGAAATAAATCTAGACGGAAGATACAGTAGTAGGAAGCAGTATTTTATTCATTTCATGTTAAAATTTAAAATGTTCGAAGTGTTTGATAGTATAATACAAACTTCTGCAAAGCATCATTCCAGAAGTTGGTATTATCTAACACTTTGAATTTTTTTGAAGTAGGTACTCTCATCAAAACTTGCACGAGTACATTTTTACAACGTGTAGAAGCCTCACGAGTATATTTACCTATATCTAATTAGTTAGGGAATTATAGCGGATATTAGAGATGAAACTGATAGTTGTTTGGCCGGATACCGGATTCCGGATATCCGGCTAGCTACGAAGCCGGATGCCGGAATACCCGGCGGCCGGATATCCGGCCCGTGGTATCGTAGTAGGTTGTGACAAGTTTAGCGCCGCACAGGTAGTAGGTAGGTACCTACAGCAAAAGCGTGCTACTTTTTATCCGAAAAAATTATAGAGTCCCCGCACTGAACCAAAAATCCTCGATCCACCCGGACGAAGTAGCGGGCATCATCTAGTTATATATATACAACTTGATGATGCCCGCGACTTCGTCCGCGTGGATAACGGTTTTTCGTTTCCCGCGGGAACTCTTCAATTTTCCGGGAAAATTTAGCCTATGTCTTTCCCCGGGATACAATCTACTCCTGTACCAAATTTCATCAAAATCGGTTGAGCAGATGGGCCGTGAAAGCGTAGCAGACAGACAGACAGACGGACAGACAGACACACTTTCGTATTTATAATATTAGTATGGAAGTATGGATATTGCTATATTATTATCATCGTGGTACACTGGGCACTGTTGCCGCGCAAGTATCGCTAGGCAGTTTAGTTCTTTACCCGTTGTCAGGTGAAGTTGAGGATAAAGCCTACTTTCCTTGATAATACCAAAATAATTTGCGGTTAATTTGTTAATTATTTATTTATCAATATGTACTTAGGTACATTTTAGCGGTTGAGTGATAGCGAGATATCTCTTCCGGTTCAATATCCTACAGTCATTACGATACGAATGTAAAACAATAAATTTATTTAATCGCTTAAGTACAAGTGGTGTATAAATGTTTTGTTCTAACTTTTTTTGAAGTATTGTCTAGGTATTTTCATTAGACAGGGTTAATAATACAGGTGGCCATCGTATATATGGCAATTTTCGTGATCCTCTCATACTGCCAATGTAATTGATGTGTAGACCAACTGATAATGACGAACCTTGCAATGAATGAACCAGGCTTTATTTTATCCCTGGATAACAAACAAAGGATCGCTAGACACTACAGTTGGTATTTTTAAAAATGTAGATCCAAGCGGTCGAAGTTCAAGTAAAATTCAAAAAGCTATAAAACAAAATAAGAAGAAGAAATTCAACATTATCAAAGGGTATTTAGAGTAGTAGAAACTCTAAATACCCTTTAACAATGTAGAACATTCCTTTTTTTTCTTTTTTATTAATTATTTAGTTTTAGATTAAGGAATAATAAAGGCTTTTTTATTTTATTTATTTAGCGTAGGAGGTAGGTACAACGGCAATGTAAACAAGCTCACCAGACCAGTCGCGTCCTGTTTTATAGAGAAGGTAACTTTCTGCTTTTCAGGACAGGGTTTCCTATTTGGTCATGTCGTGTAGATATAATTTGTAATCGCATGTGCCATTCACCCAGTTAAAGCTGGGATTGAGCATCGTCACGGAATGTTGCCTGTCTTCCAACCCGCTTGCTAAGTGTCACCGTGCCTTAGCGGTAGCCTTGCACTCTACTTGTACTTTTAATTACGTACATGGTGAGGAGCCATTATGAACTATGCAGTGAATAACGGTACGACTTTATGATAAGCGAAACCGGCGACAAAAACTCAAATTAGAGATACGCCAACTTAGAGCTATGTTCCCGTAATTCATATTGTATTTGTATGGCCCATATAAGACTTAGTCACACAGATAGCACAAAAAGATTGCCGATGTCCGAATTTAAGAAAAAATTGTTTACCTATTTGATTGAGGAATGTTTCTATAATAAAAATGAATTTTTCGCTAGGTGTAAGATATGACATTAATTAAGGATTGTATCTAAATTTCATTCATATGACATTTTTATTAAATTTTTTGTAAATTAACTTTATTTATTTTGACTTTGTACAGTATTACAAGTATTTTGAGCAGTATTCAGCCAGCAACGTGAAATTGGACCATACATAATTGAAATTGACTGTTATTTTCTGGGCAGAAACAGGCTAAAATTGAAATGTAGAGATGTCTCTACATTGTAGGTACAAGTATATCAGATAATGATGGTACCTACCGTTTTGGTGTTATAAACTAAAACTAGGGATATGGAGCTAGGTAAATGCTGGAAGCTCGTATAAATCCTACCCTCAGATAGAAAGTAGGATTTAATACGTATGCAAGAGGTAAGAAAGTAGGTAAGTAGGTAAAAGCCTTCATCTATATTTTTACGAAGATACCTTTAAACTTACCAACTTATTGCCGACCATAGATTTGAGGGCAATTTGTACCAAAACTACGGATGTTGCAGATCCCTTCAAGTATACATACGCAACGAAGATCATGATTGTTGGAATGATCAGCAGGGCGACCGCATAACTTTTGCATCAATCATTGATACATCGCAATCACTTCTGATTGGTTAACACTCTTCCACTATTGGACGAAATCCATTGACGCAGCAAGAATACCATAAATTCAGCCAATCGGAGGTGATTGCGATGTATCAATGATTGATGCAAAAGATACGCGGTCGCCCTGCTGGTTGATATTAAAATGCCAATAATCATAATCAACATCGATCAGTACTGCGTTAGCCTTGTCTTGGTTATGTACTCTTCATAAGTATCGGTCCCAGCAACACCTTTACAACTGTTGAACTTCAAAAACCACGTTCTCTGGTAACGTTGTTACTAATACGTCCTCAATTATACCGAAACCGAGCCTCTTCAATTCAACCTTTCCGATATCTTTAATTGAAATATAGGTAAGTTCATTAAAGAAAATTATGAGGAAAATTCCTCGTCCCAATAAACATAAACCGTACATAGACTTGGAGTATAGAGTAGCGCAACATATTGTATGTGACAGTTAACGAGTTTTTCCGCGCGTCGGATCCGGGTCGCGCGCGTCACGTAACGGGCCCGCTGATAACGGGAGGCCTAGGTCGCGCAGCGGGATGAGCTACGCGGAAGTGGGATTGCGGACGACGATTAGGGCCTGCTGCCCAGACGATTAGCCCGAGACCGACGACATTGCTGTGTTCGTTGATTAGTTCTCGGAATTCGTCGGCTCGTTTGGTGCGCTCGCCGCTGACAGACACAAACTGTAAAGGCTTGGACAGATACAACGCGTGACGGAAATGTGTCCAATGCGGCTAGTAGAATTTGTAACTAAGGAACTATATTATATAGGCGTCCAAACTGCAAAGCGCGCGTAGGAGTTGTTCACTCGGCAGTGTGACTTGCTTCATAGAACCCCTTGTGTTCCAATAAATAACAAATCGTTTCTTCACGGGTTCTCTAGCGAGACAATGTGCTGCGCCGCTGCCTTTATGCGCCGCTGCCGCCTGTCTGTCAGGGCTCAGGGCCTAAGGTAATATAAGAAGTGTCGAGCTTTTAGTTTCTAAAAATATTTTTTTAAATGAAGCTCTTTTTAACATCATCATCATCATCATCACTACAGCCTATTAACGTCCCACTGCTGGGCACAGGCCTCCACTCTCATAGGAGAGCGGGAATTAGAGCTTAGACCCACCACGCTGCTCCATATGCGGGTTGGCGGGCTTTAACGACTATTATCATGTTAGTGATAATAACCGGGACCGACGGCTTAACGTGCTCTCCGAGGCACGGGGGTGAAACACCGCCAACTTCCAACTCCGGGCTGGCACTGAGAATTTCTTAATTGAAAAACCCAATAATTTTATGCCCGACCGGGAATCGAACCCAGGACCTCGTGATCCGCAGTCGACTATGCTAACCACTAGACCAACGAGGCAGTCACTTTTTAACATATAATGTTATAACTAGCTTATAACTCTTTAATTTTCCGGGATAAAAAGTAGCCTATGTGCTGTTCCAGACTATAATCAGTTCTATCCCTGTGCCAAATTTCAGCCAGATCCGTTCAGCCGTTGGGGCGTGTTTGAGTAACAAACATCCATACATCCATCCATCCATCCATCCATACATCCATACATCCATCCACTCTTTCGCATTTATAATATTAGTGATAATATAAATTATAATAATAACTAAGTAATTAAAAAGTGTAAATATTAAATCTACATAGTAGGCAGGTAACTGCAGTCTCAGGATTAGCTCAAAAAAGTCAAATCCACGTTCTATTATCATTTCTGTATATGAAATATCTTTAAAGGTATAATGTAAGCAATTGTTGTGATTGGCTGTACCTAATTATGGTAATCTTGCTGCGAAAAGTTAGCCACTAATAAGGCACTCTGAACCTGGTATATTTATTAACTTTGAAACCAATTCGAAGCCTTTTCTATAGAATATAGACCCATTCGCTGGCAAGAAATAAGTCTCGAGTTGGCAGGAGATCTGACGATTGGATGCTCTGGGAATGCGGACAGACCTTTAGTGGGACGCCACGTGTGTTGACACATAAGCCTCATCCCATATCAAAGGCGAAACAGAGGTTTGTTACAAAAGGTGCCTTATAACTTGAATAGTACGTATCTATTTGCTTTGGAGACGCATTTGAGAATGTTAGTGAATAAGAAAAAATACATTAGTAGCAGTTAGCACCTCACTTCTATGAAAGAATCTTTTGAGATTTAAATTTTAAACTTACATTAATGCAGTAATTCTAGCGATCCATTTGTAGCATGCAATGCAACATTACGAGTATGTTATCAGTTATTCATACGTAATACTATCTATGTAATGACTAATTATTATTTGTAACTACTAGATGATGATTGCGAATACTCGCCGATGCCCGCGACTTCGTCCGCGTGGTTTGATGTTTTTTTGGTTCCCGCGGGAACTCCTTAATTTTATGAGATAAAAAGTATGTGTTACCTACTCCAGACTATAATCTATCTGGCTGTGCAAAATTTTATCTAGATCCGTTCAGCCGTTCCGTTATCCGCATAAATTTACAATGGAAAATAGACTACGGGTGTTTTGTGTGAAGTAGGGTAGTGGTAGGGTACGACTTATGAGCTAGGTACGTATAGAGCTAAGTACGTCTTGCATCAGGCAAACCTCTGCAAACTGTTACAGAGTTAAAATACTTACATTAAAACATCGATTTACAGCGTAATCTTTGCAAAGGTAATTAATGGTAAACATATTAATCCCGTTATGTGTATGTCTGCAAAGACCAGGCAGACTGGCGGACATTTCAAATCAACAAGGGAACCTTGAGCATATGCCAGACTGCGAATTCCGAAACGCTTGGGTTTGTGGACACCTACGTATTGCGTAAAAAGCTGAATCACTGATCAGAAATGTTATGAGCAAGCCAGAATCTACCATCGTATGCTATATGTGAATCAGCGCGGCCGGAAACTTCGCCATGTTGGCTCACCGCCGCCGCCATGTTTACCGCGTTCCGGAAGTTGCGCGCGCGCCGACCGTCTTTAGACATCATTTCCACAACTCGGGCGAGCTTCGAGTCGGAAATATTCAGCGGTTATTTTGGGTGCCGACGTTTTTCCGCTTCGTGCAGACATAGTCGGACTTCATCATATATTTGACGACGGTATCTATTTTATTTATAGAGAAAATTGCCTTAGAACGTATTTAGAAACTCATTACTTTGTCTGAGATGTGTTTGTACGGTATCACGGAAGTGAGTAATTCTGTTTTCTGATACAGTAATTGGGAGTTCACTGTTCAATAGAAAAGCCTGTAATCTGTAGGTACATCAAGATGGATGGAAGTGTATCAAAAGATAAAATATTCTTGTACATATAAACAAAAACAAATGAGGAAACTAAAGACCAACTCGGATTATTGCTAGAATTGAGGCAACAACATCTTATTTTCATAAAACGAGTCGCGTAAATTCGTTTCTTGCTGTTAGTGCAACAAATATCATGATTCATGATACCGGCTAAGCCGTGGAGATAAAATCGACTATTTATTACATAATAAATCTTACTTAACATTTTTGCTCAATTTCGCAATAATAATCTTATTATTTACATATTTTGTATTGAATTCCGATAAGGTATCTACTTCCGACTATGTTAACATGGATTGAGCACGTGAATCGATTTTAAATTGTTTTATTGTAGTACGAATTGCTTGCGCCATACGATGATGTTAATTAGGTACATTTTCAATAATAGCGTCATGTCATTGTTATGCGTTATGAGTTTTGTGGTAATTATCTGGGAAGTAGGATTAAGATTGAGAAAAGGTACACATGTTGATGTAGATAGACATGTTTTTTACATGTTGTTATAATTCTACTTAAATTGTAGAGTTATAACAACAATTTGTTATCTTGTGTCACAGTTGCTTAGCCTAGGCACTTTGGTGAAATTAATTTGATGTCGCCACTCTGCTTTCTTATCATTTCTAAACTCAGCCTTAACCCAGCCTTAAAGCCCAGTATCAACAGCAGCAATGTTCTCATAATTATTTTGATTATTAATTACGGTTATTACCTTACATTGCGATGAACTAGTACATGCACCATCGTCAAAAGATGGTAGATTCAGCGTAGGGTATGCATTTTCAGTTAAATGTTTAACAGTTCTTTTTTTTGTAATACATTCTTTATCAAAGTGATGCTCACAAATTCTATAATTTTCTCTAGCATTACCTTCATCTATTTTCCCAATTAGATCTTGTCGACCAACAATTTGGAGCCACTGGTGAACAGATTTTTAGACCTCACTTTTTTGGAATTGGATTGGATTAGGAATCACAAAAAACATACATTGTTTTTAGAAAAATATTTATGCACAAAAGGTATATTCCTAAAACTAAAATTATTCTTATCTAAATTAGCTAAGAACTATTTATGTGCATACTTTTATGCGTGCATGTTCGTAGTGGGGACTTTCAAGGATATAATTCTAAAACTCTATTATCGATTTTGAACGAAATCGGTCAACTAACAAAGAATTTCAAAATGGCGCTGATTTTTTTAAACTTTGGTACCAGTTTCCTGTTTTGTAACCCCAGGGAGTCCTAAATATCGATTTTGAACGAAATCGGTTAATTAACAAAGAATTTCAAAATGGCGCTGATTTTTTTAAATTTTAGCACCAGTTTCCTGTTTTCTAACCCCAGGGAGTCCTAAATATCGATTTTGAACGAAATCGGTTAATTAACAAAGAATTTCAAAATGGCGCTGATTTTTTTAAACTTTGGTACCAGTTTCCTGTTTAATAATACCAGGGATTCTCAGATATCGATTTTGGACGAAATCGGTTAATTAACAAAGAATTTCAAAATGGCGCTGATTTTTTTAAATTTTGGTACCAGTTTCCTGTTTTCTAACCCCAAGGAGTCCTAAATATCGATTTTGAACGAAATCGGTTAATTAACAAAGAATTTCAAAATGGCGCTGATTTTTTTAAATTTTAGCACCAGTTTCCTGTTTTCTAACCCCAGGGAGTCCTAAATATCGATTTTGAACGAAATCGGTTAATTAACAAAGAATTTCAAAATGGCGCTGATTTTTTTAAACTTTGGTACCAGTTTCCTGTTTAATAATACCAGGGATTCTCAGATATCGATTTTGAACGAAATCGGTTAATTAACAAAGAATTTCAAAATGGCGCTGATTTTTTTAAATTTTAGCACCAGTTTCCTGTTTTCTAACCCCAGGGAGTCCTAAATATCGATTTTGAACGAAATCGGTTAATTAACAAAGAATTTCAAAATGGCGCTGATTTTTTTAAACTTTGGTACCAGTTTCCTGTTTAATAATACCAGGGATTCTCAGATATCGATTTTGAACGAAATCGGTTAATTAACAAAGAATTTCAAAATGGCGCTGATTTTTTTAAATTTTGGTACCAGTTTCCTGTTTTCTAACCCCAGGGAGTCCTAAATATCGATTTTGAACGAAATCGGTTAATTAACAAAGAATTTCAAAATGGCGCTGATTTTTTTAAACTTTGGTACCAGTTTCCTGTTTAATAATACCAGGGATTCTCAGATATCGATTTTGAACGAAATCGGTTAATTAACAAAGAATTTCAAAATGGCGCTGATTTTTTTAAATTTTAGCACCAGTTTCCTGTTTTCTAACCCCAGGGAGTCCTAAATATCGATTTTGAACGAAATCGGTTAATTAACAAAGAATTTCAAAATTTCATTAATTACTATATATCGGCCTACCTAATAGTCATCAGTTTTCACGGAAACGTTTTTCGCAACGACTTCGCACAAGTGTAATTCAATCTAATAGTTAAATTAAATATATATAGCAATAGACTTAAAAGTACCTACTTACTTAAAGTAAATAAATACGATTAACAATTTGTTTCATTAAATAAAAAAAATTACGATGTTCCTGAAAAGGTACTGTGTACTGCTAATGGTTGAACAGTCAGCCAAATTGCACTGATTACTACAAGTGATATAATTTTACAACATCGTCGCGAAAGAACATTGATACAAAGTATAATATCATCTTAGTTGTTAAGTAATATAGAGTTGCAAAACCCAACCCCTCAAGTCGCTACTTCACTTTGTGTAAGTCTGTGCAAACTGCAAAGCTTGTTAAGCTACCTACTACATTATTCAGATGGTGTTAGAACTAGGTACGATAATTTGTCGGTTAAGTAACAGATTGCTTTAAATGCATTTATTATGCATGTTGGATGTCTATTTCTTTATAAGAGGATCGTTTGAGTGGAGAGGTGGTTGGCTGAGCGTAAAGAGGCAGTGTAGGAATGCGGTCGGACTGGGACTCGAGGGACAAAGGCTCTGGAACTGGTTTCGCTTCCTGTACGTGTCGGATGTCCTGCGGCTTCCTGCCCCTACCCCGCCCACCGCCAGCCACGCAACGGGTTAAGACACGGTAGGGCTGCAGCATATGAAACAGGTACTCTACACTATAATCCTTAGCTGACTTAACACTTAAACGTATTGTAGGAGTAAGGATACTTCTTGGAGGAAGTGAGAATAAATATCTTCTAGGCAAGCGCGTTCCAACCTAGACTTCATCATTGCCTTGCACTAGCTTAGCATGATAATTGTCAAGCACAAGCCAATGAAAAAAAGGAACATCTAAGCGCCACGTTTTGTTCAAGGTGATGTTCTAAAGTTTGACTTGTATCACGGTTTTATTGATAGCTTTGCGGTGATGACGTCCAATGCGATGTGTGGGTACAGCAGAACTTCCGCGTAACGCGAAGCTAAGTCACATATTAGTCACAATAGACAAAGAAGATCCTAATATTATCATCGGCTGCTACAATAACCGATCTTGATGAAATTACTGAAGTAGGTTACATATTTTGGAGGATCCATTGGATATTTTTGCAAATTGAGTGCAAGTAACCGAGTAAGCATGCTGGTTTTACAATCCTTCCATAGAAGTATCTAGGGAAATATATTACATATGGCAATCCGAACAACTACCGGTAAAATGAACACTATAAACGACAATAAGATTACATATTTTGGTTGATCCTGCAAGCAAGATGGCTATCGAACTACCAGTATTTAATCCCCATTTTCCCCCTTCTCGAGTTTGTATACCTATTGGAAAAATTTCTTCATAATTTGGACCGTTGCGTTTAACCGCGTTTAGGTACTTACCATGGACGTGTTTAACTTTTTGTCAATTCAAAAGAACTGTATAAGTAGGAAAGGAATTTTAATTTGTCAAAATATTTTTTAGTTTTAACTTTGCCAGCCCTGCAGTTCGGAGGCAGGACACGCACGATTGAGGACAGTCTCTTTGTTTTTGTTGCGCTGTGGTCACTGTAATATAACACGAGAGCTTGTCTCGGGGATCAACTACTAACTATAGAGAGTTACTCTGCAGTGATATATTCACTTGATACCTAGTCTACCGTTTCGACGTGACGTTATTTAAAAAGTTATGATAGGTACGTTGAAATTCTCGTTTAGCTATATCGCTGGCGTAGATTCTACGCTTTCCAGACGCGGTTTCAGATGTTTTTTCAATCTCAATTCAAATAATACAATAATAAATTTTTGTAATAAATAAATAATACAATTGTTTGAATTGAGGTTCAAAAATTGAACCAAGTTACCAATACAACTTACACTATTTTGGGTAACCGATTTTATTCATATCAAATTGTACAGTGTCTTATAATCAGGTGCAAAACCTTTGCGGAAGTTACTGTTAACATAATGTTTGAGCTTCACAATAATTCAATTAGACGCAGTTAGGTACTTGTACCTACGTCAATACAAGAAAAAAAAACAGATTGTGAAAAAGTCCCGTGATTACAATACGCGTTCGCAGAATCGCAGGTTCCACCTGTTATTGTTGACACTAAGGAAGGTATTTGTAAATAAATAAAGATTAACTCAGTGACATTACAGCAATAGCAGTTTCATAATAAATTGTTGTTTATTGATTTTGTAATCTTGTTTACGTTGCACGCGCGGTGCAATTTTACGATGACCGCGGTCACGGGCTGAGTGTCTGGAATAATTTAAGTTGGGAAGGGAAATGTTGGAAAATTACATAAACTCTAATGTCACAAAAGTACTAAAACTTCACGATACATACGATATCAAAGACAGTGATACAATACCTATAAACTAACATAACAAAGTACCTACCTAAGAGGAAATCGGGAATAAATATATTTTGAGTACAATGACTATAAGCACTTACTTAGCTCGAAATTCTGAAACGAGGAAACTAATAGGTAGGTATGCATTTCAGGCTTAGACCAAACACGACTTGCGACGGCAAAAAATAAGCCTGGAGTCAGGAGTCAAGACTCAAGACCACAGAATATAGGTTAACTACTCGGTGCTCAAGAGAATCAAGACGCATGCACACTGCATTTCAAGTAATTGTTTTTCTTAATTATTGTTGTTGGCTGAATTTATGGTATTTGTGCTGCAACAATGAAATTTGGCCAATAAAGAGTGACAGTCAGACTGTAAAACTGCAATCCTCCCCCAACCCTAGTATCTTGTTCTTCTAGGACTAGGTTATTGCCGTCGCACGTCTTTTTTATCGCACATTGTGTGTCCAAGCCCTTAAAATATTAGGTTACATTTAGGTTACAATTTTTGTTGAGACTTGAGACGCTATGAAATAATTTACGACGGCGCGATAGTGGAAATAGGTTTCTAAATATATTGTACTCAGACTATACAACAAGACGTGATAGATTGCATGCAAACAGCATGAGTAATATTTAAAAATAACGTTGTTCGTATCCGTTTCCTCAGTCGCTCCCCCGCCCCGGACCCCGCCCACCGCGGTGGCTGAAACAATGTGGCTTCCGCGTCGTCGCTTGTTTTTCATGCGCAAGGCCTATGCCAAGGTCTCGGCTTTCTAGAGAAGGGGCGTGGATGCCGGTTGCAAAAACTTTGTACAGATGGAAACACCGTACCTTCGAATCCAAGACTGGTTACATTTATATACGTGCATGCATTAAAATACATTTTCCGTGTCAAATTATTTTACCTAAGAGCGAAAAATATTTTGTTGTAGGTGTGTAGCAGGTAGAAACGTAAATATCGTTGTATTTTGGTATAGGACATTGAGTTTAAGAATATAGATATGCAAACCTCATACTATACCTATAAATCAAACGCTAAAAAGCAAGTCCTTTCTTACGTAGGTAGTAGGTACCTAATAGGTAGTATTACCTCCAAAGGAGGAATAATACATAGGAAAATGACCGCTGATGGCTATTTAAAATTGCATCACGTATGATGAGAAAAAATCATTATAGAAGCATGCCAATAGAATGGAATCAAAGCCGGATATAGTGGTTCACACAATTAAAAATCGTCTGTGTAAACTGTAAACATTGCATTATCTAATACCTAAATGCAGAAAGGTCATGTCTATGCATTGAGAGAAAAAAATTATCTCTGTAAAGCTAAAGCCTCATAAGTAGGTATAAGATCATATTATTTAAGTACCTACTTAGATGGAAGTTTAAATACTAATTTTAATTAATTGAATTTGATATAGTAGGTACTCGTAGGTATTCCTACTTGTGTAATCTCGATGACTAGGTATATTTCTTTTCCCGACGTATTTTTCATTTCACCTCCTTATTGGATTTGTTACATTAACCATTATGAATTTAAGCAGTAATATAATAAGTCAATGAATTTCTGAGTGAGCGGAGAGCTCATTGTGGTCAGAGGAACCGACTTACCGACAGGTAATAGACCGTACCTATTAGCTAAACAGGTACATAGTTACATGCCTAGATGCCGACATATTCATAAACAACTAAACCCATATTATATTATAGTCGAAATATTAAATTCTGAGTGGTGAGTTAAGTCGCGCATTTCTACTAGTCAAAACTACGGGCTTCCTTATGAGACAGGATATAAACTGGATATAATTATTATTATGAACAAGTTTTTCCCGGATGCAAACTGTGAAGAAGACATAAACAAGCATCAACGCTTTGTATTCAATTACTATTATTGTAATTTAATGCGATAATTATTGTAGCGTTTAAATACCTTCCCATTGTTTTGTAATAGGTTTTAATAATCTTCGAACATCCTGTTGGTATAATATGATTTAATAAGTAGGTATGGTGAATTTTATTAGGATTGGAATTTGCTAAAAGAGGTAAAATACCAGAAAAAGGAATCTGCTTTAAAACAAGATTTAAAAAGTGACAACCAAACCTACCTAATCAATATATTAAAGTTTAATTCTCTTTTTGTTTAAACAAAGAGGAAAAACTAGCTGAAAAGGTCATAAGAAACAGAAAAGAATGAATTGACTAAAACAAGTCAATTTACATAAAAAAACTCCTGTTAAGGGTCCTACCCTTGGCCGACATCTAGGCGTTGCTGTCAGCCGCTGTCAATTGTTTCCATACACATACAACCACAGTCTACGCAGGCACACATAGAAGGATTCAGCCCCTACCACGGGAGCACACAAAATGCGATCAACTATCTCACTATGGCACAAATAATATTATTTATTGATTGATAGCTAGATGATACTTACGGCTTCGTCTGCGTTCGTTAATTTTTTTTTATTTCTGCGGGAATTTCTCAATTTTTCGGGATAAAGTTAACTTATGTCCTTCCTCGGGATGTAACCTTACTCTATACCAACTTGGTTGAAATAATGGGCCGTTCAATTACACGTCTTTGGCATTTTTAATATCATAGTATGGATTGTAGAGGTGCTTCTTGATAATATACCAACCGGCTGATTCCTGCTAACTGATTTATAACTATGAGTAGGTATAGGTAAAGATAGGTGTTTATTTGATAAAGGTTGTATGCTTAGGTAGAAAAATAAATTAAATTAATAATGGCGCTTAGTATTAGTAGTAGTTCTGCATGAATAGTATAAAAACGGTGTAAGACAGCACTAGGAGACTCCATTTCCATCTGAGATGTGCGATGTAGATGAAGTGGTTTGAGAAGTAACTAGTCAGCTTCTGTGTTCCATACTTCAACTAGTATAATGTGTAATGTAGGGAACATTATGGACGTAAGTAAGCTGCGTGACTGTCATGCTGTAATTCCCTCTCTCGTAATAAATACTTAGGACGTGTTTCCTTTCCTCATTATGTGAAAAACTTCGTTGCTTAGTTGAACCCCTTTCCCCTAGAGCTAAGCTATGAAAATCAATTGATGCTGGTGGGTTTGAGACATATCCGTAACAACTAACGTAGCATCAACTGATGATTTTCCTAATGTTGCATGGAAACTATCCACTAACAGCCCACTAAATCAGAGTAATACTTGATACATTATGTATGTACATATATTTATGTAGCTCCCTATATATTGTGTATTATTTTCTAGATACATTATTGCAATTTTTTTCTTTTTATAAACTGCTGAGTTATTGTCATCTCTCCTCAGTAGAATCTCCTTTTCAAGCTGGATAAAGTCCCGTTGATTCATCATAAATGACACAACTCATCCTAAAAAACCTATTTCCATTATTTATTTAGTTTTTGATGTGAAACTTTTATAGCACTTTGAAATGGAAAATAAAACCGCAATTTATTACTACAATATAAAGTTTATTAGTTTAAAGTACCTAATATAATTGATATAAATAAAAATTATCCTTGTCACATTTTGACAAACCGAAGTTTTATGACAGCAAAAAAACGTTTATAATATCATGTAGGTACTGACTATGAGATAGCTGCACTTTTGGTAACTATCGCCAGGAAGGCTGATTCAGTATTAGGTGGGTGTAGGGCTTTCCACTGATGACGATAGTGAAGGTCTGCCTGCATGCAGATCAGCCTTTCACTAGATATGGCCGCTCAAACACGTACTATGGTTACCAAAAATGAACCATAACTAGGAAGGCTGATTCTTGTACAGTATTAAAGTATGCGCAGAACCTATGTAAACAGTATAAAAACTGACGCTATTCATCGGGCCGTTCACTAGCTAGCACATGGCCGCTCAAAGATGTGTTAGCCTTCCTAGTCATTGTTAATTTTAGGCAACCATAAGACATCTTTGAGAGGCGATAAGTAGTCAGACCCCATCAGCATGCGGGCAGTCCTTCACTATCGTCATAAGAGGAGAGCCTACACCTACCTAATACTGAATCAGCCTTCCTGGCGATATTTACCAATAGTGCAGCTAGTTTGAAATAAGTAAAAGGTACTCTTTTATTTATTTCAAACCTTTATAATTGTAATTTTACCCATCAACTAAACCGACAGATATAATTTGGAAACAACAACAAAAAATGAGGTTTTTTGGTTCCCTTAATTTTCCGGGATAAAAAGTAGCTGTTTTATTAAGTAGTAAGTAGTATGTGTTATTCCAGACTATAATCTATCTCTGTGCCAAATTTCACCCAGATCCGTTCAGCCGTTCAGGCGTGAAAGAGTAACAAACATACATACATACATGCATGCATCCACTCATCCATACTCACAAGCTTTCGCGTTTATAATATTAGTAAGGATAAGGATTTATACCTAGTTTTGTAATTTACCTACCTTTTAGTTATTTTTGCCGAATGCTGTTTACCTTGCTGTTCAGAGCTCTCCAATTGCAATACGTAAATAACCAAAATGTTTAGATAGGAAAGATGAATGTCTTTTGTTGGTATAGTCTACTAATTATAAATTAATATTTTTTTACTAGTGTACAGGCTATGGTGAGAGTAGGTACATGAAATGGTATAACTCTGATGCGATGATAATTAGCGGAAAAGTGTTGGAGGTACAATGAAATGAAAATTTAGTTGATTTGTATTGAGAAACGAATAATTGCATTTTGCGATAAAGCGCGAAACTTGTACAGAAATTATGTAGGTAACTAATGCATTTATTTGCTTCTTCTCTGCAATCTGCATGTGATATTATGTGGAAGTGATATGGGATGACAGCTTTCAAGATTTCAGGAAATAAGAGTATACCTACTTTTTGTTTGTTTTTTTCCAATGCAACGGCTTATTTTCTTTTTTATAATAGGCAGACCTTCTTTTATGTTTTCCCATCTGCAAAAAAAATGAATCACAATAAATCGTTCTAGATCATGTCTAGATAATTTAAAAAATACATGGACTGATGAACTTTGCTGAGCTTTGATAAAAGCCTCAGGTATGTTTACGTCATTATGTCAAAAAATTAAAGTGTCGGTACATGAGTTTTACTGGCGTTGCACTCTCCATTATATTAAGCGCTGGCTGTAAAAGTACGTGGTGACGTGTCTGTAAAAGTTTTACTTCAACAAACGTCAAATTTGAAATCACACAATGATACAAAACCCAACAATCAGCGCAACAATACGAAAATCACCGCGGCCGACGCCATATTAATTTTTTTTTGAAGGGATCTTTTATTTCAAATATTACAAATAATCACACTGACTATTACTGTAGGTAACTAATAAAACAAATTATACTTACTTTTTTACAATAGTCACACACTGCAGAAGTAAATTGTTTTTGTACTCGACAGAAAGCAAGATTATCACTTCAGATCAGACGAAGCTATTTTGACAGCCTACGTGCGACTGAAAACTGCGAAGCAAGTTCTGCGCGTTCAGTAAAATATTGGATGAAGCTAGGCGGCGTGCGCACGTTTCTTTGTTTTATACAAAACAATAGAGAGGATTGGAAAAATTGTGCCTATAGGAGGACTTTTGTTTTGTTTAAGTTATGTTTCATTCTATCTATCTATATAGGTACTTATGATAAATCTTTGGAGTAATGTTTATTATGTATACAGACCCCAAAAATATTTATATAGAACTTGATGATTCCCGCGACTTCGTCTGCGTGGATTCATATTTTTGGATTCCCACGGGAACTCTTCAATTTTCCGGGATAAAAAGTAGCCAATGTCCTTCCCCGGGATACAACCTATCCTTGTACCAAATTTCATCAAAATCGGTTGAACAGATACATTTTTTTGATTCCCGCGGGAACTCTTCAATTTTCCGGGATGAAAAGTAGCCTATGTCCTTCCCTGGGATGTAACCTATCTCTGTACCAAATTTCATCAAAATCGGTTGAGTAGTTGGGCCGTGAAAGCGTAGCAGACAGAGAGACAGACACACTTTCGCATTTATAATATTAGTATGGATATGGATTTTTTATATACTTAGGTACTGCTACAAAGTTAGCCCTAGTTTCCGATCTCACCTGATGGTAAGTGATGATGCAGTCTTAGATTGTAGCGAGTTACTACACGGCACCTGAATGCTAAATCATTTGGCGGTACGTCTTTGCCGGTAGGGTGGTAACTAGCCACGGCCGAAGCCTCCCACCAGGCCAGACCAGGGAAATTCAGAAATTATAAATTTACAAACCCTGCCGGGGATCGAACCCGGGACCTCCGCACGTTAAGGCTGCGCAAAGCACTGCGCCGCACGGAGGTCGTCAGACCTAGTACACACATATTATACTTAATCCATAATATCTATAATCCATACTAATATTATAAACGTAAAAGTGTATCTGTTGGTTGCTTGTTTGTTTGGTTGTATGCTTTCACGACTCATCCGTTCAACCGATTTTGATGAAATTTGGTACAGGAGTAGGTTGTATTCCGGGGACGGACATAGGTTATTTTATCCCGGAAAATGAGAGTTTCTGCGGAAATCAAAAACCTTAATCCACGCGGACGAAGTCGCTAGCATCATTCAGTCCATACTAATATTATAAATGCGAAAGTGTGTCTGTCTGTCTGTCTGCTACGCTTTCACGGCCCATCTGTTCAACCGATTTTGATGTAATTTCGTACAGGGATAGGTTATAGTCTGGAATAACACATAGGGTACCCGGGGAAGGATAAAGGGTACTTTTTATCCTGGAAAATTAAAGAGTTCCCGCGGGAATCAAAAATCCACGCGGACGAAGTCGCGGGCATCATCCAGTTTTCAATTATGTATTGGTCGTGGACCGTCATAATTTCAACTTCTTTGAATTTAGTTTTGTATATGGCACGAACAGCCCTTTTCTGCGAGACCAAAACAGAATGAACATCAGCATTAGGTACCCCATAGACCCGAAATTGATATTTCGCCAGTTTCCCCCTTCGGACGACTGTTATAAAAGAAAAAAATCTACTTAGACTAAGCTATAAGAACCAAAATACTCATTCAAAGTTAGTTTTAGTGGAGTTCGTGCACAAAACAGGCAAAATAAGACAGAGAATAAAATACCGTTTTGGGCTCAGTGAATAATAAAATAACCACCAATAAAATTTTCAAAATAAATATTTTATATACAGAAATCGTCCAGTTACATTTTTTTTATACGTATAAATATCGATGATTAGTTTTGTTCAATGGTAGTGGATGCATTGATGTTTGTGTACGGATACTAACAGTGACAAACGTCAGTTCAGGAGCAACGGGACGCAACCTCACGCCTTGAGAGCCCGCAGGCGTATGGGAAATGACTGCCGTATTTCATGAATATATAACGAAATTTTGTGATGCGCGCGCCCGTACTAAATTTGTATGAAAAATTCGTGCTGTAAAAATGAGGGATGTTTGGAACCAGATTGTAAAAAAACTATAAGTTTTATTGAAAATATTATTTATTTAAAGTGTTTTTTGATCTTTTACGATCAATTTAAAATAACTTTTGTCTAAATAATGTCTCAAATTAAATCACAATAGTCGGAACGCGATAAGACCTTTTTTGAGATTTCCATGAATTTCCCAATAATTTTCTGCCGTTACTATACGATTTTTTGACCACTTTTTTTAATTACATCATACTATATCTCAATGAGTAGCGAATGGTATTTATTCGATAATGAAATTTTAATTTTTGCTATACTAAAATGTCGGAACAGAAAAGGATGTTTCCCCCTATTACAGTACATCCGTCCTTAAGCCGTTTTAATTTCTCAATTCCAAGATCAATATGCCTTGTCCTTACGGTCTAAGACATGTGAATATTATCCTAACAGCTGCATGAAAACGAGGAGTCAGAACCCGCACGTGGAATTTATATTCTGTAGGTAAACTTGCAGGAAAGAATATTATGATAAGAATAAATATAATAATGTGCGAGATTCCAGACCTACAGGATCGATTAAATAGAAGATTTTTGGTGAGAAGCGTGTAGTAGGTACCTATTTCGGTACTTCATAGTTATGGACTACCAAACAAAAATACGGTCTACCATTTATTTGGTATGGCAGACCAAACGGAAAGAGGCCCGTGCACTTTTTTGATGTCACCGAATAAAGGACTGTATAGGCTTTAATAACCTTTATAGGCTTTTAACCTTTATAGGCTTTAAATATAAAGTTCGAAGCAGATAACAAGTCATCTCATTTTTCCGTTAGGTCTGAACGGACCCTAAATCTGCCATACCCCTTCCTGGTTTCAATTTTAGAACATCTAAGAAAAGGAATTCCGTCCTAAGATTTGATACAAAAATGTGAAAGTAAATAAAGCTGCTAATAACGTCATCATCACTGACCTTAAGCAATGCAGCCGAAGTAGGTATGTATAAGATAGAAGTAGGTATGTATAGCTAAGTAGTATAGCCATTGAACCGAAATATTGCATTCAACTTGAACTCGGCTGGAAAGTTGAAATTCTTTGAGAGGTTCATTCACAGTTCTATTGAGATGGACACAAATAATATCGTGTCAAATGCGAATATTTAAATAGGTGCGTCAGAAGGTCTTTTTACAAAATGAAATTTTATAATAATTTTATTTTTTAATAAAAAAAATAATACAATAGAACTTAATGCTAGTTAGCCTAACCTAACTTATAATAATTAAGTCTAGAACTATGATTAAATGTAGTTTAATTTACTCGTAAAATGCATTAATTCGTCGATGATCGACGCTGGAAAATTAATTTAGGTAGATTTCGTTCTTGTTCTAAGTTATTATATTTATTTTGGGTTCTTACATTTTTATTGGTTGTCCATAAAAAAGACAATTAGATATAGATCGATTCGGTAAATCTAGCGAAAATATTGTTGCTAGTAGTGGTGTTAGATATGAGTTTAAAGTTTAAACTAAGATGATCCGTCGTTTTTTTTTTTAGTTAAAATAAAACGCATATCTGACAAGCAGGTAAGTTACGGAACATTATAATATTTAGATAGACCGTGGGCCGTGTAAATAAGGATGCTCATCGCCATGTTTACTTTTCCTATATAAGTGTAAGTGCTAAGTGGTGTGTGTAATCCGTTGGTCGTTTCGCAACAGTGAGAGCGCGAACGTGTGATTCCTGTGATACGGAAAATGGTTGAAGCATTGATTTGAACTTAGAAGTTATTAGGAACGTCTTATCTTCTTCGAAATAAGCCTGGTACCTGGGTTAAAAAACCGGCCAAGTGCGAGTCGGACTCGCGCACCGAGGAGGGTTCCATACAAACCTGTAGTAAGCTGAAAATTATTAAAAATATTTTTTTAATTTATTATTCAGTTTCTTTCCTTTTGAGGTACGGAACCCTAAAGAGAACTCGTACTTAGGTTGATGTTGAAATGGATGCCGCACCATTCTGGGCAGGGCTGGCTTTAGCCATTGCGAGGTTCTGGGCGGTAGATAATTGCGAGGCGCGAGATTCAAATACACATAAGTATTTAGTACCTAATGACTTTTTCTACTGGCTGTAGCGCTGTTGTTAAGAGCGCGAGGCCCCTGAAAGAGCGAGGCCTCGGGCGGTTGTCCTGCTTGCCATCCCCTAAGGCTGCCACTGATTCTGGGTGTACATTTCAAGTCAGAAGTTGCTCTTCACCAATGCTGCCTTGCCAACCCTTGCCTGCACTATCGTCGGCTGGTTTGGGATTAAAATTCACTATTAGGCGACTAGTCACCGTCTACCTACAGTATTTTTTGCAATTTGTGAAGTATTGTAAGTAGTTGTTCATTATATCGCACCATACACAGCTAGTAGGTATACAACAGCACTCAATCCAATAGATCAAGTCATTTAGTGTCCATGACTTGCAACAGAGTTTCACCCAACAGTGATTCAATTTCTACTGAAGGCGCTCTCAACTTTAGAAATACAGGCGTGCGGGGGTGAAATCGAGCAAGCGCATGTCACAAAAAAAGGAAGAAATAATTTGTAACAAAATATATATATAGTTATTTACTGTTCAATAAAAATTTATCCGATTTAAAAATTAAAATTTTAAGCAGTATTTTTAGAGCAAATTATTAGATTCAATAATTAAAAAATGCTTTAAAAGGTAAACTAAGGGGTATGTTAAAAGATTTTGGGAAGATTTTTTTTTAATTGTGTTTTGAGAGGCGTCAATGGTTGCTGGGCCTTAAACACATTATTGTATCAAGCATACAATATAATATGTCACCGTCTGATAGACACACTGCTTTAAAAAACTCAGACTCAAGTATAGGTGTAATTATTATGATCCTGTTGTTGTGTTACTCTCACAAAAGCTCTAAAAGCTTGCAAATAATTACTGTACACAGCGTTAGCAAAGATTTTCCCTAAAGACGTAAATTCTCTAACGAAAGTATCAAGGAAGTCGCTACTGAGATGGAGGGACGTTTTCTTAAAAGATTTAAATTATTAAAAGCTTAACTTAACTGACGGGGAAAACTAAGGGGAAAACGGAAGCCGGAAAGGCGTTCCATATCTTGTGTGGTAGCAATCCGAAACGAGGAAGGGAATTGTTTCTAACCTAGCTACGTATTCGTGGAATGTCGACTATTTAGGGGTGGAGCTAACTCGAAAAGTTCTTGAATTTACAACAACTTAGATGAAATATGTTTTTTGCAATACATAATATTAGGAAGGTATATTATGTCGTAGCTAGGTATTATGTACTTTATCAGATATACGAATTATTATCTAGAATCCACGGACATTTGTTTTTTTGTTATCAGATCCGCAAATATGATAGTAACTAGGTGATACCTACTATAAGGAAATGAAAATGACAATATTTTATCGCGAAATCTTAAAAAAAGCAACAGTCACTTCGCGATAATTTTTATATGTATTTTGTTATTAGATGCTTACCGCATTACGCACTCAGATAACGGTATAAAGCAATTAGGTAGGTGCCTACTTTACTCCGATTACAAACAGGAAATTTGGAAAAAATAAAGAAGTATTTGCGTGATAAAAATTATCTTCGGACGTGTCACTTATGAGTAGCGACATCCTACGCGCATATCAACGGAAATCGTTGATTACACCATATTACGTTTATTCGTATTCGATGCCATAAGCGCTATCTTAAAGGAATGTTCGTCCTGGTCATCGAGTTATATGCCATGGAGCCACAGACCTAATATAAAATCGCTCTAGTGATCTTATAATCGTCATAAATAGGTAACTATTTACTGACGGACACGCGAACACATCCTTTGAGTTGCGAAGGGAAATAACGTAGTTTCCAAACGTTTACCTAGTATCGTATGAGAGTTGTATCATTTAAAATCCATTCAGCCGTTCTGGCGTGATTGAGTAACAAATATCCATCCATACACCCATCTATAAACTATCGCATTTATAATATTAGTATAGATTTGCAGGAGACGTATAAGAGCCTGTTTACAAAATTGCAAAAAGTATGACAAGTTTCCTTCCTTTAGGTGGCGGCGATTTTGTAAGAGCATTCTCTAGTAACATAACATCTCCCTGGACCTTGTTATATTAGTCACGGGCTCTGAGTAGAAATCTGGGGGCGTCGACTGATGCACGCAATGCCACTGTCACTCTCTGCCGCCCCGAGAGGAAACAATGTGATTTCTACGTTACTAATACGAACAAAAAAGCGCGATCGTGCCCGTGAGCGGTAATCATACGCACGTTATTATCTCACGACCGTTTACAAGATAATTTCATAATTATAAACATCCGAAACCCATCAACCACGATTTTCTCGATGAAACTGGACGTTCGCTCCAGACTCCAAGAAACGATATTATACTTTTCTACGATAACATACGAACGATACATTTTTCTAAATTACTATAACTGATTCCCTGCGATTTCACCTGGTGGTGATGCAGATGATATAGTCTAGAATCTAGATGGTAGCGGTTTGACCTGGTAGGGGTATCGGTTTCTACGCGGCATCGTACCGGAACAACGAAATCGCTTGGCGACACATCCATAGATAATACACTATGACACATCTTTACCTGTAGGGTGGGAACCAGCCGCGGCCGAAGCCAGGCCAGGGCATCTACAATTTAGAAATAATATCTCAAAATTGCCCCTGCAGATAATCGAATCCGGGACAAAGATCACCGCACTGACCAGTACGCCAGGGAGGTCGTCAAATTAATCCAAATATCCGAATATTGATCGGAATAAGGATAACATTTTAATCGGTAACTAATACTTTAACCATTTATTTTGTTCTAATCTCACAGCAGTTCAAAGAGGGTGATGATTATTAATTTCACTTATCAACAGATTGCAATTTGCATAAATAATAGCAATTAATAAGCGATGCAGATTAATAGGTTAAGTATATCTTTGTATATATTTATATGACGTTCGAGTCGACTTCTAATCTATGGGACTGGTCCTGAAATAAACGAACGATAATCTGGTAATTTTCAAATAAACGTATGAGAATGGATACACGAAATTGAGCTCTAATTCAATGCAGTTATGGTTTATTTTACTTTGACGCCGAACTTTGACGATTTGATCGGCAACTTTTAGACAATCGGGGGGTGTACTTAGTAGCTTACTATACTTATTGAATACAACTCACAATTGAGAATCTCCTTAATTATTACTAAGCAATATACCTACTCACTCGTAGGAAAATCTTACCATAGTAGTCTACATAGAGCTGTGGTAGAGAGTTTATGCACACGGTTTATGTTCCAAAGGTTTTCCATCTACAGGAAACCTTAGACGTTATACTTAGTGCGTTTACAGTATTACCACAGAATAGCTACATTGTTTTTGTAGGATTCGTATGGCTGGACATTTTACACTCAGGGACGTATAAATTCTCATGCGTCCCTAAAGGCTCAAACATACTGATTGCTGAGATTTGGGGACAATGATGATACATAGGTATATGCAGCTATCATATTGGAATTTGGACTCTATTTTCATCGGCCTGTATCAATGACCTTAGATCAATGACTTATTTTTGTAAAGTCTTATTTTTCCTTGTATCTCATGGAATTCTCAAAACTACCGCGCCATTTCTATCAAATTATAATATCAATCATTGAGCTATGATAACGTGTAGTATACCTACAGTTCGCGCGCGAGTCTGTCACCATACATTTACTCTGCATTCAACTCGCGCGCGAACTATACAATATGTCAATCGTGATTTGTAATGTTAAAGTGACATAACGATAAAAGAAAAAGGTTCATTTTAGGCCTACTCTTGTACACTATACCATGAATAGAGGAAAATACATAGATTGTATTAAAAATATAATAATTTAGAACATTAAAGTAAATACCGAGAAAAAAATAAAAATGCATTTCAAGTTTTCGATACGTTTCCAAGATGGCAACCTTCAACCATAGAGAAGGCAGTAGGCGCGAAATGTATCAAATGTCATTTCTGACAGTCACTGTCAAAATAACGTGTTTTTCTTTTGAAAACGTCAAAAAATGTGAATCTGCCATTAGGTAACTCATGTTTAGTGTTGCTTAACTTGGAAAGATTAAAATATAATTTCGCCACTGAAATTACGACGAATTCGTAGATTTGACCAATTAAAACTGGTCTAGTATTTTATTTTCCTTCATTTCTCTACTTGTACAAGACCTACGCCCCATACAACCGTTTATACGAAGAATTGTTCTACGAAACAATGTATAAATTGTTGTTTTTATATATAAAACTGATAATTTGCACTTCCACAAACAGCTTGTGGCCCGTGCATACTTACAACACGACACTGGACATGACGCCATGATGGGTTTATCGCATTATTGTAACATCTTATTTTTCTTTACTCAACTTTGGTGGTTTAGATACTTATAAACAAACGGAGGCAAAATATTCTGAATCGATTCGGTATCGCTCTGATATTTTCCAATACTATGCATTCGACTCCACAAACTTCTTCGATCAGGTGCTTCAACGAAGTTAGCCAAGGCGACACACATAGACAGTTTTCTTAGTATAGTATTGGGTTACAAAGAACTCACAAGCAAGTCTCAATATCTTCCAAAATTCGTCTTGTCTTGATGTAACTAAGTAAGAACGTAGTTATAGGGCTTTAAGTTTTTTAGTGTCTGCCATTTTCCGTGCTAGAATGATAACGTTGCGTGGAAGCGATCGTCTGTGCTTACAATTGCGTAGTAAGACAGTTCAATTAGTTGTAGTTTGAAAAACACTGCGGATTATACTGCCGGCAAGCTGTTAAATCGGTGGTAGAACCAAGGCTAGACTCAGCATTAGTGACACAAGTTTTCGCACATAATTAGGTAGGTATAATTTAAATTTTGAGTCAGAGTTTACAAGTGTGCTTCCGGCATTATGATGTGTCGATCATCCGAGCGGCTGTCAACTTGTGATAAGCGTTATCGGCAAACGCGACCAGCTGTCCCGGAAATTGAAACGAGTGCTTGACGTCACTGCACTTCGCAACTCAAATGGCTTATAGGAAATAGATACCACAGTTCCTTATTACTCGAAAGGCTTAGAACAATCAAATGAAGATTTAACGTAATCACAAGTCATATTCTTTATAAATTATTTTAAGCATAAACAATCTTAAGAATTATTATTATAAATTCAACATTGTGTCTGTCTGTCTGCTTCATTTTCACGACCCATATGTTCAACCAATTCGGAATTTGGTACTTATTGATAAGTTTCATCCCGGGGAGGTCATAGTCATAGGCTGCTTTTTATCCCGGCAAATCAATAAGTTCTTACAGGGTTTTGGTTTAACCTAAATGTGTGCCGACGAAGACGCAGCGTCATCTATTAGGATATAATATGTTTTCTTTACAGTAAGTAACTTACAAATGCAGCATTTGATGTTTTTTTTTTGTTACATAGTGCTTACCTACTTTCTAGGCTATTTGTTTATTGTGACGGGCAAAGTCCGCCATAAGTGTAAGGCAATGTGGAAAGTAAGCATAATTCCGTAAAAAATGCGGAATCACTAATAGCTTATAGCTGCTGACCAAGTGTTAAATCTCAAGACCAAGCTGATTAAGCTGTATTGTACCAACGTGGAATCTGGATTTCTGCGTTCCGCGGTCATTGTAATCGACGTGTCACGTTATACACAGTGGTGGTTAGTAATTTGGATCTCTCCCTCGTTCACTCCGTATCTTACCAATTCTCTACACACACATGAAGACCGGCAGGCTGATTACGTATCATGCAAACAATTCGCGATACCAAAAATTGTACAATATTTGCTGTCTTATCGCAAATTCGTATTAAGTATCGTCGATACCTATTACGAATTTGCGATTAGACAGCAAATATTGTACAATTTTTGCTATTTTTAACCGACTTCCAAAAAAGGAGGAGGTTCTCAATTCGGCGCGTATTTTTTTTTTTTTTTTTTTTTTTTTTTTTTTTTTTTTTTTTTTTTTTTTAATGTATGTTACCGCATATCTCCGTGGTTTCCAAACCGATTTGAAAAATTTTTTTTTTCAGTGGTTAGAGGAAGCTCGCGAGATGGTCCCATAAAAAAACCTGACTCCAAATCCTCAATCCTGTTGCTGTAGGTATACCAACGACTCAAAACTAGAGAGTTAGGCAGTTTTGATGGTGAATTCATATAGTAGGTATCAAGTCACGTGTATACGATTCAACTCTGACACCCATATTCTTAGTCGTAACCTCGAAAGCCCCTCGACTCATCCTCACTCGAGGGAGCCTCAAGGAAGGCCTCGAACGTCCCTCGAAATTGATAGTCGTAAAGCTAAGGAAATAATGAAGTTCCTTGAATGAGTGTGAGTCGAGTGGAGTCGAGGTAAAATGCAACGATTGCGTCATAATTTTGACGAATATTGCATTTGTTATGGTGGTTAACTTACTTTTTTATACGTTATTTGAACTGGCTTTCAATTTCAAGTGTCACATATTTGTGTCAAGTGTAAGAAATATGAAAGCGAACACAAGAAACCATAAAAACAAGCCAATTTTAATTTTAGCTGGTACCTAACCACTTGAGACAAATAGAAAAGTTTTGGGTAAAAAATATTGTGATACTTGTGAAGTTATTGACTTGGGAACAAAAATATTTCGTTCATAGTGTTTCGCTGTATTCAGACTTGTGTTGTCCTTTTTATTGTTAATTGCTACAGTTATATTTACTTGTTGAAATGTCTGGAACTGGAAGACAGTTTTTTGATGAAAGTGAAAAGATCTGCCTGCAAGAGCTGATATTAAAATATAAATTAAACTCCATGGCTACAACTATGGGGAATGCAGCAACTAAAAAAGCTGCATGGACTCGCCTTACACAGGAGTTCAATACCATTGAAACCAATTCAAAAGTAAGTACCTACTGTAACTACATAGTTCATAATATTATTATGATATTCTTTACATTTGGCAAACTGTATGAAACATTTGGGCATATTATTTCTTGACTAACTGGCCCGTATTTCGCATGTGTAGAATTTTTTAAATACATTATCACTGCTTACAAAAATCTTAAATCTGCAAAATCTTAATTTCTAGAATACCTAAGCTGTTTTCGCTGTACATCAATTGGTCAATCAGACAGTCCATTTACCTACAATTATTTATGTATAGACTAGCTTATAGCCGCAAAGTCATACGTGTACAATTTCCTTAAATCATTCCATAGATGGACAAATCTAAGGATACCCAACTTCTTGGGGGAAAAGTTGGATACGATACTCAAGATTTCAAATATCTAGCCTCAGCCGTTTAGGCTGTGTTGTCTTTTGAAATATATTGTATGTGTATATTATTATTTTTCAGAGAACTGAAGCTCAACTTAAAAAATGTTGGGATAATATGAAAACAAGGCGTAAAACTATGTTGGCCCAAGAAAAAAGGGAAAGAATGAGAACAGGCGGTGGAGCGTTTAACCCTGAATCACCCAGCGCTTCTAGCCTAGCCCCAGTACTAGAAGATGCTCTTGCTGATCAAACGGATGTTGAGTTAATAGATGTAATTGACAGTGATAATATTCCTTCTAGTGAAGGTAAATGGCATTGACATCCTTACTAATATTATAAATGCGAAAGTGTGTTTGTTTATTGGTTTGTCCATCAATTACACCGCATCAGAGCTAGGGATCGACATGATTTTTGCATGGGTAGAGTTGAAGACCTGGAGAGTGACATTTAGGCTTTTTATCCCGGAAAATCAAAGATTTCCCGAGAGATTTCAATAACTAAATCCACGCGGACGAAGTCGCGGGCATCAGCTAGAATTTAAACAGATACAGCTTTTTCTAATTGGTATGTTTTTTTTACAGTATTGCAAATAGAACATTTGATCTTGCCAGATACACCTGAAGTTTCGGCTGCAACTATTGAGACCAGAACACAAAGTTTAAATGAGTCTTTGGCAGGGAGAGGTAAAGTAAATCAACATTTATATATGTGTGTGTGTTGTTATAAAAGCCAACATTATTATTGTAACTGTTATCTAATAACGATTATTATTTTTACAGATGATATTCTAAACACTACACCGCGCATTTCCGATTCCCGTTTGACTGATTATAGCAGTGTAGCTCCATCGCAAGGTACGTAATATCTACTTATTAAAAATCCTAATTATTATTAAATTCATTGTTTAATATCGATCTCACGGCTCTGTTCCGGTAAAATATTATGTAACTCCCATACTCCTACCAGGTTAGCCTGCCATTATCTTACATTTAATTATCACTTACAACTAGGTGAGATCCCAGTCAAGGGCTAACTTCAAGTAGCAGAATTTAAAAATAAAGTAGCTTCTCGAAATAATTGGAAAAAAGTACCTCAAAATACTTTAATTATATGCATCAGACAAACCGACCTTTAATATAATGACTGTTACATTTCAGGATCAAGAAATATACGGACGAAAGTTATTGAAGAGGAATTCCGTATTCGTCAAAAAACTTACGAAAGATCCCAAAAAAGGGAAGAGGAGCTGCACAAGTTAAAAATAGCAGAAAAGGAGTGGATGATTAGAGCAGCGGAGGAAAATTTCCTTAAAGTTAAAGCCGAAAGAGAAGAGGCTGAATTAAGGTTATTAAGTTTAAAAAATAAAAATTTACAAAATTAATTTAGTCTTCATTTATTTTAACACCATACATAATATGTATAAAAAAATGAAAACAATAATAACATTTCATGAAACAAATAATTCAATATAAAATCTTAAGCTTAAAACTATCCCTATGTTTACACTTATTAATAAAGTAGGTAATAATTAATTTACATAATTGCTAACTAAAATGTCTTACTATAAATGCAGCTCTAATAACACTACCTCGTGCTGTATCATTTGTCTGTGAAACTGGAACCACATCAAGATCGTTCATGGGTTCAGGAATTTCTTGATTCGTCTCAATACTAATATTATGTAGCACAGCACATGCTACTATAATATTACATGTATTTGGTAAATTATTTTGTAATTTTCTATTCAAACAGGCAAATCTTCTTTTCCATACACCATTAAACCTCTCTATAATATTTCTTGTTCTTATATGAGCTCTGTTATATTTAATTTCAGGTTGTGTTTGTGGATTATGAACAGGCGTGTACATGTATGACGTTTGCGCATAGCCGCTATCGCCAATTAGTAAACCTGCAAATTCCCCTTCTTCAAATCTCATGTGACACCTGCTGTTTGTGAATATTCTTGAGTCATGGACTGATCCCGGCCAGCGTGTTACAATATCATATATTTCCATTTGTGGGCCACACACAATTTGTACATTTATTGAAAACCAACCTTTACGGTTGCGAAATACTTCGCCGTTTTGTCGGTTAGGATTTTTTATAGGTATATGTGTACAATCTATGCATCCTATAACCCCAGGAAATCCGGCAATGCAATGAAACTGTATCTTCACATTACCTTGCTCAGGAACATTGGGAAATTTAATGAAGCGTCCTATTTTTAAAGCTAGAGCTTTTGAAATATTAGCCACAATCTTTGAAACACCTGATTGACTTATTTTGTGCAAATCTCCGCAAACGATCTGTAAACAATAAATACCATTAATTAATTATTATCAATAGGTATATATAATAGGTACTAGATGACTATAAAATATACTTCTGCGTAGATTTTGGTTTTGTGGTTCCCTGGGAGCTCTTGTTTTCTGGGATAAAATTTGCTGAATTTCATGAATCTCAGTTGAACAGATGGGTCGTGAAAGTGCAATAAACCAGCGCTTTCGCACATAGACATAATATTATTACTACTCACTTCAATATCTATGCTTTCGTATTTGTCATTTGGAATTAACTAGGTTTTGCCCGTAGCTTGGCTCACGTTAAATTATATGGATACCTAATATGGATGTCGATTACACAATAAATGTTGAATAGAAATCAATGCTTTGAATTCCTCTTACATAACAATCATAAGATTACTTAAGTACTACACGACTGACTGTAAACCACTTATTTGTACTTACTTGAAAGTTTCCTGTTGCGTAAAATCGCAAAGCGGCTAGCATTTGAATCATGGGTGGAATTGGCATTCCACGATTGTTAGAACCCACAGGATTTTGGAATAATAGCGGTAACAAAAACTTTGCCACAACATCTTTGGTAAAGCGATATCTAATTTTAAATTCATGTTCATCGTAAAACTCTATCGGATTTTCTGCATCTCGTAAATATCGACGCGATAAGTATTCGTAAGGACTATCCCACATATATTCAATAAACTCTTCGAAAGACATTTTGAAACTGATGAAATACGCGTTATTTAGCTACGATACACTCAAAACTATCCTCAAGGTAGATGCCGATCAACCTTACGTTTGACAGTTGCTTACTCCACTCATACTCACCTCGAGTGAGGAAACTCCTCGAGTGGAGGTGCAAAATTACAACTAAGAATACGAAATTGCCTGAGTGAGGTTGAGTCGAGTCAAGGAAATCATGAGGTTACGACTTAGAATATGGGTGTGAGTCCCAACTCCTCAACCCTGATGCTGCAGGGTACAGAACTCCTTAAAAATAGCGATTTAGAATTTTTTGATGGGGAATTCATATTGTAGGTGTCAAGCAACGACTTCATACTTAAACCCAAGTCCCAACTCCTCAACTCTGATGCTGCAGGGTACTGCACTCCTAAGCCGTGGGGTACACTAAAAAGTTAAAAATAAAAATTCTTTAAAAAAAACCGACTTCCAAAGCCACTGTAAAGTAAAAAATAATTTTGATTTCTACACACTATGTTGAAGTCGGGCGAGTATAACAAAGATAGGCAAAGTTGACGCGTCAGGGTCGCCCGACTTCAACATAGTGTGTAGAAATCAAAATTATTTTTTACTTTACAGTGGCTTTGGAAGTCGGTTTTTTGGAAAGAATTTTTATTGGTATCGTGAATCGTTTGCTGATACGTAGGTAATCAGCCTGCAGGAACATTCAAAGGGGATCATCAACTGTCAGTGAATAATTTTTCTGCTATTGATCAGTTAAATGGAAGGTTTTGGCATACAGAACTCCAAACGAAACTCCAGTGGAAACGAAGCATAAACTATTCAAGATCATGAACTCGCGAAAACATTGCAATAGGTATTTTCCAATACACGTGCCGAATAAAACGGGTGCATTAAAACTGTAAGTATATAATAATTATTATCTACCAACGCTATCTGTAAAAGCGGATATTAAAATAAGGATTTATCGACGATTGTTATTCGTTTCGTGTTACATAAAATACTATTATGACCAAAATACAATTTGTAGCGTTTCTATTATTTCCACTTTTATTTTTATGATCGAATACCTACGTAAGTACTTACCTACCTATTCCTTCGTATTTTCCTTGAATTTTTCCAACCCTAAAGAGTAAAAATATTGATTAAAATAATATTTATTAGTTTTTTCTTAAAAGAAATTGTATACAGGCAGAATCTAGTTTTAATCGATTATGTACTATATTATATTTTGGTATTTCTCAGATATATATATAGATAAACTTTTGTAGGCACTAATTGCATTTTGATGCAAAACAATTACCTACCGGAAAACCCAATCGATAATTAATATTGTTCTGATTTTCCGCTTCCTTTCTGGCTACAAAAGTTAGAATGTCAATATGTTCCTACATGTTGCATAATTGTTCACGATGTCATATTATTATTCCCACATTCCATTTGCTGTTCTATTCTTTATCATGAGGTCATGCTAATTACCTACTATCAATCATGAAGGGGCATAGAGCTTTACCAGTCGACAAGTCTAAGCGGAAGGGTGACGAGGCGGTTGTCTCGGTCAATTGCTTCAATTGCGAAAAGAAATCAAGTTACTTTAGTGTGCGGTCGTACCTACATGAGTGTGTAAGTACGTTGGACATCTAGATGGGCTTAATTTGTGATGAGCAGCAGGCCTATTCTATAATATTTGAGTAGCTAGATGTTATCTTGTTGCACACTGCAAAATCCATATAGGGACGCACTACGTAGTAAAAGTTGGTATTCCGTGCATTCGGTGTTAACCACCGAGGATGTCATCTCGATTTTATCGAAGTTTGACAGTTATTTGTCAAGGGTTGTATTACCGATTTCTATACATGAGGATATTATCCAGGTAGATTATTGTTAAGATCCGTCGATCTGTAGATGTGCAAAGTAGAGTAGAGACCATTACAGAACTGCTACTATAGCACTGTTCTGTTCCTGCAAGTTCGTTAAAATGCTTAGCAATATATTATGGCAGTTATGCCCACGAATCAACCCTTGTGTGAAACGACAATAGCACTGAACGAGGGATCGTAATTAGTAAGGATAATCTCCACCTAGTACCTAACAACCAAATTAAAAAGCCACCGAAATACAGAATAGGCCTGCTGATCAGCTTCTAGTAACTTATGAGACGTAGACTCTGTTGACGTGATCTGTTACAACTTACATTGCAAGACGTGATCGGCCAGCATTATTAAAGTAGTAGTCAAGAGTAGTCAATCATCATCATCATCACTACAGCCTATTAACGTCCCACTGCTGGGCACAGGCCTCCACTCTCATAGGAGAGCGGGAATTAGAGCTTAGACCCACCACGCTGCTCCAATGCGGGTTGGCGGGCTTTAACGACTACTATAATGTTAGTGATAATAACCGGGACCGACGGCTTAACGTGCTCTCCGAGGCACGGGGGTGAAACACCGCCAACTTCCAACTCCGGGCTGGCACTGAGAATTTCTTAATTGAAAAACCCAATACCTAACTTTTATGCCCGACCGGGAATCGAACTCAGGACCTCGTGATCCGCAGTCGACTATGCTAACCACTAGACCAACGAGGCAGTTGGTTAGAGTAGTCAATAGAGTTCTGAAATTTCCTGTGAATAAGAGGTCGCGGCAATTTCAAGGGTATATTGGTCTATCCACTCTATAAACAGAAGAATCGCCAGATTCCTCATACGAATGAGGAAAAAACATTTCTATTTATTTTGTCTAATTTTAGTTTAATTCAGGGTATAAGCTGATGGTGTTTGACTGTTTGTTTTGTTTGTAAGCATTCCTGCAACATGAGTTAGTCCGGCAGTCGACAGATGTTAGTGGTCGGAGTTAACGATGACGCCGGCTCGAAGCGGAAGGGTGGCGGTGTGTTCAATTGGCGCAATTGGCAGTAATTGTGGGCAGAATGTCCGGGCGCGCCGCGACTCGCCAGTCGCCACTCGCCACGCGCTAGGGTTGATGAACAGACTAGATAATATTTTGACCCTTGCATTTTATAACTTTTTTTTATTGTGAGATAAGCTTGCGCTTGACGACAATCATACTTAGTGCAGAGCAATTATAGTCTAGGTTGGAATATGGAGGTCTTGGTTGGAACGCGCTTGCCTAGAAGAATGAATTATATGATAACGCATTTTATACCTAAATGCGTTATCCTTCAATTCCATCTGCGTTGTTGCGTCCATAAGTTTTTTACCCGACTGCGGGCTATGTGTTCATCAGTCTAGGTATAATTATTATATGTCTGTTTGTTCCTTGAAGGAAAGCTACAGCCTAAACGCGTGGACCAATTTTGATGTTTCTTGTTAAACAATCATTTCTTACTTCGTTTGTGTAAAATTAAGAAATATCAAACGCATTTACCAATCATTTATTCAGAAATAAACGACAAAATTGTTAAATTACATGCTTTCGCAATCTATGTGTATGAGTGGTTTTCTTCTCTTCTAACAAAGCAAAAGCTGGATGAAAGGTGCAGGCAGAACAGAAATGGCATGTCTTACTAGCTCCACACTTCGTCTGTGGAACGAATAATAAGTATATAGCTAGGTGTCTGTGAGACCTCACCGCGTTTTCAATCCCAGAGCGATTTTCTTCTTTTCTTTATTTAAACCTTACCTTATCGAAACCTTACCTTACCTATTAAAAAAAATTACCTACTTTAAATGAGGCGACCCTAGCAGCTCAAGTTTGCTCTGCCTCTGACAGACAACGCGTATATCACAAAACCGTATTAAATACAGTCTGCACAAGTGTGGGTGTGATAAACATTGATAGTATGAGCCAGTTCTGATTCGCTTTCATGATTCTCTGTGTTCGATTATTAAAATGTCTATAATATTATTAGCTCTACAATAGCCTTTCCTTAAAAATAATAAATAAACTGTTGATTTATCTAGATCTTTAAACTATTTAGGGTTTTTGAGTATGGAATGCCCTTCCGGCTTCCGTTTTCCCCTAGGCTTTTAATATTGCTAGGTATCTTCAAGTCAAAAGTGTGTAGGCATCTTCTAGGCAAGCCTTTACTCTACTCTACCTACTTTAGGCCAGATTACTACTTGCCAGCGAGATCTAGTCTATAAATAAAAAAAAATATGACATGGCGACTTAGTTTGGCCCATCAAGAAAAAATATCCAGAAATAATAATGCATCATGTAGACACAATATGTAGACATTGTCATTCGATTTTTACACGGAACAGTTGCCTTCAGGAAGTTTTTGCAATTTGTGTACGGAAAATGAGTCCCTAAATGAGTATTTAGAACTCGTGCCAACTCCAGTCACTGAGCGCATTAAATAACGTTAAATTGGTTCGGTGAGCGATCCCACCTTTTCAATCATCACTTTGATTAAATTAAAGCGATATGTATAAAAGATCCAGAAAATATCTAGGCGAGACCGTTAATATTTCAACGCAAATATGTCAAGGCTCGTTGCCTCGTTGGTCTAGTGGTTGCATAGTCGACTGCGGATCACGAGGTCCTAGGTTCGATTCCCGGTCGGGCATAAAAGTTAGGTATTGGGTTTTTCAATAAAGAAATTCTCAGTGCCAGCCCGGAGTTGGAAGTTGGCGGTGTTTCACCCCCGTGCCTCGGAGAGCACGTTAAGCTGTCGGTCCCGGTTATTATCACTAACATGATAATAATCGTTAAAGCCCGCCAACCCGCATTGGAGCAGCGTGGTGGGTCTAAGCTCTAATTCCCGCTCTCCTATGAGAGTGGAGGCCTGTGCCCAGCAGTGGGACGTTAATAGGCTGTAGTGATGATGATGATGATGTCAAGGCTCTAACAAATTTCTTGGGTTTCCTTGCAGAGAACAAGCATTTTATGATAGCTACTTGCTCTTGCTGCGGATAGAATTAGCTTGATAGAAAAAAAAAGATATTCAATGTAGAACTATTTATGAGAACAGTCTACGAGGAAAGAAAAAGATTCGAACCATTCTGCCGCAGGGTTTCCTTGTGTAAGGCAAGCTGGTAACATTAATTAAACTAGGTTTTGCTATGGATAGAATTAGTCCGACCGAAAGGATGTAGTGCTATTGAGAAAAATCTTCAAAAAAAGGAAAATATTCGAACCATGAGATGATGATCCTTTGATTTTTGATTTGGATAGATTTAGCTTGATCGAAAGGATTACCAAATACCAAAATCTAAAATATTAAGTAGATTTCATAAAAAAATCTTGAATAAGCAAAAAAAAAGAAAGGCGTGGAAATGCAAGATAGGAATAGACTTTCCGGTTGATAAGGAGGTTTATGATGAACCATAAGCATAGAATTTAAAAAGAGTAGGTGCTACCAAAGAGATAACATAGAAGCCGTGGCGACAGCTACAATGCTAAGAACGTTGCTCTGAAACTAAAATTACTCTCAATAACAAGTTTATTTCTAGTTTCCTCAAATGCTTAAGGAGTTGTTACAATAATCATAGCTTCCTATAAACACGCCCTTCTACAGTTCCACATCATAACGTTTACAACGCAAGATTTATTCCTGTACCTACTACCTAGATGTAGTTACCTACCTAAATGCTGAGTATCGTATCGAAGTAATAAGGATGTTGCCCGCATTATTTTGGGCAATTTCAGTCATCAGATAATAGGGACTCGGTCGGATCCCAAATGTTGAACAGAGCATTGAGTAACTAAATTTTCTGCAACCTATTTTTTGTCATAAATTGCATTTAATTTAATTTAAATTGCAATAAATACATAGTTTAACGCGCGTCATGTCTTAGTAATTGCTCAGTTCGAGCCTGTTTTTAGCGTATCTTCATTCTTCCTGGTAAGATTAAATGATTTAAAAAAAACTAAAGCCGCTCTAGCATTTAAATACCTATTATCAAGCTTGTATTAATTTGAAGGATGAGATCGGAGGCAAAAAAACTGCTGTGAAAATTTATTAACGGAGTGCTTTGGGAAAAATGACGATTGGCCATTAGAATACTTATTATGCTTTTTTTTTTAGTGTAGCATAAGGTAAAATTATCACTTTAGTAAGATAAGAAAGTAAGTATTATTTATTACTAATTATTATTGTTTAAATTGTAATATATTTATGCATCTGGTGGAGGTAAATAAATCATACTTCATACTTCATACTAATATTATAAATGCGAAAGTCACTTTGTTTGTTGGTTTGTTGGTTTGTCCTTCAATCACGCCGCAACGGAGCAACGGATTGACGTGATTTTTGGCATGGGTATAGTTGAGGACCTGGAGAGTGACATAGGCTACTTTTTATCCCGGAAAATTAAGGAGTTCCCGCGGGAATAACAAAAAACTTAAACCACGCGGACGAAGTCGCGGGCATCAGCTAGTCAAAGAATAATTGCGCTACAAACGAAAAGTTGTTTTTAGAAGAGTTCGCTATTTTTTAGACGCTATCGCCTGATTATTTATAATTGACCCTAAACCACCTAGTGTTGCAAATTAACTATGTTCTGTATTTAATCCGTTTGTTCCGGTAATCTTGAGTGATCATTAATTTTTATTAATGTACCATCAGTTACTTATTTAGAGAAAGTAAGAAATGGTCCAAACAGATATTATTCATGCAAGGATGATCAAAAAATTATAGTACATCCTACTCAGACAGAGATTTGGGATATTAATTTAAAACTAGGTCAACACGTCAGTTCGCCGACCACCCCCCGTTCACGACCGTTTTTCCGAAAACAACCAAAAACAGTTGTAATATTAACGCAACGATCACTCTTTTTTCTTGAAAATCATGCTCTATCTATCCCTTACTCTCAGGTCAAATTTGGCCAACCTAATATATTTCAGTATAACTCTGTGAGCCGATGAATCTGTGCCGGAGCACACACATTGATTTTGGAGCAAAATGCTAGGAAAAAAAATTGTGAGGAGCAATGAGGAGGCCAAACTTAAACCGTGGGTAAAACATGTTTTATTAAAGTTATTGCATACATTTTGTGCTTAAGGTGTCAGAATATTATTAAATTATAATTTAGAATCCATATTATGTCCATAAAATGCTTATTTATTTAAATAAATGGTGGTCGCTAATGGGCCGACTAAAATTGAGCTTCCTTCCTTTTACGACCACATGGTCGTAAACTAGCGGTTTGTAACGAATCATTTTTGAGCTTTTCTAACTTGCCGCATAATATTAGCGCAAATTTTATTGTTTCTTGACATCCTATTATGTATCGTTTAATTAAACGTCAGTTTGCGACCGGCAAAATAAAGAGAAAACCGAAAAATCTAAACGTATTTTGATGATGTAAAACAACGTGGTCGGCTACGGATCATTTCTCGACCATCGATGTAATTACATACAAAAATAATATAAAATACAATATTCTTGTGGTCGTATACGGACTAGATAACGACCATGTGGTTATTTGCATTAGTTTGACTACATAGTAGTGGTCGTATACTGATTAGCTAGCGACCATGAAGACGGTTTTAAATTTTTGTCTATATTTTGGCGGTTGAGTATTGACTACTACTTTATTTTATTTTACTTTTTATTTTTTAAAATAATCTGGTAGGGTGATATGAGCACCAATTATTTTTTATATGATTCCAGAAAACTGGACTGAGTAGCAGGAGTTTGTGGACCAACTACTTCAGGCTTCTAACTAAACTCAGCTAAAAATTATCGAATATCTGTACAGTACTATGTTAGACTTAGAGCTTTCGTCCTCGATTTGTAACTGCAATTTTCAAGAAGCCTTGGTGTACTCAGATTATTCTAGATTAGGATTTGTTTGGATACAAAATGTGTCAATAATCTTTGACACATTTTGTATTTAATCCAAAGTGTCTCGTTTAAGAGATATATATAATCCACACTTTCAGAATCTATTTCTGATTACCGTATATCTTCAGATTATGCTTCAGCGATCAAACTCATATCAGTTGATCGAAGCAAGTGTCTTGCATTTGCCGGTATGTTTGTTATAACAATAATTTTCCTCTTGGATTTCTAAAATTCGCTTAAAGAGGCTTAGTGCCTGTCTATAAACTGAAAAACTGGCTTTGTTATGATATAATTTTTGGTTAAATAACCATTGAAATTATCGTTAATGGATTCATAAAATGCGTTACTCTTCATCCAATCGCATTTTGTAAGTCCAGATAGATAAATTAACTCTTTATTGCACACACTTAAAATCAATAACAATAAACAAAAGGTTAAAAGATAAGATCAAGGGTGAGAATTGCAAAGGCGGTCTTATTGCTAAATCAATCTCTTCCAGACAACCTTTGGGGAGAGGAGATTATCAAACAATTGTGGGATAGTGCAACAATTAAACATTAAAATATATATAGTAATAATAGTAGCATAAATATTCCTCTATTTGGTCTATTCGGGCCAAATAGAGGGATATTAATAGATAGGACCAAAGTGAATTAATTGCAACCTAAATGTTTATACAAGCGACTTCTGAAGATAGAGAGACTGTCGTATATCCGCTGGAAGGCTGTTCCACAATAATACGGATTTACGGGTGAAAGATTTACCATAATATCCTGTGCGACTGTCAGGAATGTGCAAGCGATTATCCGTACATGACTTTAGGTGTTGTAGTTCGTTGTTAGAGTCAAGGAAGGAGAAACACTGTTTGAGGTAAGATGGTAAGAAGGAGTATGAGGATTGTATAGAATAGAGTAGAGGAGTGTCAGCATGTGCAGATTGCGACGGAGTCTGATTGGGAGCCACTTCAACCTTACGCAACCCGTAGATAAATCTTATGCATAGGTTTTGAAGATGCTCGAGCTTATTCAGCTGTTCTTCGGTTAGATCGGGGTAGGACGAGTCAGCATAGTCTAGAAGTGGCAAAAGAAGAGAGTTAGCTAAAAAAAATTTGGTTTTAACTGGAAGAAAGTTTTTCAGCGTTGCAGGCCACCCATTGACGCAAACAACTTCCGGCTAACCTCAGCGATTTGCGGGACCCAGGATAAAGAACTGTAGATATAAATGCCAAGTTTTTTGACCAAAGAGCTAATGTCCAGGGTAGTTGGGCCGAGGCGGATGGGAGGTAAATTGCTTCGTATAATCTTGTCAAGCTGCTTGGAGCCACCTAATAGAGCTACTTAAGATTTTTCTGGGTTAACAGACAGTCCGAAGGATTCGCTCCAATTAGATCAGATTGGATTCTTAGGAGTCCAGGTACATATAATTAAGACAATTTATCATCCATTGCTTCAGGGGTTCTTACCTCTAGTAATATTCCCTTAGGTCAGACTCCCTAAAGCCATCGTTGATAATATGCCAGAATCATGGGTACCTACTTGAACGTTTAGAAATTCGATGGATGAAAAGCGAAGTCTTTTATGAATATGTAAGCAATGCTTTCAATGATTGGGTAATCAAAAATGTTATAAAAAAGCCCGTAAACCTATTCATAGATGGGTACAAGTCTCACATGACTTACTCTCTGATACTCTAAGTGAGTTATATTAGGAATGGTTAACCAGCTATACAACCCAATATCATTCAGCTGGCTGACGTCAGGCAACTAAAGCAAAAGCTGGAAAGCACAGTTAAGAACTGACAGTCTCGTACCGAACAGACAGAACAAAACAGTTTCAAAATATATTTTTTGTAGAAATTCTAGTTCAAATAAAAACACAGTGCGGGCCAGAGATTTTGATGCAGCTTCGAAGTTTAATATCTCCTTGTTACAACCTAAATATTGACATTGACAGCATTGCCCACAAGCCCGTGCTTAATCACATTCCAGCTCGAAATTTGATATTTTGACAATTTAACTAATTAGGACCGATGCTACAATTAATATCTTACACACCAAATGAGATGTCTTTTGATGAGTGCCAAATGACACAAGCGAAACTTAGACTAAGCTACTAAGTGCAATTTCCACAAGCATGAAGAAATAATATTGTTAGAAAAGGGGTAAAGAAAATTTAGAATTGAAAGAACACGAAAGCAGTAATTAAAAGCAAAGGAAAAACAGGAAAGCAAAAGAAAAAGAGAAGAGATGTAGAAAAAAGAAGACTAATCAAAAATGAAAAAGAGAATAAATGTAGGAAAAGAAGACTAATCAAGAAAAAAATTTAAGCATGCAAGTTATGTCCATAATATTCTATGGTCGTTAGAAAATATATCACTTTTTTGCTATTTTTTATAATGAATATTGACTAATAAATCATAGAAAAAATAAATAAACGTGTTTTTAGAACAATTAATTGTTATTTTTATTCAAATCAAATCAAATCAAATGTTTTTTTATTCAAATAAACTTTTACAAGTACTTTTGAATCGTCAAGTGAATCTACCACTGGTTCGGAATGCCATTCCTACCGAGAAGAACCAGCAAGAAACTCGGTGGTTGCTCTTTTTAAATAATTCATTTACAATAATTTTATTACATCAATGTGTACATAAGTAACCGCTGTCCTTAGCATTGCCGGAGCGATCAAATCCATGCTCCTCTATCATTCACATAGTCTTCAACAGTATAATAAGCTTTTTTTAGGAGCATACATTTAATGGATTTCTTAAATTTGTGTATAGGCAAGTTTAAAATAGGTTGTGGAATTTTGTTATAGAAAAGAATGCTCATTCCCACGAATGACCTTCTGACTTTTTGGAGGCGGAGCAATGGAGTCACGAGCCTATTACGGCCTCTAGTTTTCCTATCGTGCAGATCGCAATTTTTTTTGTAATTATGGATGTGCTGTTTTACAAAAATTATATTACTGTAAATATATTGCGAGGCGACAGTTAGAATACCAATTTCTTTAAATTTCTCTCTAAGGGAATCACGCGGTTTTAAATTATAAATTGCACGTATTGCCCTTTTTTGTAATACAAAGATTTTTTGAATATCTGCCGCTTTACCCCACAGTAAGATTCCGTAAGACATAATGCTATGAAAATAAGCAAAATATACAATCCTGGCAGTTTCGATGTCAGTTATCTGTCGAATCTTTCTGACAGCGTAAGCAGCAGAACTAAGCTTGCCAGAAAGTGTTGATATATGGGTGCCCCATTGAAGCTTTGCGTCTAAGGTCACCCCCAGGAACACAGTAGTATCTTCTATTTTCAACATATCATCATTTTCGACCTTATCTTAATATATCAAGACATCGTTTTTCAGTGGCTGTTGAATGGTCGTAAACTGACTACAGTGTGGTCGTAAAATAACGAAAGCTGGTCGTAAACTGAAAAAAATGCACTTTTTGACAAATCGGCATATTGCATAAAATAGGGAAATAGAAATATTTAAATCATACGGTAATTATGTTCCTTCATGTTTCTTTCATGCATATAAATTGTTATTTCGTCAAAAAAGGTAAATTTCAAAGAGCTGTGTAACTTTAAAGACGGCAAGTCGACTAACTGGTCGTCAACTGACGTGTTGACCCTATATCCTGAAGCCTTGATTGATGCTCTAGTGTAACTTTTCAAGTTAACATCACTATTTTAAGCTAATATTTTGTCGCTCGCAAGTTTTATTATGTATAAGTGAGTATAAGTTAGTCGGTTATTAATGCATAAAGGTAGTAGTCACGATCGGTGCGCGGGCGCACGAGCGCAGGGCGACGCGGAAGTCGCACACACTTCCGCGTGCCGCCATCTTGCCATCGCAACTCACAAGATTCGCCCGTCTTACTATTGAATGTCCTATCGACATATTTAACTGTACGTGCTAATATTACACTGTCAGTTTTCTGTAATACAAATTACAATGTTTGCTACAGTAAATTGGATTGGCAACTAGCAAGCAGGCGATGTTCTTTCCTACTTTTTTCCAATTGGGTTTGGTTTGGAATTTGGATGTCTTATTCCAGATGAGATTATAGGTACTCCGTAACTTTTGTTCCCTTTTGGATTTATTTGGGTAAGAAATTAATCCTACCAAAAAAAAAAAAAATGACGTGTGGCACTCGGAGACTGCCGCGGTAAAGCTATTGCAATTTGCATAGCCTGTAGTCCTGGTAGTCAGGGGGCGGTGCGGGTAGGGCTAAGCTAAGCTTAACCCGCTTGTCCTCCTGATTTCCGGACGAGCCTGAGGAGGAGGAGCTCGGACGTGCGCGCTTGGCCAATTCGAAGCCAGGCGTAGGTACAACTACGCGGGCTACGATGGCAGGCGTATCGTCGTCGCTGTCTTCGCTTGTTTCCGATTCTATCGGCGAGGTGGTGTCGGCGGTAGTAGTAGTGGTCGGAGGACGACTGACGAACTCGGCGGCAGGGAACGGGGTAATGGATTGGTCCATTATATTCCAGCGTACCACTGCGCGCGGAATCCCTGTTCGTCCTCTTCCCTGTTTCGGCGGCCTCTGGTCGAGCGGTTGCTTGTCGGCCATGGCGATGCGATTGAAGTACGTTTAAAATGTACCTATTTAAAAATGATGAAACGATAAAACGATAAAAATAATGATTTAAAAACGGGTTAAAACGGTTAAAACTATTAACACTTAAATTTTTTTGGTAAATCAATTTAAATTTAATTAAAATTTAATAAAAATAAAAATAATAATAATCGAAAAATAAAATAAAAATAATAATAACCGAAAAAAAAAAATCGGACTGGAGACATCTGGACTCGAACCGGGGTCTTCTGGTATCGTGACCGCCCATTTCCCACCTGAGCCACTTTAACCTTGTAGAATGTAGATGGTGGCGAAATTTACCTTCGTATTGACAAATTGTAATATTTTTTTCATTACGGAATTTCTGGATTCGGTCTCCCCGCTCAAGGCCCGCGATAGAAGCTATGCAATAGCTTAAAAAAACTCGAGAACATCAAAAGCGCTTGGTACCTAAAGCGCATCGCAACGCTTAAGCGTTTCGTTTATTTGCGATTCGGTTTTTGCGATGTTTTACCTTCTCTATACTCTAACTAAGGTAAACTGGACTATTGATTAGCCTTTTTCATTTCTCTATGAGAACTTTTTCATCAGGTTTGCTCAATGTCCAGATTTTTATATGCTCCTAGCATATAAAAATCTGGAAATTAGTTGAAAACGCAAATGTTATGGTATGCCCTGTCATCTCTCATATTAAAATATCGTAACACTTTTTACAAACATGCGAACATCACTCTGGTTACTGAGTAGTACTTATAAAAACTACTCTACTAGTTTTATGAACATCCTGAAGATTTAATTCAACTTGATATTCCTACTTTATCACTTTTAGTTTGCAAATGAAACATATTAATTGCGTTGATGTACGACCTCTTCGACATCAGAATGTAGGTATGTCGATGTTGGCAATATCGCCAACATCCGAAATTTTAAATTTTTTTTAACCAAAGGAAATATCTGAGTTACAACAACAAAATTATAGTAGTTGGTAAGAATAAATTAAATCCCAATTAATGGTAATAATTTCGTGCAATCAATGAACTAATTAACATGTGCATAATAACAGCAGTAACTATGTGAACTGTGCGAATACCTTCACCCTCTCTTTCTAATTACGGAATATGTGGTGGAACAAAAAGAGATGACCCAGTTTCAGGACCGGTCGCGCGAGATCGGGTGCGCACCGTTGCACATATTACGTGTTAGAAGATGAGGTTGTACACTGAACGAATGCAGGCAGAGGTACCTCTACCTAGTCGTTTAGCGGAACAAGTCGATGTGAATTTTCTCGCCCTAGTATACCTTACGTTTTTGCACTGTTTTTTTCTTGATATAAGCAAGCATGGAATACTTATCTACTTGTGTAACCGTAGTGAGCATAAAATCTGAACTGCTTGATCTGCAACTAAGGTGCCTTGAAAATTGGGTTCCCCATACATACATACACACATACGAGTAGATTTTAAGTTTTCAGTATCAGTCCAATAATAATTTACATGCTAAGGATTTAATAACTACGCCGGCTAGGCACTAGCGTTTGTAAATCTAAACTTAGGTAATACTTCCGATAAGGCTAGTAAAGTATTTACCTACGTGGAATAGAAGTTACAACCTTTCTTTGGAAAAGTGATTACTTAATTTAAGTAAGTAGATGTTATTATTAATTTGTAATTTCATAATAGGTTGGTTGAGTACCTATGTAGTAAATTAATTTTCCAATTTCTTTAAAAATATTTAGGGCAGCCCAAAAAATTGGTAGGGGGCAATGGGCATCGATGTTATTAACAATTGAAGTGTCGTTAGATTTGTCTTCCCAGTAGGAGTGTCAGCAGGTGGTGAATCAAAAGCATAATTCGTGAAGGAGAGAAATGCATAAATGCCAGAAAAACATATCTGGTCGGGTTTCCTTTAATACAATTTCTATAGTACTCCATAGACTGGTAAGATAGAAGGAAAGAGACCCCGCGGACGAAGCCCGAGACGTTAGTCTGAACAAATTAAAGAAGCGGTCGACACTCCGGTCTGCAGCGCCTTTCGCACGGCCTCCAATAGGGAGAGATGGCGTAACACCGTGAAGGCTGTTATGACACGAGGGAGCGACGATCCTAAAAGCTGAGGAAACGACGCGAGAAGAAGAAGTACTCCATAGACTTTTGATTGGTGAAATTTTAATGAGGTTCTTATACTCTACCTACACTATAGAGACGGAGTATAAGGTAAGGGTAGGATGCTCTAAGCTACTTACTTTTCATCCTTGGATAAAAAGTTCGCAGTTCTCACTAATTAACAAAAAGAAGTAATTTCTACAAAGTGAAGGAAAAATATAGTTGAAAAACATTTCCTCCTGGTATAAGGCATTCACAAAAAAGCTGTGGCTTAGCTCAGGTTTCACACCTGATGAGGAAGGAGGGAGCGGATTCGAAGGCGCGGCCGACAGGAGCGCGGGCAGTACTATACAGCAGGCAAGCAGGCGGCTACGTAACCCAACGGCACTCAGCACTTCCTGAAGGTGGCGCAAGCGTGCGAATGTCGGCCGCCGAGCATTTCGCGCCACTTTCGTAATCCGTTGCGTGGTGCGACCGGCCGCCCGCTGCCTGGCCTGGCCCGCAGGAAGTAAAAGTTCGAAGGTAAGAAAGTAGGTCTCCGCTGTAATTGGCAACGCGCCTGCATACTGATGACCGCGTATAAATAGGCTACGAGCACCTGTGCCCGCGACAGGACATGAAAAATTACGTTCTCGTCCAATTGTCACGGTAGATTGCGGTTTCGAAATTGATAAGTATAAAGGGCATTCGCTGCGAAATAATTGCGTATTGCAATGGCGTATTGGGTGCCTGCTGTGAAACAGTTGCATCTCGCAATGTTGCCGCTCTTTTATTTCTTTCTTCTGACTTTGGATTGCTTTGCGAAGAAATAATTACTACACAATAGGCAAAATTTAAAACCAGTAGGCTTTAGGTAGGTTTCACGCGAAATGTACGTTGAAGGCCTGAATCACAGTATACAGTACTGTACAGTAATTTGTACAGGATCACAGTGTGACTGTTTGTATGTGACAGTGAGACCGACGTAGGTACTATGTAGGTACGCCACCGACATCGTTGAAGGACTTCACCCCTAAACATGTACCTATACAAAACACATACCTATGTACTTACATGATAAGTAGGTAATAGTTATAAGTTATAACTACCTACCACGTGTACGGTTAAACCACGTAGGTGCCTCTAATCTATATCTATATATATAAAAATGAATCCCAATTTCGCTTGGTCACGGCATCACGCGTGAACGGCTGGACCAATTTCGCTAATTCTTTTTTTGTTGTATAGGTGAGGACCTGGAGAGTGACATAGGCTACTTTTTATCCCGGAAAATTAAGGAGTTCCCGCGGGAATAACAAAAAACTTAAACCACGCGGACGAAGTCGCGGCCATCAGCTAGTATATGTATATAAAAATGAATCCCTATTTCCCTTGGTCACGGCATCACGCGTGAACGGTTGGACCAATTTCGCAAATTCTTATTTGTTGTATAGGTGAGGACCTGGAGAGTGACATAGGCTACTTTTACCCCGGAAATTTAAGGAGTTCCCGCGGGAATGACAAAAAAACTTAAACCACGCGGACGAAGTCGCGGGCATCAGCTAGTATTTAATAATAATGTCAATTAATTTACTAGCAAGATCGGTTGTAATAAATTTTATTTGTGTAGTACCTACCCAGATCCTCAGAACAAGTTGACGCGCGATTCGATTGGTTCGAAAGAGCCTCGCAGTCGCAATATGCAGTTATCCCCACTGCGTTGGTTTGCTACACATAATTTCTTACATATTATCGATTGCAAGTAATGACATAGGTATTTGCTATTGAGAGGGCTCACTGGATCACACGGCACGTACGTTACGTGTGCGTATGACATAAGGTGCGTAGGCCGCCGACGCGGGCGCCGGGTGACGGCGGGGTTATTACATATCATGCAAACGATTCGCGACAGCAAAAATTGTACAATATTTGCTGTCTAATCGCAAATTCGTATTATGTATCGTCGATACCTATTACGAATTTGCGATTAGACAACAAATATTGTACAATTTTTGCTATTTTTGCTATCGCTTTGCTAACGCGAATCGTTTGCTGATACGTAATCAGCCTGCCGATCTCTACGTATCGCGAACTGGGTCGACCGAGATGCGCCGAACGAAACTAATTGTTTGCGCAATTGGACACGAATCGCGAACGCCTCTTGTTGGTCGGCTGGTTTTGGGTAAAAGCAGGGGCTGTATTGCGAGAGTCGGATGCAATCAATACGATAATTCCGTAATCCTATGGTCGACTTACACTTTCAGATTTAGCAAGAGGCGCCATGAATTTTGTCACTAGCGACTGGCGTAATTTCTCAGGTCTACTTCTCAAACCTCGGATTGGCCCTAAAGATTAGGTGAGACCGATTATCCTCACTCTTTAAACCTTTGGCATAGGTAAACCCTAGCCATTCCTGTCCTGATATTGTCTTGTTTTTATAAATTGAAATATCGAACTATGTACATTCTTTTTCTGCCCTTCCCTTTTGTTATTTCATTTTATTTCATTTATTTGCAAGAAACATTGTCAAATTAAGATGACAAACTATTAAAAGAACAAACATGTTTCGTCATTGCTGACGTGCATTGATTGTTGATTATTAATGAGAATACACAATCTTATGGTATTTACTTCTTACATTTGACCGGCTTAAAATGTCCCATTCTCGTGCATCTTGCATAAATCATGGCTGTATGGACATTTAATCCAAACATTTAAAAATACGCAAAAGTATACAAAATTAGGAATAGGAAGTGTAATGCGGTTCTGAAGAAATTGGGCGGAGCATGCCGACTACTGCCGTCTGCATACAGGAAGATTTGGTAACTGATGAGCTCTTGCAACAGACGCTTTATTCGCTTTCAAAACACGACACAAACTCACTCATGATATCATGAGAATTATAAATTATATGCAAACTAGTGGGTCCGGACTTTTTCCTGCCTTGAACGTCGAAACAGATTGCAGCGCCCCCTACAGGGTCCTATCATACTAATAGGTATTATAAATGCGATGCGGTTTGTCCTTCTATCACGCTGCAACGGATTGACGTGATTTTTGGCATGGGTATAGGTGAGGACCTGGAGAGTGACATACCTCGACCACCAACCAACGAGGCAGTTCTTTGGTACTTAATAATTTTAAAATGTGAACACAATATTACGTTACGTCATGCATTTCAAGTTTCCGAGCAATCTAGCGCGAGTGTAGAAATGAGCCAGCTATTACTTAGTTTCGGTAATTCAGGAAACGCCGCGGCATTTGCTTGCGACACACCGGAGACGCGGTCGACTGATATGGAGCAAGCCGGAGCTCTGGAGACTTCACTATACCCACTTGTTAGCCATTTCATTCCATTGCAACAAGACTATCTTTAATTTCTTTAGTCAATTATTTTATTTCGTATTTGTGTACAACACGTCAGCTCAAGCTGATGGCAAAAGGATATTTAATAGAGATTAGAGACGAATATTTGGAATCTGTTGTTGAGACCGATAGAGCTTACATAAACCGAGGTTTATGTTTATCATCATCCCTTATCTAGCTTTATCATGAAAACGTTCTATTCCATCCCCATTTAGGAGATCTATCGGAAAAGCTAGGTAGGTACCTCTACCAGGTATAGCATCTAAGCAAAAGGGTGTCTTAGTGTTTTCTAAAAAAAACACAAAGGAACGTTTAAATAAATAATATGTTAGGTAATACAGGAGTTTATTTTATACGAGTAGTTTTAGAAGATAAGAAAATATTCGTGCCTATATCTAAATGGAATAGGCATGATGACTGATTTTGAAAAATGGTCAGATTATGATCGGAAGTATTTACTATTTCGAAAAAATATCTTATTTCAGTAGAAAAATAAAGTTTGGTAGATAAAATTAGCATTTGAAATTTAAATTTTAAAATTCACGCCAAAACGTTCGGCGGTGTCATGGCGTCGTTGTGACGTCACTATTGTTTTTACCAATGTACTCTGTGCAGTGTGCAGTAAGCAATAGTGTGATTTTCAAAGCTCGAAAATAAACAATTGTGACGTCATTCGCTTCTTTGTGTTTTATGCAATATGGCGGATTGCTGTATTTTATAGTTTTATTTTATCAATATAAATAGCAATCTCACTCGAAATTGAAAAATAAATACGTTTTTTATAATCCATGAATCCTATTTCATTAGATAAATTCATAATTTCATTGATTCTTGGTTACTGTCATCATGCCTATTGATAAATCAGGAAACGCCATGATACTGTTACCGGCAGGCGCAGGCGGCACACCGCACAAGTTACGAGTTGCGACATACCGGAGACCGTCTGCTGTTTTATAGCAACCGGGAGAGTTTAGGTATAATTAATACTTACTTAATTTTATAAATGTGAAAGTAAATCTGTGTATCTGTATGCTATGTTTTCACGGCTGATCTGTTCAACCAATTTTTGGTACAGAGATATATAGATAGCTTGCATGAGATGCATAGGATTACGAAAAACCCACAGGATTACGAAAAAAAACTTAATCCATGCGGTCGAAGTTTTTTTATATTGGTTCATTAAAGGCTTACGCTTGACCACAAATGGGATGTGATGATACGGCCTAAGATGGGACGCGCTTGCCTAGAAGATGCCTATTCACTCTTGATTTAAACAGTTTTTGGTAGAATGTTCCAGTCTCCAGACCCTATAGCCATGTGATTGTGTATTTCATAAATATTGATATAGAATATTGTTGTTGCTTGCTAGCTATCAGTGTTTCAGGAAATGTGGCGGTCTACCGACTTTACAACTTCACTACAAAGGTGGCCCGGCGGCTTAGGCTAAAATAGTCAAGAGATAAAACTGTTAACTCAGGAAACCAGAACAGGTGCTGGCCTTTCCACTAAGTATCCAGTTGCATGTTATTGAATTGCTGTGTGACATTGGTTTGAGAATCGTGTAGATCTCCAATTTGTGACCGCTATGAAATGACGGGAGAAGATTAAACATATGAGCAGGGATATGATCAAGCATTTATTGTAAGGTAGTATTGTTTTCTACATAGTTTAGTTTAAAAGTTGCACGAGCAAGCACGGAAGTTTTAAATTGTCGAGTATAGAACGATGCTTTTTGTAGGGAAGGGAATTATAGAAAGAAAGAAAGAAAGGTCAACCCATGAACCCACTTTTTGACAATAAATTTGCTTCAGTCGGTAATGACACTCAAGCTTACTGAAAAGCTATACAGGAATTTCTTGACCTATTTAAGGCATTTGACCGTGTTTATTACGGAAAGCTGTAGGTAAAGCTAGGGGGCTCATAGTCTCGCAAACATATGGGGTCAAATGTGCTAGACGCATAGTGCTACCCATCTTGAATTTTCAGCAGACTTGGATGTAGATTCTAAAACCATGTCGAAATGATAAAAAAAATATTAATCGACATATAAATCTCATCTTTATCACGCAGACTCTAATCGTTCAACTAGTATTAAGTTGTCTAATAATAAATAAAAACCTTCAAATGCATACAAAAATAAGCTTCATGCAGCAGCAACGAACAGAGTATTATTAAAATGGTACAAAATAATAAAATGCCTATTATAAGGAGGTAGGTAACGAAAATATTATAATTGGAATAAATAAAACACAGGTGCCGCATACGAGTGGCATATTACAAGTTTTTTGTTTGTACGTTACCAGTCCGTGCTCATCTCAGCCTAGACCGATGTTCCGCGTGACCTTCGCCAATGTCCGTCAATAAAAAGCTGTCGTCGTCCTCCGAATAATGATCATAAGCGAGCGTACCCACTAGGTAACGTTTTAAAACGAAGATTCTTATAGCTAGAAATAAACTCATATGAAGCCCCTGAAGCTGAACAAAAATAAAAGTTCACTTACATGAGAAACTTAACTTACGTTTTGTGCTTATTACGAAACCCTTATTGTGATTATTACGATACTAGCTGATGCCCGCGACTTTGTCCGCGTGGATTGAGGTTTTTTGATTCCCGCGGGAACTCTTTAATTTTCCAGGATAAAATACTTTTTATCCTATGTACTATACCAGACTATAAATAATTTAGTAGATATATTTATCTCTGTGCCAAATTTCACCAAGATCCGTTCAGCCGTTCAGAGAGAGACACGACTCTGCATTAAAAGATTTCCTGTGTCGTCTCTCAGCTCTCTCTAACCATATAATCATCTATCCATCCATCCATCCAACAGCCTGAATTCGTCTACTGCTGGACATAGGCCTTTTTGAGAGCGCGCCACCACACACGGTCCTCCGCTTTCCTCATCCACCCACTTCCTGCTACCTTTTTAAGGTCGTCGGTCCAGCGGGCTGGAGGTCGGTTCACACTGTGTTTACCGGTACGCGGTCTCCGCTCCAAAACGCGTCTGCCCCAACGGCCATTGGTTCTGCGACAGACATGACCTGCCCACTGCCACTTCAGCTTACTAATTCTCTGGGCTATGTCGGTTACCTTAGTTCTCCGGCGGATTTCCTCGTTACGGATTCTATCCCTCAGAGAAACACCCAACATAGCCCGCTCCATAGCCTGCTGAGTGACTTTAAATTTGTGTAGAAGGCCAGCTGTCAGTGTCCACTTTTCGGCTCCATACGTCATCACAGGCAGGACACACTCATTAAAGACTTTCGTCTTTAAGCTTTGGGGTATAGACGAGTCGAAGACCTGACGAAGTTTTGAAAAATTTTGTATAACCGGACCGAGGTGAACAACTTCGATGCTGACATTTTCGACGGTAATGGGTCTCGAGGTGACGTAGGCAAAGTTATTAAACATGACTTTGGTTTTATCCACGTTCATCTTAAGACCCACACATCTGGAAGAATGGCTTAGATCGGACAATATTTCCTCGAGGTCCTGCGGCGAGTCAGCCTGCAACGATGTCGTCTCCAAATCGCAAACGGAGATAAATTCGCCGTTTACGTTTATGCCTCTACCTTTCCAGTCCAACACCTTAAACACATCTTCGAGAGCGCAAGTGAACAGTTTCGGAGATATATAACATCTCCCTGTCTCACACCTCTTCGAATCGGAAATCGGGGATATAATAATCATACTAAAGGCGAAGGTGTGTTTGTTTGTCGGTTTTTCCTTCAATCACGCCGAAACGGAGCAACGGATCGACGTGATTTTTGCTATGAGCATAGTAGAGGACCTGGAGAGTGACATAGGCTATCTAGGATTTTTATCCCGGAAAATTGAGGAGTTCCCGCGGGAAATAAATAAACTTAAACCACGCGGACAAAGTCGCAGGCATCAGCTAGTAAATGTTAAACAGATAGATAGACGTCTGACGCGTCAGAGTAGTGTATTTTTAGCATAATGAACTTTTTAATATATGGGGATATTGGGCATACTTAAACCTATAAGAGTAGGAACTTATGAAGTTTACCTATGGGTGCATGGTTTTAGGACCTATGGGTTTAGTTGCAATCAATAAAATGAAGACATGAAAAAATTGTACTGACTAAATGATGTGCAGGCTCCCTAACTAAACGAGACAACGAATGAGTAAAAATATGTGTCCGGAAAGTCCAGACTCATCTCGTTTTCGGAATAACACTTGTGGAACCGGTTATTGGACATGACGCCAAATATCAACATGTTTCCTTCCTCGTATTGTACCAACCGACACGCTATTATATGTATCTCTATACTCTATGTATATAGTTCTTTTTCTATGAGGAGCAGATCTCATAGCTACATACAAAGAAGTGTACCTACCTACCTTTTATTTTATGACTAGCTAATGCTTGAGACATTTCCTGCATACCTAGGTTTCTCTTTGGGTTTCAAAGAGTTCCCACGGAACTCCGATTTCCCGGGATTCCCGGATTCTACTACTATTATTTTTAAAGGCAACATACCATGAATACAACAGTTTATTGACACAATTTAATGTAAGTTAGATTAATGTTAATAAGATATTTTCAAGTTCTTACCTGCAGCTGCTATGCTTAACATTAATTTTTTTTGTAGCGGTGTTTCCTTTTTCGCCTTTCCATATAGTAAAATCCTGTTTGATTTAGTAGAAAATTATTTTAGTGTTCCGCAGACCAAAACCACTTTGAGAGATTTGATATTCATTTATCATAGATGCTTATGACAGCGCATACCAGCGCTTTCTTCATACAAACGTAGAAAGATGATTGCTCCACTATTTGATATTGTAAGCCCAAAAATAAGCAAATATTGGTTTGGAAGTTTTGCGCCTCATACGATACAGTTTGCGAGTTCCTTCGCCCTGTACTGCGTACCTACTTATACTCCTAAAGCTTCGACGGCGCCGATGTGGAATAAAATAATATTTGAAAAGAATTTAGCATGCACAATTTACGTGCATATCATACCTACCCAGGTATTTAAAGTGACGTAATCACATTGTAGTGTGGACTAAGCATTGCACCCACGTTAGTGTTGAATACCTATTCATGAGAAAAATCCCACTTCTGAGAAATATACTTTACTAGTAATAAATTAATAATGAAGCGTTTCCCATTTCTTATTCAGATATCCTCTGTAAAGGTTAGTTAAGTTATTACGAATCTATCTGATTAATAAACATAACAAGCACAAGTCAAATGTAGTATCAGGTTTAAAAAATATTAGAGTTAGGTAAGTACCTATGGCTTATATGTATCTAAGTAAAGTACGTTCTTGATGTTTATATTCGTATCGGTAAACAGGAGACGGAAACTGTACGTAACGAACATGCAAAACTGATCAGATTTATCGATTCGCAAGCGGCAATATGGCGTCCTATATTTATCTTCTACCCACCTTCCTGGCGCCGTACTTCCGCCGGAAACGGGCGCCGTCTCCGCTCTAACCCTTACCATGTTTCCGGTTTCCGGCTTCCTTTGAATTCAGAATTTCCTACTCCTACCCTTTTCGCTTTATACTACTTGGATAAAGGATATTATTTACCTACTTTGATAAAGAATTAACATTTTACATAATGTACCTAAACATTTTCTGCAACACTTACTGAAAAAATATCCTGCATAACTTTTTATCAATTTGTTTAAGTTTTTTATCCACTACAAAATAGCCCTTGTCTTCGATCTCAGCTGATGGTAAGTGATGATGCAGTCTGATGTTAGCCCGATCGCTTGGCGGCACGTCTTTGCCGGTAGGGTGGTAACTAGCCACGGCCAAAGTCTCCCACTATAGGCGCACTATGTAGCGTAGGCAACTAAACGTGCTGCAACAACTTAGCCTATCATGAATGATGGAGCCATGTAATATAATTGTAAGTCTATGGATGGAGCAGATGAATTTGCAGACTTATTACTTTGGATTAATGTTTTTTGATTCCCGCGGGAACTCTTTAATTTTCCGGGATACAACATATCCCTGTACCAAATTTCATCAAAATTGGTTGAATAGATTGGGCCGTGAAAGCGTAGCAGACAGACAGACACACTTTCGCATTTATAATATTATATAGTATGGATAAAGGATCTTCCAAAAGACGTCCTCTGTCAGTATTTTTTAAACTACACGATATATTTTCTTACTTTTTGAACTTACACAATAAAGAATATAGGTATACTTACGGGATCAACACCAAATAAGCCAAGCTGTGTTCTTCATAGAATTCATTTAAAAGTAATAGGAATTTTTATTTCCTCGTTTTTTTCCTTAATATGTAGATGAGTTTGCCTGATTATGTATTCGGAGAGATGTCTCGGTGACCGCTCAGAGGTCAATGTCAGATGAATAACACGCCAATGAGATCGTCATAATTTAAATTATTTATGAAAGCACACAACAAATTCACTGTTCAAGCTTGAAAATTAACTTGAAACGTTATCATTTCTGTATGTTTAAAAAAACATCTGCAATTCGTTATCTATCATGGTTTTGGTTACTATTTACTGTTTACTATTTTGGTTACCGCGGGAACTTTAATTATCCGGCAGAAAAGGTAGCCTGTGTTACTCCAGACTATATTCTATCTCTGTGCCAAATTTCACCCAGATTCCAAACATCCATCCATCCATCCAAACTTTCGCATATTTATTATACTAGTTTATTATATTAGTTAGAAGTAAGATAAGATTGACGTACTATCATAGTATTACCTATTCTGTGGTACTATCAAGACACTGATGAACGTTATCCAGAGCCGTAAAATAAATTTAAAAAAAACACATGAACGGTAGCCAGACATTCTAACAAGTTTTGCTGAAATACATTTAAAACCGATCGTTTTATGTATATTTAAGTAAGTACCTAATCATATCCTGTCTGATAATTTTACTTATTTGATAATATCAATGCCTCAATAATACGTAATAATAAACATTTTGATAGAGTCCCTAGGTCATTGTCAGGCATTTCATAATGAAGTTTTTTTTAAAATAATATGAGTATTCGTTTCTGGTAAGTAACAGATTCGGATAAATTGAAGGAATATAATACGTTTTTATAACAAACGCAAGTCCTACATAGGATCCCCAATTTAGGGCGGCCTATGGAGTAAGCTCGAATTACTAGAGTTAGGTACAAGTTTCAGCTTCAGCGAGTAGGTAGTTGTAGGACGCTTTATGATCGATACAGGCTGTATATCTGTCTGTCTGTCTATGGATTTAACATACACGCAACTTAGCATACTTACAGCTAATAACTAGGTAATATAGGATATTTTAAATATCGAAAAATAGAAGATTTACTTAGGTAGCGGGGATGAAAGTTAACATTTTTATCTTTTTACCACAGGGAGGATTTTACTCCATAACTCTGTCAAATCTAGACCGATTTTGACAATTCCTAGGGTTATACTGTCAGATTAGTCTCATGGCATGAAGATCTGAGGAATAGTTCAGAGATGGAAGGTAGAACTCCTCGATGGGAAACAGCAAATCAATCGCGATCAGTGTACCTAATTAAAAGCTTATTAAAAAGTAGATTTTTAATGTTTTTTTTTAATACACGAGGTAAACAGGGTTGGGTCAAATAGTCTTAGGTGTCGGTGTTTTTCCGATGTTCCATAGTTTCGGAAAGGTACTAAGTATTTAAAGAATATTCTATGGTTTCTGTTCCTTCTGTTTATACCTAATAATGTTAGTGTGTAGTTAGTTAGGTATACTTTGTCTAGACTATACCTAATCTAAAGAATAATGAACCGATAATTTTGACTCTTGAGGGTTTCATCCGATGTACTTATCTATGGGCTATGAGTCTATGTATAGTATAGTATAGCCTCTATGACTGATGTTAGAAGTTAGAACCGTGATACAACGTGTTCGTTACTCATGACATTGAATGAAAATTAATGTGAATCATTCCAATTCTGAAACTATCAACTTCTTACGTACCTACTAACTTTTAACTTTTTTGTTCACAACTCGTTCAATCGATAGTAAATGCCATTTACTATTTTAGATGCCCTTTTTGTCGCTTCCTCCTTTCAAAATGAATTACTTTCGAGGAGCTCAATTAATAGAGCAGGTATTTCCAAACAAGTAGTAACCAAGGAAGTCCTTTTTGTAACAGATACCTAGAAATTTAATATACAGGCAAAAAGGCGTAATACTAACCTGTCTACAATTTCCGTACCTATTCTATCAGTAATCAAAAAGGTGGTAATGTGGCATTGCAGACAGCAGAGGAATTCACACACGATGAACACTGTCCCAAAATCCGCGTAGGTATCAGTGTTCGAGTGCAGGTTAAAGTTGACCAATAACTATATTATCTATACCTAAATGTGTCTTATCTCGAGCAGTCTTTCTACTTAGTACTTAATCTCTATCGAATAACCATCTTCAAAGAACTTCTTTGTTTACACACATCGATAAAAGTATAAGTATTGCTAGGTATCACATCACATGCGAGTGTTGGTGCAAGCCAACGATATATTATATTACTAGAGCCATATATTATATTATATTACTAGAGCGATATATTATATTACGTCTTGCAAAAAAGCCTCAATCCTCGAAAAGTTAGAAGTGCGCGCCCGAAGGAACCTCCGAAAAACCGAAGGAGGCCGAGACGCGACGCTGCGTCCCAACCAATATCCGTTATCACAATGTTGAATAGTAAATCACGTCATCAAGTTGAAAGTGTAGGCCACGCAAGGCCGTCTTGTTTTTTGGTTTTGGTGGCGCTGTTTGATGCTTGATGAGTTTTGTTCTCCCTCTTGTGACCATCTTCCTGGTGTAAGTGGACTGGAGTGGTGGTGGTGGTACACGGACATGCGCGCGCGGCGTGACACGCTGGCCGGTCCAATTGGTCGAGATTGCGCGTTTCCGCCGACCGACTTCCGGCCGATAACAGCAAGATCGCGACTCGGAGACCGGAGTCGGACCTGTGCCCTTACAACAAGAATATAAATCACACCGACGCGATGTCGAGCGAATTCGAGAGTCGAAAATCGAAATACCTTGGCATTAGAGTAAAATTGCCTCAAATGCTCTTAATTTAAAGCCACGAATATATGACCAGTCGCTTATTAAATAACATATAACTATACCTAGTACTCCTTTGAATATAGCAAATGGGAGCGCTGGTTATGGATATGTCACCGTAAGATTGCAAAAACCGTTACATTGTAATCTAACGAGCGAAATTGTAAACTGTCGACATATTGTGAACCGTTCAATGTTATGAGTGTCAATTTTTGAAGTATTCATTGTATTCACGTTTTCTTGTCTCTTTCTTGTAGGTTAGGTTAGGGTTCGACATAAATATAATCAGGTAGTAATCAGGCACTTATGTTTTATCGGGTTAATATACCTAACAGATTACAATCTACCGAAAAATAATGCGTTAAATTGTAATCTGTCGACAGTTTACAACTTCGCTAGTTAGATTACAATCTAACGGTTTTAGCAATCTTATGGTCCATTTTACTTTAACGCCAATGTACTTCGAAGCTCGAATACGTCCTTCGTCGGTATCATCAGTATGATTTAAAATCTTGTGGTAAACGTACTGCCTGCTCCGGTCAACGGACTCTCGGGGCTACTTAAAACGCATTACGAATAAACCTAGCTCATGTCTAGATAGGCTTAATCTGACAGGCCGTCTGCGATGTCTTAGGCCTCTTGAAGGCCTTTTATTTTATACGAGCAGTTACTTAGATTGCGATCGGCGTTTTGTTTTGTTTTTGTATGATGTTGTTTTAACTTGTACCTACTTGAATATGATACCTATCTAAATTTTTATTATACTTATCTGACTAACGGCCGGTTTCTGAATTGAGAATTTCATGTTGAGTCTGTCTCAAAGACTACTTAAGGACTAATTAAGACAATTTTTGTTTCTGAATTGATATTGTTTAAGGCTTGTAAGGTCTGAGATTTGGAACTTGCTGTTTTTGCTTGAATGCTTAGTACAGAAACCGGCCCAATATCAATTCAGAAACAAAAATTTGCTTAATTAGTCCGTAGTCTTTGAGACAGACTCAACATGAAATTCTCAATTCAGAAACCGGCCGTAAGCCTATGAAATATGGACTCAGAATGGACGTAGAAGATGTGGTAGAAGGTAAGAAAGGCAGTTTTGTATTTTTGATAATTCGTGTACTTAAAAAAAAGCATTTCGCAGCTCAAAATGACCAAGTTCGATAACCGTTGCCCATTTTTATTGTGGACCTAATTCATAAAACCTTCTACCAAATTCGTGATCCATATGACATATATTTATGCCGAAGTCTAATTGGTTTACCAACCAAGGTTTACCAATTCTGATACCCAATTCTGTGCCTACTCTTAGTCCTAGACAACTTGAAATAGGTAGTTTGTACATCTACATGATAGTTTTCTTGTTTGTAAATTCCAAACACTACATAATGGTAGACTCGAACTCACTTCTAGCTATCACCTTTCATGTGCTTCAGCCTTCTAGCCTGCTTTCCATGTGCTAAGGAACACGTCCTCCCACAAGTGGTTGAATGCAATTACAGCAGTGTTAAAAGTTCATCACCGTGTAGGCTAGCAAAATAGCTCTAGTGCATTTATACTATAGTAGTAGGTACCTACCTATAGCTTTATTGAGACTTGAGACGATCCGCTAATGAAAGTAGTGGGACCATATCGCGTGCTGCACGAAGGAATTTCTGTAGATGCAATATTTTTATTGAGATGAAAGTCTTCTGTAATCACGCCATTGAACTGAAATCGAAAACATACAAAGTTATAAGAATAATATGTTATTAGTAGTGCAGTATTACTTTAATAAATATAAAATACCTACTAGACGAATAAAAACACGTGTTGGAACTTTGATTTTCCCGGATTGATTAAGTAGCCTAGGTATATCCGTCTTCGGGGTGCAAATTATAATGGTTGAACGGATGGGCAGTGAAAAGGCATCAGGCATACATACACATTGGCATTTATAATATCCATGTCAGTACTAAAATTATCAGTAGGTACTAAAATTATAAATGCGAAAGTGTGTCTGTTTATCCGTCTGTCTGACTGCTACGCTTTCACGGCTCATCTGTTCAACCGATTTTGATAAAATTTGGTATAATTTGTATCCCAGGGAAGGACATAGGCGGGAATCCAAAATCTTAATCCACGCGTACGAAGTCGGGGGATCATCTAGTTGAGTAATATGTATGGATTATACTTTGCAGCACCGCAATAGTCACATTTTCAAACAGATTATTCTAGATTATAATTAAATTATCTAGGGTTATTCTTATCTAATATCGACTTGAACCTAGTATTAAAACCTAATTAGGTTTGAAGCACTGCAAGTCACGACACGGCTTTACCCAGATAACGAATGAAGCAAATGATGGTTTAAGGATAGGGAAACTGTACTCTTTAGCACTTCTCTGTCCTTGTTCAGAAAGATCCGGGGCCAGGTGAATCACTTTTAAAAATGTCAGAACTATTTATCATTTGAACGTAACATTTTATACAACAGATTATCTTGTGTATTATGATTATAAAACGAACCTATTTAACAGTTAATTTAGGGCACTTGTGCACTATTTAGATACATTTTGATTTTCTCGTTTTTTCCGATTTGATAGAAATGAAAAAATGTAATGCATTCGTGTGACTTTGTGACAGTGGTGAAGAAAATGCATGGTTTTATAGGTACGACGTCCTATATTTACCCATTTTGGACTTATCTATCGTGTTAACACCTCAGACAGGTGACTCTGTTAACTAAGCTATTAACTTTAATTAAGTTAGAAACAATTAGAACAAAACATTGAGAGTGTGAAGCTAGTTAACGAGGCTTGGTATTTGTGCAGGTGATAACAAGCACTCTTGAGATATTAGATTTAGACTAGAAGTCTCACTAGAAGAAAATTTACTGTGTTGATGTGAATTATCAGCTGTCTTCTTTGAAAAGTTAAGGATCATACCGTAGTACCATGCAAGAAATTTCTAACTGCGTAGAACTTGACACTTAAAGGTTTGGATTTAATTTTGATAGTTTAGTTAAATATCATCACTTAGTGCGGTTACAATCAAGCGTTTAGTTAACCACCATTTATAATAATTTATTGCGATAAGAACTATGCAGAATAGCATGCAAGTAGTCGACATCTCTACATCTCTCTAAGAAAGGCTTTCGTAAATTAATAAATGCCTAACTGGCAGGCATATATTAATATTTATCAGCCACCCTGGATTAGGTACTTCTCTATCTTTCTGATTATCACGGCAACGGTATAGGTACCTAGTACCTACCTATATGTTTTTTTTTTAACCACTACAAGTTAGCCCTTGACTGCGATCTCACCTGATGGTAAGTGAAGATGCAGTCTAGGACGGTAGCGGGCTAACCTGTTAGGGGCATGGCAGTTATATTAAACCCATACCCCTATTCGGTTTCTACACGGCATCGTACCGGAACGCTAAATCGCTTGGCGGCACGTCTTTGCCGGTAGGGTGGTAACTAGCCATGGCCGAAGCCTCCCACCAGGCCAGACCAGGGAAAATTCAGAAATTATAAATTCCCAAATTGACCCTGCCGGGGATCGAACCCAGGACCTCCGCACGTTAAGACAACAGCGCTACACACTGCGCCACGGAGGTCGTCAAAATAATGTAAAAAAGCTTTAATCACTAGGTGTGAAAACCCAGAGGAAACTGGATGTAATTTCAATATCGTGTTCGGAACACATTGCGCACAAACAGGAAAATGAATAATTTCACACATATCTGTTATTTCTCGTGAGCCGTGCTAATGATAGCTTAATTGTTAAATAATGTATTTTTTATCGCACGGCTAATACGCGCGTAATCTTTTTTCTATATTATATACTTATGACCACTTGAAGATAAAAAAGCAAAACTATTTTTAAACAATAAGATTAAGTATTTTAACAATTTTAGTCTTAATACTTAAGACACTACTGAAGATACGTAATTTGTAAGGTCCTGATCTAAGTTTTGCACTAATGCACAGTCCAACCTATAGCGATACGGCTTTGCCTGTCTTTTGGAGTCACAACCGAGCCTTGACCATCCATTCCCTACCGAAATAACTATTATCTGTGGTACTCAACGCCGGGTTAATCACCAGAATAACCAGTCCGATTTTTAATAAACTTTAATATTATGACCCTGTTCAAATGTATGGTTTAGCCAGTTCTGCTAATTTTACTTACAAGAATTAACGACAACACAACAAAGCTCAAACAGCAGCTATCTTTAGTTGTAAACAAATTTGTAATTAGGCAAAGTTAGCCAGTGGTGTCAAAATGTCAAACCTTGAAGGTTGGCAATAAAAAGGGGCAAGTTCGAAAATTTTTTTGGAAGACGGCTAAAGAATTTGTCATAGTGGTCACCCTACATAAAGGAAATAGCTGAGAGTGGCGAGGCGCGATCGCAAGCGGAGCGGAAGTGGCGGCCGTTCCCACGGACACTCATCCGTTACTTCACCTCGACGTGCCTAGCTGACTCGCGCTGAGCCGGTGCTTCTCATAAATGCACTTTCTTGGGACAAGCTTGTTTTTCGAACGACTATCTCTGGAATGTGTGAATACGCTCGTAAATTCTTTTAAGTTGCATCCGGATAATTATTTACCTACTTTCAAATTATAATTTGTGTTATAGCCGGCTAGCAATAGACTGGCTAGACAGTAAACCCGTGTGACTACTTTGGGAGTTGGGAGCCAAGATAGCTCTGAGTAATATCGTTGCCTTGACTGGCAGCAGCTATGACAATTGACAACATGCATATTATGTTCACTGTTCCCCTCTATAGCGTGGTTTATTACAGAAGTAGATCTTTACGACCTTTAGCGCATTGGCCGAGCGCTGTTGTCGTCTTACAAGTGGGTTTCCCTACTCCCCATCCAAATGGTCTGTGCTACATATTATGCAAAACCTCTTCAAGTATTGTTGCAGTCTGAATTGTTGTGATTGGCTGAATTATTTACCTATGCTATTCTTCCAGGGACTGGATTTTGGCCAATAGGTAATAGAACCAATCGGTGTTGATTGCAATCGTCTACCGTAGCGATATTTTTTACTTGGCAACGGGCGGAAATTTATCTCTTGGTAGTCTGGTCTGGTGGAATGCGTCGGCCTTCCGGAAAAGACCTACCACTAAGTGATGCGACTGACCTAACGCCCGGATAGGCCCCTGATGGCTGGCCTTGGCCTGTAACACTTTCTCATCCTCGGTGTTACTAAAGGTAAGTGTGGAAATTGTGGAACCAGCTTCCATCTTCTGTGTTCCCTCATAATTATAAGTAATATGGGGCTCTTGAAAGGGCGGATAAACAAATATCTCAAAAGCCAGCAACGCTTTGGGGGTTCCTCTGGTGCTGCAAATGTTCATGGGCGGCGGTAATCAGTAATCACTTACCATCAGGTGACCCGCCTGCTCGTTTGCTCGCTATACATATAAATAAATAAAAAAGGTACTAAACTATGGAAGAGTTAAGTGCCTATGTTCGTTCCACGTCTGCGCCACTTCTGTATAAACCATGCCTAATCCTAAACAGTCAAACACAGTAGTCCGCTGTTTACACAAGTTTAAATATGATCGGTTGTGTACACGTCAGAGCTCAGAATCGATGTCATTGTTCAAAAAGTCCACGCTGTTCCGTGTGAGACCGCAATAGGCCCAGCTGATCTCATTGTTTAGTCTACATCTCACGCTGGCGAAATATTATGTTCCTTAGAAATTGATTCCTCTAATATACTCCTAGTCCTAGGTACCTGCTGTATATTATGTGCTACTCGATGTGGCAGCTACTTAGGTATTAGTTATACAGATAGGTGTTAAATGCTAGCTGGTGATAGACTCTGAAAGCTGATATTTAACTGACTGATATTTCAATTTTTAAAATGAAATTGTGGGAGAAAGTCGACAGCAAAATAATAATAAAAAAACGGGCAAGTGCGAGTCGGACTCGCGCACGAAGGGTTCCGTACCATTATTAATAAATAATTACCTTTGTTAATGAACCGCAAGACTAACTTTTTTTGTAGAGGTTTATTGTTAATATCAAAAAAACTATGCTAGTTAGAGCATTGGCTATAGTTTTCCTGTAAAATATACGTAAATTCCTATTGACCATAATTATTTCAAATTTTTCGATTGGTAAACTCCGGAGATAAGGGGGGGGAACGGTATTTTTTTAGACATTTTCCTCGATAAATCAAAAACTATCATAACTAAAAATAATTAAAAATCTGTTTTAGAATGTACAAAGTAAACCCTTTCATATTATACCCCACACAGTACAGTTATCTCACTTTTAAATTTCAACCCTCAGATTTTCCCCCCTTTTTAAATAAGAACAAAAATAATTTCCAATTTTTTTTAATTTCAGTGTCTTTGGGCCACTAATATACACAACTATTCCAAATTTCATGTCGATAGCTTCGGTAGTTACTGAAATAATCGAGTGTGACGGACGGACAGACAGACGGAGAAAGTCACACCATAAGGGTTCCATTTTACCATTTTGGTACGGAACCCTAAAAATATAAGCACATTTGATCTCACTATCATGGGATAAAGTTATCAGAAAATGACGTTAAGGGATTGCATGAAATAATAAAAGTCTAAGTAAGTACCTACATCTTTAGACACAAATTCTCAATATGTTAATTAATTTATTGTCTATCTCGATTCACTTATTTCCTCGTTTTAATAATTACTATACAAGAATTATTGCTAAGATAAGAGTAAGGAAGACTTTTTATTAATTTTTTTTTTTTTAATATATACTTTTTTATTGTTTTGTATCCACTCGGTAATTGTGGGAAGCTGATAAAGAAGACGCCACTAACAAGCAAGTTTTTTAACCTTTTGTACATACACATGCCGATTACAATCTTATCTCCCGAAATCAAATGTTATGTTAGGTGTGTTTCCATTTTCGACATTAATTAGCGAATGAATTGTAATTCTTAGCCTGAATTGCTCTCCGAGCAACAAGGAAAGGCCGTTGCAATGAAAAGAATTCTCTTCTTTCTTGGTGGATAATGGTTAGATACTAAACTATCGTCATCATAATATTACTTATGTGTGCTTATCGTTCGCAGTTTTCCCTTGAAAACTATCTCCCCTTCATTGAGCCTTCATTGAGATTACCGTTAGCCAAAATACCAAGTTTCGTCGATATAAATTGTAAAATATTTTGAGAGATGAAGGCCTTTCATCCCAAATTTCATCCCCTATTTCACCCCTTTGGGGATCGAATTTTCAAAAACTGTGTAATACGTATTTCCTAATTTTTAATTCGCAGCTCATATACCAAGTTTAATGGCTATAGCTTATATACAAATTTTCAACCCCTATTTGACCACTTTGGGGGTTGAATTCTGAAAAAATGTGACACACGTAATTCTTTATTTTTTACCTATAGCCAAAATACCAAGTTTCGTTGATAAAACTTGTAAAATACCTTGAGAAATGAAGGCCTCTGATACCAACTTTCATCCGCCATTTCACCCCTATGGGGATTGAATTTTCAAAAACTGTGAAATATATATTTCTTCATTTTCAACTCGCAGCTCATATACTAAGTTTCATGGCTATAGCTTGAGAAATGAAGGCCTTTTATACCAACTTTCATCCCATATTTCACCCCTTTGGGGGTCGAATTTTCAAAAACTGTGACATATGTATTTCGTCATTTTTAACCAGTAGCTCACGTACCAAGTTTCTTGGCTATAACTTGAGAAATGAAGGACTTTCATACAAACTTCCAACCCCTATTTTACCCCTTTAGGGGTGGAATTTTGAAAAACTGTGACACACGTAAGTCTTTATTTTTTACCGTTAGCCAAAATACCAAGTTTCGTTGATACAACTTGTAAAATACCTTGAGAAATGAAGGCCTTTGATACCAACTTTCATCCCCCATTTCACCCCTTTGGGGGTTGAATTTCCAAAAACTGTGAAATACGTATTTCTTCATTTTTAACTCGCAGCTCATATACCAAGTTTGATGGCTATAGCTTCCATAAAAATTTTCAACCCCTATTTTACCACTTTAGGGGTTAAATTTTGAAAAACTGTGACACACGTAATTCTTTATTTTTTACCATTAGCCAAAATACCAAGTTTCGTTGATATAACTTGGAAAATACCTTGAGGAATGAAGGCCTTTTATACCAACTTTCATCCCCCATTTCACCCCTTTGGGGGTTGAATTTTCAAAAACTGTGAAATACATATTTCTTATATTTCAACTCGCAGCTCATATACCAAGTTTCATGGCTATAGCTTTCATAAAAATTTTCAGCCCCTATTTTACCACTTTAGGGGTTGAATTTTGAAAAACTGTGACACACGTAATTCTTTATTTTTTACCCTTAGCCAAAATACCAAGTTTCGTTTATATAACTCGAGAATATCTTGAGAAATGAAGGACTTTCATGCAAACTCTCATCCCCTATTTCACCCCCTCGGGGGTATAATTTTTAAAAACTGTGAAACACCTATTTCTTAATTTTCAACCAGTAGCTCGTATACCGAGTTTCATGTATATAACTTGAGAAATGACGGACTTTCATACAAACTTTCACCCCCTATTTCACCCCCTTAGGGGTGGAATTTTGTAAAATCCTTTCTTAATGAGCGCCTACGTCACAAAAGGAACCTACTGTCAAAATTTCAAGTTTCTAACCCCAGCGGTTTAGGCTGTGCGTTTATCCCTTAACGATTTTATATATATATATATATATAGATAGATAGATATTAGATTAGATTAGATTAGATATGGCAAAACGATCCAGTCGAGTTGGACTATATTAAAATGATAATTTAAGTTGAGCAATAAGCAACCGGTCATTGAGCCGCACCGAGGCGTGACGGCGACTCCTGAGGGAGCGGAAGTCTTGCGCGCTTCCGGACGCACGACCCGGAGATCCGCACCGCGCCCCGCCGCCGATCACGCCTCGCCAGCAACGGCGACTGACTTGCGTGCTTATACGCTGGAACATGGAGTTCTCTTTTAACGAGTTCAACTGTAAACTTTATTTTATTACTTACAGACATGAAATCATCACAGATGACAGTTTTGCGCGCAGTTGTCACATAATTTTAACCACCAAGGTGCACGAGTCCAAGACGCCGGAAAAGAGACAGGTTAGGTATGGTGAATTCAACTGATTTCATTCTAATTATTTATTGTTTTTTTCGCTTTATCACACGCGGCACGACGCAATTTGTATGCATCCTTCGCGCGTCCGTATAGGCTTCTTAGATTAGTTCTATCTGAGCCTCCCACCAGGGCAGACCAGGGAAAATTCAGAAATTATAAATTCCCAAATTGACCCTGCCGGGGATCGAACCCGGAACCTCAGAAAATACGCTTGTCTGTACCGTCCCAAAAGTAAAACGCTCACAGCTAATTCAGAAAAGTTACAAGTGCGTGACTCACCCAACCGACCAAATAAGTATCGACTGTCTAAAGTTAAACCGCTAGGCTAGGCTATCACGGCTCTTCTACCATCTATATTCTATAGGTAGTTTGGAACATGAAACTTAAATACGAGTCAAACCAGCATTTTATTACCACGATTAGCAAGGAAATAATAAAGAGGAAGTGCATGTTAAAGTTAAAAATAAATTGCCGTTTTTATACTTATCTTACTTGCGTTATACCTAATTATTTTAATATGATTATGCAAATGTAGCTTTTTTGTCTCGCTTTGTACCTACCTATTATCTTGAAACCAAACTGCTTGTATGAAAAACGTGAAACGAGTGTTAATCGGCTTGTAACTTTATCTGTACGTACGTAGGTACAACGGGGTGCAGAATTTCCATGGTCAAGGTCAACGCTGTAGGTACTAGCTGCCAAAATGTAGTCGAAACTCGGAGGCACATCTAAGTAACAGAGACGTGGCGCAGACGGTAGAAATGTGTATAACTAAGGAATACAATAATTAATTGGTCATTTATCATATATACTAAATAAGACGGTCAGTTTAAGGTACAAAACAAGGCGTTCAGTTCCTTAGATATAAAGATGTGCAAAAGAGGCATATTAATTACTATATGCAGGATCGACTTCTTTCGTTGGGAAAGTCTGGCTGAAAACCGAGGGGATTGGAGTCACTTGGTTCAGCAGAATATCACCCAATTCAAAAATAAAAGGAGTCTAGATCTGGACATTTATCGTGACCAAATTCCACAGTATACCACCCCTGAAACCTCCAACAGTTATAGTATAACATACAATTATGTTGATGGATATCATCAACATAATTGTATGATATATTCTGTCATGTCATGAAGCCCTTATAGGTATTCAAATTCAAATACCTAACAGCTGTTGCCCAACTCGGTCAAGGAATCATCATCATACTAAATAAGACCTCCTGATGTCTTAAATCCATACTAATATTATAAATGCGAAAGTGTCTTCTTAAAGTCTTAAAAAATCTAGAAAGGACAACTACCATTGATCTCATTACTAATTTTTGTTATTTTCATTTGAACACTGAATTGTGCATTGTAATAGTAATAGATCTAACCATTTGAACAATGTATATATGCATGTATGTGAGAAAATAAATTTGATTTGATTTGATTTGATTTGTGTCTGTCTGTCTGTCTGCCTGTCTGCTTCGCTTTCACGGCCCATCTGTTCAACCGATTTTGATGAAATTTGGTACAGGGATAGGTTGTATCCCGGTGAAGGACATAGGCTACTTTTTATCTCGGAAAGTTCAAAGGTTCCCGCGGGAATCAAAAAAATTATCTGTTCAACCAATTTAATGAAATTTGGTACAGGGGTAGGTTGTATTCCGGGGAAGGACATAGGCTACTTTTTATCCCGCAAAATTCAAGAGTTCCCGCGGGAATCGAAAAAACTTGGTCCACGCGGACGAAGTCGCGGGAATCATCTAGTAGGTATTACACAGGAGTTCTATGAAGAATAAGAACCTAAGTACCTACTTAACCTACTTAAGTGCGCCTTGTGTAGCGGTAACTATAACTTTTAGTAGGTAAGCATATCTACTGGGGCGAAAGCCGCAAAGTAAGAACTTAGAAATTATTGAAATATTGTGATCACCTTTGTTTGGAATAAGGCCTTATTAAAATAATATTTCCCATAGGTAAAATTTAGGAAGCACCTACCAAAGGATACTTCCTACTTCCAAGACTTGTCCAAGACATTGAAATGAGGTAAGAACTTTACCTAATCTAAGGGTAAGAATATCAAATGAGATCAAACATATTTATGACTTCAAAACTTTATAATCAAAGCTTCAAAATCACAAATTCTACGAGCGTAGGTAAGTAAATCATTTGAAAACTTCTTCGGAGGTAGGTATTTCGTATAGTCTGTATTTGATCTCAGCTTGGATCGGAGTCTTTACCATTGTCAACATTTCATTTGAAGTCTATTCCTTTATTGTTTTTATTTTTTTGAAAAAAAATTAAAACCGTTTTTATCAATTAAATTAATCCCCTTAAATTGCAAAGACGTAGTTAATTCTACTAAAGACAATATTACCTTTTAGGTATGAGAATTTTCATCAGAAATGCAGTCTCAACAAGAGATCACAGAAGAAGAAGTTTTAAATCCCCTGCCGCCTTTGATACCATTTAATTTACGAGAAAAACTGCAGGCTGAGCAGGTAAAGATAAAATTCTTGGTATTACGTTTGACTGTACTTCCTATTCTATGTCCTTCGGTTTTCCCTACTTCCTCTAATAGTTTAAGTTTTTTCGGGGCAACATTTCTTAGTGATTTCTTATAGCAAAACTAGCGTTCCTATTTCGAAGAACTGATAGACATTAAAGTCAGTATATGTAAGTACTAAGTACTCAGATGTCAAAACTACAACACACTAGGTGCTTGAATGGTGACCCACAAGATGCAACAGAAACAGCGTTGACTGACCCCCCATACAGATGGACCCGATGATCTCAAGCGATACGGTACCGCTGTAGGTATACAAGCGGAAAAAGATCGAGTTCTGGGGCGATCCTTGTATGCGCCTTTATATTCAGTAGTGGATTGGTAGTCTATCGGTTTAGATAACGATGGGGATGATTTTCCGTAGGTTTATATTGATGGCATCACGCATACAGCACACCACAAGAAAAAGTCAATTCAACACGCGCAAAAAGAAAACCAAAAATCGAAGAGCCAACCAAGACCTCTGCACGTTCTGGAAATTACTTGGTGGCCAAGTGTACTGAATATTGAAGTTGATGACGTGGAAGTTGTTTACAGATTACGGTAATTTTGTATTGCTTTTTTTATTCCACTACAAGTTAGCCCTTGACTACGAATGCGATCTCACCTGATGGTAAGTGATGATACAGTCTAAGATGGTAGAGGGCTAACCTGTTAGGGGAATGGCAGTTACCTATATAAAACCCATACCCCTAGTCGGTTTCTACTTTCTACACGGCATCGAACCGGATCGCTAAATTGCTTGGCGGTACGTCTTTGCCGGTACGGTGACCTAAAGTAGCCACGGCCAAGGCCTCCCACCAGACCAGACCAAAGAAAATTCAGAAATTATAAACTCCCAAATTGTCCCTGCCGGTAATCAAACCCGGGAACTCCCACATTAAGGCAACAGCGTTCAATACTGCGCCAGGGAGGTCGTCAAAATGTATATGTTTTGTATACTGGAAGTGAAGAGTATCTAAGCTCATTCTAACGCTGCTTCTTGAAAGAAACTGTATGGAGGCGTTCATACGGCTAAATTGTAGAGAAAACATTTAAGTTCCAAACATGCAGGTCTTAGTCTTACTGTGATATTCATATTCAAATTTAAATGGTTTTTTTTTAAAAAAAATTTTAAAAAAAGTAAGAGAAAAAGAGAGAATTTGTTTTCAGGATATGGAACCCCTGTCCACGCTCGATATACCTTCACTGTTGCGGATTTTGGGATGAGACATGCCGCCTCGGAGCGCTTTGGCGATGCTACCCTCGCACCAGGTTCCTGCTAGCTCCAGGCCTCCCAGTCGACATCTACATCAAGGCTACACCTAGAGACTACAGCCCTATACCGCGTGCAACGATAGCACTGCAACTAGCCGCCGCACATAAAAGAGATCATGTTGTTGGATTTTTTGGAGTACCTATACGAGTAACGTTTTTGAAATATTTACCACCTTCACCTCTGGGAGAATAAATCATGTTGACTACCTACCCGTAACAAGCTTGTTTTTGACTAGATGACGCCCGCGACTTAATCCGCGTTAATAGAGTTTTTTTTATTAGTTTCGAAAATCGGTTGAAAAGATCCGTCAAAGCGTAGCAGACAGACAGATGGACAAACACTTTCGCATTTATAATATTAGCACAGAATAGGTAATAGTTGATATTAGTATGGATTACCTCCATGATACAGTGCGCGCTGTGGTACCATTACATCAGTATAATATGGTAGGTAGGTATGAGGTATTGAACAACAAATCAAAATTCAAATTATTGTAAGCCGCGGGCGTGACCTATTAAACTTGGTAAAAAAACCACAGTATGAATCAAATCAGTGTATTTGTTTAAATAAATAAATAAATGTAAGCTCCGTTTATGTACCTACATAAGTCGCCGCTTGAGTTACGTCATTTAGAGCAAGTGAATATATTCCAAAAATACCTATATAGGAGCATTGCCGCTCGGAATAGTAATCAAGACGGATCGCAAGCAAAGTCCCTACATGGGCGTTATTCCACGGACTACGCACGACACGATTCTAGCTCATAAGGAAACACAGCAGTCAACCTGTCGTCTACTTCGCAGCACGTCTGCTACGTCACACAGTGGCGCATGTAAGTCTGCGAGGACAGCCTCAGTGTGACAGTAAGGATCGTCATTCGTTACGGCAAAACCATCCTAACAACATAGCAACACCGATAGCAGCGCCGTCTCTATCTCCAGGAGATAGAGACGGCTATGATAAATAGCAAAAACTTCGTAAAACGTGCATCGTGCTGTCTGGTGACCAGCCCTTCGATTGTGTAAGGAAATCGTAATCGTAATCGTTGGAGTGCATAGATGCCTACATGTCAAAAAGCATGCATGAACTCCTTAAACATTTCAAGTAATACGTTTCAAGCCGTCAAATAATTACGATTTGTTCGTACGACATCGAAAATTAATAGTGACGTGAGTGTTTTTTGCCGGACAACTCGTGAAGTTCCAGCGAAAAGAACAAGAAAGAGGGTAGTTCGCTACTGCCCTTGACAGCTCGAACTTCATCTCTCGCAGCACCGCAGTCCCGTCGTGACCACGACCCGTGCAATTGGGTTGAAATATCGACAAATAAAAACAAAAATATAATTGTGGTATGTACCCGTTATATACATTAAAATAAATTACGATTTGCTTAGAGAATTGGGCCTCTGGTGTGTCTGTTCTTATATAAAATAATATAAATTACAGCGGTTCAAGCAACGGCTAGAAGTCGGTTGTGTAGTGCAGTAAGCTATGGACACACGCCCTCACGCTTTGTGCACGCTTGTGTTAATATTAGGCCTAATAATCTCGTCGGTGACTCAGAGGAGTGCCTTTGTCCTCAAATGGCTGGGAAGCCGTGCAACTGATGATGTTGAACGGCCGGATGCCGGATTGCTCTATTATTTTGCGCGTTCTAATTATTAGTTCGCCTTAGAACTAGATGAAACGATGGTGCCTAGATCAGGCAGATGCTTGCATCAAAACCATGACGAAGCTTTTGTAAATTTTTTCCTAGCTACGTTCAACGTAACCTTCTAAAGTGTCGAGCTTTACACATCATGAGCGTAGGTACTAGATTCCAAGTAATAAGAATAGGTAATGGAACAAGCAACAAAACAGGCAAAGAACGGTAAAGACAAAAAATTTTCGCAATACAGACCCCGCGCCGCTTCGAGAAAATGTTTAAGAGTCGAAAGAGTTGCGTTTTTCAGTGATCTTGCACTCACAATAGGCATGATGACAGTAACAAAGAATCAATGAAATTATGAATTTATCTAATGAAATAGGGTTCATGGATTATAAAAAACGTATTTATTTTTCTATTTAGAGTGAGATTGCTATTTATTTTGATAAAATAAAACTATAAAATACAGCAATCCGCCATATTGCATAAAACACAAAGAAGCGAATGACGTCACAATTGTTTGTTTTCGAGCTTTGAAAATCACACTATTGCTTACTGCACACTGCACAGAGTACATTGGTAAAAACAATAGTGACGTCACAACGACGCCATGACACCGCCGAACGTTTTGGCGTGAATTTTAAAATTTAAATTTCAAATGCTAATTTTATCTACCAAACTTTATATTTCTACTGAAATAAGATATTTTTTCGAAATAGTAGATACTTCCGAACATAATCTGACCATTTTTCAAAATCAGTCATCATGCCTATTCCACCAATCTAATCCGATGTGTAGGCAATCGGACACTCGCAACTAGACCAATTAGGGGTTTTATAAAATTATTTTTATCCACAGATTTTTAAGTACCTACTGAACATGCGAATGACATCAGCAGCATCGGATGGTATAGTAGCCAACGGTCACTTTATGTTTTATGGCGTCTTTACGACTATACCTAAAACTAGTCTATAATATTGCCGTACGTAACTGTGGCAATAGATTGTGTCAAAGAAGCTCATAAACTCTACGTAAATTGTAGGTGTATAAAATTCAAATTTTATGCTTTATCTTAAGTATAATCATTATGCTAGTTAGTATATTAAAGCAATACATAGTTGGGCAAATACTGTTTAAACATAAGAATCATTTCTCAAGTTATTTAATAAGCATTGCCTTGTTAAGAAGCTTGCTTAATGCGTGAAAAGTTTTTCTTGTGTTGAAAACAATGAGATTGGGAACGGTGTTGATGAGTGTGCTACTATAATCTCTTAATTGGTGTAATATACGTTACTATATAATGACGAAATAAGCCTTAGAGGGTCGTTTAATAAAAAAGTCTAGATAAGGGTCTGGACATACACAGAGCACAACGGTAGCGTCGCGTGACGGCATCACCCAGAGCAGCAAATACCTACTGATCACCTGCGCGATTTAATGCAAGCACGCTGAAAAATGTGTCAGCGACGGCAGAAGCCCGGTGCCTACGCTCACTCCTCAGTGATTGCTTTCAAAAAGTTCTTCTCAGTTTCGTGGAAGCTAAAACCGCGTCCTTAGCTTTTCTTCCAGTTACAAATTAGATAAGCGGCGCTATGGCATCGTATGAAAGGCTACAATCCATCAGGCATTTAGTATCTAGACGCCATTATTGCAGTTTTTAACTGATGGTTCTGTGCTTTACAGTGTAACGTTTTATTCAGTTCTGTGTTTAAAAAATTGTAACCACTTCAGCGTGCATTTAGTATTGAATGTCGTCCTTGCCGTTGCGCGTTGTATATGTCCAAGCTTTAAAATACGTGCCGCAATGGCGCGAGAAATAGATTTTATGAGTGCGTGTGGCGCGATATTTACACTTGTTTACACTTGAGACGATTTTATAGGCGCAACGACACCGTCCCTGGGCCATATTTGCATACTGGGCTAATATGCTGGGGACAAACTTACATGAAACGCTTTGCAGTGTATTTAGAAATTGTTGGCGCTTGTTAAGAATGTATGAAGTTATGATAGGTCTTAGGTAATATTACGTAAAGAAGGCTTGGTAAGTTGGTAAACTCGGTTTGTACAGATGTGGCAAATGTCCGAGATCGGGCCCGTGTCACATGAGTCGCTCACATAATAATTTATGTCAATAGATGGCGCTCTATTATGGCGATCAGTTCGGGGCGAACCACTCGTTATATATTATCGATCGACATATTCTTTTAATTGAATCCCTCGACCTACTGCTGGGGCAAGCCCATCGCCATGACATTCTGTACCGTCCACGGAGCAGTGGTACCGCCAAAGCTAAACCTGCTAACGTAACGCAAACGTAAGATCTGATGTTATCATTAAGTACAGTATAACCTATAAACTCTTTTTTTTCTAGCCTTTGTCTGTCTGTTTGACCGGGCAAATCTTCAAACGGCATGAACCGAAATTAAAGGGCTCCGCAGAAAGTACAAAACTATATAGTAGCAAATATAAAATAATTAAGGGAACTCATGTGGATTGTGGACGTAGTCGTAGTATCCTATATGGCTATACTTAGTTAGTGTACCTACCTATTTCAAATTTTCTACCCTTAGATTTAATGTAAAATAAAAATAGGTATTCCAAGCATTTCTAAGTGACAACAAAGAAGGTCGGTCAGCTTCATACAAACTGTGACCTGATTGTAAAGTGTCGCGACCATAAATGACCTAAGGTGGGATCGATTGATAATATAGCAGTGTATTAAATGTAATGATTCTATTTTTTTTAAAAGCCGGAATTTGCTGGTAAATTCATGTTTGGTTTTGAGGTTAGGATTGAATACGACACCGGCGCCATTATTCAAAAACAACCATAATAGGTAGGTACTCCAGTATATTATGTCTTTCATTTATTTTGGAGTATAAGCCATTTTTACTTTTTCGATGTTGGTTTTTTTATAGTTAGTTCATTTTCGATGTTTGCCGTAGAAGCATGATGTTTTTAAGAACAATGGTGCATCCATAGAACAGGATGTTTATAGGACTGGCAACCCTAGTGATTTCAGATTTTGAATTTGATTTGAGTTTTGACGATACTCTTTGACTGATGACAGCTGTCACTTGACGTTGACGTCTGCGATCCGTTTCATATAATTTTTGCTGTTACACAAAATTATTCACACATGAAACACATTAAACAAGATAAAAACTGTAACTGCATTAGATTACGTGATGAAACGAAACGTAGTGATGAATTATGGTGCACAGATTAAAGAATATATCTAAAGGTGTGTTCAGATACATTAATACGATCCGATATGGTATTTTGCAATTATTTTATTTTTTATTCCGGCTTTAATAAAAAAATATAATAGGTGTACTTAAATGCCCCTTTAATCACCTATATTTTGCCATTGTATTTATCAATGGTCGCTTTCATTTTTGGTCAGGTCATATTTGGCCATCCTTCTTTGAAGCTTTATAGTCATCGTAGGTAGGTCGAAAAATCGTAAATAATAGCATCAATCAATTTGTGATAAGGCGGCGACAGTGTCGAGTACCTACGAACAATCATTCCGACGAGATACGGCTTCCGTGGAGATTGGTGCTGATTGGGAGCGATTCCTGATATTATTAACTGCTCGTCATATCGCTTGGGAGACACAATCGGATCCTTGTACCTACCGTGTATGGCTACAACAGACATGACTACAAAAGAACATTCAGTTTCTGTATGAGTAAGAGTAACGAGTGGTGTTATCGAATTATTTGATAACTAGATGTTCTTTTTAGCTTATCTTGTATACATATATTAGTGTTCAAATTAGGAGTTCCTATTTTGTTCTTCCTATTCGATGGTAAGGGTAAAATTGCATCTTGAGCTAGAGTTTTCTTTTCATTTACCGGAAGTACCATTGCTGACTGGAATTTGTATGTCTATTATAATTATCTTTAGTTCCTTGTAAAATTCTCTTCTAAGAGAGGAATGAAAATCTTCCTATAGCAAAAACATTTCCTACCTTTTCCTCATCTTTTTCCAAAGTTCGTGTACTTAGTTAAAAATCTGTCATCAAACATTTTATCAAAAAGGAATAATCTGGGTAGCTAGACACGCATTTATTTTCAGCCGAATCACCGACTCCTTGTTGCATTTAATTATTTGTAAAAATAAAATAAGCGGCATTTATAAGAGAACCAAAGCTAAGCACCGAATTAATTAATTTCTCCCAAAATAGGTTTAAAATATCATTAATAACATTCAACCTTTTATTATCATCCCATAAAATATCATTTCGAAGTCACTTCTTGTTTTGCAACGTTAAAATATATCAAGGGACACCTTTATCTTCTAAATTCGTAAAAGGAATTTCTCCAACCATTTAATTTCATCGTCTCCTGTGATGTTTTGTTCGGAACACAAATTATCGACTCGGTTTGATCCCACGGCTAAAATAAAATATCATATTTCCTGTCAGCCGAACGCGCTTCAGCGGTGAAGTGTCTTTTTTCTACATTTTTTCAGGGCACCGGGTTTTTTAAGGAACTGCGTCGCACATGTTTGCTCAACATAGGCGACGTCTTTCAATTATATATTGTGTTTTTTGTCGTCTCGCGTTGTATTTGTTGAATGTAAGCTCGCTTTACATTCTATGGGAGCTAAATTCAGCATTTTATTATTATCTAGCATCTTTTTTGGTTAAAATGGCTAAGTACCTACCATATTATTATTTCTTTCATCTACCACCCTCTTGAATGTATTACTAATTATTCGTACCCTTTTGTGAGTGACCTTCAAAAAGTTCATTTTGGTAATAATAATTATTTTATTACATATTTTGCCCTTATTAGTAGGTTAACTGCTATGCTATAAAAGAAGCTATTTATAACATGTCTAGGTATGTTCTTACTTTCGAGTAGGTATATTTTAAGTGTTATTATTAAATTTATACCGAGGAGTAGATCGTAATTTGCCAGCAAGTAGCAACGACAAAAGGTACTAATTAAATATGTGAAGGTGCAACAAATATGTGAAGGTTTTGAACTTATGACATTACGGATTTCAGTCCTCTACTTCACCGTTGAGCTATTGATGCCATAAACAATCGGTAATAAAGTTTATTGAACCCTGATAAGTATTGTTTAATACCGCTATAGCAGCCATTCTTTACGTTAGCAGACATCGAGTGTTGCGCCGCTTCTCACGCACGGCGTACAGGTTTCGAGCGCATTGCATAATGGGTGGCACGTAATGCGCGTAACAGCCCGTATTATGAAGTAGGGCGCGTCTAGACAACATAGGTCTCGCATAATATGATCCAATTAGGCAAAAGTGTAATCGACAATAATAAAATTATGACACTCTAGTCTAGTCTATACCAATAAAGTAACACGTATAGCAGGTAGATGTAAGCTTCATAAGAAAGCTTGCAGTTACTTACAGCGGGTGACGGCTATACAACTTGGAGTAGGTATCTCTACGCTATTTTAGATAAGGAAATCCATCAAAGAATCAGAGTGACCTACTGAGCTCCTTTATTCTGTACTGAACAGATTCTGGACAGTCCTACGAGTATCTAGGTTAAATGATAATGGATGGAGCATAATAATATAACCCGAGGAACCTATAGAGTATAGACATTTGGAGACAGAATTTGTTAGAGGTATATCTAAGGCAGCGACATATTTTGCAGGTACCAGGCGACATAAGATACATGTCGCTGATCCAACATGTTTCAATAGTGACCCAGCTGAAAAACGCAGCGTTGGAATTTTGGAAAATCTCTTCTAGGTGGACGATTCGCTTGAAACAATTGGATACAAATTACAAGGAACACAAGATCGTGTGACAATCGTGATTAGGACCTCGTGTTGTAAGAATTTCCTAGTGCATTAAGCCTTCTATAAACTATTACGCTTTGGCACTTGGAAGTTGCTACTTCTCCGGTTGACCCGGTCAAGATGCGGTCAAGGCATCAATTTAGATAATATTACATGGACGCAAATGGCTGACGAATGTAACATGAGAATAGGGTTATGGAAATTTCTATCTGCAGTTGATGCTATATTATGAAATTACAGGTAGGTAGTAAGCAAAATAAAAATGACACCAATGCGTGCTTGCAAGACTGGCAAATTGGCAAGTAAGTTAATACCGACGTAAAACAACAATTAAAATGTCCGGATTATATCTATGGTACCTATAGGTAAGTATGCCTATTGCCTACTGAACACATGTCAACTGTTAAAATGAATGGCAAACGATTCCGATGACACTTTATCTACTGATCGAGACAGTTGGCGCATGCTGCATCATTGTAGAGCTACCACAAAAGGTTGTCCCTATATCGGGTTACCAGCGAAGATGACATGCGCACGAGACATCGCAAATCTGATAAATGCCTAAATATCGCCTCCGACAACAAAAGATCGAATTGCAAGTCTGCAATCGAATCCGCACCCAATCCTCGGAAGCTACAGGCGCCAGCTGCCAACGCAGTATCAAATGCCACACAGATAATAAAGGATTCTTTAATACGAAAAATGTTAAACGAATCGGGAGGCATGTTCGAAATGTTTTTACGCTAAATCAATTCCAAACAGAGATGTTCTGTTGTAACTTACACCGACCTCGCTTTAAGTAATCGCATTGAAATTCTCCTAACAACGCATACAGTCGAGTATTATAGCTGATGTTACGCGAGAATTCCATATTTGGTTTATTACGTAGGAAGTTGGGAACGTAATAAGTTGATTTGAAGTACTATAGTTGCTGGCTGGTAGAAGCCGGACTTTAGCAGAGTCACGCAGAGTATTCCAGCATTGTAATAATTTATAAATAACCTAGCTAGAAACATACGGCACAAGATCGGAGAAGTGTGGAGGAAAGATATATCTATACAGCAGATGACATCTATCCCTTGAGAGAAATACACCCTATATTTAGATCGAAATGCAATTAATAACAGCAATCAGAATAATGAAACCCTAAAAAGGATTGCAGTTTCATGAATGCGGCACAGCTGACCTACCCACGTAGTGTTCTATTTATGTAGATGGAGGAAGTATAAGATAGAAAGATAGTATCTTAGTATCTTTAAGATACATAAATTAATTCAAAGCTGCCATATTTGTGCACGCTCGGGCGGACTGTTGCGGCGAGTGTCAAGACGTGTCTGTCGCCGAAGTCTATTCATCAAATCTTATAATAGGTGGATTTTAAATAAATAATAGGTGGGTCTGTGTTCTGCTGTATTTAAAACGCTGTGGAAGTATTGAACTTTGAAATATTATTAGTATACCAATACTAAAAGAAATCCTTAATTTTCCGGCATCTAAAGTAGTATAAATGTTCTTTACCGGGATACAACCTATCTCTGTTATACGATTTCATTATAATCGGTTGAAAAAATGGTCCGTTAAAGCGTAGCAGACAGACAAACACACATTCGCATAATATGGATTGTATTGTACTTATATTTATTCTTCGATTTAGGCTTATAATATAAAATGCGAAAGTTTGGATGGATGGATGATGGATGGATGTTTGTTACTCAATCACGCTCGAACGGCTGAATAGATCTGGATGAAATTTGGCACAGAGATAGATTATAGTCTGGAACTGTACATAATATAGGCTATTTTTATCCCGGAAAACTAAGGTGTTCCCGCGGGAACCAAAAACTTCAATCCAAGCGGACGTAGTCGCGGGCATCAGCTAGTTATTAATAAGTTACCCAAGACATACATTTACACAAATTTAAATACATTACAAATGCTATTCAGCGGGGTAACGCAGCCAGCGTTCTGGGCACACTGCCTCATTGCAGCGGGATGGATGATATTTTTAATGTTTAGTTTTTAGTTTTTAATTTAGTTTTTAATTTAGATTTAATTTAGATTTTAATTTTATCTACTTATATGTTCTTACACAAATTAATAATAATATTCCATTAAATATATGCCATTAAAAATATGCCATTATATACGAATATTCTAATGGAAATGACATTTTTCCTTTGATGGAAACGTTATAGAAGACCGGACACGGATATCCTAATAGTAATGCGGATTAAGCGGGACTTGCCGCGGAAGTTACTACCTTCCTGCTACGGAAATAAACGTACTCCGTTTCCTATTTAATTACTTGATAACATTAATCATACTATCAAGAATATTTTTTATTAATACGAATTTTGTCACAAGATTAATTAACTATTATTGTTTTAAACGCTGGTGAGTACATGTTTTTTTTAATTTAATTCTGCTAATACAAAAACTGTACTTAATAACTGAATTATAAAGTCTCCGATTATGTCCGAGTATAGGAAGCCTCCGATTGGGGTGATGCCAATTTAGTCAAGTTTAATGCTACCAAAATACAGGCGTGTTTATTCACCGCATATAAAGGAGCCGCTTCATCTTGGCTCCTACTTTCCAGTGTTTATCTATTATTTGCGATTAGTGATCATATTCCATATTGAGCTCTTGGGTATTGACATCTCACCCAACCTCAATTTCGGGAAATGCATCGATTCAAAAGCCAAAATAGCTGCCAAAAACTTGGTATACTGAAAAAAGTGTGGCGGTACTTCACGCCAAATCAGCGCCTCACACTTTATGAGGCTCAAGTTCAAGAGTGAATAGGCATTTCCTAGGCAAGGGCGGCCCAACCAAGACTTCATCATTGCTTTGCATTGAGCATGATTGTAGTCTATACCTACTGGAATTTTAAAAAAAGAAAAAACTATTTGAAACTCCTAAATCTAACTGAGATGAGCACTTAGTTATAAAATTGAAAAACAGAATGACGTAGAAATGTAGAACAAGATTGAAATGCAGTGCCTGAAAGTAAATACAAATAGGCTACGGTCTACGCTATTACAGGCAAAGCCAGAAACATTGCCTCGTATTTTCTTGGGGCATGGTGCAATCGGTTAGAGTGACGCCCGACGGGAGTACATAACTGTAATGAATTAATCAGCACAGCGGATGCGTCTCCCGAGCGCCTGGCGCCGACGACGGTCATTCTACGCAGTAGGTAGTACGATCTCGGATTACATACCACTCTTTTTATATTGCACAAGTACCTACCTTTTCTTGTATGTTTATCAGTCAATATATTGTTTATATAGTAGCTATTAAACTGGTGCAGAGTTTATCTACACTTTACAGTTACGTAATCTCTTTTTCCTTTCCTTTCCTTCCCAGTTCCCCGTTTCCCATATATAGGTATATCCTCTATCGCTTAGCAATGGATGAAAACGGGCTATAAGAATAAATAATAATAATGTTCAAAATGAGAGGGCATTAGGTACTTATGTAAAGGAGATCGGCGAAGTATGACCCAGCTAATTTAAAAACCATTCAGATTCAGAAATCATTTAATATTTTTTAATATATTTCAAAGTATTTTTCTGTGTAAACATCAATTTTTTAGAAGATGGGGATCAAAAATAAAAATTATTACGAAACAATAAAAAAAGTCGTTCTAATGGCAATACGGAGTATAGATACCCGCAGGGTGACCGCATATCTTTTGCATCAATCATTGATACATCGCAATCACCTCTGATTGGTTAACACTCTTCCACTATTGGACGAAATCGCCATTGACGCAGCAAGAATACCATAAATTCAGCCAATCGGAGGTGATTGTGATGTATCAATGATTGATGCAAAAGATACGCGGTCACCCGGCAGAGTATAAAAGTAGAAACTAACGTGTCAAATGTCAATTACTGACAAACTCAATCAAATGTCATTCGTGGACCGTAGTAGAGATGTGTCGGAAAAAACACATTAACTCGAGTTGAAATTCAGGTAACTCGGAATGGAATTCGAGTTACACAACTCTGCTTAGCATAAAGAAACTAAGTGTATTTTATTTGTTACAAAATACTTTTTTCCATACATATTTGTACTTCAATCCAACTATCTGTTAGGACAATTATTATTATCAGTGCTAAACTTCATAGGTAGGATTGAAATAAAAAGGTTTTTATAGTTTACATAAATCATAATTTATATCGTTCTCATTAGAGTTAGTAGGTACACATTTATTTTTGGTTTTAGTCTTAGTTAAGTTATAGTAAGTACTGATATTTAACAACAAAACTAGTTAGTTATAGGTAAAGCAGTCTTCACAAAATAATATCAGTCTAACTTTATAACTAGGTACATATTATGCTATTAATAGTTTAATCATCACAATGAAAATATTCATAAATAACTTTGTCATCGTTAGTGTCATTGGGTCGATGCAATGGCGGGAGTACGTAGACAGAGAAAGAGATATATTAGACAGGGCGTCGGCGTATACAGTATGCGATAGTAATTATTAATTAATAAATAATTAATTAAAATTAATTAAAATCGTTAATTTAATTTAAAGGCGATGCATTATCGATACAGTTCTGCACTGCCGGCACCCCTCGCTCTTCTTTTACCCCTGAAAGCTCACGCGTTATAAATACGATACATCACGACGCGATTGTATCGCTACTGTTTTGCTTCTGTTGCGCGTTGTAAATGCGACTAACGCCCAAAAGTTGCGATGTATAAGCGCGTTAGGGTTAACCCCCTTTTCAAATAGTAAGAATAGTATAACAACCATCAATTTGTATGTCATAATATACTTACTGGCCACGTTATGAATTACATATCTACTATAGGTTTAATGTACCCAGCAGGTAGGTAACTTGTTTTTATGTAGGTAGGAAAGCGTATTACTATTTGGTACATAATGATTTGCAGTGCCTGATAGATTTTTCAAAGCTATTAAATGGTCACCTGGCTTAAAAACCATGAAATAGAAATCTAACCTCACTTTTAACTATTACTACGAATATCTTTTTTCTCCCAACTTTATTTGATTGACTTTCATAAACTTTTTTGTTAGTCTGGTTTAGTATAAGAAGTATGAGAAGTTTGATGCGTGAACGTGAACCTCAAGTTTGGGTCAAACACTATATGGGAGCTCGCCGACCTCCTTTAAAAGCGATTTCAGTATTAATTATAGATCAAAAGCACTTTAAAAGATTCATTTAAAAGTGGATACGCATGCAATCTCCTTTCGTTAGACAAGCTGACGAGTTTTTTTAATAATAAAATTATACCTACGCAAAAAGTTAGGTCTACAATCGATATAGGTACCTAGTTATAATATTATGTTAGTCCGTTATCTATTTAAAAGTTGTTACTTGTTACACGTTTCATTGCACACTGGCATTATTGAGAATGATCAGTCGATAATGCTTTGGCAAAACATAATTAGCCTTGGCACATATTTTTTTAAATTGTGTCGTTTTTTTATTCAATATCTTTAAAGTTATGTCTTATAGCGATCTCTTAATATGATCCTCTATCGGACATTCCGTGTTTTTATTTAAGATTTAAAGATATAACTGTAGGATAACATTAAAAAAAAACTTGAGAGGTGTCAAGGGACACCCGGTGGAACGAAGTTCCTTTCGATTACTTAAACTCTCTCCAATTTTAAACCTGTTTCCATCGGCGTTGATACCGGCTTACATTCGCCCATGTTACATTTTTCTATTTACTTTTCGATATAGCTCGTCTGTGACAACCTCATTTCTCCCCCTACCCATAACCTATAACACGTATAATATAACTAGCCTATGTAACTATTGAAAACATAATCTTTTAAAATTATTTCGCCTTTTTATTTTCAACAACTTGAAGTCAACAACACAAGTAGTCATAGCAACCAAAATCATCTTTTCATAAAAAGTGTCGTTACAACTTTTGGTCTTAATTTTTTCTAGCCCCCTTTCGCAACGCGCGATAAGGAACTCCGTTCCAAAAATCATATAGTAGCGTATGAGGTCATTAATTAGATTTTAGTGGCGTTGTAATTACCTACGTCTAGATAAATGAGTTTTTGAAAGCTCCTGATACGCTTTGGGATCATTAAACTTTGAGATACTGTAAACAACACGTATGGCTTCTGTGTGGAAATATTGGTAGATTTCCATTTATTAACATGCGTACTCCTCTTATTTTTTTAGAAACTACCTACCTTATATTATCTTTTGAAAGTTCAATAACACGATGGCGTAGTGGTTGAACAAAAATCCGACACTTTAGAGAACTTTAGACTAGAGAAATGCAGTCTGAATAGGCATGATGACAGTAACCAAGAATCAATGAAATTATGAATTTATCTAATGAAATAGGATTCATGGATTATAAAAAACGTATTTATTTTTCTATTTCGAGTGAGATTGCTATTTATTTTGATAAAATACAGAAATCCGCCATAATGGATTAAACGCCAAGATGCGAATGACGTCATAATTGTTTGTTTTCGAGCTTTGACAATCACACTATTGTTTACTGCACACTGCACAGAGTACATTGGTAAATACAATAGTGACGTCACAAACCTAACCTAACCTAACCTAACCTAACCAAACCTTATTTTTCAGCTGAAATAAGATATTTTTTCGAAATAGTAGATACTTCCGAACATAATCTGACCATTTTTCAAAATCAGTCATCATGCCTATTGGCACCAGTTGGCGTGGGAGGTCCGCCTTACCAGTAGGTACTCTACCTTGATCCAAAGCTCACACATTTTAGTATTGTAATTAATCATTCCCTAATCCTTGGCCAAGATTTTCGCTTAGGTCATAGCAAATGTACCTAATGACATTTTTATGAAACGCCAGGGTCATATAGATAGGTACCAATACTGTGGTAAAAGTGAATCAATAAATTCAACAAAAATTTGAGCTAGACAGATAGGTAACTGCTAGGCACCTGCTAACTAAAACCTATACATCATCATAGTCGTCGTAAGCCTTCATAAAATCATAACTAAAATATAGTCAATTACCTAAGGAATGTAAGTAATAGGTAGGCACAATCTTTATTTCTAGCAAGATTCTGTAATATGGTACATAATCAAGTAAACAATAAAGAGATCTAGGTACAAAGTAAACTTTAGAGGTTGCACGTAGGAAAACTATAGTTGCAAGTTGCAACTATAGTTTTCCTACCTACCTACCGTGCGTTAACTGACGTCGCGTATAACTTAAACTAAGTCGCCTCGGTCAGCCTAATTAATAATTCAGTTTTATTTATAAAATAGGTACATATAAGATAATTATATTATAACATCAGAATATATACAATGTTACGCACACGTGTGGCCAGCCATCGATCAGGACAACTGCACTGACACAAACACTTCGTTCTCGGAAGCAAGTTTATTCTGGGCGTGACGTCATGCCTTCGCTCGCCGCTTCCTTAATCTAGGTACTTTACTCACAACTACATTAAAATCTGATTATTAGCGTAGGTACAAACGGGTTAGAGATAAACTTGTGATTATGCGAGTAACTTTTCAAAGTTTTATGACTGCAAGCATAATAAATAATAATATTATGCACCGATGGTTGCTCAAAGGAACAAACCTCGGATTTCGTTCTCAACTCAGATGAGCAACAAACGACGAAAATAATTATTTCTAAAAAATGATATGAAATGTGCACATTTCATACCCTGTAAATGAGTTCGAAAGTTAAACTTCCCGGCCTAGGCCAGTAAAGAATGTATGTATTTTCATTACATGTCATAAGTTTGAATTTGGAATCTTTCTTCCTGAATATCTTGTAACTTGTTATAATGTTCTTTGGCCTAAATAGTTTAAATTTGGAACTTTACCGTATTACGCGTTCAGCACTCACAGCGCAAAAAAAAAAATGTATAATATTTATTTTTTATCATTATAATATTGAAAGGCGGGAATTAACTACATACCTAATCGTTATAATTTATTATTTAAAAGTGACGAAAAAATGAGTTCGAGTGAGGATATTATGGATTTAGATTGTACGCCTCCTTTTCTGAGAGCGGAGGCCGAATTAGCTAAAAATAATTTGCTTCCGCCGAAATCCAAAGAAAATTCACTTGTTTCATTTTTTAGAAAAGCACTATACACACCTCGACCGAGAGAGCATTTCTGATCTCGCGATGTAATGTACTATTTCTAAAAAATTATATGAAATGTGCACATTTCATACCCCGTAAATGAGTTCGAAAGTTAAACTTCCCGGCCTAGGCCAGTAAAGAATGTATGTATTTTCATTACATATCATAAGTTTGAATTTGGAATCTTTCTTCCTGAATATCTTGTAACTTGTTATAATTTTCTTTGGCCTAAATAGAACCAATTTTTGGTTTTTTGGAAATCTACCGTATTATGCGTTCAGTACTCAACGCAAAAAAAATCAAAAGTATAATATTTATTTTTTATCTTTATAATATTGAAAGGCGGGAATCAACTACATACCTAATCGTTATAATTTATTATTTAAAAGTGACGAAAAAATGAGTTTGAGTGAGGATATTATGGATTTAGATTGTACGCCTCCTGAGGGCTCTTTTCAGAAAGTAAAAAAGTTAAAGGTAGGTAGTATCCAGTAAACTATTTGATGTAGTTTTATTCACATTTTTGATTTCTAAATCTATAAAATCACAGAAATCTGAATAAAATCTGGTTTGTGTGAATTAAGTAGGTAAGTACTACTTAGTCATTCCCTATCTCTAGTCCCAACTATTTCAATTCTATTGTCTATCATCCTGTAATTTCAGAATTATGTATGAACATATTTTTGTTAAGAAGGACCATTAATGAAGTCCAGGAAAGCTGTTAAAAATCGATACAAAAATACAAAGATCCAAAGCTTTGTTGAATAATCAGTACACAGTTGTACCTCAACACGACAGATGCAGGAACAATGGTGCGCCGCGGGATGTCCACGGTTATGACGCCTCATTGACTTCGCAATTGACGTACGTGCACACTGCATTATTATTACCTCACCCCACGAGCACGAGGGTCTCGAAACCAACGACCTCAATTTACATAGACGGGCCCTGTCGAACAAAGAATGTGGACTTATGTTTAACAACGCCATCTAGTCTGAAAAGCGGGAACTTGCTTGCAACATATGCGCCATCTTAAAAACGTATGACTCGGTCATAGATTAGTACAGATGCGCTTGTCGAAAATAATACCTACATGAGTGTACTCTCTGAGGTAAACGATAAATGTTAGTATGACGTTGTTATTTTTACCACTTATCGAAAAATTGACAGAAATAAAGTCATTTTTAGGGTTGCGTACCAAAATCATAAGAAAACAACCCTTGTGGTGCGACATGACTGTCCGTCACACTTAGCATAATTCGGTAACTACTAATGCAAAAAACTTGAAATTTAAAATAATAACAGCTAAAACAGTTTAAAATAATCCTCGCCAAACCTTAGTGCAAATGAAAGAATTCAAAAATAATTATTAGTACTATTATAATAAAAAGGGGTTGGAATGGGAGAGGTGAAAGAGTAGTAATGGATCGAGTCACAGAAAAATACTTCATTTGAAATTATTTTATTTTATACATATCTAAGTATGCTACTTGCATCAAATCAAAAATAATAATATATAATATATAATATAAATATTATAAATGCGAAAGTTTGGATGGATGGATGTATGGATGTATGGATGTTTGTTACTCAATCACGCGCCAACGGCTGAACGGATCGGGCTGAAATTTGGCACAGAGATAGATTATAGTCTGGAATAGCACATAGGCTACTTTTTATCCCGAAAAATTAAGGAGTTCCCGCGGGAATCAAAAATCCTCAAACCACGCAGACGAAGTCGCGGGCATTCGCTAGTACAAAATAAAAATTATCAACTTTAATCAATAAAAACCCTTTATTTATTGAAGTTGGTTAAACATTAAACTCACGTCAATAACTAATTTTATCATATTATTACAATAGCATAATATTGCGTCTCGGAAGGTATTAATGCCTACTGTCCGTTCTGCCCATCTATGCATTAACTAATCTTGGTTGCATTTTTTTTATCGTACTGGACTGGACTATTCTAAGGCTGGAACCCAAAGCCGTAAGGCCAGTTAGTAAAAAAAAATATCATACAGTTTGCCGCGGAAATTAAATGATTGCGAAATGGATAAAAATATTAAATAGGAAGATTAAATAACGTTTTCTTGGAAATGTATAATTGTGAATTGAAACACTTACCTTAAAATAAAAATAATACAGTGCCAAACTAATAAGACTTTAGATTTTAACTTAATAACAAATTATCTACACGATGAGCGACCGTGATCGCGCTACGACGGGGACAAAGACAGGCTTATATGACAGGTTATAGGAGCGCGCTCTCATAGTTGCTCGCCCGCCATTTTTCTATGAAAGGGCCCATCTAGTACTTACATATTATCGATGCTCGAAACAAATGAAAAAGCCACTTCATTCAAACTATTGCATCGTGTTATTTCAATGGAGCTTGATTTAGTTTGTAATCGATATTCTAAATCTAAATAGGGAATTTTAATTATTAACATCGCTATGGACAGTGCGTGAAAGCCAACTTTATTAATTACTAATCAAAAAAAAGTTTACTCCATCATAAACGTAGTTTTATTCTAGAAATAACATAGAGCTAATTTTATGACCGACGATATCATCATAATTAATAATTTAAAAAAAAATTATAATACAACAATAAGTTTTCTTACCTTATTGTTGTATTTTCATTTCAAAGATACCTACTGAAACAGACATTAATAATGCTAAGTACGTCTATGTTACTTGAAACATTATTATGGCCTATGGTAACAAATATCTTCGAAATCATCGCCACTAAATTAAAAAATACTGATTGAAAAACGTTAAAAGCCTCGTCGGGCGCTGATTGGAACCACATGACGTCGCTGAACGACGAAATAAATTAAAAAACAATCACCAGCTCATTTAAGTAAACATTTAAAAAAAAGTTTAAGCCTCGATGCAACCGAGACATTTGCTCCCGAAACAGACCCCGTAGACAGGCTTACAAAAAAGAAGGAGTAGAAGTTCAAGTTAACCTTTTATGGTTTATCATTAAGGAAGCGAACGTAAACGTTCACGTTTTTGTTTCAAGGACTAAGATATTCCCAGCGTGGGAAAGCTCAGTGAGGTCAGGTGGTGCCACATGTGGTTCTCTTCTGCTTAGGGCGTTTAAAAATAATATTTAACAAAATACAATTATATAGGTGCCGAGCAGACATCAGCCGCGTCTTCGCGGGGGATATGTGTAATACACCTACCGTCTACCCGGTGGTCTGTAAACAATAACAAAGTATTATTTTATCTTACGTGATGAGCATGGTTTCAAATTTAACGGAGCATGTGTTTGTGGCTTTCATCGTATTACCTTTTTAATAGATGCACTTTCCTATCTATAACATTTTGCGGCACTCTTTATATCATAAAATTTATTACAACTTTATTCATACTTGAGAAACAATTTACGAGAAGGATCTGTTGATTAATGTGCTGTAAAAGATTTTTTTTAAGGCGATCTGTGGTAATGTAATAACGGGCACCTGTGGAAGCCATATATATAAGTTCCCTTACATAATTTCGTGTTGGAAGAAAATTCAGTAGCTACCTACAATCAGTTCATTCGATCAGCTGGGAAGAATGTCACTTTACAAAAACTTCGAAATGCATGCACTCGGTACCGCCCAGTCTTGGCTCCTGTCCGATACATGAACCCGTGGGATGAACATGATAATGGGCAGTTATATTATAAGCCTGCAACGTGGGTGTCCGACTTTCTTGCACATTATGCAGAACTTTTTATATGCTCTTGCGTTGTAGGTGATTTTGAAATTCATCGATGCGGCATAATTCATTGCTTTGTGAATGAACAAAACAGTGCAAACAAAACTACTGCCGCTGACAGCTTTCGGCTATCGATAAGTAGAGACGAGGTAGAGAAGCGTGTTACGACTTTTATTGAACAGAATTAGTAGACCTTGTGGCATTCTGAATTACGGTAATAGGGTAGATACCTTAAATATCGATTTTTTAAATAATTATTTTACTATAATTTTGTGTATAGTAATAAGATTTTGCAAAGTAAAGTAAGTACATAAATAACATTGCATAATATGTAAATGAGAAAATGTGCATTATTGTCTTGATGTTTTAATGCAAAGTTTTAATGCCTCTACATCTGAGCCAACCTTGATGAAAATTGGCATAGACATCAAAAATACTACTAGAATATAGACTAGATACTTTTTATATTGGGAAAACATACCTGCGGGATTTTTAAAACCGGAATTAATGCACATGAGAGCAAGTTGCCAATGTTCTGTACCTACCTACTTTGTTTAACTGTGTTATATTTCAAATGGATATTTTTGCTTTGAAAAGTAAGACAGATTTCGGTCACAATGATTAAGTATCTTGCACAGGTAATGCAACCCGCCGGTGCCGTGAGATCCATGACAGGCACACGGAAGTCAAATGCTAAATGTGCACCTACTCACCTACTGCGGCGCTGACGCAAGTGGCTTATTAAGTTAATACCTAGTACCTACCTATATGCTATACATATGACTTAATATATTATATCTACAATGATGTCCGTGACTTCACTTTGCATACAAGCATGGATATACTTATTTTATTTACTACGCCACGCCTCAACAGTGCAATAGATTGACGTAATTTTTTGCTTGGGTAGTGAGGACCTGGAGAGTGACTCAGGTTACTTTTTATCCCGGAAAATGAAAGAATTCCCGTGAAAATTAAGAAAACTTATTCCAAACGTACGAAGGCATCAGCTACTAAAGAATATACCTGAGGAAGGTAGGTACACATAAAGTTTTATATCTTCGATAGACTTTTGTGGATTTTGGATTTTAAAAAATAACTCAGGAAAAAGATTATTTATTATTATTATCTCCAAATTGTATTAAATTTTCGCCTATTTTTTTAATTAGGTAGACTTGATGATCCTAAAGCACTTGTACAAGTTTACTTTTGTTCTTTTTATGGGTACTTGAGAGGTGAAAAGATGTAAATACACAAACAGACACATATATTTTGTATATGTCACCGTAAGATTGTAAAAACCGTAAGATTGTAATCTAACGCTTTTTGTATTGAAACAGTCGAAAGATTGTGAACCGTTCAATGTTATAAGTGTCAATTTTTGAAATATTCATTGTATTTACGTTTTCTTGTCTCTTTCTTGTAGGTTAGGTTAGGGTTCGACATAAATAATCAAGTACAACTAGGTTCTATCGTGTTAATAAACAGATTACAATCTACCGAAAAATAATCCGTTATATTGTAATCATTCGACAGTTTACAATTTCGCGAGTTGGATTATAATCCAACGGTTTTTACAATCTTACGGTGACATATTATATAATATTTTGTCAAACTTTTGATATTTATTTGACTGAAGATCTTGCAATCTTCTTCCCTTTAGTACCTACCTCCTCTTTAGAGTGAGACCTATTACATTGGAATTTTGAAGACCTAGGTACCTTTACCTATGCTTTGTACCTACTAGAAAAAATCATAATGAGTTCCTGGTTGGCCCGTGCAGGCGTGAGGCGTCCCTGCTGTCAATTATTGGGCTGTGGCTTGTGAGTTGCGACTTTTTATTGCATGCGTAACTTGCTAATCTAGTGTCACGGAATCAATAACGGCAAAAATACAGGCAATGATCTCTATACACTACGGACTACCTACCCCAGAATTTAATGGTACGTTCGTTAAGTTTATCGTAACGTAGGTATATCTACAAAGATATTTAAAATCATCACTATTATTATCAAGTAAAGATCGAAGCGGAAACAGCTAGTTGACACCGAGTCTCTCGAGAGTTTAGGTCAAGATCAGTGAGCTAACATCCTTCACTTTGCATAGGCGTGACGGAAACCCTTGTGAAGGTTCAGTAAATTAATAAAATATCACTTTGTACCAAGCTTTATTCAAATGCGCGAACAGTATATTTTATATCACAGGTATGAGATAAGGTTAACGACTAGTTAGTTACCTACGGTAGACCTTCGTTATCGGTTTACCGGCTTAACTACCGTAATCTTCAGTTAAAACTTAAAAGTACCGTTATGATCTGTAAAACAATTTTACTGTCCTTAGCCAAGCAATATGAGAACAATTGTTTAATAATCACTTTTAAGTAGTAGGTATTTAAAGAGTATTGTTTCTAGAAAAACCCCACTCGAAAACAGCTTAAAAGTATTGTCCTCGATGACTAATCGCTTAGCAGTTGACTAACTGTTATCGGAGTTACATCAGATCTACGAGTAATAGTTGTATAAGCACGGCAGCGCGTAACAGCGTATCGGGAGAAAGCACCGGCCTTGGCAATGAGGCGTGCTCAACCGGGCGTCGCCGCACAAGACACGCGTCCACCGCGCCCGCGGTACGCACTTATAGCGAAAACACACTTAAGTTTTGTTTTTATGCACTACAAGTTAGCCCTTGACTGCGATCTCAATTGATGGTAAGTGATGGATGCAGTCTAAGATGGTAGCGGGTTAACCTGTTAGGGGCATGGCAGTTATATTACACCCATACCCCTATTCGGTTTCTACACGGCATCGTACCGGAATGCTAAATCGCTAAATGCTAATTAATGACGGCACGTCTTTGCCGGTAGGGTGGTAACTAGCCACGGCCGAAGCCTCCCACCAGGCCAGACCAAGGAAAATTCAGAAATTATACATTCCCAAATTGACCCTGCCGGGGATTGAACCCGGGGCCTCCGCACGCTAAGACAACAGCGCTACACACTGCGCCACGGAGGTCGTGTGTTTTCGCCCTTATAGCACATAAACATTTCATGAATGAACATTTCATGAAATGTCTTGCTCAGAAGTTGGAACATTGGTTTTGCAAAGAAGGTAAATCATCTGGAACCCGTTATAGGATCCGTTTTCCCGAAATCTGTGCCCGAATTAAATAGTTAAATAAAGTATCGTTCCCAAAATGCTAGCAAAAAGAGAGGGGTCTTATAAGTTTAACGTGTCTGTTTGTGTATCTGTCTGTGGTATCGTAGCGCCCAAACGGATGAACCAATTTTCGTTTAGTTTTTTTTTTGTGTCATAGATAATTTTATCCCGAGTGTGCTTAGCCATGTTTCATGAAAATCTGTTCATCCGTCTGAAGGTCATCAGCTTTTTAGGGTTCCGTACCAAAATGGTAAAATGGAACCCTTATGGTGCGACTTTCTCCGTCTGTCTGTCCGTCTGTCCGTCCGTCACACTCGATTATTTCAGTAACTACCGAAGCTATCGACATGAAATTTGGAATAGTTGTGTATATTAGTGGCCCAAAAACACTGGAATAAAAAAAAATTGGAAATTATTTTTGTTCTTATTTAGAAAGGGGGGAAAATCTGAGGGTTGAAATTTAAAAGTGAGATAACTGTACTGTGTGGGGTATCATATGAAAGGGTTTACTTTGTACATTCTAAAACAGATTTTTAATTATTTTTAGTTATGATAGTTTTTGATTTATCGGGGAAAATGTCTAAAAAAATACCGTTCCCCCCCCCCCCTTATCTCCGGAGTTTACCAATCGAAAAATTTGAAATAATTATGGTCAATAGTAATTTACGTATATTTCACTGGAAAACTATAGCCAAAGCTCTAACTAGCATAGTTTTTTTTATATTAACAATAAACCTCTACAAACAAAGTTAGTCTTGCGGTTCATTAACAAAGGTAACTATTTATTAATAATGGTACGGAACCCTTCGTGCGCGAGTCCGACTCGCACTTGCCCGGTTTTTTTCTTAATCTGTTACTTCCATATTATGTCGGGGGTTGTTTTAAATTTGTAATTTATACTTGTTTACCTGTACTTAGATCAGGTGACACTAGAGATTACAATTCGATTAATACCTTGGAATCCTGATCATATCGATTAAGTTTCCTACAATTTGTGAAATATTTACCTAACTACTGCAAATGAATGAGCCCACAAATCAGCCACATGTAAGTACTTTAATTTGAAATTTCGGAGAATAAAGAATTTTATCATTCTTTATTCAGTAGATAGTCGGATAGAACCGAAAGCCGATAGAAATCCACAGCTGGACCTGAAAGATCTGGGGACTTTCAGACGTCGCGGAGGGCCGAGTGCAGTCTTGCGCCACTCACAGTCCACCCAATTTGGAATCTGCAGGGTTCTATAATTGCTGGGTGACGGCCACGGTACCTACTACTAATCCAGTGCAATCTCGCTATTTCAGCGGCTTTAAGAAGTTACTAGCGCAGGAAAAGTGCTCAATCTCCGTGTCGGTGAAAAAAGGAACTCATAAACTATTGTGTCGAGACAGTGAACATTTTAATTCTTCCCGCGCTACTTTGTGCAATTATAATCAATCTTGCATCGCGATGCTATATTAGTGCAAGTTTCACGCACACTTTCATTGTCATTGAACTTGGAAAGCGGCAAGCGCAGGGTTACCATGTCTCACGCAATTCGCAAAGATCCTGACAAAAGCCTGATTTCTATGAAAATTACCGTGACGCAATTTGGTAATCGATAAAGATTATTATTATTAGATTATTTGATATTAGATATTAGATTATTATTGCCGCAATTTTTTTTTAAATTGAACGGATTCAAATGAATTAAATTTTGCACCCAGTTGCATAGTTCAATTATTTTATTTAGTTATTTATATATTTTGTATCAGAAACTTAGATAAAAATAAAACATAAAAATTTAAAGGACATGCACAAGGACAACTTATCAACGTATTATGTTAATTTTATGTGCTCAGTTTATAAGAATAAGAGAGAGATTATATATTTTTACGTAAATCACGTTAATTTGTTTTATTCTTCCTAGTTAGCATTACTAAGTATTAATTTTATTGTTTCTATAAATCTATCTACCTATAAACTATCTAATACTAACATTCAAAATTCAATTAAAACTGGTCAAGTACGAGTTAGACTCGCGTACAAAGGGTTCCTAACCACCATAAAATATAAATTATTTTAGTAAATAATAAGAAAAATGTCATAACAACACGTAATCAGTTGTAAAATAACTGGCTAACTGGCTTGGCACTAAACTGGTAGCCCTGACAAATAATTGGACCCCCTAGGAGTCCGGAAGCCTAATTACCGATTTTCGAATATTTTCCTTTGATTGTGCTGTGCGACCTTGCTTCTTGCCAAAATGATTCTAGTTCAACGGGAAATACCCTACAGGTTTTGAATTTTGATTTATTGGTGCCAAAATATGCGGTATAAACGGCCGTATCTCTTGATTTCGTTGGCTTAGAAGCTTAATTTTTTTTGTAGCTCCAAGGGATCGTAGACCTCTAAAAACCCTAGAATTCGGTTTCCTGACCAGCACCTTAAAATTCTGAAATGTCCTAACAAATCCTGACGTCTGGTAACCCTAGTCAAGCGGGGATGCGCCCGCGACTCGCGTCATTGTCATTAGATACAGAATGCACTCTCCCCGTAACCTGCTCTATCATCGATAAATAACTTGCTTGCACGCGACTGACGTCAGAGAATTTAATATGAGTGACGTACATAAATAAGACTATCTTTTATAAAATATTTCTTGATAAGTACCTACTGTACTACTTGGCAATTTTAATGTCTTTATCATAATAAACGCTCTCTTCAATCCGTTTGATTTAGAAAAAGGAACTTTTCAAAGTCAAACGGATGAAGAGAATATAATATAGACGCTGCTCCAATGCGGGTTGGCGGGCATTAAAGACTATTATTATGTTAGTGATAATAACCGAGTCCGATGGCTTAACGTGCTCTCTGAGGCACGGGGGTTACACACCGCCAACTTCCTACCTCCGGGCTAGTTAGGTACTGAGAATTTCTAGTCAGAAAAACCCTACTTAATTATGGACCGGGGAACCCGGGACCTCGTCGACCGAAGTCGAACATGCTAACCAATAACCACCAAGGGAGGTTAGAGAAAAACGAAGAAAATAAGAAGGCAAAGAGATATTGCTAAATGAGTTGCTGCTCCATTATAGGTAACTTTACCGACTCCCTGTGATTCGCCTTGGGGATGGGTTAGTCATAGTCATAGTCATAGTCATACAGTCATTGACGTCCAGTTACATAAAAATATGATGGTGATAATCTGTTACGGTATCTTAAAACTAAACCTACGAGGGTTCCATACGCGCCCTGGTTAATAATTATAGCACGCTGTAGGGCTTCGGGTGACAAAACGACGCGCCCTTCGGTGACGGTGGGAACGAGTAGGCGGCTTGGGGCACGCACTTGACGCTCCGACGGACACGAAAACTACGCTCCTTGGAACATAGGCAAGTCTTGAGACTTCTATTTATTCATTCTGTCCTACAAATACAATAAATGAGACAGTTTGGATGTTTGTAAGTTGGGAACTTTAGATGTTTGTTACTCCTTCACGCTGCAACGATTGACCCGATTTGGCTCTTTAGAATGGAGATAGCTTATTATCTGACTCTACTACAGTCATTCCGGAAAATTGAAGAGTTCTCGCGGGAACCAAAGAACCCCAATCCACGCGAATGAAGTCGCGGGCATCATGCAGTAGTATTTTTAAAGTTACAAAACAAAAGGACAACCTGCCTGAGTGACATACCTTCTCGTGAACGAGTAGGTACGAATTCGTACGCGTCCTTTTTAGGTTTTTCAAAAATCTGTATCTGTTTGATTTTTCAGGATGATAAAACTTTTCTCCTTCGGGATGCAAGTTGCAACCTATCTCTCAACCAAATATCGTCAAAATCGGTTCAACGGGCCGAGAAAGCATACCTAGCAGACAGACAGATACATATTTCATAATATTATAGTATAGACATCGTTGAGTATACATAAAATAGTACTGAACGTTGATTTGTCTATCGGTCTGTTTCACCTTTAATATCGCAAAAAAAGTAAGTACTTCTCTTCTCCACAGTTTTCTTTAGCATTGAATCAGTGCCAACAATAAGAAGAGTTCAGGAACCGCGCTCCATTGGCGCCGAAGTTACGCCATCCCTTCGACACGACCTGAGCATCCAACTGACGCTTTTATATTTTTTCACTAGATGATACGCGCGGCTTCGTCTGCTTGGATTTGTGTTACATATATCGTGGAGCTCCCATGGAATATATTCCTCCATGATTTCTCAGTTTAAAAAGTAATCTATGTAATCCATAAAATTATAATTAAAGTAAGTATCGCGCCTATTGTGTGTACACATAATAATGTCCTCCCGACCGAATTTCGGCCACGGCGGCCTATCTCCAGAGAGATAAGCCATCTGCGCGGCTACTTCGTTTACTCTCATAGCCCGGTGGGACGGAAAACCCGACACGACCGGAAAGAGATTAGGCGCAGGACCGACGGCTTTACGTGCTCTCCGAGGCACGCGGTGAGACACCGCCAACTTCCTTACTCCGGGCTAGTACTGAGAATTTCTTGTCAGAAAACCCCATGCTTGCAATGGCCCAACCCGGGACTCGAACCCGGCCTCGTTGGTCTAGTGTTCGACTGCGTGTTCGACTGCGGCCGACGAGGTCCCGGGGTTCGAGGGTAGACATATACGTAGCAATCAAGCCATAGTATGTACCAGATATTAGATGGATACACTGGTTATCTATTTAATTATTATTTGTTCCTTATTTAATCTCAGACACGGTTGCCATCTTGACATTACACCTTGAGACCACCACCACCTCCGAGCGCTCCCAAACAACGTTCATTTTTAACCGACTTCCAAAAAAGGAGGAGGTTCTCAATTCGGCGCGTTTTTTTTTAAATGTATGTCGGTGCATATATCTCCGTGGTTTCTGAACCGATTTGAATTTTTTTTCAGTCTTCTAACTCCAAATCCTCAACCCTGACACTAAAAAGTTAAAAATAGAAATTTTTTTCAAAAAACCGACTTCCAACGCCACTGTAAAGTACAAAATAATTTTGTCGGGCGAGTCTGATGCGTCGACTTTTCTTATCCTTTTTATACCCGCCCGACTTCAACATAGTGGGTAGAAATCAAAGGTAGGCTTTGTGGACTCCACATTGGTATTTTTAAAGTATTCTGTGTCCAGCTACAAAGTACAAATTACATTGGTTACTCAGAATATACTTAAATCTTTTAGAAATTTATTACACGGAAATCAACGTCTGTAAAAAGGAAAACTTAGAGTTACCTATAGGTAGGTATGTGCCGAGGAAAATATTAGTTACAACTTCCAGTCATCCTAAAACTGCCAGAGGTATTCCCAGGTATTCCCCTATTTTGTATTTTAGTTCAACACGGAAGTCTTTCTAGCTATGTAATGTTTTATGCTGAGTCATATACCTAGACTTATTTTTGTGTAGCATATTAATTCACTTTATTATTTTTGTATCCTTTTTCCCGCTTTTTTATATGAAGCAATTTGAATTGTAATTTAAAGTTATTATATTATGCAGTACCGTTACATATTCTTTTAAATTATATTCTTAATACTCAGCCTATTTTTGAATTCTCTAACCTAATTTACGTCTTGATTCGCTTTGGTACTAAATGTAACAGGTCCAATTAAAATTTAGGAAATGACATTATTCTGAAGGCGCCTACATACCTTAAAAGACGGAAACAAAATAAAAATAAACCTTTTAATTGATCACCATTATGCAACAGAGCAACAGTATAATGTGGGCCGTATTTAGGGTTGCCAAGCATGCGGCCCTGTTATAGTCGAATTTTACGGCTGCGAATTCATCTCTCTCACCTGTCTCGTAGGTCTAGTGGTTAGCATGTCCAACTGCGGCCGACGAGGTCCTGGGTTCGAGTCCCGGGTCGGGCCATAATTAAGTATTGGGTTTTTCTGAGTAGAAATTCTCAGTACTAGCCCGGAGTTAGGAAGTTGGCGGTGTTTCACACCCGTGCCTCGGAGAGCACGTTAAGCCGTCGGTCCTGGTTATTATCACTACATGATAATAGTCGTTAAAGCCCGCCAACCCGCATTGGAGCAGCGTGGTGGGTCTAAACTCTAATTCCCTCTCTCTCATGAGAGTGGAGGCCTGTGCCCAGCAGTGGGACCTTAATGGGCTGTAGTGGTGGTGGTGGGAATTCATCTTGTCCTGCTTTCGAAAGGCTTCTTTAGCGTTGACGCATCACACGCAACACCTGAAGCACGCCAATGATGAGAGTTTGTACTGATTATGTAGCAAATACGTTACTGATTATAACTGTTTCTTAGTCTTACCTACTAATTTAACTTCTTAGCAAAATCGTGATACATTTATTTACAATAATATAGTATGTTACCAAGTTTCTTTGAATATAATAAATAAGATTTTAATATCCAGCTTTAAAAACTTATTTACTAAAAGTAGTAATATAGTCCTAGTAGTAGTAGAAGTAGAGAATAGAGAATAGTAGTATAGTTGACTTGAGCAATAGTGATGGGAGTATTGATGGTCATACAAGGTTGTAGATAGTATTCCCATCATTATTGGTCAAATGACAAATGAGATTACGTGTCAGACGTTAAAGAAGTTTAAAAATAGCTTATCTCTCTTGGAACATACTAGGTATTCTGTGCCAAAACAAAAGGCTTATAAAGGCATGTAAGGCCTTCATTTTGGTAAAATATATGGGTCAGATCGGCCTAACATAGGCCTGAGTCCGAAATTTATATTTTAGGACCTGGCAAGTGTCAACCCTAACCGTAGTGGCCTTTAAACTCGAAATGATTTAGCTTACATAACACGTTACTCGTATGACTGAACCAAATAAGTATTTCAAAATACGTATAAAACTGATTTCCGCACAGCTCGAGATTAAGTCGGCGGTGAAGTAATTAATCATCAACCTTGACAATCTCTTATCGTTCAGGAAAACACTCAGGAAATTGCTCAATATCTACCTAGGCATAAGAAATTTTGTACGTGCGCCATCGATCAATTGTAAAATTTTACATCACTCCTATTTCCTGTTTCTGTGAAACGAATTAGGTAAGTAGGTGGATTTAATATTTGTTCGTAATATAATTTTGTATGGTAGGATTTATTTAGAAGTTAAATAGTAAATGGGTACATATACACCTTTTTGGGTGTCTACAGTGACTCTACATTGCTGTCATTCCATGGTCCCGTAGATAAAATTAAAACTATATGGAAATTAGTAATTTATTAAATAAGTAGTAAGTAAGAAATTTTAGCGTATTATTCTTCATTTCTTCCTGTGGGTCCATATATACTCTATAGCTCTACCAAGTAGAGTAGGGAATAGAGATTGATAGTATTCCCTATTCTTAAATTTAAAAAAAATCATAATAACTTTTCCCTTAAATGGGAATTCTAAATACCCACACGAAGATCCACTATACAGTGACTTACATAAATGCGTATCCTCAACTCTACTTCTAAACTCTAATAAGACGGTCCGTGTACTTACTTTCACGCGGAACCCTAAAAACTAAATGAAGGTGTGAGTGTGACTAATGCTTAACTACGTAAGTAAACCATCTGATTGTAAACATACTTGACTTCTAGGAAGAACTTAGGTACTTATTGGTACGAGACTCTATTAGATTTTATAATGAATTAAAGTATTATCTCAAGCAAACACTGACAGCGGAAAATTCCATTACATTTTTCCGCAATAGTTAAATTTATAGCACATAGATTAAGGCTTCGTCAGACAGACAACGCACGTTAGCAGCGACCTATGATATGTAGAGGCTCGACTTACTTGTACCTACTTGTTGGTACAAGCAGGAAGTCCAGGTCCATATGCTCCATACGTGGACAGATCAAAACTGATAGGTACCTACTAGTAGGATAGTGCAAGTTTGTGTCATGTTTAGAACTCTAGAGTGAGCCAGAGGATATCAGAAATGTCAAATTGTATTACAAATATGAAACCTAGATGGAAAAGTACCATGGAAGCATCAATACGTCAATACTTTGAAAAAACCTTTGAAGCACGTCATACTGCTACGCCGTAGACGCTCGCCCGGGCCCTTGACACAACGATAAGCTAAAAGCCGCGTTGGATACGTTTCCGCGCGTTGCGTCTGTTTGATCCTTTATTATTATCTCTGAGGCGGTAATCACAGTCGCATGGGACGGAGGCAAAGGAAGTGAGCGGACGCGGCCTTGACATTTCCCGCCCGGCAACGTAGACATAGCTGACTGCTAACATGAGGAAGTGGTGCGTTGTGGCACCTCTTTGCCGCCTTCCACTCCACCGGGCCCACCCTATGTACCTACAGGCTATAAATATAAAGCGAAATGTACCTTATTATTAAAGGAGCTGGTAAAGGCAGAGGCGTGCAGGCTATAGAGGCATTAAAACACTGCTTACCTCACTTTTTTTAAATAGCTCTCATGAAACCTAAATAATGCCTAACTTAGCATCAAAGTTTGTACCTACGTAAGTCTGTAAAATAGTAAAACTAACGTTAGTTTTATGAGTGTATTGCATTTATTGCAAAACAGAGGTAGTTAATTGTAATGTATCCAGTATCCACCTACGCGAGTAGAATTAGATAAAAGTACTTTTTGTTTTAGGTGGGTACCTACAGGAACAAAGATTACCTACTTGAAATATTCTGTAGATCATTAGGTAGGTACCTACTACCTAGTCTACCTTCCTATTTAGCGATGAATTACGAAGTCAAAGTTGATTAAAATTTCAATTATCTATCTACGAAGGTGGCTTGCTTTAGGTATAACATCTATCTACTAAAGCTCTCAAAGCTTTAATGTTCTATAGAAAATAATAGAAACCTATTGTAATAACTGTAGGGTTGATCATTATTTGCATGTCTCACAGCACAGTATCAATCTGATTAGTTACTTGTATAACTGTAAGTAATAAAAAGTATATTTATGTCTACTCATGTTTGGTTCAATCAAACCAGAGCTCCTAGTTGGCTAGTTAAAAAAAATGTGATGTAAGTTAACCCATACCGGTAACTTTTATTGTTTGCCGAGAAAATACTACAGGTACAGGAAAAACATTTTTACTAAACACAAGGTAATTGTAAACCAATATCAAGGAAGGGTAATTTCATACGTCCAATTAATATGTCTCAATAACCAAATAAAAAGTCAAAAGATACGACATATGAAGAGGCCGAGTGCATTAAATGTGAACAATGTACCCGCAGAAGGCAGTCCGTAGCTACTTGAATCACCGCGCGCTTTACATCTTGATGAAGCTACGACAAAACCCTTTTGTGTGAGCCTGACATTTTTATTTGCTCTGACGCACACACGGCAGTAAAAATGTAAGAGATCCGGATTCCTAAGTACATATCTAATAACTATTTTGAGTTATTAGGAAATAATTTGTTGTATACAGAATTAAATGATAACAGTAAAGCTATGTAAATAATAAAACCTACCTATTATTTAAAATTTGAATGCATTTAATAAACCACGTTGTCAATAATTATTATTATTAAAATGTAAATTATTACGAAATAAATATCCGTACACTTATAGTTTCGTATCCGTACTTTTAGCTGTTAGACTAAACTGACTAAACGATGAATTAGTAATACTATTGAACGTGTAACGCCATCTTGTAAGGAGTAGACGAAGCTTTTAGTGCAAACTATTCGTGTACAGATGTCACTATTTCAAAAGCTCTCTTTATGAATTAGTACTTCAAAGTTAAAAGATGGTTTAAAAGTTTCACAAAATCAAACAGGATAATAATATTACTCGCTTATGTACTTACGCATTATACGGTTATCGGGTACACTGTATCGACTTTACGTGGATAAAGGGGTATATCGTTAAAAAAATCGTAGGCATTAATTTCGCTTATTACGGTTTACATGCCCTACTATAAATATGAGAATACCATGAAAAGACATGCTCTGCGTGTGAAGTATTTGATAAAGTTGTACCAACTTTCTTTCGTTCGTGGGTTCGTGGTTGTCTGCGTTGCCTGAATTTCCGCGAAACATTTGCGTTCTATAGTGCAATTCAAGGTACTTACTTACTATAAATAACCTACTTAAGGTAACGGGCCCCTATTTCGTGATAGTACGTTATTTCGTTAGTTTTGTTTCTGGCGCAAAAAATAAGAAATTTAATATATTTTTTTTAATATTTTCTTTATCTTGTTCTTAACTATTAAACCTTTCAAATTTTTTTTTAAATTAATAAATAATCATAAATCGCTGTTAAAACTTTATCTCGAAATTGGGGCCACGAATTCACGAACTAAGAAGCAGAACAAAATTTTATCACGAAATAGGGTTCAAACATAAGAGCTTCACAAATAAATTTATGTTAATAAAACGAATTAAAACTATAAAATTCATGCATTAAATTACTGGCAAAATACCAATATTCAACACACAAAAGCTTTCAAACTGATATCATGTTTAGGAATATATTTAAAAAATCTTAAAGTTTTAGTCTTAGCCTTAATATACCGAAATAGGGGACAATTACGTTACCCGAAGTTTTCCGTGATTTTTTGTGACCGGAAGCAATTATGACAGCATTCCAAGTATCAATTCCCATAAACCGATTTTCCCAAATGTTTTCCCATACTGCATACGTGATAGCATCGTATAACGTCACCTTACAGTCGGTAATAAATTAAACTTTTGTGTCCTGACTACTTTGACCGCCAAATACAATCATTTGTATTCAAAGTACAGTCGAGCAGAACAAGTCAGCATAGTAAGTTGCCACTTACATTTGCTTTTGTATCATTTAGAGCTTTTTATTTCAATACAAATGTCTTCGTTTAACGCTCCCGAATAACTTTGGGCCACCATATAACCATAAGGAGTGACATCAAGATATTTTTATATTAACAGGTGTAGGTACTAGGTAGGTACTTTTTTCAGCTCTATGTGCCTTGGCATACGGCTGCAATTAGTATACCTAATATGGAAACAAGCAGACTACGCGCTGCGACCCTGTACTGTTATGCAAAAGGTATGTAGGTACTTATAGTTTGGGATTCTATCAAAAACTAAAAAGACGTTGCTCTTCTGCTCAACTTTCCTCAGGCATTGTGCATTGAAAGAAAGAAAGAGAGAAAAAACATTTATTTTCCAATTCTGCCACACATACCCTTACCTCAAGGATATGCTACCCCGGCGCCTCCATCACCACCAGCAACAGCAATGAGCTAAACTACCAAGGTGACAGAAGCGCCGGGACCACAGGAGTCATGTGTGGCACCACCCGAAAAAAAGGCTCCAACTCAGGATAATGATGCATTATTTTAATACTTTATTGGTTTTTTTTAATGATTTTAATGAAAATAACATAATAGAACTTAATGCTTGCTAGCCTAACCTAATTAATAATAATAATAATAAATCTCTTTATTTGCAAAAATTACGTAAGTTCACATTAATAATTTGGCCTCTATGTGTTATGGGAGCTAGTGCCTTCCTTAGTACATAGGTGCTTTTTTTTGCAATTTACCTAAATATTATTAGCTAATGTTAACATGCAAAATAAAATACAATTATAAATACGTGTATATGTGTGGGTGTGTGTGAGTAGTGTGTGTGTGTGTGTGGTGTGTGTGTGTGTGTGTGTAAGCTAGTGCTTAATATGTGCGGATATGTTAGTGTTTGTTTAATTTATATATAATTATAATTACTATAATATAAATCATGCCCGCGTGGAATGGTGGCAAGAATGCTGGCTGCATTTCCGCGCTGGATAGCCAGGCTGATCCTTTGTCCAAAAAATGAGCATTATATTAATATTATTGCATTATTTGAATATGCATAAGGGCAATATAAAAACCACGCAGCACTGATTTTCATTTATTTGATTGCGACTTGCGCCGTTCTTGTCAATGCGTACTTTTCGGGTCGTGACTCGTGTACCCAGTGGCTGCAGGGGGAATTCCTCATAGTGGATCAACGCGCTTTAACGATAATATTTAAGAACTCGATTTTTCTAAAACTTTTAGAAGATACCAACCATGTTGGAAATTCTCATCTGGTGGATGGTAGATTTTTTTTCAGCATAGAAATTAAGTCAATTTTTGATGTCAAAATGGTGACTGAACCTTTTGCAACCACTTTAAACCGTATGTCGCAAGAATGTAGGTCATCGAACTTTACAGCCCATTGTATTGCTTAAATGAGTGAGTACCTAATCCTTTTTCCACATAAGTCTTAGCTGTGGTCATTGGTAGATAGAGCGATTAGGTACTCGATAGATACATTTAAATAGAATAATTAGCTCCTTTTATATATCTAAAAGATTAATATTAAGTAGCAGTCCATGTTGAAGAAACAGTTCATTGAGCTCACATAAATCTTGATATAGATATATTAAAAAATACGAGATGATGACCGCGTCTGCGTGGATTTTTTTTTTGATTCCCGCGGGAAATTTTTAATTTTCCGGGATAAAACCCTACATATATATACAACCTATCCCTGTACCAAATTACATCAAAATCGTTTGAACAGATGGGCAGATGAACTGATGGATTAGATTATAATCTAACGGTTTTACACCGTAAAATTGTAAGTGTAATGTGTCACGTACTATTTATATAATACTGTCCATAATAGGTATATTTTGATAAGACAATAATTTGGATATATCGAAACTCTCCGTAGAGATACATACCTAAATGAATAGAACTTTTCACGAACTAGAGCTCACGAACACTCAATATATTTCGGTGTTTTTTTAAAATTCCACTACAAGTTAGCACTTGACTGCGATGATGCAGTCTAAGATGGTAGCGGGCTTACCTGTAAGGGGTATGGCAGTTATTATATTAATCCCATACCCCTAGTCGGTTCCTAAATCCTCCTCAGGTACCTAGTACCTACCTACTAAAGAAATAAACAATAGGTGGGTGTCCCAAAGGACTTCTCATACTTAAACGGTCACAATTTGCATTCCACAGGCGAACAAGGATCTGAACACACTTGATGACTAGCGTGGGTCGTCCTGCACATAGTTATTATTCACATTTGGCACAACTCGCCGCCGTGTCATCGCCCCCAGGCCGTAGGGCTCACATACTGTAATAGATGGGAATCCCGGCTGCAAACACGACCAGGATATCTTAAGCTTTCTACGTATTCTATGCGTTTAATATGTGAAGACCATACGCTATGATTGAAATGTCAAAATTGATATCATGTTCTGCTCATTTTTATACGACTGCCTGAAAAAAGGAGTATATTGTTTTCAGGGTTCATGTATGTATGTATGTATGTATGTGAGTTTGTATATTCCACCATAACTTCTATACGTTTGAACCGATTTTGATAAATGAGGTATCGTTAGAATCCCTAGCTTATTCCGGGTGACATAGGCTAGTGAAATTTAAAAAAAAATTGGTGGGGTGACCATGGTCCCGCATTAAAGACTAAAGTTGAAAAAAAAAATTCGAATATAAGATTAACTATATAATCATCATCTAGAAAATGATGAGTAGATTCCAAAAATATATAACACTATAGTTCAATATCCCGAGTGAGACGGGCTTTAAATTTTTGAAAAATGCAATACGGGGTACAGCGGAGCAGTCGTATTTCTTAATAATTTTAATTATATTCACTTGTTTAGCTAGATTCCCGCGACTTCGTCCGCGTGGTTGAATTTTTTTGATTCCAGCGGGAACTCTTAAATTTCATAAAAAGATAAAAAGTAGCATATGTCCTTCCCCGGGATATAACTAATCTATACCAAATTTCATCAAAATCGTTTGAACAGATGGGCCGTGAAAGCGTATAGCAGATATGACAGACACACTTTCGGATTTTCAATATTAGTATGGATGTTTTATTGATTTTCTTTCGTAAATAAAAACATTATAAAAACAAAGCGATTATTCATTAAAAAAAATCACGGAAATCCCGTTACGATAAATCTCGTAGACCTCTGACCTACACCGAGATAGCGTAATCGGGCTGGTCATGTGGTATTTCCGCGTCTTATTACGATCTGTGTCCGATATCAGACTAGGTAGGTTGGGAAAGAGTAAGACCATGGAGCAGCAAATTTCATACATAGGCACCTACTTATATCAGTTAGGTATCAAAGTAGTGACCCATGGTCCTTTCAAAGACGTTAGCTTAGAACTTCAACGAAAATTTCAAAGTAAATATACAGTAGTTTTGTTACGCTCGTATGACTTATGTCCTCTGCTATTGCAGAGGACATAGCTATCAGATGAGACCCAGATGGGTCAGATGGGAATCAGATGATTGATGTCCTCTGCTCGACGAAGGACTCCTGTACGGATATCAATAGGGCACGGTCTTGCTTACTCTCAGCGACTTGCAGCTACTTGCTTGAGATCGCCCGTTCACCTAGTGTTAGGTTGTCCAATCCATTTGGACACAAATACACTGTCAAATTACGTCTCTAGAAAGATCCGTACCACCTAAATGATATACCTGATGCGCATGAAAGGTAAAAAACAAAACCCCGATTCCCTGAACTCGTGCTCCAATATTGAGTAATGTGATGCCAATAATGCAAGTACAACAATCAACTGGAGTCACTTGGCGGGACACTACTGTTCTAGTATTAGGCAAACAACTCTCTCATCATGTTATATCAATTGCAATACTGGGAACGCGGCCAGCAGGAAGCTTAAAGCTCTATTCTGTGGCGCATACTAAATTTGTAACTTTGAAGCCATTTTGTAGGTAGGTATCGTAGCAGAAATCGTCTCCTTCCTCCATCTTTCTGTCATAATTTAAAACCTTAAATCACTTGTATAAACATAGTTTCCTGTTCCTACGGGCCTAATGCAACTCTATCAAAACTGCAATCGTAAAAGATAAGTGCTGTTACGCCTTTCGCAAGTTACTGAGACTGTCTCCACCTCAGCTATTAGGCGTAAAGCCAAATTATTGCATAATATACTGTTTAGATGTAACGGATTATTGACTAAGTGGAACCTGCGTTGACTATTTCTTGAAGGAAATGGTTCGAATAATCATAAGTAAGTACTTCATCATAATGGGAAAGTGTGTTTGTTTGTTGATTTGTTGATTTATTGGTTTATCCTTCAATCACGCCGCAACGCAGCACCGGATCGACGTAATTTTTGCCATGGGTATAGTTGAGGCCCTGGATATACCCATAGGCTACTTTTTGTCCCAGAAAATTGAGGAGTTCCCGTGGAAGTTTCATCCATCCATGAGCCTTTATGCATCCACTGCTGGACATAGGCATTCTCGAGAGTTCTAAAAAAACTTACCTATTCTACGCGGACGAAGTCGCGGGTATCTAGTACTAGTAGTAGTTACCTAAATTTGAATTCACTGACATCATGAACATCATTATCAACCGATAAACGTCCACTGCTGGACATAGGTCTCTTGTAAGGATTTCCATATGCCGGCGGCCACCTGGATCCAGCGGCTCCCTGCGACTCGATGGCCAACAGCACAGATGGGCAAAACATTGCAATGGATTTTCCTGAATTAATGGGTAATTACCTAATTGGTAGTTAGTTATTTTTAAGGATTCATCTCTTATTATTGTACCTACCTGTGTCCTATTTTACCTGTGATTATTCTGTGATTTTTACCTTCTGCGAGCCAGTGCCGACGGAATCCTGACTCCTGAGCCTGATAGTCAGCAGACTCGAGTCTTGATAGCTGGTATGACAACCTCTGCTGATGTAGTTTTCAGGTGGTGCCACCTTACTGCCCTTGTTTCATAATTTGTGGTTACTGCAAATATGTATCTACCTAGGTACCTACCTAATAATAGTCATGTTACAAAAAAAAGGAATGGTAGGTATGGTATTTAAGGTAAGTAGGTAGGTATTTATTTAAATGTATTAACCATTGCGACATTGAAAAATTTAATTTAAAAAGCACGAAACCCACGGACTAGTATACTTTATGCAATAAAAATAACTAAATGGCCTAATTATATACTTAGGTGACTCCGGTCCACTTCATGCTTTCATCTTCAAGCTTTCCAACTAGGGCAAAGATGGTAGTCAGGTTTGTATTCTCCGTTCTATTCTTGACGGCTCTCGCGATTCCCAGAACCCCAGCACTCTCAGACGTTCCGTAAGGTCTTTTTCTGCGATCGATACCTTTTCTCCCAGCTATGATGAGGTAGGAGTTCGTACTCCACATAATATCTGAGCACGTGCCCCAGATATACCCACGACTTTTCTCATCTTAATACAGATGTTCGCGTTTTTGATAAACGAAACTTTAGAATTATTGTTTAATTCGATAAACAACAAGAATTCTAGAAGAAATAAACATTAAAATCTAAATTAAATCTAAATTAAAAACTAAATTAAAAACTAAAAACTATACACTAAAAATATCATCTATCCCGTTGCAATGAGGCAGTGTGCCCAGAACGCTGGCTGCGTTACCCCGCTGTTAACGAAACTTTTGTTTAGGCAAAATGTATGTAAAATAGTTCAATAACATAAGCACATAAATAATTAAATTGAACAAGAGACCGTCCACGAGACCCTTCCATAAATTCAGTCACAACTCACTACCGAATTAACAATAATGCGGTGTTCGCAATTCATCAATCACATGTTTCTTAATACAGCGACTGAATTTCAAAGTGGCCATTGTTATATTCACATAGGTAGCTGTCCCTCATTAATATACAGATAGCAGAAAAAATGACAATGCTAAGCATGTCTAGGTATTAGGTAGGCAGCTATCCAAACCGTGTCACCGTCGATAGTTTTGCGGCATTCTCGCTAGTTGGGTCCCAACAACCTTACTAGAATACAAAGACAGGTTGACGACGACTCCCTGGTCCTTATGCAAGTCAACACGCGCGGTCACCGACTCTGCCCTCCCCTTCCCCCCTGATTTGCCCCCGCTACCACGTGCTGCGTACCGGTCACAACTCACAACACATCTACCGCGAAAATGGTCATTTCCACGAACATACCGGAAACCGAAACGCACATTGAAATATTAATCTTACAGGTTTATCGTCCTCCTTTTTCGATAAATGGAAGATACATTGAGTAAGTTGTTGTAACAACTGAATGAAATCATTTAATAGTTTTTTTTTTAAATTGCGTGATAGGCTTCCGCTTGACGACAATCATGCTTAGGTAGTGCAAAGCAATGATGAGGTATTATACTTTTATTTTATGTGGGTCTTCCCCTTTTATCATCACTAACTGTTGTGGAAAATATTAATTAACTAGCTGATGCCCGCGACTTCGTACGCGTGGATCGAGGTTTTGTTGTTCCCGCGGGAACTCTTGAATTTTCCGGGATATTGCTATGCCTATGTGCTATTCCAGACTATATTCTATCTCTGTGCCAAATTTCAGCCAGATACGTTCAGCCGTTGGCGCGTGAATGAGTAACAAACATCCATACATCCATACATCCATCCAGACATCCATCCAAACTTTCGCATTTATAATATTTATTATATATTATATATTATATATTATATATTTGATCACGAGTCACGACTAATATTTAATCATAGGTACTCGTACAAAGGAAGATCTTTAGGTACCTTGTTACTAGAAAATTTAAAGGATCCGTCTTACAAAATAAATAAAAACAAAGAAATAATTTTATAGGTCGTCTTACATAATATATCAATCATCTGCCTACTTATTTCCTGACCACAACAATGTTTTTAAACATTGTTTCAACGTTCAAAACACGGAAGTAGGTGTTAGATAATAATAGTCACCCACAGCGCAATAATGAGGTTACGAGCGTTAGATCACGGAAACAAAGGGCTCTTCCACTGTTTCCTGCATCTAGTACGGGAACTTGGGATTGCCGCAAGCTTATCGCCATCCGTATTGGGTAACTGCAGCAGGCGTATGAAACCTGATTGCACACTGAACGTATAGAAGCCAGCCGCACGTGCCGTACGCACCGCACAGCTGCAGCCGCAATATCACATTAGTGAAAAACTCTAATTAGGCCAATTTTTATATATCACCGTGTATATCACCCGTAGAGTATCGTAGAGATATCGTAGAGTCCTTGCCAATCAGAGGTCATATTATTATTATTGCATCTCTGGCGGGATGTTGAACATAAATAAAATAAATCATGTTCAACATCTCACTATATATACGCAACAAAAAAAAAACAAAAAGATCTCAATATTAAAACTGTCAGAGAAGATATTGAGGCAAACAGTAAAATAAATTATTGGAAAAAGGAAGCCTCCGATTCTACAGATTGAAACGCAATAGTGTCTTGGATGTGCCCCATAGATTCATCACTATAAAAAGGAATTCCGTCAGTGGATGGTAACAAATCCGCCACCCACAACCGCACGGATCAATTTCGCTGATTACCAAGACACAGAAACAGACAGGGAAAAAATTGTAGCTCTGCCAAACCACCGCACCGACTACGAACGCACCTAAGATTAGTAGGTAAGTGATCTATCTAGAGTCTAGACGATCGCAATCACCCGCGAATTTCCAATAAATATAGGCCGCGCCTCGCGTGCGCTATGTTAGTATCTGCGATGAGTCTAAGCAACACTTGATGTAACCACAAGTGCCGCAACCTTTCCGCTGACGCAATCCCCAGCTGGTCCTACAGACGTATTAAATAGTGTCAGTCGTACCGATGCGGAAATAATTAGACTATTGCATCATCGCTCTGAACAAGTTTCGTAAAGGAGTATCGAGTTCATATTTCTATAAGTATTAAAGTACAAAAAAAAAGTTGGAAGATGCATCTTACACTAGATTAAATTGTTGTTATGCTTGGTATAGCTATTTATGACCCGTTGATAATTGATATTAATAGAATTTATAACATTAGAGTACTACGACCGTGTTTGTTGCCTCATTTGGATATTCTTTGTATGCGATGCGCCGGTACGAAACAATAAAAGCTCCAAAAAAACTTCAACTTTTAAATGCTTAACGAAACGTATAAGTAACTTGCATAAAAAACAAATTAAAATGCAGAAAACACACTGACGCCACCTGATGCCCTCTACGATTCTTGATACGAGGCATTGGTCATTATTTAAAAACAAAACACAACCAAAGACATAATAGCGCTTCCATATTGGGCAAAAATACATTGTTTAGTGTATGTTCCCGAACAATAGAGTTTTAACAGTAAGGCTGCTTCTTATTCCGCTCGGATACGGACACAGAGGGACCGGTTGAAGTCTGTAAATTCCGTACATTGTAATTCAGATTGGATGTCGAAACGCACGAGTCGGCATGCGGCTATGCGGATGCCTCGGTCGGGACTAGGGTTTAACGCACTTTGAAGTATGATGAAAAACTTTTAAAGTTTCCATAAACTGCGTTTAATATAAAGCGACTTGAAATATATCGTTCTATAGTCATTAAAAATAATAATCGACTAATGTTGGCATTCTAGGAAGCTATATAGCGCAGGCTCCTTCCGCATCTCAGTCCACTTTATTAATCAGTAAATGTCTCGCGGCCAATAAAAGTGCGGCGTTTATAGACCTGCCATGTAATTCACATAAATCTTCAGCCAAAGAATGGTCTGATCCCGTGAACCCAACACAACATCACAGAAACTGATTTCAAAGGCACGTCGTTTTTCATTGACTTAATAAAATCAGGTGTTTATAGGAGTTTGTCATTTTTCAAACCATTTCGTGAACACGTTAAATAAAGCAAGTTTATCTTCAGACAAATAGCGTGAAGATAGAACTTGCTCTATTATTATTTTAAGATTATACGTACGTCTACGTAATACGTCTTGGACGTATTTCTGATAGAGTTTTGAACCTGAACCTAAATTAGGAAGCTCAACTAGAACTCGCCATAGTCGGTTGAATAATTTATTATATGAAAACCTACCAACATAATTAAAAAGTCAAATTAAAGGTACACACTTGAAAACTCAGGCACTTCCTAGAGTTCCTATCCTAGTCTCAATTTCTGATACATATTATGATCCTTATTATTGTAAGTAACTATTTATTAATTGGCTATTTTTACTGGAAGTTATTTTATTTTTAACCGACTTCCAAAAAAGGAGGAGGTTCTCAATTCGGCGCGGATTTTTTCAAGAAAATATTGACGCCTTAGTACCTACCTAAGTGTAACATAAACAAGAAGCTTTCATCCAGATCAAATCTATTATTTATATAGGCCTGCACATTACACGTGTATTTTTTTAGCTTCTTGTAATTGGATCTGCGAAGAATCACACAAAACGGCTAAACAAAAAGATTCGATAGTTGTAGATGCTACAGTCTACATACACCATGTGTGCTTTGCAGTTTGTCAACATATCATATTAAACATTGTTATCGACAATACAGCGAAATGATTCAACAATTTGACACAAGTGCCATGTCTTTAGTTTTCCGAACAATCAAAATAGAACCTTTCGATTCCTTTGCGAGCGACTGCCGAACTTTTAACAAATCTCTTGTCAAAGGGCCGCCGCATTGCCGACAGAGATAAAATAAAATAAAAAAGCGGGACGTCGATTGTTATGAGTTGACACAACATTTATTGTGAGAAACCGCCTTTTATTCCGTTTCCTACTTATATGAGTATTTTTATTTCACAGTCTGTAATTTGATGAGCTTTTACAGAAAAAAGGCGCTAGGTAAGTAAAACAAGAAAGGCGAATAAGTAAAAATTGCAATTTTATGGAAGCATATCCACTGACTAGGTAGGTACTATGGCCTAAAAGTCCGCATTACTTAACTTAATTTCATATCGAGCCGCACGCATTAGCACGACCGGGCAAAACCACAGCGTATTAATAATAATTAATTAATCCATACTTAATATTATAAGTACGAAAGTGTGTCTGTCTGTCTGTCTGATACGCTTTCACAGCGTAGGTACCTATCTTTTCAAACAATTTTAATGAAACTTAGTACAGGGATAGCCTGATAGATTGTATCTCGGAGAAGGACGTAGGCTACTTTTTGTCCCGGAAAATCAAAGAGTTCCCATGGGAATCAAAAACCTTAATCCACGCGGACGAAGTCGCGGGCATCATCTAGTAATTAATAATACTACGGACGGCCAAAACGTTGACAGAGTAGACCTCGCGTTGCGTCGTGGAGACGTTTTGTCCTATCGCAGTTTATTAGAGGTACAGAGAAGCTACCACAAACTGTATGATGAACTGCTTGCTTCATCTTCATCGGCACCGGTCGTGACCATTGATCTCACCTGTGACAGTCCTTGTGCCCATAATAAGAAACATAAAAATCTCAATATTTGCCTAAATAGTCACAGAAAAATAAAAAAATATATAAAAATTGGCAAGTTTATTACAAAAACCAAAAAATTAATTAAATCACAAAAGGCAAGTGCTCAAAACATTAGACTGAGAAAAGAGCGGTTAGACTTATTAAATAAGCTGAACATAACTTGTTCCTCATTGCAAGAAATGAGAGAGCAATATGAATCTAACATTCATAGCCTAAACAATGAGATATTAAAGTTGGAAAGTTCATTAAGAACTATTACTTCCCAGTATGAACTGTCACAGAAACAGATCAGTGAACACATTCTGGCTGCCGATGAGCTCTTAACCATAGGTAATTATAATATTGAACGATTAGACTCTCTAGTGAATAAATGTCAGTGTTCAAATAAGGTTCCTTTAGTTGTCTCAGCGGAAAATCAATGTACTGATTTCAAAAATTCCTGTAAGTGTAATAATGTACTAATGTGTCCCTCCCCACAGCGAAAAACATTTGTAATCTCAGACGGGTTTGGAAAAGACCTTGGTTATTTGCTAAAAAGTGAACTACACCAACAGGTCCTTAACATATGTAACCCGGGGGCCCCCTATGAGTACATAATTGAAAATATTAAAGGCTGTTGTTTAGATAAATACAGCACAGTAGTATTGTTAGTAGGTGACAGTCGGCAAATAACCAAAAAAGAAATACTCAGAAGTTTTGCATACCTACAAAGTGTACAAAAATATTCTGAATGTAAATTTATACTTTGTGCGTTTCCATACTCATGCTCTTTGACCTCAGCACAAAATAGGTATGTTTATAAACTTAACATGCTTTTACATAATTTAAGCTATGGTCATAGAGACCATTTCCATGTACTAGACACAAATAAGTTTGTTAAGCGATTTACTCTGACAAAAGGTACTATGTATCTGCCACATAGATATAAGAAACAAATAGCTACATTAGTAGCTTGTAATATACAAGACCCAGCTATTTTTAGCTTGGATGCAACTGTGAATGGTACATGTTGTACCCATAATATTGATTTATCTAGTAATATTAGTACCAATCCCAGTATTTTGGAATTGGATACAAGTTATCATGAAAAATTAAATACAAATTGTACAAATTGTACTAATATTTATGTTAACACTGACTCAAGCTGTGCTGGTGGTACTACCAAGTCAGTAAATAACTCAAGCTACAGTAGTAGTACTACCAGGAACACTGCTTGTTTAAACTAGGCAGCAAGACAACGGAGAAGCTCTGTAAAATTAACATTGTACATCAAAACATACAGAGTCTCTCCGGCAAAGAATTAGAAATAGAATTATTTGTGGAAAAATGCAACACACATATCTTGTGTTTCACTGAGCACTGGCTTAAGAGTGAACAATTGCCAATAACCAGGATACATAACTTTACAATGTCAAGTGCGTTCTCTAGAAAATCTGCTATTCATGGTGGATCATTAATCCTGGTCCATAAAGACATTAATAGTAAAGAACGAAAAGACATAGTGGGTCTATCTGTTGAACGCATTGCGGAACTGTCTTGTGTGGAGCTGGAGCGTTTTATTGTAGTCTGTGTTTACCGGCCCCCCTCAGGTGATCTCACCCATTTTGAGGATATAATGGAAGATGTGTTAAAGCGATTGTGCGTGTCCACTAAGAAGATTATAGTATGCGGCGATTTTAATGTAAATATTTTAATGGAAAATGCTTTTACTGGTAGGTTGCTAAACTTATTTAAATGTTTTAACATGAAACATGCTTTTAGTGAACCTACTCGGATAACAGAAACTTCAGCCACTTGCTTAGACAATATTTTTTACAGTGGCGATATAATTTTGGAAAAAGCTGTTATAAACAAGCTAAGGTCGGATCATTGCGGGCAACAGATAACTGTTTTAAGTAGTGCCAATAAAAGAAAACAAATCATCAAGTGTAGACCAATAACTAAAAATAAATTGACGCGGTTTAAAGATCAAATTTCCGCCAAACTTCCTGCAATCACCTATAAAAAGGGTCACCCAGACCGCACCTATACTAGTCTCTTCAAGACAATAGACAATGAATTTAATAAGGTATTCAATTTGAAGCAAATAGAAAAAAGTGAGAAATTAAAGTTCAGTGATTGGGCTACTGTAGGCATTTACAAAAGTAGGGACAAGTTGTACGAGTTATATGATGAAAAACAATACAACCAGTCTCCCAGTTTTGTTGAACGCGTGAAAACTTACTCAAAGACTTTCAAAAATGTTTGTATTCATGCTAAGGCACTACATATTAAAGAGAGAATTGTGAAGTCGGATAACAAAATAAAAACCACTTGGAACATAGTAAATGACGAGTCTGGTAAAACTAAATCTCGTGATGTCAACTACGAGATTGTTATTGATAATAATAAAATAACGTCTGATAAAGAGGTTGCAAAAACCTTCGAAAAGTTTTTCCAGGATGTTCCTATTTTGTTGACCGACTCTCTAAACTCCTCACCCACCGCAGCTCAGAGTATATTGAGGGAAAATGTAAAAGAGTGCAATGTTTCTTTTGAATTTAAACACATCACTGCTATAGATATTATAAAAAACTTTAAGTTATTAAAATTAAAAAATACTGGTGACCTATGGGGTATGTCTGTGAAAGTCATATCAAACATAATAAGCGACATTGCCCCTTACTTAGCTGTAATTTTTAACGAATGTGTAGATTTAGGCACCTTCCCGAGTTTAATGAAACATGGTAAACTCATTCCTTTATTTAAGTCAGGAAATAAAAACGATCTTAATAATTACAGACCTATTTCAATTTTACCAACTCTCAGTAAGGTTTTTGAAAAAATTATATTGAGCCAATTATTAAATCACTTTAACACAAACAGCTTACTGCATCCCGAGCAGTACGGCTTCACTAAGGGTCGTAATACAACTGATGCGGGTGCAAAACTATTAAAACATATATACGATGCCTGGGAGCGTTCACAGAATGCTATTGGTATCTTCTGTGATCTGTCTAAGGCATTTGATTGTGTTGAGCACAAAACTTTATTGCTGAAATTAAGCCACTATGGCATGAGAAATGTTGCACTCGATCTCATTGCTTCCTATCTAAATGATAGAACTCAGAGGGTATGCGTAAACCACGTGAAGTCAGAGGGCTCAACTGCATTAATGGGTGTCCCACAAGGCTCGATCTTAGGTCCATTTCTATTTTTGGTGTATATAAATGACTTACCATACCATGTCAATAATGTCTGTGACATTGTATTGTTTGCTGACGACACATCACTTATTTTTAAAGTGGATAGAAGTAAGGACAATTTTGACGATGTAAACAATGCAATATCACACGTATCACACTGGTTTACTATCAATAATTTATTATTGAATGCTAAGAAAACCAAGTGCTTAGAGTTTGTTCTACCTAATGTAAAGAATATTAACAAAACTATAATGATAAATGGAGAAACACTAAAAATGGAGAACTCCACAGTTTTTTTGGGGGTGACCTTGGACAACAAGCTTCAATGGGGCGCTCATATAGATACACTAGCGGGAAAACTTAGCTCGGCTGCCTTTGCTGTTAGGAAAATAAGACAGTTTACCGATATTGAAACGGCTAGGCTTGTCTACTTTTCTTACTTCCACAGTGTTATGTCGTATGGCATTTTATTGTGGGGCAGAGCCGCTGATATCCAATCAATTTTTATATTGCAGAAAAGAGCCATTCGTTCTATTTATAAACTCGGATCACGCGAATCACTTCGTGAAAAATTTAAAGAGATTGGTGTTCTTACGGTGCCTTCACAATATATATACAATAATATAGTCTTTGTTAGGCAGAACATTAATAATTATAAACAAATATCTGATACTCACAATCTATGTACTAGAAACCGCCATAAGCTAGTAACAGCGTCATATCGTGTGCGTAAGGTGCAGAAATCCTTTGTGGGGTCGAGTGTACGTTTTTATAACATGGTTCCAAAAGAGTTTATAGATTTGCCATTACATAAATTTAAGGACTGTGTCAAGCAGCATTTGTTAAGTCGAGCTTATTATACTATCGACGATTTTATTAACGACAAAGTTGCATGGAAGCAACCGGCCTCGAATCCAGTGACCCACAAGTCGGTGTAATACTTGTAACGTTGCGTATGTATTGTATTGCTTAAATATTGTAACCTCTTTCTTTTTTTGAGAAAAGAGCAACTGCTGAGTTTCTTGCCGGCTCTTCTCAGTAGAACCAGCTTTCCGAACCGGTGGTAGAGTCTTGACGTATCATAAGTGACACAAGTTGTCCTATGTGAAATAAATAAATCATTTATCATTTATCATTTACCTGGGTAGAGGCGAGCTACCTATACCTAGTAGGCGCGCGTGTTGAATGCAGAGGTTTTGTATGTGTCACCATACATTAGCTCTGCATTCAACTCGCGCGCGAACTGTAGGTCACGGACAGTGGACACAGACACAGATTCCTGCCTGTAGCCATAGCAACACAGCAATCAATAACTGTAGGTATCATAAGAGATTGCCGTAAGTTTGATTGTTGTAAATCGAAAACAACGAATTTTCAGTGACCCGAACGTCCTTTATGTGTGGAAATACAGGGTAAGTTTGCACTGCTTGATTCCTAGATTTCAAACTTACCTAGTATAAACATACCAACTTTTTTAGTTTTAACCGGTAAGCAGGTATTTGTAAATATAATAATTCTATGATATATAACTATCTAAGGACCTGCGCCCATTGGCGGCACGGCACGGCAGGGGATTTTTATGCGACGAATTATAGAAATAATGATACTAAATTTTAAAATCAATGCCTATGAAGCATAGTAAGTACATGAAGTGTTTTTGTACTTACTTCAAAAGCACTTGTCTTGTTAGAAGTCTACTTGAATAATAGTAGATTATTAACCAAGGGGATAAAGCAGTGTCTTCTGTCGCGGGTGACGATTTAAATCGCGAGCGTAACGAAGGACTCGAGGTTTACTCCCGAGCGTAGCGAGGGTGTTAAAAACTTAAATCATGAGCGAAGCGAGGGATTTAAGACGAGTCCTGAGTGTAGCGAGGGATTTAAGTTCACCCAAGACTAAGACAGCTTTATCACCGAGGAAAATACTCTACTTTTCGTACCATTTGCGAAAAAATTAACACAATAATAATATGAGTTAAGCATTTATTAAACTACTTGGTTATTTAAGTCGAACCCTAACCTAACCTACAAGAAAGAGACAAGAAATCGTAAATACGATGAATATTTCAAAAATTGACACTTAAAACATTGAACGGTTCACTATCTTTCGACTTCTATCGAAAAAAAAGCGTTAGATTACAATCTTACGGTGACAACTATACCAAGTTTTCATCAAAATCAGTTGAAAAGATGGCCGTTAAAGCGTAGGAGACAGATAGACTGACATACTTTAGCGTTTATAATAATACCTAATTAATATTAATATCTTTAGCATGGATTAGTTGCATGAAAATCGTGTCGTACCGCCAATGTACGGCAGCCAACGGCAGCACAGAACGTCATCATTATTACCCCAGGCGAGCAGCAGGCCTGGCCCTCAGGAATAGGATAACATAGGTTTATTTTTCTTGAGTCATAGAAAAGAATTTGCGTTAACTATAGAGTATGTTTATGAAACTTTTTACCTAACCTACCTCACCTCAGGACCTGAGGCTCAGGTAGATATCAGATTAAAGTTTGCTACGATTTTGAATTTTGATTTCATAAAACATAATAAAGTGATTTTATTATTATTATTATTGATCGAATCTTAATATTCGAAATAACGGTTCAAAAATTGTGAGGCATGCCGCGTGTATCAGAGTAAACAAGTATCAAAATCGATAAATAAGAACATCAAGGAGCCGCGTGTCGTATAGTGCCATCTAGCGGTGTTTGCTCAAATCGCGTTGTTGTTCTGTTGCTGACGCACGCGGCTCCCGCCTGGTACGCGCTTTGCTCCGCCTACCAGAAGAGCCGCCTACAAGTCCAACAAAACAAGTGCCTGCGCCTAATCGTTGGAGCTCCGAGGTATGTGAGGAACGACGTCATCCATCGCGACCTCAAGACGCCCACCGTGGAGGAGTATGTTCCGCGCCCCGCTCGGGTAAGGAGGCCATGCCTCGAGGCCCGTACCCCCGCTTGGCCCTAACGGGCCAATCGGAGAAGACCCGCGCTGCTGCTGCTGCTGCCTGTTGGACGAACAGACCATGTAGGTAAAGTTTGACCGAAAATAAAGAATCTCGCCATGTGGCGGGAAAAAATAGGAACCAATTTTTATAAATTAAGAATAGTGTAACAATGAGAAAATGCAACAGTGGCACTCCGAGCAGTTTTTATTTTTATTTTGTAGTCAGGCCCCCGATAGGCCAGCTATGATAAGAGATAAGGAGTGACATCTCCTAAGGGAGAAAAGTTGAAAAAGAGTCCAGTGGTTGCTGAAAATAACAGTTCAAAAACCTTCAACAGTGGCGCTGGTGTAGCAAAGGGTATGGTATGAATTCGACTATATTATAATTAATGAAAACTTCAACAACTTACGTTGTACAAAATAATGATGAATGTTATCTTTTCTTGTTCATTTCTCAAACCTACTCTAATAATATTTGGCACTTCCTTTTAAATTTACCTTGATGCTAATGTGGCGCCCCCAATGTGGTGCATTTCCAGGGACACTTTTTATATACAGAGATGTCATTCCCTATCGTCTACACTCCATACCCGCAGGGCGACCGCGTATCTTTTACATCAATCATTGATACATCGCAATCACCTCTGATTGGTTAACACTCTTCCACTATTGGACGAAATCCATTGACGCAACAAGCATACCATAAATTCAGCCAATCGGAGGTGATTGCGATGTATCAATGATTGATGCAAAAGATACGCGGTCGCCCTGCCGAAGCTATTACGGGTATGTTCCGATATACACTGAGAGCACTGTTCAGTGCTCTTACTGGGGAGAAATTCGTCCCGTTATGGACTGACAGTATACTGCCGCAGTTTCCTAGGGAAATATATGACGTCACAAATCGTCGCCATTTTTGTACTGTGAGCACTGGAGTTTTCGAGGTAAGGTGCTCTCAGTGCTGACTGCGTTCCGTTTTAAAACAGTGACCAGTAACCATAAAGGAACGGTTTCGCAGTGTACTAAATTGACGTCACACCTTACAGTGCAAGCAGTGTATTTCGGAACATACCCTAGTGACAAAGGGTGACGAACATTGACAACTACAAAATCATGACAAGCACAATGACAGCTACAGTGTAACTATCCTTTATGTTACCTACTTGTCTCTGGACTCTCTGGTAGCGATCCACTAGCGATCTCATTCTTCTGTTAACACTCTTCCACTATTGGAAGAAATCTATTGACACAGCAAGAATACAATAAATTCAGCCAATCACAACAATCGAGACTGTAACAATGATAGCTGCAGGGCGACCGCGTATCTTTTGAATCAAACATTGATGCATCGCAATCACCTCTGATTGGTTAACACTCTTCCACTATACTTATCAAAAACCAGCAGGGCGACCGCGTATCTTTTGCATCAATCATTGATACATCGCAATCACCTCTGATTGGTTAAATCTCTTCCACTATTGGACGAAATCCATTGACGCAGCAAAAATACCATAAATTCAGCCAATCGGAGGTGATTGCGATGTATCAATGATTGATGCAAAAGATACGCGGTCGCCCTGCCGTTCAATTTCTAATTTGTCACTTGTCAGTTCACAGTTGTCAAACAAAACATTTTTCAAAAGAAGCGGATAGATTTTTGTTTTATTTTCTTGTAATAAATGTTACAAAATTGGATATTACCCGCTGAAAAAATGCAAACCACCATTAAAGAGCTTTCTGATGCTTTAGGGTACTCATTTGGATTTGTCTTATAAAACTTTCACGAGTAAATGTTCATGCTTATTGACTTCAAGTAATTCAATTCCAGGTGTAATTTAGAAGCTGATATTGTACTGGACCATCTTCAGAATGATCCCAATTACGGCAACAGTAACCTCTCTTCCAAGCAAGTTAATGAATACGCACAAAGGCTGGCACTTAAGGCAACAAATGCAAAAGCATTTCTTAAAAAGTATGAGGAGCTAAGACATCGCAAGTATGTGTTTTATTTATTGGTACTTACTAAAAAATAATTGGTTCCGACTTTATATCTTTCTAGATATAAGACCTCTACAATAATGTTGCATAGAACAGTTTTTGAATGCAAGTATTGCTGGTTAGGGACATAAAATCTACTATATAAAAATAAGTCGGGTTTTCCTTCCTGACGCTATAACTCCAGAACGCACGAACCGATTTCCACGGTTTTGCATTCGTTGGAAAGGTCTCGGGCTCCGTGAGGTTTATAGCAAAGAAAATTCAGGAAAAAATTCAACAGAAAAGCGGGAAAGTCTTTTTAGCGGGAAAGCCATCTGGTGGCGAAACGGAGTTCGCCGGGTTTGCTAGTTACTTATAAAAAAGTTCGCTTAAATAAGCTTTATGTTAAACCGCATACACTAGCGCGACAGGATAAAACATCGTTTTTTTTTTATCCACTACAAGTTAGGCCTTGACTGCGATCTCACCTGATGGTAAGTGATGATGCAGTCTAAGATGGTAGCGGGCTAACCTGTTAGGGGCATGGCAGTTATATTGAACCTATACCCCTATTCGGTTTCTACACGCCATCGTACCGGAACGCTCAATCGCTTGGCGGCACGTCTTTGCCGGTAGGGTGGTAACTAGCCACGGCTAGTGTAGACGCTTTGTCTTGCCTAGTCCCTAGTTTGATGGTACCATAATGTATAACTATAAATAGTCTGATCTTATTACTATATTTACTATTTCCACAATAGGCTTGCACTTCACAACAATTATGCCTGATCGAAAGCAATGATGAAAGGTTTAGACTGAAGTGTAGTGTGGGAGTTATGGTATTGAGTTATGGTATACGAATGTGTGCGTTCGAACGAAGTGCGAACATTGCTTAAACAAACCTATCTTTGTAAAGGTATGGGAGTAGGTAGGTTTCATTTTTTATGGTATGCTTAAATAAATATTAATTCTTATTTGCAGCACTGATTATTTGCCAGACCTTATCTACTTATTTTATAAATTAGTTCATGATGAGAAGAAATCAAAAATCTCCAAGCCAAAAGTGGCACCTAAACCTGTTTTAGGTGACAATAAGCACCAAATCACCAAAGAAGACCTCCCACAGGTAATGTTTCATGTTTCGATCTGTAAAACTATTTTGTTAACTGAAACAGGACAAAAATACTTTTTCAACATTTATATGAAATTGCCCTTTTCAACTCGTGTAAAAAATATGTGTGAGGCAAAGCTTCATAACATATATTTAGGAAAAGGCTTAAAGTGAGTATTTGACAACGAGTCAAATCAGCAACTTTTTTCAATTTCAAAATGCAGGCTTAGTATGGGATTTTGTATGTAATACTAAATTGTGACGTCATCAAATTTTGATGCACTTTTTTACTTTAATTGATAGTTTAAAATGGTAATTCAACATAAAACTAACATGTGGAGATTCTCTATTTAATAATCACTAAAAAATAATTTTTTGACTAGTTGTCAAATACCCAAATGAAACAAATGTGGTGATGATCTCATAAGTGAGTGAGATCGTTGTCAACTGACATTACTGGACAGAACTTGAAATTTAGCCCCATTTTTGCAGAACCCTCTTCAGGCAGAGTTTCTCCAATGCCATTGATGAATGCAATAACTTTCTTTATTCCTTTTATTCCTATATCAAGCCTAACACATTTAACTACTGAAATCACACTTTCAATGGAAATTACTAAAATATGCAATAACACTATGAAAAAATAGCATTTTATTGTGCATATGCAAAACATGCAAATGCATATTGGTAATGTAACAAAAAAATTATTTAAATTGCAGATTAAAGATAAACTGCTGAAAGCTGTAGATGAAAGCAAGAAACTAGTCATGAAGTCATTTGAGGAGAAAGAGGTCAAAACAGTTCCCAACTGGTATAAGAATCTGGATCTTCCCAACTGGCAGAAGGATCATCCTGCTATGTCCTGGGATTTTCCTAAGGAGCAACTACCTATAATTTCTTCTTTAGGTAATCATCTTCATTAATCTAGTATGTTTTTACTATTAAAGCAGGGTCTGTATATTGCTTCAAAAGATACAAGTTTACACAGAGGTCAATCATCAGTTACTCAGAGTAAAATTACGAGAACTAACACCTTAGGGCGTACGCTGTAACTCGAGCGTATGCACGCTCGCGTGTCTGTATTGCAGCACTGACTGGCATGGGCCCTTCGTTGGCTGATCACATTATGTGGGTTTACAATTTACGTCCAGAACGGACACCAGCTATGTGCACCTGTGTGAGTATTACGAGTACACCCTTATTGTGCTTTCTGAGATGGGAGGCAAACAGTCAGGTGACAAACCTGATACCTTCAGCTGTTATCAGTGGGAACTATCCAACCATACTTGAGCCTTTCAGGAATAGCTATTGAAAATTGATAGATTTTTTGCTTGTATACAACTTAGACATTTAATTAAATATCCCATTTATGGTGTCTTTTATAAAAGAAATTGTATAATCACATATTGAATGTCAATTCCAGACTTTCCAGCAAATTGCCTGTAACCCAGTATAGCAATATGTCCCTAAACAATATATATTTTTTTAGCTGGAATACCTGTGCTCTCGCAAGAAAACATAATCATTGATGAGCTTCTGTATATCTTCTCCGGAATACCTGGCAACTTCATAGTCCACCAGCCAGTAAAGGACACATATGACCATAGAAAATTCCTTATATCTAACGACTTGGACGACGCACTCAAACAGATAGTGCAAGAGATGTTGCCTCTAGCATCAAATTATTCTATAGTGAGAAGGTTTATAGAAAGCTGTGATATGTGGTCCGGTCAGGTGCTGCATGCATTGGTTGGTGCTATTGAAATACTGTTGAAGGACTATTATGTAAGTAATGTACATTCAGAGGTCTTAACTGAATTCACAAATAATATCTTATAGAAACCGATTAGGGGTATAGGTCTAATGTAACTGCCATACATAATCTAGTTGCCTGCCTACCATCTGGGACTGCATCATCACTTACCCTCCTGGTTAGATTGCATGCAAGGGTTAAGTGAATTAAAAAAAACATAGTGACAATTCAGTCATACATTGAAGTGTCTTACTACTTACTACAAGGACATCCCATACTAAGGTCCCTTACTACTCCCTACTACTCCCTACTACTTAAACAGAACTCTTTTAGTTATTTTTATGGGGACTTATGAAATAATACCTCTCATCAGTTTTTTTTATCCACTACAAGTTATTCGGTTTCTACACGGCATCTTACTGGAACACTAAATCGCTTGGCGGCACGTCTTTGCCTGTAGGGTGGTAACTAGAAACGGCTGAAGCCTCCCACAGGCCAGACCAGGGAAAATTCAGAAATTATAAATTCCCAAATTGACCCTGCCGGGGGTCAAACCCGGGACCTCCCACGTTAAGACAACAGAGCATAACACAGCGCCAGAGAGGTCGTCAAAATTATTTAAAAAATATCTTCATCCTTTATGAGATACTAGCTGATGCCCGCGACTTCGTACGCATGGATTGAGGTTTTTGGTTCCCGCGGGAACTCTTTCATTTTCCGGGATATTGCTATGCCTATGTGCTATTCCAGACTAAAATCTATCTCTGTGCCAAAATTCATCCAGATCCGTTCAGCCGTTGGGGCGTGATTGAGTAACAAACATCCATCCATACATCCATCCATCCAAACCTTCGCATTTATAATATTTACTAGCTTATGCCCGCGACTACGTCCGCGTGGATTGAGGTTTTTGGTTCCCGCGGGATTTGGATTTTTGGATCCAAACTTTCGCATTTATAATATTTATTTGATTGATAACATTACTAAGCTGAGAGCAATTTTTTTTACTAACTGCTGCTTTATCCTTCTTTTCAGACAATGATAGCTCAATTAGAAACTGAGCACATGTCCGCAAACTTAACACTACAGAAGCTCTGGTATTTCGTCTTGCCTACGATGCGCACAATGCAGGTCTTAGCTGCCATTGTTACTAGCATTGGAAAGGTAACATTTTTAAGATTTTTTCAAAATATTTGAAAAAAATGTCTGCACTTAGCATTAAATATACAACTCATACCACCTATTTTGTATGTTGATGTCAGAAAGAAAGAGAGTTTCACACTAGCACCAACAGCATATCAGTATTCAGTACCCTTGCCACAATCTTTCAAATCATACTAACACTGTTAAATTAAAATTGAACCTTAATTGTACTGCTGTAGACATTGACTTAATAATACATGGACTTCGGGTGTAATGCAAAATTCACGAAAAAAGTGTCTCGAGAAAACCTATATGTACGAGTATACATGTATATTTTTATAAACAAACTAAAACATTGTAATTTATGTCTTAGATCATTATTATACAGCCTAATTTTGCTTGCAATAAGCTTACCGCCTATGTAGCTTCGACTGACAGTCGCCCATTTTTTTATCATATGCAGCTTCTAGCGATAAATTTGATAAACATATTGCACTCCCTCTGTCTTATACGCGCGTAGTGTATTAGAAAAGGACAGATAGTTACTTTTTGTTCATTTTGGTTGGTTATGCCATTTGTTTTTACAATTAATTGAAATTTGGATGGAATATCATGTTTCTAAGCGAAATAATACCTTTATATCGTTAATAAATGTTTAATTACTGAAAATATGACACACCATCTTCTTTTCTCACCTTACTCAGGTAGTTTTTGCAAGATTTTTTATCTCAGTGCGGCATTATTGACAAGTGTTCTTTCTGATGACAAACACGAGACTGAAGTGCGATTGGAAACCTTTTCGCGTTTTGGATCTCTTTCGGTTCGGACACTTTTTAGCGCTGACCCGAAGTCCATGTATTATTAAGTCAATGGCTGTAGAGCTCTAAATTCATAGTCAACAGACATTCACAGTCAGCGCTCCAACTGTTAAAAAAGTGCTGGTACGGAATTTCTGATTAACTTTAAATCCAGGGCTATTGGATCCATTTTATTCTGACTTATTTAATTTTTTCTGAAACACACATTAATTAATTTTTATGATATTCTTAGGGTTTATAAGGTATAATAAGACGCAGACGATGTTCACTCAACGGTCGTTTATTCTGAACTGACTTAACTAAAGTCCTACCCACATCACACCTCCACACTAAATAAATACTTAATATTACAATATAATCAATGTACAAACAACTTATATACTATTAACAACTTGTCTCACAAAAATAATATTCTATAGTAAAGGGTCACAGCTTAGTATAGGGTTTCCTATTATAGGTAATATTAGGTTAGCAAAGCTTAATAGGTGAATAATATTGATTTCAGAGTGAACTAAGAGGCGGCGCCGTACTAACGGTTCTTCACGAAAAGACCAATATTCTGATGGGTGATGCGCGCGCGCAGGAAATATCTTTATTCCTCACTGAGCGCGCTTGTCGGCCTTACCTTAACATCCTGGACCAGTGGATACATAAGGGGACTATTGTTGACCCATTTCAGGTAATGAAACTACCCTCCTCGTCCTCCGAAGGAGTAGCCTTTAATGACTTCCCTGGCGCAGTGGTGAGCGCTATTGTCTTAACGTGGGAGGTCCCGGATTCCATAACCGACAGAGTTAATTTGGGAATTCATAATTTCTGAATTTTCTCTGATCTGGTTGTGGTGTATTGAAGGCCTTATTATACCGATAATACCGAGTGTAAGAGAGGCGTTACACTCTCTGGCAGAGAGGGCTGTCGGTCATAAGGGAAGAATAAACGTTGTGAACTGTTAGTGCCTATTTTCTTTATAAAATACATTACAGTGGCGACGAGGATGGGATTATAATAATTAATTCATTTAGTTTAGAGTATAAGGTGCTTTTAAAATAATAACACCGCCAAAATGTCTATCGGGAAGTTGAACGAATTCGATTTAAAAAGTGGGACGTGGTCATCGTACGTGGATAGACTTGATATGTATTTCAAAGTTAACAAAGTGGAAAATGACACGAAATTACCTATTATGATTGCGTCGATGGGGGATCAAGCGTACGAGTTGTTGGTGAATCTCGCAAGCCCAAAGAAACCAGCTGAATTACGTTACACTGAGGCAGTGGAGTTGTTACGTCAGCATTTACAATCAACGCCATCGGTACTAGCCGAGAGATTTCGCTTTAGGCAAAGAAGGCAAAACACGGGAGAAAACATCGCTAGTTATGTGGCGGAACTTAAAAATCTATCGCGGAATTGTAAATTTAATGACAGCTTGAGTGATAACCTGAGAGATCAATTTGTATGCGGGTTGAAGAGCGACCTTATTAGACAGCGTTTATTCGCGGAACCAGACGACCTGTCGTTTGTCAACGCGGTGAAGATGGCCAACGCGTTGGAAGCGGCAGAACGAGACGCAGCGGCGGTGGAGCCGGAGGCTGCGGTGAACACGACGAGCGGAGAAGCGGCGGCTAGTGCAGTGAATGCGGTAGCGCTCAGCCGCACTCGCGGGCGACGGCAGGGCCAAGGAGCGGCGGGATCTAGCTCGCCGAGGCCTGCCGGGGAGGTAACCTATACACACTGTAAAGGGTGTGGAGCCAGGAACCATGATTACGGAAGGTGCCGCTATAGGAATTTGGTATGCAGTGCCTGTAAAGAACGAGGCCATATCCGCCGGGTTTGTGGCCGTCAAGGACCTACAAATAAAGGGCGGTATGGATCTAAAACAGATACTGTGCACTTTGGCGAGGTGAACAGTGAGTCATCCGAGGAGACAGAATTGGAAGAGGACCTATATCATCTCAGCTTGAACAGTTACAAGGCGGTGAGTTTAATAGTAAATATTGACAACGTGGATATTAAGATGGAGGTCGACACTGGGACAGCTGTTTCTTGCATTAGCAAGAAAATGTATGATAGATATTTTTATAATAGACCAATTGAAGAGTGTATGACTAGATTTAAATTTTATGATGGTTCGCACATAAAACCATTAGGATTTATCATACCAAATGTTTGTTATGGTAATAAGCAAGGTTCTTTAGAATTATTTGTGATAGAAGGAGGTACCACCTCACTACTAGGTAGACAATGGTTAACCGAGTTACAAATAACTATTCCTATGTTTACTTGTAATCATGTAGTTGAATCTAACGGTAAAGCTTCGAATGATAAAATTGTAATGTTACTCGACAGGTATAAGGAGTTATTCAGTGGCGGACTTGGGCGTTACACAGGAGGAAAGGCATGCTTGTGTGTGCGGGACGGCGCAGTGCCCGTGTTTCACCGTGCTCGCCCGGTACCTTACGCTCTGCGCGACCGCATCGACGCCGAGCTCGACGAGATGTTGCGCGCCGGGGTCATCGAGCCCGGCGCGTAACGCCGCCGGGCTCGATGCTTCGTATTTGCGCTTCGTATTTGCGCGGACTACAAGGCTACTTTAAACCCCGTTTTGCTGGTCGACAGATATCCGTTACCTAAGATAGATGACGTACTCGTAGGGTTGAATGGGGCACAGTATTTCAGTAAAATTGATCTTTCGCAGGCTTACAATCAAATAGAGCTCGATAATTCGAACATTTATACAGTTATAAATACTCACCGTGGTCTATTTAAGTACAACAGATTGGTTTTTGGTCTAGCTTCCAGTCCAGGTATCTTCCAACGAATAATGTGCACTCTACTTCAGGGGATCCCTAATGTACAAACGTTTTTAGATGACGTCATCGTCGGGGGTAAAACATGGGAAGAACATTTAGAGGCTTTAGAGGCCGTTTTTAAGCGGTTATGGAATAATGGGTTGAAATTAAAAAGAAGTAAATGTGTCTTTCTGGTAGATGAAGTGACATACTTAGGGTATATTGTGTCAAAAGACGGTATCAAAGCAGATCCCGCAAAAATAGAGGCTATAAAGAACATGCAGAGGCCACAAAATGTACCGGAGCTACGTTCCTTATTAGGGCTATTTAACTTCTTTGCAAAATTCGTTAAAAATTTCAGTGCAATTTTAGTACCTTTGTATAATCTTTTTAAAAAAAACATAGAATGGAAATGGTCGGAGGAATGTGAAGACACGTTTGTTAAAGGAAAAAAAATATTAACAAGTACGGAAGTTCTTAGTCATTATGACCCTAATAAGCCATTAATAGTGACGTGCGATGCGAGCGCTCGCGGCGTCGGGGGCGTGCTGTCGCAGCCGGGGCCGGGCGGGGAGCGGCCGGTCGCATTCATTTCACGGACGCTTAGCGACGCAGAAAAGAATTATTCACAAATTCACCGGGAAGCTCTCGCTATTATTTTTTGTATGAAAAAGTTTCATCAATACATTTACGGCCGACACTTTACTTTACGTACAGACCATAAACCGTTGGTATCAATTTTTGGACCTCACACAGGGATATCCGCCATGGCAGCGAGTCGCATGCAACGATGGGCGGTAATTTTATCTGTGTATACCTACAACATTGAATATATAAAAACAAACGAGAACAGTGCAGATGGGTTGTCGCGGTTGCCGGTAAAATCAAATGGGAAAATTAGTAATAAAATTCCGGAACAAACATTTTTACACCTAGCACAAGAAGCGTTGTTACTCGATTATAATGATATCAAAAACGGAACTAGAAGTGATCCAATTTTAGCTAGGATTTTGAGTTATATTCGGGATGGTTGGCCCTCGGAATGTGAGGTAGCGGCAATGCAACCATATTTTAATAGAAAGGGCGAATTGTATGAGGAGATTGGCTGCATAATGTGGGGTCATCGGGTCATTATACCTACGTCTTATCGAGATAGGGTTCTTAGTACAATTCATGAACCTCACATGGGTATAGCGAAGTCAAAGGCTCTCGCACGTAGTTACGTATGGTTTCCGGGGATAGATGAGGCAATAGATGCGCAATGCCGGGCTTGCGCAGTGTGTGCGGCCCATGGAGACGCGCCGTCACATCAAGCGCCGCGGCCTTGGCCGTACGCCTCTAAACCTTGGACTCGGGTTCATTTGGATTTTATGGGGCCGATTTTCGGTCGAATGTACCTAGTCGCAGTGGATTCGATGTCGAAATGGTTAGAGGTCTTTCAAGTTCCGAGTACATCGGCGGATAGTACTATAGGTAAACTAAGTGAGTTATGGAGTAGATGGGGTTTTCCGCGACAGGTCATAACGGACAATGGACCGCCTTTTACTAGCAAGGACCTTGAACAATTCCTTAGTTCGGACGGCATTGAACACGTATTTACAGCACCGTATCACCCATCATCGAACGGGGCGGCTGAAAATGCCGTTAAAACGCTAAAGGGAGTAATTAGGAAGGCCGTCTCAGAAAAATGTAATGTAGATAGGGCACTGCAGAAATTTCTTTTATACTACAGAAATACCGATCACTCTACAACCAGTGAGAGTCCAGCCATGTTAATGATGAATAGGAGATTACGGACTCGCCTAGACGCTCTTAAACCGGACAGGGAAGCCAAAGCTCAGCAAGCTAAAAATCGACAAGTGGAAGCTGCAGGCGGAGTGGATAGGAGAGTGAATGAGGGCGAGAAAGTTTGGTATAGAAATTATTTAAAGGGGGAAAAGTGGTCTCCAGGTACGGTCGTAGATCGGTTAGGGCGAAATAATTTTAAGATTAAAGACCAGGACGGAAATCAAATACACCGACATGTCGATCAGCTAAAACGGAGGTCACGGTTTTCTTTGGTAGGTCCTGGGGATTTGGGAACACAGGATTCTGATTCTTCGGCGTTGAAACAAAGCACCTCTTCTGCCAAATCAGAAAAACCTAAGGATCTAGGGGAGAACGACGCAGAGATAGGGCAAAAAGGAGATACCAGTGGAGTAGAGCCAAAGAACGGGTTCGAGACGTCGGCAACGGGAGTACCGGGCGAGGATAACTTTTGTAATCCTCCGAAAGCCATATCATCGCCTAAGTCACCTCTCAGTGCAGTGCCCAAGGCCCGTCCCATGCGTAGTTGTAGACTTAAAAATTAGAATAATTACGGTTAGTTACTAAGCAACTTGGATTATGGTGGAGGATTGTGGTGTATTGAAGGCCTTATTATACCGATAATACCGAGTGTAAGAGAGGCGTTATACTCTCTGGCAGAGGGCTGTCGGTCAAAAGGGAAGAATAAACGTTGTGAACTGTTAGTGCCTATTTTCTTTATAAAATACATTACACTGGTCAGATGGGAGGCTTCAGTGTGGCTTGTTGCCACCCTACCGGCAAAGACGTGCCGCCAAGCGATTAAACGTACCGTTTAGAAACGGATAAGGGATATGGATTTAATATCCCTAACAGGTTATCCCTTTACCATCTTAGACTGCATCATAACTTACCATCAGCATTTTTACAAGGAGTTTTTTCTTGTATCAGCATTTTTTGGGAGCTTTTTTCGTGTTCTATCGCGACAACGTTAACTGTCATTTAGATGGATTTGATCGAGCGCCAGCTGTCAAACTCAAGGGCTTGAAAATTCCATCCCAAATATCGTAAGTAACGTTGTCGCGATCAAATGGGAAGAAAATCTCACACTAGTCACCCAGGTGAGATCGCAGTCAAGGCTAACTTATAGTGAACTAGCAGATCCCCGCGACTTCGTCCGCGTGAAATAAGTTTTTCAAAAAAAAACCCACGGGAACTTCCTAATTTTTCGGATTAATAAAACTCCCACAAATAATGTGGATTTCTATTGGTACCAGGATTTTCAAAATCGGTTTAGTAGATCCAGAGATTACCGCCCTACAACCTCACAAACTTTACCTCTTTATTATATTAGTATAGATAGAAAAAACGTCATAAGGGAAATTTTTTTAGATGCTAGAAGTATATATTGTATACGAATCACATCATCATCAACTAATCATCACCAACCCACTACTGAGCACTGGTCACAGAGCACACCACTCAGAATGAGGAGGGGCTAGGACCCAGTCCACCAAGTTGGCCAAGTGTGCATCGACAGACTTCTCACACTTGATTTGTATTTATAGGAATTCATGATAGAAGATAATGAACTGATCAACAAAGAAGAGTTGCCCGTAGACTATTCCGCTGATTACTGGGAGAAGCGATATTGCGTGCAAAGAGACCGCGTCCCTAAGTTCCTCGATAAATTCACCGATATCATACTCAGGACGGGGAAATATTTGAATGTTATTAGCCAATGCGGTGAGTTTTTCTGTCAATACTTTATTCTTTTAACAAGCCGTAAGAGCCTAATATTACTTTCGCTATTTTATTTACAAAAAATAATCTATACTCTACTAATATGCAGAAAACAGTATGGGTTCTCAGTAGGATATCCTACAATATCCAATCAATCAATATTATCCATACTATAATATTATAAATGCGAAAGTGTGTCTGTCTGTCTGCTACGCTTTCACGGCCCAACTACTCAACCGATTTTGATGAAATTTGGTACAGAGATAGGTAACATCCCGGGGAAGGACATAATCTACTTTTTATCCCGAAAAATTGAAGAATTCCCGCGGGAATCAATAAAATGTATCTGTTCAACCGATTTTGATAAAATTTGGTACAGGGATAGGTTGTATCCCGACGAAGGACATAGGCTACTTTTCCCGGAAAATTGAAGAGTTCCCGCAGGATACAAAAAACACCAATCCACGCGGATGAAGTCGCGGGCATCATCTAGTCAATAATAAGTTTGTTTCTCCTTGGTATGACTGGTTATGACACTTTGGAACTGCGGCGCAATGTAGCCTTTTTTTTTCTCTCTTGGAGGAGGAATCCTCATGGATACCGTCAACTGGCATGCCCGACTTTACTGCAGGTGTTGTGCAGTAACCTACGGACTAAAAACCTCCGTTCTCCGATTTCTCCACTCACACTTCCCGGTATTGCACGAAGCATTGCATCAGGAAGGCGGCTGATTTCTTAGACTGTAGTTCTCTGTCTGTCCCATTCGTCATCTTCCCGCGTTTTCATAATATGTCTCATCAATTTAGCTAATTTTGCCTACTCTTCTTCACTCGTATTCTTAGTTATTGTCTTTAACATTCTACGTATCATATTTTTTGGGCTTAGCTTGTCCTCATTTCCAGCAGCTAGGTTTCTCTCCTCTTCAAACATGCGGCACTCAAATATTGCATGTTGCGGAGTATCTTTCTCACCGCAGTATGGGCACTCCTCACTTATAGCTTTCCCAATAACATGTAGGTAGGTGTTGAACACTCCATGCCCACTCAGTACCTGCGTAATCCATCTGTCCACTTCCCCGTGCTTGCGTTCCATCCACTCTTTAAGGTTCGGTATGAGTTCTCGGGTCCATGCTCCTTTGCCTCCACTTCTCCAATCCGCTTCCCACTCTGCTAGCGTTCTTTGCCTTTCCTCTTTAGGTGTTTTCAGGTCTTCCTTAAAGTATCGCCTTGTGCGTTCTACGGCCATCCGCTCTATGGGTATCAGGCCGGCAGTACAGTAGCAATGTAGCCTTACTCTACACATCTCTGATACAAAATAATCAGTCTGATCCAAGGAAAAAAATGTAATTCCTATTTATTGGGTGGCATTTGGTTGCACGTCCCCGATGAGTATGCAATTGCGCGTCGGCGCACGCTGTTTGCGCTACCCAATTTCCGAACAGAGCTCGCCAAACATGCGCCATTGGCTCGTGCACTGCGCTTGCTCAATGATTTGGTTCGTAAAAATTCAGGACTAGACATTTTCCACACCCCACTGAACCACCTCTCGGCCATGATAAAATTGTTGTTAGAGAATAAGTAGTTTTTAATTTAATTTGTATTGTGTATTTTTAGTTATTGTATTTAATTGATAGTGTGTTCTTAGTATTTTGTATTTTTAGTGCTCTTTTTTTGATAAGTATGTGTAATTTTAGTAATTGATATTATAGCCTGATAAGACGTATTGGGAAACTGTAATGTTTTATCGGGTATGTCCTACCAATAAAATAAAAATAAATGAAAATAAATATACAATGCGAAAGTTTGGATGAATGGATGAATGTTTGTTATTTAATCACGCCAGAACGGCTTAACGGTTCTGCATGAAATTTGGCACAGAGATAGATTATAGTCTGGAATAACACATAGGCTAGTTTTTATCCCTTAAAATTTAAAGTTCCCGCGGGAACCTAAAACCCTCAATCCACGCGTACGAAGTCGTGGGCATTAGCTAGTTACTACATATATCTCTCTCTATCTATGTCGATAGTTCGCAGATAGATCAATAATTAACTATTATTAAGTAAGAATGAAAGCAAAATCAATCCACGCTTTTATGCAAAGATTCTTTATTTTAGAAATATAATAATCAATCTTTGCAGAATACATTATTTGTGATTTTCAGTATAATTTTCCATTAGATCATAGATGCTGGCAATCTAAGGGTGAGATCTATAGAGCGAACTTTGACTGTGCTTAGACTTAAGACATGGTTAAAACGAGACAGATTTATGTTACTCACATAAGTCCATCCCGTTTTAACTCTAAGTAAAGTCAAAGTACACTCTATAGATCTCAACATATATAATATGTAATTAATCCATTTCAAGAATATTGTATTCAAATATATTCTGGGATACCTTATAAAACTTGCTTTATATTTTAGGTAAAGCGATAACTAAAGCAAACACAGAGGAGATCAAATACTCACTGAGGGAACAAAACTATGGTGCTATTATCCAAAAGGCGTACGCGTTCGCAAGCAAGTCTTTACTAGAACTTCTATTAAAAGAGTATGATCTAATGGGGCGGCTGAAATCCGTTAAGAATTACTTCCTCATGAGTCAAGGGGACTTTATAGTACAGTTCATGGATGCTACTGAACAGGAATTGTCGAAGAAGATTGATGATATCATACCATCCAAATTGGAGTCGCTCTTGGGCCTGTGTCTGAGGTAATTCATTCAATCATCATACTAATATTATAAATGCAAAAGTGTGTTGTTTGTTTGTTGTTGTGTTTGTTTGTTGGTTTGTCCTTCAATCACGCTGCAACGGAGCAACGGATCGACGTGATTTTTGGCATGGGTATAGTTGAGGACCTGGAGAGTGACATAGGCTACTTTTTATACCGGAAAATTAAGGAGTTCCCGTGGGAATCTAAAAAACATATTCCACCATTAACTAGTCATTCATAAATTTTCTTAAACGTTTTTGTTTGACATCAAGCTGGAATCTTCGGACGTAATATTTTCTTTCAAAAAGCTCTTAACACAGCTCTTGATGATACCTATTAGTCAGTTCTTGTAGATGCCGTTAAGTATGAGTAAATCAATACAGTATATTACTGTCCAGGACGAGGCCAGCCGAGGCCTTTTTAAGTGAACGAGGCCGTGAATTGCTATTTCGGCGGAGGCTTGCATAGTACTTTTCTCTAATTTGCAATGAATCATAAACTTACCTAGAGCCAATGTATGTATTGATTTTTTTAAATAATGAACCAATTTCCGAGCAAGTAGGATAAAAAATATATTCAGTATGTCGTTTTTGAATGTTGACAGAGCCGATCATATTCGTTCCTATCAAGGCCTCTCATTATCAGGACATATTCTTGGTAAAAATTAAATTTCCAATACTAGTTCTTTTGACATATTCTTTATTTCAGGCTGTCCGCCGCTAGTCACGATCCTTACAACGAAGACATGAGGGTCGAGTTACTACCCTACGACTTACAGTTCCAGATGTTTAAAATTCTCTCCATCGAAACAGAGGAAGAAAAAGGTTTGTCCCGTTAAATGTATTATTGGTTACACTTCGCACTTTGTTTTGACGTGATAATGTCTTATAAATCGATGAACACCGGCTGCACGTACGAAAAAGTGTCACGTGACGCCTAGCCTGAGCCTAAGCGTGAGTGTCAAGTGAGAGCGCGGAACAAGCGATAGAGAGGCACGATCGGCCCAAGCGTTGGCTTGTGACACATTTATCTCTCTTCTCGCGTGACGTCAGAACTAGCAGTTCGAATAGTTCTGCTACTGGCACGCCGCCACGCGAGCTCGCAAGAGAACTTCTAGTTATCACGTAAAACTATCGTCCGTAAACAGACTTTACAGACAACCGTAATTTTTTTTAGATTCACAATATTAGTGTCATTAGTTGAAACCGATATTAAGAAGTTCAGACTTCTTACGTCCAGAGTAACGTGGGTTTAGAAGAATTTTCCATTTATATATTAAGAAGTATGAAAATTTGTCATTCGTTTCGTAAACATTATGCATCGCATACACGGTACACGTAACCCACGCTAGTGCCTCAACTGGTGCAGGCTACAACTTAAGAACAAATCAAGTAATAACTCCATTTATTTGATTTCTTTAGAGTACAAACAGAAGGACTGTCTACCGCTTACCGGCATAGAGACGTTTTCATTCGGCATGGAAGTGAAATGGCCGGTGTCACTGATATTGAACCACAAAGCCATTGCATGCTACCAAATGATATTCAGGCATCTGTTCTTCTGCAAACACGTCGAGAGGCTACTGTGCAGGTAAAGAAATATTGTTATTATTATCATTTTCTATTGAGCATGGAAGTAAAATGGCCAGTGTCGATGATATTGAACCACGAAGCCATTGCGTGCTACTATATGATATTTAGGCATCTGTTCTTCTGCAAACACGTCGAGAGCCTACTGTGCAGGTAAAGAAATATTTCACTGTTATTATTAACATAGATAGCTTTCTATAGAGCATGGAAGTGAAATGGCCAGTGTCGCTGATATTGAACCACTGAGCCATTGCGTGCTACCAAATGATCTTCCGGCATCTGTTCTTCTACAAACACGTCGAGAGACTACTTTCCGGTAGAAGACTGTTTAATTGTGTGTAGGTATTGTGTGTGTTAGTGTATTTTTTTTTCAAACTATAGCCACACTCAGGATCACTGTGGTATATTTCGATTAATCTTTATACCAGATATTTTTTGCGTCATCAGTTAAATTTACATCTAGCTATTGAGTTTGCTATTCATTAGTTTTCATATGAGATATCGCCGATTCGAGGGTGAGCCAAATTTTCAAAAGGCTTACAAAGCGATTTCATTTCTGTAAATACGTTTATAGCTACTTTCATCACCATTCGCGTCGATTTAGATTGCTCACTTCGTAAAAGGCAGATTTTTCGGGATGCCTTTTGTTTGCATACAGCACGTTAGTTGTCCAAGAAGACTTTTCCCGTCAAGATCGGTGAAGCTGTAAAACGTTAAATAATAATAGATCAGAGGCCCAATCGTTTAAGCTAATCGTAATCATTTGACAGCTTAAAACGTATTACTCGTACTGTTTAAGGAGTTCATACAGACTTTTTGACGTGTAGGCATCGGCATCTGTGAACTCCTTAAACAGATCGAATTATACGATTGACAAACGATCACATGGGGGGGGACAGGTTACGTACACGTTTGCTAGTTCAATATCCATAAAAGATATATTATTTTGTTATCATAACAGAGTGTGGCTGTACAACAAAGTGGTGAAGAGGTTCTCTGAAGCGCGCCTGTACGCGGACGCGTTCGCTTTACGCCAGCGTATGCTGAGCTGCGTACAACACTTGCAGTACTACATGTGTGTAGAGGTCATCGAGCCCTCCTGGTGCCAGCTCATACAGAGCCTTGACAAGGTAAGCCCTTACGTATGCTTAACTGCGTACAACACTTGCAGTACTACATGTGTGTAGAGGTCATCGAGCCCTCCTGGTGCCAGCTCATACAGAGCCTTGACAAGGTAAGCCCTTACGTATGCCGAGCTGCGTACAACACTTGCAGTACACATGTGTGTAGAGGTCATCGAACCCTCCTGGTGCCAGCTCATACAGAGCCTTGACAAGGTAAGCCCTTATGTCGAGATCGCCGTCAACCGATAGGCGTTTACTAATGAACATAGTAGACTCTTGTAGAAGCTTCCACATAGGGAGGCTGGCACGGAATCAGCTCGATGTCATCGGTCCACCTAGGGGAATAGGCAATCCAGCACCTTGGGTATAACAGTTTTTTTAAATAAATAAATATGTATATCTATTGCAAATTGGTTTAAGCTGTACATTGGATTCTTTCTCAAAAAATCAGTAATCTACTTGGTAAAGTCAATTTTAGTTTGTCTTTATTGCTAATTTTTAAATAATTTTATTGCCAAGTTGTTAGTTCCATTGGCACTCAAATGTCTGTCACACTTATATATTATTACAGTTATGTCATCTCGCCTTATATCGAAATTCTTCTATTATCTTCGTAGCCTTCGCCTGTTTTAAGAGCTCGGCGTTTTGCAGAGAGATTTTGATCAAAGTTGGAATTATATTTTGGTCTTACTATAAGCACAGCCACTGTATTCATCTAAACATTCAATCGGTCCAGTAGTTATGGGTAATATTCGGTGATATTCCTTAAATAACTATTTAACATTTTACAGATAATACCACTAGAATTATTTGTGTAATAAGACCATTGTTGTTACTCGTCGAATTTATATATATTATGCACCCTTCCCAAATCGATAGATTAGCCAAAATTGAAAAAGTTAGCCAATCGGGAGGATTGCATTGATTGCTATAAAATTTAAAGAAATATTTTTTGTGTGATTGTGCCAAGGGGCAAGGCGTTGTATAATAAAATGCTAATCGTATTATCACATATTTTTTATTAATTATAAAAAAATTAACATGAATAGTCAATAACTAGAATCTGTCTAGTAAAAGCTGAGAGTAAATTCTATATTTTATTGTCGTAAGATAACAGCAAAACAGGCACCATATAAAACTCAAGGCTAAACTATAAAAAAACTATGTAGTACATTTATGCATACCCGACCATTTTTTCCATTCTCAGCCTTCACTAGACAGACTACCTATCTTATGAAATAAAGTTAATGAAACTATAAAAATAAATAGTGGCATAAAAATACTCCCCATACAGAGTTAGAATTAGTAAATAGAAAAGGCAATCTTAAAAATAATAAAAGCTATTGTCGATGGAATTTTGTTTGTATAATAAGTAATTAATCTCTTATAATAGGCATGATGACTGATTTTGAAAAATGGTTAGATTATGTTCGGAAGTATCTACTATTTCGTAAAAATATCTTATTTCAGCAGAAAAATAAAGTTTGGTAGATAAAATTAGCATTTGAAATTTAAATTTTAAAATTCACGCCAAAACGTTCGGCGGTGTCATGGCGTCGTTGTGACGTCACTATTGTTTTTACCAATGTACTCTGTGCAGTGTGCAGTAAGCAATAGTGTGATTTTCAAAGCTCGAAAACAAACAATTGTGACGTCTTTCGCTTCTTTGTGTTTTATGCAATATGGCGGATTGCTGTATTTTATAGTTTTATTTTATCAAAATAAATAGCAATCTCACTAGAAATAGAAAAAAAATACGTTTTTTATAATCCATGAATCTTATTTCATTAGATAAATTCATAATTTCATTGATTCTTGGTTACTGTCATCATGCCTATTAGACACATTCAACGTGCTTCTAACTGTTGTAGCACCTTCTTCAGCGTACTTTCTATACTAGACATTTTTGTTCCATATTTTGAAAGCATATTTTTCATTTCGTCGAATTCGGATACGTATGTCCGTTTGTTTATAACGATTTTTGCGTTTTTTACAATTTTTCTGTCAAGTCTGTAGGCCTGACACTGTTCAAAGCAACATTTACCGCTTTCAATGTCTTCATAATCGTCACTGAATTTGCCAATCGGTTCTGGACGAGGAATTTCTATCTTGTTATCTTGGTTAGGTTTGACTGTTATTCGGTATTTAGGCAAAAAGAATGGAAACAGACTGATCCTTCTAGCGAAAGGTTTGATGCACAGCATCGTTGGTTTGATGATGTTTAAATCTTGCAGCGAAGGCGGCAACCACGACCAGCATCTTAGAGGTTGTGTATACATTTTTCCAATAAGCACACTTTCAAAATAAGATATAAGTTTAACTCTCGAAATGTGCCCCACTAATTCAGCGTCAGCTCTTATCTCCTGTGTATCGCTGACTGCCAAACCATTAAGTAAATTGAACAAAACAATGGGTATCATGAAAACGAAAACAATGAATATTAGATGACTTGTCACTGGAAATGTACTGAATTTAATAGATCCAGCATCAAACTCGCCGGTCAACATAACAATAGTTTTAAAAAGAGACCTTCCCGGGTCTTCGAAAAACTCCTCCTCTTCTTCTTCCTCTGGGCCTGTATTGTTAGGGTTTGGTGCTTTTTGGTCTTCTTCTTTTTCACTTTTTTTAAATAGTGTGTAAAAACTCAAAGCGAACGCTATGATTAAAATACAGTACCATAGTAAAAATTTAAAGAAGTTCCAAGATACAGTTCTCAGCATAACAATATTTGTTGACAGTGTGGGAAATTGACCAATGAGTAAAACAAGCTCCGCGGACGATAATAGAATCGCAACTGCAGACAACTGTTGTTTTGTGGATTCTGGCGCTGAACTGTTACACAAAATCGCTGCTGTTACGAATATTAAAGCGATTTCCATCCAATTTTCGATACTTTGCAGATATTTTGTCGGTGAAACTAATAATTGAAAAAGTTCTCGAATTATTAAAAGTATCAGACCAATACTGGCGCCAATATGAGTTATGACATTTATTGCCTCGATAGATTTCGATTGAGGTTTTTCATTTCCATATCCCAATATTATATACAAAATTAAACTTAACCAAAGTAGTGAATAAAACGTTATGTTTGCGTAAAAAAGGCAACTTATTCTTTGCCACTTTAAATAGAGAAAACTAGTTATTACTGGATGTTTAAGAAGTGGTCGCAACTCTTCGTTTCTTGTCATGTACAGGAGCGCTTCTGTTTCTGGGGCTAAGATAGCCTCATACTCTTTGACAGTGTTATTGTTGTTAGAATTATCCATGAGCGGAACTTTACACAGCTCATTTTCGAGGGAGTTATTAGGATAAACGAGAAAACTGTATTTTATACGGATTTCGTAGTCTTCATCGCTAGGTCGATCGCCATTTGGTTCAATACATTCGTCAAGGAATGTTTCCAGAGTTCGTGAATTGATATCGGCCAACGGTGGTTCATTGAACCTGTTATATAAACCAACGCATGCCCCTTTTCTAAGCAGCTCTAAGACAGTGTCGTTGTCTCCATTTCTTGCAGCGTAATGCAGTGCTGTATTGTCTTTAATATCTTGGTGATTAATGTTTATATTAACCTTAGGATTATTAAGCAGTAAATTTAAACAACCTTTAAAATCTGCTTTCGGGTTTTTAGAAGCAGACCGCATTCCCTTTACGGTCACTTGAACAAGGGATTCGCTATTTACTGGATCAAATAATGTCGACTCGTTGTCAATAAACATTTTGAGTATTTTGTAGTATCCATTATAGCAAGCAATAGCTATAGGACGAGTCGTATTTCCTGAACATGTAGCGTTTGGATCCGCCCCCGAATTAAGCAAAGTCAATGCTACTTTTTCGAATCCCTTTTCCACAGCAAGTTGTAGCATAGTATGCATTCCATTATTGGATGCAAGTATCGGTCGATGATCATTTCTCTTAACAAGTTTCGTAAAATCACGGATAAAATTATCCTCTTCGTGTCTACTTAAATATGAAAATAATTTATCCACGTCAATCGTCTCTTCGACTTCCGCGATGGAATCGAATTTGGCTAATAAATGTGGAAAAGCTTCTTGCAAATAATATCTCGCAGTCCTACCTCGGATGTCTTTATAAACGTCTAAATCAACAGGATCCTTTGAATAGTCTAGGATATAAGTTACAACCCTTTCAAGCCCCTGCTTCGCTGCTGAATAAACAGGAGTAACACCTTTCAAATCAGGAGAATTTGCATTGCAACCTGCTTTTAAAAGCCTCTCAACCATATCTTCATAAATATCTAGGTCGCGTTCGCGATCATCGTCTAAATCCTGTATCTTTTTGATTGACATCAATAATGCAGTATTTCCTTTACTCTTGATGTTTACATCTATTCTATCGTCTTCCAATAAAACGTCCAAAGCTTCAAGATTTCCATTTTCAACAGCGAAGTGTATAGGGGCAGCTCCATGGGTTTCATTAATTTTATTGACTTGAACTTCATGTTGTAGCAGCAACTTCACGAACTCAATTTTGTTAAGTTCTGAAACGGCTAGTTCGAGACAAGTCTTGTAATCAGGATATTGGTAAACATGTTCAAGATCAACAGCGCCGTAGCCTACAAGTTTCTTGAACGTCGCGAAGTCACTTGTCCGAAGAGCTGTCCTTAGTTGCACTTGAGGATCGTTTCCGAACAGGGATCCGCCCCGGGACAGACGGTTCGTGTTCATTTCGTAGCTGTCTCGCGTCATGTCTCATAACACACAGGCATCTGAAAATACAAAGGTTATCCCTTATTTAGGTCAGGCAATTTTCTTATCGAAGTAAGCCTTTGGACTCAATCATTGGTTTCGAGCCAGCAATTACTGTATTTAATCAATTAGATTCAATTAACAATTCTGGGTTGATAGTTATTAAAACTTGTTGTTTCTTTCAAAAGGGACCTACTAATTTACGTTGAACATAATATATGGCTGACAATTTGATTAAAATCGCTAAATGACGTTAGCTGTGTAAACTATCGTGAGAATCCCGCATGATTGGCGTATGGAAGCCGTTAGCTACGTGTTAATCTTTGAAATAACAAGATACCGGTTTCCATGTAAAGCCTCCTCATTAGTACAAGCTCGTGGTTATGATTCAACAAAAATTTCTTTGGTATTATTTTGCGTCGGCTTATTAATATTTTATATATATTTATATCTTATGGATAAACTTACTAAGTGTCGATTTTACCAACCTAGGAATTAAAAAAATAACGGAATTCTTATACACAACCTACCTGTCAAAACATCAAAATTCCTAGGTAGAACATTATTCGGAATTGGTAAAATCGGCACTAACATGTCAATGTATAATACGCTATTATTGTACTTTAAGTTACTACTACAACACTAACTAACCGTGTTATCTTTACTGTAATTTCTCATACTTGGATTTATAAGACCACAACCGACGAAAAAACTCTTGCGGTTGTGTGTCGGTGAGTTCAATCATTAATGATCTTCTACAATATAGGCTGCCAAGAGGTATAATGAACGTATAATTATTCCAAATTTCTCGCCACGCCATAAAATTAATGCTTTACGCGCATCGCACGCGCCGCTAGCTTAAGGCCTGGACAAACACTAAGCGGCACGCAACGGCAGAACGTCACACAGTTTTTGGCTGCAACATGGCAATAAGAGACTTTGTGGTGTAAGGAATCTTCTGGGTGTGGCTCGAGTTTGAGCGAGTTATGCCCACTCATGTCTTGTTATCGTATTTTAACGGTCGAAAATATTTTTTTCTGTTTATTTTGGAGAACTGTAAGCTGTCCGTTTCCATATGCTGTGAGGCTCGTTTATTTGTGTGGCCTGTCATACTCAATGAATGTACGATTTGTAATACTTCAAACTGTCACGCTGCTGACTTCAGATAAATGTACAATAGGTATTTTATGCTTTACATTCCGCCAGGCGTAAGCCCAGCTTTGTGTTTGTGTGCACAATACCTGCCGACAGTATTAATTCCAATCTAAGCTTGCGTCATAATATGAATATTATGAAATCTTATTAAAACTAAGGTTGCGTCTTGCTGATTGTAAGACGTAAGTATAACTTCTAGAAGCTGCGTACAACACTTAAAGAGCCGTTTCGCGTTGGGTCTGCCCAAGCCTTTAGTACTGTCTAGTAGGAAGTAGCTACCTATCAAGTAATTGCTCCATTTGCACACTTCTTTTGTAAGTAACTTAATTGTGTAAAGCTTTGATACTGCATGCTTAATACAAAATGAGCCTTATATTATAAGAGATTGCAGCTACAATGCGCCATTTTCAGACATCCATAATAAGTCTAATTTGTATGAACTTTATAGCGACTTAATTGAATAGATTGGTTATTGATGAAGCATTTAATGGTATTCTGTGTACGGTACTGTGTGATACATTACCACCAATTCATATTTACATTTGGGATGAACTTAAGTACCTACAATACCTACCTGCCTTTCCACAACGTATGATTAAGGTAATAGTAAAGTTTTATTATATACTACCCATTTCCCAAAACTTCACCCGCGCCGATTTAGGCTTTTGAAACCCCAGTTAGTGCCCTTTGTTCCCCCGGAATCGGAAATCCATTTATTTTAAAGATTAGCCGAGAGTTGAGAAAAACCGACAGATAATTAGTATAAAATTTAAAAAAAGAAGATTTTTCTAGGTTTTCATAATAAGTCTATATTAATTATAGACTGATAATTATATTTAAACCATAGACTGACACTTGTAGCGTTTTAAAACTATATTTATTCAGGATTTGTATTTAATTTAATAATATTTTAACGATAAATTCATGATGACAAGGCAAGGAACTTTGTTGAACAAAGATTTAGATCATATCTCGCGTGACTGTACGTTAGTAAAGCAGGCACCATTTGCCATGGCTTTCGGATTATTAAGAGAAATATTTGTCTTGGGCTTATTCTTTGAATACACCGTGACTAAAGCTTACCTTGAGTTTAGTGATTATGGCATACCTTACGGTTCTTGGAGTTATAACTTGAGATTTGAGATAAAGTATACATAATATTAGGTACGTTCCATGGTCATTATAACTTTTTAATTAAAAGCTTATTCAAAATTTCGAGCTTAATTAATCTTTATAATCTATCTATACACTGTGGATTTAGTTCATCTAAGTTACTTGGCTTAGCAACGTTTATATATTTTGTCATTTATGTCTTTTTGACAAAAAACGTTTGCTTTGTAAGTGTAACTTACATATAGATTTAAAAAAAACCGGCCAAGTGCGAGTCGGTCTCGCGCACCGAGGGTTCCGTACTCAAGAAGTAGGTATAATAACCTTTGTTAATGAACCGCAAAACTAACTTTGTTTGTAGAGGTTTACTGTTAATATCAAAAAATTACGTTTGTTGTATGGGAGCCCCCCTTTAATATTTACTTTATTGATATTTAATTATTTATTTTGAAAGGTAATATACAAGTTAATATTCTGTGAAAATTTGAACCGTCTACCTGTTACCGTTTTTAATATTGAGCAAAAAAATACGAAAAAAACACGTTTATTGTATGGGGACCCCCCTTAATATATATATTTTTTTAATTTTTAGTATTTGTTGTTATAGCGGCAACGGAAATACATCATTTGTGAAAATTTCAGCTTTCTAGCTATCACGGTCTATGAGATACAGCCTGGAGACAGACAGACAGACAGACAGACAGACAGACAGACAGACAGACAGCGGAGTCTTAGTAATAGGGTCCCGTTTTTACCCTTTGGGTACGGAACCCTAAAAAGACCTATTATAAATCTCAACCATAAACTAATATGAAACATTTACTGTGAAGGTTTTAAAATAAAGAATTTATAAAACCTTTGTCAGCATCATACTGAATAAATTAAAAACCAAATTTCAACTGTTTTCCTTCAAATGCCTCGGACGTGCCCCGTGCTACAAAATGAAATGAGCGTTGAATGAAACGAAATGTTCAAAGAACCGAATTTGTATTTCCATACCTATGTACCTAGTTTACTGCTCGTTCAGCGGAACACTGAAGCAATGAGATTCCCCACATGTTGAAAAACAACAATACCTACCCGTGTTCCCTTTCTACAGATCGTGGCCAGCTATTGTCCGGCCTCGCTTCTGTATTTTTATGTCCAGTTCAATAAATCACTATCCCAATAATAATATTATTAATGCAAAAGTGTGTTTGTTTGTTTTTCAATCACGACGCAACGGATCGACGGTAGGTATATTTTGCACGGATATGGTACCTACTTAAAGATTAGGATAGTGGCATAACTTAGGTACTTATCAGTATAAATCAAAGATCCCACGGGATTTTAAATACCTCGGACTCCACTCGGACGAAGCCGCGGGCATCTTCTAGTAGTTAAAAGGTTTATTACCGGAAAATCATACTAATATTATAAATGCGAAAGTCACTTTGTTTGTTGGTTTGTCCTTCAATCACGCCGCAAAGGCGCAACGGATCGACGTGATTTTTGGCATGGTTATAGTTGAGGACCTGGAGAGTGACATAGGCTACTTTTTATCCAGGAAAATTAAGGAGTTCCCGCGGGAATCAAAAAAACTTAAACCACGCGGACGGAGTCGCAGGCATCAGCTAGTAAACCAATAATTTACGGAATCTCCAGGATGTAACTTTGACTTATCAGCTGTTATATTTGTGTGTTTAAGTTTCGTTCAAAAATACTCGGACCTATTTTTTAGGCTACAGGTTTTGTATAATTAGATAAATAACTGTAATAACCCGTAGGTATACTTTGTACTATAGTATAGGAATACTTTCGACCTGCGTTGTTTATATAAAAAAGCAAAGTATAATCACATTCAACCATACAATTATCATTATCGGCTTCCGCTGTTGTTGTCTATTATTATATTTTTAACAATTTTTGCTCTTGTTTGGTCTCTAATCTGTGTTGGTTAACTATTTCATATTGTTGACCCCACATTTCGCGGCCTTTTTCTTTTTTGGAAAAAAGTTTTGATAAAAGGCATCGTGCCAAAAGTAAGTTCGCTATGAGCTTTTGTTGTATCGCAGATCAAACCCAGATAAAGTAGCCCAGAAAAATGTTAACTAATATTATAAAGAAAAAAAATTTGATTGTAATAAATAATTAGCAGAACACCATGTTCTTCAGATGGATTAGGTGCTCGTATCTAAAGGTTGCTTTTACTGATCTTTTGATATTCTCATTTTAAACGTAGGTAATAGAAGTGGTACCTCAACTATGATGTTTTATACATTTATTTATTGGAGTAAATATTATTTCATGATAATCACACTATTTTCATAACTCTTTTGAATTAAGAAGAACATAACCATAATCGGAGCTTGGGTAAGGAGGTTACAGTGTCTGGTCAAATATTGTATGGGTGAATCAGCATTCGATTCCTTACGATTGCCTTGAGAGTACATAAATGCAAATTACAAAAGAATATATATTATGTAAATCACAACTGTCCGTATACCTATGTAGGTAGGTAAGTGGACATGAACCAAGTTGTAAAGTAAGTCATACATTAAATATGACTAAACTAGCTGATACCCGCGACTTCGTACACGTGGGTCGAGATTTTGTGGTTCCCGCGGAAACTCTTTAATTTTCCGGGATAAAAAGTAGCTGTTCCAGACTATAATCTAGGTATCTCTGTGCCAAATTTCAGCCAGACCCGTTCAAGCTGTTGGGACGTGATTGAGTAACAAACATCCTTCCAAACTTTCGCATTTATATTATTAGTAAGAGTAAGATCACTGTAGTGACAATATAAACAACCTCTTGAATTAATAAAATCTTCAACATAGAGACTTAAAACCATAGAGTCGCTTTATATTTTAATTACATATGTTTTCATGACTGCTAGTTTACCAGATTTAAGGTAATTCAAGTGAATTAGCATAATTTAAAACGGTCTCATATAAGTACTTGAACGTAACGTTAATGGCCCCTTTACAAATAAGTACCATAACGTTTTTCAAACAACTATGTGATTATTATTTATCTTTACCTGCATATCAAAATACTTATAGCTTTATCACATAAATATTACGTAAGTCATGCATAAGTGATAACATTGAACGGTATCAAGATGGCATATTTCTGTCTTTGTATCGAGATTCGTGACCTGAGTTCTGACCTATTGCAAAAGGAGGATTTTACATGTTACCTACATGTTGTAACATAGATGCATCTTTAGATAGGTACATGGTATAAAAGTATTTCGAATCAGTTTTGGTTGCCACATATCCGCCACTTGACCAACTAAATTACTAAACAGTAAAAGCCTTCCGTTCCGCACACGACAATTCAATTTGGGTCTGCTTTCCGTTGAGTAGGTCGGCGCTTTTTGTCAACATTGTGCTTAATTTGCCTTGTCCTAAAAATTAGATTGGCTTTTCTATCACTTTCATCATGTAACTCATAATAGATGTTACTTATACGTAAGGTAAGTTATGAGAACAGCTTTTAGACTTCATTTAAGCTTTTGCATTTCGGTGATATTTTTATTTGCTTCAGATTCGAATTCTGGTTTGAGAAAGAATATAATTCTTTTTTCCTATGTTAAGTAATTTTAGAGCGCATTTTCTCGGGTCTGGATAAGAACTATAAAGACGAAAAGGGTGGTTCAAAATTACCGATATTGTCAATTTCATAAGTTATCCTCGTTTTACGTTACGTCAACATAAGCTGACGATGTTTGTTTATTTTGAAACGTGTTACTCGTAATTGCGCTGCCTGCACATTCAATCGATTCTGCTGAACTCCCGTATCAAAGTGCTTAATAGCCCATAAAAATTCATGTGAAATGTCGGATCATTTACGATACCCTGAACTGCGGGTAAAGCGATGCTGTTTTGAGTTTCTATTTTGAGTCGTCGGAGCGGCGCGGTGACTGCCGTTTTCTGATTAACAGTTTTTACCGAGATCATTGCTACATTTAAACTTGGTTGCGCGGGCGCACAAAACACCTCCCATCTGTACCCTTAGTACGACTTCGAGGATCTTGATAGCGTTAATAAGTTGTGAATATTGAAACGCAAATGAGCCGTTTATTTAGTATCTACTATCCAGGCTTGACCAACTTAAAAAGACGAGTTCAGTTTTCGATTGGATGCGTATTTTTATTTTAGGCTTTACTCCATTTAATTCCGTCAAGTATTTATTATTATCTCCCGACTAATAATATCATTAATGTCTACCAAATAATAATAATTTGATTTGAACTATGTGGTCGAACTAAAAAATAAGGAAAATTTCGGTCCAATTTCCTCAAATAATGTGTCTATAGTCTATACTCTATACCCAAATCCCAAAGTATATATTATAAACTTTGTCGAGATGAGCAAACTTGTACTAAGCTCACCGTTGTTACGCACGGCGGACACCCAAACGAATTTGCTCATTTCGTATGTTTTCGTTTTGTATTGTTTCCGTTATGCCCGAAATATCACTCGTCGGACTGAGATAAGTTTCCGTACTTACTTTTAGAAAGGGGTTATAATCAAATAGGTTCCATTACGTACCTACTTATTGTTATTACTGAAGTTATAAAAGTATACCAATTAGTTTCCGCTGCTGAATCAAGGACAGCCGACCTAAATAAATATATATACGAGTATATATATGTATTTTTATGATTCACATAGTTGACACACCCAAATATAAATTATACAACACCTGCACTTCTATTAGGAGCCTAATGTTATATGAGGCGATAACAGGTGAGTTACCAAATTGAGTTGTAGCTATACGGGCACCCGTTTAATTTTTCTGTGTCGGAAGTCAATAATGTATTCATGTGACAAATGAGAGCTTATTATGCATTATTCTCCGGTCCCTATTTGGTGTTGTGGTCCACTGTGGGCGAAATAGACTCACCAGTATGCATCAAGTCATCGGTGTTATTGACGTCCATACCGGTAAGCAGAGGTAAAAATAATGTTAACTATTCAACTCAATAACATTGTGATTCATTAGGTATAATGTAATGAATTTCAGCAATAACAAAAACGTGAATAAACAGATAAATAAACTAAGTAGGTGAACGACAACCCCCCAAAAAGCGCCATGTTTTTATGTAGCTAAATCCTTACTTCCTTACTTATTATTATATATTATATTATATTTATTATAATATTATAAATGGGAAAGTGAGTTTGTTTGTATGTTTGTTCCGCTTTCACGCCGTAACTACTGAACCGATTGCTTTGAAATTTTGCAGACGTAAAATTAGAAGTCCGGATTAAATAATAGGGTACTTTTTATCCCGGAAAATTAAAGAGTTCCCTGCGGGAACTAAAACTCCTCAATCCACGCGGACGAAGTCGCGGGTATCAGCTAGTACTAAATAACGAGCAAACTAGCAGGTCAGGAATGGGAGTTGAGGCATCAGCCCCTGATTGTGTGAGTAAATCGTAATAAGTAGTTTGTCAAATGGATAATTCGAACTGTTCAAGGAGTTAACAGATGCCTGCATCGCAAAAAGCATGTAAATGTCTTTAACAGTTCGAGTAATTGCCATACCCCTAACAGGTTAGCCCGCTACCATCTTAGACTGCATCATCACTTACCATCAGGTGAGATCACAGTCAAGGGCTAACTTGTAGTGGAATATAAAAAAAAGAGTAATGTAATCATTTCATAAATCGTTTTAACCTCTCTAATGATTGAGATTGTGTTAGACAATTGGGCCTCTGGTGTTCAATGATTACCACCACCCATGTCCGCACCTGGACAGGCCCAGCCGTCGTAGTTTTGACGGCAAACAGCCAGTAGAAACTGATTTCACAATTGGTAGAATCGAACCAGAAATATCCTCGATTAAAAGTATGTTGAAGAGTACATGCCATGTAGATAGTGAGGGCAAAATTTCTGCGACGCAACGCAAGGTGGACAGAAAACTGAAGGTTATCAGGCATAGGTGCAAATAATTTATCAAATCGTTTACCTATTATTATTAAATATAATATATTATTATTTAGCGGATTTATAAGACCTCATTTATTGGTCACAAATCACAATAGGTACAGATTGGATCCTCGTCTATTGTATAAAATAATTATGTATATTCTTATTCTACTATCAAATTGTTATGTCCGTCATAATTCGCATAACAAAATAAACTATTTATATAGGTAATATCTATTGTGATTCATTATTTAATAATACAGTTAATTATTGAATTTACATGAGTTAATGATGAAGAAACTGCAATATCTTTGGTACACGACTCCATTATTACAACCCAATATATTACCCTACCTATACAGTAGGGTAATATATTGCTAGTTATTTACTATGGGAGTTAACTAGGCCTCCTATAGGTTCCTACTGAACAGTTACTATGATATCTAATGAGAATAGAACGTACAGTTTAAACCCATTTCATTCGCCACACTGAATAGCCAATAGACTACACACATAATTTACAAATTTAGCTTCGCAAACAAGTCCGAACCATGGGATATAGGCGTGAGAAAATTTTAACCTATGGATATAAATTATCTATCGATGTTTCAGATGATTGGTGGTTCAATACAATTGATGGTTTTTAAATGTTGACAGGGCACTCATTGATGGGTTATTACATCTTTGGGTCTTAACTTAGGTCATCTTTGTCCATCATTATCTTTTGTTTAGATGTCATTTTGTCTCTAGGTAGAGAGTTGAGTAGAGAGAGTGATCATAAAACTTTGACCCGTTTCTGCTGGTTTCATCATCATCACTATAACAGCCTATTAACGTCCCACTGCTGGGCACAGGCCTCCACTCTCATAGGAGAGCGGGAATTAGAGCTTAGACCCACCACGCTGCTCCAATGCGGGTTGGCGGGCTGCTGGTCTGCTGGTTTGGATGCATTTAATTAAAATAAAATCTTTGTAAATGAAGTTTTTTTGTAAAACGCGCTATATGATTCAGTAACAAGTACTGTACCCGTATGAATTAATTAACTACGTAGGTACATACTGCTTTTTTCCCTTCGCATATTTTCATACAGAGTTATAATCATCATATCTATAAATCTATTCATATTTGGCAAGCCGTCTAATAAATATGTTTTACCTACATATTATGGTGATTGCAAAAGGAAGCAAGTTCCTTTCTTGTGGAATTGTTTTATATTAAAATAAAAATATTAGTAGGTAGGTAAATATAAAGGCGCAGCCGTCGCGGCGTGTTATTTTTTTGTAAAAACTAGCTGCGTTGCACAGTTGAATAATATCTAACAAAACATTAAGGTTAAATTTGAAAAATTATCTCAATCAGACAACAGATATTAGCAGTAGTACCTATGATCACTATAACTTTAAGTCGTAAGTATAACTGTGGGAAAGTTGTATTACCTAGGTGAGCATGCAACTGAGGCTTGTAACCTAAAACCTGTTAGTCTATACTCTAGCAGAACCGCAATAACATATATCTACCATTCAGACGAGAGTAAATCAATATTACTGATTACTGAATGAACCTAGTCTAAGTGTGAGGTCTTAGACTTAAGACATGGTTAAAATGAGACAGATTTATGTTACTCACATAAGTATATCACATTTTAACTCTAAGTAAAGTCTGAGCCAAGTCAAAGTACGCTCTATAGATCTCAGCATAAGTCTTGCCTGTCCACACAAACGATTCTTGAAGTTACGTGAAGCTTTGTAACCATTTAAACTACCTCAGTCCGAGCAGTTTTGACTTTTAAAGCAAACGTAACTTTTCAATTTCCCATGAATCTCTTCTAACGCGCAGTTTGGATTGAGGATCAAGTCAAGGCTTTCGATTTGTAATCTAACAGAGTACCTATATAATAAAAAAATATAAATTGCTCACGGCGCACATCCTCAAGTTCAAGCTTGTTGCCTGTAATTTCCGAAAAGTTCCTTCTTCTGTGGTTTAAAGGTCTACCATTAAAACAGATATAACAGATTTTTTTCCAACTCATATATTATTTTTCTAAACGATTGAATGTTGAGTGTATGTAACTTCTTATTGGAATTAAAAAAGTACTAGGTACTACGGTAGGTAAATATTGATAGGCGCCGGATATGCTTAGATACTGCAGTTTAAATAGCGTGTATAAGTTAGCCCACTTTATCAATTACCATAACACATCCCGCGGAGAAGTGTACGCCGACCCGCATGTCCTGCATCATCATAAATAAAATGACGTCACCTCCTCGACCTTGTTCGAGGGCTTCCAGTCAAGATCCCAATGTTTTTACACCCACATATGTTTATATTATTGCCCAATTTTTGTACTTATTTAAGAAGTCTCATTGCCGTTGCTAAATATTTGAACATAATTTACAATCTCACAATCTCACAATCGATCGTTTCGATTCCTATCCATATTTGAAAGGTACCTAGATACTTAGCTTATTACGCAAATTCCTTTTTGCATCAAAACGTTGTCTTGTTAGACTTCCAATTAATTTAATTAGTTTTCATTCAAATAGGTATAGTTAGTAAATTTGATGTTTTGTCTTTATAAGAATCATCTTTTGGAATTCTACCGATACAAATAGATAATTTTTTGGCACCAGATTTGATTGCAATGTAGTTTTCTGATCATTCGTTTGAAAAGAGTATATTATTTTCAAGGTTTTATATGACTTTTCCACAAAAAACATGACAGCAATTCGAATTGCGCTTAACTTGCAAACTTAGCGGAATCTGAATTTTTCAACCTTTCTACGGGGCTTAATTATTAGTATCCGGTGTCCAAATATTAAAACCAACCCACCTGAAGGATAACGAAGGATATAACAAAATATCACTTTTCACAGTCACCAAGCACTTGTTCACTTTGTCTGCTATTGGTTTGGCATGTTGTGCGGCCGTGCACTGCGCGCTAGTCGTCGGAGTGAGGCGGCGCGCGCGCAGCCGAGTGGGAGGCGGCAACGAAACTTGCTGATCCTGCGCTCGCAAACTCAATTACCGCTCGTAGAGTCGCATTGCTCTACACCACGTTTGTTCACAGCCATTTGAATCATCAATCTATTGACCCGGTACTCTTATGGATGGTTTAATGTCGAATTAATTCGTTAAGTCCTAAAACAGAACGAACATTTTGTGCGTGTTTGGTCTGTTTGCCTACTTTTCTATCAGCTTCATCAACAATTATCTACAGAAGTTTCTTGTATTATAAAAATTGGTGTAAATTATCAGTTTCACTCACTTTTCAGAAATTACAGTTCTTCTGGCAGGTATTTCATAAGAAAAAATTGGTATGTGATTGATAGGAACATAAATCCAGTATCATAAAAGGGCTGGAAAACATTAAATAATAAATACCATTACCTAAGTAGCCAAAGATCTTCCTCTTGGCGTTTATTGAAAACTTATAATCACATTACCTATTTGCTTAAAATTTAAAAAATTACGGCTTCGTCGCGAACACCAGTGTTCAATGAAAGAAGTACGCCGTTATATGTGTTGACAGTTCATCATTTTGGGCCCTGGCCTTCACAGTTTTCTTCGTCTGCCTTATCCAGTTCTTATGTATTGACCCATGTTTTCTTAAACAAGAGCTCATATTCTAATTATAATAAAACCAACTCATTGAGAACTTATTATATTTAATAGATGTTTCGAAATACATGCTTTCAGAAAAGGCTTGCACTTGACGACAATCATGACTCTACGAGAAAACACGACGGCGCGATCGTGTTTTGTTTCCCCATACAATTTCTTCTCCACGTTTACGCACAAATTTAGCATTCAGGGCTCTGCTGGGTGTTTTATTGCGTAATAGATAGCCTTAAAGTTTTTGCAGTGGGCGGAGCGGCTTTTTGACAACCCGTAGGCGTTTCTTTTCGTCTGATCCTACGTCACAAATCGCAAGGTCACGTTACTCATTGCTTGATATAATGACGGCTATTGTTATCCAAACGTTTTATGTATAGGGGATGAATTAAGACAATACGTTTGTTTTTATGTTGTTTCTTTTGACCTTCTTACCGCAATAAAGTAAAAATCCGAGATTTTGATCTTATCTAGCATGTTTTGCAATAATGCTAGTATGAGACAAAATTTATATTAAGCTAGAAAGTATTGGACAGCGCGTAAGACTAGTATTATAAGAGTATAAGGGACTGTGCCTACTAACATGTAAGACTCAAGACTATTCATTTGAGCTACAACTACAAGGGTTCAGGCACAGGTTCAGGTCATTATTTAGCTTTTTATTATTCACAGCATTAACTCAAAATTATTCATACTAAATTGTAGGCAATTCTCTTAGCTATCTGTACAAAGAGAACCCCATAGCATCAATTGATATAGGACCCCAAGGGACCTTTATTAATATTGGTAATACCAATGTTACCGGTCGACTTATATGTCCGTTGATTGTTTGTATTTGTCACCGTAAGATTGTAAAAACCGTAAGATTGTAATCTAACGCTTTTTTTTTTCGATAGATTGTAAACAGACGAAAGATTGTGAACCGTTCAATGTTTTAAGTGTCAATTTTTGAAATATTCATTGTATTTACGTTTTCTTGTCTCTTTCTTGTAGGTTAGGTTAGAGATCGACAGGTTCTATCGGGTTAATAAACCTAACAGATTATAATCTACCGAAAAATAATCCGTTATATTGTAATCATTAGACAGTTTACAATTTCGCGAGTTAGATTATAATCTAACGGTTTTTACAATCTTACGGTGACATATTCAAAGAACTTTTCAAAATTCAGTTGGAAGTTCATTTGGACCCTATATTTGGTTGAACATTTAACTTTTAGTTAAATGAGTTCGACATGTTTTATTTTCTAGTTATGTTACACTATCAAAGTGGCCCGCATAAAGATTTGACCAGTTGCCCATTAGTTATCTCATGGTCTCCATTCCATACATACCAGAAGAGTGAATAATTTGTACAAGGCTTCCTTTATCCTCTATAGACATACTTACCTACTGAGATTCAACAAAAATAAATTATTTACGTAACATATTAATAAGTTTACTGCGATCTCATCTGGTAGTAAGTGATCATGCAGTCTGAGATGGTAGCGGGCTAATCTGTTAGGGGTATTACGGTTAGTGTTATATATATCATACTAATATTATAAATGCGCAAGTCAGTTTGTTTGTTGGTTTGTCCTTCAATCACGCCGCAACGGAGCAACGGATCGACGTGATTTTTGACATCCCGGAAAATTGAGGAGTTCCCAAGGGAATTGAAAAAACTTATTTCACGCGGACGAAATCGTGGGCATCAGCTAGTTTATATATATATATATATATATATATATATATATATATATATACTAGAGGTCGCCCGCGACTTCGTCCGCGTACAATTGTTGATTTCCTATGAGATTATGAAATTTTCCCGCTGCAAACAGCCTATCTATAGAGGCTTTATATAGCTTATGCAGGTTTTTTTATTATTTAAAACTGATAACTTAAATGCTAATTTTCATGTCTATACTTCAGTCTTAAAATTTGTATGTAACGTTTCACCCCCATTTCACCCCTTTTGGGGTGGATTTTCGTAAAATTGCTTATACAGGTCATTATTATTTATAGCTAATAACCTAAATCCCGATTTTCAAGTCTCTAACTTCAGAAACATAGGACTTTCATACAAACTTACAACCCCCATTTCACCCTCTGTGGGGTAGATTTTCCTAAAATTGTTTATACAGTTTATTTTAACTTAAAACTAATAACCTAAATCCCGATTTTCAAGTCTCTTACTTATGTAAGCTTCCAACCCCCATTTTACCCCTATTGGGGTACATTTTCGTAAAATTGCTTATACAGGTTTTTATTATTTATAACTAATAATTTAATTGCCAATTTTCATGTCTCTAACTTCAAAAACAAAGGACTTTCATACAAACTTCCAACCCCTATTTTAACCCCTTACGGGTGGATTTTCTCAAAACCCTTTCTTAGCTGGCGTCTACACCATAGAAGGGATCTACCTTCCAAATTTCAAGTCTGTACGCTTTATAGTTCCTGAGATATCGTGATTAGTCAGTGAGTGAGTGAGTGAGTGAGTGGTATTTCGCTTTTATATATATATGTCACCGTAAGATCGTAATAACCGTTTGATTATAATATACCTCGCAAGATTGTGAACCGAACATACGGCTTACAATTTAACGCATTATTTTTCGGTAGATTATAATCCATCGAAGTGAAACTGTTAAATCACAATCTGCCGCGCGTTAAATTGTCAGCTGTCCGAAGGCCGTCCCTGATTGGTCGGTGTTGATAGATAGGCTCAATATCCGACATTGTAAATGTTATCAAATGTGATCACATAGGTTCACGCGCATAAAAAATATTAAAACACGCAAAATTTCTGTAATTTAAGGCTATGTTCAGTGACGAATACTAACTTATCTTTCATTCAAACTGCACTTCTTTGGTTAATCATAGAGTCATTTTACTTCCACAACAATTTTATGTAACGAATTCTAAAGCTGTGAGTTATTTTCAACACGAAATCAATAATTTACAATCACCAAAACACTGTTTGTTTGCATTCGACAACAAATGAATTATCAAACAAATATGGCGACGCATGGCATATGCCGTTCAACCAATCAGCGCGCTAGGTGCGTTCCGTCGCACGGTATTTCACAATTTGATGGTTTTACTTCGATGGATTATAATCTACCGAAAAATAATGCGTTAAATTGTAATCAGTATGTTCAGTTCACAATCTTTCGATAGTTCACAATCTTGCGAGGTATATTATAATCAAACGGTTTTTACGATCTTACGGTGACATATAGAAGATAGAAGATAGAAGATAGATAGATTCTAATCCCTAATAGGTTTCGACAAGGCATCGTACCGGAACACTAAAATCGCTAGAGGCTAATTAGTAGCGTGGTAACTGGCCACGGACGAAGCCTCCCACCAGACCAGACAAGAGAAAATTCTGTAATTATAAATTCAAACCCGGGACCTCTTACTTTCTGGACCACTGCGCTCACGGCTGCGCTAAAGAGGTCCTCAAATCGTCGCCTTAATTTATTTTAGTACTATAAAAGCTTTCAATCAGTCAATCAATATTTATTTATTCAAATTAGCTACACTGATGACGTCCAATAACTTTTATAACACTAGCTAATGCCCGCATGTTCGTCCGTGTGGATTGAGGTGTTTTGGTTCCCGTGTGAACTCTATAATATTCCGGGATAAAACGTAGCCAATGTTATTCCAGACTATAATCTATCTCTGTGCCAAATTTCATGCCGATCCTTTCATCCGTTCTGGCGTGATTGTGTAACAAACATCCATCCATCCATTCATCCATCCATCCATCCATCCAACCATTCGCATTTATGATATTTAAGAATAGATCATGGTGATTATCAGTTGTGGTATCTTAAGCTAAAACTGCGAGCTTTTTAACCTTTCCAAAAAAGAAGGAGGTTCTCAATTCGGCGCGTATTTTTATTTATCTTGTAAGTATTATTCTGCTTGTTTTTCAGGTCAACAACGTGGACGAAGTTCTCGAGCGGCATAACGACTTCCTAGAGTCGTGTCTCGGAGACTGCATGCTGACGAGCCCACAGCTACTGAAGGCTGTCACCACCCTATGTTTAGTCTGTGTTCAGTTCTGCACTTTCATACAGGTACTTACGTAACAACTACGCTTGCGTTATTTATTAGAAAAAAATTGCGAAGACGATTGAAGCAAAAATTGCGAAGAGTCTTGTAGTAAATGTCTTAAAAATTACAAAGAAATATCTACAGTTTTGTGGGAAATGTCATGAGTCCTGTTTTCCCATTTATTGTTATTAAATTCAATAGATTTTTTTAAATTTTTTATTTATTGTTCTTAAATTCATTAGATTTAATTCAACTTACTTTGACTTAAATTTTACTACTTAACTATTTATTTTAAACTAACTTTACTAATAGTATCAAACTAATGCTTGGATTAACGAATATCAAATGATTTGATTGTGGCCAATTCCGTTGTACACACTTTTTAAACTAAATTGACATGACTTAGCTAGCGAGCTCTCTCACTCTTTCCGCAGCGAGCGTTATAAAAGGGATAGCTATATATTTACAGCTGTCATTTTAGTTTAGAGTTGGTTTACAGCAGAATTGGCCTCAGGATGTTCAACAGAATTAGCCTCAGATGTACACGATCAGATCAGATCAGATGTAAACTTAGTTAAATTGAAAGGACTAAATCTAAAGCAGTCCCTTTCCGCAGGGAGTTATATGAAAGAGATAGCACTAAAATTAATGCTGTAATTTTAGTTTAGACATTGAAATGTGTACAACCGAATCAGTTACGGATTAACAGATAAACAAATATATCTCAAAAGCCAGCAATGCATTGGCGGTTCCTCTGGTGCTGCAAATGTTCATGGGCGGCGGTAATCACTATAACCATCAGGTGACCCGCATGCTCGTTTGCTCGCTATACATATAAAAAAAAAGTTACAATGGGTTTATAGAGTGCACGCTACTGGTGATGGGTATATCAACTGTTGTCTTGTGCCGTCTACATTATTTTAAAGTGCATACAGAGAGCCTTGGGGTCCTGTGGCGTCCCAAACATATACCTACATAAAAATAGAGCATATTATAATTTTCTTTTACAGGACAACATACAGTTTAAAAATTTATTTATTTTAAAGTACGCGATAGGAATTTTGATTTACGCTCCTTCCACTTGCTTGCTAGTTATTGTATTATTTAGTAATTAATTTGTTTTTATTGTTTAATGCAACCAAAACACATAATTGGCAAAGGAGATGCACAAGTACTTCGTGGACGCAGAGCTTAACAGTATGCTTGGGCCGACATATGACAATTGTGATTATAGTGAGGTATAAAGCATAATAGATACCACATGCGCACTAAACTACCACCACATCATGTAATTCAAACACTGCATTAGAGCACATACGTATAATAATCATACTCGAAGTAGTATTAGCGTTGGACAAGTTAATAAGTAATTTTGTTCTGTTAATCATATGACTTGTGAATTATAACTAAATATTTTATAAAACAGGTATTTATTTAGTGTGTAGAACAATTTATGATAACATCATACGCCACGGATTTATACATTTTTGATAGAAAAGAGATGCACGACACTAGGCGTGACGTTGCTGCAATTTAAGTGCATGCGTGCAAGGGAGAAAGCGAGATGGTTCAATTTTGCCCCAAGACTACGAATACATCCATTTAAAATAATATTTTAAGTAACAATTTAGATATTTCTTTCACAAAGTTTTGCTGATTTAACCGTTACCTGAAAAGTAAACGAAAATTAGCTGTCGATGGATTTTCAGTCAAGTTTTTATTGGTGCGAGAAACTACTTGTAATTTTATGATTTTTAATAATGATACTTTTTACTTATTTCGTAATAATTATAACACCAAGTCTAGTAATTTGTATTATTTAACAGTTTTTTCGAAATATCTATCATAAAAGATTTCTGTTAATTTGAGCTCAAATTAAGATAGTATAATATTGTAGTTAAGTACTGCCTTCATGTAGTATTTGTGAATACATATTCGAAATCATGACAAACATATATTTGCTTTTTTTCATGACTTTTCTGTTTAAGAGTTTCACGGTGAGTGTTTTCTTTTATCAGCTCTAAAATATATGCGGCTTATTAGCTCTTCAACTACAAGCATATATGCTTTTGGTTTTATTTACTTACTAGATAATGCCTGTGATTGCGTTCGCGTGGATGTAGGTTTTAAAAAACCTGGAGGAACCTGGTCTTCAACTATAACCATGCAAAAAAATCTCGTCGATTCGTTGCCCTGTCGCGGCGTGATTAAAGGACAAATCAACATGCAAACACACTTTTGCATTAATAATATTAGTACGAATAAATAAAAATCGAAAATCGCGGAACCGGCGCGGCGGCGTTTGAAACTGGATATTTCTGGGGTATTACGCCTCGAGTGCCTTGCCTTGGTGTTGAAGACCACGAAATATCAAAAATCAATGCGCATTGATTTTTGATATCTAGGCAAGCTCCCATAGTTCGGCTGGCCATATACTTTCGTAAGTTACTCATGTGAACGACTTACGTGAGTAAAAGGTGTTTAATACGCGCAGGGGGAGTGAAGCTTCTGTACTATATAAACTTCTATTGCTATTATATTTGGTATTTTCTGTCAGGCCGAAGGTTGTAGTGGCACCACCAGCGGTTCAGCGGATTCCTTCTCTCAGTCTGTGTCCCGCTACGGACTGAGGTTCACGGCGGCGCTGCTGTCCGTTCTAGCGATCATCGACCAGATGGCGCGAGACAATAACACTAACAAGTTGCTAAACATATCTGCCAGGTATGTACTTCTTCTTCTTCTTTCTACTGGGCAGGTTCCCGCATTTAAACCTCCAGTCGGAGGTCTGTTGTACGTGAGTTGTCCCTCCCCGCTGGAGTTTTCTCTCCAGCCATCCGAGTTCGCTCCAGAAGCCCGGAAGACCGCCCAAGTTGTCTAGACATTGTAGCAACACATGCGTTGGCGTTTCGTTTGTTTCGTTTGACAGACGAAACGCCGACGCATGTACTATACAGAAATAGTTCTTAACGAGATTTTAGCGCTAGATAGACTCTTGAGAGGTGAGGTGTACTGACCGAATACGCTTATCATGAATTGCGAGGCGTATTTGCTGCAAAATGGGTCTTGCATTAGCGTTACGTTACGGCACGAGTGGTTCCATGGATTTCTTCTCTCTTATTGTATTGTTGGGTTGAGTTGGGTATGTATTACTTTTCGGAAATTAGGTTGTGATATCAACATCGGCATTGCTTAACCCTTGAGTAGCGATAGCGTCCTCACAGTATACACTGATCGCTCGTGAGTCTTTTGTGGGGCGTTGTCATTATTATTAGTGTCTTTAAGTGTCATAACTTTTTACGTGACATATCCCCGTTTTTAATAACAATGCCTATCGCACTAGCCCATTCATTAGATGACAGTTATTGTACTTACGTGAAAACTGTCATTTATTAGCCTTAAGTGATCCCTTAAATTTAGGCATTGTTGGTGAAAATGAGCATCTAAAACAAAAATTACTTACTACAGATCTACATGCACATCGCATGAATTTGATTATTTATGAATTCGCAATGAAAAAAATGTGACGAAGAGCATCTAATAAAGAAAATTTGATTATTTGCACTTACATGTGCTAGTGCATACATCTTTTTGCTGATCGCCTGATCGAAATGGGGCTATTCAATTAAACGTATTTATTTCAATTCTATAATTCTATTTATGTTCAAATATTTCAATATACATTTTTTTCCAGATTAAACTTCAACACGTACTACGTCAGACAGTTGGAACGGTTCACGGAGGATAAGTTGCTGGAATCGAAGAAATCCTCCTAGCACAGAGTTCCGCGCGTCACCGCGGTCTAATACGTGTATCGAACAATTCTTAACGGTGTAATATTAATGTTTAACCTACATTAATTAAATAAACATTGTATTTTAGAAAACAAAAATTGACAGCTTTACTATATCGGTGCGTATTTTACATCGTTTAGCACAAATTAAACAATAGAAATTCATAGAATTATGAAATATTAAAGATTCACATAAGTTTATATTTGTCGTAGCTTAGCCGCCTTATGAAATTGGGCGTTTAATGTTTATGTTAAAAGAAATGTATTCTTACGACCAATATTGTAATGTATTAAATTGTGAGTTTGAAATGAAAAATGCTTGTAACGAGGCGAATAAAAATATTGTAAGTGCATGATAGATCAGTCGCTAAGATAATATTAATATAAACTGCACTTTTAAGATAATATACCTGATAACTTTAACATAATATAAGTACAGTAGGTAGTTATATCTTAAAGTGAGTCCAGATTAAGTAACATAACAAAGTTATAACTATAGTGTCCACACTTGAATGAAACACAATGAAACTAGACAAGTAACCATCTTACACTAAAAATAGTCGGTAATCGGTATAATCCATCCGAAAAATTGTGATCCTATTTAAACTCTCAAGTACACTGATATAAGTACAAATAATTTAATACAATAAACGCCCTATTTTTTTTCTACTATTTGATCTGATTATTTCAGAAGGTCCTCTCTGGCATTGTAACATAAAACGCGCGAATTTTTTTGTTCACCTATCCTATTAGGTGTAGTAGGTATCAATAAAATTTATGTGTTAATAATATCATGTCTTACTCTATTACAGGTAATAATGCCCCAAAATTTTACTATTTTATGCATGTATATTTTATATATATTGAATTTAAATTACACCTCTAGGTTTTAAAAATTAAAGATCTGAACGTTTACCCTACTGAAAATCTTTGAAGGATGAATAGACGTAAGTAATTTAATAAGTCAATTATATAGATAGTCATTTTTGTTCCTGTTTGCCACAGACACATTTCTTGTTATTTTATGTTTGTAAGAATTTCTAATTTTGCCCAGATTCGAGAAAGTCTTCCTACCCAATGTTTAGGGTACCCCTAGCTACGGTAGGGTAGTATTAATTGTTCTTGTTATATTAAATCAAATCAAATATTTTTATTCAAGTAGATTTATAACAAGTGCTTTGGAATAGTCGATTGAATCTACCACTTTACTACACTACATTAGGCGCTTTTTGGCATGTTTCTAATCATTGCCGTGTCAGGACAATCTCATTTATCTCAAATACACTAGGGAATAGTTTAGAATCATAGAATAGGCATAATGAGTAGATTGAAATAAATTTTGTAGTAGCGCATATCTGATGTGTGGTAGTAAAAATGGTATTTTAGACTTGAACTCGTTTTTAGGGTTCCGTAGCCAAATTTGGCAAAAACGGAACCCTTATAGATTCGTCATGTCTGTCTGTCTGTCTGTCTGTCTGTCTGTCTGTCTGTCCGTCCGTATGTCACAGCCACTTTTTTCCGAAACTATAAGAGCTATACTGTTGAAACTTGGTAAGTAGATGTATTCTGTAAACCGCATTAAGATTTTCTTACAAAAATAGAAAAAAAACAATAAATTTTGGGGTTCCCCATACTTAGAACTGAAACTCAAAAATTTTTTTTTCATCTAACCCATAGGTGTGGGGTATCTATGGATAGGTCTTCAAAAATGATATTGAGGTTTGTAATATCATTTTTTTCTAAACTGAATAGTTTGCGCGAGAGACACTTCCAAAGTGGTAAAATGTGTGTCCCCCCCCCGTAACTTCTAAAATAAGAGAATGATAAAACTAAAAAAAATATATGTTGTACATTACCATGCAAACTACCACCGAAAATTGGTTTGAACGAGATCAAGTAAGTAGTTTTTTTTTAATACGTCATTAATCGTAAATCGCAATTTACCTTTCATTCAATCAACTCAAATATTTAAAAAAAACATTTAATTTAAAACATACTACAGGTTTGTACGGAACCCTCGGTGCGCGAGTCCGACTCGCACTTGGCCGGTTTTTTTTTAGGATACACCCGACAAGAATCATTCTGCTAATTGTCTCGTAACTTTAAAAATCATAATGGTGCAACATATGGGTGCAAAAAGACAATAGGCATGATGACTGATTTTGAAAAATGGTCAGATTATGTTCGGATGTATATACTATTTCGAAAAAATATCTTATTTCTGCAGAAAAATAAGGTTCGGTATATAAAATTGGCATTTGAAATTTAAATTTTAAAATTCACGCCAAAACGTTCCGTGGTGTCATGGCGTCGTTTGTGACTTAGGGAAAGTCACCAAATATGGAATACCATTTTGTTTTTGGGATATAAAAAAAAACTACATATAAATTAAATCAGTTTAATGTTTTTACTAATTAGTCATACATTTATATGTAGTAATTAACAGCCTTTAATCAAATATATTAGTTATCAAATTAAAATCTAACACAAAAAACAAAATCACAAATGAGTAACCAAATATGGAATAGGTATCCATATATGGAATATAAGCATAAATCAACATAACAATAACAAAAATGGACATTTATATCTTTGAGATCAATTAAATAAATATAATATATTGTGATAAATGAAAGAAGTTACATAATTACTTGCAAAAGTCACAGATCCAAGTATCAAACCCTGGACCAGCACAATCATAATGTGGCCAGAGCCCACACATCAAGCATTTAATCCAGTTTTCTCCACTTTTATCCATGGAAAAAAGACTTGAACAGAATATACATTCTGCATCAGCAGAGTCAGGAGGTAATTGGTCCATCAACTCATCATGTTCACTACCATCATCAAACTGGATAACGTCTAGTTCCTCAGAGTCTTCTTCTTCACTATCATCCTTATTTTTCTTTGTTTGTTTGTTTCTCTTCACAGTTTTATTCTTATTCTTTTTCTTGACTAGTTTACTTTCTTTTTCTTGTCTCTTCATATTTTTATTTTCTAAATCATTTTTGTAAGAAGAAGATGTTATGACTGCTGCTACAGCAGCTTTTCTTCCTCTGCTAGATACTTTTCTTCGTTTCTCTGGCACTGGACTTATGGCATGCGGAGACACCAGACCCAAACTGCTGCGATTAAGCCCAGAAGTCGAAGGTGCAGGTTCAGGTGACACCAGACCCAAACTGCTGCGATTAAGCCCAGAAGTCGAAGGTGCAGGTTCAGGTGACACCAGACCCAAACTGCTGCGATTAAGCCCAGAAGTCGAAGGTGCAGGTTCAGGTTGTAAATTAGCAGTTTGTGGTACAGGTATTTCTACCAGAACTTGACCAGTTTCAGATCTTGATTCCAGCGGAGGGATATTGGTTGTACAACCGTCTATTACAGCATTTTGTTGCGCAGCAATAAAGTCCACATCACTGAAGACATTTTTATTTAAAGGCCACAATCCAGTGACTTTGAACCCGTTGGCTGCAATTTCGCCTGTTTGTACTTTCAAATAGGATTTGCCAAACAGCTCTACAATATCATATGGACTTAGAGGTCTGTTGTTGTCCCTAATCCACATACGTATTTCCTCACTATAGTATGTTTTTAAAGGCCCCATGAAAGTCTTATCTAACGGCTGCAATTTATGAGTCGTGTGAGGAGGTAACGAAACTATGTCCACGTTATTTTCCCTAGCAATATCTATTACATCGATATTGTGAGTATGACTATAGTGTCCATCTAGTATCAGTAAAATCCTCGATTCAGGAGTCGGGTTGGTGTGTTGAATAAAGTGCTCGAACCAGTCTGTAAAGATATTCATTTGTATCCACCCTGATGGATGTGCAACTCCGACTGATCCTGGAGGACAGCCTCTCATTAGCTGAGCACTCATATTTTTTCTAGGAAAAATAATGAACGGTGGCACAAAATGACCAGTAGCATTCATGCAAACAACTATTGTCATCAGAGATCCTCTTTCTGCTGAAGTCAGTGCAGCTACCTGGCGTTTACCTTTGTGGCCGATGATTTGTGGTATCTTACTTTGTACTATTGTGAGGCCTGATTTATCCACGTTGTAAATACGATTTGGTGGATAGTTATTTTTAGTGTAAAGCTTTTCAAGGAGGTTGAAAAAGGCTTCCACTTTTTCTTTATCAAATCCAAATGCTCTGGCGAATGATGTACCAGTTGGTCTTCTTATCGAAAGTTTATCTTTGTGACGATTTAAAAATAACTTTAACCACTTTTTTCCAGCCATACCTGATTCACCGAAGGGATTGTGCAAATTGTTTCGCTTTGCTAGCATGAACGCCATGCGGCGAAGATCAGTTCTTGTTAAACCGTGAAACTTGCTCTCCATTATTAGTATGTATTCTACTAGCTGACCTTCAAGTTCGGAGCCCAAGATAGTTTTTCGTCCTAATGTAGTAGCTGCTGCCACTTCTGGAGACAGTTCATCTTTTTGGCAGAGACGAAATAAAGTTGTCCTAGCCACTTGAAAATGCTTTGCAGCTTTCAAATACCCCATTTTCTTTTCCCGGACGAGTTTTATAGCTTGTGCCATTTTTTCTTCATCCCAGGTTTTTCGTTTGGTTGATTGTGAACCGGACATTCTAAAAACAAACATTACATATATTTAATAATAGCAAGTATCTATCATACGAAATCTTAAAACCTAATTATGGAATATTCCATGATTAGACACGGACGACTGTCCATATTTGGATTTTTATACTAGTTCAAACTCTTCTAAATATTATTTATAGTCACAATATTTTAATGACAAAAGATCACAAAATGGTGAAATAAACATAATACCGATATACTAAATAGTATAACACTTATGTAAACAAAAATAACAGCTGATAATACTCGTTTATTACTTACCTTTAAAAATTTCTGCACGACAACAAAACAAAATACGCCTGCCACACGTGAAGCATTCGCGCAACTGGCTCGATGGTGTGGGTGCGATAGTTAGGAGACCGAATGAAACAAAAGATGGTCGAGTGTTGCTTTTCATACTTATAGTCTTAGAGAAATGAAGGTATTCCATATTAGGATACTATTCCATATTTGGTGACTTTCCTTATTGTTTTTACCAATGTATTCTGTGCAGTGTGCAGTAAACAATAGTGTGATTGTCAAAGCTCGAAAACAAACAATTGTGACGTCATTCGCTTCTTGGTGTTTTATCCAATATGGCGGATTGCTGTATTTTATAGTTTTATTTTATCAAAATAAATAGCAATCTCACTCGAAATAGAAAGATAAATACGTTTTTTATAATCCATGAATCCTATTTCATTAGATAAATTCATAATTTCATTGATTCTTGGTTACTGTCATCATGCCTATTATTAAATAATTATCAATAAGTAATGCGAATGCAAGGTAAATTTTAAGATTTATAGGCTTAGGAATCGTCTTTAGGATATTGATGTGTCTGTGGTAATAAAATAGAATACCTTGCCATATTAAAACAAAACGCCATTACAGTAACATAGGCATGTAGGTAATTGTTGTGAATGTGAAAAAAATCTAGATGTTGAAAGTGGCTGTGCCATAAAATATAACAATCAATTGTTAATGCTTTTAAACCAGTTTTATGTAAATTTTATTATCTGTAATAATTAAAGATTTTAAATTGAAAGCACTCTTAATATTCACATTGAAAAGTTCGAAAATTATTTTTATTGATTTGATGCCAATTTGAGGAATGATGTTTGTATGGAAACTTTTAGGTTTTATCTAACGATCGCACTAAACACTGGTTAAACACTGACAGCCAATAAAAATCTAACGATAAAATGTTTTTTATTTCCTCGTCACATCCATTCGAATTTAAGATTTAAATCTATACGTATATATCGATGTATTGTAACAGAAACTATAAAAGTATAATATTATTATAGAACAGAAAGGGAACTCCACGCTGGCGGCGACATATAATAGAAACCGTTGCGCCGCACAGGTGATGGCGATCACAGGAGCTCTCATGGTAGCTAATGGACGCCCTGTCGGCTGTGTGGTCAGGACTTCAGAAAGGCGATCCCATGAAAATTCTCGTACGGTCCAAATTTCACACGCGCGAATTTGCGGCGCAAGTCTTCGGACGTACTCCCCCACGGTGGGCGAAGAGTTCTCACGAACATAAATTCAGCACCACCGATTTTAATTTCGCAACGTTTCCGCTTATAGCGCTGGCTGTGGATGTATTATACGAACTGGAGCTCTTAAATATAGCAGTTATGATTTATTTTAAACGCAAGTGTTTCGACGTTCGTACCCCTACGATTAAAAAATCTTGTGGGTGTGTATGAGACTATTGGGAGATTTTTTAATTATTAGTTAACTGATTTGCATGGAATAGAACAAGCGCCGTCTGTCATCAAATCAGAGTTAGGCGAGAATTCTCAATCCGAAGTAGCCATAGTACTATGAGATGTACTTACTATTTATTCAATGAGGAAAGTGCTTTAATTTTTACGGGATCGAATAGGTAAAAAATCTCCCACAAGGCCTCAAGATACAAAGTGATTAAACTTTCATTTATCTGGAATCAAAAGAAACACAGGTTGCTTCACTATTCTATATTTTTCAACAGACTTAAATACAATCTTGTTTAACATTCAATTGGTTTCGTTCGATACATAAAGCACATCACACATCGGACTATTTATATAACAATAAATACATTTTCTAACATTGGAATTATTCACTAGCGCTAAATTGGCGATGATAAAAAATAATTTTAATAAATACGTTTAAACGATGACACAAAATGACGAGAATGCATGCGTTATGGTGAATACTACCGAGGAACTATCGAGCAAATGAAATATGATGAAGGATGAATAATATCGTAGTAGCCGGTTCAATAAAAACGTATAAAACTAACGTTAAAAACACTTTTCCCTGTTTAAGAGAAACAAAAAATTATGAATTCAAATTCGATTAAGTTCATCGCACATTATACAACGCTCCGCGCTGCAAGCATGCTATGGAAATAATGCATGCGTTATGGTGAATACTACCGAGGAACTATCGAGCAAATGAAATATGATGAAGGATGAATAATATCGTAGTAGCCGGTTCAATAAAAACGTATAAAACTAACGTTAAAAACACTTTCCCTGTCTAAGAGAAACAAAATAATATGAATTCAAATTCGATTAAGTTCATCGTACATTATACAACGCTCCGCGCTGCAAGCATGCTATGGAAATACTGACGGCCGGCATCAAAACTGTTTGGCGAATTTTAATTACTGTCACATGTGGCTTGTTCTATAATGTGCGATCAGCATTGAAGCTCCAGTACACATTGGCCCAATGCATTCGGTAAGGTGCCGGCCGAAGTGTAAACGCTACTTGCGAATTAATTTAAAACCTTAAATGAATTCTGCCCGAGACAAAAATCCTTTGAGACACCGCAAAGGTACATCGGACCCAAAGAAAAATGAAGTAATTACATAAGTACAAAATATACGCTCTGAACCGCAGTTATATAAATTATATTATTATATATTTATATTTAATATATAAATATATAATAATATATATAACTGCGGTTCAGAGCGTATATATTTTCGCGGAAATTTTTAGTTCATGTCATACTGATATTATACACGCGAAAGTGTGTTTGTTTGTTGGTTTGTCCTTCAATCACGGAGCAACGGATCGGCGTGATTGTTGGCATGGGTATAGTTGAGGACCTGGAGAGTGACATACCTAGCCTACTTTTTATCCCGGAAAATTAAGGAGTTCCCGCGGGAATCAAAAAAACTTAAACCACGCGGACGAAGTCGCGGACATCAGCTAGTTACATATAATTTAAACTTCATCAAAGAAATCCCAAAATGTTGGCAACCCGAAAAGCGCCTGGCCGCACGCGTAAAACTACGCCGAGCACGTTGGTTCAATGCGTATAAAGCTCTTTAGAAACACAATATACAATTAATAGAAAAAATTTTATTGAGTAAAAATCACGATCATATGTCATCCATATACCAAGAAGGATTTATAGGATTCACAATACAATTAATATCACTGACAATAATTATTAAACTACACGTGAATGATGACTATATCTTAATAAAATTGTAAATACATGATTAAAAGTGAAATGGTAACTGAAAAAAACAAGCAGCATTTTGTGCATTATTAGTTTTAAATTGCTTGTTTGATTAGTTTTTATTATGAAAATTTTAATATTCTTTCGATTACCAATTAACTAACGTATTTTTGGGTAAGTATAATATTATTTTGATAATATAACGAATGCTTAATAGAAAACATAAAAGCACTTCTTCGCTTTTAAGCACAAAGCTCAATTAAAACAATTAGTGTTCTTAACACTAATAAAGTAGACCCAGAGACGGGACGCAAGATATCCTCAAAATCGAATACGTTTAAGATGAAAAGATAAAAAAGGTATTTTTCTGGCATAGTAACTTTTTTGGCCCTTCTGAGATCAATTCAAGTTTGAAGGCACTTTACTAATAGCTAGTTACTAGTACTAGTTCTTTAGTCACTAGCTTTAGGGAGTTAAGAAATAACACCGTAAGTTATTTTCCAAGCAATCCAGTCAAGCCTTTCACATATTCGATTCATAAGAAAATTCGACCCTCTCCAACGATAAACACACATTTGCTCCGATATTCTCTGCTTTGGCTCGAATTTTTGGTATTTCAAAATACAAAACTTAGACATAATACAAAGCCGGATTGTCATGAGCGCGTGCGCAAGAGAGCCGCAGAAAATATAACCGGCGCCAAAGCAAATGTATGCAAAGTTTATGGGTCCTTTCAAACGTGCCACATTCACACCACAACAGCAAAAATGTCGCCGTGCACAAATTGGGTATTTGACCACTATTCAAATAAATTACTTTTTAGTGATTTTTAAAATATCCACGTCCCCTGATAGTTTTATGTTGAATAACCATTTTAAACAATCGATTAAAGTCGAAAAGTGTGTTGAACTTTAATGACGTCACATTTCAGAATTTCCCGTCAAATCTCATACTTAGGACGCGTTTTGACGTTTAAAAAGAAGTTTGACTATTTGTCAAATACCCAATTGTATGAAAATGAATCGTACTATATAATGATAATGTGTGGCTTTGAAAACGCAACGCATGACCATACATAAGACCACGGCCAGACAAGTTTTAACGTCGTTGTGGTGTGGTCCGTCTAAATAGAAACTAATAAGTAAAAAATGCCTATGCGTAAATTCACCTAGATACAGGAGTATGTATGTACATAGCTCTGAGCTCCTAATTCACTATTTCACAGACTAGAGTCCTCTTGTTCGGCGGACCATCACCACATGTGTGTTTCGCGGATTTCGCTAATAATTTGACCGGCGCGCTGGAGAGCCTGCAAGCAAATATTGAAAGAGTATTAAAAATCCACTCTAATATTATTATGAATGCTAAAGAGTGTTTTTTTATTGGTTTGCTCTTCAATCGCGTCGCAATAGAGCAAGGGATCGATTTGCATTGGTATAGTTGAAGACCTAAAGAGTAACATATAGACCTTTTATGTAAATACATACATCCATACTAATATTATAAATGCGAAAGTGTGTCTGTCTGTCTGTCTGCTACGCTTTCAAGGCCCATCCGTTCAACCGATTTTGATGAAATTTGGTACAGGGATAGTTTGTATCCCGGGGAAGGACATAGGCTATCCCGATTTATTTTTATCCCCTAAAATTAAGGAGTTCCCGCGGGAATTAAAAAAACTTAATCCACGCGGACGAAGTCGCGGGCATCATCTAGTTTAAAATAAAATAAAAATACTTGTACAGAAATAGTTTTTTCTATTGCAGGATAGGAATTCGCGCTGGAGGTAGCTACGTTAGAGCGGGCGTGTTAGAGGATTCCTATTCAGTCTTGCGTAGATGCTACTTAAGTTATATAGGAGCTGTTGACAGAACTACGGGGAATCGGCCGAAGAGTTTTCCGTACCTTAGCGGTTCGTTTCAAAACGTTGAAATAAATGCTTCATCCTAGAAGATCGGATGTAGACCACACAAGGATGCCAAAACTCGCTTTCTACCCGCCTTTACTTTGAAGCTACTTGGAAGCTAATGGGTACTTTTGTGTTTGTTCAAACTCGTTGAGCAACCTTTTTGTGTTTTATCCACTACAAGTTAGCCCTTGACTGCGATCTCACCTAATAGTAAGTAATGATGCAGTCTAAGAGGATATCAGGCTAACCTCTTAGGGGTATGTATGGCAGTTATATTAACCCTAAAACAACAACAGCGCTCAACACTGCGACATTGAGGTCGTCAAAAAATAAATCTGACCAGGGATATCCACAATGACGTGCATCCACAGTCTTCGGTAACTCACATTCCTTCCCCTGTTAACCCCAAAGCTAGATCTAAGAATGGGTTATACCTTAAGCATATCGGCGGCCTCCTTCCTCCGCTGCGCGATATGTTCAGACTCGTTTAGCAGATTGTCGGCCTGATCCGACTTGTATAGGTGCGTGACGAGTTCTGATTGAAGGTTGTCCTTCACATAGTTAACGAGGAAATGCATCACCGCCTTTGGTACCGTGTCTTTGATGGATTTGCGTACTATGTAGAAGTACGACTTTATCAGCCGCTCTGAAAAACAAATATTGTATTTTGGATGTTGTTTTTTCATGGTATTGATGGAATATTGGGGCTGATTCAGTTGTACACAATCTCTAAACTAAACTAAAATGATTAAAATGACAGCATTAAAAATATTGCTAACCCTTTCATAATATTCCCTGCGGAAAAGGACAGAACTTGATTAAAAGCTTTCAGTTTAGTTTAGAGATTGTGTTATAAAGAATTGACCTCAATATCCGTTAATTTTTTATGTATAACTTAAAGAGAATTACATAGAACAAATCAAATTTGTACTTTGTACACACGTGCGTACGTTAAATTTTGTAGAATTTCTTTGAAAATAAAGGGAATAAAATTTAAATCAAGCAAAATTATGGTGGAAAAGCTTTACAGGTAGACAGGTTACAAAGTATATTTTGCTTATGGTTTTCTGATTTTCTCATTGCAAATGCATAGTTTTAGTACAAAATCGTTGCATGTAAATAGAAGTGGGAAAATATAAAAGCGGCAAGCAATTCAGATGGAAGGTGGTCGGAAACCGATCAGTGAAGAGAATGAGTGTTGAGTAAGCATTATATTTTGTGCCACTAGTACTTAGTATCTCACCCACTAAGTCACCCATATGGTTCAAATGCATCATGCGGATACCGTCTACGGTAATTGTGTTAGAATTTTGATCTGTCGTGTCGCTCCGTCCACCTAGCATCACAAGAGAAAACCAGTGAATTCACTAGCTGTCCTTAGCTTGCAGCTCACGTTGGCCCTACGCGTTCTTTACTACGCGGGAAAAGGGTAAGGGTTTGAGAATTATTTAAAAGTTCTTCATACTGGTATGCTGGCAAGCGCTGACCCAATAGGCAAAATGTTAAGTTCTTTAACTATTATAAGTTTTTACTAAGTGGATAATACATTTAGTGAGCAATTTTTGAAAAATAATAAAACATGTTTTTTAATATATTCGCGTAAATTCGCGAGCAGCTTGGTGGGTCTAAGCTCTAATACCCTTTGAATATAATATGAGAGTGGAGGCCTGTACCTAGCAGTGATATGTTAATGGGCTGTAGTAGTGGATCGTTGTACTAAATAAAAAAGTAGTAGGGACTACAAATTCACCGACCTCGATGACCAACGCATTCAAAGGAAGATAGTAAGAATATTGCCTTATTTTATTGGCTGGTATGAAATGGCTTGTTAACATGGAAACATACATTACATAGCTTTCTTACAAAATACATGACGTTGAATGAACCAGGATAACGAAACAAAATAGACACACAAGTATAGCCAGATCCTTTTTGTATATCAGCAGAAATTCGGGATATTCAGCACTTTTATGAGCAAATTTTTGAATGACAACATAACTCTCAGTTATTATTTCTAACTAAGGCCAACTTATTAAAAAAATCTTACCTATAACATCACAGTCGTGAAGTTCTTTATCGGAGAGCTTGCGGGAGGTCTGGCTAGGCACTTCAGGCAGCAAGTTGACCGGCTTCTGTGGAGTCATGGCTTTGTTTTCTGGACTGCCATTCACCTGTTTGCAACCATACTATGTAGATTGTAGACAAACATTCATTTTGTCGTTTTTAAGAATAATTCATGCTAAACCGTGCGTGGACCGTAGAGAAAACTACTGGGGGGTTGATAGACTAAAAATGACAGTTACAGTGTAACGATCGCAATCACTTGTGATTGGTTAACATTATTACGGAACCCTAATTAACGATTTTCGGATTTTTTCCTGTACTTGTGCTGAGAAACTTTGCTTCTTGCCTAGGTCAGCGGGAAGTACCCCATAGGTTTTAATTTATTGGCGAGTGTCGAAATATGTGTCAATAAACGGCAATATCTTTTGATTGCGTTGACTTAGAAGCTTGATTTTTTTACAGCTCTAAGGGACCGTAGACCTAAGAATTTGATATTAATTTCAACTTGATATCTCCACGCGTTCCCGAGAAAAAGATGGTTGACAGACAGAAAGAGGGACAACGAAGTGATCCTATAAAAAAAGTGTGGTTTCGTGGGACACCAGATAGGAACGAAGTTCCTTATTACATACACATTAATTTCAAGTTCTAGTCGAGGTAAAAAGAAAATAATTATTCAGGTATAATTTTTTTATTATGATTTTTGAAGTGAAAACTTCTTTTAACTTTAGCCGCGTTGAGCACTTTTTGGTAGGGGGTACTTGATGTGGATTGCGGCGTCATCGACATGCATTTCGCCTACTTGATGTGGATTGCGGCGTCATCGACATGCATGTCGCCGACATGCTTGCGTTGTTACGAAGACAAAAGGTCTTAAATATAAATATAACACATTCGAAATTAAACTTTAATGCTTTAGTGTTAAGGTTTAATTTCGAGTGAAGTATACAAAAAAATCTTACTCCACGCATTTTCGTTACGGACGATTTTTGCCGGCTAGGGTACCCCTCCGCATCGTCCCATAAAGAACTTAGTCCCAAAAATAGTAACGTTTGGCCTACCTGAGGTGTACCAGGGAAATCGTGGTTGGGATGCGGTGGAGACTTGTCCTGTCCGTCCGTGATGGCCGGTACTTGCTGCAACACAACACCATATCCCGTCAAGCGAAGCTCTTGTTGCATTATTTCTAACCATGCATTATTAAACTTGCAACAAGTGAGTAAAGCGGCAATGATGTTGCAATATGTTGTATGTGATTCAAATATATACAATTACGAAGTTTATTGACATAATATACTAAAATGGTAAAAAACGCGTGTTATAATCGTGCGGAAAGTGGATTTTGTCGGTGACAGTTGTCACTTTGACGTATGTCTTTTATTATGTAATGTTTTGAAAAAAAAGAGCTAATCAAAAGTAAATTGTATTTGTGTAAAACGAAGTTTAACTTTAATTCAACATATTATTATAATTTTACCACAAAATACAATTTTATTTTCTACATGTTTTGATATCAGCGAAGTCGCTCCATGCCTTGTCCGTAGCTTTATCATTTTAAAATTAGTGTTTTTTAAACCACGGCGAGCTGACAGTGACAGTGACAGAGCTGACATGAAATGCTTGAACGCTGCTTCTTCCATATAATCATCGACATAAATATGTAGCTAAAAAAAAATGATAAAGGCAAATGTGGCCCATTCAGTATGACACCTCTTATACAAGTTTTGTCCCTTTCTGCATGGAGTATTATGAAAGGGCAATATTTTTAATGCTTTCATTTTAGTTTAGTTTAGAGATTGTGCACTACAGAATCAGCCCCAATGTCTTCCTAATACCAAATAGGAAAGTAAGAACAACAAATCTCTATAGTTATAAGAAGTACACAAATAAAACACATATCCAAATTATGCAACCTCAGCAATGTTTTGTCGAAAGAGAGCCCATATGGCGCGAAGTTATGGCAAATGACATTTTAACAGCGTACTATAATGGAACAATGAAATGCTTTATGCTTTGTATGGTCTTGGATCACGCAAGTTACCTGACCGCCATCCAGTAGCTTAGCCAAGTATACCAGTATGGACCCTCTTTCACCCATTTGGCGAAGGAATAGCTACGGACAATTCGCATAAATAAGAACAACTTGAAGATTAAATAAACTCTACTACAGGGCGCTTACAAAGACATTTTGTGAACATGCAAGGCACGCACTTGACGTCATATTATATAAAAATTTAATTTGAGTGTCAGGGTAATCAGAAGACTTAATTCCAAAGATTGTTGGACCGAACTACACCTGCTAACTGACATATACCAAATTCTTTTGAACCAATCTTTATAAAATAAAGAGATTCCCAAGGGTTTATAAAAAACGAATTTACTAACGTATAACTAAATTCATACACACATATTTTGTTTGTGGGTATTTGTTTCTTTATATAAAAAACTATTTACTAAATTAAGAAAAAATATATATAAGTTCAAATAAACATACAAAATTGAATAACGCCATATGATCACCTCTGTTAATAGTAAGTTAGTTGTTACATCTGATTATTATGGTTTCATCCGACATTTCATATCAAATAATACCCCTCCTGTTAGTAGTTAGTGGTTAGCACAATTCCTTACAAAAGTTCCGACTTATTGTCGCAACTATTATTGTACTGACACAACGTTCTATGTTAGACGCTGCCTGTCAGTTTAGCTAGCAACCCCCTGAAGCTTATTTTTCAGGGTCTTCAACATTCAAATATAGATTGTCTAGTCTAAGAATGAACGCACCTCAAATACTTGCAACATTCATGTAACAGTTTACCAACAGAAGCCAGAACCTAGTATAGAATTCATGTCTAAATAGCCAATGAATAATGACGACGTCCAACAGCCCAATTTGTGTTTTGCTATACAACTTTGCATGTGAGTACAAACACATTGGAGAAGCACCTTTTTAAATCAGACCTGTATACCTTCTTACCCCACCTGTTAGTAGCGGTTAGCACAACTCCTTACAAGCAAGAAATCTATTATATATTACTCTGAGAACGGCGGATACCGGTGTGGAAGTGGGGCGCGGATTCTTCTGGCGGTACATTGGGCCGTGGTCGTCGACCAGACGTTAATGGACTGTAGTGTAATGACGACGTCCAATTTGCGTATTGCTATACAACTTTGTGAGTGTGAACACAATGGAGACGTTTTAAATCAGACGACCTGTACCTTTTTACCCCACCTGTTAGTAGCGGTTAGCACAACTCCTTACTTACAAGCAAGAGATCTATTATATATATTACTCTGAGAACGGCGGATACCGGTGTGGAAGTGGGGCGCGGATTCTTATGGCGGTACATTGGGCTGTGGTCGTCGACCAGGCCGTCGCTCGAGATGTTAGGATTGGTGGGTTTGACACGTAGCTTAGCAACGTAGTACATCTCTGGTGGAAAGGCAGCCTAAATAGCCGGTGAACAATGACGACGTCCAATTTGTGTATTGCTATACAACTTAATGAGTGTGAACACAATAGAAGACGCATTCTTTTTTAAATCAGACTTCTTATCCCACCTGTTAGTAGCAGTTAACACAACACCTTACAAGCAAGAGATCAAAAGCGTTATATTACTCTGAGAACGGCGGATACCGGTGTGGAAGTGGGGCGCGGATTCTTCTGGCGGTACATTGGGCTGTGGTCGTCGACCAGGCCGTCGCTCTTCAGCAGCGCGGAAACGAGAGCCGCTTCGCTTCTGAAGTCCGGATGTTTCGTGTTTATGTACGCTAGCTCGATCGCCACTAGGTTTTCCACCTGTAAGTTATAAGAATATTGTATCAGGATTACGTACGTAGTCTAGGAAGTTTAGTGGTTTTTAACGACCTCCCCGGCGCAGTGTTGAGCGCAGTTGTCTTAACAGAGTTCGATTCCCAGAAGGGTTTATTTATCCCGGAAAATAAAGGAGTTCCCGCGGGAATCCAAAAACTTAAACTACGCGGACAAAGTCGCGGGCATCAGCTAGTACATAATAATTTTAAAATATAATAGCCATGATGACTGATTTTGAAAAATGGTCAGATTATGTTCGGAAGTATTCTACTATTTCGAAAAAAATATCTTATTTCAGCAGAAAAATAAGGTTTGGTAGATAAAATTGACATTTGAAATTTAAATTTTAAAATTCACGCCAAAACGCTTGGCGGTGTCATGGCGTCGTTTGTGACGTCACTATTGTTTTTACCCATGTACTCTGTGCAGTGTGCAGTAAACAATAGTGTGATTATCAAAGCTCGAAAACAAACAATTGTGACGTCATTCGCTTCTTGGTGTTTTATCCAATATGGCGGATTGCTGTATTTTATAGTTTTATTTTATCAAAATAAATAGCAATCTCATTCAAAATTAAATTCATAATGTCATTGATTCTTGGTTACTGTCATCATGCCTATTCTATTAATAGAGGAATGGAAGATCAATATTAAAGAAATACCAGGAGCGCATAGCTCTCGCGCAGGTCTCACCATGGAGTTGGTGGCGGGCAGGCGCGTGCGCAGCAGCAGCGTGACCACGTCCACGATGCGCTGGTGCAGGCGCGGGAAGCGCTGCATCTCCTGCTGCACCTCTGTGCCGCAGTGCTGCACGATGCGCTGCATCTCCTCGTGCACCTGTCGCAAATCAACGGCTAGTATAGCTGGCGCCAATTAAATAGTCGCGTCTGATGTTGAGCTTCAGGAGACCTTCGTCCAGCAGTGGACGTCTATAGGTTGAGACGACGATGTTGACCGCAAGACGCGACGCAATAGCATATTTTCGCGCGTAGTATGTACGTTGACATCGATAGTTTGTATGAGAGCTGTAAACAAGCACTCGCACCGTAGCTCAGAGACGACTAAATGATTGGCGCGAACAATATTTGTTATAAGCTTGACGACAATCCTGCCAGGTGAAAAAAATAGATGAGGTTCAGGTAGGAACTTAGCACATGCTATCCTTAAAGGAATCCAACATTACCTAGCATTTAGAAGATGTGCTCACTGCTAAGTATTTGGCAAAAACCTTAAAAAAAAGCGGCGGAGTGGGAAAAAGTACAAGGTAAAGGTAGGCTATAAATAATCTTAAGAAATTATTTAAACTAAAAATTGACAACTTTTAGTTTTCTTACCAATTCCACACAGCGTAACGAAGGGTCCTCCAGTCTTCTAATCTGCCGTTTGACCAACAGCTCAAACGAGACCTCAGGCACAAACAGCGCCGGTCTGGGGCCGGTCGCGTTTCTGATCGCCGTCAGAATATCCATTCGCGTTAAACCTGAAATAAAAATCGGCCAAGTGCGAGTCGGACTCGCGCACCGAGGGTTCCGTACTCAAGAAGTAGGTATAATTACCTTTGTTAATGAACCGCAAAACTAACTTTGTTTGTAGAGGTTTACTGTTAATATCAAAAATTTACGTTTGTTGTATGGGAGCCCCCCTTTAATATTTACTTTATTGATATTTAATTATTTATTTTGAAAGGTAATATACAAGTTAATATTCTGTGAAAATTTGAACCGTCTACCTGTTACCGTTTTTAATATTGAGCAAAAAAATACGAAAAAAACACGTTTATTGTATGGGGACCCCCCTTAATATATATATTTTTTTAATTTTTAGTATTTGTTGTTATAGCGGCAACGGAAATACATCATTTGTGAAAATTTCAGCTTTCTAGCTATCACGGTCTATGAGATACAGCCTGGAGACAGACAGACAGACAGACAGACAGACAGACAGACAGACACACAGACAGACAGACAGACAGACAGACAGACAGACAGACAGCGGAGTCTTAGTAATAGGGTCCCGTTTTTACCCTTTGGGTACGGAACCCTAAAAAGACATTACAATATTAAGCACACACATAGCACCCCCATAGTTCAAAGATCGTTAATAAGGAAACATAGAAGAGTTGCCGTTACTCACATAATAGAGAACCAATGGATAACACGGTGTATTCAAATACATAAGTCTAATATCGCATAATTAAACTAGTTTAGTTAGAGAAGTACTAAAAGAAAAACCGGCCAAGTGCGAGTCGGACTCGCGCACCGAGGGTTCCGTACAAACCGTGCAAACCGTGTAGTAAGTTTTAAATTATTAAAAATATTTTTATTATATGATGTAACTAAAGATTCATGCTTTTCGCAATTTTTCCTTTAACTGTGCTATAAGACGTTGTTACAGATAAAAAAAATAATGGTTCACGGGTTATGCATTATGAAATTAAATGTTTTTTGCGGTAAATTGCGGTTTACAATTTATGACATATTAAAAAAACTACTTACTAGATCTCGTTCAAACCAATTTTCGGTGGAAGTTTGCATGGTAATGTACATCATATTTTTTTTTAGTTTTATCATTCTCTTATTTTAGAAGTTACGGGGGGGGACACACATTTTACCACTTTGGAAGTGTCTCTCGCGCAAACTATTCAGTTTAGAAAAAAATGATATTACAAACTTCAATATCATTTTTGAAGACCTATCGATAGATACCCCCACACGTATGGGTTAATTGAAAAAAAATTTTTAGAGTTTCAGTTCTAAGTATGGGGAACCCCCAAAATTTATTGTTTTTTTTCTATTTTTGTAAGAAAATCTTAATGCGGTTCACAGAATACATCTACTTACCAGGTTTCAACAGTATAGTTCTTATAGTTTCGGAAAAAAGTGGCTGTGACATACGGACGGACAGACAGACAGACAGACATGACGAATCTATAAGGGTTCCATTTTTGCCAAATTTGGCTACGGAACCCTAATAAGAGCAAGAAAAACGAGCCACCCCGTCGTGTGACGTCATAACCTGTATTCATTTCTGACAACTTTGATCTTCGATAAAAAAACACAGCTATTCTTGTAATTTTCCTCAGATAATATTGATCTCTATTCTCAACCAAAATTGATTGCCAAACATGCTCTTTATGCTTAGAAGCTACTTGCATACAAGATAAATCTACTGACCTACTAAAGGATGTATAGAGTCCAGTGTCCGTCCGAAGGTTTCATGGAATATGTAGCATATTCTAGCACCGCCACACAGTTCGGTGGTCTCAATATTCCTGGCCGTGCCTTCTATGGTGGAGCAGTATGCGCTGGCGAACTTTGTTATTATTTGTAGCAGCGTCTGAGACTTGTCCGATACGTCTTCACCGTACGAGTTGAGTAATGATTGGAACTGCGATATCATTACGTTGACGCGCACCTACAATTTTTGAACATGAAATTAAAAAAAACAAATAACAAAAACAATGTAGCGTGCATTCCATGCACGCACGCACGCATTCGTACGTCCGAACACTAGCACATGCGCACTAGTATGCAGGCACAAAATTAAAAAAGTAGAAAATGAAAAGGTGGGACATGAATCCCATAAGTAGTCCCATTACTCACGTAAGTCAAGTATATGAGTAACTCACGAAATGTAAACAGTCTTATAAGTAGCGTATCGCATGCAAAATGATAATGTTGGTAATGTAATTTACTTATGTACTCAACTTCCGTAAAAACTTACAAGTTTAATCGTGGAATAAGACAATTATATCTCATCATATTGTCTCACTGCTTAAAATAAATGTTGTAGTCATATTATCTCTACCATGTTCAAAATAGTATTAGTAGTAGTTTTCGCTATAATCCGCCACAGTAGACAAATCTATGTGATACAGTGTGTATCTTGCACTTGCATGCTTGCACTCATGGATAAATCGTCAAGAAAATTGTTATTAATTACTGGGTAAACTACATATTATTTGGTTATACGAGCGATGGTGGACGCTGAGTGACAACTTACCACAAGGAGAGTATAAAAATCTAGACTTTATGGGTGCAACAAAAACAGTAGACACACATTCCAATGCCAATTTACCTTTAGTTCCGGCAAACAGTCCCTTATATGGTGCATTAGGAGCCGGTTCAGGGTCTTCGCCAAGTAAGGAGTGCCGTTACGTGATGCTATCGTTGGATACTTCCTTTGGAGGTACGTAGCTTCATCTTTGAGGGAATCCTGTGAGGAAATACGAATTGAAACTTGAATTTTAATTAATTTTAACTTGTTTTATGCTTTCTATGCAGGCACCTTAACCTGGCCTGTAACCTTAATCAATTGGTATTGTAGAATTAGTCGTACACACGAGCGCTTTTAACGCGCCTTTAAAAACCTAGAATTCAATTCAAACGTGACGCCGTTTTTTTGCAAAATGTTAGATTCTCAATGTCAGACGGTAAACGTTAAAAAGACGCGATCTCGACGGTAGTTCGAGGCTTTAGTAATGCTCGTTAGAAAAGCGTCCATGTGTACTTGGGTTAAAAACTTTAATGTTTACTTTTACATATCGATTTTTAACTTTTCTATACAAAGAATTAGATACCTTTCATTTAAATGAAATGATTGACGTCATATCCGGCAATTTCGCTTCATCACAGTTCATTGACGAAGAGGTGTGTAACTAATACTGGCTCGTAACAGATGTAATTTAAATTTTTCCCGTCCGTAAAATGATACTGACATTTACAAAAATGAAAGTATTTGCATATTATTACATATAGTTTCCCATTTTATTTTAATATATTGTACTACATTTTTTAATACTTTTCACTTCAGTCCACTGTACAAGTCACGAGGCGATTTAACATTTTATTCAATTTATGACTTAAGACTTTAGAAAGTTACTTCTAAATTATTGTTTGAAATACATGCACTTGTCTTTTACGTAAAACCACTATAACTTTTATCTATACTTTAATGTACAAAACTTATAACAACTTTCATTTAGAGTAACGATAAACTTTTATTTTTTATTCCACTACAAGTTAGCCCTTGACTGCGATCTCACCTGATGGTAAGTGACAATGGTAGATGGTAGTAATGGTAGCGGGCTAACCTGTTAGGGGTATGGCAGTTATATTAAACCCATACCCCTAGTCGGTTTCTACACGTCATCGTACCGGAACGCTAACTCGCTTGGCGGTACGTCTTTGCCGGTCGGGTGGTACATATGCAACATAAATTTATTACCGTGATAGTTTTTTTATCTATGATGTCTTGCTGTGACCGATTAACAACGCCGATGATTCCCAGTTTGACTGGGATCACACGTCCACACAGGATGTCGATAGCATCAGTTCCTAAAATATAATAATAGCTTTACAATAAAATTATTATTACCGTTACACTACATATAGGTATATGTTTGATTTTTCCATGATATAAAATAACCGGGATTCAATGTATCTGTGTTCCAAATTTTGTCCTAGAACTGAAACAGACAGACACTTTCGTATATTTATAACTAGCTGATGCCCACGACTTCGTCCGCGTGATTTAAGTTTTCTTAATGCTCGCGGGAACTCCTTAATTTTCCGGAATAAAAAGTAGCCTATGTCACTCTCCACGTCCTCAACTGTACCCATTGACGTCAATCCATTACGGCGTGATTGAAGGACAAACCAACACACTTTCGCATTTATAATATTAGTATGATGTTGTTAGGGATAGTATGGAATTGTGGTAGCTAAAGCCATACCATAACGTTGTGTTGTGTAATGTTTTGCAATAACTGCACTGCCTCGTTGGTTTAATGGTTAGCACGTTCGACTGCGGCCAACGAGGTCCCGGGTTCGAGTCCCGGGTCGGGCCATAATTAAGTACTGGGTTTTTTTGACTAGCAATTCTCAGTACTAGCCCGGAGTTAGGAAGTTGGCGGTGAGTCACTCCCGTGCCTCGGAGAGCACGTTAAACTGTCGGTCCCGGTTATTATCACTAACATGGTAACAGTCGTTGGAGCAGCGTGGTGGGTGTAAGCTCTAATTCCCACTCTCCTATGAGAGTGGAGGCCTGTGCCCAGCTGTGGGACGTTATTATGTGGGCTGTAGTGGTATGGTATGCTTCATTATTTCGCTATCCAATCTAAGTTGACTGCATGCGTCAACAGATGTGTGACGGTGAGTAGTGTTTTGCGGTATAGTTGACTACAAACAACATTTTTTAAATCTATTTATAAGTTTGCGGATGACGTCGGTCTAATATAATGGTATAGTTCGTACAACGTAAACAGACCGCTGGGCGACAATGGACGGAGTGTCTAGTCAGTACCTACGTACTGTGTTCTCATACCTACTGCGCAAGATTCGAATAAAACATTCCCGTAGCAGCGTGTTAACTCTTCTCGTCGTAGCGCTTAACTTCATACCACTCTCTTAATAGCGCGATATACCAACGATAAAGAGAAGAAGTCGTGGGAAGTAGCTAGATGAGAAATGCTGAGGACCGAGTGGCGCTCAGTACTCAATATATTGATGATAAAGCAAATGGATCAATAAATCACCCATACGCGGTATTACGCATAACGAACTGGATTGCATTTCATTTGTTAGATACAACTGTGTTCCTATTCTTGCAGGCATATTCCAAAAAAATCTTCTGATGAATTAAAGCATTTGTTTGAATAGTAGGTATTTTAAATTAAATCTGAGGGTACCTAGTGTTAGTTATTTTTATTATCAAAAAAATTTATGTTTGGGATTCCTTAAAAAGTTATGGTTTAATTGAAACAATATAATGTATTGATAGAGATATTTTATTACAGGTAGAATAAAAAAAAAATTGGCACTCATATAATATTGAGCATATTTTATCAAGTGCCAAGGAATGACAATTGTATAGTGTATCAGCTGTATGCTATATCAGTAAAGGTCGCAACTCACAACATTATGAAAACTTGATCTGCATGTAGTGTAGCTACAGTAAGTCATAACAATGCAACACAACATTCTATTGTGTAGAATAAGCATAAAGGCTTGATAGAAAAAAATATACACATAAAATATAGCTCTGGTTTTCTGGACCGGTAAATATCTATGCGTTACCAGGCCAAGCTCACTTGACCAAGAGACGCCAGGGATTACACGATAGAAAGAGAGGGGTTAATTAAATTTTAGGCTGCAGCGCTATTAAAAACTAAATTGTACTATATTGTGTCTTAAGAGTCCCTATTTATATATTTGCAGAGCAATTCTTCTTGAAATATAAGAAACTAGCTAATGCCCGCAACTTCGTACGCGTGGATCGAGGTTTTGTGGATCCCGCGGGAACTCTTTAATTTTCCGGAATAAAAAGTAGCCTATGTGTTAGTCCAGACTAAATCTATCTCTGTGCCAAGTTTCATCCAGATCCGTTCAGCCGTTCTGGCGTGATTGAGTAACAAACATCCATTTGAGGTTATTTTGGTTCCCGCGGGAACTCTTTCATTTTCCGGGATAAAAAGTAGCCTATGTGCTATTCCTGACTATAATCTATCTCTGTGCTAAATTTCATCCAGATCCGTTCAGCCGTTGGGGCGTGATTGAGTAACAAACATCCATCCATCCAAACTTTCGCATTTATAATATTTATTTGATGGAGGGATATGGAATATACCTACTATTAAGTATTCTGTGGCATTGGTAATAAAACTTTCCTGATTATCGCCCATAGTTTGGTGATGACTAGCTAGGTCCTGCATCGACGCCGTCCGCCGAAGATCAACTTCAGACGAAAACCAATGTATTCTGCCTCGTAACTCTATTTTCAGGAAGTATCCGTACTTCCTTTACGCCTCAACTACTTAACTGATATAAACAATATTTTGCAGAAATCGCTTGCATACTAAATTATACATATAATATTTTATCCACATTGTAGGTACCTTCTCCGAGAAATTGTCTACATATTGGAAAAACCTTATATAAAATCTGTCCAGCAAACGCAACACTTAAAAACTGTAATCAAATCAAATAAATATTATAAATTCGAAAGTTTGGATGGATGTATGGATGTATGGATGTATGGATGTTTGTTACTCAATCACGCGCCAACGGCTGAACGGATCTGGCTGAAATTTGGCACGGAGATAGATTATAGTCTGGAATAGCACATAGGCTACTTTTTATCCCGGAAAATTAAAGAGTTCCCGCGGGATCCACAAAACCTCGATCCACGTGTACGAAGTCGCGGGCATTAGCTAGTAAATTGTAAGCTTACTCTATCATAAAGACCGCCATTAACAAATCGCATTTTTAATGAGATAATTGGTCCAGTAGTTTTCCAGGAAAGTGGTAAATAAACAATCAAACAAACGCACAACCTCTTATTGCAAACACATATACCACCTTCGTTCCATCATGGGTCTAGGGGACCTTAAGGAAATAACTTACCAGCATCCATGAGATCAAGTTTAGTAACCACAGCCAATGTCCTTCTTCCATCAGGATCAACCTCCTTGGCCATTTTGATGGCTTCACTGGTTGCCATGTCGGTGTTGGCAGCAGTGACCGCTAGTATTATCGAGTTAGGGTTGGCGATATATTTGATTATAAGATTTCTAATTTGATTTTCAATGTCTTCTGGTTGATCACCTATGGGCACCTAAAGTAAGTAATAATTATGTCAGTTTTCTATGATCCCCATCTTTGGTCAACAACAACTGTACAAATGATGCGCGAGCCTATAGCTAACTAGCATGAATTGAAACATGTTGTTATTTGCATATTCACAAAATTCCCCAAAGTAAACCCCACTTCTATCCATCACCCTATTTAAACTCACATTTGTATATTCATTTTATAGTTTTAAGTATGTTGCATGCCATTGCATGGCTGATTGTAACTTGATCACCTTATTACTTAATAACACTGTACTATGTACTTAATCATGCAAATAAAAATATTCTTTTTTATTCTATCAATGTCAAATTACCTTTGTGATTCCAGGCAGGTCTACAAGAGTCAAATTGACTACCCTGGTAGAAAAAATCTTGAGGTTGATAGGTTCCGGGCATATGCCTTTGTTGCTGCCGGCCATACGGTCCGTCTCCCTCTCTATTTCTTGACGAATTTCGTCGAAATTCGAATAGACCTTTTCTTTTGTATGAAGGAATTTGGCCCATTCTTCCAAATTTACAGTTCCTAAAACAAAGGAAAATATAAAGATAAGTATTTATATTTTTATATATTGACACTGAAGTATGTATTATATCAGTCCCTAAATGTTAAAATTGTATGTAAAAATTAATGGTAAAATAACAGCTACAATACAATCTTCACAGATTTGACTCTTTCGCTATTGGTTAAAAGGCATTATTGCAAATAAATACCAATAATCCAATGCAATGATTGATACAACTTTGAAAACCTCCATGGCGCAGTGTGTAGCGCTGTTGCCTTAACGTGCGGAGTTCCCGGGTTCGATCCCCGGCAGGGTCCATTTGGGAATTTATAATTTCTGAATTTTCCCTGGTCTGGCCTGGTGGGAGGCTTCGGCCGTAGCTAGTTACCACCCTACCGGCAAAGACGTGCCGCCAAGCGATTTAGCGTTCCGGTACGATGCTGTGTAGAAACCGAATAGGGGTATGGGTTTAATATAACTGCCATGCCCCTAACAGGTTAGCCCGCTACCATCTTAGACTGCATCATCACTTACCATCAGGTGAGATCGCTGTCAAGGACTAACTTGTAGTGGATTAAAAAAAAACTTTACCATATTAGCCCTCCTGGATTACATGAAGGATTATGTTGGTTCTCCTCATAATATATTCAAAATGTGTATAAGTATTATATTTGCAAGCAATTATATCACTTTTCAAACTGATGGTACTATAAGGAAGCATTAGAGTATGTTAAAAATCATACTAGGTAATCTTTCTATAGTATGAACTTACTATAAAAACAGCAGTCTCAATACTGGACAGATGAATATGTACAAGTAAAGTGTCCATTTTAATGCAATACAAACCTTTAGGTAAAAGTTGGACTAACGGATTCCATGATACAGTTCCTGTTTCCTGGTTTCTATATACTGAAGTAATTAAAATAAATAATAATATACTTAAATACATAATATTATGACTATAAAAAATACAAAGTACAAATTAAGTTGACCATTATTGAAAATTCATTATTTATTTATAGTATTAGCTTTTGAGACTTATAATAAAATCTTACATATAAATCCATCCATCAGTTCAGTAATAATAGATATTATATATGTATAATAGATAATAAGGTCAATACCTTATTAAATACCTATTAAATAAGCATGCTTATTGTTTTTATAACTATATCTATAATAGTTAACTGTTAATTGCTTTTATAGTTTAATTAACATGAAACTTGCTAGGGACTAATCTAGCAGTGGAAAATTTCTATGGAGTCTCTAGGCAGACAGCAGTCCTGGAATACTGCTAGTTTTGTCCCTAGCATGAAATAGGCAATTTTGCAAAAGCTCTCTTATAAAGTAATATGATTTTTTTAAATGACATAATGACCATAATAAAATAAATCCATACTACCTACGTAGTATATGTTGTTTAGCCAATTTTGAGGAAATTGGTTACAAATCTGACTTGCATTCTGGAGATCAAAGTTCCCCCAGACTTTGCAAAAAACAGAAATAAAAGTGGCCAGCATCTTGTAATTAATGAACAATAAGTTAAAGCATAAATAATGTAATATTCACAATAAATCAAAAAAATATGAGGAAGTGTTGAAAGCGAAAATAATAATTATAAAAATTACATAATAATTAGTTCAAATCACCAGTCAACACCTATTATGTTTAACATAATCATCCAATAACACAATGCTGTGAGATCAAACTCTGTGGTTGCAAGAATGCAATGAAAATTGTATCATTGTGAAATGCATAACAAAGACTTGCATTTATTTAAAAAAAACGTAAACATTGCTAATCGCTTGTGAATCATCATTGTTTCAAATATGTAGGTTAAGGTGTCTTTTCTTTCAAGAATGCTAGATTTATTCATTCAGGTGTATTTTAACATTAAATGTGATAAATAAGTACATCATAAAAATATATACTATTTTTGAGGAACTAAATAATTTGTTTCACAATAATGTTAGACATAGTAAACTATTAACCGCTCCTCTTCGACCCCCTTTACCCGGTCCTGTGCGACCCCCTTACCCCCCGCATCTGCGAACGACCACTTGACAGGTGTCGAATTTCGCGAGCCGCCGGCGGCCCGCGCGATATAAATAAATATAACTCGTATTACTTGTACTAAAGCTATTTAAACAAAGTACGTCATACAAATCGTTACGAACTATAGCTATAGATTAAAGTTTAAAAGGTAATCGCTCTTCTTTATGGTTTACACAGAAAAATAACAAAAATAAGACCAAAAATTACCCTCTTTTTTTTTTGGTACCAATAAAATAAACAAAATTACCCATATCTGTAGTTTTTTTGATTGATGTGCTCTATGATCAGTCATTTTAGAGTAAAAACACACGAAATAAAGACTCTTTTCCATAATTCTTACTCTAGAACAAAATCAAAAACAAAAAAAAATTTTTTTTTTTAAAGTTCTCCTCGCATGAAATTTCTACCCATAAATTTATCGCATAGAGTAAGGCCGTCAAAAAATTCCTACTGTGTCCTTGTCTATCATAGTAGGTTTTACATAAGTTTGAAAAGAATAGAGACAATATTGTATTTGTAAGAAATATAAACTTGCCACATCTGGTCAAGCGCGAACTGGATTTTTGCGATGCAATCTTATTAAGACCGATGCGCAGTTGGCGGGTATAGTTGACAGCGCTTATTAAGACCGATCCGCAGTTGAAGGGTAGTGATGACAGCGCTTATTAAGATAGATCCGCAGAGGACCGGTTAAGAAACTTGCATAATAAAAAGTACAGATTATTAATTACAGCTTAAATCTTATCTTTTTCAATTTAAACAGGTAAGTATTAAACTGTCAGATTAAATTTTATAATAGTACAGAGACTACAATAAATAAATAATTATTAGTTAGTTATTTGGTCTATTTTGCTGAAAAAAAAGCTAAATGAGCAAAATATTAGAAAAAGGAAGGAATGGATGATATAAAATACCTTCTTCAGCTGAGCGATGTTCCTTGCTATCTTTTGGACTGTACACCAGTTGCAGGATAAGCGGACGGCGTGTAACAATGCCTGGTCCACGAGGTAAGAAAGATCGACCAACAAGACTCTCTATCACTGAACTTTTGCCGGAACTCTGCAAGAATATAGATTTATATACAACTAGATGATGCCCGCGACTTCGTCCGTGTGGATAGTTTTTTTTTATTCCCGCGGGAACTCGTCAATTTTCCAGGATAAAAAGCAACCTATGTCCTTCCCCGGGGTACAACCTCTCCTTGTACCAAATTTCATCAAAATCGGTTGAACAGATACATTTTTTGATTCCCGCAGGAACTCTTCAATTTTCCGGGATAAAAAGTAGCCTATGTCCTTCCCCGGGACGTAACCTATCTCTGTACCAAATTTCATCAAAATCGGTTGAGTAGTTGGGCCGTGAAAGCGTAGCAGACAGACAGACAGACAGACAGACGGACAGACAGACAGACGGACAGACAGACAGACACACTTTCGCATTTATAATATTAGTATGGATTAAGGTAGTTGAGGTGGTGGTCAATTAAGGTGGTCAAGGTAACACTGCCAAAAAGAGGATTAATCTTGATAAAGGTAGTAAATTGGGAATAGATAAACTATATCTTGGATATTTTTGGTGATTGTGATTTTATGCGATTTTTTTCCTGTAGAGAAAAATACTAACTAAAAATATAAAGACTCATTTTTACAAATCAATCATCATTCAACGGAATGGTCATTGACAGGGAAGTCCAACCGACCAGAATGAGGACAAAGAATCTCTGTGACATCTTTACATAACCGTCACGCTATTCATGAACAAAATAATATGGCCATCGAAGCACCTTGAGGTGTCTGAATAAGAATAATAAGAACAAGAGACAAAAATAAAATAACCTGAGTCCCCAGAACAACAATTTGAGGTAATTGGATGGCATCAGCTCCTACGGTGTTGAAAACGTCTTGAAGCTTATTAATAACTGGAATAAGTGCTTCCATAATTATTTGCACACTAAATAACGATCAATATTTATCCCAGATAATCAGCACTGCCTCGCATAAATGATGAATTTAAATTCAAATCAAAAATTACAAAACAATAAGACTGACCGGTAAAAGTCGGCCATATTGATTCATCAAATGTTGCCAGAAATTGATTCAGGAACCAGGGTGGCTGATTGCGAATTATAATATATAAATTCCCCATATTTAAAATAAGTAAGCTGATGCCCGCAACTTCGTCCGCGTGGATGAATGTTTTTGATTCCCGCGGGAACTCTTAAATTTTCCGGGAGAAATTGTATCCTATTGTGTTATTCCAGACTTTAGTCTATCTCTGTGCCAAATTGCATCCGATCCATTCAGCCGTTCTGGTGTGATTGAGTAACAAACATCCATCCATACAACCAAACTTGCGCATTTATAATAGGTATTAGTATAAATTGATACTTAAGTATAATGACTATTAGTAGTTGGTATTAAAAACCTGTAGCAATCATTGTTATAGTTTCAATTGTTTTGATTGGCTGAATTTATAAAATTTTTGCTGCAGTAATGGATTTTGGCCAATAGTGGAAGAATATTAAAAACAGATGATTACGATCGTTACACTGTAGCTGTCATTTTTAGTCAATCGACACCCTGGACGAAATTTGGCACAGAGATAGGCTAATTTAATGGGTATAGTCGGAATAACACATAGTATGCTACTTTTTATTTCGGTAAATTAAACCTCAATCTACGCGGACGTACTCGCGGACATCAGCTAGTACCTAATGTAAATGTTAAACAAATGTGTGAAATGTGTGATGTGTGCGTTGGAATATCTACACTATATTATATTACATAATATTATAAAGAGGAAAGATTTGTATTTTTGTATTTTTGTATGTAACGAATAAACTCAAAAAGTACTGGACCGATTTTAATAATTCTTTTTTCATTAGAAAGCTACATTATCACTGAGTAACATAGGCTACATTTTATTTTAAAATAAATTAGAGATCCCTTCGAAAATTGCAATAATGTGAATTAAGTCGGAAAAATTCACCTAATTTAACTTTTTACGTTAAACCTCTATTCGTTTATTAATTTAGACTGTCTTATATGTCATATTTGTCAAGACACTTTTGTGTCATATTTGTCAAGACAAACATAATAAATACAAGAGAAGTTACTATATTTAATATCTAACTGTTGTAGACACTGCGAAATGCCTAAAAGAGTCAGGTCTGAACTTAGTTGTTAGTTCTAAACATAGTTCCCAGGCGAGGGCTGCGAAAATACGTCGTTTTGGAGACTCAAGTGCCAAGCGTTCACAGCGGTTTGCTGAACAAAATTTGAGAACGTATGGTGGAGTTGTTCGTCTCAGTGCCGACTGACCTTTATTGGGTATGGACTATATTTTTGAAGTGCTAGGGGCGGACCGCTAGTTTAATATAAATAAAACTGTCATTTCTTATAATATTAATGAAAAAAATTGAATAATTAATTAAACTGAACATCACCCATCGACTTATTATAAAAGAGTAGATTTGAGGAAAATTCCTAAAATCTACGCAAAAAGACAGCAACATTTTTTCGATTTCTATTAGTCTTGGGCTTACGGTCACCACTGAGAGCGCTCAATTTAATGACCGAGCGAAGCGAAAGGAAGCGAACGTCTCTGAGTCTATTTGAGTGAATTTGCACTGTCCGTCCGTCCGTTCGTCCGTCCGTCCTTCCGTCTGTCAGAGCCTTATAACTTCTAAATTACTGAACGTAATTACTTCAAATTTAAATATTATACATATAAACCGATGGCCTCCAGCCGAATATGGCTTATAAAGTAATAAAAATCTTTATTTCAGGGGGGCTCTCATAGAAGTGAATATGAAGAAAAAATATTTTTATAGCGTTACATAAGGTTGCGGTATATCATTTTAAAGATAATTAGGAATAGTCCAAAAATATTTTTTTAAAATTTTTCCCCTAAAATTGACGAAATGGTGGGTTCTCAAAGTGGAGATTTTCTAACGTCCAAAGTTGACCTCAGAACTCTAAATTTACTAAAATGCTGAGCCTGAAACTTGATCAATTATTTGACTTATATCCTGTACTTGCACAACAAATACTAAAATTAGATAAATATTAGGAAACGAAATTATTTAATTTTTAATGAGCCTTAGTATTTACAACACAACTTCACAATGATGTCAATAGATGGCGCCTTGAGGTCTCAGTTCGGGGCGAACCACTAGTAATCCAATGGCGAACTACACTCGCCGGCATATTTAGCGGAACATAAAAAAAAGGTTTGATATCAGTATTATATAAGGTTGCTGGCTGGTTTATACGTAATTTAATTTAAAAAGAAATATTTTCAAATTAAGAAAACAACTGAACATCACATTTTATGCAATTGTTTTAATTTTATTCAAATACACCTTATCTGGAGCGAACCTCGAGTATTTCTTCCTTCTGAGTTTGATTTAAAATTTCATTGAAATAGTGTTTTTTGTTAGTTTTTTTTAATCGCGTATCTTTCTGGAGTTGATGACTGAATTATGCCTGACTTAGCCCCAACGGAGATTGCCAGGGCACTCGAAATTCGAAGAAATGGTCAAAACTACAGAGTGATATCTAGAGATCTTCGTCGACCAGTTTCAACGATCCAACGCAGTATCCAACGGTTCAGGGAGACCGGTACTTATGTGAGAAGAGCAGGACAAGGCAGAAAAAGACGCACTTCGAGTAGGGATGATCGTTTCATTCGGCTTCGTGTACGTAGGAACCCCCGTTTGACTGCCGTCCAAGCCCGACATGAGTTAGAAGCAGTGCGGGGTGTAACCGTAAGTGAGCGTACGGTATGAAGAAGGCTCGAAGAAGCTGGTTTGGGTTCATTTGTGCCCGCCAAGGCTCCAAGGCTCGAGGTAAATCATCGTAGAAACAGGTTAACTTTTGCTCAGGAACATCGACTTTGGAATGCGGACCAATGGAGTAAGGTATTGTTTAGTGATGAGTGCAGAATTCTCTTAAATCAAATTGACGGCAGGCAAAGAATATACAGACGCAAAGGAGAACGATACATTCAGACAAATTTTGAAACTACAGTTGCATACGGTGGTGGATCAATAATGGTTTGGGCGGGCACTTGTTTGGGAGCTCGCACAGACTTGGTAGTGATTGACAGAGGGAGTCCGACTGCAGACCGCTATATTAGAGAAGTTTTAGAAGAAAATGTCGTACCGTTTTCCCCATATATCGGTGACGAGTTTGTTTATTATGCAGGATAATGCTCGGCCGCATACCGCTCGGGTAACTCAAGCTTATCTTAATGATATGAATATCACTGTCATGGAGTGGCCGGCGAGATCACCGGATATGAACCCAATAGAGCACGTTTGGGAATTGCTGAAAAGAAAAGTTAAGTCTAGAATTCCAGCTCCTGCCAGCGTGGGTGAACTGCGAATCGCCGTAGTTGAGGAATGGCGGAGACTATCCCAGGAGACCATCGATAACATCATTCTCAGTATGCCTAGACGGGTAGAAACTTTAATAAGAGCACGTGGAGGAAATACGCGATATTAATCACCATTTTTCTAATTTAATTAATTGTTATTTTAATATTAAATTTCACTTTTCCCGGTTACGTGAAAAGTACAAACATGTACCATTTTTCACAAATAGCCTTTACTCGCATAATCTGTTCTTAATGTGATCTCATTTTAAGTAAAACAAATGAAATTTTAAATAACAAAAGAAGTGTAGTAAGTAGATTTTAAAATAAAACCATATTTTTTAATGATGGACCTTTTTTTATGTTCCGCTAAATATGCCGGCGAGTTTAGTTCGCTCTTTTAGTTCATTAGTTCATTTTTTGAAATAATTTAGTAAAAACAAATACTTAAATAAAGAAATAAAATATTAATTACCTATGTAATGGACGACTATTTATAAATGCGAAAGTGTGTCTGTCTGTCTGCTTCTACGCTTTCACAGCTCAACTTCTCAACCGATTTTAATGAAATTTGCTACAGAGATAGGTTACATTCCGGGGAAGGACATAGGCTACTTTTTATCCCGGTAAATTGAAGGAGCGCTCTTTTCACCTAGGTCGTTCGCGAAATACCCAAGACTAATTTCTATTATATTATTTGTCCCGACTCAAAAAGATGCACGACAAGTAAAAGTCGCCGTTCGACTTCTTTGCATGCATCCTTCTCTATGTTCCTTGCCTACAGTCCGTGCCGCGGGCTTTGCCGCGGGCTCTAAACACAGAACATTAATACCCTAGTATATATTTTGTGTGCATTTTGTTGATACTGCAGTCTGCAGGGCGACCACAGATGAGGGCGACCGCGTATCTTTTGCATCAATCATTGATATATCGCAATCACCTCCGATTGGCTGAATTTATGGTATTCTTGCTGCGTCAATGGATTTCATCCAATAGTGGAAGTGTTAACCTGCTGCAGCTGTTGCAATGATAGATCACAATTTGACAGTTGACACAAAAATGTGGTTGTGATTTTGTTTGCATTTTGCACTTTCAAGTTCCACTAATTATTTTAAAATGCATTAAAGTAAATTTAATTAATTTTATGTAGTGTTTATTTTATTGTACATAAAGTGAGGATTCCATTCTGAAATATACATAAAGTTGACATAGAATAAATATGTTCGTAGCAGAGGTAATCAGGCAATGTTTTTATATTTTATTATTGCATGTTTTTTCACTTTGCATAAAAAACTTAAGTTTATATCATCATTACTTACAGGGAAATCGTATCGATTCGGGCCGCTACACTACAAATTCAAATTCCATAGAATTCGGCCCATGGCATATTTCGTATGATATAAGCTGTATATTACCCAGCGTTTGTTCCACAAAAGTCGTTTGTGAACGAGATGACGATCAGTTTTGTCAGTTTTGTTTGTAAGTATAATGCTCCTTGTATATCTAAATAACCTTTCCTTTTATTTAGTGAATTTACTTTGGATGTAGTGAAAATAACACTCACTCACCCTTAAAGCACAGAGACATGATATTTGGCAGATGAATTCTGTATAGGGTGTAGGCATAAGTTAAGAAAATAATTGCTAAAAACCTGTCCCTTGCAGCCAGTTTATCAAACACAAGGTTGAACTCTCATTCAAAACCTCAGAAAGGCATCTGTGTGTTACTGTTAGAATAAGTCACCAGCAACTACAAGTTACTTATACCTAATGAAAATATACATAACTACAGATTATGACTTGAATATTGGATGCTTTTTCATTTTTGGAATTGGGTTTGATATTGAGCATTTCGATACTGGAATATACAATATATAAAAAATAATGAATACCTATTTCATTCCGGTCTGACCATAATGTTAAGTAAATTTAATTTAATGTTGACCACACTTATTCCAGAATTACAGACAATACTGAAAGTATTCCGAACTCCGGAATTACATTAATACAGCAATTCTGGAGCTCATGCCCTAAAATAGACGGGTATACCTTTATGATTTACTCTCTTTCAGATACTGTAAAGAATTAAGTATACCACATTTTCCTGATATGGTTTTCCCTAAGAATGTACTAAGATTGGAGCATACTGGTGGTGCTAAGATACAGTTTAATCCATTGGATGCATTACGCAGAGTGTCCAGTAGATTAGAGGCGATAGAAGTGTCTTGTGCCGAAGCCTGGCAAGAGTCCCGGTAATGTTTAAAGCATTTAAAATAATTTACCACTAGCAAATGTATGACTTCAATTGTATTGCATAAACAACTTGCATGCCACCTATTTTTTCTTGATGGCACACTGTCAGAAACCTGTATGCAAGTGATAATAACAACTGTACAAACATTTAACTTATTAATTGTGTTAAATGAACAGACATACATAAACATATGAAAGATTGTTCTTTCTTTACATCTCTTCTCTACTATACTATCACAGAGGGTGCCATTTATTAGAAGTGAGGTGATAGGAAGACTAGTTATGATTTTGTTTCATACTTCATTTAATAATAATATATACATTGAACTCAATTCAAAAGTCTATAATTGGATGAATGAAACCCTATCAAGCCAGTTAATAATAAAAGTTTGTGTATTTTGGATCGTGACATAAATTATTTTGTATATTTCCAGGCCTGATGCAGAGAAACCTAAGAAGCCATTTGACTGGACATTTTCAACAGACTACAAAGGCACACTGTCCAACAACATAACAGTTGAACCAACCACTGAGACAATAGACTTTGAAATATTAAAACGTAAAGATCAAATTCTGTTTTACCATGATCTTACTCTCTTTGAAGATGAACTTCACGATCATGGGATTTCCAAGCTATCTGTGAAAATCGTAAGTAACAAAACAGTTTATTTAAGAAACTATGAAGGCATATTATGTGCCAGAAATTGTACTAGACTGTTTGCATTGTTTTTGTAAAGTGTGAACCCGAGTGAGTCCTTCATAATATGCTTTCTAGTCAAAATTGTTTCTTACAACCAGTTGTTTCTAACTTTATGTAAACACTGCCATATAAATAATATAAAATAGATAACATCTAAGACAGGGTTGCATATTCCAATTTTATGTGTCCAATTTCTCTTATATTTATGGAATCATACTTAATATTATAAATGTGAAAGTGTGCTTATTTGTTGGTTTATTGGTGTGTCCTTCAATCACGCCGCAACGGAGCAACTGATCGACGTGATTTTTGGCATGGGTATAGTTGAGAACCTGGAGAGTGACATAGGCTACTTTTTATCCAGGAAAATTAAGGAGTTCCCGCGGGAATCAAAATTCTTAAACCACGTGGATGAAGTCGCGGGCATCAGCTAGTTACTTATAATGTTATATTATTAAGTATGATTTAATGATGATCGTAAAGACACTGGCTAGGCCAGCATAGGCTACTGTTTATCCCGGAAAATCAAGGAGTGACCAATGGAATTTTGAAAAACCTTAATCTAATGAATATATTATAATAATGCTGAGGTTTTTGCCGCCTCTTCTCAGTAGAATCAGCTTTCGGAACTGGTGGTAGAGTCTTAACGTATCATAAGTGACACAAGTTGTCCTACGTGAAATAAATAAAACATTTATCATTTTTAACAAAAAAAAAATCCTGTTTTTCAGAGAGTAATGCCGTCCTACTGGTATGTGTTACAAAGATACTTCCTGAGAGTTGATGATGTGTTGGTGCGTTCCCATGAGACTAGAATGTTCCATATGCTCAACACAGACTACATTCTCCGAGAATACTCTACCAAGGAAGCCAAGGCACAGGATATAAATGTAAGTTATATACTGTTTTGACACTTTCTAAAAAGGATAGTTTTGTATGGATACAATCATGCTAGACCATGCAGTAGCGATCAATAGCAGATAAGTGGTGATAGCAGATAGAGAGGTTGAGACATTTGTGGTTGGGGCTTTAATCCTTGGGCACCCACTTCTAACTTTTCTAAGTTATTAACTCTAGTTCTTCTAACTTTTCTTAGTTCTTCTTGGTAAGAACAGCATTCCGAGCCAGTGGTAAATTCACTTGACGATTCAAAAGCACTTTAAAAGAATAAAAAACATTATTTATTTATTTAAGTAAGTGTGTTTCAAGCTATTAAATATCACTTGCTTTACAAGTAAAGGAAAACGAAGAAACCTGCATACCTGAGAGTTCAAACCAAACTTTCTCTGCCAAACTGATCTTAGCCAGCATGGTGGTATCAGAGCGCTACACCCGGCGCCAGATTCTTGCCGGGTACTAGGCACGGCCTGCTAGGCAGATCAGACCAACACCATATCAGAGACAATATAGAAATAAAAAATTTAAATGCCTAAATTGCGCCTGCCAAGAATCGAACCTGGCACCTCTAAATATGAATGACAGCACAACCCACTGCACAAGAGACTGAAATATTATGATTCTTATTCATATAGGCTTTATTCTTTTTCCAGATTCCTACATCTCAAATGAAAGAAGCAGATGATGTGATACCATTGTTACCTGTGAAGGAAAAAATAACAGAAAAGCTATCAGTAAATATACTAAATAATTAATGAGTTACATGAGATCTCAATTGTATCATATAAGTAATGTTTATAATAGCGTTATTTATAAAATTTTAAGACAGTGATTGCTGATTTTTTTACCTACAACAAACCTTACTTACGATGCACCCTGACACTCAATCGGATTGATTAAAATATTATCTATAATCACTGACAAGGACAATGTTATACAAGTTAATAGAGCGGGAGAAGAATAAAAGAAAACGCTAGTTGAAGTTCCTTTTCATAGTAGTTATCGCATTGTATTAATATTCTTTGCATTAATTAAGTGTGGTTAATTCTGTTGTAAATAATCTCTAAAACTACCGACCGACCTTAACGCGCCATCAGTCGATTCCGTCGATGAGTCATGAATGATGGTTGCGTCTATGAGTTATTAATGGTTATGAATGATTGATGGAGCCCAGATCTCCTCCTTGACGACCTCCGTGGCGCAGTGTGTAGCGCTGTTGCCTTAACGTGCGGAGGTCCCGGGTTCGATCCCCGGCAGGGTCAATTTGGGAATTTATAATTTCTGAATTTTCCCTGGTCTGGCCTGGTGGGAGGCTTCGGCTGTGGCTAGTTACCACCCTACCGGCAAAGACGTGCCGCCAAGCGATCTAGCGTTCCGGTACGATGCCGTGTAGAAACCAAATAGGGATATGGGTTTAATAAAACTGCCATGCCCCTAAAAGGTTAGCCCGCTACCATCTTAGACTGCATCATCACTTACCATCAGGTGAGATCGCAGTCAAGGGCTAACTTGTAGTGGATAAAAAAAATATCTAACGACAACTTTTGACGACCTCCCTGGCGTATTGTTCAGCGCAGTGGTCTTAATATATGGGTATGGGGTTAATATACCTGCCATTCCCCTAACAGGTTAGCCCGCTACCATCTTAGACTGCATATTTTGTGGTGTAAAATAAACAATATACATACATACATACATACTGCATCGTCACTTACCACCAGGTGAAATCGCAGTCAAGGGCTACCTTGTAGAATAGAAAAACAGACAAATGAGATAGATGCATTCGCGAATAATAATAGAGTCACCTATGAGATAAAACTTCAATCAAAAAATTACTGCACGTATGTAGCTATACTGTATAGATCTTTATCAGAAGATTGATATTGTAATTAATATATACCTACTAATGATATATCTAAAATATTCACCGTTTTTAAACATTATAGTGAGTGATTACTGATTATGTAAACGACGGCCGTGAAAATATGTTGTTGTTTCTAACTTGTAAATTAGAAAAATGTTCTCTAAAATATTTCTTAATATTTTAATTGTAATCTGTGGTAAGTTAATTCGTAAGAAGGTAATGTGATGATGTTACAAAATTATTATAGCTAATAGTGATCTGATGACCCAATAGTGCATTAATTAACTGTTCGGAAAAGTCTGTTGAAATATAGAATTCCGGGTAGCAACCTGTTAAATTTGTTAAATACCTAAATACCCATGAAAAGCCGCCGGATTTCTAGGATCTGTTGGATCCAGGCGGCGCGCCAGACCGCGGTTTGTGGAAGTCAGCACCGCTCTGCTACCTAAGCAAAAAGGTCTTGCTTAGGTTACAGATAGACACACTTTCGCATCATTTATAATATTAGTATGGAACTTGGAAGTATGGTTATGAAACTGTAGGTTCAATAAACAGAACGCGTCACCACCTGAATATAAGGCGCGTATATTTTATATACTTACATATATTCAGGTGGTGGCGCGTTCTGTTTATTGTGATATAATATGTAATTTCCTGATTTAATATTTTTTTAAATTCATTTTGGGGTGTAAGAATTCAATAGAAATGCTGTGAGTCAAATTACGGTCGATCTGAATTTTGAAAATCCTGTCCTCACTCAAAATGGACTGGGATGGCCTTCGCACTTAGAAGTGGTCAAAGGAAATGTTGCTCTTATGAAGTTGAGGGTAACTTTGGCGAATCTACGATCCTGTACTGTGACTGGTCCCTCTGGTATTCAATTTGACGTGAAACAGCCCCCAAATAATAGGTAAGTTCGGCAACAATATTAATTTTGTAAGTGGGGTATACCTAAGTCAAGAAGGTAAACAAAGGTGATGGACGCGGGAACTCTGCACATGAGATGGCGCAACCGAAAAACCGTGTAACTTGATTTCTATTGTGAAAGCTTAGGAGTTTGTAAGTCAATCTAAGTTCTCAAAATGATGCCTTAGTGTTCCATATAAAAGTTAAAAAAAATACTCTAGTATGGTTTGGTTCTGCTAAATGCAAAGGAGACTGGATAACTTTCTGCTAGATTTTTACGGACGCACATAATATTATTATCTGGTACGCGAAGAACATTTGGCAGTTTCGAGGCCAACAATATTATTATATTATTTTAGTTGAAGGATAATTCCAGAAGCCTCCAAAATCCAATGTATCCACAAAAAAAGATACCTTCTCCTTTTTTGGAAGTCGGTTAAAAAAATACTTTAAAAAAAACCGGCCAAGTGCGAGTCGGACTCGCGCACCGAGGGTTCCGTACAAACCTGTAGGTATATAAGTATTAGTTATATTTTTATTCCACTTATCTATTTTAATTTCAATTTAATACCTCTACGCGTTCATGCGGAAAGGGGTAGTAAGTTTAAAATTATTAAAAATATTTTTATTATATGATGTAACTAAAAATTTATATTTTTCGCAATTCTTCCTATATCTGTGCTATAAGAAGTTGCTTCGTACCAAGTTTCAAGATTCTGAGTTCACGGGAAGTACCCTGTAGGTTTTGATTCCCTTGCGAGTGTCGAAAATTTGCATAAAAATATTTTTATTAATGATGTAATTAAAAATTTATGTTTTTCGCAATTCTTCCTATATCTGTGCTATACGAAGTTGCTTCGTACCAAGTTTCAAGATTCTGAGTTCACGGGAAGTACCCTGTAGGTTTTGATTCCCTTGCGAGTGTCGAAAATTTGCATAAAAATATTTTTATTATATGATGTAACTAAAAATGTATGTTTTTCGCAATTCATCCTATATAGGTTTTGATTCCCTTGCGAGTGTCGAAAATTTGCATAAAAATATTTTTACTATATGATGTAACTAAAAATTTATGTTTTTCGCAATTCTTCCTATATCTGTGCTATAAGACGTTGCTTCGTACCAAGTTTCAAGATTCTGAGTTCACGGGAAGTACCCTGTAGGTTTTGATTCCCTTGCGAGTGCAAGAAAATTCGAAAATTTACAGTATAAACGGCTGTATCTTTTGATTGCGTTGGCTTCGAAGTTTGATTTTTTCACAGCTCCAAGGGACAGTAGTTTTTTACAGCTTAAAGGTATTATAGACCTGTGTACCTATTTGATATGAATTTAATTTAATACCTCTACGCGTTCATGAGGAAAGGGATAGTAAGTTTAAAATTATTAAATATATTTTTATTATGTGACGTAACTAAAAATTAATGTTTTTCGCAATTCTTCGTATATCTGTGGTATAAGACGTTGCTTCGTACCAAGTTTCAAGATTCTGAGTTTACGGAAAGTACCCTGTAGGTTTTGATTCCCTTGAAGTGCAAGAAAATTCGAAAATTTGCAGCATAAACGGCTGTATCTTTTGATTGTGTTGGCTTTGAAGTTTGATTTTTTCACAGCTCCAAGGGACGGTAGACCTGAGTATTTGATATGAATTTCAGCTTGATATCTCCATGCGTTCCTGAGAAAAAGGGTCTTGACACAGACGGACGGACAACGAAGTGATCCTATAAGGGTTCCGTTTTTTCCTTTTGAGGTACGGAACCCTGAAAAAATGAAATTAATTTTCCGGGATAAAAAGCCTTAGTGCTATTCCAGACTATTTTATCTATCTCTGTGCTAAATTTCATCCAGATCCGTTCATTTTCAGCCGTTCTGCGTGATAACAAACATGAGAAAGTCTGGATGGATGCAAACTTTCGCACTTACAGTAGAATCCCGATTATCCAAATCAAATACAACCAGGTGTATCCATACTAATATTATAAATGCGAAAGTGTCTATCTGTCTGTCCGTTTGTCTGTATGTCTGTCTTCTGCTACGCTTTCACGGGCCCACCTTTTTAACCGATTATAATGAAATTTGGTACAGGGATAGTTTATATCCCGGGGAAGAACATGATGGCTACTATTTATCCCGGAAAATTAAACGAATTCCCGCGGGAATTGAAAAACTTAATCCACGCCAAGTCACGGGCATCATACCTAAAGAATTGGTATAAGATGTTGGTACGTATGTAATGTATTTTTTAATGATTCATTACTAATTTAAAGGTACCAACAATGGGGAGATGGATGCGGAGTTCGAGTAATAAAAGTTGAAGATATTGACGAAGGGCGATGGCGTTTGTATGCGTCTAGACTCAATGACTCTTTCGTCGGATGGATCGACTTGAATGTGTTAGGTAATTATGTATTAACTAATTATCAGTAGAGCAGGCACTTTCTTGATCAAAAATATTGATATGGGTTTACCCACTCTATCTATATGGGTTTACAGTAACAATCTATAGGCGCTATTTTGCAACTTTGTATTTTGTCTTATCATAACATTCATACCCATCAAGATATTTTTTAATCAATTGGTCGATAATACCTACGATTTATTACATAAATAGTCTTATTTTATAATACACTTTCTCCTAATTGACAAGACTAAATTTAGTGCTGTCCCTTTCTGCAAGTAATATGAAAAGTATACCTACCAATAAAATTGATGCTGCCATTTTATTTTTATTGCCATTCACACAATTTAGTGTGAGTTGTGTGTGTATACAACAGAATTAGCCAAACTACTACAGCCCATTAACGTCCCACTGCTGGGCACAGGTCTCCACTCTCATAGGAGAGGGGGAATAAGAGCTAAGACCCACCACGCTGCTCCAATGCGGGTTGGCGGGCTTTAACGACTATTATCATGTTAGTGATAATAACCGGGACCGACGGCTTTACGTGCTCTCCGAGGCACGAGGGTGATACAACATCAACTTCCTAACTCCGGACTAGTACTCTAAATTTTTACTCAGGAAAACTCAGTACTTAATTCATTCCTAGTCATGATAAAAAAAACTCTATGATAACTCGTGTCTATTGACTTTTTCTAGAAAAAACGCCGCCCAAAGAAGCGCCGCCTATATCTCTTCAAGACGGCGAGACGCACGTTAAAGTTGCGTTGTCATCGATAGACAACGCGTATTGCGTAGTAGCCAAGCCGTTTGCAGAGAGCTCCTTGGTCCCCGGTCAGTGCAGCGTGACCCTGGATAGAACGACTAGAGCTGTCCAGGGAAATTGGCAAGTGTTCCTGGGTGTACCTGGAACAGTAGCCGAGGTGCAGACGAAACGGCATGTGGTAGTTCAAAGTTAGTATAATCTACTGATTCAGTTTGAAAAAATTATACTGTAAAAGTAATAAGCTTTAACTATCCGTAACTTCCCGTATAGGCCCACAGTTTTCTAGACAGAGGTTCTGTAAGTAGTAGAGTCGCTAGTAAATATCTATACTAATATTATGAAGAGGTAAAGTTTGTGAGGTTGTAGGGGGGTAATCTCTGGATCTACGGAACCGATTTTGAAAATTCTGATACCAATAGAACGCCACATTATTTGGCAGGTCATTACCCCGAAAAATTAGGGAGTTCCCGTGGGAATTTAAAAAACTTATTTCACGCGGACGAAGTCGCGGACATATGCTAGTTAAAAATAAAATAAAAACTTGACAGGCATAAAAATTTGTTCTAATTTTGGCCACCGGGCCAGATTAGTTGGTGGGACTGTATATAATCTACTGTCAGAGGCAGTGTGCAAAATATTTACTACTTTGGTTGGTAAACACTTCCTCCCTCTCGTCTCATTGACCCCGCAATATTACTTTACTTATTTATCTATCTCGTAGTGACATTACACGCATGTTTTTGAAGAAATCCAGATCTAGAATATATTTATTATTTTAGCTGAAAGACTGGACGTTGGATACGTGCATGACGCGGCGGGGAAATTACACTTGTACTGCAATATTCTACATTCCAATAAAGAGATAACTTTCTGTCGATTCCAGAGGACTTCCAATACATATGGATACAATGTGATCGATGGTCTCAGTGATGGCAGTTACAGGTGACTGCTTTTTCGCATTTATCCATTCTTTAGGCTTGTTTGTTCTGCGCAGGCATGACTGTCTACAATGCAAATTTGAAAACGCTTACCTAGTTAGATAATTACCAACTTGTTTTGTATGAAAGCCATGCACCTTTAAATTTATTATTGGAACGAAGTTCCATATGGGACGATGCGGAGGGGTACCCTAGCCGGCAAAAAACGTCAGTAACGAAAATGCGTGTAGTAAGATTTTCATGTATAGTTTATTTTGTACAGTATTCTAATCCAATCCATCAGCCTGTATGCGTCCACTGCTGGACATGTTAGGATTTTTCGAGAGCGCGCCACCAAACACGGTCCTCTGCCTTCCTCATTCATTTTGGCAGATTGCCATTTTGTTACATTACATACCACTTTCCGGCTCTTGTAAAGTTTTCCATGATCGCCCTAAAAATTTGAAGATTTTTTTTTAACTACTACAATTGATCGAAGTTTATACTTAGATCATTCGCAGTCTTTTTTACATTTTATAAATTTAGTGTAATATGTAGTGTAAGTATGGATTTATTTAAAAGTCATTATTATTTGTAGTTATTATGGAGATGGATTCATACACAAGCAATGTGGGATAACAATAGAGAAGCCATCAGAAATTGACTACTCTACATGGCGCTGTTCCGTCGGCGTTGGAGTGCGGGAGGGTAATATAATGCACCAACAAACTCCGATGCAAGCTTTGATTAGCGTCGCACAGAGTTCGAAATGTAAGTAGAAAAAAAACTTTTAAAAAGTGAAAAATCGACTTCATGAAAGAAGAATATTTACTTATTGTAGCGGATTATAGCGAATTAAAGTTCTACTTCTTTCGACTTCTAAAGCACTGAAAAGCATTCAATATTTTTTTAATTACTAACATACAGCTTTTGTATCAATAATTAATTATTGGTCTTGCAACAATCGATATATATTTTTTGTTATATTAACAAAACCACTATTATTAGTGGTTTTGTATTCATTCATTTTCTTACAGCTGACATCCTAAAACTTTTCAAAATTTTTCAATATGGTAATTTGGGAATTAAGGGTAAATTCTTTACATTGGACTCATACAATTACCACTTCGGGGCTAAATATTTTGTACTTAACTATTTTTAGGGTTCCGTACCCAAAGGGTAAAAACGGGACCCTATTACTAAGACTCCGCTGTCTGTCTGTCTGTCTGTCTGTCTGTCTCTAGGCTGTATCTCATAGACCGTGATAGCTAGAAAGCTGAAATTTTCACAAATGATGTATTTCCGTTGCCGCTATAACAACAAATACTAAAAATTAAAAAAATATATATATTAAGGGGGGTCCCCATACAATAAACGTGTTTTTTTTTGCTCAATATTAAAAACGGTAACAGGTAGACGGTTCAAATTTTCACAGAATATTAACTTGTATATTATTACCTTTCAAAATAAATAATTAAATATCAATAAAGTAAATATTAAAGGGGGGCTCCCATACAACAAACGTAATTTTTTGATATTAACAGTAAACCTCTACAAACAAAGTTAGTTTTGCGGTTCATTAACAAAGGTAATTATACCTACTTCTTGAGTACGGAACCCTCGGTGCGCGTGTCCGACTCGCATTTGGCCGGTTTTTTTTTTCGAATAACTGACTTTCAAAGAATGATTTCAAATAACATTATATATTCAACCAAACCCAATCGAAAGGGTATTGTATTACAATTGTTATACACTCGTGCCAGATTACATGCGAATGCGATGTGTGCAAAAAGCTATTGCATGACAAAGTAACCAAAATCAACGATGCCAATATCAGCGAATTGTGGTTACATTTTGTAACCATAACATGTAGCCATAGATTAATTATAATACCAAGTATAAATTGCTAACTCCCTTATAATTTTTTTTATTCTAGGTTAATACTATCGTTAGATGGCGCTACCAGGCTCGCTCGACAAATGATTATAGTAAAATCGGTGAAATATCGTATTTTCTTGGTTCAATTTGTGTTAATTATTTATATAAAACTAGCTGACCCGGCGAACTCTGTTCCGCCTTAAAGGCAATAAATAAGCCGATTTTCGAATTTAGTAAGTTAATTTTTTTCTTAGAAAAAAAAAATGAAGTACATTAGTCATTTATTATTGTTTCTGCATTTCAGTACATAGGTTGCTCTTCACTTAAGTACCCTGTGATACACGACATTTGTTGTTTTCTTATCAGGCGTAAAAACAAACAACGCAGATGGTCTTCCGACCCGTGAACATGCCCACATATAATTGACCATGGGAAAAACATGGATGTTCTAGATTCAAACCACAAACTTTTAAGGATTGGCCTTGTGATTTGTTGATGGTCATGGCAAATGCAAGACGGATCGGATATTGAAGTCTTTTAAATTCAAACGGCAAATCGGTTGGGATCATCGGATCATCATCATCATCATCAAATTGTCATCCATACGTCCATTACATAGCTGTCATTTGTGTTTTGTTATTCCAAGTCTGATTCTTTTTTGTTATACCACGTTTTATAGTGACTGATGTTTTATGTCAACTCACGCGGGAACACTGTCGAACGGAATAAATAATATCCTATGTCCGTCTCCTGGCTCTAAGCTACCTCCTCACCAATTTTCAGCCATATCGGTAAAGCCGTTCTTGAGTTATAAATAGTGTAACTAACACGACTTTCTTATATATATATATATAGATTATCAAAATACAAAAATTTTATAAAATCACACAAGCAAATAGCAAATTTTCAGCAATTTATCAGCTTGCACAGTTACGCCATCTCAGATTGTGCGAAAAACTACAAGGTACCGGCGACTTTAATGCGCATTTAGCGAGCTTTGATTGAATGTATGAAGTGAACAGTCTTAACCTGGTTTATATATTGTCTTTGATGTAGCTGAGCTAGGACCCTTTCATTGGCACGACAAATTTTAGACGATAATTTCTAAGTACTTTCTGTGTTGGATCAACAAATATTCTATTCTATTCTGAAATTGTTTTTAGTATTACATAACGGCGAGAGCAGTGAAGATGTAAGCAGGAAGATATTTGTCCAAAAAGACTCTCCGTTTACAATAACTTGTAATGCAGGATTGTCCCTAAGGTACTGCTGGTTCCAACACCCGAATGGGACTCAGTTTACGCCTGTAAGCCGTACAAATGAACAACAATTATTCTGGTAAGTTCCTAGTAAATATAGTTTGTTACTCCTTAACGAAAAATAAGTAGCAGAGGCATAGCTTAGATTCCAGAGGCTGTTTCTAAGCTATGTTTTCCTCTGTAGGTATAGGTACTAATTTTCAGAGCAATAGAGAACAACTTTTTTTCTTAAATGACGTTGAAGGTACTACCTCCGAATACTGAAAATCCGTTGTTAAGGCTTTGTTAGTGATTACTAGCTGATGCCTGCGACTTCGGTCGCGTGGATTGAGGTTTTTTGGTTCCCGCGGGAATTCTTTAGTTTTCCGGGATAAAAAGTAGCCTATGTGTTATTTCAGACCATGTGTCCATATCTGTGTGCCAAATTTCATCCAGAACCGTTCAGCCGCTCTGGCGTGATTGAGTAACAAACACCCAACCATCTATACATCCATCCGCGAAAGTTTGGAGGGATGGTTGGATTGATGAACAGACGTTTGTTACTCAATCAATGTCAGAAGCACGTCAAATAAATCGTAAGATTTCAAGATGCTTTTCAGTATTCTAGGTTTAATCTTGACTTGGGTTTTGTATGTTGGATAGTAAATTTTTTGAAAAATTTTAGGTATACCGGCGACAGTCTTGAGGTAGGCATGTGCGGTATAACTTTCGCACACTCAAATGACTCTGACGATGGAATGTGGTCTTGTTTTATGGGCCCCAGAGCCCGTACAGGAGTTGAAATCAAGGACCAAGTTGAGGTCAGAGTTACTGGACCTTTAGCTGCTAATCTGAAAGATGTTCCTGTGACGCTTGGAGAGAACGCAACATTGTATTGCCATACATCGAACGGAAGGAGGGCGTTAAATTACTGCAGATTTCTTTCGCCCCTGTTTGTCGGTATGAGTTTAGACTCTACTGTTACCCCGGAAAAGTGAGTAAAGAGATAATAGTTGCCATACTTATTTTTTTGATTTAGTTACCCGTACCCCTATTCGGTTTCTACACGGCATCGTACCGGAACGTTAAATCGCTTAGCGGCACGTCTTTGCCGGTAGGGTAGTAACTAGTCACGGCCGAAGCCTCCCACAGAATAGAGTGTAGTGTAGAGTAGAGACACAACCCCGTATAACTACCGCAGTCCAGTCAAGGCCGACAAAATAGCAGCACAAGTAATAAACACAAAGGGCGCTTTCAAGTCAAGTCGCGTTGATACGGCAATGTGAAAGCTTTTCACCTGTACGCTTAGTTTTAAGTTCACTCATACACGAAATTGAGCTCCAACGGATTGCTTTTAAAGTTCATTTTACTTTGACGCTAACGTCATATAACGAATTCGTATACAATCAATGGAATTAAAACTTAAACTAAACTTACTGTCGTGAATTCGTTTGTGAATGCCGTACGAATGCGACTTTGGGAGCGCACGCTGGTTTCCGCATGCAGTATGGAGCCAACCTTCCGTGCTATTTTTAATATTTTGTAATTTAATGCTTTTAACAATATTTTATCAAATAGGTACATTGTACGGATTTTAATAGCCACGCTCTCTTATTTGCAAGGCCAATTTATAGAGCTATCATAATATTATATTTTAATTTTAGCGCGATATTGGATCGTTTCTACTTCACTTCCGGCCGGGATCTCAACTCTGGCGATTGTTCCCTCAGCATCACTTCTGTCCATGAGGAAGATATCGGAACATGGACTTGTGCAGCGGTTGTTGATAATGAGATTTTAGAGTCGAGGGATACCGTACGAGTTTTTGTTGATGGTAAGATGCAAACACAGATTGTTTATAATTTTTAGAGTATAATAGATGATGCCCTCGGGTTAGTCCGCGTTGATAAAGTTTTTTTTATTACCACGGAAACTCTTAATTTTCCGGGATAAATAGTAGCCTATATCCTTCCCCGGGATGCAACCTATCTCTTGTACCATATTTCACCAAAATCGGTTAAAAATCTGTGAAAGCATAACAGACAGTCAGACACACTTTTACTTTTGTCATATTAAGTAATAAGTTAATTTATGTAGTATATTTTATAGCTGTCTATATTGTTGCACTATTCCGCTCCTATCTTAAAGGTTCTTAATTAATGGGTTGTCTGGAGGAGATCACTTTTAGTGATAAGACCGCCCTTGCGCACTATGTTTTGTTTTGTTTTCTTTTCTATGTATTTTTATGTCCTGTGTAGCAATAAAGAGTTTATCTATCTATGTATCTATCTAAGTATAGACAAAGTATGGATTAATGGCGATCAACATAATATTATGCACTTTGCAACACCACCAGAGTATCACCAATGCGTTGCCGGCTTATGAGCGATTTATTAAAGTTGTCTGTTTGATACGGATACCATCGATATATATTATGTAGGTACTAGATGGGCCCTTTCATAGAAAAAAAACCGGCCAAGTGCGAGTCGGACTCGCGCACCGAGGGTTCCGTACTCAAGAAGTAGGTATAATTACCTTTGTTAATGAACCGCAAAACTAACTTTGTTTGTAGAGGTTTACTGTTAATATCAAAAAATTACGTTTGTTGTATGGGAGCCCCCCTTTAATATTTACTTTATTGATATTTAATTATTTATTTTGAAAGGTAATATACAAGTTAATATTCTGTGAAAATTTGAACCGTCTACCTGTTACCGTTTTTAATATTGAGCAAAAAAATACGAAAAAAACACGTTTATTGTATGGGGACCCCCCTTAATATATATATTTTTTTAATTTTTAGTATTTGTTGTTATAGCGGCAACGGAAATACATCATTTGTGAAAATTTCAGCTTTCTAGCTATCACGGTCTATGAGATACAGCCTGGAGACAGACAGACAGACAGACAGACAGACAGACAGACAGACAGACAGACAGACAGACAGACAGACAGACAGACAGACAGACAGACAGACAGACAGACAGACAGACAGACAGACAGACAGACAGACAGACAGACAGACAGACAGACAGCGGAGTCTTAGTAATAGGGTCCCGTTTTTACCCTTTGGGTACGGAACCCTAAAAAGGTCGGGCGACCGACTTTGAGAGCGCGTTCCTAACCTGTCTTTGTCTCCATCGTAGCGCTGTCACGGTCGCTCGTCGTGTAGATAATTTGTTATTCTTATGTTAACATCTAAAGTCTTATTAGTTTGGCACTGTACAATTTTTATTTTAAGGTAAGTGTTTCAAGTCACAATTATACATTTCCCAAAAAACGTTATTTAATCTTCCTATTTAATATTTTTATCCATTACGCAATCATTTAATTTCCGCGGCAAACTGTATGATATTTTTTTTTACTAAGTAACTGGCCTTACGGCTTCTATGGCTATGGCCTATATTATCTATGACCGAGTCATACGTTTTCAAGCTACATAATCAAAGTTCAAGCTTTCATTTAAGATGTTGCAAGCAAGTTCCCGCTTTTCAGACTAGATGGCGTTGATGGCGTTGCTAAAAATACGCCCACATTCTTTGTTTGACAGGGCCCGTCTATGTAAATTGAGGTCGTTGACGGATACTGACTTAAGGGTGGGGCATAAAATGACTTGAATTTGTTTCATTTCATCAAATTCAATTTTGTTTTTCGACAAAATATAGATTCAGCAAATTAATAGCAAGTAATTTTATCATCATAAAAAGAGCAAACTTCATATAGAAACCAAGTATGTATACATCCATGGTTTCTATATGAATACGTCTACCCTCCATATGTATGAAGTTTACACTACATTTTTGTTGATACTTATTGAACTTTGTTAAGATGAACCATATTGTTGTAGGTACACGTCGCCACCCTAGATTGCAAGCTGGCATCATCGGAACAAGTGCTGGTCTATTGGTTCTTATCGTAATGCTTATTGGTTACGTGTCATACAAGCGAGGATGGATGCAAAACCTGCTAAGTCTCCGGCTTAGAAGTAATACCACGGTTTCTGAAGACTATGCACTGCAAACAAGTGTTGCCTCGGAAAGCAGATGCAGTGATGCTTCGGGAAGCACAAGCAGTGATGCTTCGGGAAGCATAAGAAGTGCTGCTTCCCGAAGCGTCAGCAGTGATGAAAGAGGAAGTGTTACTGTGTTTAATGCCGAAAGACCAGTGGTTGGTGTTTGATATTATATATATTTCGAGTGATTAAAAGTTTGAGATAAGTATATCTTTAGTATTCTTTTATGTCCTGGTAACTGTATCTTAGGTACTTATCTGTAGCGTATTATTTCAAAATAATATAAAAGTCAGGATTATAATATTCATTTACTTATATTTACTAATTTTTACCAGTTCATGATAGATATTAACATCCAGAAGATAAATATTTGAACACTTCATAATTTTGTTTTTAAAAAGACTTGTCATTCTAATTATTATTTGAATAATAATATAATAATTGTCAACTGAGCTCTAGATTAAAATATATATAATTTGTACAAGTATGTATGGAAAATACAGTCGAAATACGATAACCTTCTATAACTACTGCATAAGTTCAATTCCTTACGGAGATCACATATAATTAAAGCTATCATAGTCGCCTTTTGTAGTCCTTGATGATGCGGGTTAAGGTAACTTTGGAGAGGAACTTGTTGATAGTTTTGACAATTGTTTTCACGATCTGCTTAATGACTGGAGGCGCGAGGTCGTCCATAAGTTGCTGCCAGTTTTCATTCGCGAACTTTAAGGTGGTTTCCGCTGAAAATATAAACCGTCCATGAATAACTACTTTTTTTTTAAATTGCAAGATAGGCTTGCGCTTGACGATAATCACGCTTAATACAAACCAATGAAGAGGTCTAGGTTGAAGCACGCCTGTCTAGAAGATGCCTATTCCTCTTGCCTTGAAGGTACTTAAGTTATACCTACGTGGCAGGGAATACTACCTTCCTACTTAAACTTTAGGGAGTTACTTATAGAATTTATAGAGCCGATTAATATCTTCAATTATATCCTCTCTGATACTAATTCCATGTAATTAAAGCCGTCGGACCCGCGCCTGATCTCTCTCCGGTCGTGTCGGATATAATTTGTTCGAAATGTCGCGCTATAATTTCTTCCGCGCAGATGGCTAATCTCTCTGGAGAAAGGCTGCCTTGGCCGAAATTCGGTTGGGAGGACATTATCTACCAACTTCGAGAATTATTCACTTGAAGCCAAATATAGGCATTAAATTATAATATATTCAATCACTAGCTGATGCCCGCGACTACGTCCGCGTGGATTGAGGTTTTTTGGTTCCCGTGGAACTCCTTAATTTTCCGAGATATTATTAAAGTAGCCTATGTGCTATTCCAGACTATAATCTATCCCTGTGCCAAATTTCATCCAGATCCGTTCTACTACTATGTAACTTATAATAAAACTGTAACAGGTCCAATTCTGTACATTGAAGATATTTTGAAATTTTTTTTCTGGAGGGCGACTCATTATTCGATACTGAAGCCATATCTGTATTTTTTTTCATTTTTGTCTGTCTGTCTGTCTGTTTGTCTGTCTGTCTGTCTGTATCTTGGCCACACCGAAACTACTGAATTAATTCAAACGAAACTTGGCATGATTTGAGCCCATACACGAGGTAGGATATAGGATACTTTTTATCCCGAAATTCTACCCCCGAAGGGGTGAAATAGGGGTTGAAAGTTTGTATGAAAGTCCTTAATTTCTCAAGTTATAGCCATGAAACTTGATATATGAGCTGCGGGTTGAAAATGAAAACATATGTGTTTCACAGTTTTTCAAAATTCCACCCCCGAAAGGGTGAAATAGGGGTTGAGAGTTTGTATGAAAATCCTTAATTTCTTAAGTTATAGCCATGAAACAGCATTTGGGCTTTCGTTAAAATATGAAGAAGTGCGTGTTTCACCATTATAGGGGGATTATACCGTTGGATAGTAATATACGCTACTTTTTATCCCGGAAAATTAAGGAGTTCCCGAGGGAATCAAAAAAACTTAAAATACGCGGACGGAGTCGCGGGCATCAGCTAGTTTATAATATTTATTTGATTGATAGTATGGTATTAGCACTTCGTTAAACCACAGTTTAACGAAATATTTCAAGGCTGTGGTTAAACTGTGGTATTAGTAAGATTAGGTACCTACTTACCCAACTGTTTGTTGCCGTTAAACAAATTCTTCAAGTCAAAAGTGGTGGACTCGATATCATATTTGTAGTTTGGAGCCAACAGCTTCAAATGCTCCTTGTCGTCTTTGCCCTTGATGTGTGTTAAGTCGCTGTTGATGTGAACTTTAACGTTTTCTGTGGGCAAATAAAATCATTAACATAATAAGGTTTAACCAAACGAGACGCAGGAAGGGCCTCATTTATCCAGGAAGCACAAGACAGCAGCGTCTCCTACTAGAGATAATACTAGAGATAATATGTCCAGGAGTATTCAACAACGACGTTTCTAGACAGGCCAAATACCAAACTGACGTGAATATGGTGACTGGAGCCAGAGAAGGAACCAGGGGGCGTACTACCATCGCTTATTGCCATATAAGCCATATTGTTTTAATATTGTTGATGTTCGTGTTTTAGAATTATAATCCATATTTTAGGGACGTCAATATGCGTAACATAAAACAAACATTTAGAAGTAATACTGCTATAAACGTTGGTAGTGACCCCCCAGGACATTAAAGATCTCTTGGACCAATATACCTAATTGGAGAAAATTGGCAAGAAGAGACTCCACTGGTTCGGACACTTTGGATGAGAGGATGGGCGATCATGCTGTGAACAGAGCACAATATATCTAATTGAGTAGCAATGGGTGAGTTGGGATTATCTTTTTTAGTTTTCTTCCCCTTAATTTTTTGGTTTGTGGCATCAATTTAATTTGGGTGCTAAGCGTTTTAAAAAGTTGTTTCACTGTCTTTCATCTGTATTAGGTAGGTATGTTGCCTACTAAAAGCAAGTTAATTTGATCAGCGCCCATTAGAGGAATAATAGTTGTACGCCCATCCACGTTAGCTGAGTTACGCCGTAGATAAATCTAACTTACGTGCTGCGGGCGTAACCACCAAATTCAATTATATATACCTTCTACGGTCATATATCTATTAGGTTTGGTTAGCCAACTACAATTGTTTATGTGACCAAGAGAGTGTATTAGGATGGTATTAGGAATAGGTAGCAGCAATAAAACTTACGACAATTGATAAATGCGTCTCCGTTTCCTTGGATTGGGAGTATCAAAATTCTTCCATCTGCAATGTACTGGGCAGTTAAACTTAAGTTTCCTTTTACTTCTAGAACGACCGATTCATTAACATCACCCAAATTAATTCTGAAACAGTAAAATGATGATTATTTTTTCTATATTATTAGCTTTGTCTATGAAATGTAGTGGTTTCTTGCAATTAAAGTATGCAATAGTCAACTGGTTATCGAGTTCTGATTAAAAGGTAGGTATGTACAGTAGGTACATGATTTGCATACAATGTGCAGTTTTGCGTTTGCACAAATAGGTACCTAGTCTATTGTTGATTGTCTGGATGAGTTAATTAATTATTATTTATCATTCACAATACCAATTGACGGACAAAATTGCTTAAATAAGATGCAAACAGAAGAATTGAGTTCCTTCAGTTAGATGAGAGCTTAAATTCATAGCTTAGTAAGTATTAGTAGCAGACATGAACTGACTGCTATTCATGGCATTTTTTGAGTAGGTACATCGATACCAAAAGTATCGTCCGAAGATATTAATTAATTGATCAAACTAAATTAATGTTACGTAGTTGAGCTTAAATACAAATAGATTAGAACTTGATGTGATTTGAAGGTTTAAACTTTTAAAGCAGGTTTCCTGTATTTCTGTAGCTATTACGTCTCATATCTTACTTAAAATCCGCCATTTTTAGTTTGGAGAGACCATGCATTTTGGCATCGCTGAATTTTAGTTTAAGCCCCTTCCCGTCTATAATAATGTCGTTCAAATCAACTGGATCTATAGATGGCACCGAAAGCTCAGAAATTCCTTTGGCGAAATGTGGCAGGCACACTTCTATTTGTTCTTTGACACATTTTTCGAAATCTTTATCAGTAAATGTGCAAGGGTGGATGTACTCGGCTGAAACAAAATAATAATGATTTTTCTTGTTAGGTATACCCACGTCCAGAAACAATGGACTTAGTTTAATCCTATAATGCAGACATCAGGATTAAATTCGCGCTTTTATTAAATTTATTTTCATAGCTGTCTATGAAAGAAGGGGTGAAATAGGGGATGAAAGTTTGTATGAAAGTCCTTCACTTCTCAAGATATTCTCAAGTTAGGTAGGTATATCAACGAAACTCGATATTTTGGCTTTCGGTAAAATAAAAAGAAGTTCGCGTGTCACAGTTTTTCAATACTTTACCCCTAAGGGGGCGAAATAGGGGGTGAAAATTTGTCATTTCTCGAGTATTATCCATGAAAATGAATTCGCGATATGTCAATGAGTATATTACCCATCATTTATTTCTTATCACTAATAAATAACAGGTGAGGGTATACATTTCTTATACCGGATCTCCTACTAAAAGCTTCAGGGTCATTCATCATTACTATCATTAGAAAGGGAGTGTAGGTATCTAAGTACTACCTATTAGGAAAAACACCTGACTAGGAAAAAACAGTAGAGTCGAAGATTCTGATCTCGTTTATTTTATTAAGGTCAATGCATTCGAATTGGCGATGCGGGGTTAGAAAAATTGGGCGTTTGCTGTCTCATGTATTAGTTCAACGGAGGGAGTGATATCTAAATGTCCCATGGTGTCCTATAAATCGTGATGGCGTGACAAAAAATGGGACATGGGCACATCTATTGTAGCATTTCGCAACTTTGTAACATTATATTTTACCATCACAAATAACTTAGGCACTTTTTACCTAATCGAGATAGAGATGAAAAGATAAATTATGATTAAGACAGTGCAGAGTGATATATTTTTTATTTTTATTTTAACTTTTTTATCAAATTAATTTGATGCTAATAGTATCAGCTATTATCAAACAAGTTAAAAAGTTGCACGTCTGCAGTAGGTAAAGTAAGATTTCGACCACAAATTCCAGCTGGGGTATAATCACCCTAGTACAGTGTGACACGATTTAGCTGGATGCAGGAACAATTGGACTGGACAGGACATAAATTATTATGTACCATATGTACCTATACCTACCTAATAATGAAGGAGTAGAATACTAACTAACGAATGTAGATAGACCGGTGTAATGTTTATTGAGAGTTATTAAGGTGCAGTTTATTTTTGTTCTATTAAAATCTACGGAACAGAACCGAGATGAGCAAAATTCTTGGAACATTTGCAAGATTTCAATCTTTACTTACTAAGTAGGTATGCCTTACCAACTACCCATTCTTCGTATTAGATTTATTCCTTATTCCTAACTACTGTTAGATGGGCAATTTGTTAAATACTTAATGTTAAAAGAAAACCAAGTCATTGTCACTGGAACCAAGTTGATCAAATCAAATAAATATTATAAATGCGAAAGTTTGGATGGATGTATGGATGTATGGATGTTTGTTACTCAATCACGCGCCAACAGCTGAACGGATCTGGCTCAGAGATAGAATATAATCTGTAATAGCACATAGGTTACTTTTTATCCCGGAAAATTAAGGAGTTCCCGCGGGAACCAAAAAACCTCAATCCACGCGGACGTAGTCGCGGGCATAAGCTAGTTAAGTAATAAATTTCAATTATACCGTATAAACTGAAGCTTGAAAAACAAGTTGTAAAAACAAACAACATGCTTACATAATTACAGTAAGTATACAGAATTACCTATCAGCGATAACTGTCCACTAATAACTAATTACGAGCAATCGGGTTATTACACATTTTTTATTACAATCATCAAGTATCAAAGGCTCTCGTTATTAATAACAAAGTAACGTTGACTTATTATAGCTTCTTTGAGAGTTGTTTATTTGTTCCATAATAAGTAACATTTATAATGTAACTAAGTTACACAATTTGCCTTTGATCTTCTGCAGTGTAAGTAATAAAACGCGTTTAATAACCTAATGGCGCACTTATACCAATTATTACTTACCTATCTAACGTGGCAGGTAGGTACCTACTTTTTGCCGATCCAATAATATTATTTAAATACATCTTTTTATTCACCTACTTTAAAAAATAATAATAATAAGTAGGTATAAAGGAAACTAGTAGGTATGTGTAAAAACCAAGCCATGCATGAACATGGTCTTTCTAGCATTCCTTTTAAGTCTTGATTTTCGCATTTTGTCGACACCGCTTATACACACCACTTTTGAATTGCTAATTTTTTATTTCTTTATTTCAAATTAGACTATTGAAATTATAATAAGTTTGGAAAACTCATCTAATATGACATTAAATGCAGACCAATCAATCAGCGATAAATATTATCTTGGAGCCTTTTTTCACCGGATCACCAAAACAATTTACATAAAATTAGTATAGTATTAAATCATTTTTGACTAATAGCTAGTTTTTACATTCGTAGTATTTTGTCGTTTTACCGGTTCACCAATTCGCCCAAATTCTAAACTGTAATCAGTAGTTTAAGAGATTTTTTAGTTAAATTGCCTCCTATTTTTCACTGGCTCACTAATAGTCCAAGGTCTTGTACATTTTTTGTTCCGAAACCATACCTCAATAACTGATAGTTTTTAAAAGAGACAGTGCAGATTTGTATGGGGCGTAGGCCTGGTCTTGTACAAGTAAAGAAATGAACGAAAATAAAATACTAGACCAGTTTTAATTGGTCAAATCTACGAATACGTCGTAATTTCAGATGGCGAAATTATTTAATCTTTCCAAGTTAAAGAAACACTAAACATGAGTGGGTAACAGTGGTGGATTCATATTTTTTTACGTTTTCAAAAGAAAAACACGTTATTTTGACAGCGCCTGTCAGAAATGACATTTGATACATTTCGCGTCTACTGCCTTCTCTATGGCTGAAGGGTGTCGTCTTGGAAACGTATCGAAACCTTGAAATACATTTTTATTTTTTCTAGTTATTTACTTTACTGTTCTAAATTATTATATTTTTAATACAATCTATGTATTTTCCACTATTCATGGTAGACTGTACAAGAGTAGGCCTAAAATGAACCTTTTCCTTTGCCACATTCATATTATTTTTTCTGAAAGAACATCTATAAATTCTATGCTAACGCATAGTGAAAATAAAAAAGTTCCATGCCAAAATTTTCTGGAGAGCCTCTTGAAAATTAAAAGAAATATGTATCGAGACGAAATTGTTTTTGTTCGGTGGCCATTCTTTTTGTTGTTGTTGCACTTGTTCACTCAATGGCTCAAGGTATTGAGTTCCATACAAAATTGTACAGGAAATTAGCGCAAGTAGCTTTACATATCACATAATTCTTTGCTCAAAGTTTTTGGATTATTTTAGTCCAAAGTTTTTAGCAATTAGCAATGACTACGGAGCCCTACCTTACGCGTGTTACCCACTCACTATTACTAGCAAAATATTATGAAGTTGCACTTGAATAAATATTACTTTTAAGGCTGAGTAAATTTTATGATTGGCGTATTAATATGAGGGATGCATAAGAGATCGTTTGAAACTTAAACTTAGCGGAAAAATATTATAGCTTGGTAGTGCGTGGTAATATCATAGTTTGGTAGTGCTTTGTCTCTAGAATGTAGGTAATAGGCATGATGACTGATTTTGATAAATGGTCAGATTATATTCGGGTATATCTACTATTTCGAAAAAATATCTTATTTCAGCAGAAAAATAAGGTTTGGTAGATAAAATTGGCATTTGAAATTTAAATTTTAAAAATCACGCCAAAACGTTCGGCGGTGTCATGGCGTCGTTTGTGACGTCACTATTGTTTTTCCCAATGTACTCTGTGCAGTGTGCAGTAAACAATAGTGTGATTGTCAAAGCTCGAAAACAAACAATTGTGACGTCATTCGCTTCTTGGTGTTTTATTAAATATGGCGGATTGCTATATTTTGTAGTTTTATTTTATCAAAATAAATAGCAATCTCACTCGAAATAGAAAAATAAATACGTTTTTTATAATCCATGAATTGATCCTATTTCATCAGATAAATTCATAATGTCATTGATTCTTGGTTACTGTCATCATGCCTATTATAGTCACTGCCAAAGCCACTCACGAGAAGCGACTAAACACAATTCAGTACGCTTACTCTGTAATCAGTAGTTTTAACATTGCAAATACGATTGATCGACGTGAGAGCTCACCACGCCAAGCGTCAAAGTAAAATGAGCCTTAACCGCATTGATTTAGAGCTCATTTCATCATTACGTGTATTTATTCACAGCCAGCGCTCCAAACGCTGAATTTGCGACTTTAAAGCAAGAGCTTTTGGGCCCATTTTACTTTGACGCTTGGTGTGGTGAGCTCTCACGTCGATCTATCGTATTTGCGATGTTAAAACTCAGAGTAAGCGTACAGAAAGCGGTTTGCACACCTAAGCTATCAAAGTTTTAGTCTACTCGATGATGGCGCCACCAGCACAGCTTTAACAGTTGAAATATATCTCTGAAACCTGACGCTTCAGAATATTATTATTATGTATCATAAAATATTTGCTTGTATTGGTGCCAGCTATTAATTACATACAATGCAAGATTTATGAATGACCGTTATTTCGAAAAAAAAGTTTAAATCGCGGGACGGCATGCAGGCCAGGCTCCGTACAAAAATATCCAAACCCCTTTTGCATCTTCAAATTGCCTCTGCTGGTAATCGAACCTAGAACCTCCCCGTGTATACAGCGTTCACCACTGCACCAAGCAGGTTTTAGAGGAGGAGGATTATTTGTAACTGTATTAGTGCCAATGACTATGTCGTATAAACTGGAAGAAAGTTTAACAGTCTTAAATATTTTCAACCGACTTCAAAAAAAGGAGGAGGTTCTCAATTCGACTGTATTTTTTTTTGTTTTTAATGTTTTTTACCTCAGAACTTTTGACTGGGTGGACCCATTTGGATGATTCTTTTTTTATTTGAAAGGGCATACTTCCCATGTGGTCCCATATAAATTTTATCGAAATCGGCCGAGCGGTTTTTAAAATATCAACAATAAAATAAGTACTTTGTATAGCGTGTGCTTGTTGTTGTAAAGTTGGCGCGGGAGCTTGAAGTCGGTTGTTTAAAAAGAATTTTTATATACTTATATAATTGTAACGAGCTTTTATCGTCCGCCATATTGAATTTAGTGTGACGTCATTTTATTTTTCGTATTAGGTCAGAAAACTCTTTCAATGGACTAGTCCGCCATATTAGATTAAGAATGACGTCACTTAGCCAACCATGTTAACAAACTCAACATGTGTGCAAAATTTCAACTCAATCGTTTGGGGACTTTGACCTAAACTAACCCACAAACATTGCAAGTTAAACAAGTAATAAAATTAAAAATTTTAAAAAACCCACGATGAGCTGCAGAGCTCCATTATGCCTTTGACCTTTATAACTTTGAAACAACAATTAGAACTTAGCAAACGTATATATTGCATAATATCTAAAACACAAAAATGCATCTTTGACGGCTCAGTAGTTTTTTTGACCAGCGTGGTGGACTATGGCCAAACCCTTCTCTTTCCGAGGCGCGCTTGTCACGACAAATCAAAAGAGTCCAAATACGACGGGTTTACGATGAGTTCCTATGACAACCTCCTGGCTCCATCATGAGACCCTGGGCAGCATCTAGGTACAAAGTTCTTATGAAGACAAATCTAAAGAGTCCAAACGCGACGGGTATTCGATGAGAATTTAAGGAGTTCCCATGATCGCTTCCTGACTCCATCATGAGACCCTGGACAGCATCTAGGTACAAAGCGCTTGTCACGACAAATCAAAAGAGTCCAAATGTGACGGGTTTACGATGAGAACTTAAGGAGATCCTATGACCACCTCCTGGCTCCATCATGATACCCTGGGCAGCATCTAGGTACAAGCTAAATATATCTAAATCGGCACAGTAGTTTTTAAGAAAAATGGTAACATATTGAAAAAATAAATTCATAGACTACAGCTCAGCTTTGTTGTCTATGGTCCTAAAATATGTCTAAGAACCTTCTCTCAAGCTATATATATCTAACTAGTATTTCGCCCTGTGAGCGAGCTGCTAAAGCAGCTCACGGGTTGTGGTTAGACTTACAAGTAGTAAGTACAGATTTTACTGTACTAAACTGAATTCATGGCGCTGATTTTTTAAAACTTTGGTAACAGTTTCCTGTTTCGTAACCCCAGGGAGTCCTAAATATCGATTTTGAACGAAATTGGTCAATTAACAAAGAATTTCAAAATGGCGCTGATTTTCTAAAATTTTGGTAACAGTTTCCTGTTTTGTGACCCCAGGGAGCCCTAAATATCGATTTTGAACAAAATCGGTCAATTAACAAAGAATTTCAAAATGGTGCTGATTTTTTAAAATTTTGGTACCAGTTTCCTGTTTTGTGACTCTAGGGAGCCCTAAATATCGATTTTGAACGAAATCGGTCAATTAACAAAGAATTTCAAAATGGCGCTGATTTTTTTTAAATTTTGGTACCAGTTTCCTGTTTTGTAATCCCACGAAGCCCTAAATATCGATTTTGAACGAAATCGGTCAATTAACAAAGAATTTCAAAATGGCGCTGTTTTTTCAAAGTTTGGTAACAGTTTCCTGTTTTGTAACCCCAGGGAGTCCTGAATATCAATTTTGAACGAAATCGGTCAATTAACAAAGAATTTCAAAATGGCGCTGATTTTTTAAATTTTGGTACCACTTTCCTGTTTTGTAATCGCACGAAGTTTTAAATGCAATAAACCGCATCTCAATCGGCCCAGTACTTTATGTGAAAAATTAAGAGCATAGACTACCTACAGCTCAGCTTTGTCTATGGTCCTAAAATATAGGTCCCATAGAGAGAAATTTAAAGAAATTGGTATTCTAACTGTCGCCTCGCAATATATTTACAGTAATATAATTTTTGTAAAACAGCATATCCATAATTACAAAAAAAAATGCGATCTGCACGATAGGCAAACTAGAGGCCGTAATAGGCTCGTGACTCCATCGCTCCGCCTCCAAAAAGTCAGAAGGTCATTCGTGGGAATGAGCATTCTTTTCTATAACAATATTCCACAACCTATTTTAAACTTGCTACACAAATTTAAGAAATCCATTAAATGTATGCTCCTAAAAAAAGCTTAATAAACTGTTGAAGATTATGTCAATGATAGAGGAGCATGGATTTGATCGCTCCAGCAATGCTAAGGACAGCGGTTACTTATGTACAGTGTACACATTAATATAATAATTATTGTAAATGAATTATTTAAATAGAGCAACCACCGAGTTTCTTGCTGGTTCTTCTCGGTAGGAATGGCATTCCGAACCAGTGGTAGATTCACTTGACGATTCAAAAGTACTTATAAAAGTTTATTTGAGTAAAAAAACATTTGATTTGATTTAATATATTTAAGAACCTTCTCACAAGCTATACACATCTAATGCAAAAAACCGCATCTCAATCGGCCCAGTACTTTTAGTGAAAAATGGTAACATATTGAAAAAATAAAATCATAGACTACAGCTCAGCTTTGTTGTCTATGGTCCTAAAATATATCTTAGAACCTTCTCACAAGCTAAACATATCTAATGCTAAAAACCGCATCTCAATCGGCCCAGTACTTTTTGTGAAATTTTTTAACATATTGAAAAATTAAAATCATAGACTACAGCTCAGCTTAGTTGTCTATGGTCCTAAAATATGTCTAAGAATCTTCTCTCAAGCTATATATATCTAAAGCAATAAACCGCATCTCAATCGGCCCAGTACTTTTTGTGAAAAATGGTAACAGTGATTGAAAAATTAAGATCATAGACTGCAGCTCAGCTTTGTTGTCTATGGTCCTAAAATATATCTAAGAACCTTCTCACAAGCTATACACATCTAATGCAAAAAACCGCATCTCAATCGGCCCAGTACTTTTTGTGAAAAATGGTAACATGTTGGAATATTAAAATCATAGACTACAGCTCAGCTTGGTTGTCTATGGTCCTAAAATATATCTAAGAACCTTCTCACAAGCTATACGTATCTAATGCAAAAAACCGCATCTCAATCGGCCCAGTACTTTTTGAGAAAAATGGTAACAAAAAAGTGCACAAACAAAAAAACAAACCTCTTAGGGCAAACACATATACCGTCTCCGCTTCGTCGAGGGTAATAAAAGATTTTAAAAATACCCAATGACCTCATACAATTTTAGCACACCGACAATAATTACCAAAATAGGTCCCTTTACTTCCATTGAAGGTTAAATTGAGGAAATTTATAAATAACGAAGAAAATATGAATTATTTTGTAGTAAACTGAGTTTTCTTAAAAGGAAAAGTCGGTTCTATGAATATTATGCAGTAAAATAGGTATATCTTACCTTCTGGTGGTATTTCAACTAGGTAATTATTACGATTTTAATTGTCTACAATCAACGATATTGTATAAATTGCAAAATAAATAATTATTTAGCGATCATCAAGTCTCAGAATTGGTTGGAAATAAGTACAATAATAATCTGAATATAACCGACGAATTAAGTATTTATTATTATTAGGTAAGTAATTAATTTTCATTAGTTACATATCTGAATCTCAGTCTAAAAAAAAGCACCAAATCCGAATGATAGAGCTTAATTAAATTATTAATTTTAGTGTGTCTGTCTGTCTGCTACGCTTTCACGGCCCATCTGTTAAATTCTGCGTAAATGCTCAGGGAGGCTTGTTGTATCCCTTGGAAGGGCTGCTTTTTATCCCGGAAAATTCAAGAGTTCCCGCGCGAATCAAAAACCTTACTTCACGCGGACGAAGTCGGGTCATCATCTAGTTTACTGAATTTGTTTGGGACCAATCTGACAGTAGGTACAATTCAAATTTTCAGGGCGATGTGGGAACAGACAGAAAAAGCATATTTTGGGCTCTTTATCCATCGAGAGTAAAAGTTTTTCCGATTTTTTTTAAATAAATAAAGTTAGGTATTTAAAGTAAACAGATGAAATAAGTAGTAGAGTATTATTAGTAGTAGTGTAACAGTGGTAGTACTTACGCAAAAAGCTTTCTTCTTCATCTTTAGCGTAGCACAAAGTAGCCAGAAGCACAAGTGTCGATAAATATTTCATTGTTACTGTGCAAGAAAATGATGGTAATTACAGAAATGGACCAGCTATTGTTAAGAGCTCGCAGTACCTACTGTGCTGGGCGATCATTGTGCTACATATTTATGGTCCTGACGGTCAATGCCATGTACCCAGGAAGGAACATGACGTCTTCATATAACTACGAGTATTTAAAATTGCATGATTCAAAAATATTGAGCATATAAAGGTCGCAGGTCAGTCATTACCACCTGGCTGAGTGTTTTTAACAGAATATGGTAGGTATTTCCGTTGGGTCGAACACCTACATACCATTTTCATGGTATGTAAGGTATGTACGGTTAAGTGTCAGTCGGACTCGTGCACCGAGGGTTCCGTATACCTTAGAGGGTTGCGTATAATGGTAATCCTACTCCTAGTAATATTAAAAGTATGGATGTATGTTGAAATTTGTTAAGTAAGTACTCCTTCGCGCCACAAATTTGCACTTAAGATCCATACTTAATATTATAAATGCGAAAGTGTGTCTGTCTGTCTGTCTGCTACGCTTTCACGGCCCATCTGTTCAACCGATTTTGGTGAAATTTGGTGCAGGGATAGGTTGTATCCCGGGGAAGGACATAGGCTACTTTTTATCCCGGAAAATTTGAAGGTTCCCGCGGGAATCAAAAAATTTATCTGTTCCACCGATTTTAATGATATTTGGTACAGGGGTAGGTTGTATCCCGGGGAAGGACATAGGCTACTTTTTATCCCGGAAAACTCAAGAGGTCCCGCGGGAATCGAAAGAACTGGGTCGACGAAGTCGCGGGAATCATCTAGTAGCTTATAAATTAATTAATGGTAGCGAGCACAGACTGTGGGAGCGAGTGAAAAACAATTCGGCTTCTTCTGAGTAGGTACGGAACCCCAATTCTCATTTTATCGGACTTTCAAAAACCCTGATTCATGTGGATACTAACTTAATAGTATATTGTGTGCTTAGGGGTGAAACAAGACGATTTCAGACGAGGGTGTTCGCAAGGGCTGGCATCACCCGAAATCTGAAATCGTGTTTCATCCCGTGGCGCACACACTATTTTTCATATAATCTGCATTAAAAGTGCGAGTTTTATTTAAAAAAAACTTAAAATATACTGTCAGTTTAGTTGATGGGTAAAATGAGCAAGCGAAGGATTCTAAAATTGAATCACGAGCGTCAGCGAGGGAATCAAAAGAGCACGAGGTGAAAAATTTGAAATAAACAAAAGATACTCTGACAGGATTGAAAGGAGGCCTGCTCCGTCATTCAGCGGGTAGAATACCATCACTTTCTGCCCTGCATGACGTGTTCGTCTGAAATTGACTAGTTCCAGGTGGCTCAACAGGCATTGAAACTCGCAATTTCATTGCAGGTTATATGAAAAATTTGTTTTCGCTTATTAATTTTTAATTGCAGTTGGAATCCCAGAATTACATCCAAAATCATACTCAATTTGTATTTCTAGGATTGAGTTAGTCAAGTGAAAGATTTTTTGCCTCATTTTTGCCATCTAGAAAATTTTCCGCTGTCACCCAAGAAGTTTTTTGCGGCTGTGTACAAAAGAAACCTAATACCTATATCATGTTCATGACTAATGTTGTTTATGTACTTATATCCGTACTTAGTTAGGTACCTATCCGTCTAATTCTTGTAAGAAGGTAAGTACATAGGTGGGTACCTATGCATTTCGTTTGGTTAGAATTGTACTTTATAACAATTACTAGCTGATGCCCGCGACTCCGTTCGCGTGGAGGTATGAAAAATAGATAGTAGCCGATTCTCAGACCTACTCAATATGCTCACAAAATTTCATGAGAATCGGTCAAGCCGTTTCGGAGGAGTATGGGAACGAAAATTGTGACACAAGAATTTTATATATAAGATTTTAATATATTGTAATGCAAACATTAAAAAATATAACAGTAATTTATATAAAAATAAGTAGAATAATGAAGAAATCTCAATTGTAAATTCTACATCCCTACTAATATTATAAATGCGAAAGTGTGCCTGTCTGTCTGTCTGCTACGCTTTCACGGCCCAACTACTCAACCGATTTTGATGACATTTGGTAGTGGTACAGAGAAAGGTTACATCCCGGGGAAGGACATAGGCTTCTTTTTATCCCGGAAAATTTAAGAGTTCCCGCGGGAATCAAAAAAATGTAGTTATCTGTTCAACCTATTTTGATTAAATTTGGTACAGGGATAGGTTGTATCCCGGGGAAGGAGGAAGGACATAGGCTACTTTTTATCAAGGAAAATTGAAGAGTGCCCGCAGGAATCAAAAACATCAATCCACGCGGACGAAGTCGCGGGCATCATCTAGTTTCAAATATGGCGATGATCTTCACATTTGAAAGGTATAGTAAGGATATATATTTATTGATATCATCACGACGATTGGACCTCTATTATATACGTCACCGTAAGATTGTGAAAACCGTTAGATTGTAATCTATCTAGCGAAATTGTAAACTGTCGACAGATTGTGAACCGTTCAATGTTCTGAGTGTCAATTTTTGAAATATTCATTGTATTTACGTTTTCTTGTTTCTTTCTTGTAGGTTGGTTCGACATAAAAAAACAGTTTCAAGTCTGTATGCTTTATAGTTCCTGAGATATCGTGATTAGTCAGTCAGTGAGTCAGTGAGTGGTACCTATTTCGCTTTTATATATTTAGAAGAAGATAGAAGATATATATAATCTGAATGTCGGAAACGGCTCAAATGATTTTCATGAAATTTAGTATGCAGGGGGTTTCGAATGCGATAAATCGATCTAAAAAATGACGCTTTATCCGTGTTTTCAGAAAATGAAATACTGCTACGAATATAATAGCTCAGGTGGGAAACAGGTCGGTCACTAAACCAGAAGACCCCGGTTCGAGTCCGGATGTCCTCCAGTCCGATTATATTTTTCGCTTTTTTTTTTAAATATAATAAAATACTTTATTTAAAAAAAATATATATCATACCAATATTATAAATGCGAAAGTGTGTTTGTTTGTTGGTTTGTCCTTCAATCACGCCGCAACGGAGCAACGGATCGACGTGATTTTTGGCATGGGAATAGATGAGGACCTGGAAAGTGACATAGGCTACTTTTTATCCCGGAAAATGAAGGAATAAAAAACTTAAACTACGCGGACGGAGTCGCGGGCATCAGCTAGTATTATTTAAAAATATACCGAGCAAAGCTCGGTCACACAGATATTGTTCATTTTAATTTATTTTCGTTTAGTTTTTTTTGTGTCTTAGATAATTCTATCCCGATTGTTCTTAGCCATGTTTCATGAAAATCTGTTCATCCGTCTGAAGGTCATCAGTTATTTTCTTAATCTGTTACTTCCATATTATGTCGGGGGTTGTTTTAAATTTGTAATTTATAGATTACAAATTTAAAACAAACTTGTAAAATATAAATTACCTTCCCGATGATACGAACGTCCGCGCCTATGTTCGTGCGTCATTGTTACGGTTCGTAATCACCTTTAATTTTTTTTATTAAACAATCTACATATTTAATTAAATCAACTAAAATCAATTGCCGAAAAAAACTAAAAACTAAACATTTCTTATTGTAACGTTATTGTAATTGTTAATAAAAAAGAATTGCCGAAATGTATGTTCGTGCACCGATTCTGATGGTTTTTTTGTGTGTTTGTATGGGTCTCGGGATGGTTTATATTCACAATTGGATTCTAGGCTCCAGAGTTGTTCAGGGCAGGACAACGTCTGCCGGGCCCACTAGTTTTACATAAATATAATAAATAAATACATAAAATAAATAAATCTTTATCATTATACACATTATCAAAGTAAAATTTAACAAGTTAACTTAAATATAATAATATCATAATGCCTATTGTCAATATGTAATCATAATGATATGAAGATGATTTAAATTTCAGGGTCGTGAGAGCTAATTGCGACGGCTTTTTCAGTTGATTTCCGTTATGCAACGCTGACCCAAGTTGGTAATTGGATATACCTAAGTATGTGACTGATTTCGAGGTCCACAAATGGGCCATTTTAGGGTTGCGTATTTATATTGTGTTCTCGCCGTGCTTGGGAGAGGCATCGTTTTTGGATTAAAACTAACATGGGAATGTTTCACAGTACGATTTCAAGAAATCAATATCGCACGATGAGCGTGCAATTTGGCGGAAGAAACAAGAAGCTTATACATACATTATACATAAATAATATAATTGTAAAAGTATACTTAGGTACTAAAATTCTACATCATTGGTAAAAGTGTGTCTTTGGTGGTTTGCAGCGATCTTTTTTGAAATAACTGGTCTGTGTTAGCTTCAATCACACCGCAACGGAGCAAAAGATCTGCTTGATTTTTGCATAAGTAGTTAGATAAAGTTGAAGAGCTGTAGAGTCCTATTTCGGCCAGTTTTATCTCGAAAAATGAAAGTTTCAAAGGGATTCTGAATTTTTGACCTTTAAGCACTTATTATCCACGCCGTTGAAATCGCGAGTTTTATCTAACTCACTAGAATAAAAACCGCAAAAAAAAAGAGATTAAAAAAAACTAATCCGCTATAATTCGATATGCATATCACGGTTGGACGATGTTCCTACTTTTTGGCAGCTTGTTAGCGAAGTAAATAGTCAGTAGATATTATATTTCTCGTTCCTTGTGTATTGTCTTCCGCAATTTTGATCGATGGGGCCTCGATCGTTTAATCTTTATTACCTTCCTTAAGTTTTGATGGAAATCTTTTTAACTAACCAGTTTTATTGTTTGTATACATACTTTTTTCGTTATATAGAAAAGTATTGTACCTACGGTAGTATCTTTTTCATATAAGTAAATGCCTGCGACTTCGGTTGCGTGGATTAGGTACTTACGGTTTTTTGATTCCCGCGGGAACTCTTTAATTTTCCCCTACAAAGAGTACCTAGTCTTTCCCTGGGATACAAACTATCCCCATACCAAATTTCATCAAAATCGGTTGAACAGATGGGCCGAGAAAGCATAGCAGACAGACAGACACACTTTCGCATTTTTTATATTAGTAATGTATTTATATATTACTAGCTGATGCCCGTGACTCCGTCCGCGTGGAGGTATGAAAAATAGATATAGTAGCCGATTCTCAGACCTACTGAATATGATCACAAAATTTCGTGAGAATCGGTCAAGCCGTTTCGGAGGAGTATGGGAACGAAAACTGTGACACGAGAATTTTATATATAAGATGTGCTTGGTGGGTATATTTTTTGTGCATGGCTCAAGTCAAATCAAATAAAAAGACAAGGCGATACGTCTTTTTTACTGACGTTTAAAAAGCTCTAGGTACCATATTGTGATATGGTTGTGTAGGTATGAATGCGGCCACGACCATCAAAACACGACCGACAAGACTTAAAATAAATTTGAAACTTTTTCATTTAATATACTTATGTAAAAACAAAAACAAAAACAATATTTTTTTTCGTAAGTTTCCGTTAACGTTCCGGGGCCACTTTTTCCAAGATCGGAGCAAATGACACTTGCTCTGTGCGAAAAAGTGTCATCTGCCCAGTCAAGCGACCCTATGGCTATACGTCGCCGGAGCCGATGGTACATTTTTTTTCAACTGCCCCGGTAGAGGCACCGGAGCAAGTGCGAGTCCAATTTGGGGCCATTCAAGGGGCGTATCTATTTAAAACAAATTCCTTAAAAGCCGGCAATGTATTGGTGGTTCCTCTGGTGCTGCAAATGTACTATCGGACGGCGGTAACTCAACATCGGGTGACCCGTCCGCCTTTTTTATTGCTACAGTGATACACAAATAATAATAAAAAGTGCTTACCATGCGCCAAGAAGGTCGTTCAACTTTATTATCCGGCTTAAAACCGGTAGATAAAAATGATTAAAAGATATCAACTTGTACTTTGACTTTATTATCCTTGAATCGTGATGAGGGTCAAGTTCAATATAAATACTAAATAGGTACTTATATTTTTAAGTAGGTACCTACACTCAATTTTAATGCATACTTATATCTCAGAATATAGCCCATGCTAATATTATATTCTGTCTGTTTAGCTGTCTGCTCCGCATCCCGGCCCATCTTTTCAATCGATTTTGACGAAATTTAATACAGAGGTAGATTACATCCCATAGAGGAAGGGCATAGGATAACTTTCCTTATAGTTAGGTGGTCTAATATATCTAATATTAATATTGTTAGATATAGCACCATACAAATCATGCCCGCGTGCATTGGTGGCAACTGGCAAGAATGCTGGCTGCATATTACAACCATGCTGAGTGCTGACCCAACTGAGGCAGGAGTAGGTACCTAACAAGTAGAAAAAACCGGCCAAGTGCGAGTCGGACTCGCGCACCGAGGGTTCCGTACTCAAGAAGTAGGTATAATTACCTTTGTTAATGAACCGCAAAACGAACTTTGTTTGTAGAGGTTTACTGCTAATATCAAAAAATTACGTTTGTTGTATGGGAGCCCCCCTTTAATATTTACTTTATTGATATTTAATTATTTATTTTGAAAGGTAATATACAAGTTAATATTCTGTGAAAATTTGAACCGTCTACCTGTTACCGTTTTTAATATTGAGCAAAAAAATACGAAAAAAACACGTTTATTGTATGGGGACCCCCCTTAATAGATATATATTTTTTTAATTTTTAGTATTTGTTGTTATAGCGGCAACGGAAATACATCATTTGTGAAAATTTCAGCTTTCTAGCTATCACGGTCTATGAGATACAGCCTGGAGACAGACAGACAGACAGACAGACAGACAGACAGACAGACAGACAGCGGAGTCTTAGTAATAGGGTCCCGTTTTTACCCTTTGGGTACGGAACCCTAAAAACGACTTGATAATAGATAATATTATGATGGCTAGTTATATAAGTAACTGGATGATGCCTGCGACTTCGTCTTCCGAATTTTTGATTTCCGCGGGAAGTCTTTAATTTTCCAGGACAAAAAGTTTTTTCCCGGGATAACAAAAAACAAAAAAAACGTAAACAAGAATACCAAGCCTAGATCTTCTTTGTACCACGGCCACCTCCATGCGTAGGATTCTAGACGGTGAATTCTTTGACTCTCACAGCCTGGGTTGAAGTTGTAAGCTGGCTGGTAATCTAAATCTATACTAATATTATAAATGCGAAAGTTTAGATGTACCTACGGACGTATGGGTGGATGGATGGATGAATGTTTGTTACCTACTCAATCACTCCCGATAGGCTGGATGAAATTTGGCACAGAAAATTATAGTTTGCCTACACATAGGATATTTTTGAAGTTATATAGGTACTTCTTTTGGCACGTTAGGGAAAAATTATCAAAGTGAATTTTTACGATGCGCGCGCACACCGACATCCAAATTCGACACCTTGAAATTTGTTGGTCAACTTAAAAGTCTTGCAGAAAAAGGCCTTCCAACAAAATAAAAATAAATACATTTGCTGTATGTTGAGTGAGAACTGATAACTATATTAAAGATATTTATTATTTGCTATCAAAAAGTATAACTTCTTGCGTGCGAACATACCTAAGTACGTACCCACACGTAGTTAGGTACTTTTTTATCTAAAAAAACCTTTTTACTTAATATTAACAATAAGTATTATATTAGGTACGCCGATTAGGATTACCGCCGATTACTTGGATACGCTGTTTCTTATTGAGTAGGATCTAGGTGGGTACCACATTGAAATAGAAATGGGTGCTAAAATTCTACATCAATGAGGTAGGTACCACTACCACAGTGCGACCACGCATCGCCAGGCATCTTTTAGCTTATTAGTGGTAGAATTCCCACGGGAACTCACACTCAGGGATGAAAACTAAATTTGGAAAGTTGGTAAGTTATTTTTAGATACCTTTCAAAATTATGTAGCTTGCGAGTAACCGATTAAATAAGCTTAGTATATTGATGAACGGAGACCCACACGGGTTTATTCAAGTTTTATCCGACTATCTAACCTCAGGAACTTTAAATTATGGAGCGCGGGTTTTGTTATAAACAAGTTTGTAATAACGTCGACGCTACTGCAGTATTTTAATTTATTAAAACGCCCGATCAAAGCCGCAAGCAAACTTAATCGGCCATGTTTTTATCGAAGCTTAGCATCAGGCGATCGCGTGAACGAAATGATTTAGCCGCAACGAAACGCGCCGTGTAAATTACCTACTGAGGTATAAACCAAGGGACTTTTCTTTCGTAATGGATGTTCAATTTAGCGATAGAAGCTTTTTACGGGTCCTATGCCATTTAATAAATATATACCTTATGTCTTACGGGACAGACAAGTGATGAATCTTATAAGTATAGAGTTTAATCGATCTTACTAGCGCAGAGTGATATTTCGATTGTTCAGCCCGCTAAGCCAGTTTAGAATGGAGAGAGAAATGAAAGAAAAGAGTCTCGGTAAAAATATAGCAAAATAAACCATTAGGTAAGTATGTGCTCGAATGACAAGTACAATGAAGCACTCAACTACACTTTTCTTGTTCTTAGGTTACATTATTATTATAAACCGGTCTGAATATCACATTATTTTGATAACTTTGATTTTCTGAATCAAAGTTTATTGATTCCTAATGTTTCTAGGAATCTCGTGGGTAGATGTTCAAAAATCTTCGAATTCTTTTTCGAAATGGCACTTTGAACTCTTTTTTAATTTAATTTGTTCTATATCTGGGAAGTTGCTCGTGTCACCAGGAGATGGACATATTGGAACAAACGGCGCCGGAGCTCGCTGTTGCATAATCAACTGCCAAGGTATATCATTAAACCAGGCATGACTCTTAATCTCAAATACTCCGCCCTTGAGACAACCAAGTCGTTTTGTCGGATCCACTTGCAATAAGCCTCTAATTATGTTTTTGCAGTCAGGAACCAAACTATCTGGGCATTTATAATGACCTTCCAATATCTTTTCATAGAGTTTAGTGGGGTCTGATGCAAAAAAGGGTGGAAAGCCTGACCCCATCTCAAAAATTAAAACACCTATCGCCCACCAATCTACAGAAAACGAGTACCCCTTTGAAGTAATAACCTCAGGTGCTAAATACTCCGGTGTGCCACATAACGTCCACGTTTTCTTCGAAAGTATTTTACAGAATCCAAAATCACACAGTTTTAAATATCCGTTAGTATCAATCAAAATATTTTCGGGCTTTATATCTCTGTGTACAATTTCACAATAATGTAAATACTCTATGGCTAATATAACTTGACTGGCGTAAAATTTAGATACATGGTCTGCTAAACCACCATACTTTTGTATGTAAGTAAATAATTCTCCTCCGGCTACATACGGCAATATGAAGTAAAGATAAACATTGTCCTTGAAAGCATCATCTAAAGACACAAGAAATGGATACTGGACACACTGAAGTATTCTTTTTTCTAAGATTAAATTTTTAACATGTTTTCTTTCCACAACGACTTGTTTATCTACCACTTTCATAGCGTGATAGGTAAAGCTGATTTTATCTCTTACTAAAAATACTTCGCCATATGCACCATTTCCTATTGCTTTTATGCTATCATAGTTATCTGTGCTCTTATCAGAAACTGGAGGATCTGCATACCTTGTTTGAAATTCAGATTTCAACATATCTAAATATCTCTGGTGGTCTTGATGTGTTTGTTTTGTATACGTTGGTTTAGCCATCAATGTTTAGCGATACTCTAAAGATTAAGTATCCCATTAAATGTTACGTATTTATGTAAATCACCACATAAAAATAAATAAAGTTAAAAATATGGTTAAAAAAGACATAGTACCGAGTTTTGGTCAGCTCGTCAATAACATTTACAAAATATAAAGTCTGATACAAATATTTACAGACAATTGTCATTTCATTGTCAATTTTGTGACAAGATTTGGTGTAATATATTATGTTTGTTTGTAGCTATAAGCATTAATGCTTTTTTAATCTTCTTGATTATAATGAATTAATATTTTACAAATTATGTATAGCTAAATGATTTAGATATAATTTTGCTAACTTAATATCATCAGAGATTTACACAGACCACTATTACATTCAAACTTATATAACATAGCCTTTTATATTTAAGTCTCTGGATTGTTCATAAATCGTCAAATTCCAATGTCATTTTTTGAGGAACCAAATGAATTCATGCGAAAATTCTCAAAACTGCATAGACTTCAAGGAATATACTACTCTCTACCGAGATAGACTTATTATATTACAAAACTGATTTCAGCGAACAACTTAGTAGCTATGGCTGACGATGCCAAACGTTTTATTCATTCGCCTCGGCTTGGAGGCTATCCGAATACGAGACAAGATCAATATAATCAATATCTTCAAAAACTTCACCAGGATTTCATAGAAATTTGGAATGAAAAATCTTCAGATAACTCAAAAGCAGGTGATTTTGAAAAATTAAAAGTGTTAGGTACAGGCGCTTTTGGTGTGGTGTATCTGGCAAAGCATGTTGAAACAGGCAGATTCTATGCAATGAAAATGTTGGAAAAGGAGAAGATAGTAAAATTAAAGCAAATCGAACATAGTTACTACGAGAAGAAAATCCTTTGCGGTCTTAATTTTCCGTTTTGTGTGTATATGAAATACTTTTTCAAAGACAACGTATATCTGTACTACATTTTACCATTCGTACCTGGTGGGGAAATGTTTTCTCACTTACGCAAATTAGGTAAATTTGAAGAAATGTCTTCAAAGTTTTACGGTGCGCAAGTAGTATTAGCGCTTGAATATTTACACGCATGTGAATTAGTATATCGTGACTTGAAACCAGAGAACATTCTTATAGACCGAAATGGATACATCAAATTAACTGATTTTGGGTTCTGTAAGCTTATCCGTGGCAGAACGTGGACTCTCTGTGGTACTCCCGAGTACTTGGCACCTGAAATTATTTTAAGTAAGGGTTACGGTTTATCCGTAGACTGGTGGTCACTTGGTATTCTTTTGTTTGAAATGAGCGCTGGTTATCCACCATTTTATGCATCAGACCCAATGAGGATCTATGAAAAAATTGTGGCTGGGAAATACCGGGTTCCTAATCACTTCTCAAATGATTTAAAGGATTTAATATCACGAGTTCTTCAGATAGACATGACAAGACGATTGGGAAATCTAAAAAATGGCGTGTTCGATTTCAAAAATCACAAATGGTTTAGAGATATTGACTGGGACAGTTTATTAAACGGTCGGGTTCCGGCACCTTTCCTACCTAAAATCCGATCACCTGGAGATACATCGCATTTCGAGAATTTTGAAGATGAAAAACTTAAGGAAAGTCCAGTATGCTTATACGAAGAAGAGTTCGCTGACTTTTAACTGTGAAGTGTTTTAATTATGTAGGGGTTATTTTTATTCTAACTTATTTTTCATATCGCTATTAAGATTTTGCATTTAAGTTTAAAGCTGAAGATAACAGACTGTTTTTCATTTAACTTTCTAGTAAGTGTGGTATGATATATAATATTTACCCTTTGCTTTTTAATAATTGGGTGTAAGTAAAGAGTTAATTATTTATGATAATTCTTTTTTTTTTAATTAATTTATTTTTAAACTATACCCAAAATAAACGAGAGCTTTTCAGCTGGCTGTAGGTTTGAAAGCTTATCACAGCGTCTGGCAGAGTGATTTCAGTAAAATTCAGTTGGTTGTGGACTGTGGCCGGGAATGCACGTTCCCGAACCCGGTTTATATTTGTCATTCCTCGAAAGTTACTTCGAGAGTCGTCAACACAGTATTGTAAATTAAAAATATACCTTTTGTTTCCGCGCACCGTGTGTCATAATCTCATAACACAGTTGTGTTCGTTTTTAATATTTAAAGTTGTTTTAAAGCGAGGTTAGAAAAGTTCTACCAAAAATCTTGTATCTAAGTAAAACGTCTTCGATACATTCTATGGGTAAGTACATATATACATATGAGAGAACATTTTTATCAAATGAATATTTGTGCTTTTCAGTATTTCTTACCCCCCAGGGGAAATAAGTTGGTATAGGGACTAGTAGAACAGACCTATTTTTCGTATGTCCGCGTTTCAGTGTCTAAGTTTCCGTGACTTCAGTAGGTATGCTAAGTTATGTAACGTTACGCACTGCAGGATTTATTTTCAAACATTATCATTAAACTATAATTTGTTGATATTAAAAACTTAAGTATACATAATTTTTTGTTTTGCTGTGATCGATTTTTATGAAGATTATGTAATTTTATTAGGTTTCAGCTGGTTTGATTAGGTATTAAATACCTAAACTTATATTTGTTATTACTTAAACTGAAAACAAAGAGAGTTTCACATATTACCTCAATCATTACTCTACTAAGTAGGTACATAGGGACATTCTGGATCCCTTTATGTTAAAGCTTGTTCTAAGTAAAGCTTGTTTGGCGGCTGAGAGGCGCCAGCGATTTATTCCAATGACCTATAATTTGCTACGTCAATAAAGTGTAGACATCCTGTACAATTTTGTTCCTTTACTTAGGTGCTCAGCTATGTTATAGGTAAAGGCAGGCTATTAACTTCGATTTTATCATGAATTTATATCACCCATAGATAAAGTATAGAAAAGATTAATTCCTATAGAACTAAGACGCGTTCGTAACATTACAGTAGATATCGCATGATTTATGCCGAATTTGTTACATCCAGGTTTATGACCCTATTCTAAACTACCTATAATACTCATTTTGACACCTAATACCTAATCATTGTAACCTGTTATGATATAAAGTGTGATCATGGTATATGTATGTCACCGTAAGATTGTAAAAACCGTTAGATTATAATCTAACTCGCGAAATTGTAAACTGTCGAATGATTACAATATAACGGATTATTTTTCGGTAGATTGTAATCTGTTAGGTTTATTAACCCGATAGAACCTAAGTGCCCGGCCGCAGGCATACTTGATTATTTATGTCGAACCCTAACCTAACCTACAAGAAAGAGACAAGAAAACGTAAATACAATGAATATTTCAAAAATTTACACTTAAAACATTGAACGGTTCACAATCTTTCGACTGTTTACAATCTATCGAAAAAAAAAGCGTTAGATTACAATCTTACGGTTTTTACAATCTTACGGTGACATGTACCTATACCTGGTTGGAAGGATAGACAATCATTAGGTTTAGGTACATAATTAATTTGAATCACTACTGTGATCAGGGCGCCCCGGTATACCTAGTCTTATGCTATAAACCTTTTTTTGGTGAAAAGTATTAAATAGGTAGGTACATATCTACGCTAAATCTGTAACAAATTTTTGATACGATTTGGGAATAAACCTCATATTATATAAAGAACTAGCGGTCCACCCCGGCTTCACCCGTGATACATATCTAGCCTATAGCACTCAGGGATCACGTACATATCCAACGGTGAAAGAATTTTTGAAATCGGTCTAGTAGTTCCTGAGATTGGCGCGTTCAAACAAACAAACTCTTCAGCTTTATAATATTAAAGTATAGATAAAAAACACCACCATATTAATCTGTAGAGTGGTGGTAGTCTCAAAAGCTCATATCATAACTTCTAAGTGCATGCTCCGTACATTAATAAGAAATATGATAGCGCTGTGCTTTTTAATGGTTGGTAGCTTTTAGATGCAATCTTTTTGCAGGAAGTTTGTGCTCCTAAGTGAAATCACATAAATAGCTTGCATGTAGGAAAATAAGTCTGCAATGACCCAGAGTTTCAATTTCTTACCATAGAACACTTGTTACAGATGAAAATGGGAAGCATTTCAATGAGTAAATATTATTATGTTTAAAATACATAGTTCAAGCTTAAGTTCGGCTAGATGACTTTAGAGTTACATAGATAATTTAATTAGAAGTTCGAGATGTGTAAGGGAGTGACCGGTGTTAATTGGGAGACTGAAACGCTGATGGGATCGCCACCCCCAGTGTCAACATGGGAGCGATTTATTCCCCGTGCCGCCTTGTCCCATGTCGGCCTTTTTGTTGCACTTATGTTGTACACGGCTGGAGGAGGGCTGGTAAGTCTCTTTAATTTTGTATCTGTCCATGCATATCCTAGTCCCGTTTTATAAATTATATAGTTCGTTACCTTAGATTCAAGTTCGATTCAGAAAAAATAATTATTTGATTTATTGATTCTTCTTGCAAACACTTTTTTAGTTCATGACACAGATTATAGATTCATGTTTAGTTCTCTTTGGTCAACTTGTAGTCTCCTGTCATTAATCAAAAATCAGATCACAAAATATCTTATTAATATTATTGCTTTGATATTATTTAATATTGTAGGAGTTTAAATAAATATGTTTAAGCACTTAATTTAACAAAGTCTTACAGTTCTTTGGGAACACTTATGAATGTATTTCTCTTACCTTTGATATATTTTCTTAAATATTGTTTTATAACATAAAATGGTGATATTCGATAAACGAGAAGAAAAAGTAGAAACTTACTCTTATGAGCTGCAGCTTACTCACACTAGATACTTAGATTCGCTTAAATATGAATTTACAAATCGTTACAATGAAGTTAGTAAGTACGAAAAGTCTGTAGATGACTTTGATCTCGTGAGAGTTTTAGGGGTTGGATCTTTTGGAACTGTGTTCTTGGTTCGTGACAAGAACACTTTTGAATATTTTGCGATGAAGGCGCTAGAGAAAGCCGAAGTTGTGAAACACAAAAATGTCAAACAACTACATATAGAAAAGAAAATTCTACAAAGTATAACGTTTCCATTTCTAATAACTCTACACGTTTGTTGCAAGGACAATCTCTACATTTATCTTGTTCTGCCCTTTGAAGCTGGCGGTGAACTATTTACGTTAATAAGAAGAATGGGAAATCTTTCAGAGCCATTAGCCCAATTCTATACTGCCCAGGTTGTTTTAGCTTTAGAGTATTTGCATCATTGTTCAATAGTGCACAGAGATTTAAAACCAGAGAATATATTGCTCAACGAGTCTGGATACATTAAGCTCGGTGATTTTGGTTTCGGGAAAATAATAAAAAATCGAACGTGGACGATATGTGGTACTCCGGAGTATATAGCGCCAGAAATTATTTTGTCCAAAGGATACACTTATTCTGTGGATTGGTGGTCGTTTGGAATTCTTATTTACGAAATCATCGCTGGCCACCCTCCATTTTATCACTCGGATACAATGAAACTCTACGAAAAAATTTTAGCCGGCAAGTACAAAAGTCCGGATTGTATGACTCCGACGTGCAAGTCTTTGATAAAACATCTTTTAGACGTAGACCCGACTAAGCGCTATGGCTCCCTCAAGGCAGGCGTATTTGATATCAAAAGCCACGCTTGGTTCAGTGAAACAAACTGGCAGAATATATTGCAACAGAAAGTTTTTCCACCATTTATACCGATATGTAAGAATCCTGGCGACACGGTAAACTTTCCAGACATAGGCGAAGCGAAACTAAAGAAAGCGTCGCAATGTACTTTTGAGAAAGAATTCGAGAATTTTTAAGTATATTTTTTATTCGTGATCATTTCATAGCTGCATTTAAAACCAATAAATATAGTTAATAAATATTTTCTTTGTCTTTAATTACCTACTTCCATTATCAATAATATATTATGTACATGCCAAAATCAAATAATACATATTATTGTACCTACATACAAATTTTGCACTATCAGCGGCCTGCAAAAATGATATAAGTACAAAATATGCTGGATAATGTGATAAGTAAACTGTATTTTCTGTGTTGTTTTGTTTAGGTATTTCGGGCTCTTGAATACCCAGCCGAATTGGCAAAACAGGAATACCTAAGGGATCGCCTTCTTACGGAGAGGTGGAATCTTATAAGAGTAGTTGCAGACTATAATTTAAATGGCACTGAAGATGTAAGCTTAGAAAAAGTTCTGAGTGATCAGCTAGCAGTTTATGAAAAGGTAAGCATTTTAAAAGGGTGAAGATTTTGCATCGTTTTTTACATTTTGTAAGCCGATTCTTATTATTCATTATTTATTTATAATTTATTATCTTCATTGGTAACAATTTTAGATTTAAAATATACGTATATTTACGATAGGTATTATATTAAATTGTAACGTAGGTACCTACTTATGTTACAATTTATAGGTAGGTATTCTAAGAATCATAAGTACAACGTAATGTTTTTAATAATTCCGTCAGCGATGGAGGTTAATATTTCCGGTTTATAGTATTATTGTTTGTATAGGTAGGTATTCGTATAGGTTTCAGCTATTTCATAAAATAGAAGTTTTTTCGATTCTTCAGTTTTGAGAAATGCGCTGCTTGCGCTTTTTGAGGCTCTATATGTACGTGCAATCGTGCGGATTTTGTTGTTTGTTTCTGGGGACATCAGCTATGGGTGAAAATATCGCCAACGTCGTAGCCCGGTCTAGTACTGAGAATTTTTGTCTGTAACCCCCAATAATTTAATAGAGGCCTGACCCGGGAATCGAATCCAGGACCTCGTCATCCGTAGATGGAGGCAGTTATGAAACATTTATAGACACGTTTAGTTCTTCTTACGACCTATTCTTGTACGTTAAAAAAAATTGTCTCTTTAGGTGTTAGAGGACGCGTCTGGTAGCGGTATTGCTTTTGACATAGAAAAGAATTTCCCACCTTTGGAAGAGAAATGGAGTATATTGCAAGCTGTTTTCTTCTCTTCGACCGTGCTCACCACAATAGGTGTGTACGACCATGTAAGCATACACTATGTATCTACATCATATAAAATTATTTTAGATTAACAATTTATTCACGTTTTATCTGTGTCTCTGAGAACCTACTGTCTACTTACTGACTAAAAATTTATTTTATTAAATAAAAATTATGGGAAAATTTTGTAAGGTTATTGATAAGTTAAGCATTTTTTTTTGTTGCAAAATAGGCTTTCGATTGAAGACAATTATGCTTAGTGGAAAAAAATGATAAGGTCTAGCTTGGAAAGCGCTTACAGGTACTATTCGTTCAATGATGTTTTATATGTCGTGAGTGTTCAACGTAAGAAAACGCCCTTAAAAGTATAGTACTTCCATGGTACTATTAAAGTTAACACCGTTGCAGTTCCTATCAGAAACGTTGAGAAAACGCGTCTCGTGCGAGTTAATTTAACTTCAACCACGTCATAAGACCCTTCCACTTTCGCCATTCTTTCCGAAATCTTCCAAACTCAAACTAATCTTCAAGTCAAACATCTACCTACCTACATGAGTGGCTCTATTTTTCCACAAGGTTCATGTCTTTTATTACTAATATCAATATTTTTTTAGGATATGGCAACATAGTACCGGAAACATTCTGGGGGAGATTGTTTTGTATCGCATACGCCCTTATTGGGATTCCATTAACGTTGACTGTGATAGCCGATCTCGGGCGAGTGTTCGCAACAGTTGTATCCATTGTGGCTAAGCACTTGCCAACGATGCCAAGTAAGTTTGTTAGATAAATAACCTTTAGGTATTGCCACAACAACTTCGATCTATCTATGTATTTATATTCGTCCGCGTCGATTTAGGGTTAAAACTCCCGGAGGCCCTTTTAATTTTCTGGGATAAAAAGAAGCCTATAATACTACTCTCCAGGTCTTCATTTATACCTATGCGTGTAAAAAAAACCACGTCGATCCGTTGCGCTGTAACGGCTTCATAGAGAAGGCAATAACAAACCAACAAACAAATATATTTTTCCATTTATAATATTAGTATGAAGTATGATTTGAAAAACTGGAGTGAATTTAATGTATTAATCCTTATATTTCTACCTCTTGTAGCTTTTTAATTTATAAGTGAAAGTGATTCTTCTAATTTTCTTTACAGTCATTGCTGGTTTAACTCCAAATGATTCATAGATTAATTCGTAGCTTTAATTACATCGTGTTCTATGTTATGGATACAGCAACGATATTTACAACCACCCTCTAAAAGCTATCTAAGCCCATTTTCTTGTGATCTTTTTTTTGGGTTCCGTACCCAAAGGGTAAAAACGGGACCCTATTACTAAGACTCCGCTGTCTGTCTGTCTGTCTGTCTGTCTGTCTGTCTGTCTGTCTGTCTGTCTGTCTGTCTCCAGGCTGTATCTCATAGACCGTGATAGCTAGAAAGCTGAAATTTTCACAAATGATGTATTTCCGTTGCCGCTATAACAACAAATACTAAAAATTAAAAAAATATATATATTAAGGGGGGTCCCCATACAATAATCGTGTTTTATTCGTATTTTTTGCTCAATATTAAAAACGGTAACAGGTAGACGGTTCAAATTTTCACAGAATATTAACTTGTATATTACCTTTCAAAATAAATAATTAAATATCAATAAAGTAAATATTAAAGGGGGGCTCCCATACAACAAACGTAATTTTTTGATATTAACAGTAAACCTCTACAAACAAAGTTAGTTTTGCGGTTCATTAACAAAGGTAATTATACCTACTTCTTGAGTACGGAACCCTCGGTGCGCGAGTCCGACTCGCACTTGGCCGGTTTTTTTTTCTTATTAACATTACATTTTATGTAGGTAAATTAAATAATAACAACTATTGTAGTCAATAAATATTCTTTGTTAGAGAAATCTATTTTTATTGATTTTCAGTAATTGTTTCTTGTATCTAGAATGGTGTAACCGACTGTCGGAAAAAAATCCGGCGGGCCAGAGATCTTTGTACGCGTTTTGGGCCGTCGGTTTCTTATTCGTCTACTTGTCTGCTGGGGCAGGCCTGTTCAAGATGTGGGAGGACGACTGGACGTTCTATGACGGATTCTATTTCTGTTTTATCACGATGACTACCATTGGATTTGGAGATCTCGTTCCGAGTAAGATACCTAAATGTTTTTTTATTTACACTTAGTCATAGTTTTTAGGAGAACATCTTTCGTTTTCAATCTCGAATCTAGAATTAATTTTAAATATTTTAAGGATTCTTTTTATTTATTATTGATAGTTTATTTAATCGTCCGTTAAATAAATATATTATATCAAGGTATTAATCAAGTGGTATTTCAAAGTGGGTTATCGCAAGGTATAGGTATGTAGACGCACGTCACGTTCATCAGCAATCGGTATATGTCATCTGAAAAATACGAAATGCGCGACGGAATCGTGCCTATTGTTATAATTTATTTAATGAACTGTTAGATATGAAGCCGACAATGCATTCAAAATTTCGCGCGATCCACGCTCTTATAGTCGCGCGCTGTCCCCTTAACTCATTGCTGTTGCGTTTCTACGTTAGATACCTTGTGTGATTTCTCCTACGTTATGAAACCTTGTGTTCTCTTCCAGAAAGACCAAAATACATGCTACTCTGCACTCTATACATTTTAATCGGGTTGGCACTAACTTCGACCATTATCGAGCTAGTCCGTAGACAGTATGCCAGATCTTGGCAGCAGCTGCGAGCGCTCTCCGGTCCACTGGCAGACACATTAAGGAGGCTGGGCGACGCCGGGCGCGGAGTCGACGTGTCTGCGCTACATAACGACCTCAGGAAGGTCTTAACTATCGTAAGTAAAGTTTATTTTTCGTGACTGCGGATTAAGCCTTGAGCCGTGCTAGTCCTAGTAATTTAATGGAACTACATAGTATTAAGTACCTACTTATATACTGGGGACTATTCTGTGTAACAAAATCTCTAAACTAAACTAATATGACAGCTTTGAAACTAGTGCTGCTCCATTCCGCAGGGAGTATTATGCAAGGGATAGCAATATAAATGAAGCTATCATTTTAGTTTAGTTTAGAGAAGGTATAGGTATAACAGAATTGGCCCCACTGTACGCATAAACTTACATGTCATTATAAACTCACGTGCAGATAATTCGAGTCACGTACAAAATTTTTTACTATTTTAAAACTGACCTGCATCTTTGCTCATGAGTTTAGTTATGGGATCTAAAATAATAGGTATGGATTTTTATAGTACGTATAACGTATTATGTTTTAGAGACAATCTTATAGGATGCATTTGGGGTTTGTGGCGCAAAAATGTAAAAAATGCCAAAGAGTGAACTAGTTGGAACCCAGATATTGCTTACGAAATAATCAAAATACTTTTCTTGTTTACAGATAAAATTTTCTTGTTTTATAGATAAAATAGATAGAATTATTAATCTATCGTCAAAAAGAAAAGTTAAAAATAATATATGTTTCAACTTTCCTATAAGTACCTACTAAGCATAAGTTTAGTTTTTAATTACCTAATTGTTATTTTTTGTAAATAAGAAAAAGACGGAAGGAATAGCGGGTCACGAGTTGGTAAGTGCAGGTAACCGCAAACCGCTTACGGGCATTTTCTATTGCCTATGCACCGCTACAAATGAGACTTATATGTGTCTCAAACGCCTTTAAAAAAAAGTATTTTGACCATATTGAATGACCATATCAAGCGGGTATTCTGCTATTACATAAGTAGTGCCAGCCAGCGCCTCAACGAGCGAGAGTGACGTCAGAATTATGTCTCCAAATTGTCTGGTATATCTACGGTGCGGAGTGATTAATATTTTCTGTCCGAGTATGGTTGCTAATTCTGTAACGATTCGTAGTTGGTCGATGTGATTCGACACCATACGAGACTGTACTTACTACTTACACGCCGTTTTCTCATCAAAGTGGTGACGTGACGTAACGTGACGAAAAATTGGCGAAGGCGCTACAAGTCGATAGCTATTTTCTCATCTGTGGGCTTCTACATATTGCTTCGGAGACGCCGCTTAGTGGCTCAAGCCTCAAAGGTACTTTTCGTGGCGCCACGATGATATTTCTAGAGATTTACTTGTTTAGATACTGTTTTTGTTACTGTTGAATGTGACGGCGCGGCTAGTAGGTATTCTCTCGCTCGTGAAGGTGGTGCTTTTGTTTAATATTTCTTCTTACCATCATTGCTATTGAAGTTTAAAATAGGTACGAGCTTAAAGTACATACAAGCTTTTATACAAGGCTTCGCCAATGAGCTTTTATTATTTACTAGCTGATGCCCGCGACTTTGTCCGCGTGGAATAAGTTTTTTTAAATTCCCACGGGAACTCCTCAATTTTCCGGGATAAAAAGTAGCCTATGTCACTCTCCAGTTCCTCAACTATAACCATGCCAAAAATCACGTCGATCCGTTGCTCCGTTGCGACGTGATTGAAGGACAAACCAAAAAACCAACAAACCAACAAACAAAGTGACTTTCGCATTTATAATATTAGTATGATTTGCCAGAAGCGTTCAAGTCATTAAGTAGGCACTTGATTCGGTTTTTTTTAACTGACTTTCGCCCCTTTCGCATCACCTACATACCTATTATATATTACTTAATGGTACCTGTTTACTTAATGGTAAATCAAAACAACGACGAGTCAGCTCAAACCTGCCAAAACATTAGGGGCAAAGCAGGGACACATAATAATAGATTATCTTGTACTGTTATCTACTGACTATATTTCATACTTTAAAATATAGGTACCTACCACTATTTTGAATCATAAAATAGTTCTCGTATTGCAGTGTCTATATATCAAGGTACTGAATATTAAGTACATGTACATTGCTGGTCGGTAAATACATTGTGCTATCGCTCGACTAAAGGTCCTCACGAAACTGGAACAAAACTATACTTGGAACATAAACACATTCAATTTGCAATTTGTTAAGATCAGTTTAGAGTCTAAGTAAACAGTCTAAACTTTAGACTGTTTACTGACACATCTCAACAGTTATTGAGTATTCATAAGCGGCTTTTGAAGCGCGCGCGTGGAGATCAAAGTGTCTCGAACGCTTGATTGATCAGTCCGTCGCTCGTGCCGACAGACATCAGTCTCGCAAAGGCCTGGACAGACACGAAGCGTTACGACAGCAAGTGGAGTGGCTAAGGTCTTAGTGTGGCGAGAACGAGAAGAGCAGAATTATTGCAACTTGCAGTGCTGCGTTGCGGCGACTAGACGTGCTTACTGCTCATTTGTATGTCGAGAATCGGTTGACTCCTCGCCCAGCTTGCGCGGAGTCAACTGTAGGTATGACAAAGTAAGAAGGCTGAGTTTGAAAAGAAGATGCCGCGCCTTGCGGTGCCCCTCCACCAGAGGCGGCTCGTGAAAGATCATATTGGGAGTTCACTAAAAAAAAAGAAAATGCTTACCAATTATTTGTAAATGAAGTCCATTCGGCGGTCATTACGTTATATTGTTCCATTTTAATCGCCTACACTATTTACATAAATCACAGTCTTTTTCACATAAATACACAACACAATATGTACATTATTTAAAACAACAATACAGATTTTCAGCCACTGTACAATGATCCGACGCACTCGCGAAGAAATCAAAATAAATTTACTTTCGTATTTTGTGTTTTGTTTACATCTTACCGGCATAATACGAATAAAAAAAATACTCGCGAGTTTTAACTCTTTCTTCGTGACAACAGGCCATGTCATTTAGTCGGGTAATATCGCGCATGCGTACTTCGTGTCAGGACTTCAGGAGCGCCGCTCCATATTTACCAAACTTCTCATACAAATCTTTTGTCTCACGCGCCGCTCGCATCGAATGCTCTCTTTTACTCTCATTACATTTCAATATGAACGTTGTACTAAACTTTCGTCTATAGGAGCGTTGTTCTAAGCGCTCCACCTAACAAAAATACCATGTATTAAATTTGTGTTGATTGATGAAATAAGTAGTAAAGTAGGTAGGTAGGTACTTATGGATATTCATGATTAAAATGACAATGGGAATAGATTTATATAAAAATATTTATAACGTTTATAGCAAAGTTTATTTGATTATTATACCTACCTAGTACCTATGTATTTTTTGAAATTTTGTGGGAGTTCACTGCACCAGCGCTCCTTTGAGCGAGCCGCCTTTGCCCTCCACTGCACGATGGGCCAGGAGCTCAGAACCCGAGAACTGTTTCATGTTTATGAGCTGTGTAAGACACGTTGACTTCTCGCGTCGATGCCGTTGCGCGTTGTTTCTGTCCAAGCCTATTTCTGCCTTGGTAAACACACGACCCAACGGAGATGAGAGACAAGATGGACGTGACGCTCGAAACAAATCTCTTTGCAAATAATATACCTATATATTTAGTTTACTGGGGAATAATATTCGATAACCTAAAAAATAAACCCAGAATATTTTGTTAATGTAGCTTTTAGCTAAAAAACTAACTCATAGTGATATCCTTACAAAATTCTACAATGAAGATTGATATGGCCTCCCAAAAAAAAAGGGATGAGTTGGATGCGTGTCTATTTTTAATCGGCCAGGACAGAGTAGATTTTCCATACAAAAACTATCAAAAAGACGTTTTAAGAGTTAAAGTTAGTATTCTGTGCTCAGTTAAATCTGGACATCAGTTCAAATAGTTAAATTTATTTGTAGTAAGGCGGCATGTATGTATATGTATATGTACATGCACTTTATTGCAAATTTCACACCATTGCATGACTGGCCTCCGATAGAACCCGATGGAGAAATTTAATCCGCACAAGGCTGCAAAATCCCCAGGACCACGATCAGTGGCGTGCAGTTCATAGAGGCATAAAAGCACTGCTTACCCAAATGGAAATAAGACAATGCTCATTTTTCATCATGACAGTCAGTTAATAGGTATTTTGACTAACCAATGCCTACCCTAGCTTCAAACCTTGTGCACGCCACTGACCACGATCTTCAGCAATGAAGTAACGACTTGAGAGAGAGACATGCACTTTATAGTACACCACAAGAACACAAAAGAGACAGATAAGAAACAAGTAAACTGAAAACGTAGGTACAATAAGGCGGTCTCATCGCTAAGTAGTGAACTCTTCCAGACGACCTTAGCGAGACGTAGAAAATGAACTAATGTACAGTGGGCATGTATTTATCAAACCTTGTTTCTTTATCATATAAATAAGGTTTATAATTACATCTAAGCCAAGGAAATGAAAACAAACCGTAATAATACAATTTTACTATTGCAATTATATTAAGGAGAGTTGTCGATAGTTACGATAGGATAGGGTAGCGTGTATTTCGCAGATGAGATTGCCGCCGAGAAAATCCATGAAGATTATCTTCGGCAATAGAATGATATTCTATTGTTACTGTTACATTACCTAAAGCCAAACGTAATAGGCAGCTTGTGATAACAGCGCAGTAGACATATAGACTTACCTACGTCACAACAATAGCACAGCAATAGTATCAAGATTCAAGATAGCTTGTAGCCTATTACTGCACTAATTATTTTGTAAAGTTGCTTGCATACCGTAAGAATGAGGTCGACGAGTGCTTCAATGTCGCAATAGCAACCCTTTTAGTTTTAGTACCTCATAAAACGCGTCGAATACCACTATGATGGCTGAAATAAAACCGCCGGCCTTTTTTATTATAAGCCTCCAATTTTGTTTTCTCTATACACAATTGATTTATTTCATCAATTCCCACTATTGACTGAGTAGGCAGCAAGAAATGTTAAAAGTATCACTGGCAATGAGACGAATTTTATGGAGTATTTTTATAAGTTTCCGATGTGGCTATAAAATATGCTGTACTATTACTCTGAGTTTTAACATTGCAAATACGATTGATCGACGTGACAGCTCACCACGCCAAGCGTTAAAGTAAAATGAACGTTAACAGCATTGGTTTAGAGCTCATTTCATCATTTCGTGTATTTATTCACAGCCAGCGCTTCAAACGCTGAATTTGTGACTTTAAAGCAAGAGCTTTTGGGTCCATTTTACTTTGACGCTTGGCGTGGTGAGCTCTCACGTCGATCTATCGTATTTGCAATGTTAGAAGTTAGAACTCAGAGTAAGCGTATTTTTATAGAAGTGCGTCAGCGTTTCTTTGGCCTTCGATAAGATCTATTCGACTGTTATGTGTCAATGCTGGATGGATGTTGCTACAACCTCGCGATTTAAATGTTGTAAAATATAAATATCTTGGTAGGCAGTCAAACCACGTCGTTTCGGGCTACGTATAAACTTGCCGCATTACACTCTGCGGTGGATTTAAACTAAGCTCATTACAAACATAAAATGTGTACCTACGTATTACGTCTTTATCTAAGAGCTTTCTAAAACTTTGCGACCTATATCAAGTTTTAATGTATAATTTAAGACAGTAAAGCTACGTTTGGCAGTTAAATAGGACTTTTTTTTTACTTTAATTTATTTGGTAGGTATACCTATTTATTAATTATTCTGTTCAACAAAACAATTTGAACTTTGGCACAAATTCCTGTAATTCTGGTTAAGCTCAGTAGGCTCGATCCTATTGTATTAATTTAACGTTGCTTGCTAGAGACATTTTGGCAGGCTAGCCGAGTTGCTCTGGCAACAGTTGCTAGGACAAACGTGCCCTATTTATCGCCCGATACCTTCCTATCCAACATATGTTTCAGAGTGTAAAATATAACCGATTTGAATATATAGCACAGTTTATTAGAATCATAAGTATCTCCTACTTATTGTACTTAGTAAGGAGAAAAGTGGAAATTTGGTAATACCTACAGTGAATTTGAAATTAGAATCGTCCCTACTATTTCCGTGAATTCCTATGAATAGGTGAGTACCTACTTACTAATAGGGCTCGAAACAATGATTTTACGACATATAAGTATGAAAACAAAAAATAAGTAGGTACCTCGAAACAAGCTTTTGCTTTTGGTCAAGCTTTCTTGTCTATTAGGTATCTACTAAAATTCTACATCAATGCTTTTAGCTTAAAAATAATGTAGGCACATTGTAAGCAGGTACTTTAATATTTTTATTTTTTGAAAAATAGGTACCTAAGTAAGGAGGGAAACTACTTATTGGAAATGGCTAAGCTTTTGTCGAGTTGAGCTTACTTAATATTTTGTTTGTTGACCTCAAGGGACAATTTTCGATATTGCTGGGATGAAAAGCAATAACACAATTTTCCTTTTACATTTATTTTGTCGTGAAATAAAAACCCGTATTATTTGTCTTACGTTATATAACACTAAATGATGCCTGCGACTTCGTCCGCGTTGAATAAGTTTTTACAATTTCCACGGGAAATTTCCGGGCAAAAAATCCTATGTCACTCTCCAGGTCCTCAACTATACCCATGCTAAAAATCAAGTCGATCCATTGCTCTGTTGCAGTTTGATTGAAGGAGAAACAAACAAGAAACACACTTTCGCATTGATAATATTAGTATGATTTTGTATAAGGTTACAGTTGAATGCGTGACATAAAATTAAATTAAAATTATAAAATAGGTAGGTACATCATGGTTCTTTTATTTCGAACTAGATGATTCCTGCGACTTCGTCCGCGTGGATTGATGTTTTTTGATTCCCGCAGTAACTTTTCCCTTTAGCCTATGTCCTTCCCCGGGATGTAACCTATTTCTGTACCAAATTTAATCAAAATCGGTTGAGTAGTTGGGCCGTGAAAGCGTAGCAGACAGACAGGCAGACAGACACACTTTCGCATTTATAATATTAGCATGGATATATTCCGACTTCATAGCGTCACTAATGGGATAAATTATACTATCTAAAGTCTGGGACAGAGATTAACTGTCTTAAACCCTTGAGGGTTTGCGTTAGAAAGTGACAAATTTGAGGGAGATTTTCAAAGATACGGGAATTAACTGCAGTATATAGGGCAATTCTCATTTTGATGAATTTTTTTGGTGCATGTGATTTAAAATGAGAAATTCTTGTAATTTTTATCTAACTTTCTTGTATTATTTCTTGAATTAGTTTATATTTTTAGGGTTTTTTATATTAATTACAATATTAAAATAATTATTTAAATTATCATCATAAAAGTGTCGAAAATGTCACCTCCATGTCGTGTGCAAGGTTCACTCAGGACAATTTATCTAAAAATAAATGTTACAAATCTTAAATGATTTAACAAGTGCCTACTGCTTTGCTATAATAGATCGATTAAAGTTTCTGAAAACGCCAGAAAATTTAAACAGCGGTAAAATAATGATTTTAAAATATTTCATAACATTTGTGCATTGTGGAAATGTCACCTCCATGAACAAACATATTGAACGCAGCCATAATCTCATGAATAAGTAAAAAATTTATTTAAACGGTCATAGACAACGGGTATGTCGCCATCTTGCAATTTTTTGAGAGTTTGCTAATTCTGGGGGAACAATGTCGGAGCCTTGACTAAACAGATGAGATCTTTTAAAAATTAATATGCTATTACGGTCATGTTTGTGGATTACATATCACCAAGTATTAATTCAATAAAGGTCCACTAGATAACGTTGAATAATACGAAATTTTAGCAATTTTCGAGGTATTTCATTGTTTTCATTATAAATTAATGAGTTTACGAAAAAAAACGGTGTTTAAGTTGAAAATGTCACCTCCATGGCTGTCACCCACGTGGATTCTAGTCCATGGAAGTAACAATATTATCTACATTTTATAACAAATTTGAATAAAAATTTTGTTTTTGGTATGAGTAATAATTGAGTAATCTAAAAACAATCAAGTCAGAGATTAGACTTATGAAAAGACGATGATGAGTACACAGCGTTTGTTTGGCCACAATGTGAGGGTATTTCGAAAATAAATGATGATGATATCATAGTAAAACCATGTAAAATTTATATTATTTTAGCATAATTAGTTTTATATATTACTTAACAGTTAATTAAAACATAAATAGAATAAAAAAATATGTTAAATTCTGCAACTATTCAAATATGTATAACTGATATTATTTGAATATGTCACTTCCGTGGAAAGAGATTCTCTTTTTTTTTTTTTCATGAAAACTACAGTGGAAATAGCTCGGATCATAATCGTAAAATATACAAGGATACTGTATTTTTAATTTATGATTACTTCGGACCATATCAAAAAACATTTTTTTTTCCAAAATTTTAGGTCCGTTTATAATCCTTTTGTATATAAAGAACAAAAGGATATAGGTACCTAAGTAAGGAGGGAAACTACTTATTGGAAATGGCTAAGCTTTTGTCGAGTTGAGCTTACTTAATATTTTGTTTGTTGACCTCAAGGGACAATTTTCGATATTGCTGGGATGAAAAGCAATAACACAATTTTCCTTTTACATTTATTTTGTCGTGAAATAAAAACCCGTATTATTTGTCTTACGTTATATAACACTAAATGATGCCTGCGACTTCGTCCGCGTTGAATAAGTTTTTACAATTTCCACGGGAAATTTCCGGGCAAAAAATCCTATGTCACTCTCCAGGTCCTCAACTATACCCATGCTAAAAATCAAGTCGATCCATTGCTCTGTTGCAGTTTGATTGAAGGAGAAACAAACAAGAAACACACTTTCGCATTGATAATATTAGTATGATTTTGTATAAGGTTACAGTTGAATGCGTGACATAAAATTAAATTAAAATTATAAAATAGGTAGGTACATCATGGTTCTTTTATTTCGAACTAGATGATTCCTGCGACTTCGTCCGCGTGGATTGATGTTTTTTGATTCCCGCAGTAACTTTTCCCTTTAGCCTATGTCCTTCCCCGGGATGTAACCTATTTCTGTACCAAATTTAATCAAAATCGGTTGAGTAGTTGGGCCGTGAAAGCGTAGCAGACAGACAGGCAGACAGACACACTTTCGCATTTATAATATTAGCATGGATATATTCCGACTTCATAGCGTCACTAATGGGATAAATTATACTATCTAAAGTCTGGGACAGAGATTAACTGTCTTAAACCCTTGAGGGTTTGCGTTAGAAAGTGACAAATTTGAGGGAGATTTTCAAAGATACGGGAATTAACTGCAGTATATAGGGCAATTCTCATTTTGATGAATTTTTTTGGTGCATGTGATTTAAAATGAGAAATTCTTGTAATTTTTATCTAACTTTCTTGTATTATTTCTTGATTTAGTTTATATTTTTAGGGTTTTTTATATTAATTACAATATTAAAATAATTATTTAAATTATCATCATAAAAGTGTCGAAAATGTCACCTCCATGTCGTGTGCAAGGTTCACTCAGGACAATTTATCTAAAAATAAATGTTACAAATCTTAAATGATTTAACAAGTGCCTACTGCTTTGCTATAATAGATCGATTAAAGTTTCTGAAAACGCCAGAAAATTTAAACAGCGGTAAAATAATGATTTTAAAATATTTCATAACATTTGTGCATTGTGGAAATGTCACCTCCATGAACAAACATATTGAACGCAGCCATAATCTAATGAATAAGTAAAAAATTTATTTAAACGGTCATAGACAACGGGTATGTCGCCATCTTGCAATTTTTTGAGAGTTTGCTAATTCTGGGGGAACAATGTCGGAGCCTTGACTAAACAGATGAGATCTTTTAAAAATTAATATGCTATTACGGTCATGTTTGTGGATTACATATCACCAAGTATTAATTCAATAAAGGTCCACTAGATAACGTTGAATAATACGAAATTTTAGCAATTTTCGAGGTATTTCATTGTTTTCATTATAAATTAATGAGTTTACGAAAAAAAACGGTGTTTAAGTTGAAAATGTCACCTCCATGGCTGTCACCCACGTGGATTCTAGTCCATGGAAGTAACAATATTATCTACATTTTATATAACGAATTTGAATAAAAATTTTGTTTTTGGTATGAGTAATAATTGAGTAATCTAAAAACAATCAAGTCAGAGATTAGACTTATGAAAAGACGATGATGAGTACACAGCGTTTGTTTGGCCACAATGTGACGGTATTTCGAAAATAAATGATGATGATATCATAGTAAAACCATGTAAAATTTATATTATTTTAGCATAATTAGTTTTATATATTACTTAACAGTTAATTAAAACATAAATAGAATAAAAAAATATGTTAAATTCTGCAACTATTCAAATATGTATTACTGATATTATTTGAATATGTCACTTCCGTGGAAAGAGATTCTCTTTTTTTTTTTTTCATGAAAACTACAGTGGAAATAGCTCGGATCATAATCGTAAAATATACAAGGATACTGTATTTTTAATTTATGATTACTTCGGACCATATCAAAAAACATTTTTTTTTCCAAAATTTTAGGTCCGTTTATAATCCTTTTGTATATAAAGAACAAAAGGATTATATATTTCGATCATCTTTCTTTAAATATTGTGTTAATAATTCATCGTTACTTCAATTAATTATGATCCGTTCAGTATATAATGATCCGTTTAAGCTTTAAACCGTGCCTTTAAGCTTTAATTTATATGTATAAAACAATTTATGCCGTAAATTTCCATTCTGATTCGATATCTGATTACCTAATGAGTTGAGAGATTCCGGTTTTAAACTGTTCCTGGTTATATTACGAGTGTATAAATTGCGTATTATTGTAAATAAAGAATAATTTATGTTTTTATTTTCGTATTCTATAGCTAGGGCTTTCAACTATTATTACCTTTTAAAAAAACAAAATACGGTTTGATTTATTTTCTTGTGCAAAATGCAGGCAACCCTATCTATAGCACCTTATTCTTGTTACAGGTTACCATGCCCAGACTAGGTAGGGATGGTCTTGGTGAAAAACGCCAGCTTGAATGGGAAGCGGCTGTCGAAGCGGTCATCAGAGACATCACTAGCCCTATATCACCGCAACCAAAACCGCCTATAGTTCAAATTGTTATATACGAGTCGTCTGTGTAGTTTAAGTTAGTTTTTAAGATTTTGATGAAATCTGCCAGTCCGTCTGCGGTGTCCTCAGATAAATTGGTTAATTTCTTTGAGGCGGAGTTTGTTCACTTTGAATATTTGAACTTCAGTACATATAAGTCTAGCTAGAATGCTGTTTGTATTGCTGACAAATTTTTGTCGCCCGCAATGTTCAATGTCTCACTATGGCGAATACCTTACGTAATTGTTTACATGTGTGGCCGCAAATATGCCTGTCACGGCACACCGGATAGGCCAGTCAGCTGGGCGGTTTTTGTAGATTGATTTATGATACTTTGATGATTCAAATTTCACTGAAAGATGGGTTTGGCTATTTTAATTTTGCCTACCTTCTTTACTCCGCATTCTGCCTTATTCAAAAATCATGGGAAAGAAGAAGTCCATATAAATGGGGCCACCGCCTTCACGTTATTTCAACCCGAAAGTTGTTTTATTTTCACGTGTCCTTACCTATGACAAACACAATAGAGATTCATGCATTTTAATGAGTCAGAAATCTCAATACGTATATCTCATGCATAATCTTACACTAACATATTATTTAAGTATATCTGAAACATGAAACTTTAATGTGAATATTGACTTCCTTAGAATTCATAAGTAAGAAGCTATTCTGAAAAGAAACACTCGATTCTGATTCTAAATACGCAATAAGCTTTAATTTTAAGATAATATCAATCATTGGGTATAAGGAGTTTAAAATAGGTTTTAAGTGGCCTGCTCTTACTATTATGGTAGGAACGCTGGATTAGATGATTCATCAGGAAAAAATACACATAACAAAAACAAATATTAGGCATAGGTAAGTTCTACTACTGTTAAAATCACCTTTTTGTATTATACCAATTTCTTAGTCACTCTAGTATGTTTTTGTTTCGTACTTAATATACCTACTTGTATTTTTAAAGTTTGTTATCTTTTCTGCATGTTTCTTTTAATAGGTCCATGTTATACATATTTTATGTGTGTTATACTTTTCATACTTAAGAAACAAATTCAATGTACCTAACATAGGACAGCCCCCCAATTATGTAAGAATTACCGATCAAATCGTCAAAGTTCGGCTTCAAGGTAAAATAAATCATAAGAGCATTGAATTAGAGCTCAATTTCGTGTATCCATTCTCATACGTTTAGGTATGTACGATTATCTAAACGGATGAGAATGGTTACACGAAATTTAGCTCTAATCCAATGCTGTTATGGTTTATTTTACTTTGAAATCGAACTTTGACGATTTGATCGACAATTCTTACATAATCGCACCTCTGATATTAACTTTGGTTAATTGATATCTTAACTTCCTTATAAGATTGTATCAATGAATAGAGTCGGTATTCCGCGTGACAATACGACATTAGGTAGGTCTTATCGCTTAAGGTCACAATACGACGAGGGAAAATAAATTCACTGATCCATACCTAATAGCTATTTTCCTAACGCTATTTGATATTCAACTTTTACTCAATAATATAGGTATGCCTAGTTCTTTTGTTTTTACTCTTGCGTATCGCAGCAATGCGGTGCTTGTGGTCTAATTTATAGGTTTCATTTACAGGTTAAATACTCATAAATACCTTGTCTTATTTTGATTCGTGACTTTAATCCTTCTTTAATCACTAGGGAAAGCAATTACAATTATAAGCTTTTCAAATTCATAATACAATTATTATTCTACCCAATCTCTTCGAGACGACTCTTGACCACGCTTTCTTTGGCCTTGCGAGTTTCTTTTCTCGAATAGTCGAGTTCTCGACGCAGTGTATGCCCAGATCTTGTTCGATTTTGGCCGATATAAAGGAAAAACGCAGAAATATGTTATTGTAATTATTTTCTGGTATACTGTGAAAACATACTTGCTAGACATGTACTGTTTTAAATAAAAATGAAGTCAAATTTTGTAAAAATCTTCAATAACACGTATTATGGAAACGCAATCTTAAATCTTACTAAGCTTAGAAATTATGGGGAAGCCTTTGTATCGGATTAATTTACTTACGTACCTAAATATATTTTATCTGAATTTTTTTATTTTATTTTCATGTGTTTGTGTACCACTTTGATTAGGTATATAGAGGTTTACCAGTGGTTTGTTACCTAAAAAAAAATACAAAAAACCAAAGATTACTCACCAAAGAGGAATTTGCTTTTGCACTCACAAAACCTTAAGCAATGCCTCATTGATGTATAATTTTAGTAGCTATTTCAATGCAATGCCTACTTAGATTTATGAGTAATTTAACAGTAAAGTAATTACTCGTGATTGAAAATTCAGTAATGATTGATCCTGTCTCTATGTACCTATCTATCTAAAATAGTTTTGTGTTTTTTTTTTTAAATGAGAATATTGATTGAATGTTTGAAAAGATTTGCAATGTTTGAATGTCAATCTAGGTACGTTATTGTAATACTGTGTTTCCTAAAATGTGATTTTGTAAATATTGATTTTATTTATAAAGTAATGGATGTCTCTTAGATTTGCTAGAAATGCTAATAAATTATTTGAGTTTTTGTACCTAGGATGTTTTATTACCTACATTTATTGTATTTATGTAAATAATAAAATAATGTCCTCCCAACCGAATTTCAGCCACGTTCTCCACAGATATTGCGCGGGAGATTTTATAGTTCACAAGTGTGTGCGCAAACACAGGTGCACTCTCTGTTCCTTTACTTTCATAGCCCGATGGGAAGGAAAATCCGGCACGACCAGAGAAAGATAAGGCGCAGGACCCTCCGAGGTACGGGGGTGAAACACCGCCAACTTCCTTACTCCGGGCTTGTACTGAGAATTTATTGTCAGAAAACCCCAACACTTGTTATGGTGCGACCCGGAACTCGAACCCGAGACCTCGTCGGCCGCGTCGAACATGCTAACCACTTGACCAACGAGGCAGTTAAGTATATAATATGTAATATGTACACCACGAACATATAACAGAAACAGGTTACAATCAAGAAAACTTAAAACGTTGGTACACTAGCGGTCTTATCGCTAAATAGCGACTTAGCGATCTCTCCCAGACAACCTTAACGCCAGGGAGAAAATGAAGATGAGGACAACGGGAGCTGGTGCAAAAAAAAACTTAAATACTAATAGGTATGTAGCTACAATTTTCACGCTACAAAAACCTACATCCACGTTTCACACTATTTAAGGTTCCTAGACCCAATGTTTTGAGCTAAAGGTATTGATATTGTTGTTTGATATTCTTAATATATCGTTTGAGTAGGTATAGTTTATTCTAAGAAATTAGTTTGCCGATAATGTTACATTACCTATTTTATTAGTGCACTTGTGGTGCAACATCTCTACAGTTCACCAAATTGTCGGAAACATAAACACGATTCTCAGAGTTGCGAATATAGACAAGTGCAATAGTAAATAAGTAAGTACATTAAAAGTAGGTAATAGGCTAAAAGGAATCCCTGCAACTGTACTACCTATTCTGTGGTATCACCGAATTACTATTATGACATTTCTAGATGATGCTCGCGACTTCGTCCATGTGTAGGCGTTAAGTTTTTTCAGTTAGGAGATTTGCTATCTGTGCGGGGGATATTATCGTGCACAAGTGTGCGCGCAAACACATGTACACCCTCTATTCCCTTGCTCTCATAACCCGATGGAACAGAAAATCCGACACGACCGGAGAGAGATAAGGCGCAGGACCGACGGCTTTACGTGCTCACTGAGGCACGGGGTTGAAACACCGCCAACTTCCAACTCCGGGCTAGTACTGAGAATTTCTCAAATTGAGAGAAAATCGCAATAAAGTTAAAATTGATTACTTAATTGCCAATAATAAACTTTCAACTATGACTAGTGCTAGAGATCTGGGTATAATTTATGATACATCCCTAACATTTAAATTACATATAAATTATAAATAATATTATCACAAAAGCTAATAAAATGATGGGTTTTATTTTCAGAATTACCAAAGGTTTCAAAAACCCTTTAAGTCTTTTGCATCTTTATAAAAGTCTTATTCGCAGTATCTTAGAATATGGTACCCCAGTTTGGACTCCATTCCAGAAAACATATGCTGACTCTATTGAGTCTGTGCAAAGGAGATTCCTACGAATACTTCTTTACAAATATAACAGAAAGCTAGTTCATTCCTCTTATGAAGATAAACTAAAATATTTTAAACTCGATTCTCTATGCATGCGTCGTATGCTACATGATGCGATGCTACTTCACAAAATCACTAATAGTCAAACGGATACTACCCTACTATCGAAAATAAATCTAAATTGTAAAATCCCTAAACGCTCAATTTGATCTTATAACTTCTTTCCACCTAAACCCTGCCGAACTACTTTAGCGCACCACTCTTGCATTAACCGTATTTGTCGTCAATTTAATACTTTTCATCACAACAACCGAGACCTCAATATATTTAACTCGTCGAAGGCTTGCTTTCGCCGTAACGTACTGGTATCCCTACGTAAGGGAGCCAATTAGTTAATTATAAATTCTGTAATTATTTTGTATCTAGGTATATTATGATTTGTATTACTATTGATATAACTATTATTGCAATTTTCTCATTCCTTACTGCATTTTGTAAACCTACCATACTTAAATTATGAAATGTTTTTATCTAATAATCTTTTGTACTAGCCAGTTGTTTATGTTTGTGCTATAGGTACATCTTTTGTCTAGAAGTCTTTTTGTAATTTATATATACTTTATTTATGCATGAATGTTGTTGGTTGGTCGAATAAAAGAAAATAAAATAAAAAAACTGAAATTTTTCAGGGTTCATGTATGTATCTGTGTCTATTGGCAGATCAGTCGTATTTTTTAATAATTCTGATTATATTCACTTGTTTTAATCAAATAGTTTACCGAATTAGTTTTGTAAACTACAAATTGTAAAATGAACTGTCGTTTGATAAGCAAATAGCAGAATTCGATGAGTAAATAGGTATTTTACTATTTTGTAAGGAGTATAATTAATGATTAAACGAACTTACCTGTAAGTGAAGTTCTATCATAATTATATGAGTCGCTTCATTCGAAGATATAATCATAGACAACGTAGTTTCCTTTACTTAATAGCAACCAATCGCACAGACTTCAGAGGAGTTATAAAAAAGAACCCCCACTACCCGCCTCTGTGTCGCACGACAGAGCGGTTTCGTTCGTCATTTAGTTTAGAGATATACTTATACTTAAAGCTCTTGCGAAAATATGTTTCGGGATGGGTGGGTTGGGAGCTTAATATTATATCTTCGAATGAAGCGACTCATATAATTATGATAGAACTTCACTTACAGGTAAGTTCGTTTAATCATTAATTATACTTCGTCGCTTCATTCTTCAGATATAATCATAGACAACGTAGATGTTAAGAGATAGGTATATATTTTTGCAAGAACTATATCTACGCTGAATAGATACTAATTATTGTTATCAATAATTTTATTTATTCTTCTTATCTCTTATTTGAGCTGTAATGTTTTAAACAGTTTATGTTTAAGGTTGGAATCATGTACCGATTTCCCGAGATGTTTATCTACGTACATTTAATATGACTTTAAAATTTCTCTTAAGTATTTATTGTACTTAAGTTTCAATTTAAATAACTTTCAATTTACCAATAATACAATCTTGCGCTTTTTTGCTTTAGTTGCTAGTAACAAGCATAAACGTAGTTTCGATGCAAGCGAATGGAACTAGTTATTGATGTCAATACTGCAAGATTTATAATCTACTACAAAGTAAATTAGCAGGGACAATACTTTATTTTATTTGCACAATTAGCCCAACAGACGTCCAATGGGACGCTTAAGTGCGAAATCCTGCCCAGTAGCAGAAGAAGGCATATTTTGTTTTTCGGAAGAGCGGCGGGAAAAGAATAGGTATATTCTGGTCCTGTTGTGAAGGTATTTCGGGTAATGCTTTAGCATATGTTTAAGTAAAATTTTATATTGAAATACCGTTTTAAGTTTTTTGTCGAACAATTATATCGTCATTAAGGTTATGGAATTTAATAAATTCCTATCCGCGTAAAAGTTAGCCCTAAATTATAGGTGAAGAATGAATATTCGGTCGATATTGTGACAAACTACTAATATCGACTTTGAAGGGTTAATCAATTGGTTTGAACTTTTTAGCCCCACTGACGTTAGGTGCTTTGAAGTAAGTTATTTAAGGAGTCTTTCTATACTTTTCAACGATGGATAACCTAGCTGTGCAGGTCATTGAATGTAGAATGTTTGTGAAAATTTTTTTTTTTTTTTAAACATCATTATAAGCTATTCAATTCATAATAATTTTTGAATGGATGCATTAATTACCTGATATTTTATGACACGGCTGATCTATGTGAGGTAAGCGTGATCCAAATGTTACATTTGCGGCCGCTGCTCCATGCCGATTTTTGTTTTTCATTAATGTCTTAATTGGTTACTCTCATTCAGGGTCTGAATCGACTAAACAAGAATTTTAATTTTGCTCTAGGCAAGTGTTGCGGGAGCATATTATTGTTTACGCGAGTAAATTGTACTACCTACCACGTTTGCCACGAGTGAATACGATGCCTACATCGTACGTATTATTATAACGAAAGTTTTATAACGGTTTTTCGAAGATTGTTTCTAATATGTGGATAATGAATATAATTATATGAATGGATCTTAAACTTAAAATTCTTTTTATTTTATTTTGTACCAAAAACTTATAAAATACTTAGAAAAACAGAAACATAGTGGACAAGGAAGCACTAATCTCTATACGAGATCGCTACCAGTGACCCTTGGCACCCTGCTTGGATTCCCGTTTCGGGTAAGACAACCTGCGCGTTTTACTGTGTTTGCAGAAACAAATGCCCACGAAATATCCTTAAAGAAGAAAACAATAATACGATGGGGATTTTACACTATTACTTTATGTTATATTATAATCTACATCCGGTCATCAAAATACTCGCTGTTAGATTCTCTTTATTTAAAAACCAACTTCCAAAAAGCAGAAGGTTCTTTGTTAGTTTAAGGTTTTTCGAACTGTTTTAAGCATAATCAACCGTATTACACGTCAGCGGGTGTATGATATATGCTTCCCGGGCACTATTAAGTTGTAAAATTCGAGAGTACCTACGTTGTTAGGGACAAAACATAAAACTTGTGGGTAATTTTTGCAATCTTACCACACATTTCCTTCGTAAATGTTCTTTGCATACCCCTGCCACGCTGAGGTAGAATACTGTATGTACAGTATTTGCAAACAAATTGATTTATTGCTGAAGTAGCTGCTACAAAAAATTAAGATATTTATTACCTCAGAATTCTCTGAACTTTCGTTACCACTCCGCAGGTGTATGTACAAGTTTGATACCGAGAGGCCTTGCAAACAATTACATATTCTGAACATTTTGAACCCCAGATCTTGAGTCTGCATACACTGAATGAAACATTTATGTTTCTTTTAGGTACCTATATAGTGCAGTCACTATAGACTGAAAGGCGCTGAAATCTGTAAAAGCTGAAAACTTAAGAAGCGGTGTCACGCTGTATATATATATATTATATGTATATTTTTTACCAAGTAGGTAATAGTGCTTGAATATTACTATATTGCAGTCTCAAAAATAAAAATCTGAAATGCTAGATCTTTTCATGTTATATCCGGGCAGATATGTAAGTAACGTTTGCAGAAATGACTAGAACCACCACAAGTGTTTCATTGAAAGTAAAAACACTGGTATAGAATTTTACTAGTCTTCTTTATAGTCGATTAGACATACCTTTTTTATAAGACGGTACTCCAGAGATTATATCATGGAATCTGTCCATAGGTTTACATTTTAAAATAAGGCTTTGTGGTAACAGTATTAGATTAATAATTGCATTTACTTGCTAAAAGAAATTAAATACATACATATTTCTAAGTATTCTGTTTATCTGTCACCGTAAATAATAAACACTTTTATTGTGCCCCCATGCTAATAGATTTATTCTTGAAAACAGAACCTCATTAGTATAAGGTTTCTTGGCCTTATCGGTGATAGTGTATGAACTATGAAGACAAAGCAAAAAAGGGTAGGCGATGCAAACACTAATAATATAATATATTATATTACATGATAGGTCCTTGTGATTGAATAAATCATGTCCACTATTTTGATATAACTAGCGGTAACACCTAGGTACGAAAGATCTTTTAAAGCTTTAGCTTTGATTTCGAATTAAGTAAGTATCCATGCAATCTTTGGTCCAGTAAATACTGAAGATTGTTAGTAATTTACAGCAGAGGATAAATAAAGTCGAAGGTAACCTTCTTTATGGTAAGTACATAGTATTTACCTGAGTCCCGGTTACTTTCAAGTATTGGTCGAAATCAATTTGTGTTAGGCTTACTAAGCTGGGCCTTGGCGACGTATCCGATCGTTGGTCCACTTTGACCCTCAACGCCTTCCCCCTTGTTCAGAGAACGGTGAACAGCTTGCTAAATGCCAGCTATCTTGATTTGGTGGTCAAATAATTCTCATCGCCGGACTGCTAATTGAGCAGATGCCATCGCCAGGCGCGTCTAGCTGAAAGGTTTGATTTCCGTCGTGCTACTTCGCGGGTGACCTCGCAGTGTACCATTGTCGTACCTTAGCACTTCTTCGTCTAAGTACCTATTTTACTCAAGTGAATCATGCTGAAACGCTTAACCTTCGTGTTACCTTTTAGGAAACCCGCCGGAAAGACCTTTAGTGCAATTAAACACTACATGGACGAGTAATTTCTTAAGTGCGTTCCATGCTGAAAAACGTTTATATTCTTTCGTGTTACCTCTCGGGTAACCTCCCAGAAATCCTTTAGTGCAATTTAGACATTGCATGAAAGTATAATTCCTGTAGGTAATGAGCGCGTATAGATGATTCAATACTAACTTTTATTTTAAGTACCCTCTTTAGGAAATCATACATTTTACATAGTAATAGTATTGTACCACAATTCCTCAGGCGCGTCGTACTGAATGGTTTATTCTCTATCGCAGTGACTCTCGGGCAACCTCCAGGAAAAAACTTTAGTGTAAATAAACACTGTATGAAAATATAATTGATTAGGCGCGCCATGCTAAAAAGTTTATTCTCCTTCATGTTGACTCTCCGGCAACTATAATTGATTAAGCGCATCATGCTGGAAGGTTTATTCTTCTTCGTGTTGACCCTCGGACAACCGCCAGGAAAAACCTTTAGTGTAAACAAACACTGCATGAAAGTAAGGCGCGTCATGCTGAAAGGTTTATTCTCCTTCGTGTTGACCCTCGGACAACCGCCAGGAAAACCTTTAGTGTAAACAAACTGTGCATGAAAGTATGCTTGATTAGGCGCGTCATGCTGAAAGGTTTATTCTCCTTCGTGTTGACCCTCGGACAACCGCCAGGAAAACCTTTAGTGTAAACAGACTGTGCATGAAAGAATGCTTGATTAGGCGCGTCATGCTGAAAGGTTTATTCTCCTTCGTGTTGACCCTCGGACAACCGCCAGGAAAACCTTTAGTGTAAACAAACACTGCATGAAAGTATAATTTATTAGGCGCGTCATGCTGAAAGGTTTATTCTCCTTCGTGTTGACCCTCGGACAACCGCCAGGAAAACCTTTAGTGTAAAATATAAACACTGCATGAAATAATGATTACTCAAACACGTGGTGCTGAAATAAATTGCTAAAAATGAAAGATTAAAGAGTCACCTGCAAAAGCACTTTTTTTTTTTTTTTTTTAATATGTAAGTATTTAAAGAGAAAATTATCTTTAATCTATAAGTGTGTAGAAAGTAGGAACGTGAGATCGTTGCTACGCACGAAAAAGGAATGACGAACGAAACCGCTCTGTCGTGCGACACAGAGGCGGGTAGTGGGGGTTCTTTTTTATAACTCCTCTGAAGTCTGTGCGATTGGTTGCTATTAAGTAAAGGAAACTACGTTGTCTATGATTATATCTGAAGAATGAAGCGACGAAGTATAATATGGTTTTATACGACTATTTCAGAATAAAGTGTAACAGCCATTCGTAATATCCAGTAAAATTTCAACGACTCAATCTATCGCATTCCGACACATTTCGGTACATGCGGGGTAACGCATTTGTACATCGTCTTTCGATTTTATAGTGCAATAAAATATATCCCAATGTTTGTGTAATATCTACAATTTATAGCGTAAACACTGCGCGGCGGTTCCGTTCGAATAAGTGGCCGACAAATGTAGCATAGACAAAGAGCTGGCGATTGCTAGACTTGCGTCATCCGAGCAAGTTGTTATTGATAAAAAGCTTCCTTGTAGGTATATTCATAAATATAGATACACAAAAAAACTTCCTAGTGTATTAAATGTGAGCCAATAATTTTTACCATTGATCTGAGTGCGGTAATATCTCATTTCTTCTAAACAGACGGACTATAAAAACTTAGGCAAAAACACGCCTTTGTTTGCGAAAAGGCTAACGTCCGCGGGGTGCGTCTGCGTAGATGCAGGTTTTTTTAAATCATGGATTTTTCTGAATAACAAGTTGTCACTGAGATGCAACCTATCAGTAACTTGTCAATAGTCAATAGTCAATTTCATTTATTCAATATAGGTACACTGTAGGTACACTTATTGACGTTAAAAATTACTTACTTAAAAAAACATGATGGTGGTAATCGGTTACGGTATCTTAAAACTCAAGCTACGAGGGTTCCAAATGCGCCCTGGTCTGAGAAGAGCCCACAACAAACTCAGACGGTGGTTTTTTTTTTCACTATCACCATCTCACAAAATATAATCTTAAATAGAGGAACTATCGGAGCCTTTAGAGCAAATTATTGCCAAGCTTCCTTGTCATTTAAGTAATCCTTCACATGGTTATAAGATTTTTCAATGAGTTTACGTTTTACATTAACTTTGAACTTATTTAGAGACATCTTCAACATGTCTTATGGGAGCTTATTGTAGAAGCGGACACTGCTTCCAACAAATGAATTGCTAGTTTTACTAAGCCTGGAAGAAGAATTACAAGTTTATTTTTATTTCTAGTATTGACATTATGACAATCACTTTTCTTCTTGAATTTATCAATGTGTTTATGCACGTATAGTAAATTTTCAAATATATATTGGTTGTGCACTGTCTTGATTTCTTTAAAAATGTATCTCTTAGTGACTCTCGTGGTCCCGTATTATATATATGGCTCGTACAGCCCTCTTCTGCAGCACAAAAACAGAATTAATATCAGCAGCATTACCCCATACTAAAATACCATATGACATTTAATGCTGTGAAAGTAACCAAAATAAACTAATCTCGCCGTTTCTATATCTGTCAACTCGCGAATCTTTTCAACCGCATATGCAGCAGAACTAAGCCTGTTCGATAAGTCATTTATGTGATGGCCCCATTGGAGTTTAGCATCTAATGTTATTCCGAGAAAAATAGCGGCATCCACTAAATCTAATTCCTCATGATCAAGTTGTACAGTGGTTTTTACCTGTTTGACATTAGGTAATGTAAATTTGATACACTTTGTCTTTTTTCCATTGAGGAGTAGGTTATTAGCTTCAAACCACTGTACCACTTTAGTGTGAGAATTGTTTACTTCGTCAAGAGTTGTTTCGTAACGATTTATTTTAAACAAAAGTGATGTATCATCAGCAAACTTGGTCAAAATCGGTTAAACAGATTTCATTTCATTCATTGATTGTGAAGAGGTAACATACAGGCAGGTAGCCAGACAGACATACTTTCGCACTCAGGATATTAATGAGGATCTTTCATCAGATATTACGACCACGAGGATTGAACCACAGAATAAGTAATAGTACCTACAGATTGAACTTATAGAAGTAAGTATTATGCTAGTCATTAGCATAGTTAAAACAGTGAAAGAAAGAAACAAGTTGGAACTTAGCAAGCCTACAACGAATATATTCTCACAGCTAGAGTACATAATAATAAAGCTAATAAGTATAGATTTATATACTTTGTTGTTAAATTTAATTCTCGCGATAAGAAACAAAAAGTAGCGAATCTTCATTCCGATGTTGTTTCATAGAATAGAGCATATACCAACGACCTCAATTTACATAGACGGGCCCTGTCAAACAAAGAATATGGACTTATTTTAGTCTGAAAAGCGGGACAGCGCTACGGCGGGGACAAGGACAGGGTTATCCAGGTGAGGGGCATGCTCTACAAGTCGGACGCCTAACTTTTTCCTATGAATGGGCCCATCTAGTACCTGCATATATATCGATGACTGTGGTCAATTTTGTACAACGATCCAAAACTCATTAATTTTGTTATGACCGTATGCTTGATTGCTTAGGTAAGATTAACTAAACTGCACGTGCAGGTCAGTTCCGACGGCTATTCGTAAATATTAAAGGAATTCGTATCGCAGCGAAGCAGAATATGACTCACAAATACACACATCTGGTAAGTATATAAGGATACTTCTGAACAATAACTTCCTTGCAAATGACCTTATTCCGGTAGATTCGATTATAAATAGAACAGACAGTTAAGCGAAAGGTATTTATCTAGCAATACAAGGAAAAATACTCAGATAACAAAATAAACTCACGGCTACAGTTCGCCGGTAAAAGGACCCAAATCAAAAGTTGATAACAAAAATAGTACCGATCCGTTGGGAATCGGAATAGTTATCTGTTCAACAAGATAGCGAAGTTCGTTTTTGTTGCCAGTGCCTAGTTTAAATCCCAAGCGAGTGTAGTGACTACTGACTAGTGAGTGAGGGATTTACTTATAGGCATGCGAAACAAAATCTTTGCTATCCTGTGCGGTGTGATACAACTTTTCATCTCACTAGCGAGAAAATACAAGATGTAAAAAAAAATACTGTACCTACCTTGATTGAACCATATACTGCATTATATTTTACTCTGATGGTGTTAAATTATAATCTCCGTCAAATGATTCACTCATTTAAAAAAAAAAAAAAGATACGCGCCGAATTGAGAACCTCCTCCTTTTTTGGAAGTCGGTTTAAAAAATACTAACTTAACTTCAACTCAAAAAGTGAGAATTGAAAATATATTTGTAGTTTGTAGGTATACCTGCTCTTAGGAGAAGCTATTGAGATCTTAAAGTATTTAGTATTACATTGAATTTAAAAATTATGACTAGTAGTGGCATGGTGGCGAAAAATATTGCATGTCGGATAAGCGGTATGTATCTGATAATAGAAAGAAAAGCTCTTTGGCTTAGCGCCAGTCACGTAAGCGTACCTATAACTTACGGGTATAAGTCCTCGTGGAGTCTTACGGTTATAGACGTTGTGGATTTGTGGTATCTTTAAGGCTCAATTTACACCGCCGCGGAATGGAATGGAAGCGACTTTTTGCAACGAAATTGTACTTAATGAACTGTATGGCAATTATATAACATTCCATTCAATTCCGCGGCGGTGTAAATTGAGCCTAAAGATTATTAAGAAGGAAAATGGTCGTATTATGACTTACCTACTATACGATTATCTTTATCGCTCGTTTAATTTATTCAGTAATTTGCATAAATGAGCTGGTGGCGTAAAAATCCATTTCAATACTACAAAAAAGCGCATGCAATCACGCATTAAAACACTAGACCTATTATGAATGCAGCGTATTATTACGTAGGAACCTAGTTAATAAAAACACGGGTAGGAAATCATTAATATGAAGTTATGACTACTTAGTACCAAGTACCACTACCGACCTACTACAAGACGTCAATAAGGAATTAAAATCTGTGGCGTGTAAAGATTTATTTACACGTGCCTTAATTATCCTCTCGGACGATTTTTAATACCTAGGTACTTTACTTAGGTAAGCCATTGTATTGTAAATAATTGTGGTATAAGTAGGTAATACACGCACCTATATAATACACACTTTGATGAATTCTGTAAGATGTGTCTCGGTAGATTAATACAAAGTGGCATAACGTCTGTAGAAAATCAAAAATGTACTTATTGTGAAAATCGCACGAAGTAAATTTAGCTTTCTTTGAGTTACAATTTAGACGGATGAAATAAATCTAAAAGAAGAAGCTTGTGATCGGCAGGTGTAAAAACATCAAAGATATTTAGTGTTTTATTTAGTACAAACACTCAACACGAACTGTTTACGAAACTATATCAAACAGAGATAGATGCGTGGCGTGAGTGTCTTACATTAAACAATCTGAAATAAATTATACCGGCAGTATAGTAGGTATATACAGTAGGTATATTTCCAAATAAATCAAAAATTAAAAAAAAGAGAATGAAAATAGAAAAAGTATCTTGGAAAGATGTAGTACTTTTATTTTGAGACTAACAAATTGTTATTTCCTTGCACTTTTCATTCGAAAATTTTCAAGACGCGTACCTGCTATTTATTTTCTTACAAAGTCATGATAGCGAGTGTGTGGTTTATTTGGCATTTTTAGCAATGAAACGCGTTTCGCTCTACCGCTATAAAAATAAATTGTCGAAGACTGGCGAAATTCTAAAAATCTTTCTTAGTGGGGGTCTACAACAACATTCTCAAGTATCTAGCGTAAAATATTAAGAATTGTAAACTTAAATTAGTAAATAATTTTACTTAATAATTTGATTTATGAGTTACCCAAAAGTTTCTGTGAAACTCACGTACACAACATGATAATGGGCATTGGCTGACTTAACATAAATCTAATGTAAACTATAATATTATAAAGAGGAAAGATTTGTTTGTTTGTTTGTTTGTAATGGATAAACTAAAAAACTACTCAACCGATTTTAAAAATCCTTTACCTATAGAAAGCTACTTTATCAGCGAGTAACATAGGCTACATTTTATTTTAAAATAAATCAGAGATCCCTTCGAAAATTGCAATAATGTGAATTAAGTCGGAAAAATTCACCTAATTTAACTTTTTACGTTAAACCTCTATTCGTCTATTAATTCAGACTGTCTTTTATGTCATATTTGTCAAGACAAACATAGTAAATACAAGAGAACTTACTAACATTTTTTTAAACATTTTAATCTCGTAACTGTTATAGACAGACTGCGAAATGCCAAAAAAGAGCCAGGTCTCAACTTAGTTGTTAGTTCTAAACATAGTTCCCAGGCGAGGGCAGCGAAAATAGGTACGTCGTATTGGAGACTCAAGTGCCGAGCGTTCACAACGGTTTGCTGAACAAAATTTGAGAACGTATGGTGGAGTTGTTCGTCTCAGTGCCGACTGACCATTATTGGGTATGGACTATTTTGATCAAGTGCTACCCGTGCGAAGCCGGGCGGACCGCTAGTATATCTTAATAAAGATATCAGTAGCTTACCAAACTTAGCTCTAAATAGCCATCAATACGTCGTACATCAAAATCTTTTTGCTGATAGGTATTTTAAGTTACGAGTAGGACATGAACGTTATCTTAGATTACATTGTAATAAACATCGCATCGCAAGATAAAAGGGAATATTGTAAACGCGTCTTCTGATGCACACATTTTAAAGAAAAGCGGCAAATGTTTATTTTAAATATTAAATTAGGATCTCGGCACGGTACTTTTCTTTGAAAAAAGAATATATAAAGAAAACAAAGATAAAAACACCAGTCCATATCGATTCATATTTTGATTATTTATATAGGTAATTTAAAACACACCATTTGTTAAAATGCCATGGCGTTTTAGTTAAACGAAAGTAAACTAATTAAGTAGTGAACATATTATTTTAATTACCTACGTAAATTATACTTTACTATCCGAATTTCAAACACATTATTAAGTAATTAAGTAAGATTAATTAAAACTGTGTCTGTTTATAAATTACGTAAAAGGGGATAAAAAGCTTTTTCAGTTAATTTTGGTCTATTTTAACTGATGTCTTTACTCAAACAACACAATAGGGAAAAACTGAGAAACTAATTAACAATGACAAAAAATAATCTAGAAACATCAATGTTAGAGCAAGTGATACAAAGGGTGCAATTCAATTTGAAAATATTAGATTTGCAATTAGATGAACACAATATAAGCAAAACTATTTGGAAAAAATTTCGATTCAGATGGCGCTTCTGGTTCAATGTGTTATTGTTGAACATTGCAACAGCAGCAGAAACTGCTTGGCTTATAGACAGCGTATCGACTGGAAATTTAAGTTTCATCGAACTATGCTATCTGGGACCCTGTCTAACGTTGTGTATCTCTTGCAACTTTCAATGCGCATATATGGTCAAGCATAGTCAACGAATTCTGGAACTCCTAGCATCTATACGATCTCTTCAATCGATGTCTCGGGAATTAAAAGAGGCCGATGTCAAATTCTTGAAGAGTCGAGTTAAAATGTTCTACATAACTGTTCATATTTTAACCGTCATGCAATTTTTAGGCATTTCTGCGTTCGGGTTAATCCCATTAGTAACATTGTATTTATCATACTATCATGGCGGTAAAGCGGAATTGGTGTTACCGTTCCTTGCTATATATCCTTTAGATACGAGTGATATTCGCTTCTGGATAATTGCTTATATTCAACAGATATGGGCAGGTAGTTGTTTTATCATCTTTTATGTTTTTTGGTGTAGGTAAATTTTTAGTCATAGCCTAGTCCCATTCCACTAAATACAGTTTATATTTTTATAATTACATTACATTATTGTCGTAGCTATCACAAGTTTTGTAATATTCTTTATCACATCTGAGATGCTCGCTTTCGCTTTTTAAAACCAGTAAGAAACAGTCGTTTTTGTTCACTCTGTGAGAAAAGGTATTTTGAATTTAGAACGGATTGGGCATTTCTATTTGGTTATTTTGTTTCTCTGTACTCTTAGGATTCTAGGAGGAACTTGGAATCACGAGCGTAATTTTAAGTATTATTTTGCTTCTTTCAATACTACTTATCTTCTTTAATAATAATTTTAGCTTTATTGGCTTGTTTAATACTGTTGACTCCGAGCTACCTATGTTACGCCTGCTCTACATTCATAATTTTCCAATTCCACCTACTCAAAGATGATTTAAGAAATCTTATACCTTATGAAGAAAAGTTAAACACATATTTTTCAAGCGAAGATCTGAAGACAAAGTTCAAGAAGATTATTAACCGCCATAGAAAACTAATAGAGTAAGTACTCGTATGTAACAGGACTCTAAAAACAAGATTAAAAACATTTTTAAAACAAGCTTTTCGTCCGCCATATTGAATTTAGTGTGACTTTATTTTATTTCTCGTATTCTTTTCACCAAACCGTTTGAATTGATACCCTTATCATGGGGGTGCATAAAAATAGCTATAGTCCGTGTCACGAAAGAAGTCCCTTAGAGGCGGCGCTAGTAGTCGCACTTATATGAAATTTTTTATGGAAAATGTATTAGTTCCGCAAATTGCCGCGGGACTTCTTTCGTGACACGGACTATAATTCGCCATGTTTGGCAGTCCGCCATATTGGATAAAAAATTACGACACTTAGATAACCATGCGTTGTCAAAAAGTGTCATCCAGGCTAAACGTGTATGCAAAATTTCAGCTCAAACGGTTGGGGATACCTAACTGTTAAAATTTAGGTGTAAGATTTGACCTACACAAACATACATACATTGCAAGTAAATTAAAGCTTACAAAATACTTGATGATGCCCGCGAATTCGTCCGCGTGGATTGATGTTTTATGATTCCCGCGGGAACTCTTCAATTTTCCGGGATAAAAAGTAGCCCATATCCTTCCCCGGGATACAACCTATCCCTGTACCAAATTTCATCAAAATCGGTTGAACAGATACATTTTTTTGATTCCCGCGGGAACTCTTTAATTTTCCGGGATAAAAAGTAGCCTATGTCCTTCCCCGGGACTTAACCTATCTCTGCAAGTACCAAATTTCATCAAAATCGGTTGAGTAGTTGGGCCGTGAAAGCGTAGCAGACAGACACACTTTCGCATTTATAATATTAGTATGGATGGATATGGATATGGATAAGGATACCTACAAGATATACATTTGTACTGGGCATTTATTTCCTCTGAATGAAATAAAGAACATTAATAAAAACGCTATTTAAGTAGTCAAATCAGCTTATCAACTTTAATCGTTGACGACTGCCAAATCGATTTTGCTAAGGCTAAATTTTTTTAGCATCAGATAAGAAAGTGATCTAAGTATATTCAGGTACTTAAGTTTGAAAACTGGGTAACTAATTACAGATGTGTCAATTATTTCAGGTGTGTAGATTTATTGAAAGAAGTTTATTCTGAATCAAATCTATTCAACGTCGTAATTAGTTCGATACTCATCTGTTTCACCGGGTTTAATGTTATGGTATGCTGTGTTTTTGACTTTAGAACAGTGTTTATTATTGTAAAATATAATAAATATAGAACTTAATGCTAGCTAGCCTAACCTAATTACTATATATAGATGATGCCCGCGTGGAATGGTGGCAAGAATGCTGACTGCATTTCCGCGCTGGACAGCCAGGCTGATCCTTTGCGCAAAAAATGAGCCAGCCCTTCTTTCACCAGAAGAGGCAATTAACCGCGGTAAAATATCTCGTAGAAATTTTTTGGCACCAAGACCATGGCCCTAGGGTCTCCACGGCAAACGGAATAAATATTATGTGATTCTCTATGAGAGAGGCATACTTCCGCCGCTTGCCGGTTTTAAGTACATAAGTATTGGAATTTTTAAATCTCCTAAAGGCCTTTTCGTAAAGAATATTTGATTCTTCATAATATTATTTGCCAAATCCATCATAATTTATGTGGTACGGGCGCGACTATGGAATAGGTAGGTAATAACTTTTTCCGAATTTGTAGCAGGTAACTTTATCACCGTAAAGGTTTTTACATTCTTATTATTTCAGGCCATTGAAGATTTCACGATGGCTGTGCCCTTCTTACCATTTCTTTTGATGGACATGTTACAGATATTTTTCATCTGTTATTATGGTGATATGATAATGAGATACGTAAGTATAAAATCTTCACACATTAAAAACAACTTGCTCACTCATCAATCAGTCATCATCGCTCAAGTCAAGCCTAAATGTAAAATATTGCAACACTCCTACGGAAACGAAGCCGCGAGCGGGTGCTATCTGGGATATTTAGAATTTCCAAAAGCTCAATTTGCAAATCCAAAATTTTCTATAGGTTTTCATTTTTATTTTGACCTCTGTCATGAAGTCATGTGTTTTTCAGAGTACAAGTATCAGTGCTGCAGTTTACGAATGCCAGTGGTACAGAGCAGAAGTGGCAATTATTAAAGATTTATTTTTCCTATCTCAGAGGTATTTGCGTTGACTGTTTACGTAATATATATTTATTAATATTATGTTGTGTTCATATTACGGAGTGGTTTACGAGACGTGTTAATTACTCTTGCCGATTAAGATATAAATACTACAAAAATATAAAGGTTTTTGGGCAGTTGCGAGATCTTTTTCTAATTTTTATAAATTAATATACCTAGGTACTATTTTTACAGATCTCTGAAGCCATGCAAACTAACAGCTCTGCATTTTTCTGATATTAATTTTAAAACATTTACTAAAGTAAGTAAGGTTTCTTACAAAAAGAAACATAATTAGCCTCTCTTATTCAATTATTAACAAATTAATATATTTTTATTTTCAGATATTAAGTACGTCTTGGTCATATTTTGCATTGTTGAAATCAATGTATCGAAAGTGACTAATTTGTTGAGGAATTAAAAATAATGAGGAAGCAAATTAAAGCAATAGAAAAAATATAGTAGGTAAATATTATAAAATCAATAGAGTAACGGCCGGTTTCTGAATTGAGAATTTCATGTTGAGTCTGTCTCAAAGACTACTTAAGGACTAATTAAGTAAATTTTTGTTTCTGAATTGATATTGTGTAAGGTTTGAGAGTTGGTTCTTGCTGTTTTTGCTTGAATGCTTAATTCAGAAACCGGCCCAATATCAATTCAGAAACAAAAATTTGCTCAATTCTATGAGACAGACTCAACATGAAATTCTCAATTCAGAAACCGGCCGTAAGTATTATAATGTATGCACAAGGAAGTAGGTATAAATAGATAAGTACCTATGACATGATCACTCACGCTGCATAACTCTGTAGTAGGTAGGTAATTTAAGGCCGGGGCCTGCGTGGACACGGGATTGTCGATAAATAGAAGACGAAAACAAGTAAAACAAGTATATTAATTAAATTTATTATTTAGTCACGAGAAACGAAGACATTATCATAAACACACTTATAATGTTATAAATATTTTCATTGATCACTATGCGAGGTAGTGATTAGTGTAATTTAAAGCATAGATACTCGAGCATTCATAGGCGAAGGCAAATATAAACTGTTTGAAAAATTTTCTCACAGCTAAGCATTAGATGATGGAACGTGATTCCAGCTGGCTTGATATACCTATGTGTTTGTTTAATTACAAGTTGGATTCCTAATACTGAATATAATCATTTTTTTATTTTTTATTGAATGAATAATTAAAAAAATATTATTGTAATTATCATTTGTATAATTAATGTCTAAATTAGGCGATAAAAATAAATGTATTATATAAAAGATCATTAAATAATATACGTGACTTGTATTTAATTTACAGAAATCAGCCTTACCTATTAAAGAATGAGGTCATTATTACCGACATCAGCCTGAGAACGCGTTCTCAAGTAACGCTAACGGCCAATCTATGCGTAAGAACGATACTTGAGATCTTCTTTGCTGATGTCGGTTTATGAATACGTTCTTAAGATAACGTCGATATTAATAATCTACCACTACTACTACAGCCCACTGCTGTGCACAGGCCTCCACTTTCATAGGAGAGAGGAAATTAGAGCTTAGCTTAGCCAAGCTGCTCCAATGCGGGTTGGCAGGTTTTAACGACTATGATCATTGATCATGTTAGTGATAATAACCGGGACCGACGGCTTAACGTGCTCTCCGAGGCACGGAGGTGAAACACCGCCAACTTCCTAACTCCGCGGGCTAGTACTGAGAAACTAGTCAGAAAAATCCAATACTTAATTATGGCCCGACCCGGGACTCGAACCCGGGACTCAAACCCGGGACCTCGTCGGCCGCAGTTGAACATGCTAACTAACCACTAGACCAACGAGGCAGCTAGGTATCTTAATAAGTATCTAATATCTACAAATTCATAACATTCTTGATCAAAGGTGGAGGGAGGGTGTGTTATCTGTAATTAGGAGGGGCGTGACCAAATTGCCGTAACCGTATATCATGCGTACGTGCTCACTATGCTGTAATTGGAAACCTTAAGAGCATTTTCACATAGAGCTGATTTACATTGCATATAAATTGTTGTTTTTGTCGCCGCTCGCCGCTTTTGGCGCTACGTGTTATTTTTTTCCCATTTTTCACTTTTTCATCATAATTTATGACAAAATTAGTGAAATGATTTTCATTATAAACATGTACCTACCGCTTTTTCCCGTGGCTTCAGTTGCGTACCTAAATTTAATTTTATATAAAATATTATGATTTATTTGAATTTTATCTGAAAATCTATGATTTCCCTATAGTATAGAGTAATCGCGTCGAGAGAGCAATATATTGTTCTTCCTATGTAGATAATTTCCGGTATTCAAAACTGAAATATTTAGTTAAGACACTTCTTATTATATTATTTATTATTAATTACTAATCTATCTATATATATATAAAATCGTTAGCTAATCAACGCACAGCCTAAACCGCTGGGGTTAGAAACTTGAAATTTTGACAGTAGGTTCCTTTTGTGACGTAGGCGCTCACTAAGAAAGGATTTTTCAAAATTCCTACCCTAAGGGGGTGAAATAGGGGGTGAAAGTTTGTATGAAAGTCCGTCATTTCTCAAGTTATATTGATAAAACTTGGTATACGAGTTACTGGTTGAAAATAAAGAAATAGGTGTTTCATAGTTTCTAAAAATTCTACCCCCGAAGGGGTGAAATAGGGGATGAGAGTTTGCATGAAAGTCCTTCATTTCTCAAGATATTCTCAAGTTATATAAACGAAACTTGGTATTTTGGCTTTCGTTCAAAAATAAAGAATTACGTGTGTCACAGTTTTTCAAAATTAAACCCCTAAAGTGGTAAAATAGGGGTTGAAAATTTTTATGAAAGCTATAGCCATGAAACTTGGTTTATGAGCTGCGAGTTAAAAATTAAGAAATACGTCTTTCACAGTTTTTGAAAATTCAACCCCCAAAGGGGTGAAATGGGGGATGAAAGTTGGTATCAAAGGCCTTCATTTCTCAAGGTATTTTACAAGTTATATCAACGAAACTTGGTATTTTTGCTAACGGTAAAAAATAAAGAATTACGTGTGTCACAGTTTTTCGAAAATCAACCCCTAAAGTGGTAAAATAGGGGTTGAAAATTTTTATGAAAGCTATAGCCATGAAACTTGGTATATAAGCTGCGAGTTGAAAATTAAGAAATACGTGTTTCACAGTTTTTGAAAATTCAACCCCCAAAGGGGTGAAATGGGGGATGAAAATTTGTATCAAAGGCCTTCATTTCTCAAAGTATTTTACAAGTTATATCAACAAAGCTTGGTATTTTGGCTAACGGTAGAAAATAAAGAATTACGTGTGTCACAGTTTTTCAAAATTCCACCCCCAAAGGGGTAAAATAGGGGATGGAAGTTTGTATGGAAGTCCTTCATTTTTCAAGTAATAGCCAAGAAACTTGGTATGTGAGCTACCGGTTAAAAAAAAAGAAGTACGTATTTCACAGTTTTTCAAAATTCCACCCCCAACGGGGTAAAATAGGGGTTGAAAATTTGTATGAAAGTTCTTCATTTCTCAAGTTATGGCCATGATACTTGGTATAACAGCTGCGGGTTGAAAATGAAGAAATACATGTTTCACAGTTTTTGAAAATTCGAACCCCAAAGGGGTGAAATAGGGGATGAAATTTGGTATAAAAGGCCTTAATTTCTCAAGATATTTTACAAGTTATTTCAAAGAAACTTGGTATTTTGGCTAAGGGTAAAAAATAAAGAATTACGTGTGTCACAGTTTTTCAAAATTCCACCCACAAAGGGGTAAAAAAGGGGTTGGAAGTTTGTATGAAAGTCCTTCATTTCTCAAGTTATAGCCAAGAAACTTGGTATGTGAGCTACTGGTTAAAAATAAAGAAACACGTGTTTCACAGTTTTTCAAAATTTCACCTTCAAAGGGGTGAAATGGGGGATGAAAGTTGGTATCAAAGGCCTTCATTTTTCAAGGTATTTTACAAGTTATATCAATGAAACTTGGTATTTTGGCTAACGGTAAAAAATAAAGAGTTACGTGTGTCACAGTTTTTCAAAATTCGACCCCCAAAGTGGTAAAATAGGGGTTGAAAATTTTTATGAAAGCTAGAGCCATGAAACTTGGTTTATGAGCTGCGAGTTGAAAATTAAGAAATACGTGTTAAACAGTTTTTGAAAAATTAACCCCCAAAGGGGTGAAATGGGGGATGAAAGTTGCTATCAAAGGCCTTCATTTCTCAAGGTATTTTACAAGTTATATCAATGAAACTTGGTATTTTGGCTAACGGTAAAAAACAAAGAATTACGTGTGTCACAGTTTTTCAAAATTCCACCCCTAAGGGGGTGAAATAGGGGTTGAAAGTTTGTATTAAAGTCCGTCATTTCTCAAGGTATATCCATGAAACTTAGTATATGAGTTATCGGTAAAAAATAAAGAAATACGTGTTTCACAGTTTTTCAAAATTCCACCCTTAAAGGGGTAAAATAGGGGTTGAAAGTTTGTATGAAAGGCCGACGTTTTTCAAGCTATATGGCCGTGAAACTTGATATTTGGGCTACCGGTTTAAATTATGAAATACATAATCCACAGTTTTTATAAATTCTATCCCAAAGGACGTTAAATAGTCCTTCAATCACGCTTAACAGAGCAACGGATCGACGGGTTTTTTTTCATGGGTTCTTTTTATTCCGGAAATTAAGGAATGCCTATGGGAATTAAAAAACTTATGCCACGCGAACGAAGTCGCGGGCGTCCGCTAGTTATCTATATATATGAAATTCAAAGTCCTGACTGACTGACTGACTTATATATCAACGCACAGCCTAAACCGCTGGTCCTATAGACATGAAATTTGTAGGGTGTGTTCTTTGTAAAGATTAGGTATCCACTAAGAAAGGATTTTTCGAAATTCCACCTCCAAAGGGGTAAAATAGGGGTTGAAAATTTGTATGAAAGTCCGTCATTTTTCAAGTTATATCCATGAAATTTGGTATTTGAGCTACCGGTTAAAAATGAAGAAATACGTGTTTCGCCATTTTTGAAAATTCTACCCCCAAAGGGCTGGGGGCCCTGGGGGGCTGGCAAAATAGGGGGTGAAAGTTTGTATGAAAGTCTTTTATTTTACAAGTTATTTTTCAAGTTATATCTACGAAACTTGGTATTTTGGTTTTCGGTAAAAAAATAAGAAGGACGTGTGTAACAATTTTTAAAAATTCCACCCCCAAAGGTATTTTATAGGGGTTGAAAGTTTTATGAAATTCCGTCGTTTTTCAAGCTATAGCCATGAAACTTGGTATTTGGGCTTCCGGTTAAAAAGGATGAAATACGGATTTCACAATTTATAAAATTTCTATCCCCAAGAAAGTCAAATAGGGAGTTTGTCCTTCAATCACACCGCAACAGAGCAACGGATCGGCGTGATTTTTTGGATGGGTATTGGGTATAGTTGAATACCTGGAGAGTGACATAGGCTTCTTTTTATACCGGAAAAGTAAGGAGTGCCTGTGGGAATTAAAAAACTTATGTCACGCGGACGTTGTCGCGGGCGTCCGCTAGTTACTTATAAATTGGCAACTTTTTGAAACAAGAAACAAATTAATTACAAAATCCATACATTATAATAACATTAAAATCTAAATTTAGTTAAGTACATCTTGGATTCATTTTTCTATCGGAAAAATAGTCGTATTTAGTCGTGATATACAGAGAAAAAATTAAGAGTTTCCTCCGAAGCTTGTTGTTCAGTAAATAATCATATACGTCTCAAAAGTGACATTTATTTTAATTTCATGCGAAGTGCGTTTATTTTGGGTCGACCGTTAACCTCGGCTGCTTGATCCTTTAATCATTAAAGAATCAAGTAAAATAGGATTTCATTAAAGTTTAATGAAATCCTATTTTACTGTAAATGAAGCGGTTAATTAAATAATAACCTTTCTAGATAAATACATCGGCTTAGGAAAAAGGGTACACAGTAACGCTTATTGTTCATAAAATTATGTCCGTAAAAGGTAAAAAAAATCTCACTGAACCTAAGAAAGAGTCCTTGTTCCATGATATTTCTATAAAGTTTATAAATTATTTAAAATATCAACCAGTGTTGTATGATTTTGCAAGATATGAATAGTTAAGAGTTGTTCGAGAGTCGAAAAAAACATATTTTAACGGTCCGCAGGTAAGTACATTTTCATACACACAAAGAAATGATCAGAAATTTATTTACTTACTATAAATTAAATTGGAGGTAATGCCTCCTTTTAGCATTTTGAAGGAATAATACCTAAAGAGAAAAACAAAATCTAAAATTGTGTAACTACTGTTGAAAATGAGTCCTTTTAAATAAGATGGTAGCATCAAAACACTTGTTAGGAAATCGATTTGTATTGTTCGGCCGTTCAGAGAATGCGTTCCTGACACCTATCAGAAAAATATTGTTTCCCAAGTTATTTGACACTCAGTTTGGCACAAAATTATAACATTAATTGATTATTGATATATTAATGTTGTTTTCATCAATTGTTAAAACGGTAAACAACCTGCAATAATATTTTTATCGTAACTGCAACGCCATTACAAAGTTACGTCGTCAGTTCAATCGCGACGTGTCAGGAACTCAGGAACGCATTCTCTGAACGGCCGTAGTTTAGTCCGTCAAACTGATCTGACCCGCAGGGCGACCGCGTAACTTTTGCATCAATCATTGATACATCGCAATCACCTCAGATTGCCTGAATTCATGGTATTCTTGCTGCGTCAATGGATTTCGTCTAATAGTGGAAGAGTGTTAACCAATCAGAGGTGATTGCGATGTATCAATGATTGATGCAAAAGATACGCGGTCGCCCTGCCGGTGTCAGCGTCACTAGTTTATATTTATATGAGATATAAAATAGAAACAAAAACTAACTAGCACAATAAGAAATAAAATAAAAACAAAAACTAAACAGCCATTTTAGTTCCAATCTTGGCCACTGGCTCAAATAAGGTTGTGGGACTGTACTCTCAAGTTGCAACTTGCAGCTAAAGAACTCCAAAAAGTTTCAGCGCGATGACAACTGTCGGTAATAATATAAACAGACAATTAGTCAGTGTACCGGTGATGCGGCAGTCTCCGCCGTGTGCCAAATATTTAGAATTCCCAAAAATACACTCACAGTATACACAATAATAAAACAAACATCACCAATGACCATTCATTGTACGAGGTAGTAAATTAGATGATTTACTGCACACTCAAGCTATCTTGAATGATGTCGTTCTTGACGTAAACATAATATAGCACATCAGGTTACCCACATAAATTTTAAGCTTTAAATTATATTATGGTTTATACATTTGCCTATAACGCATAGGTACAGCACGTGGGCAGAGCGGAAACCGCATGATACCGGAACCGAAGGATATCACTATATCATATATTATGCATACGCGCGTAAACGTGATCTTAGAAATTTAGGAAACAGTAGGAGGTACTACATGATTCAGGATTCAGGAACCCAAGAACTAATAATAATAATTATTATAGCCCGTGCCCAAATAAAGAAGAGCATAGTAGATTGTTATCTACATTACAGAAAATCTGTTTTTCATAATCAAGAACGTCATATTCTCAAGAATATGACAATTTTGCTTAAGTATGTACCCACATGTAAATATATAATCAAAGGGCATGGTTGACTTGCCGCCGGTTTCTGAATTGAGAATTTCATGTTGAGTCTGTCTCAAAGACTACTTAAGGACTAATTAAGCGATAGAGCATCTCTCGCCGAGAGATGAGATCTTTATTCCTTTGGGAACGATTTAATATAGTTCGTTATTTGAAAGCTATTTTCATATAACTTTCAGAAGAATTGTAAACACGTATGAAAGTTCTAATCATCTACAACTAGGTACTTATATTCCGTCAAAGTTACATTACAGAAAATCTGTTTTTCATAATCAAGAATATCATATTCTCAAGAAATTTTGCTTAAGTATGTACCCACATGTAAATATATAATCAGAGGGCATGGTTGACTTACGGCCGGTTTCTGAATTGAGAATTTCATGTTGAGTCTGTCTCAAAGACTACTTAAGGACTAATTAAGCAAATTTTTGTTTCTGAATTGATATTGTGTAAGGTTTGAGAGTTGGAGCTTGCTGTTTTTGGTAGAATGCTTAATTCAGAAACCGGCCGTTAGACTCTATCTCTCGCCGAGAAATGAGATCTTTATTCCTTTGGGAACGATTTTATATAGCTCGTTATTTTAAAAGCTATTTTCATATAACTTTCAGAAGAATTGTATACACGTATGAAAGTTCTAATCATCTACAACTCCGTCCAACTTTTCTGACCCGGTGGCCAAAATTGGAACAAATTTTTACGCATTTTTTTTTCATTTCCGGTGTGGACTATGGTAAGTTGGTATATATACCATATACCATAGTCCATAGGTAACTTCACGGTTGAGTTATATGTAAAAAAAAATATAGTTAATTTTATAACAAACGCGATGGTATAGCATTGGCCACAATAAACTTGTCAAAAAAAATAATTAAAATTAATTAATTTAAAAATAGCCTGGACCGGATTTTGAAAGGCAACCTATTTTAGCCGTATTTATCTATTATTAAATAAAAATAAAAAGTAGGTTAATCTGGTAAACAGATGTGAAGGTCATTGTATATCCGGCTACCAATACCTACCATTCTCGAAATGTATTGATATTAGGGTTAGTACAATTTTATTGTTTAATAACTACGTAGCAGCGTAAATTAAACCGACCAGCGTACCGGACAGACAGACATACTTGTAAGGATTGTTTGTTCAAGTACCTAAGTCTTTATTGCACATAAAAATACAATGTTCATACTTTAATTATAAATAACTACCGGTTAAACTCACGTGTTTTGTTGACGTGTTGGTCGTGATTCGTGAATAAGGACCCCGGACCCAACACTAATCGAGCATTTTTCCGACAAAACACGTGAGTTTAACCAGTACTTATCTATACTAATATTATAAAGTGGTAAAGTTTGTGACGTTGTAGGGGGTAAAATCTGGATCTACAGAACCGATTTTGAAAATTCTGGTGCCAATAGAAAGCCACATTATTTGTGAGTGTCATAGGCTATATTATACTAACCCGAAAAATTAGGGAGTTCCCGTTGGAATTTAAAAAACTTATTTCACGCGGACGAAGTCGCGGGCATCTGCTAGTGTAAAGATAAAATGAATATAACTCTCGATAGTTTAAACATCACAATGTTTACTACTGTTTACAATGTATGATACTTTTCTTATTAATTATAGCAGCCACTTCGCTCAATAAACCGTTGTAGAATATATTATATCTACGAGCAAATATATTATCTCTCCGAAGTGTACCTAATGTTTTTTTCATCCCACCATCTCGGAAAGAGTATTTTTAATCTTCGATATCTGAATGCAAAAGCTGTTATTATCCTCTAGAGGATAAAGTAAATTGAATTTAGAACATCGTGTGCACGTTAGTAAATATCACTCGTCTATGAAGTTTGTGAATTCAAAACACCATTAAAACCTATTTACTTCTACCTCTATGGTGCCGAATTTCCATACAACCTTTTTTAATTTGTTAAAAACTCACACTCGTAACCTTCTTGGCGTACTTTTTTAATTTGCTTTGCGCGCACCATTTTCTTTCACGTCATGTAATTTCCTCGCTGAGGTGGGATGAAAAGTTACGTGTTGCACTCGAGTGAAAAGATTTTTCACCTCGTGCTCTTTTGATTCCCTCGCTGACGCTCAGAATTCTAATTTTTGAACCACTCGCTGCGCTCGTGATTCAATTTTTGAATCCTTCGCTTGCTCGGTCATCAAAATTGAGCACGCGGTTAAAAAACAACTTTTCACTCTTGTATAACAAATAACTATTATTATTCAGAAAAAATATTATCCGTAAATCGTTATGTATTCGCGTATCCTAAGCGTGTATTTTGCATTTTTGATGATTATTTCATTCAAAAATACATCCGTAGGTAGCTATTAATATCTTCTATCTTCTATATATATAAAAATCAATTGCTGTTCGTTTGTCTCGCTAAAACTCAAGAACAGCTGGACCGATTTAGATTGAATTTTTTGTGTGTGTTTGAGTGGATCCAGGGCTGGTTTATATTCATAATTGGATCCGGTAGGGGGCGCTGCAATTGGGTTCTAGGTTCAGGGCAGGACAACGTCTGCCGGGCCCACTAGCGTTTTATAAAAATACTTATGTGTATATGTTGCATTGAAATGGAGAACATAATATAGGTACGGCAAACTTTTCTGTCTAAAGAAAAATACTGTGAATAGTTATATAATAATATGTGTATTCTGTATATATATCATAGTAATATTATAAATGCGAAAGTGTGTTTGTTTGTTTGTTGGTTTGTTGGTTTGTCCTTAAATCACGCCACAACGGAGCAACGGATCGACGTGATTTTTGGCATGGGTATAGTTGAGGACCTGGAGAGTGACACAGGCTACTTTTTATCCCGGAAAATTAATGAGTTCCCGGGGGAATTTAAAAAAACTGAAACCACGCGGACGAAGTCGCGGACATCAGCTAGTATAATAATAATTAAATATTACGAGTCTCAAAAAATATTAAAAAGTATTTACCAATAACATTTTCTTAATTTTCAAACTACATAATATAGAAAATCCAAAGAGTCAAAAGTCAAATTCGATAAAACATACTTTCAGTTTACTGGCATCCCGCAAAACATGTTACGCGATGATTTGCAAAAACAGAACTAACTATTCACAAAATGTTTCGACCTTTGGGATTACAGGTAGAAGGTGGATACCGGATACCTACTATTGTGTCAGGCACCACTCCGCAAAGTAATAAAATTAACAAACTTTTCAACGCGAATCCCTCATAAAATCCATAAGTGATATGGCGTGTTTATAGTTTATTTATTTTCGTACCTATTGGATTCGACAGACCTTATAAATAACTACTCGTACTACACCTCATTTATTTCAGTCATCGAAATTTTCAAAGTTAAAGATACTGGCGCCAATGAGATCGTTGTTTTTAGGGTTCCGTACACAAAGCGTGCCTACAAAACCCTATTACTAAGGCCTCGGATACACGGACATCTTGAAGCAGTCAGAAGTGACTGCTTAAAGCTGCGACTGAACTACTTCTACGTACACAGTGTGTCTTCTACGTACACAACTACACACATACATGGAACCGCTCGAGCAGTTGCGACTGCTTCGGGCGATTGGCAGCAAATATTAATGGTAGCTTCAAGCTGTAGACTATGACTGCAAGAGCGGTCCGTGTATGTTGATCACTGGCTAACTGCTGGAGTTGTCCGTGTATGGCCGGCCTAAGCCTCCGCTGTCCGTCCATTCGTCGGCCTGTCACAGGACAATATCTCATAAACTGTAATAGCTAGACATTTGTTATTTTGTGTTATAGTGCGTATTTCTATTGCCGCTGTAACAACAAATAATAAAATTAAAATAAAGTTTTAAATTGAACGGGGTCCTATACAATAAATTTGTATTTAAAAAGTTAATAGTATTAAATCTTGTACGATGGTGCGGAACCCTCCGTGTACGAGTCCAACTCGCACTTGGCCGGTTTATTTTGCCTGCAAATGAAAACAACAACCTCATTGGCGCCAAAATTCCAAAGCCAGAACTTTTATTAAACACGTAAATTTTATTTCATTATTGAAGAACAATCTTCAAAAAATAATATATTGTAGCTTGAGAAGGATGCACTTCGATGTCAAAAGCGCGAGCTTTTATTCAACTGGTGAAATAAAGTCTCGGAAGTAGGTCATGCCCCTGAAAACAATGAACAATAAATAGTCGAGTATAACATAAAATACTGAAGTAGCAAATCAATCCAACCGTTGTTTATGGCGACTGAAGTCGGTCGCGGAAAACTTTGAGAAAACAAACTCCGGAAAAGCTTTTACGAGAACATATGTATCTATTGACTTAGCTCCAGTCATCCGGTACGCCTACACTGTTGTAAAATTCATAGGTCGAAACCACATTCTCTCACTCACTTCAATCCATACTGGCCCATCACTGAGCACGAGGCTCTTCTCACAATGAAGGCTTTGACCAAAGTCCCCCAAGCTAGCCGAGTGTGTATTTTTCAGACTTCACGCACCTTTGAGAGCATGATGAAGAATTCTCGAAAAAAACTAGGATATCACTTGTCTGTCTGTTTCGGGGAAGACCTAAACAAAAGGTAGCCTATGCTAATTTAGTTCCGGAAAATTAAGGAATTCCCGCGTAATTAAAAAAAAACTTCAACTTAAAGTCGCGAGCATCAGTCAGTGACAAATCAAGCACCTTTTACTTAATTTAAAAATTCTTATAGCTGTCCTATTTTTCAAAAAAACATTACGAATCCACTCAAAGATTCACGTTAAATTCCTCTTCTCGTTTATCAAGTTGAAAATATAGTAAGTAGGTAGATCTTTGGGTAGTAGGTACCTACCCAAAGATAGAGATACGTTCAGTCTCATTTGCAATTTAAATACAAGGGCTCTATTATTTCAACATTGCTCTGGTTTCCAACAGCAGTCTAAAATATTATGTGGCATCTGAAAAAATTGATTCAGTTTATAAGAATATTATGAAGACTTCTGTTTATGTTTTTGTATTATAATATGTTATTAAATTTTGACTTTGAATTTTGACAGGGGTTAATTTCCGCAAAATAACGCCTCCTTCTTTTTAGTTTACTAGCTGATGCCCGCGACTTCGTCCGCGTGGTTTAAGTTTTTTGTTATTCCCGCGGGAACTCCTTAATTTTCAAATAATATAAAAAGTAGCCTATGTCACTCTCCAGGTCCTCACCTATACAACAAAAAAAGAATTAGCTAAATTGGTCCAACCGTTCACGCGTGATGCCGTTACGAAGAGAAATAGGGATTCATTTTTAGGGTTCCGTAGCCAAATTTGGCAAAAACGGAACCCTTATAGATTCGTCATGTCTGTCTGTCTGTCTGTCCGTCCGTATGTCACAGCCACTTTTTTCCGAAACTATAAGAACTATACTGTTGAAACTTGGTAAGTAGATGTATTCTGTGAACCGCATTAAGATTTTCTTACAAAAATAGAAAAAAAACAATAAATTTTGGGGGTTCCCCATACTAAGAACTGAAACTCAAAAATATTTTTTTCATCTAACCCATTCAGACAGTTTAGTTTGCGCGAGAGACACTTCCAAAGTGGTAAAATGTGTCCCCCCCCTGTAACTTCTAAAACAAGAATGATAAAACTAAAAAAAAATATATGATGTACATTACCATGCAAACTTCCACCGAAAATAGGTTTGAACGAGATCTAGTAAGTAGTTTTTTTTCAAATACGTCATAAATCGTAAACCGCAATATACCTTTCATTCAATCAACTCAAATATTTAAAATAAAAATATTTTTAATAATTTAAAACTTACTACAGGTTTGTACGGAAGCCTCGGTGCGCGAGTCCGACTCGCACTTGGCCGGTTTTTATATATAGAGATTAACATAATATTTGTTACCTATCGTAAGTAAATAAATAAGTTTCTTCATCAGTATATAGGGTATATAAATAAATAGTTGTAAGGATTCTCAGTAAATAAATATTATATCTTGAACAGGATAGATTTTCTTGTCTGCCAATATGCCCACGCTGCCCACTCATGCTCACATCCATTAATTTGATAAATTGCCTGCTTAGTAAGTTGAAAGTGTACTGCCATCGCTCTACTGAATCCTACTAAGAAGGATGTAAGAAGCCGGAAACTACTCAAACGAAAATTTGTGTGAAATAAAATCATAAATTTGTTATGGAGAAACACTCTTAGAACAAAATTAATGCATTTATTTGATTTTTTTAACCTAGATTATTTAGCTCAATTGCCCTACTATTACATAAATCAATCTATTCGGTAAGTAAAACAGACTAATTACGGTTTAAAATGTATCAGCAGAAGCATAATTAAAATACATATATTAATATCATTGTTAAGGTAATTAAACAAATAAAAATATTCATTATAAGGCATAACATTAGCGGAAAATAATATGCGTGCGTTTTGAGCTACACGTACCTAGTTAATAGTGTATAATCTCACGAAAGAATCTCTGCACAAAGTATGATTTTATGTTAAAATATCATAGATAATTTTCATGAAATATTTTTCACGTTTGTTAGGTCACGATTATTTATTTACAATTATATTGTTCTACTCTTTTACCATTAACCACATAATATTAAAATTATTTCCTTGATTAACCTTTTTAAAAACCGAAATCAGTATGAAATATCAATACCACCACATATTTAATTATACTACCTACTATAGGTACTATGTTATAGAGCAAAAAAATACGGAATAATTTGGGAGCCCTCCGAAATATTATCATCTTCAGAAAACTGTATTTTTTGTGATTTGTGGGTAGGAAAATGGAAGAAACTATTGGGGGTGGCGCCCTCAGCAACGAGGAAACTCATAAAACAAAAATGTTTATCAGTAGAATACCTATATGTACCCAGTAAACAAGAATGTTATTCAAATTCATTAATAATTATCGTGAATATTTGTGAACTTCTACCGTACTATACCTATTCTGTGCTTCTACCCTTTATCCCAGAATAGCCTATACCGAAGTCCGAACCTCCACCGAAGTAACTATAAATTAAGGTCACCTCTAAAGAGGTGCGGCAAGTAGCGGCAAGTAATCTTTGTACGAGGATGTATGGAACTGAGCCCCTCGGCTCGGAGATGCACTGCGCGATGCGGCCCCGTACAAACTCATATAATATTACTAGATGATTCCCGCGACTTCGTCCGCGTGGACCAAGTTTTTTCGATTCCCGCGGGAACTCTTGAATTTTCAGGGATAAAAAGTAGCCTTTGTCCTTCCCCGGTACCAAATTTCATCAAAATAGGTTGAACAGATGGTCCGTGAAAGCGTAGCAGACAGACAGACAGACACACTTTCGTATTTATAATATTAAGTATGGATTAGCCTCATACATAATTATATTATTAGTGCAAATTATTAATGTAATGTTATTAGTGGGCTAGACATTTAATATTATGTGCCCTAGCTATTCTTACCTAAATGCTCGCTGAGATTGGTGATGGTACCTAACTGTATTACAGTAGGCATACTAATATTGTAAGTACTCTACTCCCCAGTTTTTATTTAGAGATAAAATCAAACGAATATTGAATAAGATGTATTCAGTTAAAAATGTATGTCACACTAGCTGATGCCCGCGACTTCGTCCGCGTGGTTTAAGTTTTTTGTTATTCCCGCGGGAACTCCTTAATTTTCCGGGATAAAAAGTAGCCTATGTCACTCTCCAGGTCCTCAACTATACCCATGCCAAAAATCACGTCAATCCGTTGCTCCGTTGCGGCGTGATTGAAGGACAAACCAACAAACCAACAAACAAAGTGACTTTCGCATTTATAATATTAGTATGATTTTCTTAAGGAAAATGAGATTATTACACCTCATTTGAATGCTCTTCCGGCTTCTTGTGCCTACTTAGTTTCAAGGTAACGCCATTTTCTGTAGAGTGTTCGTCTGGTGCAACTTTAATTTAGGTGCAAGTGCAACACAATTTGAAGTTATTTTTAACTAGCTGATGCCCGCGACTTCGTACGCGTGGATCGAGGTTTTTTGGTTCCCGCGGGAACTCCTTAATTTTCCGGATAAAAAGTAGCCTTTGTTTTAATCCAGGTTATAAGCTATCTATGTTCCAAATTTCAGCCAAATCGGTTCAGTAGTAGCGGCGTGAAGGAGTAACAAACATACACACAAACTTTCGCCTTTATTATATTAGTGTGATGATAATTTTTTTTTCAATCAAGCTAGTTTAATCTAATACCTACTACCAGATGGAATGCATGGCTTAATTTTCCCGTTGTACCGCTGTACATTAATTCACACTATACTACTCCATACTAATATATTATCGACCGAGCGAAGCGAAATGGCGAAGGTCTCTGAGTCTACTTGAGTGAATTTGCACTTGTCCGTCCGTTTGTCCGTCTGTCAGAGCCTTATAACTTCTGAATTACGGAACGTAATTACTTCAAATCCATACTATCCATACTAATATTATAAATGCGAAAGTGTGTCTGTCTGTCTGTCTGTCTGTCTGCTACGCTTTCACGGCCCATCTGTTCAACCGATTTTGATCAAATTTGGTACAGGGATAGGTTATATCCTGGGGAAGGACATAGGCTTTTTATCTTTTTATCCCGGAAAATTCGAAGGTTCCCGCGGGAATCAAAAAATTTATCTGTTCAACCGATTTTAATAAAATTTGGTACAGGGGTACGCGCAGACGAAGTCGCGGGAATCATCTAGTTTAAATATAATATGTAAACCGAATATGGCTTAAAAAGTTATAAAAATCTTTATTTCAGGGGGGCTCTCATAGAAGCGAATGCGAAGTAAAATATTTTTTATTGCGTTACATAGGGTTGCCCGTTGCGGTATATAATTTTAAAGATAATTAGGAATAATTTTTCCCCTAAAATTGTCGAAATGGTGGAATTTCAAAGTGGAGATTTTCTAAGGTCTAAAGTTGACCTCGAAACTCTCAAATTTCTGAAAGGCTGAGCCGGAAACTTGATCAATTATTTGAATTATATCCTGAACTTTAACAACAAATACTAAAATTAGATAAATATTATAAGGAAACGAAATTATTAATTTTTAATGAGATTGAAATTATCAGTATTTCTAACAGAACTTCACAATGATGTCAATAGATGGCGTTGGTGATGGTAAAAGTTTATTCGCTGTTATACCGCGAGGTCTCAGTTCGCTAGATAATTTTGATTTATAATTCTCGTTTCATGCTCAAAACGAGTAAAAGTTATAATATTAAAATTAATAAAGGTACTCTTACATCAACTGCAATGGTTCATATTTTCTCATTTACTTATAAATAACTTACTTATATGCAAAACACTTCAATTAGGTACTGTATGATATGAGTTTATATATGTGTTTAATGTGGTCAGGAGAATTATCCGTATAAGCCAATATTTATCCAACGTAATCTACAGAACACGCAATAGTTTACTTCGTTATGTTTGTGGTGTGGCTTGCATGCAATATTCTTTTGGGTTGCGTACAGACTTAGAAAACACGTCATTATTGCTTTTATTGGAGCTTCAAGAATAAAGTTCCTAGGTTATATTATACGTTTATCTGCAACGAATTATACTTAACTAGATGATGCCCGCGACTTCGTTCTAATGGATTATTATTAGCCTATGTCACTCTCCAGGTCCTCAACTATGCCCATGCCAAAAATCACGTCGATCCGTTGCTCCGTTGCGGTGTGATTGAAGGACAAACCAACCAATAAACCAACAAACAAACACACTTTCGCACAACAACTTAACTTTATCGTCTAGTAAGTACATACTCGTAAATGTAACTTTGGTTTGGTTGCTTTGTTTAATAAAATAGGAATAAGTAAATCATAATACTTATGTTGTGTACCGTACCAAGAAGGTACTACCCATAGAGATAATAGCTACTATATTACCTCTATGGTACTACCTATTTTATTTCGAGGCGAATGGCTATCCTCTATTGTGAACGGGCATGTCTTACCACAGCGATCCCGTGCTAGGGGACTATTAATCTTTTTCACTGAAGCCCGTGGTTGATTAACGTGTATAGTGACCAGCAAACTGTGTAACCTATTTTCCTTTAAAGATGAACCAATGCCATAGTGGAACTATTTATCGTATCTTTAAAAGAAAAAAGATTTTTTTTTTAAATATAACAACTTGGTCCCCAACTGAACATGAATCTCTTCTCAGAAAGAGGAGAATAGAATAGATTTAATTGCATGATTGTATGTAGGTACATGGTACAGTGTTACAAAGTAATTAGATGAGCAAATTACAATCAGCCAAGGGTTTGGTCATAGTCCACCATGAAGGCTAAAATTAGGAACAGCAATGGCAAACCTGAGCTTTTAGATGCAAGGATGCTTTTAAGACTAAATACGTCAATAGGAACTACTTTGCTATAATATTTACGTGTGGTAGAAACAAATCTTTTGCATCCTTTGTCATAGCTATAAAGTGGTAATTTGGGTGTCCGTAAAGGTTGTAGTTTTATAGCGGTCCCTTTGAAAGTTACGCCATGTTAACTACACGGCTTCCCCTTCGCTTTGTTTCCTTTTTACGATTTGTAACCCTGTTCCACTTTTTGAATTTTAGGGATCGCACAAGGGTAGAATTTTGTGAACAAAGATTTAAGTCAAGAAAATAAGAAAAACTGAAAATAAGACAATCGATAATTAAAATCCAAATTAAAACGTCACAATACTCAGTAGGTATCTACTAGTAACACAATTAATTTTGTGAACAAAGATTTAAGTCAAGAAAATAAGAAAAACTGAAAATAAGACAATCGATAATTAAATTTTAATTATCGATTGTGTTATTTTTAGTTTTTCTTATTTTCGTGACTTAAATCTTGGTTCACAAAATTCTACCCTTGTACGATCCCTAAAATCCAAAAAGTGGAACAGGGTTACAAATCGTAAAAAGGAAACAACGATAATAAAAATCTAAATTAAATCGTCACAATACTCAGTAGATATCTACTAGTTACACAATAATAATCATGAAAAATAATCAAATATAAATAAAACTAGTATACGGTTCATGGGATATAGCTCGCTGACAAACAGATGCACTGACGGACAGGCGGATGGACAGCGGAGTTTTAGTAATAGGGTCCCGTTGGCACCCTTTGGTATGGAAACCTAAAAAGGCAAACTACTACTAGAGATAATAACCATTATATACCGTGCTACTACTAAGTTTAAGTTCGTATTTGCACGATGCGTTGAAATCTGAGCTGCTTCACGGCTTCGACGCTGTTTTACGGAGCTATGTAAAAATACTTAATGGAATCGTGCTAGGAGTTCATTTCTATTTTGCATTTTGCATGTTTTTAAAATGTATTCAAACTGGAAATAGGTTCAATATACTTAATTGAATCATGCAACGAATATAAAATTATATTTTTCAGGAAATGGGCTTGAAAAACTGTAGAAACATCAATTAAGGAACTCTAAAATGTGCGCAAGTTAGAAAGGTGTCTATATTAAACATGTGTTTTGAAGTGAAAACTTCTTTAGCCGCGTTGGGCACTTTTTGGTAAACTTGTGGATTCGTGTCACCGACACCGTCACCGACACCGCGTTGTTACAAAGACATAAGGTCTTAAATATAAATATGCTAAATCAACTGAAAAATCAGTTAAGCAAATCTGCTTAACTGATGATGATGGTTTTTAGAACTGTTAGTACTTTAGGATCTCTAACTCCCAACTTCATAAGTAAGCATTGCGCGTCCATGTCTATGAGAAGTTTCGTTGCGCGTTTTCCATGCAAAGGAAAAGTCGACACTCGCAAAAGTCACTTAACGTGATTAAAATTGGACGTGGATTTAAAAATTTAATCCTTCCTTAGATTTTTTTAGATGATGGTAATTAAAACTGCATCGAAATTCACGAAGACAATATTTTCTAGTCATTCATTACATTTTATAGTCTGAACATGCTAACTTTGCAGTGTATAAATGGGCACAGAAATGGGCAACCTAAAAAAGTTTTGTATAATCTGTTTTCTCGGCCTTCTTTAATATAATACCTCATATAATACCATAGACTTTAATATTTACCTATTTTACTATTATCCAATGCCAATATTGAGGCCCTAAACATTGGCAGCAGAAGTCAATGAAGCACTTAAAAGATCATTGGAAGCAGTCAAATAAAAATTTGTAATTTACAATACTAAATACAAACCGATTATTATAATACACTTCACGCAAAAATAAAAATATCTTTATGCAAAACAATAAAAAAATGTGCTAAACAAGTACAATAATTTATAATGCCACTCTCAGGTAATTTTCGCCGAGGTAAGTACCTCCTAACAATGATATTCTATACCTACATGAAATCATTGCGTCCTATTCTATATTTTATTTATTTATTTTTATTTAATTTAGATAACATACCCGAAGAGACCATACAGTTGCCCAATGCGTCTCTCCGGGCTACAGAAATAGAGCGACAATAAATAAAAAATATTATTAGATAAGAATGTCTAATAAATTAGAAATATATTCGATCACTTCGATGGGCCTATAAGAGCAGGAAACTTAAAACACGTCTCCCATTCTCTCTTAACCTAATGTACATTGTACACCAAGTGTACACCTTTCTCACTGGTTGTTAAATCCTCTATTGGATAGCTGCCGGTAGTTGGTTCGTGGTTGTCTGATAGAGATCGCTTCAAAGCGATAAAGCCGCCAATTGTACCAACTTTGATTTGTTAACGTAAAGAACAAGCAAATATAATAATTATCATATTAATTTTCAATAAGAATATAATTTCAGAAATGCTGGCAGCATTAAAAACTGCAAAGAAGAATAAAGAGAAACAAAATTCACCAGATGATGACGAAGAAACCAATGTGAGCAATGAAGATGCTTCCAGTCCGGTTGTGATTGAAGGCAAACAAGAACCAGACAAAAGCAAACTTGAAGGAAAGTAATGCTGATAAAAATATTCATATTTAAGTGGAAAAAAAGAAAACAGTTTTTATATTAATTGGTTAAGCCATATTAATGGATTTTAAATTCATCGAGACCCAATAGATAATATTTAATAAAGTAATAGATGCAAACACTCTTTTTATTTGAAAACCACTATCAAATTTTATTTACCGTGCTACATTTACAAAATAATATATATGTGGAAATAAATGTCTCTGAACCGGAAAAATCTTTCCTAAAAACCGACTTCCAAAGCCACTGTAAATTAAAAAATAATTTTGATTTCTACACACATCTGCTGGCGTACCTCAAGGTGGTGTGTTGTCGCCTTTACTATAATTTGCTATTTTCATTAATTCAATTTCCCAAAAAATTACTTCTCTCTATCACTTGTATGCAGATGACCTCCAAGTTTATTCACAGTCAACTCTTGAAGATCTGCCTAATGCCATTTCTACTATTGATGGTTAAATACTCTTAATCCCCACGGCTTAGGAGTGCAGTACCCTGCAGCATCAGAGTTGAGGAGTTGGGACTTGGGTTTAAGTATGAAGTCGTTGCTTGACACCTACAATATGAATTCACCATAAAAACATCCTAAATCGCTATTTTTAAGGAGTTCTGTATTCTGCAGCATCAGGGTTGAGGAGTTGGGACTCAGAGTTGAATCGTATACGCGTGACTTTATACCTACTATATGAATTCACCATCAAAACTTCCTAACTCCCTAGTTTTGAGTCGTAGGTATACCTACAGGATTGAGGATTTGGAGTGGAGAATTTTTTATGGGACCATTTCGCGAGCTTCCTCTAACCACCGAAAAAGAAATTTTTCAAATCAGTTTGAAAACCACGGAGATATGCGGTAACATACATTTAAAAAAAAACATACGCGCCGAATTGAGAACCTCCTCCTTTTTTGGAACTCTGTTAAAAAAGCTTTATGTAATATAGCTTTTTATGATTATATATTGTGTTAGTAGGTATATAATTACATTTTGTCTCACAAATTATAGCGGTTCTCAACTTACATCTTACTTCTTACTAATATTATTATAAATGCGAAAGTTTGGATGGATGTATGGATGTATGGATGTTTGTTACTCAATCACGCCCCAACGGCTAAACGGATCTGGCTGAAATTTGGCACAGGGGTAGATTATAGTCTGGAATAGCACATAGGCTACTTTTTATCCCGATAAATTAAAGAGTTCCCGCGGGAACAAAAAAAATCTCAATCCACGCGGACGTACTCGCGGGCATCAGCTAGTAATAATATATAATACAGACTGCATTGCACCTCACGGCTCACCTACCTTCCATCGTAGGGTCACGGCCTACCTACCTTCCAAGAAAGATACCTTTAAGACGATATCTATGGATTTTCTTTAAACGAAATACCTTTTAAGCACAAATCTCTGCACAACTAACAAATTCCATAGTGTAATTCCATAGTGTAAACAAGTAGATTTTATTCATAAAAACCTAAAAAAGTGCAAAGAAACCGAATAATATAATAGAATTGCATACGCAAGAATGAGAAAAAACCAATGAACTCAGGTTTTATTACAAAAAGGAAAAAAGATTTTTCAGATAAAATTAAGACGACCATTCTATTCTATTTTCTGTTTGAAGAAGCGGAAATTGTGATTCAATTTGTCAGCTTATCTATAAGAATTTGTCTCTCTTGTCTTCTAAATTTCAGAGCATTTGAATTGCAGGAAAAAAATTAAATTCAAACTCCAACTTGTTATCTTCACGTAGAACATATCTTAGATTGTACATTGAGGTCTACTATGATACATCCTGTCTTTACTCTACGGACCGATGTTGATTGCATGTTTGATTTTGAATGAAGATTCTACTGAGAAGAGCAAGCAAGAACCTCGGCAAATAAATTCTTTATACAGTATTTTCGCCCACACGAACGAGTTATAACATGCCTTTGGAGTGAGAATTTAAATATGTTGTAAAATACAAGGTTGTATGTACCTTTAGGTAAACCTGACTGCCACACTGACACGTAGGTTTTTAGCTAATAGATAGACATGTTTTACGTATTTAAGCCACCAGAAAACGATACAGTCGTTCTCTGGTAACTTGCATGGGTTTCATAAGTATTATCAAAGAATAGTAGTAGTAGTAGTAGTAGAGTAGTAGTAGTAGTATTTATTATCTTTGCTTCCTTTTCCGTTTTCCTTTGACGACGCATTGCGGCAAATATTTAAACGCGAAAAGTGACCCACCGGATTGCCTACTAGTTAAAGTAGTTTAGAATTATTTCGTGAGAGGGTTTGATTTTTTATCAATTGAAGTAGGTTTATGGCCGCGCTGATATCGTTTTATTTTTTATTAATCTAAGAATAATTATTTCCTGTACTTTAAAAACGAACTAACGGCTTATAAAAAATATATGATGTAATTTGGTTTCTCGGAAACTGCGATTCGAGTCGATTTGGATTATAATTATATTGTAGTTAGAGTTTTTGTTTCTTACTCGTATGTGTATCAGAATAGGAGTCATCCCCAAGTTACCACGGGAATTCTTAATCATCATATCTCGAAAACACTTCAAACGATTTGCATTAAAATTTTGTGTTTACACAATTGTTTAAATTTCTAATTTTATCTGGATAGGTGTCATTCCTAAGCTTCCTAAGGAATTCAGGGATTCAGACACCACATGACACCAATCAATTTAAAAGACGCCGAGCGTATTTCGGTTGCAACCATGTTCTCTAGTGAATAAGTAAAGATTTGCCATGTAATTTGTGGACTATGTATTGTAAGTAAAACGCTTTCAGATGGCGCAGTGTTGAGCGCTGCTGTCCTGGGTTCCTGGGAGATTTTCGGCAGACTCAATTTGGAAATTTATAATTTCTGATTTTTCTCAGGTCTGGTCTGGTGGGAGGCAAACTGGCACCGCCAAAGATCTACCGCCAAGCGACTTAGCGTTCCGGTACGATGCCGTCTAGCAACCGACTAGGGGTTTAATATAACTGCCACCTAACAGGTTAGCCCGCTACCATCTAAGACTGCATCATCACTTATCATCAGGTGAAATCGCAGTCAATAAATTTAAAAAAAAACTATTTAGGTAATTTCTCATGCTCAAATGATATAAAGAAGGAGCAATGCCCGTCCAGTTTTGCTTTTTTATTTTTATTTCCGATCAAAAATAATGTCTTTACTCAGTTAGGTGGAAATCGAATACCTCACAAAATGCGTCATCGACAAGATACCGATGTAGGTAATAATTGTGTTGAATAAATGTAACAAGTAATTGACTGGTTCCACGAATCATTCAGGTTGTGCTTTACTTTTAATTTCCGTCTACGAGGATTTAATTTTTTCCGTCTTTAAAAAAAATATTCTGCTATATTCCGGGCTAAAAATTATGTTATACCTATTCATCTTCAAGATACATAGGTTCATTTTATGATAAATTTCGTCTAGCTGTGGAACCATGACAGACAGACAGTCAGACGGATACTCTTTAGGATTTTTATTATTAGTATGGATTTGGTTACTGCAAAATAAAATTAGTTCTGATTGTCTGTCACTCACAGCTCACTGACCTGACCGAGCCGGCAAACGGCCAAGACAGTGAGCCAAATTATTTATTATTCAATTCGTTTTGGCCTCCGCAGAGTCTCCCTGCGAGAATTTAATAGCAATTAATTCCATTTTTTTAAAGTAAGTAATGATTGCAAAGGCGTCAAATTCAGCAATACTTTATTTTTAGAGAAATGTTATTCTTGAATAAAATACCAGTTTATTTTCACCATAAACATAGGAACGCCTACTTTTATGATTTTATCATATTATGAAAGATACATATTATAATGTTTATTTGAAGAGCTCTGCGAGGTATCGAAATATTGATCAGAAATGCAGGTTTACAAACATTGCAAGGTAGGTACTTTTTATTTCTACCCACTTGCATTTTATTGTGTTGTTGCTCACCGCGTTATGATATTATTAGGTTAAGCTTATTTTACTGATAAGTTCTCATTAAGTTAAAGAATAAAATTCTTAAACCACGAATGTGCACCCCGGCGTTAACTTTAAGCGTCAGTACTATTATATTATTCTGTGCTTTAAGCATGAAACTGATTTAACCAACTGTGTACCAAGATCATTAGATGTACGTACCTACATAAATATTTTACTATTATCTGCATTGATTTTTTTATTATTAGGTCTATTGTCACGATTGTGACGTCACCAAAGACATGAAAGCTGTAATCTTACTTCTTATACCTTGTTCCTTGTTTCTTGCTCTAAGTTTTTTTTTTGTTTTAATACAAACTGTCATACATGTCACAATTACTGTTTATGACAACTGTTGTTGTGTAGCTAAATAATATTGATTTTAATACATATCTTTATTTAAAAGAAATAAAAATAATGGCATCATCAGGATCCTTCCCAAAACGACGGCAACTACCGAAGCTAATGGCTTGTATGACAAAGAACAGCTTAGAGAATCTGAGAAATCGAGCTTTGTTTAGTCTCGATGCTTTAGATGCAAAAGGAATCAGAAGGTAGGTAACAAAATTTATATATTTAAACCATTTTTATGTCTACATATTTAAAAAGCCATAACTGACAGAGCAGTAGACCACAAACAGCCTTAAACGGTGCATTAGAAATTCCAAATTCAGAGGGAAATTCCTTGGATCTAGACTCTAGGCCACTAAGGAATAGTCTTTAAATATTCCACCGGTATCTTCCAAAAACATAAATCCAAGCGACCTAATGTCGATTATTATCTATCCCGACGAGCCGAGGGGAAAAACCTAGTGTTCTATTTTTTGAGTTGCATAATGATACGGTAAACTGATTAAGTATGCTTTGCTTTGCGATTTTTAATTTTTAGAATCATGTAAGAGCGGCCATGCATACACGGGTAGTCATGACTGATCACTGTAAGTTGTGGCTGCATAGCAATCTTTAATCTTCCCATTTCAGTTGTCTACAAGGTTTTAAAATAGCTCCGACTACACTGAGCGTTTTTCTGCAGTCGTGCAGTTTATTTGGAGCTGGACTCGAGTCGCCTAGTTATCATGTTATTGTTAGGTGGTATTAAATCCAAACACTGATTAAGCACTCTAATATTATTTATTGCTTATTTTATAACACAGATACAGTGGCCATTTTTAGTTTTTACATTACGCACCGATCTCTCCGCCAAGCGCCTCCAATCGCGCTGTCACTGTCGAGAGTGCTGTAGAGGTAATCAGACCATAGATAGATCTGTTAATGTCAGTCTAACATTGGGTTGATGCGGAGAATGGGCATCTCTCGTCGCACTTCGTTTTCTTCGATGGTTGACTTTTTTATTCCACGACCGTAGTGTATTAGAAATATATCAAAACACCTGACGCCCGGTCTTTCGTCCACGTCCATTTCAGATCTCGATTTCGTCAGCCTCTTAAATCTCTAGTTCCTGTGTCGACTCCAGTCTAGCTCTCTAGACTGGAGTCGACATAGATGAGATACTCGAATCACTTGAGTAAACTCTTCGAGTCGCCAATCACTAACCGGCATGCAGTCGTCGGACGTAAACTGCTCGAGCTGTCCGTGTATGGCCACTCTTACTGTTAGTTTGGAATAATTTATTGGCGAGGCCATTTTGGCCGTTTTGTTTACAGACGGAAACTTCCACTCCACGAGTGTCTTATATTGGAATTGAGAGAATCCGGTTACTCGGAGTCTTCGGATTATCTGCAGGACCTTATCTATGACAATTTACAACTTTTGGCCGAAGACGATATAGGAATTGTTGTTGATTTGAGAAAAAAGGATGATTATTTGGAAGATATAAGTGCAGGATTAATCAGAGCTGAGAAACAACGTGATAAAGGCAAGCTTTGTGTCAATTAGGCTCAGTGGTTTTTCTGCCAATTTTATTTTCAAAACCTTGCTTCATCGCTAAATATCTTAAACCTAAAAGACTGTATAGGTATTTGTACACTTAGGTTTTGTTATGCTCAGAATATTCAGTAAGAAAAATTAAATATGAATTCTATGGTTCGTCTATTGAGTAATTAGATGTGTTACCGATAGAGTCCGGACACCATTGGTATCGCGATTTTTAGCGGTGGAGGGACCTTTGTTACCTATTCCAATATCCTAGGTAAAGTTCAGAAATCATCGTTACAACCGTCAATCTCAGGATTTCCTAGGAAATCTGAGCATCACCTAGTTAATGTGATCAAGAAAACAATTATTAAAAACTCTAACGGATTCGCTACGTTAAATGATAAATGATTTATTTATTTCATGTAGGACCACTTGTGTCACTTATGATACGTTAAAGACTGTACCACCGGTTCGGAAAGCTGTTTCTACTGAGACGTTAATATTGATATTATCGCGTTAGTGTCAACATTAATGGGTTTAGCAACTTTAGTGGTAACAGATATAATATACGAATACGTAATTATTACACTACTTAATTAGGTACAAAAACCTACTTATTGTAATTTTAAAATGGATGTTATGCATATTGCATATTACGACCTTAATTATTTTAAGGTAGCTACGAAAATGGACGATGAAATTCATGTTTACACCGTCCAGAGAAATGAAATACAATTTTATATCAGTGTTTTAGATGGAAAAGAAAATAACCAAATACGAACACATTGCTTATTGTTCATGTTCTTTTCTACCTATCAAGTTTTTCAGGGCTCAGATGAAGAAACTAATGTTAGTGATGAAGATTTAGCATTGATAAAAAGATAAATGATATGTTTTCAGGGAATACAAAAAAGGAGAGTTTAGAGCTATTAGCTTTGGCATTAACTTACGCTGAAAAAGGAAAAGGGATTTTGTGGCTTGCCGAGAAGTTTTTCCTGGCAGCGATCGCCGTATCGAGTCAATATTTGATTGATGGTGGGCGACAGAAAGGCTGTTGTAAATATCACTACGCTAGGTTCTTGCTCGACAAATGTAAGTTTTAATATTTCTACAAAATTCGCAGTAAAAAAGATACCTACACCATAGACTTATTATATTACTAGCGTAACCTACACATAACCTTTCATTCGTATTTTCAAGATATTTTAAAAACTACAAAGTATACCGCTTATTTAGACACTATTGCATTTCGTGCAATAGTGTCTAAATAAGCAATCATTCATTATGATTTAAAATGTTAAATTCCATTCCATTAAATATATTTGATATTGTTATCTAGTTGATGTCGATAATTTAGTCTATTTATTCCTCCATAGAATAGAACTTTTCGATGTCTTGCCTGTCTTTGGATACCTATTGATGATGTATTATGATGATAACTACTTTGTTTGACGAGAGCCCCCACTCCATTAAGATCCGTTTTTATTGAACTCTTACAAGAGTTTTTAAATAAAAATAATTATTAACATTTAATTGGGAAAATGTTTAATATATCGCCTAGAAATGCAATAGGTAGGTAAAATGTGCAATATTTTGTACAAAATCTAAGGCAAGGCCCCAGCACGGAATTGCTGTGTGATTTTTTTCTTTTATATTTTTAATTAATTTATTAGTTGTTACAAAATCAGATGAACAATTTAATCAAAGTGGCACAACGTTTATTCAGTGCTTTACAAAAATATTAATTTAATAAATGAAAATAATTCGGCCAAGTGAAGGGTTCCGTACCATCGTACAAGATTTAGCACAGTACTAGTTATTATTCTGTGGCACTGTGTACTTTTTAAATATAAGTGTATTGTACGGGGACCCCCTTTCATATATAACTTTACTAGCTAATGCCCGCGACTTCGTACGCGTGGATCGAAGTTTTGTGGATCCCGCGGAAACTCTTTAATCTCTGTGCCAAATTTCAGCCAGATCCGTTCAGCTGTTGGCGCGTGATTGAGTAAGAAACATCCATACATCCATACATCCATCCATCCAAACTTTCGCATTTATAATATTTATTTGATGATATATATATTTGATTGATTTTATTTTTTTTGTTGTTAAAACAGCTTATAAATGTAGCATTACCTACTCACTCTCTAAAAATTTCATATATCTACTGCTATTACGGTTCAACAAATACAGCGTAAAACGCCGAAATAATCACGTTTCTTGTAACTGAGGGCTCCTTTATTTTTCAATTATTTAATTTCATTTTTATTATTTGTTGTTATAGCGGCCATAGAAATACACATACTGTGCAAATCATAACTAGGTCTAGCTAATACGGTTCATGAGATAGTAGATACAGCCCGCTGACAGACAGACAGGCAGGTCGAAGGACGGACGAACAGCCGAGGCTTAGGAATAGGGCCCCGTTGGCACCCTTTGGGTACGGAACCCTAAAAATTAAAGTTAAGTGTGCAACTGTAGCTAACTATTATTGCTTATGATTTATGAGCTTAACAATCTAAATTCTTATCTTTTGATGTTCAGTAATGTATAGTTAAGATTAATGTTATGAGGGTAATCTGAAATCTGGATCATTCAGTAGAGAATCATTTTAGGATAATGTTCAAGCTGAGGATGTGGAAGTCCGGTCGCTTTTCCGGTCGCTTTTGTAAGTCTTTTATGTGGAACTAAAGTGGTATTATTTAGGCGTTTAAACCCAGTCATTTGGTAGTTTTACCTGAAAAGTTCCTCAGGAGTTTTGAAAATTGGTGTATATTTTTATAGATTTCGACGTGCTCTTTCTGAATTTTCACTTTTCCACCTCGTATCTATGCCGCCCGCGCCGCCATATTGGAAAAATGGCGGCACCAAGACTAGATTTAGCCAAGTCAATCAAATTTAGTTAGAACTTGTAAAACACTCACAATACAAATTTATTTGAACTGTGGAAGGTGAATTTAGGTTTTGGCTTGCGGCTCTTATAGATGAAACTATTGATTTTACAAAAAAAAGGATACCACATAAACTGTAGGAAATTTTCTCTAGTTAAACTTATTACATCACTATTTTCATCGTAAAATTAGTCCGAAAGGTGTTATTGACAAAAACTGCTTTTGGGCGCCATTTTTCCAATATGGCGGCGCGAGCGGCAAAGATACGACCACGAGACTGTGGCAAAGTGTAAATTTGGAAAGAGCACGTCGAAATCTATGAAATACACCAATTTTCAAAACTCCCGAAAATCTTTCCAGGTAACCCTCTTCTTGAGCACCAAATGACTGGGTCACATACCTATTCTATATGGTTTACCACAGAAAACGTATAGTTAAACGCTTGATAAAGCGGTGTATTTAAATATGGTGGTAGAGTAGCGTGGTGCGCGACTTCTTCCGCGTGGTTTAAGTTTAATTCCTGCGGGAACTACTTTATTTTTCAGGATAAAAACTAGCGTATTACTATCTCCAGGTTCTTAACTATACCTACCCATGCAAAAATCACATTGATCCATTGCTCTGTTGCGGCGTGATTGAAGGATATACCAACACACAACACACTTTCTAATTTATAATAATAGTATGATAATTTAGTTCCAGATGCAGATCCTGAAGAGCCGTTTGTCATTCTAACTGAAGTCAGGGACAGCGCTATTGGAAAGGTTAGAACATAATAAGTATGACTCAACAAAACTTTTGCAAATGCGGATTGTTTATATTTTGTTATTGTAGGATGATGTTACTACGTATTTAAAAATTTAGAATTTATTATTATTAATCCATACTAATATTATAAATCCCGGAAAATTATGGATATCACGCAGGAATTTAAAATAAGCTTAATTCGCGCGGACGAAGTCGCAGGCATCATCTAGTGTAGTCTATAATAATATCCTCCGAAGCTCCTGTGACAAATTAAGTAATGTATAGATCTAAGTATAATTTACATTAGGTATATTCTTAATCATACTTATTTATTCATAAATATTCATTTTACACGACAATCACAAATTATTCATACATATAATTGTTATATATTCCAACTAGCTGATGCCCGCGACTACTTTCGCGTGGATTGAGGTTCTTTTGCCTCCCGCGGGAACTCTTTAATTTTCTGGGATAAAAAATAGCCTATAGGTTATTGCAGACTATAACCTGTCCCTGTACCAAATTTTTCCAGAGCAGTTCAGCCGTTTTGGCGTGATTGAGTAACAAACATCCATCCATCTATCCATCCAAACTTTCGCAATAATTAATATTAGTATAGAGGGTCACATTTTTATTAAAATGTATTTTTCTTTGACTATAAGCAGGTCAGTAGATGAGATCAGTTAAAAGCGTAAACTGAGAAGACTTTCTTAGTGAACGAAATTTTAATTTAATTAATTAATTTTAATTAATTTAATTTAATTTAATTTATTTCACATCATAAAAATATATACTGGGGTGTCCCAGAAGTAAAGAGACAAGTCAATGAAAATTTTTTTTAATGAAAAATTGTATGTCAACTGTTATGTGTGTCATTATAAATTATACAAAATAATAATAAAAATACAATCTATATCAAATTTGCTCCTGCGATGCCTTTATAGCCGATTTTTCTCAAATTAATGCTTGCACGTCTCATGACTGCTTTTCCAGAAGTTGTTGCCACCCGTTTGGCCAATCTAGCCCATCTTTGTTTGAAAGATGTCAACGTTTTTGATTTTTCTGAATACTTTTTGTATTCCTTTTTACACAGAGCCCAAAACATTTCGATACCTCGAGCTTGAGGAACATTTGGAGCATTGTTTTGTTTCGATATGAATTCGACGCCCATAGATTGCAAATATTGAGTGACTTCAGACTCGTAATGACACGAAGCCATATCCGGCCAGAATACAACGTCTTCCCTCTGATAATACTTGTCTATAAACGGTATTAATCGCTTCATAATACACTCTCGAAGATAAACTTTTGCGTTCATAGACCGTGTACAGATAAATGGTTCGGAAACATTGCCGTTTTCGTCTATAGCTTGCCAAACCAGATACTTCTTGAAAAATTTAGACTTTGTTTTAACTTTTTCGCTGTAATCCACCTCACCACGACTGGTAGCGTGGAAATATTGCTTCCCAGGAATATCAGAGGGGTCAACCGGTACATAAGTTTCATCATCAATTATGAGAATTTTTTTCAAAGTTTTTTGGTAAACTCGACGGCAACCTCGCTTAGCACGCACTTCTTGGTCTTTCACGTACTTTGGAGCGGACAATTTCACAAAAGCCTTCATGCCCAGATCTTGAACTTTAATTCTGGATATGCTTGACTTAGATATTTTCAATTTGTCCGCCGCAGTCCTCACAGATGTTGAAGGTGCTTCTTTAAAAACCTTTTTTACCTTATCTATGTTTCGATCAGTTGCTATGGTACGTTGCCTTCCCGGAATCTTCTTAAAATCAGTCTCTCCTGAGTCTTCATACCGTTTAATTATCCTGTAGATACTTGTTCTTATAGCCCCTTCTTGAGAAAAATGACGAACTGCCTCGGATTTCCCATTATTCAGATAGTACTGAATTACTCTTTTTGCAAACGATTCTCGTTCGGTTCGCTTCATGTTAGAAAAACATCGACAATATTTGCAAAACCACGCGAATTTGACAGATTTGTTACGGGTGGTTACCATGGCAACAGTTATTTTTTTTTTGTGAAACCTTTTTCTTGGCCGATATGAACACTCAGTTTTGTCTCTTTACTTATGGGACACCCTTTATATATTATAACTGTGGAAAGACTTTCAAAATGCTAGCTTAGCTTTTATAAAAATTGTGTTGTTAAAGAATTGGCCGCTATACGAGCCTGAAAATGAGGATGATGAAGTACCACCTGACACGGTATTCTCCGCGACAGCTTTGCAGCTGCACCGGGTGCTCCTTAGCAAGGCTCGTTTTGCTAGGAACAAAGAACCTGCAAAATCTGAAAGACTTTCAAGATTGGCTGAGCGGAGAGCTAAAGACGGTAATATGCTAATGTTTCATTATATGACTAAAGTGTATGAAAGTATGCCGATGAAAGCTTTCTTTATTTTCAACCGACTTCAAAAGGAGGAGGTTCTCAATTCGACTGTATTTTTTTTTTTTTTTAATGTTTGTTACCTCATAAGTTTTGACTGGGTGGACCGATTTGGATGATTCTTTTTTTATTTGAAAGGGCATACTTCCCAAGTGGTCCCATGTAAATTTTATCGAAAACGGTCGAGCGGTTTTTAAAATATCAACAATAAAATAAGTACTTTGTATAGCGTGTGCTTGTTGTTGTAAAGTTGGCGCGGGAGTTTGAAGTCGGTTGTTTAAAAATATTTTTTTATATTAAATTATTTTTTTACTTTCGAGTGAAGTGATTGATACTTATTGATATTTGGATAGTGATTTCCAGAAATATTGTTATATCTAATTTAAAAAAAAAAATTAATGTCGCACTGTCGAATCCGACGCATGACTGGAGTTTACTCTTTAAGGGCCCAAGTACTGAAACATTGTTTTCTGTTCCGACGTTTTAGGATAGGAAAAATGAAAATTTCATCACTAAATTAATACCATTCGCTACTCAGTTAAATGAAGTATGACGTAATTAAAAAAAGTGGTCATAAAATCGTATAGTAACTGCAGAAAATTATCGAGAAATTCATGGAAAACTCAAAAAAGGCGTTATCGCGTTCCGACTATTGTGATTTAATCTGTGACCTTATTTAAACAAAAGTTATTTCAAATTAATCATTAAAGATCAAGGAACACTTTAATTAAACAATATTTTCAATACAACTTAAAGTTTTTGTACAATCTGGTTCCAAAGATCCCTCATACGAATTTTTCATACAAATTTACTGTTGAAGATTGTGCCTTACCTGCGATCGGGTCCTGAATCTTCTACTCATAGATTAAGATATAGGATTTTAGGATGTTGATTATTTCACGAAAATGAATCACCACATAGGTGATAGGCTTATTTTGTACAGTAATTTTGCATAATATTCAGTTTAAATACGTATATAATCATGTACGTAAGTACTTATAATATAGCCACTCATTAGTGAGCGCTATATGAGACTTCATCTCAGCTATAAATTAATAGACAAGTCATTTCATATACAAATACCTGAGTAAAATAATAGAAACTCTATAAATACCTAAAGATTAAATACACAGTATGGCCATGATTAAGGCATCTAAGTTAGTAATATAATTTAACTTTATATTACTACAATTTATATCTCAACTCACTTATAATTTGCTATCACTTGTGTACATTAAAATATTTATATCATACTACTAAAATAATAAAAGCACAATAGCTAAAATAATATGTGATCAAACTCAGATAGTAAATACCTTGATGTACTAATACTTATTTAAGAAAACTATGTAGCTATAATAAATTAACTGATTTATTCCTTTACCTTAGCATTAAGATTTTATGTGCATCAATTTTCTGTTTTGTTTCTATGTGTAGTTTTCTATGTGTTTTAGCTCTATTTGTATTAGTTTTATATTCTGTACTAGTTTTCTATATGTTTTCTATGTGTATCTCTAAGATAGGTTTCATAATTATAATTATTACGCAATTTGTAAAAGCGTCCTATTGGTAAACGTGATTATACGAGCTCGTTAATAAATACAGCGACATGTGCACGCTTCAAAATACAATAAAAACCGGCCGCCCCCGGTCGAGTTACGCACTTCACCACGAGACTCCGAAGCGTACACATCTCCGCTTCCGCAACAAGAAAAAGTGTTTTATTTCACTCCCTCGCTGTGGCTCGGGTCACGCCGATCCTCCACAGTGCATGGTCCATCGAGCGCCGGATAACAACAACCAGCGAATCAAGATCAAGATCTCAAGTCTCAAGATTCTCCGCAATAAGCAAGATTGAAGAGGAATCTACCTATCCCCTCAGAAGGAAGTCTGCGGGCAGGGAAGATCGTTCAAGAACGCTGCGGACTGAAGTCGTCGAGAGGTCTGCCTAGCAAGACTGAAGAGGAATCCACCGTCGTTACGCGGGTGCATTGAGGCGAGCTCCGGGTAGCAGCCGAAGACCGCAAGATCGTCGGGAGGGATCGCTTCGTCGTCGCTACAGACACAAAACGTCGCAACTGCCACGCAAGGCGAAAAGGATTTCGACCACGGCTGCGGGGCTCCCCTACGTTTGGAAGACCGCAAAACCCGGAAGATCGTTTCGCCGCGCAAACAAGTCGACATCAAGAGCTTTCGTCATCGCAAAGAAAAGGACTTGACTCATCGCTGCGGGTGCATTGAAGCAGGCTACGAGTAGCTGCTGAAGACCGCGGCGGCTGGGGGCATCGTTTCTACGCGTTGAAGAATTCTCTATAAGCGCGGTTTACCGCGACTCTCCCGCTCACCACCTAACGGTGTCAAACGGTGAACGGGCGAGTTAACGCCTCACGGCGGGAGCAGTATACCAGACGATACTGCCAGTTCACTTTAACCGGTGAACTGTAACAGTCTGATCGCGCCGGTACGGTGCACGTAAGCTAGTGGCCTCCTGGTGGGCCTGCTGAAGGGTTGGGCGTTCCTCCCAATTCCCGAGCAGCTAGTCTTGCGTGTGACCCTCTTCCGGGCGATTCCCACCTCACCTTACCCTTTTTTCCATCCCTGGGAGAGTGTGTTCTTCGGGACCCTCAAACAGGACTGCTAGGGCTGATAGGGCTGTTAGGGAGGTAGGGAAGTAGGGCCGTTAGGAACAAGAAGACACAGGACCCGAACAAGATGAGCACAATAGAAACCCGAAGCAAGAAGGTGCATCCCAAGGACAGGGACCCGGGCGAGGTGGAATCTGGAAGCTCATCTAAGACTGGGCAGTCAAGCAGTTCCGAACGGACTACAAGCACCGAAGGTACTACGAGTACCGAGAACACCACCAGTACTGAACAAACCACCAGTACTGAACAAACTTCAAGCACGGTACATTCCAAGAATGCTGCGAGAAGGGAATCAAACGTTAAGAAGAAGCCAACAGGATCACGTACGTCCCAAAGCAAACGCGCCGAACTTGAGGCGAAGTTAGCTCTTCAAAAGAAGGAAATTGAAAGGGCCGAAGCCGAAGCCGCGCTAGCCCGAACTCAGTTAGAGTTAGCACAACTCGCTGAAGACTCAGACATTGATGAAGATGTCCAGCAAATAGAATCAAGCGTTAACGAATGGATGAATAAACCATCAAACGAGACGGAACCGGGAACGGCTACATTAAGTAAATTACTCGCGAAAGCTTTAAAACAAGACAATAAACCAGAAGCACCGAGAAAACCACCTGCATATATGAGCGATCTACCACCATTCGACGGAGATCCGATTAACTGGATACCTTTCATAAAACATTACACAAGCACCGCCTCCTATTTCATCGATATTGAAAACATAGCAAGAATAAGAAAGTCACTCAAAGGTCGCGGAAAAGAAGCAGTGAAGTCACTTTTATATACCAGTTCAACGCCAGAGAGCATATTAAAAGAATTAGAAAGGAGATTTGGCCAACCAAATTATATTATAAAAGGATTAATCGCAGAACTGCACAAATTACCAAAAATGACGGAGGACATGAAAGGAATTGGTACTTTCGCCAGCGCCGTCTTCAACACAGTAGACACAATAAAGCAATTAGACCAACTCGAATATTTATATTCAACAGAAATATCCGACAAGATAATAGACAAAATGAGCACATTAGTCAGATTTAGATGGCAAGAATTCAAATCAAACAGAAGAAAAGAACCAATGCTAAATTTATTATCAGAATTCTTAACAAAAATCTCAAATGACTTCGACGAACCGGGCCCAAGTGACCGACCGAGGATAAAATCTGAAGCAAACAAATCTCGCCCAATAAGGAGAGCACGTGTAAACATAGCCCAACACGATGAAAGCGACTCTGACTCGTCATATGATAGTGAATTTGAGGAAGAGATGCAGATCGTTTTGGCCGCATCAGCAGTGCAAAACGAAAAATGCCTTTTATGTGAACAAGCTCACGACATTTCAAAATGCGATAAATTTTTAAATGAATCCATAAAAGATAGATGGGAAACCGTCAAGAGATTAAAAATTTGCTTCAAATGCTTAAAAATAAACCATAGACACTTATCATGCAAATCGAAACCATGCGGCAAAGATGGATGTATTAGAAGACACCATGAATTATTACATCAAGAAAAATCAAACCCAGAACCTAGCAAGATAGTATCAGTAAACCACATAGGCACCTCACGAGCCTACTTAAAGATTATACCCGTCGAATTGAACGGACCGAATGGGTCAGCAACAGTTATGGCCTTACTAGACGAAGGATCAACGGTAACCCTATTATTGGAAGACATAGCGAACCACGTAGGAGCTACGGGACCGAGTAAAAGTTTATTACTCGAAGGCATAAGCGGGCATCAAATAACAGAGCAATCAAAACACATCAAATTAAGAATAAAAGGCCTATTTGCAAGAAATTACGAAGACCTGCAAGCGCACACAGTTAAAAATTTAAACCTTCGGCCTCAATCCGTGAGAAAGGAAGACATCGCCGACTGTCCCCATTTAGCAGAAATAGAAGATCAATTGATATATGACGGAGCGCCACCAACTTTATTAATAGGCCAGGACAATTGGCATCTCATAGTCACAAGAGACATAAAGGCTGGTTCATCTTCAAAGCCTGTGGCATCGCTGACCAGCCTAGGTTGGATATTGCACGGTTGCAAAACCGAATCAACCAAACCAGTATTTTTTATAAACCACTCCTACGATAAATCAGAAGAAATCGATGAATTAATAAAGACTCACTTCAGCCTGGATTCACTAGGGATAACTCCGAAAAAACCGGTTAATGATCCGGAGCAACGAGCCATAGATATTTTGAAAAGAACGACTCACAGATTACCAGAAGGCAGATTTGAATGTGGACTGCTGTGGAAAACCGACAAAGAAGTAATGCCTTTGAACCGCAATAACGCCTTACGTCGCCTGAAAGGCATAGAAAACAAATTTGAAAAAAACAAAGATTTTAAAGTCGACTACACCAAACAAATATTAAACCTATTATCAAGCGGCTACGCCGAACTCGCCAACGATAAACCCACATCACCCAGAACTTGGTATTTACCACATTTTGCCGTTGTACACCCGCAGAAAGGCAAACTAAGAGTTGTATTCGACGCAGCCGAGCGAACAAATGGAAAAAGCCTTAACGACGCATTACTGTCTGGACCCGACCTACTGCAATCACTATTCGGCGTACTAATTAGATTCAGACAAGGCTCTGTCGCCGTAGCAGCCGACATTAAAGAAATGTTTTTAAGAATAATAATACGCGAAGAAGATAGAGACAGTCTCCGATTCCTCTGGCGAGAAAACGAATCCGATGCCGAACCAAAAGAATACAGAATGAAATCCCTAATCTTCGGAGCAACATCATCACCCTGTTCGGCAATCTACGTAAAAAATAGAAATGCACAAGATTTCAAAGATAAATACCCAGAAGCTGTAAATTCCATATTGAGATGTCACTACATGGATGACTACCTGCAAAGCTTTGCCACCACTGAAGAAGCATCAAGAATAAGTCAAGAAGTAGACTTGATTCACAAAAGCGGCGGTTTTGAATTAAGAGGTTGGACTTCAAACCATCCTTCTGCCATAAAAGATCTGGCAACCGACCAGCCAGATCATGTACAAATATGCCAACAAGAAGAGTACGGCAAGACACTAGGAATGTTGTGGCAAATCAGCAATGACGCTTTAAAATTTACCCTCAACCTGCGCAACGCTCCAGACGACGTAATTCATGGTATACGTCTACCAACCAAACGAGAAGTCGCAAGCGCCGTGATGTCAGTATTCGACCCTATGGGCCTGGCTACTCCGATACTTATACAAAGAAAAGTCATAATACAACAACTATGGCGCACAGGCATAAGCTGGGACGAACCCATCCCAGAGAACATGGCTCAATCGTGGACAGATTGGTTAGAAAGCCTAGAATCATTAGAAGAACTCAACATACCCAACTCAAACTCAACCAAAATGCTCAGACTCGCTTAACGAGGGGGAGCTGCACACATTCGTGGACGCCAGCGAAAGCATCTACGCAGCCGCTACGTACTGGCGCACCGTAAAGAACAACAAAGTCAAAATAAAACTAATAGCAGCAAAGGCGAAAGTAGCCCCGCTTAAACCAATATCGATACCGCGGCTAGAACTCCAAGCTGCCTTATTAGGCTGCCGCCTGGCTTCAAGTATTCAAAACGAAATAAAGAAGAAATATTACTGGTCAGATTCGCGAACAGTGTTAGCGTGGATTAAATCCGACCCGCGCACGTACAAAACCTTCGTCGCACATCGATTGGCCGAAATAGAAGACCTCTCAAAAACGTGTGAATGGAGATATGTGCCCACCAAACTTAACGTCGCCGACGATGCCACTAGATCTCCACCGAAAAATTTTAACATCGATCACCGATGGTTTAATGGCCCCGAATTCTTATTACTTGACGCCGACGAATGGCCCGAAGATCGAAGCAAACGATCACCATCACCAACAGGCGAAGAGAGAACACAAACTATCGCCACCGTTCGACATTCTGAAATACCAATGCCTGACGTAAAAAGATTCTCGACATGGACTAGATTCGTCCGCGCCACGGCACGCTTTCTCCAAAGTGTGGACCGCTTTAAATCCCTTCTAAGCAAAACCGAGAAGGTGACCACCACCAAACAAATCAAGAAAGATGTGATTTGGAAACCATACAGGCCAAAGAAAAACAAGTTACAAAAAACAGCTCCAGAACTAAATCAACCAGCACCAGATATCCCAAACAGGATTAAGTTGACAAACGATTACTTAGAAAAGGCACAAAAACTGATTATTCAAAGAATGCAAAACGACAGTTTCCACGCTGAGATAAAATGTTTGAAAGATAATCAACGTTTAAATAAAGATTCGCGGCTAAAAAGACTCACCGTCATTTTAGACGAAGGTATCATGTACCTGGAAACTCGATTATCAGCCGCAAACGATTTGATAGACACCTACAAGAAACCAATCGTACTGGACGGCAAGCATCCTATCACTCGACTGATAATTCACCACTATCACCGAGAGTACAACCATGGCAATCATAACACCGTCATGAATGAAATACGCCAAAGATACTACGTAACGTCACTTCGAACAACAGTGAAGATGATAGCAAGAGAATGCCAATGGTGTAAGACACACAAAGCAGTACCCACCGTAACTCCCATCGGAGACCTGCCAGCCGAACGTCTGAAACATAAGCAGCATCCGTTCACATGTACTGCAGTGGATTACTTTGGCCCAATAACCATAACTATCGGAAGGAAAACCGATAAACGATGGGTAGCGCTGTATACCTGCCTCACTACTCGCGCCGTACATTTGGAAATCGCTACATCACTATCATCCGATAACATGATACTCACATTAAGGCGAATGATAGCACGCCGCGGGAAACCTAAAATCATGTACAGCGACAATGGGACGAATTTTGTGGGAGCTAACAAAGAGCTTCAAGCTGAATTCGACGAAATGAAAGAAAAGACAGAGGAAAAAGGAATTCAATGGAAATTCATACCACCTGGAGCCCCACATATGGGAGGAGCTTGGGAAAGATTAGTACGATCCGTGAAAACTGCATTAATAGCTACACTTAATACGCGGCATCCACGAGAAGAAATCCTTCATACTTTACTCCTGGAAGCAGAACACCTAATTAATTCAAGACCAATAACAGAGATCTCATTAGACCCCGACGATCAAGAGAGTCTAACTCCCAACCATTTCCTTATCGGAAGATCGAGCGGTGCCTACTCTATCGGAAACTTCACCGACAGCGAGCTTATCGGCCCCGCTACCTGGAAAACGGTACAAAGACTCACCGACCATTTCTGGAAACGTTGGCTTACCGAATATTTGCCTACAATAGCTTTGAAATACAATAACAACCAAGACGGTTTTGTAAACCCGGCTATTGGAGATATCGTTATCATCATTGATAACTCCCTTCCGCGAGGCACGTGGCCCAAGGGCGAAATCATCGCAACTTACCCTGGCCCAGATGGGAAGATACGAATAGTTGATGTTCGTACCACCGCCGGAGTAATGAAGAGACCCGTTTCACGCCTAGTGAAGATCACACAATCTTCTTCCACCAATGATAGTGCTCCAGATTCCATCTTCGCACGAGGGGGAGACTGTTGAAGATTGTGCCTTACCTGCGATCGGGTCCTGAATCTTCTACTCATAGATTAAGATATAGGATTTTAGGATGTTGATTATTTCACGAAAATGAATCACCACATAGGTGATAGGCTTATTTTGTACAGTAATTTTGCATAATATTCAGTTTAAATACGTATATAATCATGTACGTAAGTACTTATAATATAGCCACTCATTAGTGAGCGCTATATGAGACTTCATCTCAGCTATAAATTAATAGACAAGTCATTTCATATACAAATACCTGAGTAAAATAATAGAAACTCTATAAATACCTAAAGATTAAATACACAGTATGGCCATGATTAAGGCATCTAAGTTAGTAATATAATTTAACTTTATATTACTACAATTTATATCTCAACTCACTTATAATTTGCTATCACTTGTGTACATTAAAATATTTATATCATACTACTAAAATAATAAAAGCACAATAGCTAAAATAATATGTGATCAAACTCAGATAGTAAATACCTTGATGTACTAATACTTATTTAAGAAAACTATGTAGCTATAATAAATTAACTGATTTATTCCTTTACCTTAGCATTAAGATTTTATGTGCATCAATTTTCTGTTTTGTTTCTATGTGTAGTTTTCTATGTGTTTTAGCTCTATTTGTATTAGTTTTATATTCTGTACTAGTTTTCTATATGTTTTCTATGTGTATCTCTAAGATAGGTTTCATAATTATAATTATTACGCAATTTGTAAAAGCGTCCTATTGGTAAACGTGATTATACGAGCTCGTTAATAAATACAGCGACATGTGCACGCTTCAAAATACAATAAAAACCGGCCGCCCCCGGTCGAGTTACGCACTTCACCACGAGACTCCGAAGCGTACACATCTCCGCTTCCGCAACAAGAAAAAGTGTTTTATTTCACTCCCTCGCTGTGGCTCGGGTCACGCCGATCCTCCACATTTACACTGGCTCGTCCAACTCAAACGTCAAAACTTATTGCCTAAGAGATAACTGTATTTGTGGTAACTATCTTTTGGTAACTATAATTATATCTCCTTACTATTAATTTCCATGTTTCAGATTTATGTTAGTATTATCACAGGTGGTCTAAGAGGTGATATACGAGTTATTTTGAATACTTAAAAATTAAAATACTCGTAACTTAAATGGGAGATATTTAAACACTACACATTATCACATCAAAGCGGTGATACTTGAGCAATTTTTTACCCACGACGGAACGGACGGTATATATTATTATGTGTTTGCCCTAAGAGGTTGTGCGATTGTTTGTTTGTTTGTGTACTTTTTAGTTACCATTTTCCTGGAAAACTACTGGACCGATTAGTATGCAGTTTTTTGCAATAGATATGCATAACTTCTGTCAAGGTTCTTGAATATGTTTTAGGGCCATAGTCCACTAAGCTGAGCTGCAATCTTGATTTTTATTTTTCAATATGTTTCCATTTTTCTGAAAAAGTACTGGGCTGATTGAGATGCGGTGTTTTGCATTAGACACGTTTAGCTTGTGAAAAAGTTCTTAGATATATTTTAAGTTATCGTGCTATCGTGCGCGCTGCTATCGTGTTTTTTTATTATGTTACCTTTTTTCTGGAAAACTACTTTGCTGATTTAGATGCGGTTTAAAAAAAAAATATGTTTAGCTTCTGAGAAGGTTCTTAGATATGTTTTAGGGCCATAGTCCACCAAGCTGTGCTGCAATCGTGATTTGGTAGGTGGTCATAGGAACTCCTTCTCATCGTAAACCCGTCGTGTTTGGACTCTTTTGATTTGTCTTGACAAGCGCTAACCTAGATGCTGTGGTCACAGGAACTCCAGTTTTTTATCCATTATACGTTATATTATTACGTATTTTATGAACTGATATATTTTAACATTTATTTATCAGAATATTAAAGTTTAACACAATTTGACACCTCTACTCATTACCATTTGGCCATAGTCCAACACGCTGGTCAAAAAAACTACTGAACCGACAAAGATGCAGTTTTGTGTTGATAAAACTACTTCTGCGAAGATCTAATTGTTGTTACAAAGTTATAAGGTCACAAATTGTATAATGGAGCGCTGCAGTTCGTCGTGGGTTTTTAAATTTTAATTTTATTACTTGACGTACTACTTGACGTACTTAACGACGTATTACGTCTTTGAGAGGCAATATCTAGTAAACGCCCCGATGAATAGAGTCAGTTTTTATACTGGTTACTTAGGTACAGCGCATACTTTAATACTATACTAGAATAAGCCTTCCTAGTTATTGGTCATTTCTGGTTACAATAACTCGTCTTTGAGCGGCGATAAGTAGTCAGGTCCCCAGCCGCTTGCAGGCAGACCATCACAAATTCCACCAGACGATAGTTCCTGTTGTGAATGATACGAGCACTTGATGAGAACTGACATTTATTATTACTGAAATATATAACAATATTATATAAAATTCACATCATCTTTCCCTTTTATTTTTTAATGTAGATTATAAGTACATCTAGTTTTATTATAATTTTATAATTGGCTTAGATATGTAATTATATTTAAACAATACCTACGTATCTAATCCTAATTTATTTTTACTGAAATACCAACATAACAATATTATATGAAAATCACATCAGCAGCTATCTCCTAGCCTATATATTTTTTGAAAGCTTGCCCCCTTAAGAACGATTATAAAATATATCTACTAGTACCTAAATGAGAGTAAATGAACGCATTTTTTATATTACTTAAAGCATGCTTGATACATTTAATTATATAATTTCCATGGAAACATAAAGTCAGTAACGTAACGGAGAAAGTTTGATTTTACTCCCCATAAATTTTCATACCCCAGGCTGCAGGCGGTTTATCTCCCTCAGAATCTAAGGGAGATAAACTCCAAAAAGTAATGTTTTATTCATACAAAGTGCTCATCACATTTTCGAATTTTATCTCTGAGCTATTATTTTCAACTTACTTATGTTTTTAGGGTTCCGTAGCCAAATTTGGCAAAAACGGAACCCTTATAGATACGTCATGTCTGTCTGTCTGTCTGTCTGTCTGTCTGTCAGTCCGTCCGTATGTCACAGCCACTTTTTTCCGAAACTATAAGAACTATACTGTTGAAACTTGGTAAGTAGATGTATTCTGTGAACTGCATTAAGATTTTCTTACAAAAATAGAAAAAAAACAATAAATTTTGGGGGTTCCCCATACTTAGAACTGAAACTCAAAATTTTTTTTTCATCTAATCCCTACGTGTCCCTATCTATGGATAGGTCTTCAAAAATGATATTGAGGTTTGTAATATCATTTTTTTCTAAACTGAATAGTTTGCGCGTGAGACACTTCCAAAGTGGTAAAATGTGTGTCCCCCCCCTGTAATTTCTAAAATAAGAGAATGATAAAACTAAAAAAAATATATGATGTACATTACCATGCAAACTTCCACCGAAAATTGGTTTGAACGAGATCTAGTATGTAGTTTTTTTAATAATTTAAAACTTACTACATGTTTGTACGGAACCCTCGGTGCGCGAGTCCGACTCGCACTTGGCCGGTTTTTAAATATCTACTAATACCTAGTTAATAATCCATAATCATTTCCTTAAATGTAAGTATTTAGGAAAATACATTTTTTTTGAAATATTATAATATGGAATAATATTCTTCTATCCCGGGAAATGATATTTTTAAAACGCTATATACCTACAGGGTGTAAAAAACGAACGGGTCATGGAGGAAAAGTTACATTAAATATTGAAGATATCGACTCAGAGGCAACATTCTTTTATTTTGAAAAATAAGAATACCTACGAGTACATTTAAACATTTTTTAAAAGCTTACCTGAGCCGGGTATTGAACCCTAAGATATAAAAAATAGACTGTCATTATTTTAATAATCCGTTCGATAGAGCCTATGATATTTTTCCACCCTGTCTAATACAAAGGAGTATTGTAAAACTGCCATACTCAATTACCTATATTATGCTGTATTTATAAAATATAATAGGTAGCTAAAGGTATAAATTGTATGTTTACCATTGAACTGATCTCACGTCGCGGTCATTCAGTTTTCCTTTTTCCTAGAATAGGTTCTAGTAGTCCTTATTATTCCTAATAGTTGTTTCTATTGAAATGTCATTATTACCATGCAACAATGAGTATGCGTATTTTATAGGTGTTAATCTGTTTATCAAGGTGGAAATTAATTGTAACCAATGCATTACTGGGTTCGTCCTCAATCGTCAGACGAGGTTAGATCACAATCTCTGTAAGGTTCTTATTATTTTACAGCCGATAATATACCTAAGACGGCTGAGGCGATCCTAGAAATTGGTATCAGCCAATTGCTAATGAACAATTTGAATAATGCCCATAAAACGTTTCTGCGAGCTTACAAAATTTACGAAGCAGACAATAACATAGTGGGTTTATGTGATTCAAGAATGCATCTAGCTGCGGTGATGCAAAGGTAAGATCTTTTGCTATGACATGCCTTCCATTCATTTTGAGAATTTACCTCCTAGTAGTTCCATTTTAATTAAAAATAGCTGATTAATTATATGATAGTTACCGTGAATCGATCGTATAATTAGATTAGTTGGTAAAAAGGTAGATATTAAATGCTCATTGATCATCATAATTATACCTACCTCTTTAATTCAACTTTTTTTTCTTATATCGCACCCTTTCGATCTCTTTCGCTTAACTGTACTTTTGCTGTTCAAATATACTCATCCTCCTTGGTACAACGCATTTTACACTGTTTTATCAACGTTATCACTACGACTAGGTACCAAACTAATAGATTAGGTATGGACCAAGATAAGTGTGCATAATCACTCAAATGATTTACCTACCTTTTTTAGATTGGGTGACCATGAAACTGCAGCAAAACTGCTGACTGAAATGGGTGCTTTGGCAATGGAGCACGGGCTTCGAAGACAACTCGGTCGAGCTCTACATCTCTTGGGGGAACTACATTTGCGTAGAGAGCGGCCGGAATTGGGCACACAGCATCTTATCGAGGCGTTCCAGTGTTTTATGGGCTTAAATTGGCAATATGTGCGTCTATATAACTTGGTTATGTATAACTATTCGTTTTAACTAGGTGGGGTGCAGTTTTTTCTATATTATTTGCCTATTAGCCTGGTCTTGAGTATCCAAAGTTTTAAATCTGTTGACAGAACTCTTTTCTGGATTGCTGCGAGTAATAGCTCCCAGGGGGGTGTCCGTACTTTGAATGACCGTTTCTTCTGTGATAGGCTTCTGGAAACTTATGTTTGATCAGAGTTGTTATAATTCCAGTTATGTAAATTGAAATTATCTCGCTCTACTTCAATCAAATATGTATAAGTATGTCAATTAAGAAACCTATATTTAAGTAAATAATATTTTCAGCAGACTCATGACACCGTTGTTAAAAAGAGTGAAAAAGATACATCAGGTGGCTTGGATGTAATTTTCAAGGCTGACAGGATAGAAATTTATGAAGAAGAAGCGGAACAATCTAGGCTGATGCATGCAATATCGGCTGGTAAATTAATCTGATATTTTTTACTTAGCCGGTATTATCAGGCGCTTCGTTGCTGGATCGATGAATTGTTGACGAAGCAAATTAAACAGAGTAAACTATTAGACTATTTTATGTTAGAATCTTGCTCAAATATGACGTCTATCGGTAGAAGCAACGATGACAACGGGTGACGTTGATCTAAGAAATGTGTTGAATTGATTTGATGTTAGAGTGTCTATTTAGAAAAAGGTTAAATGAACCTTTGCTCCACACAAACCTCTATCTTCTATATATACATAAATCAATTGCTGTTCGTTTGTTTCGCTAAAACTCGAGAACGGCTCGGCCGATTTAGCTGATTTTGGTTTTGAAATGTTTGTCGTAGTCCAGGGAAGGTTTAAGATAGGGCATGACAGCGTCTGCCAGGCCCACTAGTCAGTAATAAAACAGCCTTTTAAATCTATGGCGATAAAATATGTCAACTCCAGATATCAACTATTGAATCATTTTATAGAGGTATCTTCCATGATGACCTACTTGTTGATCAAGAATTGTTATTGAGGGTCCCAAATATAGCTTTAATATTTTATAAGTTTAGCTATAATCTATAATCTACTAACTCCTAATCGTGACCCTGCAGGGGATATTGAGTATGATGATGGCACAAATCTACGATACGATTATTAGGGAATGATATTATGGGTAATAAAAGAACGAAAACTAAAAGTTTTTCTTTAACTTCTTTGAAGGTCAAGAAATTATGGCGTCATACTTTAATTTACTAAGGGAGTCTGGCACATGCTCTGTGGCAAAAGTCAAAACTATTGAATGGAAATTAAATCGGTGTCAGTGGTGGTTGAAAAAAGCGCACCACGATTTGGTGCCCTGTCTTTGTCCGTTACATAATCGTACACCTTTGGATGTTTTAAGGTACTTTATAATATTTTTAAATTTAATATAAATAATTAAATTTTATGACGTCTCACAATTAATGTGCGCTTTGGTTTTAAGTATACACAGATGACACACAGATACACAGATGGCTTCGCCTACTAGCTAGGTCGATTTGAGAATATAATATTTTCTTACCCTTTTTTTCACGTGAATCTAATTTCCAAATTATTGAATTTGGTCAGAGTCTTGATAACGTGTGTTCATAAAACTAAAACATGATATTAAAAAAAATCATATACTGCAAATACTTGGTTATAGTTATTGACGTTTTAGGATGCAACTAGGGGCTGCCAATATAGAAAATGAACCATCGGAAGACGAAGATGCATTGCTCGGCAGAACTGGTACTATTGAAGATATGACAAAAATACGAAGTAGTTTTAACTAAAGGCTGTTGCGGACATCCATGCTGAAAATCCTCGCATTGGGTCACAATGGTCTTCTCTGAGGCACATATATGAGTGCACCTGATGCTATTGTAAATGATGCTCATAATTTAAATTAGGAATCTCCTATACTCACGTCTCCTATACGGACTGGAGTGACTGGTCAGCGACCAAATGATAAATGAAATGGATGTATTCGAAACTACTGGGTCATACACGTGTTTCTATTTTTAAAATCATGAAATTTTTTCTGTTATTATTATCTGCGAGTGATTACCGATGCAATTTTTTTATGTAAGCCTGTGAGCATAATATAGTTTAATTGAATTACTAGATGGTGCCTGCGACTTCGTTCTCGTGGATTAAGTTTTTTCGATTCTCGCGGGAACTCCTTTAATTTCCAGAATAAAAAGTAGCATATGTCCTTCCCCGGGATAAAACCTATCCCTCTACTAAATTTCATCAAAATCTATTGAACAGGTGGGCCGTGAAAGCGTCGCAGACAGGCAGACGGACACTTTCGCATTTACAATATTACGAGTAAGTACGGATTAATTTGGGATAGGTACTCTATCAATCAGGTTCATATTAGCTGAATCAGACATTTCCAATCCAGGTCGAATCAGACATTTTTAGCCACTCAGCGTTAAAACGTTGTGAGGGTTTGACATTCTTCCCGCTACGTGACCTTTACGCTATTTGCATTCCTTAGATGCTCGTGATTAATGGAACTTATAATTTTCTTGCAAAGGCGTGTACATTTCATTGATAACAATTCGGCATCAAGTTTAATAAGTATTAGTTAGACTTCACAGTCTAAAGAATCTATCTATCTAATACCTTTAAACGAGCAATTCTTATATATATATTCTTATATATATATATATATATATATAAGAATTGCTAATATATTGAATTGCTTTATTTTGCCGAATTGTTATCAAAGAAATGTACTTATGCTTTTGGAATTTCGGAAACGGCTCGAACGATTTTCATGAAATTTAGTATGCAGGGCGTTTCGGGGACGATAAATCGATCTAGCTAGGATTCATTTTTAGAAAATGTCGTTTTTTTAGTGTTTTCAGGCAGTGAAAAACTGCTACGAATAAATTCGTCACCATTTACTAGGACTAGGTTATAATAGCTCAGGTGGGAAACAGGTCAGCCCCAAAACCAGAAGACCCCGGTCCGAGACCACATGTCCTCCAGTCCGATTATTTTTTCCCTTTTTTTTTAAATCTTACTAATTAAATCTTAATAATGTATGGATGTATGGATGTTTGTTACTCAATCACGCCCCAACGGCTGAACGGATCTGGCTGAAATTTGGCACAGAGATAGATTATAGTCTGGAATAGCACATAGGCTACTTTTTATCCCTTAAAATTGAAGAGTTCCCGCGGGAATCAAACTAATGTGTATGTTCAACTGATTTTGATAAAATTTGGTACAGAGATAGGTTGTATCCCGAGGAAGGACGTAGGCTACTTTTTATCCCGGAAAATTGAAGAGTTCCCGCGGGAATCAAATAACCTCAATCCACGCGGACGTAGTCACGGGCATCAGCTAGTATAATATAATATTTTATTTAAAAAAATAAAAAATAATTTATTATTTAAACAATTTCCAAAATACACGTTTTACCAAAAAAAAAAACCACCCAGATATTAGTTATTAATGCATACTTGATACCTAGTCTTGGTTTCAATAATTAAAACAAGATTAGATCTTTTCACTCTTTTGGACGACTTTTAATTATAAATAATGACGGTCTAGACCTCAGAGGCAAAAAACTAAGAAACTATTATTTAACAATTCTTCATTTCCTTTTTTTCTTTACGTTTGAAAATAATGCTATTTTGAAATAAAAGAAATATAATTGTAAATGTTTATTTTTATTACCCTTCATATTTGCATTATCAAATGCAAGTAAGTAACTATTTACAGCAAATTAATTTACTTAAAAAAATAGTAAACAAAATTATCCAAAGTTTAATTACTTAAACCTTCATCACTCCCATGAGTTCTATCACCATAGATAAAACAACTTTCTTAGAAATAAAACTAACAATAATTTAGTCAGTACTGGTATCACAATATGATATTTATAATAAATACAGTAAGTATAATGAGTGTTCAGTTAATTAATAAAATGTATATTGTTTTCAAATATCACTATACTCGCCACTTTCTAGATAGCACAACAAAATTACACTGAAAGAACAGAGAAAGTGAAAATATTATAATATTATTAGTTCATTTTATATTTCACGTAACGAAACTTTTAATTTCACGTATGATTTTGCCTTATTACTTTAAATTACAATTTATAATAAATACTAACTTTAGTTTACTAAAGTGCCTGAAACTAAATTTCAATTAACCTATCATCAAAATCCTTTGGTTCTAAGATGAGCCTGTAGAATATAATTTTGTGTACATCCGATTCCTCGCGTTGAAATGCACTAGTACACAAACAAATTTAATATTATTATCTTCTGCGGTTACCTACTATATGTTACTAAGTAAAAGCAAATTTTTACTTGTAAATAAAAACATGTATAAAAGTGATACTATTAATAAAACATTATTATCTATATTAGGAGGCCTTTGCTGTCCTTTTTCGTGGTTCCAGGCGTACTTTAAATCCTTCAGCTCGTTTTAGGATAATGTCAGCTTGCAGTTGGAAATCAGTTTCCTTTAGGTCAGAGTAAATACGGAAATTTCGCAGGATGGTAGATAGAAGAATCTTTAGTTTGAGCATTGCGTATTTGCGACCTGTTGAAAAATAATTCATGATAATTTGAACCCAGTTTTTGATGGAACCGGCTGGATGTGAACATTGCATCTCTCTGGTATGGAAGTTGCAGTAAACAGTAAACACTTCAATACACATTTATACCTAAAATTATTTAAATTTACTAGAAATGCTTTACGACCAGCTTAAATTATTTTGCCTTAATCTATTGCATTAAAATAATGTTCAAATATTTATAATTAGTGTTAACTTACCAACACAGGACCTAGGTCCAGCGGAAAACGGTACGAAGGCATAGTAATGACGGTTTGCAGAGCGTTCGGGTAAGAAGTTGTCAGGATCAAACTTCTCAGGATTAGGATAGACATCTTTACGGCGATGCAATTTGTAGGTTCCAATTATGATGGTCGTACCGGTTGGTACTTTTTTGCCGTTAGAAGCTATAACAGATTATGACATCTTATTAAATTTTATTTTGTACTATGCGCTTACTGCTTTTAATTAATATTTCCTAAATATTACTTACGCAGAGTAATTTCCTGTTTTAAGTGCCGGGCAATGATTGGCACAGGTGGGAACATTCGAAGAGTTTCCATAAGACACCTTTCCAAATACTTCATCTCCAAAGTATCTTGGAAAGTGGCAGGGCGATCGGAATCACCGAATATTTGGTCCAATTCTTCAACTACTCTGTCTTGAATATCTTGATGAATTCCCATTAAAGACAAGAAGAAACTGCTCCCAGCAGCGGTTGTGTCATGCCCCTACAAATTTTAATATATATTTTTTAAACATAATTCAAGCACATTTGTATGGTTTTTCCTAAAATTATACAGACACGTACCTCAAACATAATGGTATCTACTTGTTCTTTAATTTCTTCATCGGAAATGACAACTCCACCCTGTGCGCTTTCAAGGAGAAGCTCCAAGAAAGCAAGCCGTTTTTTCTGTCCAACATCTTCGTCAACATCCAAATCATCTTTAAGTCCTGCTGACTGACCGAACGACAGACCTTCGACGGATGTTACCTTTGAAGGCATCTCATCTTTGTTCGCCCCATTTTCTTCTGTATTAGCGACTACCGATTTTTTGGCGTTCTTGTACTCTTCTTTCTTCCTTATAATGACCTTAAAAATAACAATGTTTAGAGAAACAATGTTTGTAATCGGTACTAAGATATTTATTATGAAAGTGAAAATATAATTATCTACCTTCTTTGTTAATCCGTGAATAACACTAAGAAGATTTTGTTGCAATTTAGCGTATCGAGTAAAGTTAAACAGTACATCGGGTCGGAGCCAGATCTTGGTGTGCCTCAAATGTAAGATGTCGCACATTTTCATGACGGCCATGGCATATTCAAATCCACTTTGGTCTTGAGTGCTTTTGCTTACACCCATAGCAGTTTCTGAAAAAAAAAAGGGAGTAATAACTCATAAAAGTATATTATTTACTTAAATAACTTCTCACAAGTCAAACTTTTCAAGATTTAAATCAATAAATATTAAGCTACTTCTTTCCAATAGTTAGACAATTGAGTTTTCTTAGATCATATCATTATTGTATCAATAAGATATTTCGCTTCATGGTAGCTATGGGCTCCTAACGTAGTTTCCTCAACGCACGTTTGCATTGTCCTGTCCACCAAATAACAATGGCGGCGCCTGTTAATTATGAATATCGTTTTCCTATTCCTAAATAGTATTCCTAGAAGTAGTCCATTGTTTTTCGGGTGAAAGATTCATACTATTAACCTTGGTTCTATTCAAAACCTTACGCAACGATTCTCGCAATGGATGATCGTACTCCACTCCCGTTGATGGTGATTATCGCCCATTAGTATTACGTGTGCTTGTGGGGGGTCGCTAAACTTGACACTTAATGTGTACTATAACACTTTTCCTTATATCATCGTGAATCACTTAAACGTGCTACTATACTGGACTCAAATTAAAGGAATGCCGATGTCGTAATATGTTTGTTAAATAAACTTATTGCTTCTACCTACTCGAACTATATGCCTGGTTCGCATATATATATGTATTGTCAATCGGTAGGTATTTCTTTAGTTTGTTAGAGGTATCGTGATAATATGGTCATAAATTATTTAAAACTTGATCATTACTATTCATTTTGAACATAATGGATGCAAATAAAACTGGTATAGCTAATAGCTGCGATTTAATAGCTATAGGTATATTAACCATACATAAGGGAAACAATATTTTGCTATTTTTGTGTAAATTAATAACTCAGTTGTCCATGAATGTAACAACAATACCGGAATTATATACCTATAGTGGTCATAAGATTGGCTCTAAGTTATTTTATTTTATGCTTTACATTAATGCTAAATTATGCCATAATTACAGGCAACTACAATATAATTACTTAGAAATCTAAACAATTTTCCATATTAGTATCGCGGAAGGTAGACACGAAGAACCTTTGGAAGTTATAGCTACAGCTGAGGACATTACCAAGGTTCATGAATAGCAAACTGTTCGGACTAGTAATTCTATCTCGTTTGCAAAGCATATGTCCGAGTAGGTAAAGCCTCAAGATCACTGTTCCGGCGGAGCAAGGTGGTCAGTGTTGTCAGTAACTCGTGTACGTGACTAGATATATTAATAGTTCTTTTTTTATTTGTGAGCGCCATTTCGTAGCTAATCCTTGAAACTGAGATCGATAATAATCGTAATATAATTTATCATTTAGGTCATATTTTCTTTTTCGTGATCTAAGTAGGTAGTTTTACCAAACTGAACTTTTAATTATTTATCTACTTTATCCGTTTCTGAAAGTGTTTGTTTTATTTTTTTCCAGTCTAAACATTCAAACATTTTTTACACAATAAATACATCATATTATATAGTTTGAATCTATTATACATAATTGTTTTACGGCCAAACAACAAACTTCCTTCGCTGGTTTCCGCATTTGATAGATCAAGGCTATGTTGACTTAGAAAGATATCATACCTAGCGAATTTTACATATTACGATATTTGACCCGGCAAATGTGAAGTAATACCTACTTAAAAAATATGTCCTTGCTTTTTCCTTATGGATCGATGACTTAACAAAACAAATGCCGTTTAGAATAAGCTCTTCTATCTATTTTAGCTACATGTGCATTTAAAAAATATGAAAGTGTGACAGACGGACATGGTCCAAACTCCCCTACCATGAGGGTACCTTTTTAGGGTTTCGTTCCTCAAAAGGAATTTATCATCTCCCATTTTAGGTAAGAATAATTTTTCATTGTGAAGACGAAGTCGCCCGCCGCCGCGCCCGCACCCGCACCCGCGCGTTGTACGTGAACAAGTGATAAGTCAACGCAATCAAAAGATACGGCCGTTTAAGCCGCATATTTTGACACTCGCCAATAAATCAAAACGGTCCAAGATCAAAACCTATAAGGTAGGTTCTTCCCGTTGACCTAGAATCATGAAATTTGGCAAGAAGCAAGGTCTCACAGTACGAGTATGTAAAAAATCCAAAAATTGTTAGTTACAATAGGGTTCCGAATTTAAATAGAGTGCTTGTCAGGCGCTTACAGTTTAGCGCCACACGTGCCAATTATTTCACAGCTAATTACGTGTTATTATGGCATCTTTCTTGTTATTTACTAACAGAATTTACATTTCGTGGTGGTACGGAACGCTTTGTGCGCGAGTCTGACTCGTACTTAACCGGTTTTTACCATTTTTTTAGAGACCCCGAATATTTATTTATAATTTTATTAGCCAAGATTTTTTTACGAGTATTTCAGCAGTTTTTAATCAAACTTTTTAATGTAAACAAAACATAGCAAACAATATATAAATCGCGTCCCGTAAGTTGACCCAAAATGGCGGTCCTCTGCGCAGGTACATTGTACTGCAGGGCAGAGCGGAGAATGCGCGGGGAGCGAGGGGCGGAGTGCGAAGGCGCGGAATTATGGAAACGCGCGGCGCCTCGCGGCGCACCTCATACCGCACTTCGTTTGACACCCGAAATGTGTTTCTGCGCATAGTTAGTTCAACTTACGAGGCGGCTATTATACATGATTTATACCTGCGTATAAACGCGGTGTAAAAGTAACTTACCAAGAAGGATTTCAACGGTGCACTCGCTCATATAGTCGTGACAGTCAAAGGTGCCAGCTTCCTTTTTGAGTTTATCAACCACGGTCTTGGAGTTGGCGTTGAAAAGCTCGATGAAGCTCTTAAGCACATTCAAGTGGAAAGTAGGAGCAATCAATTTTCTGTGGGAGCGCCACTTCTGACCTTAAATTGAAATAGATTCATTGAAACAAGTGGGTTTTTGAAAATCCATTTTAGTACAGTTCTACCAAAATAAGGGTTGGTGAGATCGCTTTGTTACATAGTTATCACCTGCAGAGATCAGGTAAAGGGTTAAATTATTATTATCAAAATAAATGGAAGGCTTAGCCTTCGGATCTTCATTGCTATGTCTAGCATAATTATTAGTATTCGGCGACGTCTTCGCTATACTTTACGTTGCTAGCTGTATCTAGGTTATCTTTGCTATATAAATCTATCTAAAGAGTAAAGACACTATTTGTGTGACAGTAGAACTCTGTTTATTTTTGTCTGTGAATTTTTAAGGTCACTATCGATATTCTTACTATATGTATATAAAATTTGAAATTTTATGCAAAATAAAAAATCCAATTGAAAAGGTAATTCAAGGCAAGGATTAACATATATTATTAAATTAGACCCATTGAGATGCAGCTTTGAATATATAAAAACATAATCAGATTCAAATATTGCTCTATAGGCTCTATTGAACTAGGGTTCAAACAAGAGGTCCACAAATTAATATAAAAAAACTAAGAAACAAAACTACATAATTCATGCATTAAGTTACTGGCAAAATACCAATATTCAACACAGAAAAGCTTTCAAACTGATATCATGTTTAGGAATATATAAAAAAATCTTAAAGCCTTAATATACCGAAATAGGGGACACTTACGTTATAATTGGTGATTTTTTTCTTTGAGGATAACATAAAAAAGTATATATAAATCTCTGCGAAATACTTAATAGGAGATTTAGGACTTACCGGTGCTGATCAGAAGGCCATCTCCAAGCCAGGGTTTAAAGAACCTGTATTCTTCGGCTTTGTCTATGTGAACATTGCTGCTCAAGATAAGCTCAACGTCTCGCGGGTCATATATGAACACAAGGAGCCTAGGACCAATCCAGATTCTGACGGCAGTTTCATTTGCGAACTCTTCGCTCCTTTGCATGACTCGCCTGAAAATATCTTAAACGAAAAACAAATAAATGAGTTACGACCGGATGACAACAAACTTTTTCTCGTTTTATGCATATTATGTTTGGGATTTATGTATTCTCAAAGAGGTATAGATATTATTATTTATAGAGGTATAAATATCTTTAATCAAACTTGGAATCTTAATTTGTGTTTGTAATCTGGGTAGTTTCAATGTGCGGCATTGCCATTAATTTGAATTATTGTACCTCATATTGTAATGTGAAAGGTTTTTAAGTTGGTATAGCCAACACTTTTAATTTTATAGAATAAAGAAGCTAACCGTGCTAAGCTAGGCGGTCTTAAATTTTATTAATTCTGCTAGGTTCCTCAGTTAGTTACATTGCATAAAAGTGTTATTTTGTCAAATAAAAAAATAAAAATTGGCAGTCATAGGGATTGCCGATAGAACAATATATTTTTTTAAAATAAAAATAAAATAAAAACATAAACCTTAAAACTTAGGCATTAAAGTTTAATTACGAATGTAGTATATTTATATTTAAGACCTTTTGTCTTCGTAACAACGCGGTGACGGTGTCGGTGTCGGTGACGCGAATCCACAAGGGTACCCCCTACCAAAAAGTTCTCAACAAGGCTAAAGAAGTTTTCACTTCAAAAATGATACCGGTAACATACCAACTGAGCCTCCAGTGAATTCCAGAGCATTTCCAATGAGCGGATATCCAGCTGGTCCTGCAAGCTTGTCAGCTAGCTCGTAGAAGCGTCTTCTAGATGCCCTCCAATAGGCGTACCAAAGAAGAAGAGCAGGAACTAACAGCAGATAGAATAGGTTGGTGGCTGCCCACGTACTGGACACCAGGACGCTTTCGGCAGCCGTGTAGCTCATTTTACTGTTTGAAAAATATATAATCATGGTAAGTGATGATTGATAAACGAATTCACAGTAATATTATATAACACTAGCTGATGCCCGCGACTTCGACCGCATGGATTGAGATTTTTTAGTTCGCGCAAGAACTTTCTAAATTTCCGGGATAAAAAGTAGCCGATGTGTTATTCCAAATCCAGAAATTTCAAATTTCAAATTCATCCAGATCCGTTCAGCCGTTCTGACGTGATTGAGTAACAAACATCCATCTATCCATCCATCCATCCATACATCCATACATCCATCCAAACTTTCGCATTTATAATATTAGTAAGTAAGTAAGTATCTAGGTCAGCTTAATGAAGTTCAAGAGGGATTCGACCCTTCGAGTTCAGATTCAAAATGTACACCTACTGGTAATTCTGTTTATCACAATCTCTAAACTAATATGGCAGCTTTAAGCCTACTTAGTGCTGCCCCTTTCCGCAGGGAGTATTTAGAAAGGGATAGCAATATAAACAGAATTGGCCCCAATGTTAACCTTTGAAAGAAGATGCATAATTTAGCGACCGCCCGTCTTTGGTCACGTGAGGATTTCCGTACAAAAAAAATCTACTAAATTAAAATCCGGGCCTAAAATTATATTATTCCTTGTCTGCGTTTTATTTACTAGGATTTTTTTTGTGTAATTTCAGCTTTCTAGATCCAAAAATTTGGGCTGGGCTTTGATGAGCCAGTCAGTGAGTTGAGTGAGGATTATGCTATTTAGTGTATGTTGTTGCCTACTGGATGTAGACTAAATAGAAAAATGCGGGTTAAGGTAACTAAAAACGAATAGTTATTAACAAAGCAATGATTATGACATTCAAAATCGCCAAATCGCAAAGCTAAATAATAATATCAAAATCGGATCTCCTAATCTACATTGGCCGAGATCAACAGAACCTATTGCATCATGATTATTTGATTCGCAGTTCAAGCAGAAACAACAGCTATCACGGAAATTTTATTATACTTTTATTAACTCTTTAGCCAATTCATATGCTATACGAAACCACTGGTCGTAAATTACCCTAGGTCGTATAGAATTGGCTGGAGTTGAATAACATACTCGTAAGACGTCATTTCAGCCCAAATAAGCGCTTAAAAATATCAACCAGTTAGTCACTTATATCAAAGATTTGATATTGCCTGTCCGATGTATGCTGAATTTGACATATTTTGATACTGTATCACGATACGATACGTGATACGCGCCGTTCCATCTCGAGGTGGTTTTTGCCCGGTCATCAGGGGAAACAATTCTCCGCAACATGGGAGTCGCTGGAAAATTTGTGGCGTCCGCATATTATATAACACGTGGTCAATAAGTCCCGAGACTAAGTACTAAAACAAGGTTTTTTTTATAAAATTATTTTTTATTCATCAACGTAGTCTCCTCCAAGAGCGATACAGTCCCTCCAACGCTTTTCTAACTTTTCTATCCCATGCGTGTAGAACGATTTGTCTTTGGTTTCAAAATAAGCCCCCGTTGCTGTGATAACTTCACTATTTGAGTCAAATTTCTTACCCTGGAGCATTTTTTTGAGATCATCATTCATCCATTGTCACATACCGACGTAAAACATCCTTTTTATTACGATTCATCAGCGCCAAACATCGCTCTGAATCATTGATTCCTTGTTGAAACGTTGTTCCTTTTGATCAGTTGTAAGCAAACGCGGCACCCACTTGGAAAAAAGCTTTTTCATGGCCAAATGTTTATGTAAAATAGTGAAAACACTACCAGCTGAAATCTTCACTGTCTCGGCTATCTCGCGCACTTTTATCTTCTGATCTTCCATTACGATTTTGAGGACTTGGTTAATATTTTGTTGAGTCACTGCTTCATTTGGACGACCTGAGTGTTCCCCATCTTTTGTGTCCATGCGACCGCGTTTGAAGTCGGCATACCACCGACAAATGGTTGCTTTAGAGTTTAGAGGGAGCTGATCCCGCATAACATTTTATAAGCCATTGCTGTGGTTCAACGGTATTTTTTCCCATTAAAAAACAATGTTTTATCAACACGCGAAACTCGTTTTTTTTCATTGTATCGAAACTACAAGTGTAGCGTCACCTAAAGGTCTGCAAAATCAATATTTTAATGTTCCATTTTTAAAAATGTTACACATAAATCTTTTATTGAAGGCCAGTACTTTTTAAAAATCAAAAGATTTTTTAATGTATACGCCATTTCCAAGTAGTCTCGGGACTTATTGAACGATCTAGTAGAATGTTAGATATAGTTCGCGCGCGAGTTGTTTGCAGAGTAAATGCATGGTGACACATACATTTACTCTGCATTCAACTCGCGCGCGAACTGTACGTTAGATACACTGACACCTGGTTGACACGATTATGGTCAAGATTGGAAGAGTTTTATGTGACGATACGGCTAGTGATACTATAATATGTTCGAACTGGGCATCCATGCTTAAGATACAAGTACTTGATACGATACGTCTGATCAGGATACGTCAAAATTTATGTGGGCCTATCCTTAGGTTACTTAAATTACTAACAGACTTCGACACTCGACAGTGAACTCAAGGTTCCAACTTCCAACTCCTCTATTTTTGTGCAGGGGTTAAGAATAATATTATATGCTTAAATCCTACAGATATTGTACTGTCGGTAACCTGTTAGACTAAAGAGTTTTATCTTAATTTAAGTAGGTAATTGTTATGAGTTACGTGCATTTTATGACAAATGATGGATGCATGTATTTGATGACATGATATTATTATCATTTTCTGATAATATAATTGTTAATTTCGATACGTGACTATGTGATGAATGTTGTGTATAAATTTGCGGAAGTGCAGCCAACATTTTTGTCGTCATTCCACGCGGACATGATTTATACAGTAATTAGGCTAGGCTAGCTAGCTTTAACTCTTTAAGCTGTATTGTATTGTTTTCAATAAAGATATATATTTTTTTTAATTTATTATAATTTGATCTATGTAGCTTTGAATTATTCAAACTCATTTCAACATAATATAATATTTATCGTACTTTACAAAATACTACTTAATGTAGAGAAAGAAACATAAAGCAAAACAGACACTACTTATTGCCTCAAACAGAATATGTTAATGATATATTAGACTGAGTTAATGTAAATTTTATTGATTAATAAAAATACGTAAAAATAATTCTTGGTATCACTCCGGCATTATGGTTGTTGATTATAATACTAAAGTGTATTTCATTGCGGTTTTCACCATCACTTAAAACATAATGATTTATGTAGTAAACACTTTCACATTCAACGCAGATGAAATTCAAATGCATTATTATATAATTATTGTTGTAATAATTAATATTGGGAGTATTTATAAAATAATTCAATACTTTTGATTTTGTTGTATACTTAGGTACCAAATCTTCTTTTTTAAGTTAATAGACATTAATCAATGATGAAATATAATATAAAAGAATCACACTTAATAAATTCTATCCAATTTTCCAACACCACAAAAAATTAAAGTCCATCTTAGTTCAATTCAATTTTCAATTTTTCACACCACACTATTAAAAAATATTTTTATAATAATCCCTACCTTTTTAAGGATCAGCTTGTGCACACTATAACATATATAATAATATAGACTAAAATCTTGTTAAGGGGTAGCCGCTAACCGCGTCTCAGTTGTGACTATCTAGTAATTTCCTGCGCAACCATCTATATACACGCCCTTGACGTCACGCGCTCGACACCGGCTCACATTTTTTTTTTTATATTGAGATGGATGTGAAACCATACAGTGTATTTTGGGTTAAAATTAATGTTTTTGCTGATGTTTGGATTGTAAGCAAACAACTCGCTCTCAATTAATGGATTCACGGTGAGATATTATATCCTAAAAAAAATATTAAAATGGAACTTTAGCTATTGAATCATCATTACTTTACCGAATCAAAACTTAAATTTTTGAATTTGTTTCGAACAATATTATAGTGAATATTTGGATATTATCTGTATAAAAATGTATAAATATTCGGACTGTATGAAAATGTTCTATAGTAGGTACTTAATATTAGGTATAAATGCGAAAGTTTGGATGAACATGGATGGATGTTTGTTACTCAATCACGCCACAACGGCTGAACGGATCTGGATGAAATTTGGCACAGAGATAGATTATAGTCTGGAATAGCACATATGTTACTTTTATCCCGGAAAATTAAAGAGCTCCCGCGGGAACCAAACAACCTCAATCCACGCGGAGAAAGTCGCGGCCATCCGCTATATAGGTTTGACTAAATATGTAAACATTACCTGCTACATTTGTTAATATTTAATTTCGTTGTGATAATTTGATGTTATACTTAATGTTTAATTGTTAATCGTCCGCAATAAATAAAATTAAAATTAAATTAAACCTTTTACATTGTAATAAGAGTGACACCTACTACGATGGTGCGTTTACTTGGTGTGGGAAGAAGAAAATGCACCGAGAATCCTTAATAATTCTTAAGTATTCCACCAATTATTCTTGTATTCGGAGTCGTTTGTCAAATGACGCTAGCCTGGAAGCCAGTCTGTACGAAAATCTACGTCGTATTGACTTGGATTTCTTCAACGTCAATAACATAATATATCTCCTATATTATCCAATAACATAGGTATTATTAGTAGGTACTACGCGTTTATATGAATACATAATATATAGATCCTGAGATATAAACTTAAACATAATATTATGTCAATTTTATATTATGCACACCAATATCACTGCTTATCATGGTGTGCGTCTTTCAAGACAAAGTTTGGTATGGCGGCCTTTTTATTTAGCGGTGAGTCAATGAGCTACGTTTATATATTACCTCTATGGCTACGCTGGATTGAAAACTTTAATGCAATAGCGTGGTGTTATATGTAATATTTGGTCGAGGTCTATAATAGCGGTAATACCTATAATAGGTAAGGTAATAGCGCTTAAATATGCATTAATATGATAAGGAAAACAGTTAAAAAAATGTTTTATAACATTTTTATATTAGCGTAGTAGCGTAGTTATATTTTTTTTATCTTATTAATTAAGGAAAATTCAAGAGTTCCCGTGATAATTAAAAAAACTTATTCCATGCGGACGAAGTCGCGGGCATCAGCTAGTACCTAATACATATATTTCTGCCTCAGCACGCGCTAAAGTGTATATCTTTGGAAATATGAGGTTATTGACTACACTTACCTTGTCCGGTTCTGAGCGAGCGAGACTGTTTCGGGAGCGATCCAAAGCTGTTGCAGCGCACTCAATGAATGATAACTAAAAATTCTTTCCAAAAAACCGACTTCCAAAGCCACTGCAAAGTAAAAAATAATTTTGATGTCTACATGTTGAAGTCGGGCGAGTATAACAAAGATAAGCAAAGTTGACGCGTCAGACGGAATTTTTAGTTTTAACTGTTTAGTGTAGGTAGGTACTCTTAATCCCCATCGCTTAGGAGTGCAGCATCAGAGTTGAGGAGTTGGGACTTGGGTTTAAGTATGAAGTCGTTGCTTGACACCTACAATATGAATTCACCATAAAATAATCCTAAATCGCAATTTTTAAGGAGTTCTGTACCCTGCAGCATCAGTGTTGAGGAGTTGGGACTCAGAGTTGAATCGTATACACGTGACTTGATACCTACTATATGAATTCACCATCAAAACTTCCTAACTCCCTAGTTTTGAGTCGTAGGTATACCTACAGCATCAGGATTGAGGATTTGGAGTCAGAATTTTTTATGGGACCACCTCGCGAGCTTCCTCTAGCCACTGAAAAAAAATTGTTCAAATCGGTTGGAAAACCACGGAGATATGCATTTAATCCTGCAAGATTATGTTCTTTAATGTTAGGAACTGTTTGTTACGATTGTACTTCTATATAAAAGAATATGAAAACTTTTCCGTTTCATAATTAAACTTCGTAATATGAGCACGAGGAAGAAATATTCCTCGTACTCCCATCGATAGGACAAATTAATAGGAGCACGAGGAAACGCCCGCGGTAACATACATTTAAAAAAAACGCGCCGAATTGAGAACCTCCTCCTTTTTTTAAAGTCGGTTAACTTATAATAAATAACTATAACTAAGTTAAATACCTAACTAACGGACGGGCACCTCTACTGCTGCTTTACTGAAACCAATACAAAAGGAGTAAGGCTAGCAACCCGCAGTGCACTTTGTCTATTTTGCAGCATTTGACATAGACTTTGGTTCGGCAATATATTTTAAAGTAGATCTTGGGCCTTATCACGTAGGTTTTTATGATTGCTAGTGCTGCTTTTGGCCGGTTTCTGAATTGAGAATTTCATGTTGAGTCTGTCTCAAAGGTTACTTAAGGATTAGCAAATCTTTGTTTCTCCAACTCTCAAACCTTACACAATATCGATTCAGAAACAAAAATTTGCTTAATTAGTCCTTAAGTAGTCTTTGAGACAGACTCAAAATGAAATTCTCAATTCAGAAACCGGCCGATAATCATGTTAGTGTTATCAATAACCGATACCGACGACTTAACGTGCTCTCCGAGGCACGGGGTTGAAACAACGCCAACTTCCTAACTACGGGCTAGTACTGAGAGTTTCCAGTCAGAAAAACCCAATACTTAATTATAGCCCGACCCGGGACCTCTTCGGTCGTAGTCGATCATATAATACATACAGACTTGAAATTTGAAAGGTAGGTTCCTTCTATGGTGTAGGCGTCAGCTAAGAAACGGTTTTGAGAAAATTCACCCCTAAGGAGTAGAAATGGGGGTTGGAAGTTTGTATGAAAGTCCTTTGTTTTTGAAGTTAGAGACATGAAAATTGGTATTTAAGTTATTAGTTAGTTTAAAATAATAAAAATCTGTATAAGCAGTTTTACGAAAATCTACTACAAAGGGGGTGAAATGGGGGTTGAAAGTTTGTATGAAAGTTCTATGTTTTTGAAGTTAGAGACTAGTAAATCGGGATTTAAGTTATTAGTTTTAAAAATTTGATTTGTGAGATGGTGATAATAAAAAAAAAAACCCCGGCTGAGTTTGTTGTGGGCTCTTCTCAGACCAGGGCGGCGTATGGAACCCTCGTAGATTTAGTTTTAAGATACCTTAACCGATTATCACCATCATGTTTTTATTTTATTATATGTAAGTAATTTTTAACGTCAATAAGGGTAGGACCTACAGTGTACCTATATTGAATAAATGATATTGACTATTGACTATAATAAACACCTGCAATAAGCTATAAAGCCTCTTCAGATAGACTTTTAGCAGCGGGAATATTTCATAATCTCATAGAAAATCAGAAATTGTACGCGGACGCGAGCGACCTCTAATTTTTAGGGTTCCGTACCCAAAGGGTAAAAACGGGACCCTATTACTAAGACTCCGCTGTCTGTCTGTCTGTCTGTCTCCAGGCTGTATCTCATAGACCGTGATAGCTAGAAAGCTGAAATTTTCACAAATGATGTATTTCCGTTGCCGCTATAACAACAAATACTAAAAATAAAAAAAATATATATATTAAGGGGGGTCCCCATACAATAAACGTGTTTTTTTCGTATTTTTTTGCTCAATATTAAAAACGGTCACAGGTAGACGGTTCAAATTTTCACAGAATATTAACTTGTATATTACCTTTCAAAATAAATAATTAAATATCAATAAAGTAAATATTAAAGGGGGGCTCCCATACAACAAACGTAATTTTTTGATATTAACAGTAAACCTCTACAAACAAAGTTAGTTTTGCGGTTCATTAACAAAGGTATTAATAAATACTCCTGGCTATTTGATTAGTTTAGGTTAAATAATGATAGATTATTTTAACTTATTTCAGCGTCATATTTAATATAAATGAAAAATAAAAATATTATTACAGTTAATTTGTTCATGTACCTTGAACTGGGGTCAGAATCTCAATATTATTTTAGTAGCAGACAGTTGTAACAACTAGTTAATCGTTTACTGGTTACTAACTAGTAAACGATTAAAAAGTATGTTTTAATACGAGTAACATTGTGAGTCAAAGTAATATACATGTTTCTATCATTAAAACTCACCATATTTTTAATTTATAAAAGACTAGCTGATGCCCGCGACTTCGTCTGCGTGGATTGAGGTTTTTTTGGTTCCCACGGGAACTCTTTCAATTTCCGGGGTAAAAAGTAGCCTATGTGTTATTCCAGACTAAGTATAATCTATCGCAGTGCCAAAGGGGATTGAAACTTTCTGGCATAGCGACCTGCCGCCATTTTGATTTTTTTTCAAAATCGCGGCGCACGATGAAAGTGGTATGTATGGATAGAGGACACATAGACGAACAAATAATGTCAAGTAACATAGTACCCCAAAGTGTCACGTTCCCAAGATAATTGGAGGTAAAGATAGACATATGAGGACAACGACAATCATTAAAAATAGACTTATTACGTGTCTACAGGCGTCAAATTGTATCCAAATAATCGTTCCCAGGTTGATTATTATTATTACTGTTTATTAGAAGAGAGATTACTTACTACTAGGAGTACGAGAAAACTACTACTATAATAAATTATTTATCTACTAAAGCGCATCTTATTGAAACGCAGTCGACATGTCGCGTTGGTCGCATGTCACTTAGCTTGAAATCATTTTTTAAGTGGGTAAGTATTGCAGCTAGTTAGATATGTAGTACCTACTTGTACCAAAAAATAACAACTATAGTCAAAATAATTGTACTGCCTAACTACTGCGGTTAAAAATAAAACAAAAGGCATGTGATTGATGTTAAGAATCATTTATTTATTGCTGTAAGTACAATCACGGAATAAGGAATAATACTAACGTACAGAAACTGCACTAAAAAGAATTATAATATATCTAACACGTATCATGCATATTTGCATCGAGTGGGCTATCAGGTTGTTTCAAATCAAAATGTTGTGTGTTGAAATCACGATAAAACAAATGTCATCACGATAAAGATCATGTCAATCACGATATAGAATATATGTGCTTGTTTTAATTCACCTAATACAAGATTAATTATCATCGTCTGCATCCCTAATTACATAATCCAAAAACTCGGCAGGAGGTCGAATATGAGTTTCTTGATGCCGAGCCCAAGGGCACATGGGCACAGCATCCGAGGGTTCGCATTCCCACAAGACAGTTACAGTAGTGTCCAATGATTTTATTTCTGCCTTGTAAACTATTATCCAGCCAGATGTAAACGAAATACATGCGGGTGGTTTGATGTCGCGAATGTATTTTAGCTCTTGCGAGCCAAGGATTGAGAGCTACAATGCCGAATTGGGTAAGATTATAATCAATTTCTAAATCTTCATACACTTCGATGAAAAATGTACCATTCTCTTTAACGTGTTCACCGTAATAACTTCTCGCTTGCTCGATCTTTAGTTCCACATATCTCTGCAACGAGCAATTAAATAATCTAAGTCTGCAACGACATTATTTTATTGTTCATTTCATAATGCAGCGGGTCGAAAGACATTAAGACAAGCCAACACGCGCGCGCGAGATACTTTGACATAATATAGCGATTCATCACGATGCGATGCAATTTAGTAGGCAAATAATTAATTGTAGTAGTAGTTTTCTCGTGCTCCGAGTAGTATGTAATGTACCTACTCTCTTCTAATAAACAGTAATAATAATAATCAACCTGGGAGCGATTATTTGGATACAATCTAACACCTGTAGACACGTAATAAGTCTATTTTTAATGATTGTCGTTGTCCTCATATGTCTATCTTTACCTCCAAATATCTCGGTAACGTGACACTTTGGGGTACTATATTACTTGACATTATTTGTTCGTCTATGTGTCCTCTATTCATACATACCACTTTCATCGTGCGCCGCGATTTCGAAAAAAAATCAAAATGGCGGCGGGACGCTAGGCCAGCTTCCATACAAAAAGGTTCAAACCCCTTTCATCCAGATCCGTTCAGCCGTTCTGGCGTGATTGAGTAACAAATATCCTTTCACTTCCGAACTTATAATATTAGTAGGTATAGACTATAGACTAAATTAAGCCCGCGAATTCGTACGCGTGGATTCGAGTTTTTGAAATATTTCGAGAGAACGCTTTGATATTCCAGAATAAAATGTATGGCTGTACCAAATTTCATCAAAACCTTTTGAAAAAATGGATCGTGAAAGAGAAGCAGGCAGACATAGATACACTTAATATAAATACTTAGTCTGAATGTGTTATATCATTTTGTATACTTAACCACCCATTTTAGTTAGGGGTATCAAAATGAACTACCAAAACAACTACCAAAAATAAACATACAGCATACAAAACAGCAGCAGATAATACAGCTTCCACCGACTAAAATTTTCAAAAAATATTCAATGTACTGCAATCGTCCAGTTATAGTACATTACATCGCGAGACCGGGAAGTACGCGTTTTCTGGTCGAGTGTTAGTTAGACTAGCTACGCGAGGCCGGCTACATACGAGACCAGAAATGCTCTCCCGGTCGTAGTGTGTATAGTGCTTTTCTAAAAAATGAAACAAGTGACTTTTTTTTAAATATATTATATTATGTAATTAAATATTTTTTTGCGCTGTGAGTGCTGAACGCGTAATACGGTAGAGTTCCAAATTTAAACTATTTAGGCCAAAGAACATCATAACAAGAGGAAGAAAGATTCCAAATTCAAACTTATGATATGTAATGAAAATACATACATTCTTTACTGGCCTAGGCCGGGAAGTTTAACTTTCGGAACTCATTTACAGGGTATGAAATGTGCACATTTCATATCATTTTTTAGAAATAATTATTTTTATAATTAAGTTTATAGTTTATTCATTTATTGCATGATTGCAATGTACATAAGAAGATGTTACATAAAGATAGTACAAATCATAATCTGCCAAATAATGGCATGCAAAATCTCAAGAAACATTCATAATATATTAACAGAGAATTATTCTCACTAAGAAAGGATTTTTCAATATCCCCCTAAGGGGGTGAAATAGGGGTTGAAAGTTTGTATGAAAATCCGTCATTTCTTAAGTTATATCCATGAAACTTGGTATATGAGCTACCGGTAAAGAATTAAGAAATACGTGGTTCACAGTTTTTGAAAATTCTACCCTCGAAGGGTTGAGATAGGGGATGAAAGTTTGTATGAAAGTACTTTATTTCTCAAGATATTTCTCAAGTTATATCAACGAAACTTGGTATTTAAATAAAGAAGTACATGTGTCACAGTTTCTCAAAATTCCACCCTTGAAGGGGTGAAATAGGGGTTGAAAGTTTATATGAAAGTTCTTCATTTCACAAGCTATAGCCATGAAACTTGGTTTATATGCTGCGGGTTAAAAATGAAGAAATTTTTTAAAAATTCGACCCCCAAAGGGATGAAATAGGGGATGAAAGTTGGTATAAAAGTTAAGTATAAAAGTTGGTATAAATCCTTCATTTCTCAAGATATTTCTCAAGTTATATCAAAGAAGCTTGGTATTTTGGCTCTCGTTAAAAATTAAAGAAGTTCCTACGTATGTCACATTTTTTCAAAATTCCACCCCCAAGGGGGTATAATAGGGGTTGAAAATTTAAATGAAAGTCCTTCATTTCTCAATTTATAGCCGTGAAACTTAGCATTTGGGCTTTTCGTTAAATATGAAGAAGTATATGTTTTACCATTTTTGAAAATTCGAACCCCAAAGGGGTGAAAAAGGGTTTGAAAGTTTGAATTAAAGTCCTTCATTTCTCAAGTTATAGCCAAGAAACTTAGCATTTGGGCTCTCAGTTTGATATGCAGAAACACGTGTTTCACTATTTTTAAAAATTCGACCCCCGAAGGGGTGAAATAGGGGATGAAAGTTTGTGTGAAAGTCCGGCATTTCTCAAGATATTTTTTAAGTTATATCAACGAAACCTGGTATTTTGACTTTCAGTAAAAAATAAAGAAGTACGTGTGTCACAGTTTTTCAAAATTTTACCCCCATAGGATCAAAATAGGGGTTAAAACCTTGTATGAAAATCTGTTATTTTTCAAGTTATAAATCGGTATTTGGAATTTGAATTTGAAATGAAGAAATACGTTAAGTACACAGTTTTTGAATATTTTATCCCCAAGGATGGTAAATATAGAGTTTGTCCTTCAATCACGCCGCAACAGAGCAACGGATCGATTTGATTTTTGCATGAGTATAAAGTATGTATGAGTAGGTATGAGTAGTTTTGTATGAGTTGAGGACTTGGAGAGTGTCATAGGCTACTTTTTATACCGGAAAATTAAAGAGTATCTGTGGGGAAAAAAACTTAAACCACGCGGACGAAGTCGCGGGAATCTGCTAGTATGAATATAAATGTCAAATACTTAATACTTAATACAAATTAGATATATTTTGATGTAACATTTGAATGCACCGGTCTTTTTTATTATAAAATGAAATACTTATGCTTATTCGTAGTAGTACCTACTGTAGTTAAATAGACCCACAATAATTTAGAGATGCGGAGACAAAACTAGTTATTGTGTTCATTTGAATACACATCCCGTGTATTAACAAAGTGACTAGTTTTAAAACGTGATCACTGCATTACGATTCTCATATTTATTGTCCTAACAACTAGGTCTTGGCCATCATCATCCGCTATCCGTTCATTGCTGAATTTGGACCTCTTGTGGGGAGTTCTAGACTCTACGGTCTTGTGCCGCGTATCTTGCGGCTTCATACAGCTCGTTTTTAGGGTTTCGTAGTCAACAAGAAACCCTTATAGTTTCGTCATCTTCGTCCGTCTGTCTGCCTGTCAAATTTTTTTAGGGCACCTACTTATGAAAGTCTCTACACGTAAATATTTTTTTTCCGTCTATCCTGTGTCTTGAATAGGTCGTTCAAAAATTTTGTGGGTGTGTGGGGTGGGGTATTAATTTTTTAATTCAGGGATCCAAAATATATACTTAGCTGCAAATTTTTGTACCACCACAAAAAGACCTAAAGTATAAGTTTCAGCGCAGACAGGCAAAAAGACAGACAACGATCATAAAAGTACCGATAGTAATAAAGCTTTCTGCAATGAAATTTTTTAATATTTAATCCACAGAGATCGTCAGTTTTATTATATGTACTTATTGAGGAAGTAAGGTGAACCTGTGTGGACGCACATAATCTAGAAAGCTGCCGAATGAAGTACAATAAAATTCCTCTAACTAGTAGCAAAAATAATATGGCAAAACTAGGTTATTTTCCATCCATGTAATCAAGGCTGCGTTCATTATAGTGACTCAGAAGTTAGTATACAAAAACATTTCTTTTTTCTTTATTAGGTACATGGGTAAAATAAAGTTGTGCAATAATACAATTTCAGTTTCCATACGAATTATATTATTTAGGGATTCGTAGTAAAACTAAGAACCCCTATAGTTTCGTATGTGAAAGGCATTCTATTAATAAACCATTGATTGTGAAGGTTGAAGAGCAGAAGCCGTAGCCGTATCCATATCCCCTCGTGTAATATCTCATAGAATAATGTATTTAAAATTTATTATGAGGTTTCCTTTTAAAATTATTATGAAGTCTTGAGCAAAAAACTACCGCTTATAAAGAAATGATCGTCAAAGTTTTTGGCAAATAGTTTTTTCGTGCTTCGGAACTCGGAAGCCTTGTGTTCTGATCTTAAAAAATCTTGTGTGTGTACTTATTAAAAAATCTGTACAGTGTTTGTACCCTCACAATGGCATCCATTAATTATGACTTATTGTTTTTGGAATTTAACAGAGCAGAAGTGATCCAAGTTCATAAAAATTACAATTAGGTACTTTGTCAATATTAGACTTATTGTAAGATTAGGTAATTTGAATGTCACTTGGTCTACAAAACCTGACGTTATTTGTAACTAATTATTCATGTTGTTTAATCATCTAAAAAAAAAAAATTTTGTACGGCAGGGTTGCCTGACTGGATATGCTGCATTATGATAACGCGGTTTAATCCACCAGGCACCAACCCGCATTGGAGCAGCGTGGTTGGTCTAAGCTCTAATTCCCTCTCTCCTAAGCGAGTGGAGGCCTGTGCCCAGCCGTGGGACGTTAATGGGCTGTAGTGTTGGTGGTGGTGGGCGTTTTAATAATAATCTTAATAAGCATTAAAATGATACATGGATCACTCTTGCAATGTATGTACCTACCATTGTAATCATCATAATCATAATCATTTATTTGAATCTAAATAAGATTTCTGATTTAGTGAATTAACTTTGTTTTTACTTACATAATGTATAAAAACCTAATATGCCTTATTAATGCTAACACAAGGTAAAAAACATTTCAAATCCGAAGAAGCTCCAAGGATTAAAAAATAGGATGTATTTATTTACCTATTATAGGTGTTATAACGCAAAGCCGAAATGCTGAAACGTGTCAGGCTCGCCTCATTCAGGAGGCCAGGACCTCCTGGGCGTGGCATCGCAATTAGGTAACAAAGACAATTCAAATATTGACCTAAAATGGACTTTGAACTAAGCAATGAAGCACTTAGTGAATTTCCCGAAAACTCACAAGCCGAAGGTTTGGCCTAAGATCCCCCGGCATCGCTAAGCATTCGCTAAGATTGCTCTAAGGGTCTAGGTCAATTTATAATATCCCTTAAAAATATCATTGCGGAGCTGAGTTCACAGTCACTAGTGTGACTGCGAACTCAGCTCCCTCCGCTGTAGCTCACTAGCATCAGTACAGCGGAGCTGAGTTCGCAGTCGAACTAGTGTCAGTACAGCGGAGCTGAGTTCACAGTCACTAATTCGACTGCGAACTCAGCTCCGCTGTACTGACACTAGTGTGGCTATAATAAATTGCTAGCTAATGCTCTACAGAAATGAGCGCTGTTCTTAGCTTGAACGCATTTCGCTTTGTTCTCTCTAGCTCTCTTAGCTTTTTTACTTCGCTTTTTGCAACGGTATGTAACCATTGCAAAAAGCGAAATAAAAAAGCTTACAGTAACGTACCTAATTTGAAATATTCCATCTAATTATGTTTTGGTGTGCTTAAACTGATTCCGATGAACGTGATTTCCGATCTTAAATTAGCTTAAGTTTAGAACCTGTTACTGCAGAACGTTCGAGCGCTGAATACCTATATACAAGATCAAAAAAACACTCAATCAAAATCAAAACAAAAAATTAACACGTCCCTGTTGTTCATGCGAAATCAGTGTTCCGTAATAAACGGACTCCTCATCATTAACCTTCAATAAAGTTTTTAATGCGGTCGACTTCAATAGAGCTTGTATTAAGTACAGACTTCGACTAGACATTTTAAATAATTAATTAGGGTGACTTGACTTTCGATTGTCGCGATTTTAAACTGATTTTGATAACCTGCCTGGCGCAGTGGTAAGCGCTTTGATCTTACAAGTGGGAGGTCCCGGGTACGATCCCAGGGTCGAGAAGGGTCAAGTTGGTCGATTGTAATTTTTGAATTTTCTCTGGTCTAGCATGGCATGAGACTTGGGACATGGCTGCGGGTACCTGAAAAGTAGGCTGCCTAGTGCCTAGCGATTTGACGTTTTGACGTTGTATGGGCTTAATATTATACTGTCATACCATCAGACTGCATAATAAATTTATCACTTAGATACCACCAAGTGAGATATTATTCAAGGGCTAAGTATCTTGTAGTGGAATAAAAAAAGATTTTTTCTTCTAATTTTAATATACATAGTTCATTTAATTGGCGGTTACAATAATGGGGCAGTGGTCCGAACAATAGTTGCCTTCCATTGCCCCTACCGACGGCCCGTGGTCCTGGCCCGTGGTAGGACCACGGGCCGTCAGTAGGGGCAATGGACAGGCTAGTTGGACAGAGTAGTTGGATCACGACCCCCCTGAATGACCACACTAAGATATCAGGATTCCGTTTAACTTTTGAGTACGGAATGCTAAAATATTTTTTTCTCAAGTTCATGTAGCAAATGCTGTTGACCTTATCAACGTTATGTTTTAGCAGTTTAATCAATCGGAACCATATCTTAAATCTTAGTAACTATGATTTACGATTAGGTAGGTATGTGTCCTAAGTCTATTATGTATGATTTTATTTTTACTATGATTTTGCTTAGTAGGTACTTACTACTTACTAAAAAGCATCAATAGTTAATGAGAAATTAAAAAATAATAATATTTGTGTAAGAGGTCAGCTGTCTAATACCACTAGGCTATTACCTACTATGGTCACGGGTTCGATCCCAGGGCACGCACCAAACATTAATTTAGACCAAAATTTAATTTAGATGAATATCTTATCAAATATCATAGCTATAATATAGACACGTGCAACAGAAACTGGCGCAGCCGTGGCCCTTGCAGACGGGATGAGGGAGGTGGGTGCTGCACAGAAATTACAGCAGAAAAAATTAATAAGCAGATTCCTATTTCTGCGGAGCGAAATATATCAAGTGCATTGACTCTTGGAACACATAAAAAAAATTGTGAGAATACTTATCGCAGTGCTAATGTAAAACCTGATGTATTGGATATGGACTATTCATGATATAAGTGCTACCCGTGCGAAGCAGGAGCGGATCGCTAGTTATTTATAAAAATAATGATTAAAAATACAATTGATTTTATATTTCACCAACATAATGTACCGGAACCAGAATGTTTAGATGAATAATTCCTAATTCGAAAATCATGACCACCACGAACAAATCATGACCAGATTATGGTAATATAACATACGTCTACCATAAAAACACTAATAAATAATTACATGGTAGGATTCCATTCTCTGTGTTAGTTCTAATTGGCTGTCTGAATATTCTTGTTAGGCGGGTTTCGCGCAGTATTCATTGAATGTACCTATTTAAAAAATTAGTTCCAGAGCCGATTATGAAGTCAGTTTTTATTTAGTTAAGGTTAATTTTAGTTAAGTCATGCAAAAATGGGCATAGAAGTAGTAATAGAGCGTGATCTATCGAGGCTGTTGTACGCCGTAGCAACAAAAATGTGACAATGCCATGCGTAGCATGCTATGCTACGAATGGCAGCATTAGTTTTGCGGTCTTTAGCAGCATGTGGCAGTCTATTTTATTTTTACAAGTCCGAGATGAACGGCAGATTGCAAACTGTAACCACAAACCGCAGATAACGGCTGCAAACCACAAACGCCACTACTGGTCCATTTGAAACTACAAGAAATTAACACATTTCCTTCCTTAGTTTTCTTTGCATTCAGATTGTGGTTTGCGGTTGTAGTTTGTAGTCTGCTGCTCATCTCGGCCTGTCAGGCAGTCATGCTCATGACTGCCTCGTTGGTCTAATTGTTACGAGTATCATGTTCGACTGCAGCCGACGAGGTCCCGGGTTCGAATCCCGGGTCGGGCCATAAGTAAATGTTGGGTTTTTCTGAATATAAAGTCTCAGTACTAGCTCGGAGTTAGGAAGCCGGCGGTGTTTCACCCCCGTGCCTCGGAGAGCACGTTAAGCCATCGGTCCTGGTTATTATCACTAACATGATAATAGTTGTTAAGTCGTAGCAGCGTGGTGGGTCTAAGCTCTAATTCCCTCTCTCCTATGAGAGTGGAGGCCTGTGCTCAGCAGTGGGACGTTAATGGGCTGTAGTGGTGGTGTGGTGGTGGCTCATCTCGGACTTGTATCTGCCTTTATGCTTGAGCTGAAAGCAGTGCAGTAGTATCGGAATATTATGGTGGAATGGAAACGATAGTCTATCGAATATTCGTGCTTCACATTAAATCTTATCTTACTTCTTACTTCTTATCTTACTAATATTATAAATGCGAAAGTTTGGATGGATGTATGGATGTATGGATGGATGGATGGATGTATGGATGTTTGTTACTCAATCACGCCCCAACGGCTGAACGGATCTGGCTGAAATTTGGCACTGGGATAGATTATAGTCTGGAATAGCACATAGGTTACTTTTTATCCCGGATAATTAAAGAGTTCCCGCGGGAACCAGAAAACCCCAAACCACGCAGACGAAGTCGCGGGCTTTCGCTAGTAATATTATGTTACTGTCGCACTATGTTGTTCTGCTTGAATAAAATATGAGGCTTTTCTTATACCTACCTAGTGCTTTAGAAAACGGACGTTTTAGCATTAGGTTACATAATTTAACTTGTTTCTTGGAATGCTAGAAATAACTATTTCTCTCAAATCATTTTAACCGACTTGCAAATAATTTAGTATAAAAAATTCTTTTTAAGCAACCGACTTCAAACTCCCGCGCCAACTTTACAACAACAAGCACACGCTATACAAAGTACTTATTTTAGTGTTGATATTTTAAAAACCGCTCGACCGATTTCGATAAAATATGGGACCACATGGGAAGTATGCCCTTTCAAATAAAAAAAGAATCATCCAAATCGGTCTACCCAGACAAAAGTTCTGAGGTAACAAACATTAAAAAAAAAAAAACAGTCGAATTGAGAACCTCCTCCTTTTTTTGAAGTCGGTTGAAAAGAGGAGGTTTTCATTTCGGTAGGTACATTATAAAATTATTATAACACGAGAGTCGGGAGGGTTAAGCTTAATACACATCAGCGACAATCAGCCTGTATATTGATGACTGCTACCACCTATTCTGTGCTGCCACCTGAAAGGTACAATCTGTGTGTGTGTGTGTGTGACCTATTTACTAATAAAAGCTATGACGTCGTATTATAATGTTGTTTTCCTTAAAGTTCCTTTCTTTTATACCCATATTTACATTTCGAAGAACTTAATAATTTGTACCTACAGGTAGGGAGTGGGGATATGTATTATACACTAGCAGCTAACTAATGCCCGCGACTTCGTCCGCGTGGATTGAAGTTTTTTGGTTCTGGGTTTGGTGATTATTATCATAATTCTGTCTGTAAGTCGTTGTCCCTACATATAGTCAGCTAAGCGCTGATTTTGAAACTCATCGACCTTAATTTCGACGTAAATAGAATAGACATTCAAAAATGATGGCACCAAAATTTCGGCACTGCTCTAAACCCAGTGCTGTCGAGCTCCGCACGGAGTATTATGAAAGGGATAGCAATATATTTCGAGATGTAACTTTAGTTTAGAGATGCTGTTCAACAGAATTAGCCACAGTGTGTATTAATAATACCTACTCTACATTTTAAACCACTTCTCACTGTTTAAAGTCGGGCTTAAAAATCGGTCCAGACAAAAAGCGATCTACTTCGCACGTCTTTGAGCTTAATTTAAAATAATCATCGGTGATTTTAATTTTTTTGCCTCTAACCCATTACATACCTCTTGGGTTTTCCACAAGCTACAATTATATGTATATATATAGATACTACCTTCAGCTTCCATATTCAGATACATATTTTATTACTAGTAAGGTTTATTCCATAATACAGGTCAGGTCACTTTTGTTTTATGATTGTGTTGTTTTAGGTAAGTAGTAGGTAGTAGCATAGTATTATACTGGCTGTTCTATAAGTACATACCTATAGTAGTTGTAGAAGCAATAGGTTCGTGTCGAAACAGGTATGCTTCTTAAGACTTATTAGTTATTACACATTAACTGTTTGAAGGGAAGACACAGGAATACCATATTATTAGAGAGGCAGCGCAAAGCTAATAAAGGCATGTTCACGTTGAGGTGAGAGTTAGGCTTTATGAAGTCCTAACTATAAAATAATTAATTATGCAGTAAATCCCTATTCTGTAAAACATTATATTTAACGTATTTAACAAAAACAAAACAAAAGTGTATTTTATTTGCAGATGATACTACCCTTATCATAAAAGGTAAAAACAAAAGTGATAAAGAGTTTGAAGATGATATAATTAATACCCTAAATAAAGCAATCAACTGGTTATAAGAAAATAATTTAAACATAAATCTAACTAAAACAAACATCATGCAGCTTTTAACCAAAGATGCAAAACAAAAAAATATGAAAATTGACCATAAATCATCTACTATAGAAGAAGTAAATACAACCAAATTTTTGGGAATAACTATAGATAGAATGTACAATTGGAAAGAACACATATTTCAGTTATGTACAAAAATTAATAAATTTATATTTGTGCTATCTAAGTTAGGTTAAGAAAAACTGTTTCTATAGAGGCAGCATTAACTGCCTATCATGGATACGTTTCCTCACTATTGAGGTATGGTATAATTATATGGGGCAACTCAAGCGAGATGATTACAGCATTTAGAACCCAAAAAAAATGTATAAGAATCTTATGCAATGCTTACTATCTTCAAACCTGCAAACCGTTATTTAAATCTAAAAAGATATTACCGCTTCCGTGCCTGCATTTATTTGTGTTTAAAAACCTCAATTTATTTCTAAGTACATACTCACAACCATACACAAGCAAACGATACAAAAATAACATTTCGTTGCCCCAACAAAGACTAAGTCTCTTTAGTAAAAACTGTTATTGTAAGTATGGTCATAAAAATCTACAATAAATTACCGAATAAACTAAAACAACTCAATCTACCATCATTTAAAGAACTTTTCAAGTATCTTTTAGATCATTGTTTTTATTCGATACAAGAATTCTTCAATTCTTAAATAAGAATATTAATTCAATATTTGGACGTCGGTAACGACAAAATATGTTTGTACCTAATTATTAACCTAATAACATCTTGTCTGTACCATATTTTACCAAATAAACATTTAGGTACTTTACTACTTTACTTTACTTATAAAATACTAAATTGGGCACACATCTATACTAATGATACTATAAGTATAATAAATGCGAAAATTTGAATTGATGGATGGATGGATGTTTGTTACTCAATCACGCTAAAACGAGCCGAACTGAACTGAACCGATCTGGATTAAATTTGGCACATAGATAGATTAGGTATAGTCTGGAATAACACAGGCTACTTTTTATCCCGAAAAATTAAAGAGTTCCCGTGGGAACCAAAAAAATTTCAATCCACGCAGACAAAGTCGCGGGCATCAGCTAGTGGGTAGATTTTTTTTCAAAATTCAGAAAAAAATAACACAATAATCACATTTCGTGCGTTTTTATACCATCCAAAACTTTTTGAAAATGAAAATTAGAACATTGCCTATATTGATTGCGTATCCTATTTTTCTTTAGTTTTTTATGGAAATAAAATATGCTAACCAGCGATCTTTTATGCTAACGCATTCTTTAACAAAACTTGGTGTGACGGATCTTGGAATAAATTGATCAGAATTGTTAGATTACGAGTTTGTTGTTACTTGTTACGTACGAGTATACCTGAGTATAAAAGATGTTAAGTATGTATCTGTCCCGAATCGCGTCGAAATAAGCGAGCACAAGTTTAGCCATTTTAGGTTGAGCATTTTAGCTTCTAAGTTCTAAGACAATTCAGACGAACATTGATCCGTTACATATCAGTAGGTACAAAATGCCAAAATCTCATAACAATGATTATTGAAAGAAATAGGATGGAGGCAGGTGCTTAGGTCCCACATTGGTTCCACATAGAGCACCAACGATGCTTTTGAAAACTTTATTAATCCTAAGCTGTTTCTCAATCTTCGAGTAACTACCTTACCTACATTTAACTAGCGAATAAATATGTCTTAACCAAAATGTTGTGTAGGAATTCTGTTCTATAAAGATAGGTTATGCCATAGAATTAGACTCCTAATTCCATGATTTTGGCCCCTTTATAAATCTGTGGCATATTTTGCGTTATTGCTTTTGCTTTTTCAAAAAGAATATAAACTACCATAAAACTACCTCATTGTTTTGACAGTTGACGCAAAATTTTCCTGACATGTCAATAAAAATTTAAAGTGTACACTCCTAAAATAATTAATATTCACAATGAATCAAAAGCATCAGAGAAAACCGATTAGTAAAAAAGGACGTCCAATTGCCGTTACAAATAATACGGTACAACCAAGGCATAAAGAACCGTCAATAACGGAGATCGTTGAACCAAGCTACCCCATCAAAAGTACTTCTGAAGAAACAAAGGTAGATCCGGTCGAAGATGTGCAAGATCAATACGAAGCCACTGACGCATTCAAATCCGAAGTAGAGAGATTCATAGAGATATCCAAATATTTTTCGAGTCCCCTGAGGAAAACTGCGACCTACGTCTGCGAAAATAGTCTAGTATCTTATCCTAATCCGTATCGCATAGAATATAAGCGGGGGAGCGTTACAACAGAACACATAAAGTTCAGCAATTTGACCCTTGAACCGGTATACATAAAGCTTTACAAGCTCATACCAGATTTAGAACAGCTTAAATATATCAATCTTTCACTCTCAAGATGTAAAAGAATTCCACCGGGATTGTCCTTCAACCTTGGGTTTGTGTACGACGACTTGAATGAAAAACCTTCTTGCAATGCGAAAATGGTTTTTGTGGCTTCACGAAAATCAACAACCCCCTGTTATCAGATATGTGAAATCGATTTACAAATTAGTGCCCAGAAGATCCGACTTGTAACTGTTTAAGTTATTATATTGAAATTTTATGTTATATAATGAAACACTTATTTCGTTTCCGCAATTAGTGAATTATACGTATTTTTTTTCTAAATAAGCAGTTATATTCTCTTTCATCGTGGTCAACCGATAGCAGTCCAGTCTTGTATTTTCACACGCCGAAGTCTAGCGCCATCCTGCCTGGACCCATCGGCTCCCTGTTACTTGCTTGATGTAGTCAATCCACCTAGCGTGGGTTATGCCAACGCCGCGCTGCGCTTTCTCGTGCGAGGTTGCCATCGAGGATCCCAACCTAACTCTACTGGTTCTATTAACAATGTGCCCCGCAATTTGCAACATATCCAACCTGTTAGTGTTATGCTATATGTCAATTTAGTTCTTTTATTCAATGAACAATTGTATGAATTCAGCAATTGTAGGTACGGATCTACATAGAAATACGTTGATACAAAATAGGTAAATGTAGACACGGTCTCCTCATTTCTGATTTGACCACGTAAAGAAACTCCGAGGTTACGAGTTCTGTCGGAGCTAGGGTCGCTCAGCTCCATCGCCCGCTGAGTGACTCAACTTTCTCTAATTCCCTTAGCTAGCCATAATGCCTCTGATCCGTATATTGCCAATATGGCAACAGCACAGTTCGATGACTTTGGTCTTCAGGCACTTCAGGCAGTGAGAATTTTTTGACGAAATGATATCTCGGAGGCCGAAACTTCCCGAACGCTGCCCAGCCTAGTTGTTTCGCATTCTGTTGCTTTTCCTTTGGGACAGTGGTAGGTACAACTATTACAGTCTATTCTAAAATCTTGAAATGTCTTTTACACGGCAGTTGATCTACTTTATAGAAAACTGTGATCAGCTCGTGTACTTTGCGTGAAGGAAGAGTTCAAGATTGCAAGGAAAACTAGTGCATAGTTGAATGCGACTGATTCACGATTAATACCTACCTATTAGCAGTGGAACGTTACTTGGAAAATCAGAAGTTTCTTCTGTACGCAATGCTAACATGGTAACTAAAGGTTATTTTACATTTATGTTTCTTTTTTGGCTGATAATACTGTGATGTTTTTATGATGTTTCTACGAGGATTAATTGGTCTAACTATACAGGTTTTTATGATACAACAATTTGTATGTTAATTAATACAATAATTATTTATTCAAAGTCAAGAAATAGCCTATACCTAGCTATATAACACGTGGTTCAATAAGTCCCGAGACTAAGTACTAAAACAAGGTTTTTTTATAAAATTATTTTTTATTCATCAACGTTGTCTCCTCCAAGAGCGATACAGTCCCTCCAACGCTTTTCTAACTTTTCTATCCCATGCGTGTAGAACGATTTGTCTTTGGCTTCAAAATAAGCCTCCGTTGCTCCGTTGAATCATTGATACGTTGTTCCTTTTGATCAGTTGTAAGCAAACGCGGCAACCACTTGGAAAAAAGCTTTTTCATGGCGAAATGTTTATGTAAAATAGTGAAAACACTACCAGCTGAAATCTTCACTATCTCGGCTATCTCGCGCACTTTTATCTTCCGATCTTCCATTACGATTTTGAGGACTTGGTTAATATTTTGTTGAGTCACTGCTTCATTTGGACGACCTGAGCGTTCCCCATCTTTTGTGTCCATGCGACCGCGTTTGAAGTCGGCATACCACCGACAAATGGTTGCTTTAGAGGGAGCTGATCCCGCATAACATTTTATAAGCCATTGCTGTGCTTCAACGGTATTTTTTCCCATTAAAAAACAATGTTTTATCAACACGCGAAACTCGTTTTTTTCCATTGTATCGAAACTACAAGTGTAGCGTCACCTAAAGGTCTGCAAAATCAATATTTTAATGTTGCATTTTTAAAAATGTTACACATATCTTTTATTGAAGGCCAGTACTTTTCAAAAATCAAAAGAGTTTTTAATATATATGCCATTTCCAAGTTAGTCTCGGGACTTATTGAACGATCTAGTACTTACTGAAAAAAATATATTAACCCAATTTAATCTAATAAAAAAAAAAATTAATCCGTAAAGATAACAAGGAATAAGATTTAGATGCAAGCACATATTATTATTATTATTATTATAAATATATACCTATACAACAATCTAAACTAGTCGGGTACATTTCGACGTAACTATACCTATTATGTGAGTTCAAATAATTTAATTAATATCTAAAACATATTATATAGGTATATACCTGAGTTATTTTTGATGATAATATTAATAACACATTATTGCATCCTTATAGGATGGATCATTCGATTTTGTTATGAGTGACGTAGCGTTTTTAAACATAATATTAATTAGGTCTTTGATTAGTAATACGAGTGTCGCTAAGAGTACCTACTCAATGTGTACATAATATTTTTTTCGTACCACTTGCTCAAAAAAGTGACATTCTATGCCACAAAAAGCGAACATAACAATAGTCATTTTTTTTATCTGTTAAAAACAGGGTTAATTTTTTCGCAAATGGTACGAAAAGTAGAGTATTTTCCTCGGTGATAAAGCTGTCTTAGTCTTGGGTGAACTTAAATCCCTCGCTACACTCAGGACTCGTCTTAAATCCCTCGCTTCGCTCGTGATTTAAGTTTTTAACACCCTCGCTACGCTCGGGAGTAAACCTCGAGTCCTTCGTTACGCTCGCGATTTAAATCGTCACCCGCGACAGAAGACACTGCTTTATCCCCTTGGTTAATAATCTACTATTTCGTACCACTTGCTCAAAAAAGTGACATTCTATGCCACAAAAATCGAACATAACAATAGTCATTTTTAATCTGTTAAAAACAGGGAAAGAAAATTGTACTGAATTTCATTCATCCTCTAGGGGGAGAATGTGATTTAAATTTGGAATAAGTACTTACCGAAATTTCTACTGAACTACATCTGTGTTTACACCATTGAGTTTGTATATAAAACATATCTTTTTGAAAAAGGAATACGCATTTATTATGCAGTTATGATTATTAAATAAAATTACGAAAACCGACGAGGCCGTATGAGCTTGATGCCTTTGCTTTTCCGACAAAAAAATATTAGTCTAGGAATTTGCCGCGTTTTTATTTTCTTCAAATACATAAAAGTTAAGTTTATTTTAATTTATTTTTATAAATAAGTTAATGTTCTAAAAATACGTTACGATGTTAAATCAAAGCGACAGTGACAGTGAATTGTCGGATTCCATCAGTGCAAATGCTGCCGCAATTATAAATAATTTGCTTCCAACAAAATCCAAGGAATATTATTTAAAAACTTATGAACTCTCTCTATCAATAATTGGACCAATGTTTCGAATGTTACCTTTTACTTTTAATTGTCATTATTTTTAATAAATGCTTATCTCATATTATTATTGTGTTAATTTTTTCGCAAATGGTACGAAAAGTAGAGTATTTTCCTCGGTGATAAAGCTGTCTTAGTCTTGGGTGAACTTAAATCCCTCGCTACGCTCGGGAGTAAACCTCGAGTCCTTCGTTACGCTCGCGATTTAAATCGTCACCCGCGACAGAAGACACTGCTTTATCCCCTTGGTTAATAATCTACTATTATACCTCAAGAGGCAAAATCCTAGAATCACTTCGTTGTCCGTCTGTTTGTCGGTCAACACAATTGTTTTTGGGAACGCGTGGAGATATCACGTTGAAACTAATATCAAATACTTAGGTCTACGGTCCCTTGGAGTTAAAAAATCAAGCTTGTAAGTCAACGCAATCAAAAGATATTGCCGTTTATGCCGCATATTTTGCATATTTTGACACTCGCCAATAAGGGCACTTCCCGTTAACCTTGAATAATGAAATTTGACAAGTAGCAAGGTCTCACAGCACAAGTGTAGAAAAAAAAATCGTTCCGAAAATCGTTAATTAGGATTCCGTATTCATAGGGTGTCGAATTGTTTGTCAGGCGCTACCCGTTTAGCGCCATACGTAAGCCAGTTATTTTACAGCTGTTGTTACTCGTGTTGTTATGTCATCTTGCTTGGTTTTTACTAAAATAATTTACGTTGTGTGGTGGTACGAAACCCTTTGTGCGCGAGTCTGGCTCGCACTTAACCGGTTATTTTTTATTTTTTGCAACAAATAACAGGAAAGAGAAGTACGTATCGTACGTTTTTTTGTTTATATATTTATTTATTTAAATCTTTATTGCACACAACAGATCGGAAATAAAAAATACATTAAAACTACGTACTAGGACTAAACAGTATGCAAAGGCGGTCTTATCGCCTAAGGCGATCTCTTCCAGACAACCTTTGGAGACAGGAGAAGAGAATACAAACGGGATGGTGCGCAAACTACGAGTATAATATATTACACATATTAACTACAACCAATACTACCATACAATACATTCCTAAATAAATATTATACTATAAATATAATATAATATATATATATATATATATATAAACTAACTGATGCCCGCGACTCCGTCCGCGTGGAGGTATGAAAAATAGATAGTAGCCGATTCTCAGACCTACTGAACATGCTCACAAAATTTCATGAGAATCGGTCAAGCCGTTTCGGAGGAGTATGGGAACGAAAATTGTGACACGAGAATTTTATATATAAGATATAAAAATATGAATAGATAAAAAATAACATAGAATGACTGACTATATGAATAACTACTGAAATAGGTAAAAATACTTCGAATGACTTTTAAAAATTTTGAGTGATTTGGAATGTTGGATTTCTGCCGGAAGAGAGTTCCACAGTTTGGCGCAACTTACTGTGAAGGAATTGCTATAAAACTCTATTCGACTAAGGGGTATTTCAAGCTTATTATCCACACTGGAGCGCAGTGAGAACGCACTATTCGCTCCAAGAAAGTGAAAACGTTCTTTTAAGTAGACTGGAGTTTGCGCATGATACAATATACCGTAGAGTAGCGAAAGAAGGTGTAAGTTTCTCCGCTGGCTGACTGACAGCCATTTAAGTTGATTTCGGTACGGAGATACGTGATCATACTTTCTTAAATTGAAGATGAAGAAAGTATGATCGTATCTCCGTCCGTTTGTTGTCATTTGACTAGAAATAAAGACGTAAGGTATATGAATTAAATGCATTATGTTCAGTTTTTTTTCTAAGCTATTTATTATTTTTTGAAATTTACCGGCTATAGAGTTCCTCCTTCTTCAAAACTATTTATCAGATCTTCAAGTTAAACAGATCTGTTAAAATAGGTCCAGATTATTTTGACGGACTACCGTAACTGTTACCCCATACCCCTACCAGGTAGGTAGCCCGCTACCATCATAGACTTATACCACCTAGTGGGATTGCACTCAAGAGCTTATATATCCAGTCCAAAAATATCCAACCCTGAGTAGATTTGCCGGCTTCTCCCCAAAGCCGTTCAGTAGTTCCAGCATGATGCGTACAAAGACAGAAAGACAACGGTACTAGGTATTTTGGGCTCTTTAGCAATAGAAAAACCTAGCAATATAAAATATAAATTATATCTAAATAGTTATGTATTTAAACTAACAAATACCTGCGAATGTGAATTTCTTGTAATGACTTGAGTTTCATTAAAGCAGAATTATAATCACAAAGTTAGCACATCAAGAATACTTTTAACGAGTACGGGTATAATAGAAACAACACGTGCAACTCTCAATGGAGAACCGCTTATAAAGTTATGGAATTTTAATGTTAATAGTCCGCATTGATTGTGCGTGCATCGTAAACGCGTTAAATTGTCGTAATAATGTACAGCCGACATCATTGTAGGTAATAACTTATAGCTAATATAAAATTATATATTAAATACTTATCTTGTATTTAATTTTATTAAGCTATCCTCCAATAAAAAAAATCTAAAATTATATAATTTACAGGAATCGTCCAGTCAGAGTTTTAGAAGATGTACCTACTATAGATACGTGTGTACTGTCGCGGGACAAAGCCCAGTCCATCCGATAAGCTTGCGCGAGAACATAGCTCCATTGCGTAGAGGCTATCTAAATTGTGACAACCTGGAAATCTCATACCTAATTATAGTGGCATCACAGACCACTGATTTGACAGGTTACACGGATACTATTGATGTTTTGTACGCTGCGCTAAGTTAATTTTTTAAGCCAATTTGTTATTTTTTAAAGTTAATTTTATTTTTCAACCGACTTCAAAAAACGGAGGAGGTTCTCAATTCGACTGTATATTTTTTTTTTATGTTTGTTACCTCAGAACTTTTGACTGGGTGGACCGATTTGGATGATTCTTTTTTTATTTGAAAGGGCATACTTCCCAAGTGGTCCCATATAAATTTTATCGAAATCGGTCGAGCGGTTTTTAAAATATCAACAATAAAATAAGTACTTTGTATAGCGTGTGCTTGTTGTTGTAAAGTTGGCGCGGGAGTTTCAAGTCGGTTGTAAAGAATTTTTTATTTACGTGACGTCTCGGTCCCTTAGGCCTCCCCTATCAGCGTTGCGATATGTTAAGGTAGGTACATACCTTTTACGCTGCGGCACAGATTCAGGAGGTGGCCCATTGACCACACATTTAAGTATGTATGATATTGCACTACCTTGCAAATTGCATGATTACGGAAACGGTGACTACTTAGTTGCTTTCTGGAGTAGGCCTCGCTATTACGCCTTAACAGTATCTATATACGTTCGTATGAATTTAGGTTTTTTAATAATCCCGTGGGAAATCTTGAATTTTCCGTAGGGTGTCCCAAGACATAAGGGAAAATTTTTTTTTCGCGAAATCAAATACGCATACCCTCTATTTTTATTCGGATTGACCTCATTGACTCAAATAATAAATATTATTGCGATTGGACAACGATAACCCGTGCCGACTTGATGCCAAACTTTTGACATGAAAATTTGTACTGACTTACTATAGAAGGAATTAAGAACTAAATTTTTATTACTTAATTAAAACTCCAATACACCCAAATAGTATATTATTTATTCATTTACATTAAAAAATATTATTATTGTTCATATTTTCTTTTTAACGTTTGTTTTTTAGAGTCAGGATAAATTTTCCGGTGTTCTTGTACGCAACGTAATAGAAAATTGTTATTGTTTCTCCTCAACATTGATTAATCCATGAAAGTCTTGCATTAACTTAATCGCGCTTTCGGCTACATCGTTTACTACATTCAGTGCCGAAACTTTTCTTCTGGCTTCTTGAAACGAAGCATTATTTGACCACAAAGAAGGACATTCATGTACAAAACTGTCTTCAATTTTAAGGCGGTTGAACAAGAACTTGCTTTTTACTGAAATGAAGTCAGAGATATTTTTTTCTGAAACAAAATAAGATAAGAGAGTTAAAAAAATGTACTTTCACAGGAAACGAAAGTAAAACTTTATTTTACTATTAATGCCAATGTTCTTTAATAAAATTACCATACAAAGAACCGCAAAGTTCTTCTTTCGATGGGATGTACCTATTGTTTTCCATGAGTTATTTCTTCCTCTTTTGTTAAATTATGAACCATTTAAACTTTACTTAGTTTCTTGGTCCACATCATCATCAAACAGTGGTAATTTAGAAACTTAGTCAGTTAAATACCACAAATACTGAGTAATCTTCTGCAAGGCTGCTTTTGAGATTGTTTTATTAATTTTCTCGTAAGCCATCATTGATTTCAAAAAGCACAAATCTTGATAAGGTGATTTTATTGCTGAAGTGCATTGAAGCCATGGTTTAACGTAAGAACTAAGATATTACGATGAACGAGCAAACGTCAATCAATGCCGCCTTGTCTTTGGTTCTGATCTTGAATTGAGCACTAATAATTATCGGTCAATTTTTTATCCACTCCTGCTAAGTGACCAGGCAGACCTAGTCACTTAGCAGGCATTAGGCAAAGATTTAGTAGGAATACGCGCCTTTTCCCAATAGATAATACACTCGCGAATAGTGATATTCGCGCTTTCATTGACAGTTAAATTCACTTCACGGATATTGTAGTAAAACTGCTAGAACTTGTCCATTAGACGGAAGTTTTGAACCTGTTGTTTGATGTTTTACGTCACCTATTAAAAATATACCCCTTTTAGAACTGCGTAATTGCACTGACATGTTGAATGATTCAAAACAATGCTAGTTCTATTAAATAACGAGTAATCACCAGCACATCGACACGTTAGGTCGCTTCAGCCTTAGAGAGCAAGTACTGACATGTATTGATGTAAGTCGGCACGGGTTACCGAGGTCCTACCTTTTTAAAATTTTATTTATAATTGTTTTGAGTTAAAAGTAAAAAATTAAGAGGGTATGCGTTAAAAAAAAACGACTTTGATTTTTTTGGGACACCTTAATTTTCCGGGATTAATTATTATGCTTTCCAGGACTTTCATAGGATCCATGCACGTCAATCAATAGGGATGATTACAACTCAATCAAATCCGCAACTCTTTATCAAATATAACGCACTTTTTTTCTGTAATCTATAGTTTAAAATGGTTACCTTACCGAAGATGCGAATTTTAGGTCTTTTGCTTCGAAAACCCTATAATTAATAATCAGTAAGAAATAATTTATTTTTGACATCATCCCCATTGATCCGTTGATTGAAGGACAAACCAGAAATTAAACAAACTTTCGCATTTAAAGTAATAGGTAGATATTACAGTATTAGTCGGATTAAAAAGATTTTTACTGAAAAAAAAACTATTATTACGTATATGATGGCGTCCATATTAGTCCGTACTAAGCAGTTAATGAACCTACTAAGTCATTAATAAATAATTATAATTAAATTGTTGTGTCCCAACGGGATTCCGACGTACCTATAATTATTATGATCAGTAAAATATAAGCAAAAATTGCGAAAATTATTGGAACGCAAAAATAAATTAATATGAGTAGACCAGACCGCATGATCTGGTCTGGTCTAGTGGTTAGCATAGTCGACTGCGGATCACGAGGTCCTGGGTTCGATTCCCGGTCGGGCATGAAAAGTTAGGTATTGGGTTTTTCAATTAAGAAATTCTCAGTGCTAGCCCGGAGTTGGAAGTTGGCGGTGTTTCACCCCCGTGCCTCGGAGAGCACGTTAAGCCGTCGGTCGCGGTTATTATCACTAACATGATAATATTCGTTAAAGCCCGCCAACCCGCATTGGAGCAGCGTGGTGGGTCTAAGCTCTAATTCCCACTCTCCTATGAGAGTGGAGGCCTGTGCCCAGCAGTGGGACGTTAATAGGCTGTAGTGAGTGAGAGAGTGAGACCGTATGATAATTAGCAATTTTAGGAAAATCCACACCAAAATGGCTGAAATGAGGGTTGGAAGCTTACATGATGGTTCTAAGTTTTTGAAGTTAGAGCATTAAGGAATATGCATGATTTATTTTTATTTCTTAAATCAATCATTTACATCTTTTTAACATAGTAAAAAATATAAATAGGTTTGAAAATAGTCAAATAATTACGTTAATTGGTGTTTCAAACTTAAGTATAAATTTGAGCCGTTCAAACGCCATCATTAATCGCGCGCTTTTGATGACGTCATTGGTTATGTCCCGTGTTTGTTTACTATAGCGATTCAGTTCAGTTACTTCATAATTATTATTATTTAACAAGTAATCACACAGGAATACAGTTTTAAACAATTTTTTCTCACAAACACTACTAACACAGTATGAATATCGACGCCGATAAATCCACTGACGTGTCACGTGACCATTTACGTCACATTTCGTTTCGACCAATGGTGACGCGTTTTGCAAGTTTGAATTTGCCTCCCTTATTTTTCACTTTCTATTTAATATTTTCTGGGTTTAAATAATAACTAAATAAAAAAAAAACCTTTTAAGTATAATGTAAAGACAATAAAGAATCTAGAAAAAAATATTTGAAACAAATTTAAATTTTATGCATATTCCCTATTACCTATTCTGTGGTTAGAGACTTGAAAATCGACATTGAGGTTATTGGTATTAACTTTAAAATTATAAAAACCTGTTGCTTTGTATGTATATCGTATAGCCTCTATAGGAATTTTGCAGCGGGAAAATTTCATAATCTGTTATGAAACCAGAAATTGTACGCGGACGAAGTCGGGAGCGACCACTAGTATTATATAGTTTGATTGCGCCATTTTAGATTACAATTGTAAAGCTCTGTTAAGAGCATTTAATAGCGTTATTTACAAAATATTTTATCGTAGGTACCATAGAGATAATATAGGTAATATAGTACTTATATTACCTCTATGGTAGGTACCTACTCAATAGCACACCACAAAACAAGAAAGGTTTTTGTCGATACTGGCGCTCTATAGTCTACACTATAAAAAAAAACGTTAGGTACTAGAGAATAATTATTATAATGTGTGTCGATATAACTACGTCATACAATGTTATGTAACAAAATCTACTATTCTTACTTAGTTAAATTGTGGCTGTAGCCTGTTTTTTACGCATGGACTTGTCTGAGTGGATATTATTAAATAGAAAAACCGGCCAAGTGCGAGTCGAACTCGCGCACCGAGGGTTCCGTACAAACTGTGACGTGGTAGGCCGTCCACGATGTGGTGGCCGGCCCTTGGAGCTGTGAAAAAATCAAGCTTCTAAGCCAACGCAATCAAAAGACAAAGCCGTTTATGCTGCTTCAAGTATTTGATATTAATTTCAGCTTGATACTTCCATGCGTTCCTGAGAAAAAGGGTCTTGACACACAGACGGACGGACAACATAGTGATCATATAAGGGTTCCGTTTTTTCCTTTTGAGGTACGGAACCCTAAAAAAAAAAAAACATAATGCCCTTGGGTATGTCGCATAAATCAAAGCATTTCTTTTTAAAAAGAGCAAGAAAACGTTTTCGTTTTTGGGAGCGGTCAAAACCTTGTATGGAACACGATTATAATAATACTAGCAGATGCCCGCGACTTCGTCCGCGTGAAATAAGTTTTTTAATTCCCACGGGAGCTCCATATTTTTGTAGCCTATGCCACTCTTCAGGTCCTCAACTATACCCATGCAAAAAATTTTTTTTTTTTTTAAACCAACAAACCAACATACTTTCGCATTTACAATATTAGTTGATGTGCAAATTACTCCTAATTAGTATTCTGTATTATAAGCCCACACTTGACCTTTGTTACAGAATGTAACGAAAAACCCGCACATAAATAGAACGTAGGTACTTGTTTTGAGTAATTAGGTACTTATTTAGTAAGGAAAAATCTGGTAGCCATACATAGGTACCAGTAGGTAAGCTTTAACTATAGCTAACTAAACCTTTGAAGCCATACTGCCTAAAGTAAGTTTCCTAAACTAATAATAAACTGAACGGATACATAGACGGGCCCTGTCTAACAAAGATTGTGGACCTATTTTACTAACGCCATCTAGTCTGAAAAGCGGGACAGCGCTATGGCGGGGACAAGAACAGGGCTATACAGGTTAGGAGCGTGCTCTAAAGGTTGGACGCCCAATTTTTTTCTATTAAAGGGCCCATCTAGTATCTACATATATATCGATGACTGAACCAGATAATATTACATGTAATTATAATATTTATCAATTAGTATATCACATTACATAGTATACATAATAAAGGATATTTTACACATAGATTTCCTGCCTACCCTCAATCAAAAGATCTCTGCCGTGTATAAGCAAAGATAAATCTAGTATACCTACTAATAAAAGAGGTAAAGTTTGTGAATTGTGAGTTTGTGACGTTGTAGGGGGTAATGTCTGGATCTACTGAACTTATTTTGAAAATTCTGGTACCAATAGAAAGCCAAATTATTTGCCAGGGTCTTAGGCTATATTATATTACATTTCACGCGGACGAAGTCACGGGCATCTGCTAGTATGATTATACATTTTAATTTCCTGTCACACCATTATTGTGTGGTCCAGGAATTTCAAGATTATATGTCTATAAGACTGCTAAAAATTCAACGGTGCATGATCTTTGATCAGTGACCACTGACCAATGGAAAGCATATTGAATGGCATAATTATAATATTCGTATCTAGCGACCTTGGCAATTATTTAATTAGCTAAAGAAAAAGGTTCATTTTAGGCCTACTCTTGTACACTCTACCGTGAATAGAGGAAAATACATAGATTGTAGTAAAAATATAATATAACGAGAAAATAAAATAAAAATGTATTTCAAGTTTTCGATCCGTCTCCAAGATGGCAACCTTCAGCCGTAGAAAAGGCAGTAGGCGCGAAATGTACCAAATGTCATTTCTTGTCATGTCATTGTCAAAATAACGTGTTTTTCTTTTGAAAACGTCAAAAAATATGAATCCGCCATTGTTACCCACTCATGTTTAGTGTTGCTTAACTTGGAAAGATGAAATAATTCCGCCACTGAAATTACGACGAATTCGTAGATTTAACCAATTAAAACTAATCTAGTTTTTATTTTCCTTCATTTCTCTACTTGTACAAGACCAGGCCTACGCCCCATACAAATCTGAACCGTCACTTTTGTTAGACTAGTAGTTTATGCCTCCGGTAGACCTTGCGTTAAACTTTTTTTTTTATGTGCGGTTATTGCTATAATTGTTGTTAAATTACCTAGAAAATATTGCTGTACCTATGCGAACATGTTTTTATAGGACATTGTTTTTGTCATTGCCTCCAAGAAATACTTGCTTGCCGGATTTTGATACATATATTTTAATTATATATTTTACTAGCGGTCCGCCCCGGCTTCGCACGGGTAGCTTCTTCTTCTCGGTCGCACTCTTCATTGCTGAAGGTCGTGTCCGCTCTGCAGTGACCTTGTGACGCTCGACACGATAGCTCTCCACTCCTCCTGTCCTCGGCTTTTCGCATCGTAGTAGTAAGCGGGAGGAAGACTTTACCTGGTCAGACCAGCGGCTAGGTGATCGGCCGCGCGGTCTTTTGCCCTCCACCTTTCCTACGACTATAAGCTTGTCCAGATTGCTAGGTTGGCCAATGTGACCAAAGTAGCCCAGAATCTTTTGGTAACAAATGGTCGACAGTCTTGTGCTAATCCGAAGTTGATTCAAGATAGAGACATTTGTTCTTTTAGTGGTCCACGGTATGCGGAGCAATATATAAGTATGAGTCTCCAATACGACGTATTTTCGCTGGCACCCTCGCCTGGGAACTACGTTTAGAACTAACAATTAAATTGAGACCTTGATCTTTTAGGCTTTTAGCAGTCTGTCTACAGCAGTTAGATATTAAAATGTTTAAAAAAAATGTTTGTAAGTTGTCTTGTATTTATTATGTTTTGCCTTGACAAATATGACATAAAAGACAGTCTGAATTAATAGACGAATAGAGGTTTAACGTTTTAATACACGAAATTATGTCCACATCACAGGCAAACATAATATGGCATCGAAATATTATGGAAATACCACAGACATAATAAAGAAAAGCAGACTTAACACAAATTTCACACCTACATAGACAAGTGTATGAGAATCTGTGTCCTTTTCCCTCCAAGCGAAAATGTCTATGTTCCTATCTTTTTTTTTATTTGTTGCAACACTGTGCAACACCAACGCACACAATGACAAAAATTCAATGCGTGGCAGTCCGATAAGACATATAGAGACGTATGGCGTTTGTTTACATTGTGTTGTCATAAATTGTTTGTGAAATTTAGCGGTTTAGTAGCCAATATTTATTGAAATAAAATGGTGAAGTGTTGTGTCTCCCTGTGTTACAACGCTTCGTACAGGAAATCCCCGGAAATAACGTTCCATCGGTAAGTAAATTTCATGATATCATGTAGCTTTGAGTTTTTTTCGTTTATCGCATATCAAGGTTAAGATATCTAATATTTATAGTTGTTAAGACGAAATATGTGGCCATGCTAATATTATAGCTATAATGTTATGGTTTTCTGTAGAAATACATGTTTTATGTTGAATAATCCTTTGTTGACATTTCGAGAACTTGAAAAAATTACAGGGCCAGACTTGACGACTCTTTTATTATAAGTTTATAACTTTCTTTTAATTTCAGGTTTTCAAAGGATGAATACCTGAGAAACCTAATGGATGAAAAATATTAACAGAAAAGACTGACAGCCCAATTCATCAAGACGTGTTATATGCTTCTAGCATATTACAGCTGATTTAATAGAACGTAGTGTGTTCCGTTCTTTTCTATCTCCTGGTGACATACCGACCATTTTCAAATAAAAGTTAGCCGAGTTAAGTAGGTTAGGTAGGTAGGGTCGTAACTAGCTTCGGCCGAAGCCTCCCACCAGGAGAGACCAGGGAAAATTCAGAAATTATAAATTCCCAAATTGACCCTACCTAGTTCCACTTTTACTCCACCAAATGTAAGTTTTTTTTGTCAGAGTTCCGTTGTCCAAATAAGCACCCTTATAGTTTTTCCATGTCCAAAGACAGCTGAGGTAAGAACAAAGTAGGTACAAATTTACTTACCTGATTTTTCATTTAGCGGATGAATTCAAGTAGGTACGGTATTTCTTTCCCTTACAAGTATTTCTCCAACAGTTGATTTTAAATCGACATGCCCATGATTCAGTTTCCAAACTCTTTAATGATAAGCATGTGGTTTAAGGTTTATTTAGTTGCCTAGATTGATTTTAAATATGTTTGTTTATAAATTATTTATTATTGTTACATCACGTACTTAATTAAACACAGGACATATGAATTTCAACCGGCCAAATACTAGATGGCGCCACCAGTAGGTTACCTCGCGCTCGCGTTTTGTATATCCGTAGGGATAAGTTGGCTACCGCGGCCAGGCTTCGACATTCGAACCGCAAGCTTACTGCAGTGCTTCAGCGAGCGCTTTCCGCTAGGAGACAGTCGCCGGACTCTGTAGTCAAGTCAGTTAATCTTAGTGCTTCCGACTGACGCTTCCACTGCGTAGGACCGGGGACGGCAGTAAGGGACTCAACTCTCGTACCCATTGTACTAACTTATAAGTGTTCTTTCAATAAAACGTGCTTCGCTGTTACCTCGACTCGACCTTCAACTCTCGTACACACCCCCGCCCCCCCCTTAATATTATTATTTTTTCAGAACAAAAATGATTTTTCTCCCAGAATCGGTTTACCCAAGTACCTACTTCCACTGTACCTTCAATAACAGAGCTACTAATGGTTCAGCCTAGTTCAACTTTTACTCCTCCAGATGTGAGTAGCATGTAAGCAATCGGCAATGCATCCATCTCGTAATTTACAGTGTGTTAGTGTCGATCTGAACCTTAATTCGTGATAAAATTAAAGTCCTGTTTGTTGTGTTGTTCCATTTTAGTTATTTTCTGTTTGAGATTGTTAAAAGCGTGCTGTAGAATAAATATTAGTTTGTTGTTTTATTTTTACATTAATCCACTTCTGGTTCCTTATAGTACATATTGTATCTCTTCTCGTTGAAAAATGGCATTCCGAATCAGTTGTATATTCACTTGGTGATTCTAAAGCACCAATTGTAAAGTTTATTTAAATAAAAAACATGTGCGTTTAACCTGTTGAATTTTTTTATTTAACCTTCTAACCTAATTTTTGGAATAATGATTCAATTCGATTGTTTTACAACATTTAATTGGCTTACTGTCAAGAAATTAATGTCAGTAGGAACTTTGAGTTAAAAGCTGGCGGTATTTACACGATAACCGTTGGTACTGTTCTATAAATAATATCCCCATCACATGGTGGTGATTACCATTGCGGACCCAAGCCCGGAACAGACATCTAGCACAGGCCTCTATCCTATCGAGGCAGGCTTTAGCCAACTACAAATGGTTACAAGTAATAAAATTAAAAATTAAAAAAAAAAACCACGACGAACTGCAGAGCTCCATTATACCTTTGACCTTTATAACTTTGAAACAACAATTAGAACGTAGCAAACGTATATAATACATAATATCTAAAACACAAAACTGCATCTTTGACAGCTCAGTAGTTTTTTTGACCAGTGTGGTGGACTATGGCCAAACCCTTTTCAAATGGACAAATCAAAAGAGTCCAAACGCGACGGGTATACGATGAGAATTTAAGGAGTTCCCATGATCGCCTCCTGACTCCATCATGATACCCTGGGCAGCATCTAGGTACAAGCTAAATATATCTAAAACAAAAAGCCCGCATCTAAATCAGCACAGTAGTTTTTGAGAAAAATGGTAACATATTGAAAAAATAAAATCATAGACTACAGCTCAGCTTTGTTGTCTATGGTCCTAAAATATATCTAAGAACCTTCTCACAAGCTATACACATCTAATGAAAAAAACCGCATTTCAATCGGCCCAGTACTTTTTGTAAAAAATGGTAACATATCGAAATATTAAAATCATAGAGACAGCTCAGCTTGGTTGTGTATGGTCCTAAAATATATCTAAGAACCTTCTCTCAAGCTATATATATCTAACTAGTATTTCGCCCTGTGCGCGAGCTGCTAAAGCAGCTCACGGGTTGTGGTTAGACTTACAAGTAGTACAGATTTTACTGTACTAAACTGAATTCATTTATTATGGTGATAACAAAATAAATAAAAATGGCGCTGATTTTTTAAAACTTTGGTAACAGTTTCCTGTTTCGTAACCCCAGGGAGTCCTAAATATCGATTTTGAACGAAATTGGTCAATTAACAAAGAATTTCAAAATGGCGCTGATTTTCTAAAATTTTGGTAACCTAGTTTCCTGTTTTGTGACCCCAGGGAGCCCTAAATATCGATTTTGAACGAAATCGGTCAATTAACACAGAATTTAAAAATGGCGCTGATTTTTTAAAATTTTGGTACCAGTTTCCTGTTTTGTAACCCCAGGGAGTCCTAAATATCGATTTTGAACGAAATCGATCAATTAACAAAGAATTTCAAAATGGCGCTGATTTTTTTAAATTTTGGTACCAGTTTCCTGTTTTGTGACCCCAGGGAGCCCTAAATATAGATTTTGAACGAAATCGGTCAATTAACAAAGAATTTCAAAATGGCGCTGATTTTCTAAAATTTTGGTAACAGTTTCCTGTTTTGTGACCCCAGGGAGCCCTAAATATCGATTTTGAACGAAATCGGTCAATTAACACAGAATTTCAAAATGGCGCTGATTTTTTAAAATTTTGGTACCAGTTTCCTGTTTTGTGACCCCAGGGAGCCCTAAATATCGATTTTGAACGAAATCGGTCAATTAACAAAGAATTTCAAAATGGCGCTGATTTTTTTTAAATTTTGGTACCAGTTTCCTGTTTTGTAATCCCACGAAGCCCTAAATATCGATTTTGAACAAAATCGGTTAATTAACAAAGAATTTCAAAATGGCGCTGTTTTTAGGGTTCCGTACCAAAATGGTAAAATGGAACCCTTATGGTGCGACTTTCTCCGTCTGTCTGCCCGTCTGTCCGTCTGTCCGTCTGTCCGTCTGTCCGTCTGTCCGTCTGTCCGTCCGTCACACTCGATTATTTCAGTAACTACCGAAGCTATCGACATGAAATTTGGAATAGTTGTGTATATTAGTGGCCCAAAGACACTGGAATTAAAAAAAATTAGAAATTATTTTTGTTCTTAATTAAAAAGGGGGGAAAATCTGAGGGTTGAAATTTAAAAGTGAGATAACTGTACTGTGTGGGGTATCATATGAAAGAGTTTACTTTGTACATTCTAAAACAGATTTTTAATTATTTTTAGTTATGATAGTTTTTGATTTATCGGGGAAAATGTCTAAAAAAATACCGTTCCCCCCCCCTTATCTCCGAAGTTTACCAATCGAAAAATTTGAAATAATTATGGTCAATAGGAATTTACGTATATTTTACAGGAAAACTATAGCCAATGCTCTAACTAGCATAGTTTTTTGATATTAACAATAAACCTCTACAAACAAAGTTAGTCTTGCGGTTCATTAACAAAGGTAATTATTTATTAATAATGGTACGGAACCCTTCGTGCGCGAGTCCGACTCGCACTTGCCCGGTTTTTTTAAAGTTTGGTACCAGTTTCCTGTTTTTTTCCAATTTTTTTCACTATATTGAATCTGCTCCCCTTTATAAATCTGTGGGAAATACCGATCAAAGAGAATATAACCACTGGGCACTTCTCTGAAATGAGATAAAAATCGAGTGGCGAAATTTTTTTTTTTTTTTTGAGTTTTTGATTTTTTAAGTATGCTTTGACAAAGGGGTGCCTTGATGTAACACAGTGATGAGGAAGGCCCGCATCAGAACCTAGTTTTCTTGGAGAAATAGCGTGTTTGGTAATTATGGTGTGCATGGTAGTGATAAATTATGATTTGGTAATGAGGTATGGTGTATGGTGATTAGGATTAAGGTTATGGTAATTTAGTATAGACATGGTGATGAGAAATTCTAGAAATCCATAGAACGAAATCGAGGATCTTAGATCTTTGCACTCATTCTAAGAAGTTACTAACCCACAAATTCATTCAGATCATGATCATCGCTGAGATATAGGATCTTTATAAAACAAGATTTTATTTTTATGGGCTGACGCGTGCAAAACTAACCTCCTATAATGACAATTAGCTGAATTCTTGAAGAAGAAGCTTAATAAGTGGACAAACAGTAAATTTACCTGGGTGAATAAGAGAAAGATGAATTGACCAATAATTTTCACCATAAAATTCTGGCTGGCTGGCACCATAAAAGGACGAGGCTGGTGACCCAGCCTCGTCCTTTCCTTCAGCCTTCAGGCTCTTCAGGCCCCCGACCTTCTCGTTCAAACCCCCTAAAACTTTCAACTTGAACTGCAAAGTCTTTACAATTACCTAGCAAAAGATTAATTGGCAGATCCAAACACAAACGTAATAATTATGAAACGTTCATACCAGGCGTATAAAAGATACAATCTATCGGAATACGAGATCAGTAATGGTCCCGAGAGTTCTGTCTCTCCAACATAGCTACCTGATGCGACTGAAAACTGAGTGTGATAGTATCCTTCATCATAGTAAATCTAAGATCTTGGGAGAAGGGAAAAGTGCTATGATGAGGTATAAAATCTTGATGAAGATATAGTTAGAAGTCCCATAGGCAGCTAAATTGCCCTGATCACCCAAAACTGACAAAATCTAGTCAAAAACCGGTAAATTCGCCGGCCATAATGCCAGACGTACAAGAGTGTGCGTGTTTAGCGGTGCAATCATATAAGGATTGCAGATCAAATCGTCTAAGTTCGGCTTCAAAGTAAAATAAACCATAACCGCATTGAATTAGAGCTCAATTTCGTGTAACAATTCTTATACGTATAGAGTATCGTACATACCTAAACATATGAGAATGGATACATGAAATTGAGCTCTAATTCAATGCTTTTATGGTTTATTTTACTTTAAAGCCGAAGTTAGACGATTTGATCGAAAATTCTTACATTTATAATACATAATACATAATTGGGGGCCTGTTCTTCAAAATTATCAATTTTTCAATTGAAGAATTTTATTCTTGCTTGCCCCATCTTGCCGTTGAGCAATGCCTATTATAAATAATTGTTCTCGAGAGGAAATTATAAATCTCACTTACAAGTCGAATTCTGAATGACCCGATACAACATCCATACGCTGCTGAAGATACGGAAGACCGAGTAGGACCCAGGCCACAGAATAATAACTAGTACTACCCAGGCTACGTTGCTTAGCGTTTGTGGACAATATGATTGGAAACTGGAACCTTTTAAAATCGTTGCAGAGTTCCCAACGCAATCCTGTCAGTGCATAATACTGGACCAGACTATGATACCAATCCAACCGCAACGAGGAGTGCTGAAAAATTAACATCAGAAAGACAAAATCATGCCTAATACTCACGTATCAGTCCACCTAGAAATCATTGAGACCCTTTTGTAATATTTTGTATACCTTGGACACGCGGTTCAACTATGTAGGTAAAATTTTGAAAAATAAGTTTCCAGCTGAATCCGACTCGACTGGGACTGGGCAGCGTTCAAAAAGCTTGGAGATGTATTTTTCGACTTCGATAGTTCGAAGAACCAATAAAGGTTGGGGTCCCAAGGTGCTGGACTGCTCCCTCACAACATGGATGGATGACATGTAGCAAGTCGCAGGGATCCGCTAGATTCAGCGCAAGACCAAGGCTCAGAAGTCCTTATAAAAGGGTTATGTACGGTCAGCCAGACCAGCAGTGGACGTCATCAGTTGATGACTAGGATACATATTAACTACGTAATTAAGTCCCTGTCTGGTTTTTTCACCATATTATATCTCAAAAGTCAAAACAGATTCATGACATGCACCAAATGGACTGCTGTTGACGTTCCATTTATTCTATTTACTCTTTTGATGTTTTATCAAAAACTACTGAATGGATTTTGATGCAACTTTTTGCATTCACTAGGTATTACTTCAGAGCAAATTATAAAATATTTTTAATATTTATAAAATAAGGAATTATATTTTTAATCTATAATTTTCTAATTTTTACTGATATTTTACTGAATTTATTGTATTTATATAGTTATTTCAGCCTAAATTGTATGTTTTTCAATTATTTTTAGTATAATGTATTTTATTATAAAATGCTTTTATTTGTGTCTTAATGCCATTTTTATAAACTTTTTTAAATTTCATTCATTTTAATTTTTTTAACGTCTTAATATATTGCAAATAATTATTTAAGCTTATAAAAATTAAAAGCTTTCCTAAACATAAAGAAATTTCAGAAATATCTTTGATTTAGTTTTAAAATAATTCAAAATGGTCATGGTAATTGTGGTACTTAATTAGAATCATGGTAATGATAATTTCGCCATTTTTTGATTATTTAAAAATTAACAGATTTATTTTAAATTTTGCAGGCTATGTGAATTAAAAACACGTTTTACATCATAAGAAAAAATAACAAGAAAATATAACGTGTATTTTAAAAGTGGTGATTTTTTTATAAATTAGAGAAAGTTGACAAAGTGCAGAATAACAACATTATTTCCCAATACCTTCAAAACGCCTGTTACAATAAGTTCTTCAAACACAAAAGCCTTACGTATTAATGCTATCATGTTGGATGTAGTACATATATTATCATTGTTATCATAGTGTTTGCATCGGGTCACGTAAATTAGGAAAAAGTCGTGGGACAGACTTTAGTATCTCGTAATTTTTTAATTTTTCGTTATTTTGTTACATGTTACATTCAGTTTTATAGATTTATTATTTATTAACAATAATATATATTTTTTTCATTTTTTTTATCGATAGTTTTTGAGAAAAAAAATAATGTTCCCAACAACTTAGGCAGTGGGACAGTCATGGTAGTGAGAAATTTGAGGTTTAAGATTTTTTTTAAGATGGATCTCACCTCTTTTATCTTCTTTTTCTTGATGGATGATATAGAGGACACTGTCTAGTTTCTACAAAAAAAATGACATAAGCCTGAGTTAGTTTTAAGGTACGTTCTCCACCTTGGGACACGCTTTTTACAACATTTCGAAGAAGCATCCCACTATGATACCGATGTAAACAGTAAATTATGTCAGCCGTCAGGCTGTTGCACAGACATAATAAAGAAAAGCTGTTGACAGATTTTCTCTTGGTCGCAACTTTTTCTAATTAATGACATTTGTAAAAAAATATGGTGACCTCCATGACAGATTTTCTACTACTGCACACGGTGTGCAAATTTAATTTAAAATCGGATAAGTAGGCTATAAATTAAGATGTAAGCTATCCTATCTTTCAAGTTGGATCAAACTGCACATGGGTGTGCAAATTTAATTTAAAATCGGTTTAGTAGTTTAGGAGTCCATCGCGGACAAACAACGTGACACGTGATTTATATAATATAGAAAGATAGATATTAGATATATATATGTAATCTAAATAAATCACGTGTCACGTTGTTTGTCCGCGATGGACTCCTAAACTACTTAACCGATTTTAAATATTAAATTTGTACACCGTGTGCAGTTTGACCCAACTTGAAAGATAGGATAGCTTAGATCTTAAATCTTAATTTATATGGCAAAACAACGTTTGCGGGGTCAGCTAGTATATAGAAGATTGTAGAACGATATTATGTACCTATTATGTATGATATTTAGTAAGGTCAAAAATGAGAAACGCGAAAACGAAGTTTTTATATACTTATCGCTGGAAAAATGCTTTTTCGCATTTCCCCTGATCTGTGTCAGATACGAGTACATCCAATCGGGTTAAGAGAATATAAGAACAGTGAGTGCATCTGCTAGTGCACACACACTTGTGCACTATAATATCATCCGCGCTGATGGATATAATCTCTCTGGAGATAGGCCGCCGTGGCCGAAATTAGGTCGGGAGGACATTATTAATATAATACCTATACATATGTACTTAATCGTTCAGTGATTCCGCAAGGCCATACCAATTTGTGGGAAGCTTGGAAGCGAAAGCGAACCCGTTTTTAGGGTTACTTATACAACAAGGAACCCTTACAGTTTCGCCATGTCCGTCCGCGGCTTAGCTCAGAGACTATTAGTACTAGAAAGCTGTAATTTGGCATGGTTATACTTACACATTAATCACACAGACAAACCAAAAAACCTCAATCCACGCGGACGAAGTCGCAGGCATCAGCTAGTATCTTATAATAATCTTTTAATTGTATATCCTTAGATTATTGGGGGATTATTGATTATTGACGGAGACCCATCAATAATCTAAGTGTATATCGAATTTCCTATTGGTTATGTCATGCTAGAAACCACAACGCACGAGCCGAGCTTGCATGCCGCAGCGATGTGCCAGAAGTCAGAACCGAATTATAAGCGTTGTACATAGGAAAAAAAAAATTATGTATGTGTAAATAAGTTTTTTTTAATATCCTAGGGGGAAGTTATAGCTTTGCTTATTTAAAACTAACATTCTTGCTAACCGGTTAAATGATACGTTTTAAAAAAGGTAGGTAAGTAGTCATCTACTTAAATAAAAAAGCGGTCAAGTGCGAGTTAGACTTGCGCACAAATTGTTCCGTACACGATACAAATTCTTTTAGTAAATAACAAGAATGATGTCATAACAACACGTATATAATCAGCTGTGAAATAACTGGCTTACCTACATATTATTATTATGTCGCTAAATTGGTAGCGCCTGACAAACAATTCGATACCCTATGATAACGGAACTATAGTAGTTCTTCCTATACTTAATGTGCTGTGAGACCTTGCTTATTGCCAAATTTTATGATTCTAGGTCAACGGGAAGTACCTTATGAGTTTTTATCTATTGGTGTGTGTCATAACATGCAAAATATACCTACCTACGGCATAAACGGCCATATTTTTTAATTTACCGTAGACCTATAAGTATCTGATATTAATTTCAACTTAATCCACACGTTCCTGAGTAAAAGGGTTGACAGACAGACAGACAGACGGTCAACGAAGTGATCCTATGAGGGTTCCTTTTTCTCTCTTGAGGTACAGAACCCTAAAAAACATCCAAACATCATCAAAACAATATTATCGTCACTTGACGTCAGTGTTTTTTCAATAGATGGACCAGTTTTTTGTTGATAGCCCAGTTTACGTAGTTTATTGAAGATCATCCTTGAAGTACCTGAATTAAAGTAGGTAGGTATTTCTATTTAAAATTACATAAACTTTAACAACGTACCTACTTAAGTGCTGTGGAAAATGTTAGTTACACAAATACGTAGTGTACTTCTTATAATAGGTATTGCATTCCCACTTTTGGATAGAAATTAGAAACAGGCGTTACTGTCCATGATAATGAAAGAACTGGAAGTTTAATTCGCTAACTGTGGTGGATTATAGCGAATTAAACTGCCTCGTTGGTCTAGTGGTTAGCATGTTCGACTGCAGCTGACGAGGTCCCGGTCCCGGGGTCGAGTCCCGGGTCGGCCCATAATTAAGTAGGATAATATATTTACCGCAAGTTACAGGAAATTAACTATAAAATAAAATTTTAAACTAATCCTTAAATATACCTACTAACAAAAGATAATAACAAAAACCTAATCAAAAAGACCACCCCTGGTTGCCCCTGGACCAAAGGTACCCATCAAACTTGCAGTCGTCTCCACCGCCAGTGGGACAAATAAATACTGGCCCAAGAGTGGTGCATATTTGGCTCTCTTCCTCGTGGCAGCGGATTCTGCAGCGGCACCAGCTAACCGGGACGTACGGCTAAGGTGGCTTGGTGCCAAAGTACAGGCGCAAGTCGCGTCCCACAACAGGCATTTCCCTTTTTGCCAAGGGACAAGAGTCAAGCCATCTGGACGCTTACCGTCCGTGCGGCACAAACCAGGTGGTTCAATCGCGCAGGGCACGTTAGCCGAAATGAGTGCTCTACGGACGATATCGTTCAGGGCGTGATGACGTGGGAACCTACCTGAGCAACGACAGCAACTCAAAGCATGATGACCGTTTGCTTCCACCATGGAACCGCAAATGCATCGATGGGGTTCGCAAACATTACAGCCCAATCGGTAAGCCACTGCCACACGAAGAGAATCGCTGTCGAGGAGAGTGCCCAGGTTCGGTGAAGGTAAAGCCTGTAACCACGCACCAGACTCCGGCTTCAAAACAGCCCTTAGTCTTGCCAAATCAGCGCCCGCTGCATCCACAAGATGTTTTAATGTGGCCTCTGAGCAAATGTTGTCCCGCTGGTGCTGGACGTGTAAAGCCTGAGGAGTGGGCGCGCCCGGGTTGAGGGTCGACCAGGCCTCCAATGCATCGGAAACAAAGAAAATACGTACTGGATCACCATTAACAGATAGTATGCTAGCGACCAGTCTCATAACTCCATGCGCCGACGCAAGGAAGGACGGAAGGCTCAAATCCCGCACGCGCCTCACTCCCAGGCCCCCTAAACGGATAGGGAGGGCGGCCTGACTCCACTGGTAATCGTCTAAAGACACGTTGAGGATGGACTCCAACGTGTCTTTGAGAATACCATCAAATGATGAAATACACTCCGGATGTAGCCAAGTTGGGGAGGTTCTCAGTAGGTAAGTTATTTTTGGAACGGCAAAGCAAGTTCGCAAGAGGATCAAGGCAACGTGGGCCGAAAGATCACCAAGACGCTCTTGAGCAGCGGAAAGAAGCCGCTCCCTTTTCTCCATAGTTAGGCAGTTGGTGGTGTTTCACCCCCGTGCCTCGGAGAGCACGTCAAGCCGTCGGTCCCGGTTATTATCACTAACATGATAATAGTCGTTAAAGCCCGCCAACACGGGTGGGTCTAAGCTCTAATTCCCACTCTCCTATGAGGGTTGAGGCCTGTGCCCAGCAGTGGGACGTTAATGGGCTGTACTCGTGGTGAAACTTCCACTTCTTTCACTCCCACTTTTCACTAGAGACCACAACCCACTAGACACCACTGCGCTAGGGGGTCGTCAAGTGGTCGCCAGGTAGGACAGTGAATTCCTTTTAAATAAAGAAGGTAAGTACTGAGTATAAAAGGGAATTTCAAAATTCCGCCCCTGAGGGGGATTTAATAGGCGATGATAGATTGTATGAAAGTCCGTCCTTTTTAACCCCCGAAAATTCTGTCGGTGGCATCGTAGCTCACAGACGGATGAACCGATTTTCATTTTGAATTTTTTTGTTTGAAAGATGTCTTGATCGAGAGTGATCTTAGCTATGATTCATGAACACAGGTTCAGCCGTTTGAAGATCATCAGCTCTTTTCTAGTTGATGAAGGGATGTGTAGGTATGTGTGCAACTTCCACTTATAGAGCGAATCGAAATTAGTAGAAAATAGATATCCTGTACCTGCTTCAATATGTCGGGGTTTTTTTTAAATCTTTGAAGATGGAAATGAGTTGTAAGAAAGATAATATGTATCTATTATTATTTTTTATAAAACATCAAGAAATACATATTTCTGGATTTTATAGGTAACCTTAACCGATTTCTCACAAAATCCACTAGAGGGTCAGCTAGTTAGGTAAGTAGATATTATAAGTACCTAAGTTTCTTCAATCAACCTACCAAAATATTACTTACCTACTACCTATCAAATTTATCGTCAATCGGCTACCCAATTCGACAGTAAGAAGTGGAACATTTTTCTATTTTATGTAAGCTTTTCCTTGTCGAACTTTACTGAACGAATTTACTCGATTGTTCATTTTACGAGCCGACTAACGCCATCTTACTACATATTAAGGAACTAAATCTCAGGTAGACCTTAGATTGTAAGTTGTAACACATTTATGCCACTGAGTTGCTTTATATCGCAACTTAACGTTCGAAGAATTAACTATAGGTGGCGTCTTAAAAATTTTACTGTGGCCTCCTTATCCTACTCCTCGGGGGTCGGGGGCTCTCTAGGGTCTAGAGTTCTAAACTCAGTCTAGAGTAATACATTATCCATAGGTACTAATATTATAGAGTACTAGATGTTGCCCGCGACTTCGTCCGCGTGGGTTGAGATTTTTTGGCTCCCGCGGGAATTCCTCAATTTTCCGGGACAAAAAGCAGCCTATATGTGTTATTCCAGACATCATCTATCTCTGTGCCAAATTTCATCTAGATCAGCTCAGACGTTCTGGCGTGATTGAGTAACAAACATCCATACATCCATACATCCATACATATTTTAAACTTTCGCGTTTATAATATTAGTAGGATAAAGAAAGTGTGTCTTTCTGTCAGCTTTCACGGCCCATCTTTTCAAACAATTTTGATGAAATTTGCTAAAGAGCTAGGATGTATCTTATGTAAGGACATAGACTACTTTTTATTTCGGAAAATTAAGGAGTTCCCGCACTAATAAAAAAATAGTTCACGTGGACGAGGTCGCGGGAACCAAATTTGCTATAACGGTGAAGAAAAACATCGCGAGGAAACCTGCATGTCTTAAAGGTTCGTTCATTCGTGAAATTTTATGTGTGTGAAGTCTGCCAGTGTAGTGGACTATGGCCTGAAATCTGAATCCTTCTCATCCTGAAAAGAGACCCGTGCTCAGTAATGAGCCTATGGATTGACGATAATGATGAATGGAAATTTACATTTAATAAAAAAAATACTACCTAAATTGGATGTAGATGAATATGCGATTACATTTTATCAGGCGCCTAAAAGGAAAAGCCAATAAACACACAGGGTGCGGGCGCGGGTCGGGTCGGGTGCGCGGCGGGTTGAATTCCTTGTATTTATTATGGACGACGGGCGCGTGGCGGGTGTCGCTGTGTGTTATCGTCCATATAAATACAAGGAATTCAACCAGCCGCGCACCCGACACGACCCGAGTGCGACCCGCGCCCGCTCCCTTGTGTTTTGACCTTTATTATTTTCTTTATTTCAAAGTTGATGGACATAATATTAGCCTATTTCACAGCAGAAGAGGGGTTTTTGTGGTTATATAATATATTTCTCTACATAAATAGGTGTAGTTGCATCTGTAATGTACCTATTAAACAATAATAACTTAGTACTTAGTTAGTAAATTTATACGTATTTTTATAGACGTTATTACCGATTACATCAAAGTACAGCGTAGTTGCGTACAGACAAGCTAGGAGTTTACTTTCATTTAAGCTCAGGACTCGATAGTACCGTTAACATAGAGTAGGGCACTGCGCGCGGTAGAGCAGGATTGGCAGACATAACATTCTGCATTATGAGGAAAAATTTCGATGTTAGGTATTTCCTAGATTGTTTATAGTATGTTAACTGTGTCATGTCATATATTAGGTATAAGTATATCTGTATTGACTCGTTGGTCTAGTGGTTAGCATAGTCGACGGCGGATCACGAGGTCCTGGGTTCGATTCCCGGTCGGGCATAAAAGTTAGGTATTGGTTTTTTCAATTAAGAAATTCTCAGTGCTAGCCCGGAGTTGGAAGTTGGCGGTGTTTCACCCCCGTGCCTCGGAGAGCACGTTAAGCCGTCGGTCCCGGTTATTATCACTAACATGATAATAGTCGTTAAAGCCCGCCAACCCGCATTGGAGCAGCGTGGTGGGTCTAAGCTCTAATTCCCGCTCTCCTATGAGAGTGGAGGCCTGTGCCCAGCAGTGGGACGTTAGGTAATAGGCTGTAGTGATGATGATGATGATATCTGTATTGAGGGACGAGTGGCCTAGTTGTGGCATATCAGTCGCTGGCGATGGTTAAGCAACGTTGACCTAAGTCGGTAACTTGATGGGTGATCGAATTTGGGGGTTCAAATTTGGTATTTTCGTTTCTTCCGTGCCTAGGAGAGCACGTCAAGCCGTCGATCCCGGTTATTATCAGTAACATCTGGTAATAATAATCACAACTCCTAAGAGTTTAGTTACTCTTAGTCGTATCGTATGCGGAAGGACGTGGGAACCCACCGCATTACTATCCCAAGAAATCTCCCACCATTATGTCATGATTAATGGAAAGGGGTCACGATTCACGACCCTGAGTTAGGAGGAATACGACGCAGAGAGAGATATCTGTAAAAAGTTTGTTTGGCTTTGGTTTGACAACGCAAAACAGTTGCCGAAATAACCTACCTACCAATAGTAGTAACGATAAAGATTTAAATAAATCTTCTTTCTTTATTTTAGATTCTGTAAAATTAAAAAAAAAACTTAGAACTAAGTAGGACATAAAAAATATAATTTCTGGTTGGTTAGTAAGTATGGGTATCTACCTAAATATTTGGTATAACATGTTCCAAAAGCTTAAAATCCGAGCTTGCTATTTACTCATAATAAAAAGCACGTTCTGAGAAAGCGAATGCACATTACAATTCAGACAGGAACAAGTAGGTACGGGGCATCACGCGGAGTCTATTCGTGAGTCATTGTTGCATGTCAGGACTCCGGAGCATATGACGCCTTTTAACGGGAGCTTTCCATCTCAACAGTCCGGCAGGATAACGGGATCGCTCCCTTCAATTTCAGTTTCGAACTCCTTTCGATTTCGAGTCTTCTGTCGCCGTTAGCCGACCTCCAGCCCGCCTTGCGTCACCTCTGTATAATCGAGTTTTAGAAAATGAAATTCAGCGCGCTCGTGTCCTTCTTTATATGGTGAAGTTATGCTCTTTTGGCTCTTCGCTCGTGGTTACCGTTGTGTTGTGACACGCTGCAGATCAGCAGAGCGTCCTTTGTCGTCACGTTCGCTTTTAGTTGCGTAAGCATTGGCTTCTATGGAGGTATATTGGATGACCGTTACTCGTACACATTTACCTACATTGCAGGCGGTTAGTGGTTTTTCAAAATTTATTTTTCTCCAAATTGAGGAAAAAGTTCGAATCGGTACATTAACACGATCATTAACCGAAAATATCATAATTAAGTTTATTTTTTATCGCTATACTTATGAACTTTAATTTGTTATTTGATATAGGTAGTCATTTGTATGTACCTGTTCCAATTCAATTTGTTTTTGCGAAATCTCAACGTTTTATTGCATTTTTATTCGTCTGCCTAAAACTGTTTGTCATATAAATCCAGATCAGTAACCCTTTTCATAATTAATATTCCGTTTATTTGATATTGATGACAGGATAATAAATTTAACATAATCTAGTGTCATTTACATGGTAACATACAGGAGGTTGGGCGCCGGACCAAAATTCAACACTATACAGTTAAGTTAGGTAGGTAGCAGACCTAAGGAAACTAAGAACTCTTTGATTTTTTGAGATAAAAAGCTTTCCGCAGCATACAACTGAGTCCAAATCAGTTGAACAGATAAACCGCGAAAGCCTAGCAGGCAGACAGTCTCTATTTATAATATTAACAATCTGGATTTAGAATACGTATTACCAAGTACTGATTGTGATTTTTGATACTACGTGAATTAGCAATAAAATTGATACCTGCCAATATTATAGGGAATATTTTGTTATGCTTCCGGTTGCTCAAAATAGGCATCAGCAATTATTTTGAGTGTTTCCTGCTACTTAAACTAATTTCGTAGCAAACAACGATGTCATCTCGTCAAATGTCTTTCCGCTTCTACGGCGCCATTTTCCGAATATGCGTGCGAAAATATTCCGAGAGACAGAGACGGGGTTATATATTTCCGGTGGTTTGAAAGAGAGGCGGGATGCTATGCTAGGCTGCCGCGGAGGTCAGGGAACCACAAGTGGGTCGCTCCATCCTTAGTCCACGTCTTGAGCGACTATTGAACTTGGACGCAATGGTTGGTAGAAACACGGTTTTTGAATATAGAACGTATTTCCTTTTCTCATTTTTTTCCATAGCTATAATTACTAATTATGTGCCCTAACTTTTGTTTCATTTGCATACAGCGAAATGTTTGGTAAATATTATGTACTAGCTGATGCCCGCAACTTCGTCCACGTGGTTAATTTTTTTTTAATGCCCGCGGGAACTATGATAACATGTCAGCCCCATTAAGCCACGCGGACGAAGTCGCAGGCATCAGCTAGTGATAACTAAATGACACTAGATTATGTTAAATAATAATACAGTTTTCCTGTTATAATGATCATACCTAATATTATAAATGCGAAAGTGTGTTTGTTTGTTGGTTTATTGGTTTGATGGTTTGTCCTTCAATCATGCCACAACGGAGCAACGGATCAACGTGATTTTTGGCATAGGTATAGTAACGGTATAGTACTTTTTATCCCGGAAAATTAAGGAGTTCCCCGGGAATCAAAAAAACTTAAACCACGCAGACGAAGTCGCGGGCATCAGCTAGTTAATTATAAAAGAACCTAAACAAATAAAGAAAAAAAAACTTCAGTCACTTTATAATTTCTCAATCCATCTTCTGTTTTACTTACATTAGATATTTATTTATGTGGTGACTTAACATGTACGTGTGAAGGGAGCACAAAATTCCTCGGTGCCCATAAGTTGGCCAAAGAGAAATGACCGCGGTTGACCATTTGGGCAGTTGCGTCAGTAGCTTGCGAGTTTTGAATTCAAAGTGTAAGAAAATAAAAACTAAATTGAAATGATAGTAAATTTTACGAACATTATCAGGACTCAGAACAAAAATATTATTTTTTTAATAATTTTATCCGGATCCATATTTCATATTTGAAATATACACGCAAGAAGTCACGGAAATTTATTTAAGTAACTATCCTTATATTTTAAAAAAGATTTATGATTTCTGGATTCTGTCTTTTATGACCTAGTTTCCCAGAATATTAAATAGTACTGACCTATAGTGTATGCCGTTCAGTACCTTCTCGTACGTACAACCTACACCTCGTAAGCTGTGGCATGGAATATATTATTATAAGTAATTATTATTACTGAAGAATGTGTAGGTACTTTATAGAACAGATTACAGCCCAGCTATGGAGGGTAGAGTAGGAGGAATGTTATCTCTTATGGGAGAAAAGTTGAAAAAGTCTCCAATGGTTGCTATAAATAACAGTTCAAAAAACTCCCACAATGGCGCTAGTGTAGACAAAGGGTATGGTATGTAGCAATTGTTGATGAAGTGAAGTATGCCGAGTTAAAAAATTTGATATAATTTTATTATAATTAGTAGTATAATAAGTAGTTATTTATTAAAAACTTCAAAAACTTACGTTGTACAAAATAATGATGAATGTTTTCTTTCCTTGTTTACTTCTCAAACAGAAATAATATTTGGCGCTTCCTTTTAAATTTACCCTGATGATAGGTGGCGCCCCCAATTTAATGCATTTCGCCGGACACTTTTTATATACAGAGATAACACTCCTCCTACTCTACCCTCCATAAGCCCATCCCAATTTTGGTAGGTAAGTAGGTACTTACAAATTTTGGCAGGTAGGTATTTTTAAAAATCTTTTTGTACACATTATTCTACTTCTCAATTTTCCATAGTAACTTTTTGTCTTAGAAAGCAACAACCCCAAATATTTCACTTTCTATAGCTGTTAGGTACTAGTGTTTGACATGGTAAACGGTGTCATTTCCTTTGTAATAGAGGCGGTATTGTCTCAATTGCCTTTATTGAGACAACAACGACGTCTTCCTTTTGTCATTAAATGGTCAAAGAAATGTTTAGAATTCATAAATTATAACACTGTCCCTAGAAACTGAAAGCGCAGTTAAAACGAAAGTAACGTATATTGGCCAATAAAGTCCCTTTTGTTTCCACGAAAAAAATAATTGTACCGAAATTCTCCAAGTACAAAAACCCCACGGTAAGCAATTCGTCTTTGTTCCACCGATTCGAAATGGTTGAAAACGGTTGCATTTTATTGCTTCGAAGATCCGCTTTACAACCACGTTTCGAATTTCGATAGAATATTCCCTGTATGCCTTTGGCTCCAATACATTTTCAAACATACGAGTACGTAATAGGTATTCAACGATTCAATTTCCTGTGAATTTCAAAATGTTTAAATTTCGTAACGTGTCTCGTTTATGTTTTAGGACACGCTTATGAAGTAGGAATTCATTCTTTTATAATGTAACTGAAGTGAATTAAAGACATAATCGCTATCTGCGTATACCTACTCTATTTGCAGTTTACAAACACAAACACAAACATGTTACATTTTTTTATCCACTACAAGTTAGCCCTTGACTGTTATCTCGTCTGATAGTAAGTGATGATGCAGTCTAAGATGTTAACGGGCTAACCTGTTAGGGGCATGGTAGTTATTTAACCCATACCCCTATTCGATTTCTACATGGCATCGTACCGGAACGCTAAATAGCTTGGCGGCACGTAGGGTGGTAACTAGCCACGGCCGAAGCCTCCCACCAGGCGAACCTTTACCTTACATTTACCTATAGTCATATTTCGACAAGTAGGTGTGATGGTCGACATCCTTATTGATGATAATTTCTTCGCATTTCGCATATTTTTTTTAATATCTCATAGTAACTCACCTAACGTTGAATACAATCACTAGATTCCCGATTGATTTTCTTCAATGATTTTGTTAGACCGAGATAGCTCATGGAGATAGCTGGCTCATCCTCACTGTCAGAAATCAATCAGCTCCCACTAGGATACTTAAGAACTTTCCACACGGATAAAGTCGTGGTCATCGTCTATAGGAAAAAGAAGCCGTTTGAAACACCCATTGAATTTGTCTTTCAAAATAATGCAAAGCAACGCCATTGTCGCCGCTCGTCCTATATCAATCTTCTGGATGTTTCTTTTTTATTCATTCAACAGTTATGCATTCAAAGGCATTTAAATATATTATTAGTATACATAGAGGTCGCTGTTAAAAGAGGTCATTGTAGACTTACATTTTATGAGTTTTGTATTCATAGCAAAGCCTAGATCTCAACGAATATAAAACTATTTAACTAATGGTTCTAGTTAAATAGTTAATTCTAATTAGTCTAATTAGTCGAAATAATTGACGATAGGTAAAGTTTTTACCATAATGTCCATACACTACAACTTATGTATGTATGTACATAATGGGCTGTAGTGGTGGTGGTGGTGGTGGTCCATACCTACACTACGGAAATCGTCCGCGTGAAACACTCGACTCTCGAGTCGAAGTGAAGATCATTCACGCTGGTCTGCACAACTACAATAAAAAAGTTCATAAGCTTAATTTGCTCTAGTCCAAATAAAAAGATACAAATGCTAAAAGATAAAATCTATGCTGTCTATGCGGTGCAAGAGTTGTTTGCTTTTCCAGCATGTTTAGAAGCGGGAGGGCGGGCGCTACATATTATCACATGCTATTTATACGATGCCACCACCACAACCACAGCCCATTAACGTCCCACTGCTGGGCACAGGCCTCCACTCTCATAGGACGGTAGTTAGCATGTGACTGCCTCGTTGGTCTAGTGGTTAACATATTTGACTGCGTCCGACGAGGTCCCGGGTTCGAGTCCCTGGTCGGGCCATTATTAGTGTTGGATTTTTCTGACTAGAAATTCTCAGTACTAGCCCGGAGTTAGGAAGTTTCATCCCCGTGCCCCGGAGAGCACGTTAAGCCGTCGGCCCCGGTTATTATCAGTAAGATAATAGTCGTTAAAGCCCGCCAACCCGCATTGGTGCAGCGTTTGGTGGGTCTAAGCTTTAGTTCCCTTTCTCCATATACGATGCACCACGTCTTTATTAGGGGCTTGCGCAAAGTAGCCCCTGGGTTTAAATAAAAAAATTATTTTCTTTAATTTCTTGTATCTAGTATGCATTCCTTACATCAAGCAGGACATGACTTTATAAGCAAGTGTAACTCGGCTTTATGGTCGCAATTTGATTTATACGTGCTTTCTAGTTCGCCTCACGTTGGTACGCATGCGCAAAATATAGTGCACGTGTGTCGGGACCTTGGGGCGGTTGTTGGTTGCTCTCAAAATTCATATATGCCTGTAGGTTTTTAGGCCGAGGGCCTGGGTTGTTCATAAAAAATATATGATTGCATTGATCAAGGATTTGCGATCTAAATAAATTATCTCTTCAACTAGATACATGAATGGAAATTTAATACGGCAGGGAGGAGCTCGACAACAAAATAATTGATTTTGGCTTAGATACTTAGACATCAAGCAACAAAAAAAAAAATTAACAATTTAATGCACCTTTAAGCATATACATATAGGTACAAGTACAATACATGTAAATATATCGATAAATTTTCTTGATATTTCATGATTCAGGGTAGGCAGTAATTTATTAGCTTAAAAATATAGTCTTTATCTAATTAACTCAATCATGTTTGTAAGCATATACTCGTAATTACACACATTTCATCACTCATAACATTTTTTCGTTTGAAAAAAATGTTAACACCTCTCAAATGTGCGATTGAAATGGTAGGTCTTAAAAATACACATTTAAGTTTTATTTACTACCTAATTAATGTGTAGATCTAAAAATTTCCTATTTAAATTAAGTGAGAATTGTTTACTTGGACTTAGGTCCTCTATTTTGCATTAGCCACATAACACAACATAGTCGGTTCTCACGAATGGTTCCATAAATTCGAGGCACGTGCAGCATCGTGGTGCCTGCGAATGCCAGGACGAGCAATGTCGAATCGATAACTAACTGTACTCGCTGCCAAATATCGATTCAACGAGAGATCGTGACTGAGTCGAGAAGGACACAGCCGTATTACAAATAAGGACTCGGTAATGATTGAGACCCTATAACGAGGTCGCAGACGTCGTAAAGTTCAGTTTGCTTTAAGGCTGTTAATCCTTTAGGAGCGTGTTGTTTTTAATTAGTTTCTTGCAAGCATAATATCTAAAAGTAGCAATGGGCGGGGCACATAGTCAAAACCAAAATTAATGAATCTAAACTGGGTAACATTGTGCAATGTTTTAGCACCAATTATAGTATTTGTTTAATTTTACAAATTATTAGTAACGTGATGGTCATAATAAGTACTTACCGGTTTCTTAAAACTAAAGCCACAGAAGTATTAGATAACTAAAGCTGCGAGGGTTCCAAAGGCGCCCCAATCGAAAATCATCGTTCGAAGGACCGATAAACTTTGAGGCCCCAAGGTGCTGGAATGACGAACCCGGGCTGGAAAGCGTTAGCATACCTCGGTCTATTTAGATATCAAGCTAGTCGCAGGGACGTACTGGACAGGCCGTGCAAGATCGCAGCGGATGGAAGTCCCTTTTATCTCAATCGGATGACGACGACAAGAACAATATCTAGCGTGGGCTCGTGTCTTCGACTCATCTTGCGAAAAAGTCGGCTCCGCTCCTTCTAGAACCCTTTAGCTCCGTGAAATTATCTCTGTAACTGTACGCTTACTCTGAGTTTTTACATTGCAAATTCGATTGACGTAGTGAGCGTTCACTCAGATAAGCTTCAAAGTAAAATTTACCCAAAAGCTCTTGCTTTAAAGTCACAAATTCAGCGTTGGAGCGCTGGCTGTAAATAAATACACGAAATGGTGAAATGAGCTCTAAACCAACGCAGTTAAGGTTCATTTTACTTTAACGCTTAAACTCAGGTATTTAAGTAAATAATATTATGAAGTTTTGCGTGCAGAACCGGCTCAAAAACGACACAACTGAAATGGTCACAGACTAACTGGACATAGAAGGAAGCGAATAAAACTATCAGAGTAATGACAGTGTAAACTCCGCAATCTAGTTACTCTGAATGAGGATGCGCCTTACCATTCTCGTTTAACTGGTTTCTTGCAGCTCGAGCGAAATGAGACATAACAGTTACTACTTAACTACGCCACAGCAGTTTATGTTAAATCTCGCTTACCCTCCGGTGCGAATATTAAACAGTTCTAAGCAGAGATATGACAGTATTGTTTATGCGTAGATTGAGTTATGATTGCATACAAAGGAACAGTTGGTCATACTCATAGCGCGATCTAGCGTTCTGATCTATGCATACCTATACATATAAACGAGCGAGGATTGTTTGTTAAAGAACTAGATGATGTCAGCAACTTCATTCCGGGGGAAAAAGAAGCCTATTTCCTTGCCCGGGATAGCCAATGTCGTCGTACGTAGCTTAACGTAGCAGACAGACAGACACACATTATTTCGCATTTATGATATTACTAGATGATACTCGGGACTTCATCCACGTTGATTGTGGTTTTTTGGTTATTCCAGACTATATAATCTATCTCTGTGCGAAATTTTATCCAGATCCGTTCAGCCGCTCTGGCGTGATTGAGTAACAAACATCTATCCACCCATCCATCCAAACTTCCGCATTTATAATTATTATTAAAGTGTCTAGAATAGTGATACTAGTGTTTTAGAAATGTTTCGTGAAACAAGAGAGTTTCTCTTCCCCAAAGGAGAAAAAAACACACTTGCAAACTCCTAGCACCTCAATTTCCTCGTAGTATCTGAAAAGGTTTTATCACCGCCGCGGTATGTCAAAAGTCATATGCAAGTTGTACACAAACTTTCTAACATCAATATAATCTATACTAATATTATAAATGCGAAAGTTTGGATGTATCTAAGGATGGGTTGATGTTTGTTATTAATTAATAATTATTAAAGTGTCAAAAAAACACATATTATAATGATAAAGTAACAGTGTTAAAGTAACGAAAAATTTATTAAAGTAAGGAGATAAATCTCTGTTGAAATCATCATGTATTCACACGAAGTGATTTAAGAGCGTTCATAACTTGAGCCGCTAAGCAAGTTTGGGTATTTATCTCGGGTAAATCCTTTGTCTCGGATAGTCCTTTGTTAAAGCGAGTGAACAGAAGGCGTCGGGTGCAAAGTAGTTTGACAAACCGTTTTGATCCTAATCCCATTTTCAAACAGGCAATTATTTTTTCAATATTTAAAAAAATTGTTTTTAATTCACTTTACATACGTTTCATGTAAACTTTTTTAATACAAAGTGCATCCATATAAAGAGAAGGTTGCATGATTGTAAGTAGAGATGTTTTTAAGTAGGTACCTTCATCCATACATCTTTGTTTACTTATTTTCTGTTAGTTATTTATAAGACTCATTTTGTACAAAAAGAAATAAAATAAAAGTAAATAAATATTAGTATTATTTCGATTTGTACGTAACATTATTCACAATCAAAAATTATTAGAATTTATATAGTCCATACTATATAAGATAATTCATTTATTTACATATCATTACGCTTGCAGGCTTAGCATGCGCACAACAAGATTATCTCGCGAGGAGAGAGACAAATGTTGTCGTTGCCGGCGATTCAATTCAATTTATTTTAAACATATTGTAGGACATACAGGTGGCTCTTATGTTACGTCATATTTTGACTCTATCACCGGTTCGGAAAGCAGATTCTGCTGAGAAGAGCCGGCAAGAAACTCAGCAGTTGCTCTTTTTTTTATTTGAAACAAGATATTACAATTCGTAGGTAAGTATTAAAATAAATACACTAGTGTAAGTTATTATACTATCCTGTGGGTTTAGTGGCTAATTTTTCGTTTACCCCAACAAGCACAAAATGCGGTATATTACAAGAAAAAAATAGTCGCCATGTAAAGATTCGTAGAGAATAATACCACAAAAAAGAAATATTACTTTTGCCTCTACTTTTGACGTAACGAGACAAGTAACCATGTTAGCTTCGGTAGACAAAAAGAGATAACGAGTAGACATAATTTTACTTGTTGTACGCATGCTAGCCCTACTGGTCTGAGTTTTCACATTGCAAATTCGATTGATAAATAAATAAATAAATAAATAATAATTTATTCATGAGAATGTAGGTGATATACAGTTGTCATGGTTACAGTTTGGGAGCCTTATACATTCTACCAATTAATGGTGTATGAATATTTGGTATAAATCATCAAAATTAAAAAGAGAAATTTAGTAAATTAAATTAATAAAAGGTCATATAAAATTACAATTAAAAACCGAAAGAAAATAATATAAAATAATCAATGATAATATGATAATAGAACTTAATTACAATTACAAATGTCAAATTCCATATAAGAGGGGATACTCAATTATTGCACTATAAAACCATTTAGTACGTCATATTATCACGTCATCATCATCTTTACATATTATATTATTTAAAAGTTACTTGAGATTATCACTAAGGAATTCAGTAATTTTGTAATAACATTTATTTATAAGCAGCTCATAAGCCTTCCTTTTGAAATCATTAAAAGTACTGCTTTTGTAGCTGTCAGGAAGTTTATTGTACATAGTTATTGCCATGTAGTGTGTACTCTTTCCAAACATCTGCAGTCTTTTAGGAGGTACAATTAGTTTATTCCTTCTCTGGGCTCTCCGAGGTCTAACCTCAACCAGTTCATTGTAACTCTTAAAATAACTTGGATTTTTTTTGACTAGCAATAATAATTCATAGATATATTGACAAGGCAAGGGAAGAACATGGTGCTTCTTAAACAAAGGCCTACAGGTATCTAATGGCTGCAATCCACATAATGCCGGATCGTTACCTATCGATCATATTATTTATTATTTTTATGAAAAAAAATGTAAAATGAATCTTAACGGTATTGATTTAGAGCTCAATTTCGTGTATGCATTCACAGTTACCGCACCAAATGGAAACATTTTGAAATTAAAATCGGTTGGAATTCGAGACTTTAAATCAAGAGCCTATGGGTCCATTTTACTCTGACGGCAATGTGATAGAACGCTCGATTACGATCAATCGAATTTTCAATTTCACAATTTGACAAGGTCGTAGATATTTTTCTCATTAGTTTGAAAATCGGAGTTTAAGAATCCATATCTGAAAAAGTAACTAACTCATTTTCATTCGCACTCAATGAATCCTAAAGACAAAACAAAAGAGATAAGCACGTGCAGATGCAGGTGTTTCACTAACGTAGGATTTTGTTTATCATGATAACAGTAGCGATCACTGGTCAATAGTGATACAATAATAAAAGAAAGGTCCGGTTTGAATAATATAAAACACATTCGTCAAGTGGCACTCTGTAAACGATAACCACTTGCAAAAGGTAATAAAACTATATAATCCTGCAGGTGTTGCGCTAGTGTACTCAGTTTACTAAAAAACAATAGAAATTTACTGCGCGCGTGGTAGTAATAAAAAACAGCTTTGCTACCAATTCTTCAAATAACTTTTTGCCGTGCTAATGAGTGTATTGTTATTAGTTAGAAATAAATAATTTTACCTGACAGTAAAATAAAAACGCGATGCCAAAAAAGCGCATACCATGAAAATCGAATTCAACTTTTTCGTGATTCACCGACCACGCACAGCCAAAACCGATGAACCTAAATATTTTATTCCTTGAGTAGTCTAGGTGTGCACTGAGGAATTATTTTGAGTTTCAGTGAAACATCTCATTTTGGATGTGCTATGACGTCATACTATGGTCATATAATATCTCGGTGTTCAAAATATGTCGTTTTGCAATAAAGAGGAAACCAACAAACAAATTCACATGTACATACATGATTGCTAAGGAATACGCATTCCCCAAGTCATGAATCATAAAACAAAACCTATTCATCAAAAAGTTCCGTAAGCGCGGCTAATAATAATAACTACCCAATTGTTTGCATAGCTACCTGCTTTTTATGGTCTGTATTTTTATGGTCATAAATTATATCTATCATAATGCTAATCACACCAATAGTCATAAGGAAAGACAATTTCAAAACCGAACACAAAATACCGCGCTAATATGCCATGAAAGACAATAAAAGAGTGATTATCATTTCAATATGTGACAGTCGGATTAATATTTATAAGGGATGGAGTTGCCAGTCTAGGTAGAGATTGTTCGTCAGCCTTTAAATAATAGTTAATCTAACCACAAGTTTAGTAAAGCAAATAACTGTCTGATACACACGACCTTGTCTGAATGGAATATTCAAATTCTTATTTAAGTAATATCACCATAAATATCATATACGTTCAGTATAAAGTATATAAACATTAAACTATTAATAAAAATCATCCATCAATAAGAAAAAGCAGCCAGTATTAAAAATGCCTACTATCAAGAAGTGGTAATCACACTACAATCTCAGGTATATGCTACGTATATCATTTTGAGTTGCGGAGACAAAAGGCGTTACGTCCACCCTCTGGGAAGCCTCAGCTACGACTAGTTTTACTAGCGCTTGATCACGCAGTTTTGAAGTGTGTTACAAACTTATTTTTAGATGTAAATTATTGTTAATTATATATATTTTTTTGCTTTATATAATTGAAATTATGTCTTACTTTTAGGATTACTAAATTATTTTTACAAATTAAGCCAAATAACCTCCTAAAATGACGGTTATATGTGTCCTTAATTTCGTCACATTAAAACTTCCTTGTTTTGAATTTTATAAAACAAAGAATAGCAAATTAATAATTTTTATCTTTAATTATGGTAGATCAGGACCTTATACTCAATAAAAGTATCTCTTTGAGTGACCACAACGAGTAAATTTGGACGTTCGCTAACGTCAAACTTTACACAAAAATCAAGATTGAATAATCGCCTCTTGGTATTTTCGTAATAAGGAACAATCTATTAATTAATTTCAAAATATTGTCAGTCATAATGGTAGATCAGAGAATTCCCTACAATTTGGTACGAATAAGTTTTGAGTTAATGCAGTGAATAATAAAATATCAGGGGGAAAAAAAGCTAAATATAAGGGTTTACCCTTGCAGCTCAAATGTATAGTCTTAATACGACCGCGCGGCAAATTCAGAACTGACTCCTTTTGACGAACAACTGAGGTCAATTGTTAAGAACGAAATATATTTCAAATACTTTTGTTTATATAAACAAAAGCCCCAAGCGATTTGTCTTACTCCATACTGAGCAAGGTTGCGAAATTAAGATGTACTGATGAGTAGTGATGTGCTTCGTCGGCGGAACCCAGACACATCGGGTCTTTTAGCTCAAACTCAACTCACTCGCTGATAAGAAGTAGTCTTGTAAACTTGTAGTTGTCTTGTACTTGTATGCAAAAATAATTTCCAAACAAATACATTTCAATGAAGGAACTAGAAGTTTAAATTATTGCTCTTTTCCGCCACAGTTATTGTGGCGGATTCTAGCAAACTAACATGGACTTCCGCAATGTAACGCCTGCTTCTATTCAAATACACTTCAGTTTTTTTTTCTACCCTTAGAAATTAAAAAAAAAATTATTCATTAAAAATTATAAATATATTAGGTGTGTTTACAACAATTCGATACTAATATTATATTTTAAGTGTGTTTGTTTGTCTGCCTGTCTGCCACGCTTTCCCGGCCCATCTTTTCAACCGATTTTGATGTTTGGAACAAAGATAAAAATAAAACTACACTAAAAATATAACTTATAAATGATTTATCCCCACTTTAAGTGTAGGGGAGGTACCCTAATTATTATTTTATTTACACATTTTATAGTACTAAAAGCCTCGGAGCTAAGCTGCGAACAGATACACAGACGTACGGACATGGTGAAACTATAAGGGTTCCTTGTTAACTACGGAACCTACGGAACCTAAATATCAACATTTGCCAGCACTAACATGTATCACCGTATTAATTGGACAAAGCTCCAGCCTTCAACAAAGAGACATAAGCCAAGTTACCATGGTCATTACTCATGACATGAAACCCACACGATATACAATATAACTGTGCAATTTAATATATGTATATAAGGTTGCTACACGTCCAACGTCATATTAAGGTCAAAACATTATTCTAGGAAATGTTTTAAATTAACAAGTAACTAAGTAAGCATACCCACTATTTTGCTAAGATGATTCAGCGTTATATGGATAGGTACTTACCTAGCAGACATTTCTAGACGCAATACAAGTGACGTAAGTACTTATGTGTACCGTTATGAAAATAAAAAAGGTGGTTTTACAGAAAAGGCATTCGTTATTTTCATTAGCGGCGGACGAGCGACGGTGGAGAGCAATCCAGAAGCGCAATCGTTGCACTTATTCGTCACACGTCTATTTCGGAATGTAGAATGGCAACGCTAACTTCCACGTAATCTCTGATTGGCGGTACCGTTGGCCGACATCCCATGCGAGCTCTGCAACAGGCGACACTCGGATAACTATTATGTAGCGTTGCCATCATCATTTCTATTGTAAGTAAGTTTGTTGCAAAGAAACACGAAAGCGAATTTTCAATAATAGGTACCTAGTGAAGTGTGCTCTTACAGAGTAGCACAACATATACCCTTGAAATTTCTGCTTGCCTGGTACCCGTGATCTTTTAGCTTCATGTCTTAGCAATGCCAATGCTTCTGATAGTTTTCGACCAAGCGTTTAGAAGTTCGGAAAAACTACACAAAACACATCCTCCTACAAAACTCCACCTGGCATCTTCTTCTCACCTGATACTCAGGATTACATAGATTTCAGCTCACTGATATCTGATAAGCAAAAACATTGGGTCAAGGGTGCTTATCAAGCAGAAGCGGAGCGGATAACCGCGGTATTCACTTTTATCAATTAGATTTTACTTATTATGTTTCAGTAATCTAACTTCTTCCCTGTAACAGTTGACATTCAAGCTTGTCTGCGGAAATATACCTGTGGAAAACATGTCGAAAACCTGTGAGGCGATTGCGACGGCTCAAAAAGTATCTGACGCTGAAATAGATAGGTATTTAGTAGTAACCAAATAACTAAACTACTGAGCTAAGTACCAAATTAACATAAAAATTATGATATTTACCGCTGTATTACCTTGAAAGCTGAAACTGGCCTTCTCTTGTTGTGATCTTACCATAAGTAGTAGAGCCTTGATTCCTCTTCCTCACAGGATTATGACCGTTAGGGCTATCTTCGGAATCATATATTTTCTTTAGCACAGATACCAGATACTAGTGTTTTAGAGATGTTTCGTGAAACAAGAGAGTTTCTCTTCCCCAAAGGAGAATAAAAACACACTTGCAAACTCCTTGCACCTCAATCTCCTCGTAGTATCTGAAAAGGTTTTATCACCGCCGCGGTATGTCAAAAGTCTTATCCAAGTTGTACACAAACTTTCTAACATCAATAAAATATATCATCATCATCACTACAGCCTATTAACGTCCCACTGCTGGGCGCAGGCCTCCACTCTCATAGGAGAGCGGGAATTAGAGCTTAGACCCACCACGCTGCTCCAATGCGGGTTGGCGGGCTTTAACGATTATTATCATGTTAGTGATAATAACCGGGACCGACGGCTTAACGTGCTCTCCGAGGCACGGGGGTGAAACACCGCCAACTTCCAACTCCGGGCTGGCACTGAGAATTTCTTAATTGAAAAACACAATACCTAACTTTTATGCCCGACCGGGAATCGAACCCAGGACCTCGTGATCCGCAGTCGACTATGCTAACCACTAGACCAACGAGGCAGTAAAATATATACTAATATTATAAATGCGAAAGTTTGGATGCATCTAAGGATGGATTGATGTTTGTTACTCAATCACGCCAGAACGGCTGAACGGATATGGATGAAATTTGGCACAGAGATAAATTACAATCGGGAATAACATAATGCCTGTTTTATTCCTATTTACTAACACAAAAAAAATCCTTTATCCCGGAAAATTAAACCGCGGGTATCAAAAAACCTCAATCCACGCAGACGAAGTCGCGGGCATCAGCTAGTACGCCAATAAATTAAAGCAAAAGCTACGAGGGTTCCAAATTCACCATGATCTGAGTAGAGGAGTAGAGCCGGTGATACTGCAGTTTGCTTCCGTGCAAGTAAAACGCGCGTGTATTGCCGGCTTATCGCAGAACGCAATGCTTGACAGTCGGCGAGTAGCGGTGCGAGCTAACGGCGCGACACGTAACACGTTATGTCACGCGGCCTTGGCCTAGCACTTGTTGCGGCGGCCTCATAATATACGTTGGATCCGAACTTGGAAACATTCAATGACAATGATCAAAGTAGGTATTTATTATATACTTTTAAGACTTGTGTAGACATCAATAACTTTTTGACGATGATGAGACAGAGCATCATAGTTGCTCATGAAGATGTTTATGATGATGATGATTGAGTATACTTATTTGATATAAGTACGCAGTCTGTCAAATTTAGGGCTGCAGCACTAGTTTTCCATGTCTTTCTTTAGCTAGGTAATCAAATAGTCGTCTCTGAGCTAAGTTACGAGAAAAAATAGGGGAAATTTTAGGTACTGCCGTCTTTGGTAATGTCCAGTTGTTGGTTGATCGACCAGGCAGGCCGCGAGGAGTGACTTCACCACACAAATTGACCTCAAAGAACAAAATAATTAAGATTTTTAACTACACGTTAAAAAGAGACTAATGTATGTGATACCTAATGACCGTGTTAGTTCACGGTTATTATCACATAATATTGTTATTACACCTATTAGGCCATATAGTAATTTTGTTCTTATATTATTTTAACAAAGCTAAAGTTGCGCTAAACTGCAGATATGCACTGATACAATTGGGTTCCAACGCATAATGATTATGAAAAACATGGAACTAGGAATCTCCTTATTGATTGAATAAGCACTTAATAATAATATGTGCATTCTTTGTAAATTATACACTGGCCTATATTAACACATCGCCGTCGTTTCAATCGACAGACGCCCAATATTGGACACTAGCTGTTGCCCGCGACTTCGTCCTCGTCAATTTCTGTTATTATGATAGCGAGATGCAGTCGCGGACATTTTTAGATCATTTAAAGAGGAATAATTCTTTCATACATATTTTTTGGGTAACTTGAACCGTTTACGCAGCGCACGCAACGGAAGCCCTCAAATATGGATTATTTTCCCCGTTGTTGCAACATTTTTCACTGATGCTTCGCTCCTATTGGTCGCAGCGTGATGTTATATAGCCTAAAGCCTTCCTCGATAAATGGACTATCCAACACAAAAAGAATTTTTCAATTCGAACCAGTAGTTCCTGAGATTAGCGCGTTCAAACAAACAAACTCTTCAGCTTTATAATATTTAAAAAAAGTATAGATAGGTACTAAGTATAGGTAGGTTTCTACTTGGAACACCTCTATCAAGGATTAAGTAATTCTTTAACAGTTTTGGGCCGCTTTTGTTCAACAGCTTCTATCGTTCGATATCCTTCGTGTGGCAGTGTCGTAATTTTCTGTTATTATGAACACAGCCCTAAAACAACGGCTCAAACAATTTTATACTGCGTTCAGACATATAGAGTTTATGATAGATTTGGGTTTTAGAGACCCAATTAACAACACAATAACGCCGATAAGCAATTACGAACCTGTTTGCACGCCGCCATTGCATTGTTCCTGATATGTGTAATGATACTTACATTAAAATATGCATTGCATAATTATATACGATCGACTGGCTCAGTTCAATGTTAGTACAGTATACTATAGGTAATCTTCTTGAAATATCTTCTTGTTCTTGCCCTTGTTCTATTTTAACTATGGTCCGATTTGCTTTCTGTTGTCTATACTAATATCATAAATTCGAAAGTTTGAATGGATGGATGTATGGATGGATGGATGTTTATTACTCAATCACGCCAGAAAGGCTATTCGGATCTGGATGAAATATGGCACAGAGATAGATTATGGTCTGGAATAACACATAGGCTACTTTTTATCCCGGAAAATTATGGAGTTTCCGCGGGAACCCAAAAACCTCAATCCACGCGGACGAAGTCGCGCGCATCAGTTAGTAATACAATAATCTTCATTGGTTTCAACTTGAAATATCTTCTTGTTCTTGCCCTTGTTCTATTTTAACTATGGTCCGATTACATTCTGTTGTGGGTTGTCGATAAATGGCTAATTCTGTTTTTAAGTAACGGCCAAGAGCTGTTATGGTATCCAAAAATACATGTATAGTATACCAATATCAATATCAATATTTATTTATTCAAATTAGGTACACTGTACACTTATTGACGTCCAATTACATATAAAACATGATGGTGATAATCAGTTACGGTAGCTTAAAACTAAAACTACGTGGATTCAAAACGTGCCCTGGTCTGAGAAGAGCCCACAATAAACTCAGCCGGGCTTTACCTATAAAGTATGCCCTATTTGTCAAATATCCAAAACTAATTTAAAAAAAGGAGACGGTTCGGATTTGTATGCCATTGTATGCGTGTATGTTTGTATGCTTCTTATTACCATGTAAAGGATTATAAACTTAAATGACAAGGAAGCTTGGCAATGATTTGATCTATTGGCTCTGATAGTTCCTTAGTTAAGATGATTTGTGAAATGGTCATAATGAAAAAAAAACCCGGCTGAGTTTGTTGTGGGCTCTTCTCAGACCAGGGCGCGTTTGGAACCCTCGTAGCTTTAGTTTTAAGATACCGTGACTGATTATCACCATTATATATTATAAAAAACTCGACGTCAATAAGTGTAGTATACCTACCTACCTAAATTGAATAAACGTTATTTTGACTTTGACTTTGAGTTTGACTTTTGTATGGGGCGTGGGCCTGCAGGGCGACCGCATATCTTTTGCATCAATCATTGATACATCGCAAATCGCAATCACCTCCGATTGGCCGAATTTATGGTATTCTTGCTGCGTCAATGGTGATTGCGATGTATCAATGATTGATGCAAAAGATACGCGGTCGCCCTGCTGGTCTTGTACAAGTAGTGAAAAGAAAGAAAATAAAATAATGAACCAGCTTTGATTGTTTAAATCCACGAATTCGTCGTAATTTCAGTGGTGAAATTATTTAATCTTTCTACGATTAGCAACATTAAACATGAGTAGGTGACAATGGCGGATTCGTATTTTTAACGTTTTCTGTCAAATGTATTATGAAAGAAAAATAATACGATGACTCACGTCAATTGTCAAAAATAACATTTGTCACATTCGCGCCTACTGGTTTCTCTATGGCTGAAGGGCGCCATCTTGGAAGCATATCGAAAAACTTGAATTACTAGATTTTTATTTTTTTCTATTTTTATTTATTTTACTTTTAATAAAATCTATGTATTTTACTCTATTTATGATAAAGTGTACATAGACTAGGCCCAAAATGAACCTTCTCTTTTCGTGCTCATAAAGTGCTCGTAACTATATACCGTATATTTATAATGTTTAGTAAATGTACCATACTTAAAACTCATAAGACACGACGTAAGATTTCCTTTAAACGCTACACGTTTTAATTAACGGTATTTTTCTGTGCCAATGCCATGTAACTTGAAGAAAAAGGAAATACAAGATTGCACACAAGTCTCACGGTACAGTGGATTTACTTTAACAATAATAATAATGCGTTAACTCATCTTACTATCACTTTAGTATAGTCTTCGCAGTTAACAATTTTGAAATTGATATCATTTTTTAAGTTTAAAAAAAAAAACGAAAATACAACTTAAAATGTCTAAATCGTATCGAAAACGCTGTTGATTACAGAGAATTAAACAAAATAAATAAATAAAAAACTTAATCATTGTTCCAGACAAAAGATTGACCTATCTCACATAAATAATTTACCATTCAGGATATGAGCCTGGTATACACCTAATACTAGTTAAGTATAATCACGAAATCCCGGAAAAAGTTCAGTTCGATAAAAGTAATGTACGAATTACGAGTTTATGAACATATTTTGTTTCAAGTCGAGTAATTACACTCGGGTCGGTAATTAGTAATTACAAAAACAGTTTTCCTTAAAAAAAGAACAATTAATAAGAACTGACCAACACTGATGACGATTTTCAAACTGTTTGTGTATTCCCGACTTATTTGACTGCCAATGAGGCCAACCGTCGCGCTCATATAAATACAAATGTGCCTTTACAAAGAACTTTACTTACTTGCTACTCGTAAAACCGACTTTGCATAAACAAACACTTTGCTAAGTTACTTGAATGAAACAATGTTATGCAAAGGTGACAGAGTTATTAGATAAATCTCAAAACATAATATGCACATAATAATAATGACTTATTTAATTTACAAAAATGATCGATGGGTATAATCGAGAAAAGAAAGTTTTCAACGTGGTAAGCATTTCGTCAGTGGAAACTGGAAGCTTTCATGAAAGCCTTAGTATATCATCGTGACTTTATAGCTATAATGTGATTGTCGCCATCAGCTTTACAACATATAGAACCATAAATTCAGGTAATCACCACAATCAGGGCTACCGCGTTTAAATTCGCCGCTAGGGGCGCTAGTATAGTGTGAGGTCCCCGGAATGTCAAATATCACTGGGCTTTTATCGCGGGTCTAATTATTTAATTAATGTTATGAATATTTAGCAATAACCGATTAATTATGGAAGATGTAAGATACGTGCCAAAGAATGCCAGTGCTCTGTGCTTTGAAAGCGTAGCTAAGAAAAATAGGTGCAAAATTAAGCGGATTCTTTCGAACAGCTAATTCATAGGTTAGTATTTCCCTGGTTCCTGTATGTTTACTATTTAAAAAAGAGTTCTTTTTGTCACAAATATGCTTGTTTACCGAATATACAGCTATACTTCAGGAACTTACTCGCAAGTGGCGCCAACTAGTGAGCATAAAAACGGTAGCCCTCATTGGGACTATAGCAATGGTTGATAAACATTTTCCGAAATCCATCTGCATAGGAAAAGGTGTAGCGAAAAATATATAGCTATATTTTATGATCCCTATAATTATAATTTTGCTTTCATTTATTTTATTGTGTACCTAAGCAATTTAATTAGCTTAGTGAGCGAATAGCTAATAATTGTTATAAAACGACTATTTCTAATCGTTAAACTCGTTGAAGTAAGTATTGAAAGGAAAAAACCTATTTTACAATAATGAATACACGTATCCAATTAGACAAGAATACAAAACGAAGTATATTTACAAGTAGGTTGTTGTAAAAGTCAACATTCAACTTACCGGCAGGTGGCATGTTTTCAATCATAAAAACACCATGTTACTCAACTATTACACACTAGGTAATAGGTATGACAAATTAGGATGAGTAAAAATTAATTAACTTTTCGATTTTGTAAAAGCATTAATATTACACGCTTAGGCTTTATGTAGTAGGTAGTATAAAGCCCAAGAATCGGCAACCGCGCAACGACGCCGCCCTTATATATTTATTATGCGTTTTTTTTATTATTAGACTAGCTTCGCACATAATAGGTAATCACGGTACGTTCTTCCGGTCCAGCGCCTGTGCGGGTGCGGTGCGGCTTTACGAGTATGTACAATATGAAGCCTCAAGCTACGAGTATGCCTTACTCGGCGCAGATTTCAGTTTTGAATAGATCATGGGAACTCTATGACTTTCCGGAATGAAATGTCTCTGGCGTCTTTCGGGATGCAATTTATAGCAGTATCAAATTTTGTTCAAATTAATTAAACCGATGGGTAATCGTTACACAGACACAAGGATTCATAATACCTATTTAGTATGTTTGTCAATCAAATCTTTCGCTTCCGAGGAAAGTATTGTAGTAGAGGTCTTCACTTTTGTTAAAAGCTTTTTCCTTGACGCCAACTGTGTGTATGTAATTAAGTAAGTATATGTGTTTTTTTTATAAGTATACTACTTCAGCCCTTTATCGTGCCACAGCTGGGCACAGGCCTCTCTCATAGAAGAGAGGGAAAAACTATATCTTTATACAAAAATTTTGGCTTCAAATTGCTTCTAATATAATAGGCAATTACTCACTATGGTTCTCGTTACAGTTCAAATTCAAATAAATCCATCGTCTTAAATTGGAAACTTTTTTATTCAAATTAAATATCGGGTTACGAGAACACACAAAACTGTGTAAATATGGAAAAGAGCGATCGAATTACACAATATATGAACAAACGAATACATAACCGTAAGTTAGCAGACATGCAACAGGCATAATCAAGTGCTGGCAATCGCTAATTCAGACCTTGACCGTGACTGCGCACTCGCAGCGGTGCGCTCCACTCCCGCGCGCCTCTATTACCTCTTTCATTCGCCAAAGACTAACCATATTAGGTATGTTTTGCCTACCAAATTGCCTCTGAGAGGCTTGTATTTACCATATCAATGAAATAAATTATCTTTCAAGTTGCCTGTCAAAGATTGCTTTAGCAATTTTTATTCCTTAAATGTTTTTTCTATAATTAAATGTGTGCAATTAAGAGTTCTATCTATCTATATCTATGTATCCATATCCATTCATCCTGAGTAATATTATAAATGTGAAACTGTGTATGTCTGTCTGCTGCTAGCTTTACGGCCCATCTTTTCAACCGATTTCAATGAAATTGATTAAATTTTAATTAATTAATTTAGTAAAGTGATAGATTGTTTCCCGGAGAAGAACACAGTCTACTTTTTATCCCGGAAAATGAAGTAGTTCTCGCGGAAATAAGGAAAAACCTCGTCCATGCGGATGAAGTCGCGGTCATCGTCTAGTCTATAATATTATTAATTAATAGTTTCATTAAACAGTGCTGTGATAAAGGATGCAATAACAATTTGTCATAGTTTTTATCAGCTGTTTATTTGTATTCTTGTGTATCACGTGAATACGACTATACCAAAATGGTTTAACAAGCGCTTACTCTAAGTCATATTTATACTGCAATTCTTAGATTGATCAGTTAAACAAAACTTGAGCTACGATAAATCTAAACTATAACCCTTGACAATTCGTGAGTTTGTGTATACGTAGGTACTAAAATTCTACATCAATGGTTTGTGGCTAGTAGTGTGCATTTCGAATGTTGTAACACAGTCTCTTTCTAATACTGTAGCAAAGTACCTATGTTCACTAAAATAACTAACTACATAACCCTTGATGATTATACTCAAATACATTTTTAATAAATATTACACATTAGAAATCCATGTAAAACATAAATATCCCTCTTAAATAAATGTTCAGCGTGACACATCCACACATTATTTCTGCTCTTTGAGCCTTCGTCGAGGCGCATGGAGCGCGCTTGGACCACGGTAATATTATGTATAATATTAAATATTACCGTGCTTGGACACAATTTACCGCGCTGAATTATTACCGTCGCTTGTGTAATGCAGCGTAATAAAGTTTTATTATTTTAGTTCCTTGAGTGTCTATTCATTTTGTTAGATACTTATACTTTGTCGGTAATTTATCATATTAACCGTTTTGGAAAATATACCTAACTATGATATGGATTAAAAGCCACCTATCGTTTCAGCATTATTATATTTATGCATTTATATTCAAAGAATCTAGATAAAATATACGTAGTTAATAATGAAGTATGATAATATAAAAGTATGGCTATGAACTTACTTGATACTTCAGTTCACACTAAAAAACGTGTTTGTTTGTTGGTTTGTCCTTTAATCACGCCGCAACAGAGCAACGGGTTGACGTTATTTTTTGCGTCGATATAGTTGAGGACTTGGAGAGTGAAATAGGCTTCTTTTATCGTGGATTTATATTAAGTTAAGGATTTCCCGCGGGTATAAAAATGTTTAAATCACGCGGATGAAGTCGCAGGCATCATTACTTATTACTAATTTCTATAATAATTATGTAATAACTTTATTTGAATTGATATTCATACTAATATTATAAACAGTCTGATAAGTAACTAATTTTGATGATATTGAGTTTACAAATTGGTTGTATCGCGGGGAAGGACAAAGACTACATTTTGTCACAAAAATTCAAAGATCACGGTGCATTTTTTTAAACCTACATGCGGACGAAGTCGCGGGAATAATCTAGCTTCTACTTAACTGATATTCTTCTTTTGAGGATTATAATGCGGTGAGCCCCAGATTTATCCACATTTTTTCAGGTATTGGTTATATATTATATTATTCGCATTTTAACGTGCAAATTATTGCGACTACTAAATTCATCGATCGATCGAATCGCAGTATATAAGTAAGTAAAAAAAACAAAAAAAAAAATGCAATGTAATATACCCAACATCTGCGTTGTTGTACTAAGAAACATATTGAACAAATAAATTGCGAATGTCAGATAAGATCACGAAACACGGACACTTGTAAAATAGCACTATGTAGAAAGGAAACAATAGTTCTCGAAGGTAGGTTCTTGTTGCCAAGTTGGCTTACAACAAAAACTGCTTTTGTTTTCAAATATATAATTTACCCACATACATTATACCTACATGTTCAGACAAATACCAACATAACCCAGATAACCCACTAGACAAATAATAACTATAATTCAACTCTTCTAAATGGTTTTCCTTGTGGTAAACTCAGATAGTAAACCCAGACCGACATCGAATTTTAGGAAGGAGTCTAGCGAAGTTCTAGCAAGTCTTTGCACTTAGGTTTAGTTGAAGGCATAACACCATCAACAAACATTTAAAAAAATAAGACAAGAATGTTGTATCATATTGTCACACACATGTGGCATGCGCATGAGAACAAAAACTGATTAATTGTTGTGGGCTTCTTCTCAGTCCGGGTGCGTTTGGAACCTTCATAGTTTAATATTATCGCATCACCCCATCATCATCATAATAAACCCATCACCGGCCCACTATAACTGTCCTCTCATAATGAGAAGTGTTAGGCCATAGTCCATCACGCTAAGTGCGGATTGACTCGTTGGACTCCGTTTATTGCCCCCGTGGCTCATAATAAAATAGGCCATTTCAAAGACCAAAGTATAATATACCTAAGTTCCATTTTAAGAATTTGATGACCCTCGCAGGCTCTCGAACTCAAATTACTATCCATATCCATACCTACTTCCATACTTATCCATACTAATATTATAAATGCGAAAGTGTGTCTGTCTGTCTGACTGTCTGTCTGTCTGCTACGCTTTCACGGCCCAACTACTCAACCGATTTTGATGAAATTTGGTACAGAGATAGGTTACATCCCAGGGAAGAACATAGGCTACTTTTTATCCCGGAAAATTGAAGAGTTTCCGCGGGAATCAAAAAAATGTATTTGTTCAACCTATTTTGATGAAACTTGGTGCAGGCATGGGTTATATCCCGGGGAAGGACATAGGCTACTTTTTATCCCGGAAAATTAAGGAATTCCCGCGGGAATCTAAAAAACTTAGTCCACGCGGACGAAGTCGCGGGAATCATCTAGTTAATATTATAAATGCGAAAGTGTGTCTGTCTGTCTGTCTGCTACGCTTTCACGGGCCATCTGTTCAACCGATTTTGATGAAATTTGGTACAGGGATAGGTGGTATCCCGGGGAAGGACATAGGCTACTTTTTATCCCGGAAAATTCAAAGATTCCCGCGGGAATCTTAAAATTTATCTGTTCAACCGATTTTAATGAAATATGGTACAGTTCAGGGAATCGAAAAAACTTGGTCCACGCGGACGAAGTCGCGGGAATCATCTAGTATATTTTTTTTTTTTACGAGTATTAATTGATATCAGTTTGTACCTTTACCTCGCAGTCGTTAAAAGCTTATATACCTACCAGATATAGCAGCTTCGAAGTTCAGTTCTGAACGTGGTTTTTATCGGAGCCTGCGACCGGTTCGTATCCTGTTTGTCCCGTGCTACGAACAAGTAAGACAACATTGTGAACCTCGGCAGGATTGTGTTTCGCAAATCGGGATCGACAATGTTATACCTACTCATACCTGAAGCTTTCAGAAAAGGTATGTGTAAGCTTAAGTAAAATATAACCTACTGACGTGTAAAATCTACGTGTAAAATCTCTGATCCTTCTTCGGTATCTATCTACAGTAAAATTGCAAACTAAGTTGATTTTATTTTCTCTTGTAACTACGTATTTCAATGCGTTTCCAAAGCGTTTCCACAATAGTTTGGCTTTACGAGGAAGGATTTTTTTCTAATAGCCAAATCAGATTTAAATCTGGGTAGGTGTAAGAAATTTGCCCACAAGAAACCTAGAACTGATGTTAGCAGTTTTGACCTATATAGTAAATCGATTATTGAAGACGACAACGGATCGTGAGGAAACTTGGCAATTCTCTACAATGTTCACAAAGGTCTGCTAAGCGTACCAATCCACACTTGACTAGCGTGGAAGACAATCGCCTGAACACTTATCTTTCTGTGAAGAGACTGGAGCTCTGTAGCGGGCTGGCAGTGAGTTAAGATGAGATATTTTAGTACGATTGCAATTTACAACCATTTACAATTTAACCAAGATGGCCACAGCCATTTATCAGCCATTGGTGAAGTTAATTGAAGGAGAAAAACTTGCGGTCTATTGATAGTTGCTTGTGCACATTACGCCAGCCTCCATGGTATGCGACGTTTTTAGGGTTCCGTAGCCAAATTTGGCAAAAACGGAACCCTTATAGATTCGTCATGTCTGTCTGTCTGTCTGTCCGTCCGTATGTCACAGCCACTTTTTTCCGAAACTATAAGAACTATACTGTTGAAACTTGGTAAGTAGATGTATTCTGTGAACCGCATTAAGATTTTCTTACAAAAACAGAAAAAAAAAACAATACATTTTGGGGGTTCCCCATACTTAGAACTGAAACTCAAAAAATTTTTTTTCATCTAACGTGTGGGGTATTTATGGATAGGTCTTCAAAAATGATATTGAGGTTTGTAATATCATTTTTTTCTAAACTGAATACCCCCTGTAACTTATAAAATAAGAGAATGATAAAACTAAAAAAAATATATGATGTACATTACCATGCAAACTTCCACCGAAAATTGGTTTGAACGAGATCTAGTAAGTAGTTTTTTTTAATACGTCCTAAATCGTAAACCGCAATTTACCTTTCATTCAATCAACTCAAATATTTAAAAAAAACAGGTTTGTACGGAACCCTCGGTGCGCGAGTCCGACTCGCTTGGCCAGTTTTTTTATTAGTTTAACTAGCAGGTGTTATTTTAATTATAATAAAGTTCGCTTAGCTTCGTTCTTGTCGGCGGTTAAAATATAGAGGGTAGGTATTTATTAGTCATATAGCAAGGTTGGATACACTCAGTTACTTTATGCCCCTACATATAGTTCAATTTAATATATCTCTTCAGCTATACTTCATATATATTAGTAATGATTGTGATTTTAGATATTTTTTTAAAAAGAGTAACCACCGAATTACTTGGTGACTCTGTTGGGTAGAAATGGCATTTCGAAACAACAGCGGTAATTTCACTCGACGATTCAACAGCATTTGTAAAAGTTTATTTTAATAAAAACCATATTTCGAAATAGATGATGCTCGCGACTTCATCCGCGTGGATTAAGTTTTTTTATTCCTGAGTGAACTCCTTAATTTACCGAAATTAAAAGTAGCCTATGTCGTTCCCCGGGATGTAATCTCTATACCAAATTTCATCAAAATCGGTTGAAAAGATGGACCGTTAAAACGTAGCAGACAGACACACACTTTCGAATTTATAATATTAGTATGGATTTGAATATAAATCGCACCTGCTCAGACGTTATTTATCAGTATTTTTTAACTCAAAACAATCAAATTCCTCTAGAGAAAACCAGTTAAGTTAATGCCAAATTATTGGACTATCTCAAGTATGTTTTTTTTTTTTAATATATAGGCTAAGCGCTTGGCTGCAATCAGACTTGCTTGCAAGTGGTGATGCAGCCTAAGGTGGAGGGCTCTTGCCTAGAAGATGCCTATTCACTCTTGATTTGAAGGTACCTATATTAAAAAAGAAGGGGAAAACGGTAGCCGGGAGGGCATTCCATATCCTAGCGGTTGGAATTCGAAACGAGGAAGCAAATCGCTTCGTACGAGCCCGCGGAATTTCGACTGCGTAAGGGTGGCAGACCTTGTCAATGCCTTGCGGTTCGATAATAAAAAGGTGACGCGGAGGAACCACATCGAATAGCCCTTGAGCACACTCTCCGACTGGACTAAGAGTTTTGCGTTCACCGTATGCAAATATATCTAAGTGGCATTATTACTTTTTAGGTCATATTAGTTAAGTGTTAAGAATATACAAATGTGACGCTCTATTGGGTGAGCAAAGCGCTGGGAGCATCCGACACCGGTGTCACGACAGCAAAATGTGCTAAATTCTACGGAACAAGTCAAACTCGGCGTGACGAACCACTATTCAGTTGTTTGAACTGCTCGTATGTAGCACCTAGCATAGGTTTGTCGTTTCATAAGAGTCGAAGCAAATAAAATTATTAGTCTTGTTCTACACATACATCATAATATTTTTTAGAATAGACGTTGGTTAACTACTTAGAAATAAAACAATGTACCTACTTACTCTGCATAAGTAAATGCGCTCTGTACAGTATTTTTGTTTACAGTAATCTATACAAAAGTGAAGGTACTTGTTATTCGGTATAATATACCTATTGAAAAACGGTATTTAGAGGAGTGAATTTCTATCAGAGATTTGGAAATCAGTAGCTTTTTGTAATTTCGGTTCACCCTATTTCTCATCCATACACTTACCTTGTGAAATTGTTAACCGAAAATTAATTTTCCTACGTTTTCATAAGCTAACGAAGAAACGAAAACGTGTTATCGGTGTAAATTGATGTTGTGAAATTCCTTGACATTATACCATCATTAAAAATGGTGACTATCTTATTCACTGAGTAAAATTTACTTACAACGCTCATCGTGATGTCGGATGATTTTAATCGTAGTTTGCATCGAATTCAGAGGTCAACACTCCTGAAGAAGTAGGCCAGCAATGATCTGCGATTAGATCTTTTGTGCCTGTTTTTCAACCTGTTTGAAAGATATACAAATTATTATAGTTAAATACGTAATTTTAAGCCTCTCAAAGATACTCGGCCTGTTTTGTTCGCGTTTTATACCATACCTAATTATGCAACTGTTATAGGTCGGCTGTTATTAGCTTATATCGTCTGAAATAAATAACGCACCTGAGCATTATTATAATCAAATTTATTTTATTTTGTTCGGAAAACTTACAGCTACATACAAAAAAACCGGCCAAGTGCGAGTCGGATTCGCGCACTGAGGGTTCTGTACAAACCTGTAGGTATATAAGTAAATGTTATGGAATTTTTATTCCACTTATCTATTTTAATTTAAATTTAATACCTCTAGGTACGCGTTCATGCGGAAAGGGGTAGTAAGTTTAAAATTATTAAAAATATTTTTATTATATGATGTAACTAAACTTATTATTACTACACTTATCTGTGCTATATGACGTTGCTTCGTACCAAATTTCAAGATTCTGAGTTCACGGGAAGTGTAGGTTTTGATTCCCTTGCGAGTGTCGAAAATTTGCAGCATAAACGGCTGTATCTTTTGATTGCGTTGGCTTAGAAGTTTGATTTTTTCACAACTCCAAGGAACAGTAGACTTGAGTATTTGATATGAATTTCAGCTCGATACCATCCATCCGTTCCTGAGAAAAAGGGTCTTGACATACAGATGGACGGACAAATAAGGGATCCTATAAGGGTTCCGTTTTTTCCTTGAGGTACGGAACCCTAAAAAGTGGATAAATATTGAAGAAAAAAAGCCAAAAGTTTTCAGACGTAGAAAAATACTGAGGAGTACTTTAGCAGGTTAGCCTGTATTTCTACGACTTATTCGAACAGCATCCGAATTTAAAGTATTTTAGTATTTCATAGCTGAAATAAAGAAGCTTCATTTGCTTTGTTAAAATACATATTATATGCTATGGCTTCTGGAGAATTTATACGCTCAGGGACTAGGTAGGTAGTAGTAAGTAGGTACATTTTTGTAGATTTTCAGAACCATTGATTACCTCTACTCGAAGGCAAATCGCTCTGACGGTGTTATAGATATCCGATTACAGTCCTACCATACAAAAATACTTTCAATAATATTGCTTTCATAAAGTTTACCATCTTGACTCAAATTAACTAAGCTCTACATTTCTTTTTATTTCGTAGTCTTACTTATCTACATAATTGTAAATAATTCATTGTGAAATAATGGACAACCTGATATAGTTATAGCGTCATTTAAAAAAAGTCTCACGCCTTCGAAGGTTCCCCGAACGCAAATAATATCATTAAGGTCTTGGAGAGATACAACGTGCCACGGAAACGTACCCAACACAATCAGAAGAAGCTATTTAAGAAAATTGTATATCTAAGAACTCGAAATATCTGATTAGACTGTGTGGTCTCAGATTAGGTATATGGAGCCCGGGTACCAGTTACGCTGCTGCTGGCTGTAAACATCGCAGTTTATAGTTTGCAGATACACTGAGGAGTATTTTTCGAGTGCTCCCAAACATTTCCATAAAAACGAAGTTCGGATCTGATGATATAATTTTAGCCGAACACTTACATTGGTTTCATACAATAAAAAACCGGCCAAGTGCGAGTCGGACTCGCGCACCGAGGGTTCCGTACTCAAGAAGTAGGTACTGAAGCAAAACAATCAGGCAAAAACCAATATGTTTATTTGACGACGAGCACGAGGTTTACTGTTAATATCAAAAAAACTATGCTAGTTAGAGCATTGGCTATAGTTTTCCTGTAAAATATACATAAATTCCTATTGATCATAATTATTTCAGATTTTTCGATTGGTAAACTCCGGTGATAAGGGGGGGGGGACGGTATTTTTTTAGACTTTTTCCCCGATAAATCAAAAACTATCTTGACTAAAAATAATTAAAAATCTGTTTTAGAATGTACAAAGTAAACCCTTTCATATGATACCCCACACAGTACAGTTATCTCACTTTTAAATTTCAACCCTCTGATTTTCCCCCCTTTTTAAATAAGAACAAAAATAATTTCCATTTTTTTTTAATTCCAGTGTCTTTGGGCCACTAATATACACAACTATTCCAAATTTCATGTCGATAGCTTCGGTAGTTACTGAAATAATCGAGTGTGACGGACGGACAGACGGACAGACGGACAGACGGACAGACAGACGGAGAAAGTCGCACCATAAGGGTTCCATTTTACCATTTTGGTACGGAACCCTAAAAATTGTAGATCCGCTCTTGATTTATTAATACATATATATGTATAAATAAATACGATTTGTCAGATTTCCGTAATAATATGCTGTTTCAAAGTTACACGGGTTCAAAGCTATTAAACATTACTGAACCTATGTAAATATTTGACACCGAACTCTGAACATGAATCAAACTACGTTTCGTTTTTCTCCGAAGTAGTCTCCGAAAACTCTTCTCTCAATAGATCATATACGTTTTCAGTGTGCCGTCTTTTACCGTTCGTCGCCGTCATGAGTTGGCGCCATTGCGCTTTGTGTTTGTCCATGCCTTAATAATGTTGGAGCGAGCGGAGGTCAATACTCCGGCAGTGGGTCAGCCGACTCGGAAGCTCAGCACGCAGGCCGTCCGAACGCGTTCTGTTCTGCCAAAGGTAGTCGTAACTTGAAAGACCAGTACCTATTCTAATAAAGTGCCTCTTTCTAGGTGGTTCTTTCTTTAGATACTGACTGACTGATACACTAACGTACAGCTCAAACTGCTGGGTCAAAACAATTTTGAGGATTTGTATACATAGGAAACAAATCCAAAATTTAAATCAAAAACAAAATCAAAATTGTATAAATAGGATACTAATATATTATAATTCACCCCATTAAGTATTATACGTTGCCTTGGGTAGGTATAGGTAGCCTGTTAATTTAAGCAATGCGCACCGTATTGCTTACATTGTTTTGTGATAACAGAAAAAAAAATCGATGTAACTGCAACTGCCGATCAACGTTAATTATCCGCAAGCCTTTTAATTCATTGACGGCACCACCTCATTATATTAATGTTCAGAAAAAAAAAAACATAGCTAGATACTTACCGATTTTCATCTAACTGCAATCCGCTACTAATTAATCCTGCTTAGTCATTTCTCTTACATTGCAGTCTAGTCATGCACTTCACTCGAACGCTGTGTTTTAATTCCATGTGACTCACCAGCAAAATTCAGGACATCGTGAAGCGACGTGTAAATTCGTTGATGTGGAAAACCCGAGAGAGAATAAGAAGACAACGCGCGACTGCGATATCCTGAGGAGAACGCTATGTGACTATGACCTAGTTAATAATAAGTAATTATTATGAAGAAAGATTATTATGAATTAATACACTGAGATACAGTTACACTAGTTACCTTATTTGAACTCATATTCTAATAATTATTATTGTATTTTGTAATTATTTGAAGAAAATAGAGCAATCGCCGAATTTCTTGCTGATTGTTCGCGGTAGGAGGAGGTTCACGTGACGATTCAAACTCACTAATTAATTGAATAAAAAATCATTTTGATCTCATTTGTTCGATACTCGATATTTAGTTACACCATGGCTCAAATAGTAATAAAACTCAGGCCCCATTCCGTTCACGCATTAGATAGGTAGTAAAGCTATATTTAGCAAACACGTTTTCAAAGATTCCAAAGATACAAACTACAAAAACGAATACAAAATTATCTTTAAGCTTAATATTGTAAAAAGCAGCTTTATATTATATGGCGGCTGATAATAATTACAAAGATACTAATCTTAAATTTCCATTTTAATGACCTGGGTTATGAGGTTTTTGGCCCAAAATATTTTGAATATATCGCATGTTGCACCAATGATATTCGATGTAAAACATTTTAGAACAAGTTTCATTCTTTGATTGTTCTTGTTATTTACGTTTTGTTTTGGGCTCTACCATCTACCATCTACTGAAAAGAGCTGACAAGAAACTCAGCAACTTTTCAATAAGAAAAATTTAGGTAACATTAGATAATATACATAGGTAATGTAACACTATCTCGTGGGCAGCTGGATACATAGCCGTTTGCTTCCATACAACTTTTTTTGCGCGGCCGCGGCAGCTTCAACCAAGCAATGCTCGTTTATGAATTTGCATCAGTCCAGGTATATCCACACCAAAAATAGGACACTTCAGCGAAACAGTGACCGCCCCCCCCCCCCGCCCCCCCATTTATTCCATAAAAACTTCTATACTAGAAAGTATGGAAGTTTGTATGAAATCATATGAAATACAAAAAATATGTGACGTAATCAGTAAGAAATAACCTATTTTTGGCATAGGCATCATCCATATTCTTTTGTTAAAAGGTATGAACTAGCCAAAGCGTACAGTAGTAAATATAATATCATAAATCTATGGTAACTATCACGTCTCACTAACGAACACTGTTCAAGTTAGAATGACAATGCAAATTGCAAAAACAAATACCTACAAAGATCAAGTGGAGAGGACTTTAGCGATTGGCCTCTACGAATTATCTATAATTCAAGTTGAGGACATCATAGGTCATTCACCTTCTGCTAGACTTTTATCTGACTTCTGACTTTTAAGACTAACATTTAAATGCCATTTTTAAGATTAATTAGTTTTATGCACTATATTCTTCTATTTCTAAATAAGGTTTTGATAAAAAGAGTATATAATAGGTACTATTAATAAAACATTATATTAGCACAGAATAGTTACCTAATAGTAGTAGATAGTAGTTCTGAACTCTGATACATTCCAACATTACGTGAATTGCCCTTCTGCAAATATTTTAAGTTTCTCTACCTATATATTATTACTAGATGATGCCCGCGACTTCGTTCGCGTGAATTAAGGTTTTCTGATTCCCGGGGGAACTCTCGAATTTTCCGGGATAAAAAATAGCCTATGTCCTTCCCCGGGCAACAACCTATCCCTGTACCAAATTTCAGCAAAATCGTTTGAACAGATGGGCCGTGATAGCGTAGCAGACAGACAGACAGACAGACACACTTTCGCATTTATAATATTATATATGGTATGGATTATCTTTCCACACCATATTAATATGATAACAGTTAAAAGAGCTTATTCATAAGCTAAGCCTTTGTCTAGTGGACGCTACGAATTCATGCAGCAAGGGATACTTAATTGGACAAACAGTGAAGCCTGCATGGAAGCACAAATATTTCGCAAGATGGCCTGTACCTACGGTGTTTGCAAGGTAATTAAGGCTAGGCAAACACTCAATCGGTCCATCAACCTCGCGTAAATGATTGTCATTATGAGTTTTAACTGGAGATTCTTCTGAGGTTTTATCTGGTACTCTTGTTGCTTGTGGACAGATTTTAAAGAATCTTGACATACTAATGTCTATGGTAGATGACCAATAAAATGTTATCACCACATAATATAAAACACAAGATATATACTGGTAGATGATACCCGTGTCTTCGTCTGCATGAATTTACGTTTTCAAACTTTTCGATTTTCTGAAATAAAAGTATAAGTATAGCCTTACGTTCTTCCCCGGAATGCCAAATTTCTCAAAATAGGTTGAAAAGATGGTCCGTAAAAGGGTAGCAGACAGACGGCTCGGATTGGTAGATCGGATAGGTAATACTTTCGCACTTATAATAAATATTACATATTACCTATTCTGTGATATTACTACGGATTTAAAAGTTGACGTTCCCTAAAAAGATAAACCTAAACAACACTTCTCCGGGGATAAAGCCGGTCTTTTTAGGGTTCCGTACCCAAAGGGTAAAAACGGGACCCTATTACTAAGACTCCGCTGTCTATCTGTCTGTCTGTCTGTCTGTCTGTCTGTCTCCAGGCTGTATCTCATAGACCGTGATAGCTAGAAAGCTGAAATTTTCACAAATGATGTATTTCCGTTGCCGCTATAACAACAAATACTAAAAATTAAAAAAATATATATATTAAGGGGGGTCCCCATACAATAAACGTGTTTTTTTCGTATTTTTTTGCTCAATATTAAAAACGGTAACAGGTAGACGGTTCAAATTTTCACAGAATATTAACTTGTATCTATATTACCTTTCAAAATAAATAATTAAATATCAATAAAGTAAATATTAAAGGGGGGCTCCCATACAACAAACGTAATTTTTTGATATTAACAGTAAACCTCTACAAACAAAGTTAGTTTTGCGGTTCATTAACAAAGGTAATTATACCTACTTCTTGAGTACGGAACCCTCGGTGCGCGAGTCCGACTCGCACTTGGCCGGTTTTTTTTTTAAATAATATCGACTTTAGGCATAAAAGAGGTCATATGTGTTAACTCCACCTCCAACTGAGTAGATACTATAAGCACTCATATACAATATACACGTGGACATCGTGTCCTAGGTATGTGTACTTAAAACAAAGTGATCAGCTGTTTTAAACTTCGCTTCTATAGAAGTAGCAAGCTTTTTCATAGAAACCCTCATCTGAGTCCTCATATTTTCATCCTTGAAACGAGACTTAAATCCGTTACATCTGTTTTTTTGATCCACTACAAGTTAGCCCTTGACTGTGATCTCGTCTGATGGTAAGTGATGATGCAGTCTAAGATGTTAACGGGCTAACCTGTTAGGGGCATGGCAGTTGTAATAAACCATACCCCTATTCGATTTCTACACGGCATCGTACCGGAATGCTAAATCGCTTGGCGGCACATCTTTGCCGGTTGGGTAGTAACTAGCCACGACCGAAGGCTCCCACCAGGCCAGATCAGGAAAAATTCAGAAATTATAAATTCCCAAATGGAACCTACCGCGGATCGAACCCGGAACCTCCGGACGTTGAAAGTTCGGTTGGAAATTTATTTATTTGAGCATGGCTGTGGACACTACACTTAACTAAATATGCTAAGGTACCTTATGCATATTGCACTTTTACCTTCATTTATAACAACTTTCATTGGCTGACGAAGACACATCGGGCTCTATTCAAAAGTTTTATTTTTACACGTCCTGCGTTATTATGATTGATCGGGCCTATTCACAATTACGCACCTTGTGGTACGTATGCAACGAATGTATGCAAAACACACGTAACGCAATGTGTTTCTATCAATTGCGGAATCTCTTGATACTCTCACAATGAATAATGGACATGTCATTCTGACATTCATAACTAAAGGGATTGCGTATACATGCAGTGATCATCTGCGTGTTCACAAAAACGTGAAGTAAGTAAGTCTTCGCTGCTGTTTGAAATTTTCTTCGTTTTTTTATTTTCTAGGTGCAGTGGTGGTCTGAGTGGGAGGTCCCGAGTTCACGCCCCAATTTTCAGTTTGGGAATACATCATTTCATCAAGTCGGGCAAGATAGTTATCTAACATCCTACTGGCAAGAACGTGCAGCCTCCAAGCGATGCAGCGTTTCAGTAATATGTCGCATAGAAACCGATTATGGATGTGGCCCTAACAAGATAACCCGTTACCATCTTAGACTGCAGGATCACTTCTATCACCAGGTGAGGTCGCAGAAAAATTTTACTACTTCTCGTTGCATACAAATTATTATGTACTACTGCGGTAGGTATGCCTTAACGCAATAGGCAAGACATAAGGCGTTAATTGTTTTGCTGACGCGTGCAGGTAAACGCATCGCTGTGTGCTGTAAAGGGGTAAACAGTAAACACCCCAAACGAGCTACCATTTGAGCAACCTAAGTGAAGTAAGGACTTCGTATAATATTTTAAGTTCATACCTTGCTCACGATATAAATGCGAAAAATACATAACTTACTCAACTAACTTTTAACAAACTACGCAGGAAAAAATTAAAGAATTAACATACATAAAATCTACATACATTAACTTATTGGTTTACTCATACCGGGAGGGAACCCTAGAAAGGCAACTTTGTGCAAAATCTATGCAATCTGCGTTTGCGGTTGGCCAGATAATACAAATCCTGCAAGTCATGTGCTTGCACAATGCCCAAAGGGTTGCAACCGCATATGTCATTTAGGTACTAAGCGACCGCCTGCTGATCGTTGCAGATATAGTAGGTATACCATAACTACTTATTATTCCTGTACAGTATACAGAACAATGATAAGTCGTTGCAGTTTTAATTTTCTGACAGGTAGTGCATTTTTGAACATTTTCATTTATTTTATATCAACAAAGTTAAATAGTTAGGTACTGTAAACATTTCTTGTCTAAGATTTCTCATGAATTGTGGTGCTAAGTAGATTTTAAGAGTTGTGTTTATGAGTATAGTAATTGGAACTTAATGCAGTAATAAAATAATTGTTTTTTTTTATAACTATGTGGTCCGTATGGCCTAAAAAACCTTCTAGAATCTAGATAATGCCCGGATATAGATTTTGTAAATGTCCTGCGATTTTTTTCCGACATATAAAGCAGCCTCTTTTTTTCTCGTCTCCATCACAAAAATTTCATCAAAACTAGTTTATCAGATGTATCCTAAAAAGGTAACAGACAGACAGACGCTTTCGCATTTGGAAAATTTGTATGGAAGTTTGGATTCCTGCCAACAGCGACAAACAGCATATAATTAATATAAGTACGCAGGAAAATAAAAGCTAGTCTAAAAATCACTTAACTTTATACAATTGTAAGAAAATACTTCCATAATCTTGATGTGTTCTGCTGTCGTAAGTGTTAGCCATAAAATAATTAATCGCTACCTATTCAATGGACTTTCCTTATGGCCAGCCAACTGACTCCCAAACGATCTTAGTAATTTCGATATACCTTTAGTTAACGCACCACAAATATTAGCTTCATACTTAAGTGCTAACCACTCGGACATGGTGGTTAAGTGTAATAAAGGCAAATTTTAGTACATCTTCGTGCCATCCGGCATTTAAACGGCAGATGCAAATTATAAAACACTTTTAAATTTAAAAAATGGTGATTTTCCAACTTTGCTGTCACATTTACTGAATCGGTACATATTTTTAGCAAATTTTCTAAATAATAAATAAGTATTACTGTTCAAAACAGAACATTAAAAAAAGCTGACGAAGTATCGCAGTCGGTTACGCGTTGAAGTCTTTTATAAGTGATAACACAATCTTTAGGTTAAACCAATGCAAATTAATTATTTGTCACATATCCGTAAGTGCAATTTATTTTTTATATTCCGTTATGTTCAAGCCATGATAAAAATAAAATGTAAAAATAGCTATGAAAGAATAACTACATATTTATGCTGGTTTGAAAGCTGATCAGCCCCTAACAGGCAGTAAAAAATAAAGTCAACGATGTTTTGCAGCTTATAATTTATGTAACTACAACTTTAACACTGCAATACATTTTAAAATAGAGTTAGGTCGGCAAACTAGCCTGAGCGTCTAACTCTAAGCTAAAGTAACGTACCTATAAGGTACAATCCTTTTGCTCCCGTGGGAACTGCAGCAGATGTGTTTCTAACCGAGATGCCTTTTTTTTAACCCATTACTAGTGGATCTATGATTTAGAAAATTAATTGAGGACATCACTATAGGAGCAAAAAAAATAAGTATTTCAATTTGATAAGTTCCATTCTATCAATTAAATATGAGAATTAATGTATTCTGAGTCAAGGATTCGTCGTCGCTGTCAACTCATAGATTCTACGGTAAGACATAAAATATATATTCCTCATCAAAATCTGCCCTTAATCATATTTATTGAAATAAAATTATGGGAATATACCAAATGCCTTTGTTTTAGAGAGCCCTGAACGATTTACTCGTATTATGCGAGACAGTACTATAATATTAGCGCGCAATCCATGGATAATTAATAACAGTTAATTTCAGATGCTTTTGGGTAGCATTTCTTTTTCAAAATCTATCAATATGGTCACACTATATGATCAATGGATTGAATCGATAAGAAAACAGGAAACAGTAACTGCAATCGTTCACTTTATAAACAGTCGTTTCAAGTTAAATATCAGTTTTTACCCTGGCAAGGTGCGATTTCCGGTTAACGTGATATTTGTGAGATTTTGCAAATTTGTGTTTCGCAAGACTTTTTTTTCGTATCTATTTTTACGGAACTTAGAAATAAAAGCATACTTGCATTAAAGTAATAAAAAATCCAAGTAACATAAATAGGTTTTATCTTGGTTTTAATTGTTTCGTCTTCAAATTATATACTGATAAGTACCCAAAACTTCGTCAACGTGTATATTTTAGTTTGTTAAAGATCCTGTAGAAGCCCTATATTCAGCTCATTTAAAGTATGTCGATCTCATCATCATGAGGTACCATCTTCAAACTGAAGCTCGGCGGTCAGTCGGAGAAAACTGTTGCGGTCACAGTCATCTTCTTTATTCCTATGCACATTATGTCGAGTCCACTCCCTTATGACGTCGAACCCTTGGTCACCCAGGTGCCCTTTTTTCCGCTATCTTGCCTTCGAGGATCAACCGTGGAGATTCATAGAGTACCTACTGCAAAGAGCAAATTGCAAACGGATGCTGATGATCACCGTCGTACGAAGGAAGGTTGCTTTTTTTGGTCACTTGCAACGAGAATCCCTCTATGAACTTCGACGGTTGATCTCCAGGATGAAATATACTCCTGTACCAAATTTCGTCAACCTATAGACAGAATTATTATTAGAATTTACTTTAGAAATGTTGTTTATTATAGTATAGAATAATAGAATAGAAAAATAATTAGGACCTACTAAGACGAATTTAGTAACTGAGTGGTAGATTACGTACTACAGAAATCAACCAAAGGGTTAACTCATCACAAATCTAAAACATGGGTACTGGCTAGTGTCTATATTTGCAATTTATTTTTAAAATATTGACAGTTAGGTCTGTTGTTAGTATACCTACTCTGTACCAGCTTAAGATTATTACATCATACATTTTTTGACGAATGATCATTATCTAACCTTTATAAAGGATAAACTGACAATAACTTAAGTAGCGTAACAATATTTGCATATAATATGAACCATTACAATGTACCGTATTCATTAAATGAGACATTTTTAAAGAACTAATTCAGTGGAAAACGTTTCTGGTTATTGGAATTTCAATATAAATGTTTATACCTAATTTGTTAGGCAAATCCTCGAAACTATATCATTTTCTATTTGGATTTTAGATTTAAAAGAGATTTTAGATTTTACAGAACTCGTAAAGTTTTAAATATTCGTTATCTAAACTACAAAGGTAGTTTACGTTAGGCTAGGGTAAGTTAGTTACCAGGCGATAACTAACTTGTCCTAATGTAACCTACCCTCTTTTACAATACGGAGATTAGAGAGCAGATATATTTTATATGGAAGTCTTTTTTCTTTAGAAAATAAACTCTTATCGGTCCCACACATTTTAAGTTTTCCTAAAACTGATATAGCGGCCCCGGAACAATCATATCGGTCTATGTTTTCGAATGCAAGCCATTGAGCACAAAGAGTAATTGCATTTTGCTTCTTTTTTGTAAGATAAAACCAAAGAAAGATCAAACGAGGTTCCGAAAGAAAGTTCTATAGGATGGCGGTTCCTTTTGTTTACGCAAAATAGGATAAAATATATATTGTGTCCCTTTGTTGTGACAATTTCTATTTAAGTAAATAGAAATTGTCACAACTGTTATTTTATAAGGGTAAAAATAAAACCGAATACCCATAAATAGACTTTATTGTAACATTTTCGTTTAAAGTAAAATTCTAAAGGGATGAGAAATGATAATTATAATATACCAACCAATCATATCTCATACTAGAGGACGCCCGCGACTTCGTTCGCGTGGCAGAGGTTTTTTAATTCCCACAGGCACTCCTAAATTTTTCGGGATGTTCCTACGTCACTCTCCAGGTGCTCAGCTATACCCATGCAAAAAATCGCGTCGATCCGTTGATCTGTTGCGGAGTGACTGAAAGACAAACTATCTATTTGACGTCCTTGGGGATTGAAATTTCAAAAATGGAAAATCCGTATCCGTATCACTTGAAAACAGAAGCCCAAATACCAGGTTTCATGGCTATAGCTTGAAAAACCACGTACTTTCATACCAACTTTCAACCCCTATTTAACCCCTTTGGGGGTGAAATTCTTGAAAATTGTGACACACATCCTTCTTTATTTTTAACCGAAAGCCAAGGTACCAAGTTTCGCAGATTAAACTTGAAAAATATCTTGTAAAACAATGTACTTTATACAAACTTTCATCCCCTATTTCAACCCTTTGGGGGTAGAATTTAAAAAAATCGCGACACACGTTCTCTTCATTTTAAACCGGTAGCTCAAATACTCAGTTTCATGGATATAACTTTAAAAATGATGGACTTTCATACAAACTTTCAACCCGTATTTAATCCCTTTGGGGGTGGAATTTCGAAAAACCCTTTCTTAGTGGATACCTACTCTTCACAAAGAACACAACCTCTAAATTTCATGTCTCTAGGAGCAGCGGTTAAGGCTGTGCGTTGATAATATATAAGTCAGGAGTCAGGAATTTTATATAAATAGATTTCAATGCTTACTACACTTACATCTTTAAATAAATGTACAATAATTTTAGAAGCTTAGACTAAATAATGATTTATTAATTAAAAAAATCCAAATTTCACGTTTCATGTAGCTATAGGCTTTTTATAGACACTAACGCTGGGTCAAGACTATAACATTAAATCTTAAACGGATCCGGATGCTTCAAATTAATTTCTAACATAGCCACCTTCACTGATATACCTCAGGCACATCCGGTGAAATCCTAAAAAAACTAATTCAAACAAACACATGACAAGAATAAAAGCAGATGGCGCCTCAATCTGGACGGAAATCGAAAGGGATTTTTTATCTGAAGCAAAAAATCCATGGGAACACTGTTTTTTGGGAAGTGAAAGCATGAATATGTTTTTTAATATGTTTTACAAAAAATGATTAGTAACTAGAAAAGATTAGAGAGCATAAAGTCTCTGCATAATTATTTCGAAACGTAATATAATAATATAGTTAAATCGAATTATTTTTTTATTAATTTTAACATGATTTCTGCTCTTTTTCTTTCCCAATTATGTTATTATTAAATACTAGATGATTCCCGCGACTTCATCCGCGTGGACCAAGTTTTTTCGATTCCCGCGGGAACTCTTGAATTTTCCGGGATAAAAAGTAGCCTATGTCCTTCCCCGGGATACAACCTACCCCTGTACCAAATTTCATCAAAATCGGTTGAACAGATGGGCCGTGAAAGCGTAGCAGATAGACAGACAGACAGACAGACAGACAGACACACTTTCGCATTTATAATATTAGTATGGATATGGATAATATTATGTTTAACTTACACCTATGAAATACAGGAACTAAATTTCAGTATTATAAAGATGATGATGATGATGATTATAAAGATTATTTGTATATTGAAACGAGAAAATACAAACACAAACAACACAACACGTTATTTTATCTTTAAATAGAGAGTAGTATAGTACCTGTATTATACATGACTACATCAGAAGTTCACAAAATAATTACAATGATAGATGTTACTGTAATAGACTGCAACGCGTGTAATATTTGTACGCATTGAAAACACATAACAAATTGAATATACCTTGCAAGCTTTTATAGAACTTATAGCATTCTTACCAAAGACTATAATGCAAAGCATACCTTCAAACTATGATGTGGCGTATGGAATACTGTACAATTATGCTGCATGAAGAAAAGGCATTCACTCACGCACGTAGTGCTTAAACTCTATTGCTTTTACTGTAAGGTTTATTATTCATCAATTTTCGTAGGTATTAGTAGTAGGTAAATAGGTACAGAGCAAGTAGTTCGTAGCGTGGGAGACCGCCGCAGGTGCGGTGGTACAAAGCGATTGCGTTTCCTATAAAGCCTGCAGATGCACTTCCCATAGTTCAAACTAACCATTTTAGGGTCACATTTTTTCAGCAGTTACACATTTAATTAAAATCCACATCCACACAAATATTATAAGCTAGACGATGCCCGCGACTTCGTCCGCGTGGACCAAGTATTTTCGATTCCCGCGGGAACTCTTGAATTTTCCGGGATAAAAAATAGCCTATGTCCTTCCCCGGGATGTAACCTATCTCTGTACCAAATTTCATCAAAATCGGTTGAACAGATACATATGTATCTGTTCCCGCGGGAATCAAGAGAATATTCTCTTGATTCCCGCGGGAACTCTTCAATTTTCCGGGATAAAAAGTAGCCTATGTTTTAATCCGGGTTATATGCTATCTATGTTCCAAATTTCAGCCAAATCGTTCAGTAGTTGCGGCGTGAAGGAGTAACAAACATACACACAAACTTTCGCCTTTATTATATTAGTGTGATGTGATGCGAAAGTATGTCTGGCTGTCTGACTTGTTCGCTATAACGGCCCATCTTTTCAACCGATTTCGGTAAAATTTGGTATAGCGATAGGTTGTATCCAGGGGAAGGACAAAGGCTACTTTTAATCCTGGTAAATTCAGTAGTTCACTCGGGAATTAAAAACGGCAAAATCTAGTTTCATAAAAAGTACCTAATTAAATTGAACATGCAAACTTGTGATTTCCAAATAATAAGAATAAATTATACATTAGTGGTGCACACAAACTTAAAAATAGAGACAGTATTTTTATACTTTCGGAGAGCGAGTTCGTTGAACTCTTTTGTACGAGCCAAACGTAGCATTAACATTTAATATCCTCATAAGGTAATAAAAACATTTCTAGAACCTTTTCCATTTTAAAACTCCTAAAAAAAATGAAATATGATACATTTCTAATTTCTAATGATCAAGGCATTGAATTAAATCATATGGATCACAGGGCTCCTATCGATATTATACCTACTTAGTTTATGTTATTTTATTTTACTACATGTTGGCTTATCAGTCAGTGTTCCAAAAGTAATATAAGATTTTTTGGTACGTTAGTTGAGCGTTAAAACCACAACAGAAATTTATACCACCATTATCTGAAAAACTATATTATTCGTTAAAACGTAATAAATATACAATAATTTTAACATGGTATTCGCATCTGGTATATGAAAGCTAACTTATTCACGTTATAATAAACTAAAGTTTGCCTATGAACTCACAGTAATTCAGATTACGTAAAGGATTTTTGCTGAATATATTGTTCGTTAATCCTCCAGTTACCTGATTCCAGTCTCCATTCATTAAAAAAAAATTAACTTATGGAAAACAAACAAACGTATAGGTATAATGAAAGTAGGTACCTATAGTTTCAGAAAAGGCCAAATAAACATTCTACAATCTTAATGATTGATCATGAGTCACAAAAAATATGTATAATTGATGCACACGTTCTCATATCATGTTATATCTAGCTACATTCGAAAAGAAACAATTAGTTTGACAAAACGAAAATGAAATCTCTACAGCCGACCCGACACCTGTTAGTGATTATTTTTCAATAGACGTTATTGATGAAATACATTTCAATATCACAAGGTGCAAATCAGTAAAAAATATATCAGCCTTATATAGACAAAAGACATTTTTGTCTTAACATAACATTATTCAACAACATTGCAGGAAAGTCAGCTTAGCAATCGTGTGATTTGACTATCAAATGAAGCCAAATACAAATGTTATAGAATTTCAGGTACAGTAAATTTCTACTGCTCTGAAACTAGAATTCTGTCTTGTCTTTTATCAATGCTATCCTTATTAAAACATCCTTTGCCTAAAGCAATCTTTTTGGTCCCAAAACAAAGTAAATCAACTTCCGAAAATAGCAGCTAAAATTATGGCCTTCGTAACACATATACTTACCCTATCAGCTGCCTTTTCAACCTTGTTAAGATGTAGGCCACTTAGAAATTCTGGCAATGAAGATTAAACTGTATTTCTTTATATCAGATGTCAGTTTCAATAAACCGTTTTATGAAGAGGTGAAAGAATAAATTTTATATTCTAAATCTGTGTCAGTGATGAATTTCCTTTTCGAACGCAATGATATTTTTCGTTGAAACCTGGTGACAGATGCGTTTCGTGCAGGTAGCGTCATGGTTTACAGGACCACATAATTTGTTTAAGTTGTAATTACGGACCATTTGATGATAATGACATAATCGGGTTGTATTCAGAAAAACTGATTTAACGACATAACCCTGGTTGGCTTTAATTCTATGGGAATCAACAGTGCGCTAGCCTAGAAGAGGTCTTCTAGGCTAGGCACTTGCATAGTCTCCTTCATCCTGAGAGAACGTTTTCATTGAGTCGGAGACATGTGTAGCTGAGTGGTGAGGATTAGGAATGGACCAATCACATTATTTGAAAGATGACGTGATAATTCTATTATATTTTCATACCTGAACAAATTGATTCATAAACATCTTTCAGCCACTCTACTTAACTTTGTTTCAGGGAAAGCACATCATTTTCATCAAGGAAATCGTTTTATAGACAAATCTTATAAAATTCAAACAATTTCCCGGATTTGATTTTTGAACAGAAATATAATCAAATTGTATGCACGTATAAACGGCCTGAGCTACTCTGGCAATGCTGATTATGTTTATTACTTAAAACGTTACAGCAAGGTTCCCATTGGTTACACGGAAATCATGTAATTATGCGTTTGAACCACTTATATAGGCAATGTTCGCACGAATATAAAAAAAATTAACGTACAAGTCACGTAATTAACATTTTTAAAGTTAGAACAATTTTACCCACGATATAGTCTGATCTAACACAATGGTGTTCCCACATAATAACTGTCATGATCCCCTGTTTGAACCGTATTACTCATATTGTAAACAAGAAATAGTTTAAAAAATCAAACAAAGATGTTTTAATGTAATTTCAAAACTGTGACGCAAATCAAATCACGTAGCATAATGCATTCAGATTGTTCGGATGCCCAGTGTAGGTGATACTGGAAAAATAAGTCAGTATTTGAAAAGTATAAAGCACCTTTATTAAAAATAATAGTAATTACAATCTCTAAGCTCTATAATAAAAAGTTTCACTATAAACATTTTAATCTCGTAAAACCTAATAACTTTTTCACAAAAACATGGGACTCAAAAATGTTATCAAATTGGTGAATTACCCTTTTTTAACATTAGGGTATATACATCGAGTATTTGAGATTAATATGCACTTAGCTGGATCTAAAACTCTGAATGTTGCAAGTAGGTATGCGTAGATCCCCAAGAAATTTCAGAGATTTTAAAAAATGCGGGACAGATCGCTAAACTACCAATAAATAACTTCGCAATCAATAAATAGAGTATTTATTGTTATTATAAATATTATATAACAGTTGGTAACACAGTATCATAATACCGCGCCGGCGACAACGTAACCGCGTAATGGCGGCGCGCAATCTTCCGTGATAGTGAACTTGAGTTTTTTCGCGCAGCGCGAACCGTTAGCTTGGGCTACATTCCGCGGTTGTCTCCGTCGTCCGCCAGTTGACGCCACCGCGACATATAAGACGAGTTAGACAAGAAACTTTATATCATAGGTCCTAATTCCTTACATTGCATCGCGCTACTACTGAGTATTAACTATACAATTTTATCTACTCCGAATAAGGAGAGAACGATTTATAGATACCTTACAATATACCTATGACTTAAATTATACAATACATGCACTTACTTGCGCCGTTTTGAAAATGGTGCCATAAAGCAGCCGATTTTTTTTTTTCAAAAAATAGCCGCTGTCACTCAGGATATTGTAAGGATTCTAACGATACCCCATACATCCAAATTTGTTCAGGTATTTAAAAGCTATGGTGGAATAAAGAAACCCACATACATACCTGAACCCTGAAAATATTACACACCTTTTTTGGGCAGTGTGTAAAAAAACGTAACAAATGGCAATCTTTAAGAAATATAATATGGATAATATCCCTATTATATTTATTTAAGACTTATCCTAACAGTTATCATAATATTTTATTTTTAACTTATTAGCCTAGGCTAGGTACTAGACGTCTACTAGAATATACATACTTACTCTTTAAAACTAGACATTGCCAAATACCTGCTAAGTTGGAAACCACATTTTTTTTTTGTTACTTTGAAGTAGGTAGGTATCCATCCTAATATTATAAAAATGTGTCTGCCTGCTACGTTTTCATGGCCGTTCTGATCAACGTATTTTTGCCAAAGTACGGTATCTCCGTACATACTTGGTCAAATACGTTATGACCGCCTTTTTTTCTGCTTTTGCCAAGACCAGGTTGCATCCTGGGGAAGGACTATAGGGTCTCATCCCGAAAAATGAAATAATTTCCAAGGGGCTTTTAAAACCTAAATCCACGCGGACGATGGTAAGGGCAACATAATATGACTGAAAGTCCCAAAATGAAAGAGGAGTCATGTTTTTTTAGAGCAACCTGTTTGCTTTCAAAATAGTTATTGTTTATCTATGACTAGGTATATCAAAACGATATTTTTTTTTCAGTCCAGAAAGATTTTATTGTATAATTAGGATACAAAATTTATGTGAACAATGAAGAAATGATAAATTTAAAAAAAAACGATGAATACCTACTATTGTAAATATGTACCTACTTGTCTTAAATCATATTAAACTTAAGCCGTTTTGTGATATTTATACGAAATACTAATGAGAAGTCAAAATATACACAGCAATCTTGTTTAAACAAAACAAAATCGAATGTTGACGGAAAATAACAACCTCTCTAATGTCAGATCTAAGCTTTGAAGGCTGCGAGCGCTGGGTCAATGACCATTGCCAATGTCAGCCATCTTGAGTTCCGCAGTCGCTTACGTTCCTCACGTAAGAGGCTGTAATGCCGCAATAGTGTGAGTTAATGTTCCTTTTTCTATGTCATCCGCGTCTGTGTGCGTGAAGTGAACGTGCACAAGCATTCATTGCTCGTTTGACTGTGTGCGTGGCTAATACGTTTTGTGGTCTAACAACAGTACTAGATGGCGGCTCGATCGATGATTATTGCAATTTTATACCGATTTTCTTTAGCTCTATCGTTATTTTTTTCGCATTAAAAACAACTTATCCGTTTCTATCCAGCTTAAGGCGTTTTTAATAAACAACTGAATAAGAAATAAATATTAAAACAATTTATATTAATAGGGGAATGAAAAGCTTAAAACAAGATTTATTTGGGCAAAAGACCACCTTTTGAGTTGAGTGGTATAAAACATCTTGGATTTGAATTCTGGGTGGTATTTATTGAGTTTGAATTGTTTATGGAACGACAGTGTAGAAGGCAATTTCGTGTTATGGATTTATACAACTGCCATAGGTACTACTACCATAAAAAACCGGGCAAGTGCGAGTCGGACTCGCGCACGAAGGGTTCCGTACCATTATTAATAAATAATTACCTTTGTTAATGAACCGCAAGACTAACTTTGTTTGTAGAGGTTTATTGTTAATATCAAAAAAACTATGCTAGTTAGAGGATTGGCTATAGTTTTCCTGTAAAATATACGTAAATTCCTATTGACCATAATTATTTCAAATTTTTAGATTGGTAAACTCCGGAGATAAGGGGGGGGGGAACGGTATTTTTTTAAACATTTTCCCCGATAAATCAAAAACTATCATAACTAAAAATAATTAAAAATCTGTTTTAGAATGTACAAAGTAAACTCTTTCATATGATACCCCACACAGTACAGTTATCTCACTTTTAAATTTCAACCCTCAGATTTTCCCCCCTTTTTAAATAAGAACAAAAATAATTTCCAATTTTTTTAAGTTCCAGTGTCTTTGGGCCACTAATATACACAACTATTCCAAATTTCATGTCGATAGCTTCGTTAGTTACTGAAATAATCGAGTGTGACGGACGGACAGACGGACAGACGGACAGACGGACAGACGGACAGACGGACAGACGGACAGACGGACAGACAGACGGAGAAAGTTGCACCATAAGGGTTCCATTTTACCATTTTGGTACGGAACCCTAAAAAGGTCCCAATAATCACGTTTGTATACTGCGCAGTACAAACGTCCATACCTATAGAGTAGAGGCTTAATTTTTCCAGGATTAATTTGATTAAAAATTCTAAGATACGATAAGATAGGTATTAGACATGGTTATGCTTTCAAAAGAACACCTAATCGTATAGGTACATGTATATTACTAGATGATGCCCGCGACTTCCTTTGTGGATTAAGTATTTTTTATTTCCGCGGTAACTCTTTAATTTTCCGCGATCCTATGTCCTTCCCCGGAATATCACTTGCCTCTATACCAAATTTCATCAAAATCGGTTGAAAAAATGGGCAGTAAAATCGTCTAGTAAACTAAAAGTAAAAAAATAGTCTGATAAACAAAGTATAGACAGACAGACGGACAAATAGACACACTTCCACATCTGTAATATTAGTATGGAAGTATGGGTTTTTTAAAAAATATAACTTTTATTGGCTTTTCTATAGACTTCAAAGACACATAGTATATTATTAAATACATTACACTTTTGATTATACTGATACGGAGACTAATTTATAACATACTCTTCCACTAAAAGGAGTGAATCTGAGGTGGGTTTAAACTCACCTAAAAAACTATGACTTCAAATATCAACCACTGAGTACATATTACCACAAAACCTTATGCGTACCTACTTTCAAACTAACAACTATAACCACGTACCTATACGTACTAGTACCTATTTGTCGGTTAAATTGTAATTAGTCTTCGTAGCAATATGTTTATACCTACACACTTCACGCTAAGATTAACATTATGGCACTTATAGCTCACTTAATATTATAAAGTTTTAAGCAAAATGTAAGAAAGCTATTGCGTCTTAAAATAGTACTCATTTGCTTTGCATCGAATTGAATAGTTAGTACGAGTATGTACCCAAAATAGACCTTCCTATTCTAAAAAGAGCAAAAGAAAAATGTTTTATTTGTCTAGCTTTTAAATGTTAAGTTTCTACCTTTACAACAGGGCAAATAAGACATTTATAAGGTTCCGTACGTTAAAAATGAAGAAAAATAGAACCCATAAAATATCACTTTGTTGTCCGTCAGTCTGTCTGTCCTCTTTTGGGAACGCGTAGAGGTACGGTCCCTTGGAGTTCAACGCAATCAAAAGATACGGCCGCATATGCCGCATATTTTGACACTTGCCAATAATTTAGCAAGAAAAGAATACTCATGAACTTCCGCAAAGTAACGCCTGATTCCATCCAATACTTGCCAATAAATCAAAAACTATAGAGTACCTGTGATATTATATTACCTATTCTGTGAGGGTACTTCCCGTTGACCTAGAATCACGATATTTAGCAAGAAGCAAGGTCTCACTGCACTAGCATAGGAAAAAATCCAAAAATCATTAATTGGGGTTCCGTACTCATAGGGTGTCGAATTGATTGTCAGGCGCTACCAGTTTAGCGCCTTAAAAGTAAGCCAGTTATTTCACAGCTGATTACGTGTTGTTGTGACATCTTTCTTGTTATTTACTAAAATAATTTATATTGTGTGGTATTACGGAACCCTTAGTGTGCGAGTTTGGCTCGCACTTGACCGGTTTTTTTATTACATAAATGTAGATATGTGGCAATGTGGTCAGGTTGGTACCTATAGCCTAGCTGCAATAGCGCATGATATCAATCGATTGTGTTGTTGAGCAAACTTGGATCCAAGTCATGATTTAGGAGTTTAGGTACGTTTTCTCCGTGCCTCAGAAAGCACATCACTAAGCCTTCATTAGTTTATATTTGTCACCGTAAGATTGTAAAAACCGTTAGATTATAATCTAACTCGCGAAATTGTAAACTTTCGAATGATTACAATACAATATAACGGATTATTTTTCGGTAGATTTTAATCTGTTAGGTTTATTAACCCGATAGAACCTAAGTGATTATTTATGTCGAACCCTAACCTAACCTACAAGAAAGAGACAAGAAAACGTAAATACAATGAATATTTCAAAAATTGACACTTAAAACATTGAAACGTTCACAATCTTTCGACTGTTTACAATCTATCGAAAAAAAGCGTTAGATTACAATCTTACGGTGACATATTCATTGGTCTTGGTGCGTATCAATTATATCCGGAAATAATATCAGCTCTAAGGTTCGGAAAATGGAGAAGTTTCATGACGTTGTGAATATCATATTTAACACAACGGAAGTAAAATAAAGATTAAAACTAATTAATCAGGGTTTTTTTTATCCATTAATTAATGACTGAGAAATTACGATTTCAAAGTTTAATTATTTAATGTACACCGATAGCTTTATCTTACTCGAGTGAGAAATTTTGTGAGTGAGTTTTAATACCTAGCCGAGATTTAATACTTCAAAATTATCTTTACACACAAATTAAGTGCTTTTAATTCAATTAAGTCACGATAGGTCCATTTATTTCTTTTATTCGGCTTTATAAAGTCGGTTGATAGGGAATAATGACGTTACGTCTCCCGTCTTGCAAGCGCAACTTTAAAGTTCCATAACTTTTTCATTTCTTGAGATATTTAAATGATTCTTTCATATTTTAGTTTTATTTTGTCTTAATTTTCATAACAAATTTTAAAAAAATTATGGTAAACTTCTCCATTACTTAATCGTACGCAAAAGGGCCTGGGCCTTTAGCATAATGCTTCTCCTTAAATCTCCGACCATTAAAAATTCATTATTTTATGACCTCCCTGACGCAGCTACAATACGTGCGCTGTGGAGGACAAGTCGGAGGTCCCGGGTTCGATCGAATCAATTTAATTCGGGAATTATAATTTCTTTATGGTATAGTCTCTTTAATGGTTTGGTGGGAGGCTTTGGTCGTAGCTTTTAGGGTTGATACTGTAATGTATTTGTATATGTTGAGGGTAGTCGTAAATAATAATTGATGAATAAATCAGTCAGTCAGTTGCAATGTTAAAACTCAGAGTAAGCGTACAGGTGAGATCGCAGTCGAGGGCTAACTTGTCATAAAATAAAATAAAAATATTGAAGGAGTCACGACCCTCAGCAATGAGGAAAACGACGCAGAGAGACAGAGAGAGATAACGCACTAAATTGCTCATGCGAAAGAAAAAATCCGCGTGGCCTCGTGTCTAGGGACCTTCACCGAAATGGTACTGTAGTACGATAACCCGCAACCATTGTTCATTGCGAATCATTCCTATTTTATTTATCACAATCACGATCGTTTTCATGACTTCCGCATCATGCAGATTGTAATTTAATAATTAAAATTTACGATTCGCGCGAATTTATTGCAATTCAGAGCTAAAGAATGTGGTTCAAGAGATTTATTGATCAATCTCGGGGTTTGAACGGGCGTATACGTCTGCTATACGAGCTTGATCACACTGTATACACCTGAGGCCCAATTGTCTAAGCCAATCGTAATCGAACTGTATAAGGAGTTTATACATGCTTTTTGACACACAACAGGTCGAATTATCCGTTTCATAAACGATTACGATTACAATTACCTTACACAATCGGATGACTGGGTTGGGAGCAGTCACAGATCAGTTTAAAAAGGGCAGTCTACAGAAACCCGTTTAGTGCTGCATGAAATGATGCATGTTGACTGATAACGTTCCTTCCGGATTAATTGTATCTAATATCAAAAACAAAAGCGGAGATCACCAACTTTCATAAACTTTTATATACGACTCACTCACTTCCGAGTGAGTCGTAATGAAAAGTTCACAGGTATTTAAGTTCACAAGTCAATCTTTGAACCTGTGTAACTTTGAAAGTAAATATTTTAACGAAAATCGGTCAAACCGCTGACCGTGTTAGTTCCTAGAACGTGTGTCTAGATCATTGAGCCGAATTGGTTAGTATTCTTAAACACATGAAGTTTGGAGCACGCTACAAGTAGGTAGGTAGGTAGGTACACTTTTTAAGTTTGTATGTTAGTTACTACGAGTTTTAAAGAATTATTTATATGATAAAAAAGCATGGTAATTAATTGTTCCAGCGGCTCATTAATCTAATTGATAATTTGATAATTATAGATCTAATTAATTTAAGATGTTTTGTAAGATAGTGATAATAAAAAAAACCTCGGCTGAGTTTGTTGTAGTAGGCTCTTTTCAGAGAGCGCGTTTGGAACCCTCGTAGCTTTAGTTTTAAGATATAGTCGGTAATTATCATCCTAACGTCGTATACTTTGTATAATCGACGTTTTAAAAGTAGGTATATTTATTCCAAACCAGATGATGCCCGCGACTTCGTCCACGTGGATTAAGGTTTTTTGATGTTTTGTCTTTATGATGTTTGGCCTATGTCCTTCCCCGGGATACAAATTACAAACTATACCTATACCAAATTTCATCAAAATCGGTTGAACAGGTGGGCCGTGAAAGCGTAGCAGACAGACAGACAGACAGACGGACAGATAGACAGACACCTTTCGCATTTATAATATTATATAGTATAATAGTAAGGATTGTTACTTCCACAGGTAGCAATTTTGAATAAATATACTTTGATTTGACTACTAGTTGCTACGAACAACTTACGAGTAGCACCAAGAATGAAATGACCAGAATTTAATGGACGAATGATATCACGTTAATTTCTTTCGAGGTCAAGCGATCGCTCCTTGTGCAACTAACTAGGCGACGCTGTCATGAGCCCCGATTCACTTCCGCTTCCTTCGCCATTGTTACAGACTTCCTTATAACTCACGTATAAGCACAATGAAGATTTATAAAAGTACGCCTGTTTGGTATTCAAGTTCAACTGATCATAGAAGTATGGTTTTTTGTTGATGACTAGATGTTGCCCGCGACTTCGTCTTCAGTTGGCGGGAACTCTTTAATCTTCGGATTAAAAAGTTGCATGTGTGTTAATTCAGGGTTTCAATTAAATCGGTTCAGTCTTTGCAGCGTGAAATAGAAACAAACAAATTTTCACATCAAATTAAATATTATAAATGCGAAAGTTTGGTTGGATGTATGGATGTTTGTTACTCAATCACGCGAAAACGGCTAAACGGATCTGGCTGAAATTTGGCACAGAGATAGATTATAGTCTGGAATAGCACATAGGCTACTTTTTATCCCGGAAAATTAAGGATTTCCCGCGGGAACCAAAAAAAACTCAATCCACGCGGACATAGTCGCGGGCATCAGCTAGTTAATAATATGAATAGGATAATAATAACACTGCTTCTTCCCTTCCTTGTATAAAACATACTACGCTATGAATGTTTATTATAAAAAAAAACGCTTTTATTATGTTACCTAGGTAAAACTTAGGTACCTAGATAAAAACTTTACTTAGTTTTAGTAAAGGTAACTTACCTTCCACCCTTCTTTATTCCAGGTCATTTCTGCCTGCAAGTTATGGAACCAGCTTCCGTCTACTGTTTTTCGGAAAAGGGACCATTCAAGGGGTGTATTCACAAACTTCTAGATAACCAGCAATGCATTGATAAGTTCTTCTGGTGCTGCAAATAAATGTTCATGGATGGCGCTAATCAATAATTGCCACCAGGTCAGCTAGATACAAATACATTCTATAAGCTTCAAACGCGCAGGTCGTCAGCTCGCAATCACATAGAATATTGTACCGAGACTTGTACTAGTAACTATATTTTTTTAAATCTCCAAAATATCTTATGCTTAGAAACGCTTTTATTACTTTGCATCGCTTATTTGTGTTCTCTACCTAGAGCGTGGTGCTTTTTTCTCTTTAATTTTAAAGGTATGTTTGGGAACGCGCCTTAAGCCCCACAACACGTTTATGTTTTAGACTTGTATACCTACCAGAGCAAAAGACGCATATTATATCAATTTCCGAGACAGGTTGCAGGTTAGTTTTTATCGTTTGACCACAAATATGGAGTTTCAATCGCTGACACAAAAACTTACTGTAGGTGTTGAGTGTTAGATTATGTTTTTGTTATTTTTATACAATAATTACTCTAGGTGTGGTATGCGTTGCAATGCCTCTTTTACGTTGTCTATGGTATGTTGGGATGTGGGTATCGCGTTGTTGTTAAGCAATGTAAAACGCAAGTGCCATGAACAATTGTACAAAGTTTTCACCATCGCATGATCTATGCGTTCACGTAACGTATAGATCATTTGTTTGCCTATTTGTGATTTAAGTAGGTATTATAAAAATACTGTAGGAAATCTTTCATTTTCCGGGGTGCCAATTCCTATATGTTCTGATTTAATAAAATATAGTAGGTACGTAAAAAAAATCGCAATCTATCTATACCAAATTTCGATAAATCGGTTAAACTGATGGGACATGAAAATATTTCAGAGTTACTTTTGCTTAAGGTATAAGTATAGAATAAACAAGAAACATATAAAGACTTAAAACAAGCACATACAAAGAAACTTAAAACAAACATAATCTCTCTAATAATAATAATCTCTTTATTTCAGGCTAGATATACCCATAAAAAACCGGCTAAGTACGAGTCGGACTCGCGCACCGAGGGTTCCGTACAAACATGTAGCGAGATTTAAATTATTAAAAAATACGAAAAAAACATGTTTATTGTATGGGGACCCCCCTTAATATATATATTTTTTTAATTTTTAGTATTTGTTGTTATAGCGGCAACGGAAATACATCATTTGTGAAAATTTCAGCTTTCTAGCTATCACGGTCTATGAGATACAGCCTGGAGACAGACAGACAGACAGACAGACAGCGGAGTCTTAGTAATAGGGTCCCGTTTTTACCCTTTGGGTACGGAACCCTAAAAACATCTTATTCTTATTGTAAGGTTATTACCACACGAGTATATATCCGACCAGAGGGGAAGCTTCCTAACAAAGTCGAAAATGCATACCTATTCTGCTAGGGTTGTCACCTGATGCATGTCGACAATTTAAGGAAATATTATATAATAGTTATATAATGTATAATTACAGTTATATCCTGAAATTGAACAATAAATACTTAAATTAGACAAATATTATAAAGAAACGAAATTATTTCTTTTTTTATGAACATCAGTTTTTTAACATAACTTCACAATAATGTTAATAGATGGCACCGTAATTTACTATCGCAAAAACAGTTTTACGTCGACTATTATTACAACATTTTATTCAACTTGCAATGTATTTATGGATGTATAAATGTATGTATGTATGGAGGGAGTCCTAAATATCGATTTTGAACGAAATCGGCTAATTAACAAAGAATTTCAAAATGGCGCTGATTTTTTTAAACTTTGGTACCAGTTTCCTGTTTTGTAACCCCAGAGAGCCCTAAATATCGATTTTGAACGAAATCGGTTAATTAACAAAGAATTTCAAAATGGCGCTGATTTTTTTAAACTTTGGTACCAGTTTCCTGTTTTGTAACCCCAGGGAGTCCTAAATATCGATTTTGAATGAAATCGGTTAATTAACAAAGAATTTCAAAATGGCGCTGATTTTTTTAAACTTTGGTACCAGTTTCCTGTTTTGTAACCCCAGACAGTCCTAAATATCGATTTTAATCGAAAAATCATAAAAATAGGTTCATTGGTTTCCGAGAAAATCGTTCACAAGGTTAGAAAGGTATTTATTTCTCTTTATCTCTCGGGTATGAAAAATAGGAAACATCGTTATTGTCTTTCAAGTTTCAAGCAAACTGCAAATATTCGGCATTTTTGTTGAAACAACACTATTTACATAAATAAATCTTATAGTTTTATTTTTAATTCAAAATTAGATTAAACGCTCGATCGTCAGCCCTTACGTTCGTACCCGGACTGAGGCGTCGCGTACCCAGACGGCGTGTCGGTGAATGTGTCGGTGAGAGCTCACGCACACATCGTTGCGCTATGTATGGGTGAAGTCGCCGCGAGCCGTTTGTATGAAGCTTCCCCTCTGTACGTACTCTGTGGTTATTACTTCGATAGTTGTCAATTTGACTTATGTCATGACTTTTTATTCAATTTGAGCTGGGGGTACATTGAAAATATTAGAAGGCGAGACGAGACGGTAGAGAGAATAAGAAGGTTGCATCGGAGTGTAAGATGGGATTGAGTGTTCACTTGGTAATTATAAATTTTTATCAGTTTTGTGATAGTTGTTGATTGATCGGGAGCTGTGATAAAGTAATTTAGAATGTTAGACGCCACCGAGGTTCCAGACCAGCGGTAGATTTGTTTTAAATTGTTAATGATGTGAAAGTAATCGTATTACTCAAGATTAGAAGTTTTTGCGAGAACGACAAGGAATTGATGAATATATTGGTTTCGTGCAAGTTACGAGTCTTATTCCACTGAGATATCCCTCTGAGCCCTTCATTATCTAATATAAAAGTTAATTACAAAAATACTTAACCTATCCACTACAGCCCATTAACGTCCCATTAAACCCAACACTTATTATGGCCTGACCCGGGACTCGAACCCGGGACCTCGTCAGCAGCAGTCAAACATGCTAACCACTAGACCAACGAGGCAGTCTTAACCTATATTAGCTTACAAAATAGGTACTAGCTTAAAACTTAATGGGAGATTTTTACCTATCCGATCGCATCTTAGTTAACTACGATATGTATGGAATTGAAAAAGCGCTTAGTGACAGATGGTGTTTTAATTCCATCCATTGTGGCTAACTTAGACGCGATAGAATAGGTAAAAAATCTACCACTAGGACTAAGGGGTTTTTAAAAACAGTTAAGCTAACATACCACTAAACTAAATGTGAATTTACTTACAGCTATGCCAGCTTGGATTTACCCTGACTGTACTAATTATGTTGAATCAAATATTGGTCTGACCAAAAAATCTTTAAAAAAAAGATATTCTTTCACTTTAGTCTCATAAAGTTGAACCAACGGTCATAACGTATTTTCTACAATCGAGATCGTTACTTTTTTTTTTGAAAATACGGAATAAATCTCTGATATTTCAAAGAATATAAGAAACATGATCTCTATCGTGTTAGACTTAAAATTCATATTTGTTTGTACACTTAAGTATGCTGGGATAACACTGTATAAGCCTCAACACACCTACACTACCTGCACGAGATTCACCCCTAACCTTTTGAAAGCCTATTATGAATCACAGGGGTGGTTCACAATTCACCACAATAGAAATACGAGCGTGGGAACAAGATCTTGTACTCGTATGAATGGGAAACGAACTATGTGGCACCTGTAGGAGACAAAGATGCAGAGGCGGTGGCAGTTATACCTACATTTATATAGAATAGCACCATTACTGACGACTGTCAATACAGTCGTGGGAATTTGCAAGTTGCAACTAACCAGGATTCTCGGAAACCAGAAAATCCATACTAATACATTATGACCATTTGGTTCAACTTTATCTGTTTTCCGGACCGGGCGGTGGTAGATTCTTACGACTTATCATAAGTGGCAGAAGTTGTCCTACGTGAAATAAATCATTTCATTTTCATTTAAATATCATAATCTAAAATGTAAATATTGCGTAAAAGTATGTCTGTCTATTATCTTTTCACAGTCTGCAATCTTTTAATGATTTCGCTGTCCTAATTTGACTTATAAAGGTAGAATGCGTCCCAAAGACAGACATAATAATAGAATTCCCACGGGTTTACTTACCTATGTTTGAAACCATGAAATCTACATGGCAGTTTCAGCACTGTCTTATGTAATAACTTTGTGATGCCCGTGACTTCATACCCGTGTTGTTAGATTTTTGAATATTCCTGTGGGAGCTATTAGATTTTCCGAAACAAAATGTAGCCTATAACCATCCCCGGAATGCAACCTGTAATTTCGTACGAATCAGTCGAACAAATGTACCGTCAAAGGCTAACAGACAGACAGCTAACACCGCATTTAAAATATTCGTATGGGATTCTACAAGTCAACAGTATACAAACCTATTTATATACTTAACAGATGTATATGAAGAGCAGTTAACGACTAAACTGTTACTTGAATATAAATGATTTATTGTTTTCTTATACAGGATAACTGATAAAAACTATACCATTTTATTGATTTCTTACTGGCCATAAGACAGGATGCGCAATTGTGAGTCGATTATATGGTTACTTAAAAGCCGGTTCAGTAACATGATTTAGTAAGAAATCCTATATTATATTGGTGATTTATTCGAATTTATGGATTTTTTGTTCGAGTAACGATAAAATGGATTACATTCATGCAGCAGGCATCACTAAGTCAACTCTCAAACTCAATATACCGGCGTTTGTTTGGGTAGACTTGAAAATTATGTACCTATAGTACGCGTTGTTGCTGAGCTTTTGTATGTGTCACCATACATTAGCTCTGCATTCAACTCGCGCGCTAACTGTAGGTATGTCTAACTTTTCGGAACTATAAGCAAGCATAAGAAATTTAATATCATTTGCTTTAACAGTGAAGGAAAATACCGTGATGAATGCCTGAGAATTCTTCATAATGGTCTCAAAGGTGTGTGAAGTCTGCCAATCCACACTTGGCCATCGTGGTAGACCATGGCCTGACCCTTCTCATTCTGAGAGGAGAACGTGCTCAGTACTGAGTTGGTTATGGGTTGAAATGATGATGATGGTGTGAGGATGAAATTTAACCCCAAAAACAAAGAGCTACAAAAACAACACAAATGCAGGTTATTTATGTGACCTATTAACTACAAAAAAAAAAAATTAAATAAAATTTTAAATGTAAAAGCAGAACGGAACTCAAAACTTTGTGGTTTTTTTGCAGTGCTACGTAGTCACGCAAATTGAAAGTGCACTATTTAAAAAAGCATTTTAGGAACTAAGGGTGTCGACTGATGTGAAGTAATACTTTAGGAACTGTTACGCTAATTCTGCTTTTAAAGGTAACAACAGGAAATCCTTATTTTAATATCTAAAAATTCTCATCACTCAGTTACTAAAACTAACAGTGCTAATTATTAGTATTAATATTCCGTTCCATTAATTCTAAGGTCTGGCAAAAGGAATCCCCATTTAAAATCCACTTAAACACAAAAATAAATCTGAACATATATAATAACTTTATCCCAATATAATTATAGGTACGTACGGTATCGGAAATACAATGATGAAATACTACTATTTTCACTGATTCTCCTAAACAAGGCCTCGGAATCAAAAGTGAAATTATAATAATCAAACGACGCGTTACATAATTTTGACTACAAATCAGCCTGTGAAGCAAGAACAGCCCGTGATGCAATAACATTGAAACACCACACGTTACGGTATGTAATAGGTTTCTCATGAATAACACGTGCCTTTTGCAAGTCAAATACTACTGAGGCTCCTAAAACTGACACCGAAAGGTTTTGAGAATATTAAATGTTATGAGTACGGCAGTTATATTAAACCCACACTTACCCCTAATCGGTTTCTACACGGCATCGTACCGGAACGCTAAATCACTTGGCGAAACGTCTATACCGGTAGTGTGGTAACTAGCCACGACCGAAGCCCACTAGCAGACAAGACCAGATAAAATTCAGAAATTATAAAACTTACCCTGCCGGGAACCGAACCCCAGTCCTCCCAGCGCCACCACTGCTACTTGAGAGACGATCTAACTAGCAACTTACTCTAATTTGCGTTTCTTAAGAAAATAGTGCGAACGAGGTGGGGGAAGAACTCTACAATCAAATATCAAATATAGTTTCCCATATTTTTATTTTTATTATAATTTTAATACGCCCACAAAAAGTCGTTGCATTCGTCAAATTGATACAAATCGTGAAGTCCACGTGAGCGTGACTTCGCTAATACGTGAATTTATAATGATTAAATCATGTAAAATAACATGTTAATAATATTATGTAGAAGACATATATTATGGGCATTGATGTTAATTACAAACTTTATCTTAGGGTTTCAAAGACACGTTATAAGCCTGAAAGGAAATTTTAGTTTTATTTTCCAGTAAATACATATTATATTATACAATAGGATTTTACTTTTGTGGCACTGGCTAAGTAGCATAGCTAGTTTTGAAAATCCTTGAAAATCTGCAACACGTGAAACATGTTTTGCAGATTTTCACCAGATCGAAATTTAACGAGAAATTTCCATATCTCAAATTCTCCTTCTCAAAATGCATCTATTCTATGTTCATTTATCTATTTAGTTTTGTTTGTCAAATCAAGGAACATGTGAAAACTTTTAGCGTGCATACACATCTGGTGAATGCGCCGGAAACGCGCTTGTTTGCGAAAGGCTCGCGAGCTGCACGCGTGTAACGAAGTGCGATATATTCGCGCGATGCTCCTTCGCCGCACTTGACTTTAACAAAACAATTCACTTTAAAGTTTACGCAAACGGATCCCTAGGAACCTAGGCAGATTTTTATGTAGCAAGGTTTCTATGGTTTTATTTCACAAAACATAGGGGAAGGTTGCCATCAATGGACCAGCGCTTTCATTGGACCCCTTCTTTGGACCGGTCCAATCATGGCAACTTATAAACACAGTTTACATTTAATTCTTTATATTTTCATATTTTGTATTACTAAACATTTATTTTACCTATACACAATGTGCATATACATATCTATATTTTTACTGATTTTTTTCAGAATGTCGGCGAATAAACGAAAATATTATGCGTGGAACGAGACTAGTATGAGTCCGGCTATTGAATCAGTACGAAAAAAAAAGAGTTGGTTTGAATGAGGCTAGTCGCATGTATGGAGTCCCAAAGGCGACACTAAAAAGAAGAATCGATGGAGCTAATCAAAAAGCTAGAGAAGATGTGAAAATAGTAGGATCGGAAGGTGATCTCCCACCAGAATTGGAAACTGAAATATGTAACCATATTCTTGAAATGGAAAGTAGTTTATATGGTGTAACTCCTACAGATATAAGGCAGCTGGCATTTGAAATGGCGGAAAAATTATCTTAAACACCGGTTTAATAAAGATAAGAGAACAGCTGGAAAAAAATGGTACTATGCTTTTATGAAGCGGCATCCTCAGTTGAGCTTACGACAGCCAAGAGCCACTTCCATGAGCAGAGCTACAGGATTTAACAAAACAGCCGTTAAGGATTTTTATGACAAGTTACAAGCGATTACAAACAAGTATGACATAAAAGATTCTCATCGTATATATAATATGGATGAGACTGGCTTGTCAACAGTACAGAGGAAACCAAGAAAAATTCTAGCCCTAAAAGGTAAGCGCCAGGTAGGTGCAATCACTAGTGGTGAACGTGGCACAACAACTACTGCTGTTTGTTGTGCTAATGCTGCCGGAAATTTTGTACCGCCGCTTATTATATTTAAGCGTAAAAGAGCAAAAGACGAATTGAGAGACGGAGCACCACCGGGAACGATATTTGCCTTTAACCCTGATAGCGTGTACATCAACAAAGAAATATTCTTCTTATGGTTACAACATTTCATTGAGTCTGTGAAGCCGTCTCCAGAAAAAAAAGTTTTACTTTTACTTGATGGTCATGCGAGCCATACTAAGAACTTAGAACCTATAACTCATGCAAAAAGACACGGTGTAGTTATTGTATCGTTTCCAGCACATACAACACATAAGTTACAACCGCTTGATGTATCTTTTTTTTAAGCCGCTGAGTCTTTATTATATTGATGAAACGGAAAAATGATTGCGCCAAAACCCCGGTAGAACTGTAACGACTTTTCAAGTATCTATGCTTTTTGGAACGAAAATATAGATATGAATACACCATCCTTTGGCAGATTCACCATTAAACACCTACCGCAATCACCTCTGATTGGCCGACTCTATTGGTTTAAATCCATCAGTGTGGCAAGAATATCATAAATTCACCCAAACAAAACAATTTGGATTGAAACAATGCTTGATGCAGCTTTTCAGCCTGATGTCAATTACACAAGGGCCGCATGACTGTCTCTTCCTTATATTCCTCATGAATGAGGGTCGTGACTCCTTTTCATTAATCAAATAATGGTAGTTTTCTTGTGATAATATTGCGGTTCCCACATCCTTCCCCATTCGACTCGACTATTTTTTCGAGTATTTTAACTGTTAAGTTTTTGTAACGATTATTATCAGATGTTAGTGATAATAACCGGGACCGACGGCTTAGCGTGCTCTCCGAGGCACGGAGGGAACGAAAATAACAAATTTGAGCCTCCAAATTTGGCCACCCATCCAGTCACCGACTCGGGTCAACATCGCTTAACATTCGCAATCGACTGACAGTGACTCATAGAAATGCAATATCCACAAGCGATACCAGGGAAGGACATAAATACTCGTAACAAAATCAGGACAAGGTAAAGGCAATGATGGTTACATTACACAAAACTTAATTCAACCGTGACCAAGGGCTATTGTGTGAGTAGGCGAATATGATGATAAAACGAATAAATATTTATTAATTCCTTAAACGGCAGTTCATCTTGGTGCCATATTGAGTCAACGTACCATTATCTATAATATTTAAATGAATGATTTATCTCGCCTGAATATATGTATTGCAAAAACTAAAATTATATTTTAAACTATATTACCCGACCCGGCTTTGCAGGGACTGGTCTACGTTATTAACGTACCTACTCGTAGGTACTAAATCTACTTTTTAAACACGTAAAAATATACTTTTCATCCCACCATCTCGGAAAGAGTATTTTTAATCTTCGATATCTGAATGCAAAAGCCGTTACTATCCTCTTGAGGATAAAGTAAATTGAATTTAGAACATCGTGTGCACGTTAGTAAATATCACTCGTCTATGAAGTTTGTGAATTCAAAACATCATTAAAACCTATTTACTTCTACCTCTATGGTGCCGAATTTCCATACAACCTTTTTTAATTTGTTAAAAACTCACACTCATAACCTTCTTGGTGTACTTTTTTAATTTGCTTTGCGCGCACCATTTTCTTTCACGTCATGTCATTTCCTCGCTGAGGTGGGATGAAAAGTTACGTGTTGCATTCGAGTGAAAGGATTTTTCACCTCGTGCTCTTTTGATTCCCTCGCTAACGCTCAGGATTCTAATTTTTGAACCACTCGCTGCGCTCGTGATTCAATTTTAGAATCCTTCGCTTGCTCGGTCATCAAAATTGAGCACGCGGTTAAAAAACAACTTTTCACTCTTGTTTAACAAATAACTATTTTCTTTAGCTATCTTTACTTACTTACTTTACGCCATTTTTACTCTGATCACGAAAGATTTCCTGCTAATTCAGGAGTTCCACCTTCCATCTCCAAAAGATTCATCCATCACCTTTATAAAATAGGAGCTGATAGTAAATTGGCATTTAATAAAAAGAAAGAATCGTCAAAATCGGTTTTTGATGGAGTTATGGAGTTAAATCGTCATATGCTTTCATCCCTCATCCTGAAGCAACCCATATGGTTTGCCCACGGGAAAAAGAATTAGAGTTGCATTCAAGTCCGTTAACAGGTAGATAGACTAACAGACAAAAATTCAAAAAAAAAATATTACAATTCTCCAATTAAAATTTTCAAAAAATCCTACCTAATATTATACCTACTTACCTAAATGTGAGTTTGTTTTATTTTGATGAAAATTGGTACAGACATAGTTTGTGCCCTGGGAAAGGACATATACATTTTTAAAACCCGGAAAATGAAAGAGTTCCCGCGGGAACCAAAAACCTTAATCCACTTCGAGCGAAATTGCGAGCATCAGCTAGTCAAAAATGTCTTATTTTTAAGCCTTCAGACAACCCAGCTATATTGGGTTCTTAAAACTCAAGCCACCCAAGTTTTTTAAACTGCATTTAATAATTTGCATCGTTGTGTCAGTGAAATCATTAAAGAACGAAACATAAATAAAACATAAAATCAAATCAATTTATAAAAATAATCTCAAACGAAAATAAACCTAAATATGAAAAGGTTTAAAATTCACAATCGATGGTTGAAGCCGTAATTTATTACCTACTGATTTGGACGATTTTAATTATGTAAAAAAATGACATATCCGCGACAGTAGCACAAAGTAAATTGAATGGTTTATAGGGGTAACAAAGTGCAAATTTGTAAAAATGAAGCTGTATTAGGTCGTATTGTGTTGTAGAGATAAGTAAGTATTGCGCGTAGAATATTGCGCGGAGGCCGCTGAGGGTCGTTGCCTCCTCAGAGACACGTGAGCGAACCGTTAGCCTCCACACGCCAAGCCGCCAACACATGGAAAGGAAAATCTGTAGGATTGTAACGTTGGCAAAAGCTCTCGAAGCTTTGGAAGGAAATTGGAGGACATCATTTATAACAAGCCCATAGCAGTCAACACATGGTGCCAACTGCTAAGGCATAAATGTTTTAGCGATATTATTAGCTACTTAAGTATATTAATTTTGCCATGTGGACATCTATACAAAAACCATTAGCATACAATAAATTTTTGATTTAATTTGCAAAAAGTACAGATTATATAATTGAATATAACATTGAAAAAATACTTTGAATCAATAAATAAAATTTAAATACTCGCCATATACATATTGAGTTTCAATGTAAAAGTCAGATATTTCAAATTCCGTCAAAGAAATATACACATTATACTCTTAGACGAAAAGTTACAATTTATTTATTCTTCAAACAACGTATATGTGTGTTTAATTGAAGGTCCTTTAAGTACCTATATTGTTGTTACTTGTAATAAAACTTAGTGCATATACTTAGGTACATGACAAAAATTTGGGATTTATAAATAACTGTGTTTGATCTATATAACAGGTATTATCGTATACCTTCAAATTTCGTTTCTTAATAGTAAGCATACCCAATATAATTTTTCCAAATCAACTCCAAAATATAACTTCGATAACAGTTACTTGAGTGATAACGACATAAACTGATCATACATAAGCCCATCACTAGAGTTTTCTTTAAAAATTAAAAATTATTTTATGTACAAGAAATTTTGGACTACGAGTAGGTACGTGTAAAACGAGAGTACCTTTCTCAATAGGTATAGTTCTATGAGCGGAAATAAGCATAATATTTCTAAATAGAACAGTCGTTGCTCTTCTACAATGTTACTGTGAAATGGATATGAAATTCAAAACTCCATGTCATATTTTGCTAACCCCGTTCGGTTTGTTTACGTTCCGAATAACTTAAAAGGTCAATATCTCGAATAGTATTATCCCCAATACTGAAAATAGGTCAAAAATCATATAACGCTCTTCGAATAATGGATTTTTGTTGACAGCTCGACTTGTTCACAAGATTTTAGTTTTTAAAATAGTAGGAATATGTATCAAGAAGTTTACTTGAACTACCTCGATAAGAGAACTTAACTTTTGCCTCTTTGAGGTATCAAATTTTACGAGGAGGAAAATTTAGGGCTAAGCACCAAATTAATTAATTTTATATTTAGTCCTACAAGTATCTTTAGATGTACTATCTAATAGATAGTACATCTATAAATACTGTTTATAGATGTACTATCTATTAGATAGTACAGGTTTACTTTTTGAAATAAATATGTAATGCAGTAGTTGTTATTGTATTCAGATTTTTAAGCGGGTAATAAATGGACAGTATATTTAAAACAAAGAAAAGTCAATAGCAATAGTTCATTTCTAAATGAATTAACATTCTATTGCAGCTTCATGTACAACATTCTATTGCGTCTATCATGTATTTAATACAGCTTTCTTATACAAATGACATCAACGAGCTCGAGGAATGCACGGTTCTTACATCACGCTCGAAAAATGGTACTTTAAATATAATGGTTTCGTTGTTTATTATTATTATTATTTATTTATTTCAGGCATCAAAGCCCATATTATAAAATACATACAATACAAATTACACAAAAAATAAAAACAATATTAACTAAATTCCAATACTAAAAACTATACATAGGTAAATTCAATATAAAAAGACTACTACGGTGGGGATTTTTCTCTCGCTTCCCTATAGCGACGGTACACTATGCCCTCAGGCCAAAAGTCCGCACTGAGGAACACATTTTTGCACCAAGCTGGAACTGTCAGTAGGTACGTAGGAGTTAAAATTGGTCGTCCTACTCGACTTCAGCGCTTCCAGGTTCATCCGCACTTCTTCAGTTGGTCTTCCTTCTGCAGATGTACCATAGCGTTCTTCGTACGTATTCAGCCTGGCTGTCCAGCGCGGATGCGCTAAAAATGAGCCCGCCCTTGTGTCACCAGAAGAGGCAATTAGCCGCGGTGAAATATCTCGTCATTTTTTTTTTGCCTCTAATACTCCATGGCAAACGGAATAAATATGTAATTCTCCATGAGAGAGGCAAGTAATACATACTTTAAATATAGATTTTACATTTTAAAAAAAGGTTACAGTTCAAATAAGTCTACAGTATTATTAAAATTATAGTACTGCCTGTAAGTCTATTTCTCGCAGACTTAATTTATTTGATCTTCTTAAGAACTAAGGATAGTGCCCAAATCTATCCTTATGTTTTAAAATTTTCTAACATTGAACTAAAAAATAAATTGAAGTGAGACAATTAACCGCGGTGAAATATCTCGTAATTTTTTTTTGCCACTAATACTCCATGTCAAACGGAATAAATATGTAATTCTCTATGAGAGAGGCATACATACTTTAAATATAGATTTTAAATTTTAAAAAAGGTTACAGTTCAAATAAGTCTACAGTATTATTAAAATTATAGTACTGCCTGTAAGTCTATTTCTCGCAGACTTATTTTTTTGATCTTCTTAAGAACTAAGGATAGTGCCGAAATCTATCCTTATGTTTTAAAATTTTCTAACATTGAACTAGAAAATAAATTGAAGTGCTATAATTCATCAAAAAAAAATCTACACATCCTAGAACCAAGAAATATGTCTAAATTTTTTGTAAAAGCTCCGAAGAAGTTTAATTTGACAATTCATTTCTCTTCATTTACTACACTTGTTTAACTTTTCGTGTAATATGCCTACATATTTTTATACTTAGACATATTATTGATTTTGATCATAATAATATAATGATGCTTCAGGGGAAATACATTTTTCTTTCTCTCCTTATCTTCATGGTGACCCAGTGGACTTTAAAAATGTGGGCACCTTCTCAATTAGTTAGTTATATTGTTTATCTCATGCTGATTCACAGCCTAACCGAAATAAGTGAGCCGGTCTCTGTGTCCCCATTTTTTGCCACAAACAACTTCAGAGGGCATTACCCTCTCTCTTTCTCTCGAACGAAAACACCTAGCTTCGTAGCGAACGTAATAACTATTACTGGCTCCATTGTAAAACTTTAGAACGAAAAGCGTGGCTATTCAACATTTTCAACCATCAGTAACGAATTTTATTGTTCTTTTGTTACTGTCAATTTTATTCTTGTATAAAAAAATAACATGTTCAATCAACTATCTTTTACATATAATGAAAACGTTTAGGTATTCAAATTCAGATAAATATATTTTTAATCCATTAAATAATAATTAACCTCTACAATTATGTGATGAAAGGAAAGGGATCATTCATATTTTATTTATCGTTTATCATTTGGTAAAAACATATTGTGTAAACGCACACAGATAATAATATATTTGGATTTGATTTTGCATTAATAAAAATAGTTATCTCGATAGATAACTGAAACATGTAGTTGCATAATGCAACCCGGTTGTATTTTAATCTACACACGACGAAGTATCACTATCGCTTAATAGAAAACGAAAACATACAGAAACTGCTACAAAATGTAGCGTTAAAATCGCCCACGGAACACAAATAACGAAAGCATTATTCCACTTTGGTGAGGACCTTACCCTAGACATTGCTATTTGCTACGCAGTAAGGTTGTCGCCGGTCATCGCCCGCCCCCTTCCGCTCCCTCGCGACCTCTTTTGCAAGAACCCGGCAACTTTAGGGCGTCTACACGCTGGTTGCTTGATCATGCGTCTTAGCTATGTCTTTGCTTTGCGCTGAAATTAAGTCGACATGTAAGGATTTTTCAGTAATACTATTCAGATGAATTCTTTTTAATGTAAGCAATCAAGATGTAAATAATAAGAATCAGTTTTATTGTGTAAGACCTGATCCTCTCTTGTTTCCCTTTATTACTGAGAATCATAGCTAATATTTAATATGACTTGATAAAGTTCAAACTCTGCCATTTCTCCACCACTAAGTAGATCGAGCCAAGAATGAAGGCAAGCGATTTTTTTCTCCTGTCTCGTCCAACATCTCGTACTAAGTCTGCATGGCGTGCTGCCTTGTGTGCTGGACTGATCACAAATTCCTCCAGCTAAGCTATCTACTCAAAGTCAAAATCAAGTAATTTATTCAACCTGAGTAGCACTATACTTTACACACACTTAACATTTACTTAGACAAGAATTACTGGGCGTTACTTAAAAGTAATTTTTAATTCTAGCACTCGTATTAGTTAGAAGTCATTGATCTACTCTTTGGCCATCGTGCTAAACGCCCACAGGGCGTGTATCATGTGTGTTTTGTTCGCTAATATGAATGAGTCCTTACCAAACCAACATGCCGAATAAAAACTTAAACCACCACGTTGATTAGAAGGCTCTAAACGTCGTTGGCTGGCTCCTTTAAGTGTTTTTTGTCGTTTTATCACCGATGGTAATGCTATTTATCGCTGTAATTGACTTGATCGACGATAAGTGTATTCGGCTGCTAAGTATATACCTACATGTTATATTTGATCTATTACCTATTATGAATTATGACGAAGTAAATTAAGGTAGAATACCTATTAAAATGTATTTCTTCATACAACGTTTAAACATCTGCTACTTGCACGAATGTGCTATCAATTTTAATTTATTTTAAAGTGTATTTTCGTAAGGATCCAAAATAACTAAATATCCGAGCGGTATGGATGAGCCCGGCAGTTTATAAGTCACCAACAAGTAGTTCAATAGTAAATAGAGAAGTATTTTTTCTTAGCATGATATTCCACAATTTTCCTAGAAAAACACTGCAACAATCTCTTCAAAGTCTCACCAAATCGTGAGCATGTTACTGCAAGTGCAAATACATAAAGTAAATAAGTGCAAATAGTGCACATGAAAAATACTAATCATACTAATATTATAAATGCGAAAGTGTGTTTGTTTGTTGGTGTGTCCTTCAATCACGCCGAATCGGAGCAACGGATCGACGTGATTTTTGGCATAGGTATAGTTGATGACCTGGAGAGTGACAAAGGCTACTTTTCATCCCGGAAAATTAAGGAGTTCCTGCGGGAATCAAAAAATTCACAGATTTCGCAGTACCCGCAAAAATCGGAGCATTGAAAATTAATACAAAAATTTACGAAAAACCACTTCTCGCCTGCATCCGCATCTTTTAACACCATTACCATGACGATCGGTCAATAATCATAGAAGCTACATCACTTTTTATATTCGGAAATATACCCGTTTTTCTACAATTCCAAATCTAAAGGGACCACCTACAGGTCACATTATTAACCGATTTTCAAAATTTTTTCGCCATTTTGTAGCTAAACTCCTAGGGCTTTTTTTTTATTTTTTTCTTAAGTCGGTTATTTCCGAAATATTTACAAATTAGTAAACAAACACCCCCCAAAAAAACCTAACTTTTTACATTTTTCAAAATATCAAAAAAAATTACCAGCCGATTTTCAAAATTCAAACGCTCGCACGTGTCTCAATAAATTCCTCAACTCATGGTATTTTTAACCCCCGACGCAAAAAGAGAGGGGTGTTATAAGTTTAACGTGTCTGTCTGTGTATCTGTGTATCTGTGTATCTGTGTATCTGTGTATCTGTGTATCTGTGTATCTGTCTGTGGTATCGTAGCTCCCAAACGGATGAACCGATTTTCGTTTAGTATTTTTTGTGTCATAGATAATTTTATCCCGAGTGTTCTTAGCCATGTTTCATGAAAATCTTTTCATCCGTCTGAAGGTCATCAGCTTTTTTCTAGTCGGGGGTTTTTTTAAATTTGTAATTTATACTTGTTCCCATCTCGATCCTCCCAAAATCCTCGGAGCTATGAACAAAAATAGGTCTCGGGCGATTTGCATCTGATAACCATTTTCAATGGTAAAAACTCAAACCACGCGGACGAAGTCATGGGAATCAGGATTACCTAATAAAAATACTTTTTTGAAGCAGGAAGTTAGTGAAATAGGCTTTTATGACTTTGTAATTCAGCCAATTACAAAGTCACAGTCAGGGGCCTATTTCCCCAATTTCCTGCTTCAAAACTTCCATGACAGGTAACATAAAAGCTTACGTAGTCCACTCACGCAAAACTATTTTATAGTTAAAGTAGTAGGTAAGTACTTGTGGTAAGTAATGGTGGACAGTATATGCAATAATAACTAACTACAGTCTGAAATTTGAATTGATAGGAGTAGAACCTTTTTAAAGATGTGATTTTCCGGTCTTTATAAAGTGACTAAAACGGAATTATACTAGCATAGATTAAGGATTGGTCTACGATGTATACTAGTATCTACTATGTCTAATTTGCACGTAGGACTTTGTGGCGTTCTCGCTCACAGTTCCGCTAATATTAAATGACATATTTAGCTTTTTAATTTTCACAGATTAATGACCTGCGCAAATACTTCCGTGACTAGGAATATCAGTAACGATATTGCACAATATTGTTTTAATTGCTTTTACAATTAGCTCGTTCGTCCGATTTGCTCCAGTTGTTAACGATTAAGTTTTTACTTCGGCCCAAGCTTTACAGTTATCTTCAGTTGATGGCGTTGTTGCCAAGTTATGAGAGTTGCAAGAAAACTTTACTGTGTGAAATTGATTACAAAAGCCTGTGCGTCTAATGTTGATGAACTCCGTCTATAACCGCGAAATCTTATACGTCACGACACAAAGATTTTAATTTAAAAATACTTGCTATGACTATACTTGCTGACTGCATACAGGTGGACTATTAGCTTTTCTTATTTTAATGTGTCATACGTATTATGAAATTTTAACATATTGAGTAAAGTTTGAATCTAATAAAGGAAAAGGTTCATTTTAGGCCTACTCTTGTACACTCTACCATGAATAGAGGAAAATACATAGATTGTATTAAAAATATAATAATTTAGAACAGTAAAGTAAATAACGAGCAAAAAAATAATAATGTATTTTAAGTTTTCGATACGTTTCCAAGGTTTCCGAGGCAACTTTCAGCCATAGAGAAGGCAGTAGGCGCGAAATGTATCAAATATTATTTCTGACAGTCACTGTCAAAATAACGTATTTTCCTTTTGAAAACGTCAAAAAATATGAATCCGCCATAGTTACCCTCTCATGTTTAGTGTTCCCTAACTTGGAAAGATTAAACAATTTTACCACTGAAATTACGACGAATTCGTAGATTTGACCAATAAAAACTGGTCTAGTATTTTATTTTCCTTCATTTCTCTACTTGTATCAAGACTGGGCCTACGCCCCATACAAATCTGAACCGTCTCCTTTGCACTAGTTCAAAATACCAATCATTTATTGGCACAGAAAAGTAACTATTATGGATATATTATGATTATGAACCTTACACGTTTTTTCTGAAAAATACGCATTGTACTATAAAAGTACGCATTGAACATTGAAGCTTATAAATTTCAAGTGAATATAAAGGTACTTACAATACAATATAATATATTTTGTACTAAGAGGCGTACTTAATACAGGACCTCTGTTTGCCTGTTTTCATTTTATTTGCTTACAATAATAATAAATGTCGATTAAATCGCAAAGCATTAATAATATGACTATCTTAATATTTGCGGTACTAAAACAAAGGTTTTCCGAGAACTTCTCCAACAGTAGAGGAATGTAATTTATGTAGATACATTAATCATTGAGTAATCAAAGCGTTTGGTATGGAAAAGTATATAATAAATGTAATAAATAAAAATAACATGGATACGTAATCCCTGACAAATTTTAACTTGTTATCATGTTTTGGTGTAATAATTCTACTATATTTGGCTTATTTTTGATTTCGGTTCCTACTTCCTACTTCATATTTGAAACTAAACCAGGGCGCGTTTCGAACCCTCGTAGTTTTAGTTTAAATATACCCTAACTGGTTATCACCATCATGTTTTATAAGTAAGTAATTAACGTCAATAAGTATACCTACATACAGTGTACCTAAATTAAATAAATGAATATTTGATTTGATTTGAAAATTCCTTTCAGGCGTGTTCAGGTTTTTGTACAGATAGATATATGTACAAATCTTTGTTTTGTTTATTTACAGAAAAATCCATAAACTATTCATATTCACACCATATCAGTCGTTACTCTTCTGTTAAACAAAAGAGTAACAAGATGATGGAGAAAATTAAGTAATGTTTTGTTAGTAACCTCAAAATAAATGAAAACATGAACGAAGAATATACGCAATATTTGCTTATTTTAATTAAAATGCAGGGCACGCACGCATTCAGTTCAATGTATGCACGAATAGTATCGCCTACTTCTAATATCTGCATATACATTACTTCCGTCGGTTTGTGTGGGCGCCCGCATAGATATGTTTTCACAGACGATACCATTCTTATTGCTTTTTTAATACTTTGTTAAAACGTTTTAATACAAAATTTCACCGCTTGGAAATTTAGTAATATAGCTGTACTAATACCTATTCTGTGGTAATATTATCTGCAAATGCAAAAAATACAGCGCGCGATGAGCATTGTGCTGTTTTGGCACTACTGCAAGTCATAAATCAAGAAAAGAAGAAGAAGAAGAAGCGAGAATTTGATTTGATACCTACATGCAGCTTTTCATCACAATATTAGTCAGTAGGTATTTACAAGGTAGTCATCGAAGACTCCGTCTATCCTTGAAATGAATGTTTTATGCAAATCAATTCCCAATTGAGAAGTTTCTGAAATTAGCGCAAACAGACTAACGAAAATCAGCGAAATGACTAAAAAGCAGTGATCAATGTCACCGCTGGCACCACCCTTGTAATGTTCCTTATAGTATAGATCCAGCGATTTTATGTTTTTTTTAATTAAATAAAAACAAAGTCCATGTCTGTTTATTCTAAAGCATAAAAAAACAAGTTCTTGTCTCCTAAAAATCTCAAAGTACCTAATGATGGAAATTAATAAACTTATCAATCACGAAAAAATCTTTGCACAAAAATATTTGAACACAGACAGAATATTTACTCCTGGTAAGAACCACTCTTTGAAGCCCTCAACAAGCATAGAAATGCAGAAGCGTGTAAGAAAACGAGTTTTGACACGTAGCTGTTAAAACATGTTTAATTAAAACATGTCACAGGATTGCTCCATACTAAGACCGGACGCCGGCCTTACTTCATCCGCTCACAATTGTTGCCTGGAACGTGAACTGTTTACACCAGTATCACCACGCGACCTCCTAAACTGGGACGTCCTGATTTACAATAGATAACATTATTCCTCATTGACAAGGGATTTTCCTGATACTTAGAACCAAATGTCAAACTAGAAGAGGCATGCAGCTACTATTGTAACAGCCTTTGATCGTTTCCTAGGGGTAGCCGAATACGTGTTTTTGTTAGCTGCTTGGGTTCGATGAAAACATTAGACCTTAAGCTGCTCGTGCTTCCGAAATCATTTGAGGATTTCATAGCTGCCGTAAAAGATATCGGTGCTAAGGGCGTAAACACACTACGGTCAGGACAAAAAGTCCGCGTCATTTGCCTTTAAATGTAGCGCGAACCGAAAAACGTCGTCCCAATTCGACGCGAACGTTTGACGCGAACGTTTTTTATTTCCAGTCTGTAGTGCAGTTTCGCTTTTACGCGATTTTGTTTTTGTTCCTAAATAAACAGAAATTTCTTGATTCTTTTGAAAATCTAGTATAACGCCCATCATTATTTTGTCAAGCCTATGCAAAGCGAGTACAAGTGTGCCGTATTTTGTTTATTTGCATTTTACAGGATTTTAGTAGTGTCAAACTACTCGTAGCAGGCCATTGATGTAGAATTTTAGTACTCATTCTATTTCAATGTAGCAGGCACTCCGACGCGATCTACCAACATACACCTCAACTATTAGAATGTAGTATGTACGAACTTAAAGCTGTACTTCAGGCTAATATATACATAGGAATGTTAAGTTTCCGCGCCTTAATAATACACTGTATGATACGTATTCAACTTGTAAGTTGTACTTTTAGCCAGTTCTTTGGCGCTGTAAAGCATACTACTTACGAAACCAGTTAACATTGCTCTACGGTCTACGTCCTGATTCTCGAGACTCCATTGATTCATTGCAATTTACAGACTTCCTGATTGTTTAACAAGAAGTTATAAATGAATATAAGTATCTATAGATATTATTTATATGCAGTAATTTGATCAAGGAATTCTTTGAAAAAGCTACTTTTTAGGCAAAAATAATGCCGACAACAGAGTATGACAATTGTGTGTCTTTTGTATAAAAGTGTATGTCTATGATACCGTAGCTCTTAAATAGCTGGACCAAATTGTGTGTGTATTTTTTTATTTGAAGACAAATTTTAACAATTTGTTGTCATTACTGTTGTTGATACGAGAGTTCTATACCTTTGATCGATAAAGCCTGAAGGTTGAGAAGAGTTTATATACAGTTTTATTCAGAGAGAGAAGCAGTCTCACAATAAGACCTTAATCGATCAGATTTTTATCGATTCTCCAAACAATCGCTTCTAACCGAAACTCTGAAGTCAGCTTTGCGTCACCAATTAGTATGCCGCTATTTTTAGGATGAAACGGTGACTTTGCGATCACAGAGTGTTCTTTGTTAAGTAAGTAGGTATATGGACATTAACATATACGCTGATATAGGAGGTGTTTGATCAGACAAACAATAACACACATATGATACAAAATCACATTTGATCGCGAGTAACTCAAAAAATTAACACTCTAGCCGTCATCTTAAGCTCGGTAAGATAATCATAGCACAGATTATTAACTATGCTCGTAGGTAGGTAGTATGTTATAAAACTGATGCTATCAGATTTACTTTATTATAATCTGTGGCTTTTCTGAAGGCTACTCTTACGAACTATAAAGTTAATCATGCCTGATCATAGGACCCCGAGAGATGCACAGTTCTATTAATGTTTCTCAGTAGGAATGGCATTCCGAACCAGCGATAGATTCACATGACGATTCAAAAGCACTTGTATGTTTTTTTTATAAATTTCAATATTTATATTTATTGTTAATTTAACACTAACTATGCACAAAATCATATACTCCTTAAAAACTAGACAAAATTGTTATTCCTTAACACATGAACAAAGGATTGCTCAGACACTCGTACTAAGATAACATGTACGAGTGACATTAATGAATTTTTTTTTAAATAATTTTTCGCAAAATCGTCCCAATCGGACTGATGAAACTTGGCTTTTTGTCAAAAAAATTTGTCATTGGCATTTCAGCCAGAATAGAATCGTCATCTACCCTTATCAACCTGCTATTATAATTATGGTAATTACCTGAAGTACGAAACGTGTCTAAAGTTATCATGAACTGAGTTTGTTAACTTGATTTGATCTAAAAATGAGCATAGACGGCAAAATAAGATATGCCACTGCTGTCAGCAGCATAAAACAAATGTAGCAATAGTAGTAGTATTTCGTGTCAGGGCTTAGTGCCTATACTATCTAAACTCACCGTGCTATCTAGGCTTGCCGCGATTTTGCTCAGCATCAGGCATGTTTGCAGAAGCACGCACTGATGATTTCTATGCCGTCATCAGAAAAAAGACTGCGTCCCTGCTGGCAAGGCTGCGTTCAAGCTCAAACAGTGTCCTGATGATGATAGCGGGTAAATTGTATAGTCACCGATCCTGCAACATTTTATTAAGGTTCTCGTTCGATGACTTAAATGGAATCTTGTTTTTAAGTAAATTTATACTAGAAATTAAATACTAACATAGTTTTTAAGATTGTATTGTAATCCATAATCTATTCTATAATTCTATATACAATATCTAATATTGTAAATAATAATCCATGGGCCAATGTTGCCTAAATAAAGAAAGTTGTTTATTTATTTATTTTATTTAAAACAAAGCTTTATAATTTTTATACCTGCTGATACAAACAACCTTTGTACATTGGTCGACAAACCATATAACAACAACTCCTATGCTTAATTATTAAATTATTATTGTAAAGGGGCGTTTTTTCGACGTCTGATATACATTCGATGGCAGCGTCTCTTTGATCTATAATTCATTGCATGAAACAGTTCATATATAATATATTAACGTGTTACGCATATACAATTATACATACAAAAAATTATCCCCTCTCCCCTATGAGAGTGGAGTCCTGTGCCCAGCAGTGGGACGTTAATAGGCTGTAGCGGTGGTAGGATACAAAAAATTCTGCTCTGCTACTTTTTATTCCAAATACTATTTAAATGATATTTTACAGCAAGTTTTCAAGTGTTTTTTAATCCTCTACCTATTTGATCAGTAAGCACCGTTTAAAATTAGAAATCATTAAGATTAAGTTGAATCAAGTATCTACCTATCGGTAAAACATCTTAGCATATCAATTTAACAAGCGTGTGCATATTACTATATCTAACCGAATTAAGCTTTTTGCAGGCAAAGCAATTTGGTACAATTCATCGCGTATAACAGATGTACCTCATTATGTGAACATCCTTTCATAGGTCGTCGACACAGATATAGTTTTTGTCTATTTTTCGTACGTATACCTAATACCTATGTATAATATGGTGCGAATTTTAACACCGTGCCATCATTTCACGTCGCGCGGTTTGGACACAAAATAAACCAATAAGTATGATTTTGCTTCGTCGTGACACATCGTGGACGTTCACATAATTTCAGTTGTATGGAGTTTCTATCATTGTAGTCTTTTTAACAACATGGCGATAAACTATTTTCAAAGATGTGTGTAATATGCCAATCCGCAGTTGGCCAGCGTGGTGGACTATGCCCAAACACTTCTGATTCTGAGACTTGTGTGCTCATTAGTGGGCACTATGGTACCATAACGAAACGACAAACCTGATGAAAAACGCTCACAGATGACATAGAGTGGTACTTATGCCAAATAGTGGGTACCTATATCTATACTATACACTAATATTATAAATACGACAGTTTGGATGGATGGATGGATGTATGGATGGATGCATGGATGGATGGATGGACGGATGGATGGATCGATGGATGGATGGATGTTTGTTCTCAACTACCAACTTTGTTAGTAGTTTGTAGTACTAATAATAGGTATGGACTGAAAACAGCACATTTCCAAACACGGAGGGATTTACATTTACATATTATGTACGATTAATGCAATATAATTTATTCGGATCGACGTGTTTTATTTTTTGCATGGACATAGACTTCTTTTTATCCCGGAAAATTAGGAAGTTCCCGTGGGAATTAAAAGGCGTTTTCCACATGGGTGAAGTCGCGGGCATCAGCTAGTTAGAATAAACAGGAAGGTACTCGTAGGATATCTAATGGTGACCGCGACTCGAGATGCAGTGCATTAGTATGGTTGCTGATGATTTTCTAACGGCATATTATGACAATCAAACTTGACCTATTTATGGTTCCCACAGTAGACTCATGTATGTAATAATATAATATTAACATTAGGTAAATTATATAGTCAACGCACCTGTAATTATTAACTTTTTCTGGGTAAGAATAAATTATATTGTATGTATATTGTATATAATGTATTTCTCTAAATCTATTGTATCCAACTTGTGTAATAGTTAAAACAATGCATTTCAAGTTAACCTATCCTAACATTTGTGTTTTACGTAATAGGTATGTATTTAATTTGTATTGAGTAAAAGATATTTTAAATTACCTACTATATGTTTATAAGTGGAAAATTCTTAATTTTGTGGGTCCGGTGGACAATAAGACAGCGCGCACACTTTTATTTGGAGCTGCACAGACTACATCGACACGACAAAACGTGATTCCCTTACGATTCACGCGTTTCGCGCAGTTTTTTTTGCGCCACTACAAGTTAGCCCTAGACTGCAATATCACCTGATAGTAAGTGATGATGCAGTCTAAGATGGCAGCGGGCTAACCTGTTATAAGAGCATGGCAGTTATACCCCTAATCGGTTTGTACACAGCATCATGCTGGAACGCTTAGTCGCTTGGCGGCACGTCTTTGCCAGTAGGGTGGTAACTAGCCACGACCGAAGCCTCAATGTTTTATTCTGTCCTGTCCGTAGTGTTTACGATCACAGGTTGTCAATTGTCATCAACGCTACACTACCTACACCTCTCCTGCTGCAATTAGTATCTCTATCTGGTGGCACCTAACAGTGTATCTATTTACTATCTAATAAACTTGTCCAATGCCAAGTAAGTATAGACAAATTAGTGTCCACTATAGATATTAGACACTCATACATAGCCAACTCGCCAGAAACCGTGTCACACGGCGCGAACACATTAGCTGCGTGCGACATTTTGTAAGGAGGACAAGTCTTACATGAATATGCAAAGACACTCTTTGTAGCGACGCCTCTTGAACTCCCTGCATATTAGTTACACTTGCCGTTTGTCTGTATGTACTTCTTTTGTAACAGTCTGTTTGCGCGGTCAGAGTCAATATGTTGAGACTTTGATCACAGCTTTGGCACTCTGTGGTCACCCGTCAAAACAGTACTATAATAAGCTCATGTTTAATATTACTTCTTACTGTCATATCCAGATTCTATTAGGATGAAAGTTGGCATTTTATCCTTTTCTCTCGTGTGACTGTAATCATAAGAGGAAAAGAGATAAACCTATTTTTACTATACTGATATTATTTATTATTATTATTCTGGATTGGTTTATGCTAGAATTTGAATAACCAAGCCCGGTTTCGCACGGGTAGATTTACCTTATAACATGTATCTTCAACCGGAAATGTTAAAAATTCAACTTTTTATCTAGCAATATGCTGATCGTTGAAGAGATCCGCCTCCATCTCCGAACTATTCGTCAGATCTTCATTAAATTTACATGACACAATTTCAAAGAACTTAAGCTTTATACCCAAGCTTTAATAAATATCAACCCTAAAAGAGGTTACAAAGCCTTTGCAATGTGAAGATTATCAACGTGCTGCGTATCAAGTTAGCTGTAAAATACTTGCATACTGAAAATGACTATAATAAAACATCACTTTGTATGGAAATTAATAAACTTGCAGCGATATTTTAATGATTAAATAGGTACTGGCCAGCGCGGCATAATTGGAGTTATCAAACATAATTTATGCTTACAAAATAACTAGAGCATCATTACATGGTATTAGTTATTATATGTAGTAGGTATAAGTAATAGGTAACCATAAAAATATTATTCGTGCTACGCGATTACTATTCGTATAGGTACCTACCGCGCAATTTTGTTAAAGGAAAAAAATTGTTATTTTTGTTTCTTTCGTAAAATTTTTAAATCTATAAAGTTAAGGATTTATTACATTTAGGTTTTCTCTAAAAATTAAAAATAAATGCAAATAGAGGTGCGAGTTAGTAATTATACTAAGAATTAGGTACTTTACCGTCGATCTTCTTATTTGAAGCACATTGCAAATTATTAAGGTTTAAAATTGATACCTAATTATGGCAGAAACTTCTGGTAGTAGTTCGTTTCCCACGTTACCTATAATATAAAAACATAATAAGTATATGTTTTTTTATAGGTCGGTATCTATCTACTTACTAAACTTTGGATTTACCTACCGGAAATAATTAAAAACGGTTTTATAGATTTCGATTTTTTAGGTAGGTACCAATCTACCGAAGAAATAACCTACAACGACGAAGCGGTTTTCATTTTGCGTCATAGCACATGAGTAGGTATGGACCTATGTGGTCATAATACCTCGCTGCGGTTACATTTAAACAAACTTTTTTTAATAGCTTTTAAGTGGCAACTGTCAAAAATGACGACCTACAATGAAATACGAAACCTAAGGTTTTATTTATAAATGCGAAAATATGTATTATGAATGCGAAAATGTGTTTGTTACCTAGTTGTTATCTTTTAATCACGCTACAACGAAGCAACGGATCATCACGATTTTTGACATGGGTTGGGTAGGATCTAGCGGAAGACCTGGAGTGACATAGACTACTTCCCTCCCGGAAAACTGCAGACGCTATTCCTGGGGATCTTACAACGTTGATTCACGCGGACGGAGTCGATGGCATCATGTAAATAGGTATAATTTTTTCGAATCTGTATTTTACAAATGTAACTACAGTATCCAATAGAGGTACCTAGGGGTATTAATTATATAGACATCCGGTACTCGCTTTCAGGGGAGGGGAGGGTGGGGGAGGGTGGGAAGGGGGGAGAGGGTACCCCCCCTCTTTGTTCCCCCCACCGGAAATGCATAGTTTTTTTTTAATGAATTTTTAAAAATCTCATTTTGAGGTTATGTTTTCATACATTTACAACGCGTGCAGGGGTGGGGAGGGGGGTGGATGGGTGGGGAGGGGGGAGGGTGCCCCCATCTTTTTTCCCCTCACCGGAAATGCATTTTTTTTTTAATGAATTTTTAAAAATCTCATTTTGAGGTTATATTTTCATACATTTACAAAGAACCTAAGTGTATAAAAATATTTATGTTCTAACCCAACCTAATTTAACTTCTAATTAATAGAACCTAAGTGCCCGGCCTGCGGCCGGGCACCAATTATATTTATGTTCTAACCTAACCTAACCTACCTTTAGGTTTTCCATAGTCTAGTGGTTAGAGGGAGCTTAGAACCCCTACAATTTAATTTTTCATTTCAAACTAATAGAACCTAAGTGCCCGGCCCCTACCTTTAGGTTTTACTCGCGTATGATGACTCAAGATATGTGGGGACTTGGTTCTATGACTGTTATGATGTAAATAAAACAATTATTGAAATAATTGTTTTATTTCAACACTGCCAACACGATTTGCGTTCCGTTTCACTCGTTATTTTGATTTTGACATTATCACTAGACCAAAATTGATGGAGCAGCTTAATTTTTGTGGTGTAAATGTATGAAAACATAACCTCAAAATGAGATTTTTAAAAATTCATAAAAAAAAACTATGCCTTTCCGATGGGGGGAACAAAGAGGGGGGGCACCCTCTCCCCCCTCCCCACCCTCCCCACCCCTCCCCACCCCTGAAAGCGAGTACCGGATGTCTATAGCCAACCCGTACCTAGTTTCACGCCCTGTAGAGAAGTGCCCTAAAGATAATTGGGTAAAATTCAGAGAAAATAAAATTATTATAATTCATGTTATATAATGTATAGGTATTTATTGCATTGAGTAATCCAAACGAAATTTGAATAGCAGGTGCGAAACCTTCAATGTCAAGTCCATCATATTTCGCAATTAGCGGGGATGCACATTGCCAAAATATACTTTCAATATCGTCGCCGCACCTGCAAAACGATACAAATTACGATAAGCCGCAACACGCAAATCTTTTTTATATAATACTAGCTAATGTCCGAGACATCAACTGCGTGGATTTTAGTTTTATAAATATCGTATGAATTGTCTTTTTCGGGATACAAAGTCTCTTATAACCTTTTAAGAATGAAAACTTTCTTTGCACCAAATTATATGGAACAAAGATGGCCCTATATGAATGGGTTCAGCAGATAAGCCGTGAATCTAAAAAAGTAACTGACATACACCCTTGAAATTTAAAATTAGATGGAGTTACACTCAAATGTTTTATAAGTAGGTACATAGTCCATTGACCACGTTAACATCTATATTCTATTGATCGACCTACGCTTACAGACAGGAGTTTTTAGTCATCTAGTAGTTAGTGAGTTTATGTCTAAGTTTCTAACTGAAGTGTAATCTATTTAGTATACTGAAATTTAAAATCTAGCCCATTAAACAGTTAACAGAAAAATAGTGTCAGTACTTGATTTTAAATTAAAAGCATTCTAATTCAGAGTTGGAGGATAGTTAATAAGATGATTGGACTCACTATACATATCTACTCTACTTTTCTAAATGTACCTACCTAGTTACGTCGAATTTTTCAACTTGTGAAATAAACGCCTATATTTTATTCCAAGTCCAAAAGAACGTAGCAGGTGCATACTACAATAAAACGTACCGAAATGATTTTTCCAGGCACTCTGACAAATGAGGCTATTAGAGAATAATTTCTAATTATTTAATAGCCCTTCATAAAAAGTTGATTGCCCTACCACCTAATTAAGCCGTAATTATTGCTCTTAAGGCAGCAACTTTTTCGTGTTTGAATAAATGCTTCGTTCGCAAAGGCTTAAAATTCAATGTTCTACAAAAGAAGAATTTCCTAGGTACATTTATAGAGAAGCCTATACACTTAGGCTTTATTTACAGTGAGGTTATTTTTTTATGAGTTGTACATTTTTGTATCAAATTTAAAGGTAGGTATCTAACTAATGGGACTGGAGTGTGAAGAAATGATTTCAGAGTCTGAACATTTTTCTCATGATTATTTAAACAAAGGTTTACGAAGACCACAGCATATAAAAAATATAATACTTACCTACTACCCAAGATAAATAGTCTTGATAGTCTTTGTAAGCACCTTCTACGTGTAGTACTTATTGATAAGGCTGCAGGGAGAAAAAATAACAATCGGCTGATAACCAAGCCGCCTGGCCTCCTACTCTACCCGAAGAAAGACTATAGAAGTTTTAAGCACTGCAATACAGGCATGAAGCACGTAGAAGCGCCGTCCAGGCTGTGATTTGCAAAAAATAAATGTATTCTCTTCGCATCGCCGAACAGTGCAATGATGTGTGTGAACGAAGTATAAAATGCTTCCGCATATTAAAAATAATTAAACGTTTATTAGGAATAGGACGATCCAGTCTCTTCCCTGGTAGGTACGTCACAGTTTAGATATGAAACAGCGTGTATGCAGCATCAAAACGTGTAGATCTAGAAAGAATTTCTCGATAGACAGCATTGTAATGGCACGAACTGTCTCGGTCAGGGCCAGCGCGGGTGTTGTTGGAGTGAGTTCAAGTGGAGGGTAAGAGGGGGGAGGGTGGATGAGCGCCGGCGCAGAGCGGAACGCTAGATCGTGCTGCACCGCCGAGCGCGACCGCTAAACCCACGACTTGCATTGCAACATCACTCAAACACGTTTCATTTTAGCCCTTCGCAACAGCTACGCACCGTGGTAGGTCCCATACTACCGCTTTTTAGGGTTCCGTACCAAAATGGTAAAATGGAACCCTTATGGTGCGACTTTCTCCGTCTGTCTGTCCGTCTGTCCGTCTGTCCGTCTGTCCGTCTGTCCGTCCGTCACACTCCATTATTTCAGTAACTACCGAAGCTATCGACATGAAATTTGGAATAGTTGTGTATATTAGTGGCCCAAAGACACTGGAATTAAAAAAAACTGGAAATTATTTTTGTTCTTATTTAAAAAGGGGGGAAAATCTGAGGGTTGAAATTTAAAAGTGAGATAACTGTACTGTGTGGGGTATCATATGAAAGGGTTTACTTTGTACATTTTAAAACAGATTTTTAATTATTTTTAGTTACTATAGTTTTTGATTTATCGGGGAAAATGTCTAAAAAAATACCGTTCCCCCCCCCTTATCTCCGGAGTTTACAAATCGAAAAATTTGAAATAATTATGGTCAATAGGAATTAACGTATATTTTACAGGAAAACTATAGCCAATGCTCTAACTAGCATAGAGTTTTTGAAATTAACAATAAACCTCTACAAACAAAGTTAGTCTTGCGGTTCATTAACAAAGGTAATTATTTATTAATAATGGTACGGAACCCTTCGTGCGCGAGTCCGACTCGCACTTGCCCGGTTTTTTTATTTGTACTGTATTGTAGTATTAAGTCAATGACTATACCTATTGCTTTTCTTTCCTCTTACATTAAAACGATTTTTCAACAGGACTTTTCTGTATTCTTTAAATACAAAAAAAAAGCCATGAAATTGCCTATAAGCTTCAAATCTGCGAAAAATGCGAATCGTGTTATAAGTAGGTATTATTTACTGCTATTTATATAGGCAGGCACATACCTATATCTTTAATTTTATCAATAGCAAATTTTACAAATCCTGAAGGTACCTACTAATCTATACTAATAATTAGGTATACATGCGAAAGTTTGGATGAATGTATGGTGTAATGTATAACCTTTGGGAATAGTTAAAAACTTAGTGTCATTTATGATTGTTATTTGTCATTCCAGACATATTCAGATTATAATAGTTTTAAAACTAGTTGTGTTTTCTTCTGTTCCCTTTTTAAGAGTATTTCCGTGGGATCGGTTGTTTCAGTATGGATGAATGGATGTTTGTTACTCAATCACGCCAGAACGGTTGAACAGATCTGGATGAAATTTGGCACAAAGATAGATTATAGTCTGGAATACCATATAGGCTCCTTTTTTAAAATTAAAGAGTTCCGCGGAAACCTAAAAACCTCAATACACGCGCGCGTAGTCGTGGGCATCAGCTAGTAATATTATAAATGCAAAAGTATCTGTCTGTCTGCTTCGCTTTCAAGGTCCATCTTTCAACCGACTTTTACGTTATTTAGAACAGAGATAGAGTGCTTCCCGAAGAAGGACATAGGCTCCTTTTTAGCCCGAAAAAACAATGTGTTCCCAAGGGAATACAAAACCCCACGCGGAAATCGCGAGAATCATATAACTACTTAGTCTACAATAAAGCACTATATATTTGAGAATATAAGGAATATTATCAACTATTCTTAGCCGAGCCTACAGCAATATAATTGGCATATTTTTCCAGCAGTAATTAAGACGATAGGTACACATAACGGAAGATTATTAGCAATGTTTTTGTAGCGAGCGCCTCCAACGACCGTGTAGAGAACTAGCAATTCCAACCTCTATGGAGGCATTTTATAGAACGAGGAGTATCTGCAAGAACTATGATACAAATATTATACATAAATATTTAAATTATATGCGAATACTATAATGCATAATATTACGATGAAATACGATGAATAAACGTCTTTAGCTTGAATCTATACCTATACGTAGGTAATCGTAGCAGTCGTAGCCACGCCGTAGAAATAAAATTTTCTTCAGATATCTCAATCTGTAGCACTCCTACAGTTAAAATTTATCATTGAAATAAATTATTTTTATCTTACTCTTAGATATGTACTATGCTTACTATGTAGTAAATCGATGAAAATCTACCTAGTTTCTTGCTGGTTCTTCTCGGTAGGAATGGCATTTCAAATCAGTAGTAGATTCACTCGACGATTTTAAGGCACGTGTTAACATTTATTCGTTTTTTTTTTAAAAAATAGTTTGACATTGAATTATTGTAGCCGTCTCCTACGCTATGTAGATTGCACCGTAGAGATGGAAGGCGTAACCGGTATCGTAAGACTCGTAACGTTACCGCCGCTGATGTAAGTGTCGACGACACGTCATTGAAAATCTTGTAAAATTAACCTTCAAATAAAACTGTATATAATTCACGTGTACTTTATATTCTGTATCTATCTATACTTCCATACAAGTCTCATACATGCCAAAATGTGTCAGTTTGTTTGCCACTTTATCATAGACTAGATGATTCCCGCGACTTCGTCCGCGTGTACCAAGTTTTTTCGATACCCGCGGGAATTGAATTTTCCGGGATAAAAAGTAGCCTATGTCCTTCCCCGGGATACAACCTATCGCTGTACCAAATTTCATCAAAATCGGTTGAAAAGATGGGCCGTGAAAGCGTAGCAGACAGACAGGCACACTTTCGCATTTATAATATTAGTATGGATTTTGTCGAAAATTGGCAACAACGCTACCTTGAATTCACATGTGGACAACATAGTAGGTACATACCGACATAGGACTTTGTCTTGCAACATTAAAGAACTCAGCATGATTTTAAACGCTTAAAGTAACGTACCTAACAATATCAGTATATTCAAGAAGCACGTTATCGATAGTAAGTAGGTAAGTACCTACTAAATATTAAGCGCTCAATAATTTTATTTCATGGTATTTTGTATTATTCAACAGATATATAAAGACAGATATAATATGTTCTGTAGCGCGTATAAACGCTCAACTGAACATTCGTGTATTTGTGGACAAATAAAATTAAGGATCATTAAAAGTTGGACTAGAACGGTATTTCTGCCATCACCTATAATCCATGGCTTATATTTAAATACAAAGGCATTTAAAATATCATGTATTACGGCCATTATATTTTTAAATATTCGACCGATAAATCATTGAGGCGTGGGGTGGGTGGGTATCGCATATTACCTACTCATAAAAAAATTATAATTCCTTGCCTTAGAATATAATATACTAGCTGATGCCCGCGACTTCGTCCGCGTGGTTTAAGTTTTTTGTTATTCCCGCGGGAACTCCTTAATTTTCCGGGATAAAAAGTAGCCTATGTCACTCTCCAGGTCCTCAACTATACCCATGCCAAAAATCACGTCAATCCGTTGCTCCGTTGCGGCGTGATTGAAGGACAAACCAACAAACCAACAAACAAAGTGACTTTCGCATTTATAATATTAGTATGATGATGATATGCACATCTATCTAAGAATATTATGCATAGGTATTTACGTACCTAGGTACTCTAAGTTTTTTGCTGAACTCCTAGTAGGTATTTTTTTATTGGTTGCATATTATGTAAATATTTTGATTTATAAAAATAAAAATCACAAAGCTCATCAAAAGTATGTACCCCTACTTAGCTAATAAAAAATGATTGACCGATTTAAGCGTTATCCAATCAGAAACGTCCTTATCGGCTGGGTGAAGTAAGAAAGCAATTTCCATTAAGCCAAACAGCGAACCGAGGTCGTCGATCTTTCAGACCAGTGTGACCGGATCTTGGAGGAAACTTTTTATGTGACCGGCGACCGGGCGTCATATTTACAGAAGAAACGACCGACATTACCTGTAGGTACATGTTATGTATGGTACCTCATTTACCATTCAATCAACTAATCGCTATGCACTTCAGTAAGTTCGAGCTGTTTAGATTGCTGTGGGCGTATAGCTACGTCACAGCTGACTCGGTCAAAAAGGTCGGTTTATACGGATCGTTTATTGGTACAATAAATGTGGTATTTACATTGTAATAAGTACCTAGTACAAGCTACATGTACCTAAGGCTTCTATATTATCGCACTGAGCAAAAACGAAACGTCTTATAAAAATAATTCTTTAAATAGTTTTGAGTAATTATTTCATGAGTGGGTCCATTCAGGACAAACAGAATTAATCCTTCCTTGTCCTCTAGCCGCACCCTTCGTCGCAGAATCAAACTCCATCCTCACCGCCTGGATGCGTGGTCTTCTTTCAGGTCGTTTCTGCCACGTACTTACCAGCCAATTATGGAACCAGCTTCCATCTTCTGTGTTCCCTCATGATTACAATACGGGGCTCTTCAAAGGGCGTATAAACAAGTTTCAGCCGGCAACACATTGGCTGCTGTAAATGTTCATACAGGGCAGTGGGAATTACTTAACATCAGGTGATCCGCATTCTCGTTTGCTCGCTACAATATATATAAAAAATTACCTGAAAATTACCTACTTAGAATTAAGATATTTCATTATTTAAGTTTAAAACAAATGGGCATAACAGTATATTAACAAAATTTGGACGACAGAATGTGTTTTTCATTTCCGCCGCTTTTTTTATGAGAACAAAGAAAATTTACGGATGCCCTAAAATTATCAAGTTATCAAAATTTCAAACTATTTCATAATAAAACATTAATCGAGGTCAGCGTCTCTTAAAAAAATTGATAAAATGATCAGACTCCCTTTCATTATAATTTCACTGGCTAAACTCTGTGATCCCGCTACATGACCCATACACATTAGGGCAGTGTGTGTTGGTTAAGCGCTAAGCTATACAATATACATAATATCACTCTATAGGAACTGTCCGCATGCGCAAGCACAAATCGTACGGCATTCCTGCGCTCGCGCAGGCCGCAGCGCGTCTCTGCGCCCGGTCGGAAAGAGACAGCCTACAAAGATGATGTCATGTCATCCCGCTCGCGGTACGCTCGCAATCCTTTCCTTTCTACCTGTTGCACTATTACAAAAAGCCGGTCCTTAGAGCCGCTACCTTACGTGAATTGAATGAGGATTGCGGGAGTCTACGGGTCGGCCCATATAAAGATAGGGCAAGGGCTATTAAATGAACGCCCGGCCAGAACTCGTCGGTACTCTTGGGCGTTTTACCGTGGGGATGTGTGGACAAAAAACGTTCGTATTTGTGTGAGACGATTGCATAATAGCGAAGCGTTTGGGGAACGGCATAATATGAGTGCGTGATTGGTAAACAAATCAGTTTTCGTAGGTAGACATTCGAAATGCCTATCGTATTGTTATTCTTCCATAGTAAATTTTGTAAACTAAGTAAGTAATCCTCATGTTAATCGATTAAAGATAATTTGTTGCAAAATAAATTATCTGAAATACCTTAATGTTTGTAAATCCGTTGACTTCAGTAGGTACCTAGTTATATTATACTAGCGGACGCCCGCGACTTCGTTCGCGTGGCATAAGTTTTTTAATTCCCATAGGCATTCCTTAATTTTCCGGGAAGAACCCATTAAAAAAACCCGTCGATCCGTTGCTCTGTTGCGGCGTGATCGAAGGACTATATAACGTCCTTTGGGATAGAATTTATAAAAACTGTGAATTATGTATTTCATAATTTAAACCGGTGGCCCAAATATCAAGTTTCACGGCTATTTAACTTGAAAAACGCCGGCCTTTTACACCAACTTACAACCCCCATTTTACCCGTTTGGGGGGTGGAATTTTGAAAAACTGTTACACACGTACTTCTTTATATTATACCGAAAGCCAAAATACCAAGTTTCGTTGTTATATAACTTGAAAAATATGTTGATAAATGAAGGACATTCATCCCCTATTTCACCACTTTGGGGGTCAAATTTTCAAAAAATGGTGAAACACGTACTTCTGCATATCTTACTGAAAGCCGAAATGCTAAGTTTCATCACTATAACTTGAGAAATGAAGGACTCATTCACTTCATACAAACTTTCAACCCCTATTTTACCCCTTTAGGGGTGGAATTGTGAAAAACTGTGCCACACATACTTCTTTATTTATTACCTAAAGCCAAAATACCAAGTTTCGTTGACACAACTTGAGAAATATCTTGAGAAATGAAAGACTTTCATATAAACTTTCATCCCCTATTTTACCCCTTCGGGGGTAGAATTTTCAAAAACTGTGAAACACGTATTTTTTTATTTTATACCGATAACTCATATACTAAGTTTCATGGATATAACTTGAGAAATGACGGACTTTCATGCAAACTTTCAACCCCTATTTCACCCCCTTAGGGGTGGAATTTTGAAAAATCCTTCCTTAGTGAGCGCCTGCGTTACAAAAGGAAGCTACTGTCAAAATTTCAAGTCTCTAACCCTAGGTGTTTAGGCTGTGCGTTGATATAAAAGTCAGTCAGTCAGTCAGTCAGGACTTTGAATTTTATATATATAGATTTATAAGTTGTTAACTTCTTAGACAAAAGTCTAAGTGCGTGGGAATAAAAAACGAATGAATATCTACCTCACCTACAAATTACAAAAAAAACTTGTCTGAAGAGCTACTCTTATAATGATCTGCGATTTCAAACATCTGTACCTACGTACTTGTGGTACTTATCCATCAAATCGTGATAAATGAGTACGTCTCGCTTGAAATTAGATCTATTCAACGTTAGCACAAAGCTCGATCGTGACGTGGCTGACATTCGCCGCGCGGTCCGTGATCTTGGCAATGAGCAATGCTGGTTGGGCGCTGCGGCACGGTAACACTGCTGCCTTCGCAACCTAAGTATCCACAATTCACTGTAACTACAAGTAAAAAGCCACCTTAAATGTAGCTAACGAACGTTGAATTTCCATGAAATGGAGTGAAGTACTTGTGCCGCTTTTATTTGTCGACTCTGGTATTGCGGTCGCTGTACCCAGATCGTGCCCCCGCGCATCGTTCCCCGCGCCACAGCCTTTTGACAACCGGTATAGGTACACATGAATTTAAGCGTTTAAGAATTTTCTGATGGATTTTCACGTAACGAACCACCGATGTGGTAACTTTGCTTCTTTGGATATTAATTGAATTCAAATTATTAGGCATGCGAGTTATTAATTGTAGGTCCGAAGTTCCTCTTTAGTTCCTAGTTAGCCATTGACAGCGATCTCAATTCTCAGCTGGATGTTAAGTGATGATACAGTCTAAGATGTTAGCGGGCTAACCTGTAAGGCAGTATGGCAGTTATATTAAACCAATACCCGTGTCGTTTTCTGTACGGGATCATTAAGAAACGCTAAATGACTTGACGGCACGTCTTTGCCGGTAGGGTGGTAACCTAACCACGGCCAAAGAATCCCACCAGGCCAGACCAGAACATTTTCAGATATTATAAATTCCCAAACTGCTGTAGTACTACATCTGTGCTGCTGGGGATCCAAGTCCAACCCGGGTCCTCCCACTTATACCTAAATCCACTGCGTAAGAGAGGTCGTCAAAACCTCTCTGACGTTTTAGACATTAGATGGACACATCCAGAGGCTGACTAAATATTTTTCTAAGTATCCTATACTTGAGTACGGGATTCGAATATTAGATTTATTGACCTTTAACCCAACCAAATACCAATATTGGTTCTACGTGCTCAACGTGGCTTTCGTTGGTCTACGTTTTAAAGCGTTTTTGTCCCAATTGGGTTGATATAATGGATAAGACAAGTAACTAAATAAATCTTTCATTTAATTTCATTTCATATATTACATAAACTGTGTTACAGTAAAGGTCTTATCTAATAGTTATAATAATAAGGAGCCTACTGTTTGCCAATTTAAATACAACGACATTTCAGTAAAATGCCTTGAGGAATGACTTATCTTCTAAGGTTTATTTACAGTTACAGATATTTGCCAGAATTGTACCTAATGTAATGTATATTAATTATCACTTAAAAACGTGATATTTAAGAAAATCTCCATTTGTTTGAGTTAGGTATCGAATAAAGAGTTTTAAATAAGAAAATTACACATGTACGTCTACGCACGCGCTAGATACATTCACGTACCGAAACTCAAAAGTTGATTCTAAAAGCTTTATGCTAACTTTCTAAGACTAAACCTACGATGATAAAAAATAGTTAATTTCTAGGTACCTACATTTGCTCATCCATCCTGATGACACATTTGTTAATTATTTATCTCAACACTAATGTCGTACTTCGGCTATAATAGTAGTAGTATAGTAGTAAACTCACAATGAGTTTTTGGTAAACCATAGGTACCTACTAAAATTCTACAGCAATGGGTAAACCCAAAATGTGACTTCTACATTCAAATATGACTAAACTTTTGGTTCAGGGGATGAAAAATCTTAGGTAATGTTTATTTTATATGCATCAGTTCAATTTCTCATGTGCGATATACCTACCGTTACTCGATCTATATCAGCGACACACTTAATACATTGGATCGTAGATGTATAAACGTACGTGCTTTAATTAAATCAGGTTTTCCCGAAACTGGCACTCAGTTTATTTCGCGAATAAGTGCACTCGATTTATTTACAATGCTGCTCATTTGCCTTTTTACTTTGGCTGGAGTAAATTGGTTTTTGTGTTTGCTTGTTTTAATTTCTAAATTGCCAAAAGCTTTCAATAATAATTTCTTCAAATCAAAACGTACAAATTTATCCCAAAAAATTATAGGCGCCCAGCCAACGCCAAGGTATTTTTAGTCCTTTGAAAATCAGTCGCAAATACATATAAAGGATATAGTATAATAATTGATTATTGACAATATAAGGAAGCTTAAATTCTATAAAATAACCCCTAATTAATAGTTGTAGACTTTATTATTTCTAGGTGCAAATTGAGTCGTATGTTTTACGTACAGGTCTTTAACTAGATATATATCGATCCGTTGCTCTACTGCGCGTAATTCAAGAACAAAACAACACAACTACGCATTTAGATATAACATAGTTATAGTGTATAGTCTAGAATATGCGGTCTTTATTTCAAATTAAACTTTTAAAAGCGATATAAAACAACATTCATTCAAGTTACAAAGTATGTCATGTTATAACATTGATTACCAGCATCGGAGTTGGCGACTAAACTTGAAAGAGGTTAACGTTGCCTAGAACTTGGCGCACTCGCCGGCGCGGAACCGGGGGCGCGCAAGCCTTCGCGATGCGCAATATACGCACTGTACGGTATACTTAGGTGTTCTATTGCTCAAGATTTAAATTCAAGGGTGCTTGTAGTTTATGTCATCATTGATTTTTATTTTTATTTTCTTAATTCTTTTTTACTTTCACGCGGACGTAATCCATGCTAATATTATATAAATGCGAAAGTATGTCTGTCTGTCATCTATCGGTCTATCGCCTGTTTAAGTTTCAACCCGGAATAGGACATAGACTTTTTATCCCGATAAAAGTTTCCATGGGGGTTTTCAGACCTAGATCCACGCAGATGAAGTCGCGGGCATCATCTAGTCCAATTGCATTTACAAAAATTATTAAACACAGCTAAATTCCAAAAAGTGGTAGGTAGGTAGATACCCATACCTATTCTGTCGAAGTATTCGGAAGATTTAAATTTTCCAGTGACGCTTTAAAACTTAAGAACAAAGGACGAATATTTAAAAACCCTTTTTTTGGCATAATATTATTAATATATATAATATATTTACATCGTAATCAGTCGTTTTAATTCCCTCTCCTATTACTTTTATACTTCACACACACACTCTGCTCCATTTGCTTACCGAACAGGTGGTAGAGTCTTGAGCTCTTGACATATTATGGTGATTGTCACAAGTAGTCCTACGTGAAATAAGTAATCATTTCATTTCATAATATTACATTATCATTTATACAGGCTGGAAAAAACAAACGGGACATGGAGGAAAAGTATGTACTTTTCCTTCATGTCCCGTTCGTTTTTCTACACCGAATAATAATCATAACATAACCGTTAAATGTATTTACTTACATTACATAATGTATGATTATACTTCGTCGCTTCATTCTTCAGATATAATCATAGACAACGTAGTTTCCTTTACGTAATAGCAACCGATCGCACAGACTTCAGAGGAGTTATAAAAAAGAACCCCCACTACCCGCCTCTGTGTCGCACGACAGAGGAGCGGTTTCGTTCGTCATTCCTTTTTCATGCGTGGCAACGATCTCACGTTCCTACTTTGTACACACTTATAGATTAAAGATAAGTTTCTCTTTAAATACATATTTAATATTAAAAAAAAAAAAAAGTGCTTTTTGCAGGTGACTCTTTAATCTTTCATTTTCAGCAATTTATTTCAGCACCACGTGTTTGAGTAATCATTATTTCATGCAGTGTTTATATTTTACACTAAAGGTTTTCCTGGCGGTTGTCCGAGGGTCAACACGAAGGAGAATAAACCTTTCAGCATGACGCGCCTAATAAATTATACTTTCATGCAGTGTTTGTTTACACTAAAGGTTTTCCTGGCGGTTGTCCGAGGGTCAAGACGAAGGAGAATAAACCTTTCAGCATGACGCGCCTAATCAAGCATACTTTCATGCACAGTTTGTTTACACTAAAGGTTTTCCTGGCGGTTGTCCGAGGGTCAACACGAAGGAGAATAAACCTTTCAGCATGACGCGCCTAATCAAGCATACTTTCATGCACAGTTTGTTTACACTAAAGGTTTTCCTGTCGGTTGTCCGAGGGTCAACACGAAGGAGAATAAACCTTTCAGCATGACGCGCCTAATCAAGCATACTTTCATGCACAGTTTGTTTACACTAAAGGTTTTTCCTGGCGGTTGTCCGAGGGTCAACACGAAGGAGAATAAACCTTTCAGCATGACGCGCCTTACTTTCATGCAGTGTTTGTTTACACTAAAGTTTTTCCTGGCGGTTGTCCGAGGGTCAACACGAAGGAGAATAAACCTTCCAGCATGATGCGCCTAATCAAATATAGTTTCATGCAGTGTTTGTTTACACTAAAGGTTCCCCTGGGGGTTGCCGGAGAGTCAACATGAAGGAGAATAAACTTTTTAGCATGGCGCGCCTAATTAATTATATTTTCATACAGTGTTTATTTACACTAAAGTTTTTTCCTGGAGGTTGCCCGAGTATTAGTAGTGTAGTATATTAGTAGTTTGTCACAATATCGACCGAATATTCATTCTTCACCTATAATTTAGGGCTAACTTTTACGCGGATAGGAATTTATTAAATTCCATAACCTTAATGACGATATAATTGTTCGACAAAAAGACTTAAAACGGTATTTTAATATAAAATTTTACTTAAACATATAGCTAAAGCAATACCCGAAATACCTTCCACAACAGGACCAGAATATACCTGTTCTTTTCCCGCCGCACTTCCAAAAAACAAAATATGCCTTCTTCTGCTACTGGGCAGGATTTCGCACTTAAGCGTCCCATTGGACGTCTGTTGGGCTAATTGTGCAAATAAAATAAAGTATTGTCCCTGCTAATTTACTTTGTAGTAGATTATAAATCTTGCAGTATTGACATCAATAACTAGTTCCATTCGCTTGCATCGAAACTATACCTAATACGTTTATGCTTGTTACTAGCAACTAAAGCAAAAAAGCGCAAGATTGTATTATTGGTAAATTGAAAGTTATTTAAATTGAAACTTAAGTACAATAAATACTTAAGAGAAATTTTAAAGTCATATTAAATGTACGTAGATAAACATCTCGGGAAATCGGTACATGATTCCAACCTTAAACATAAACTGTTTAAAACATTACAGCTCAAATAAGAGATAAGAAGAATAAATAAAATTATTGATAACAATAATTAATATCTATTCAGCGTAGATATAGTTCTTGCAAAAATATATACCTATCTCTTAACATCTACGTTGTCTATGATTATATCTGAAGAATGAAGCGACGAACTATAATTAATGATTAAACGAACTTACCTGTAAGTGAAGTTCTATCATAATTATATGAGTCGCTTCATTCGAAGATATAATATTAAGCTCCCAACCCACCCATCCCGAAACATATTTTCGCAAGAGCTTTAAGTATAATTATATCTCTAAACTAAATGACGAACGAAACCGCTCCTCTGTCGTGCGACACAGAGTGGGGGTTCTTTTTTATAACTCCTCTGAAGTCTGTGCGATCGGTTGCTATTACGTAAAGGAAACTACGTTGTCTATGATTATATCTTCGAATGAAGCGACTCATATAATTATGATAGAACTTCACTTACAGGTAAGTTCGTTTAATCATTAATTATACCTAACTACTAATGCCGGTGCTTATACCATTAAGTAACTCGAAAGACGCATAATAAACAAGTCTTTATCAAAAGTCATTACCAAAATATTACTAAAACCATGCACAAAAACTCAGCACGCTCTTTTCTTTCTGACAAACAAAAAACTTAAACGTGCAGAAATAAAAAGCAGCAATTTTTTATTAGAACTTAAAAAGTAAAACACCCGATTCGGTAGCAACACGGTGCTTTGCTTTATTTAAGTCAACAAAACGATACGTTAGCAGGTTTATGGACTCGTTAGGTGCATATTTTAATAAAAAATGATTTATGATGTCCAAAATACAAACACGACGAGTGCAAGCATACACCGACCTACCCGTTGAAACAGAATTCATAACATCGACTTGTTATTCTAATCTTTGAGTTTTTTTTCAATATCGACTGTTTCTTGAAATACCCATTAGGCAAAGACAATATATAATAAAAACCGGCCAAGTGCGAGTCGGACTCGCGCACCGAGGGTTCCGTTCCGTACAGTAAAGGTATAATTACCTTTGTTAATGAACCGCAAAACTAACTTTGTTTGTAGAGGTTTACTGTTAATATCAAAAAATTACGTTTGTTGTATGGGAGCCCCCCTTTAATATTTACTTTATTGATATTTAATTATTTATTTTGAAAGGTAATATACAAGTTAATATTCTGTGAAAATTTGAACCGTCTACCGGTTACTGTTTTTAATATTGAGCAAAAAAATACGAAAAAAACACGTTTATTGTATGGGGACCCCCCTTAATATATATATTTTTTAATTTTTAGTATTTGTTGTTATAGCGGCAACGGAAATACATCATTTGTGAAAATTTCAGCTTTCTAGCTATCACGGTCTATGAGATACAGCCTGGAGACAGACAGACAGACAAACAGACAGACAGACAGACAGCGGAGTCTTAGTAATAGGGTCCCGTTTTTACCCTTTGGGTACGGAACCCTAAAAATTAATCTATGCATTAGGTAATGCTAGCGGCCCATCATATTTTTACTAAATTGTTTTGCTTAATGTTGTATCTAAGGTCTATTCTGTCGCATTGGTATGTACCTAAAACAATAATTGTAAATTTAAAATGATATAAGAGAAGCGTTATTACAAATGTTTTAACGAATGAAGCACGAGTAGATTTCGTAATATAATGGGATATACCTACAAGTGTAAAAAAAACTAAATCCTCCTTAAAAGATCATACATAAATCTTAAAAGATAAGTGTCCGTCACGCACACATGCAAAGTGGGTATCCATGCGGTTTATCTCAACACAGGTTCTTATATCCTCACAATGGGTGAGCCACAAAAAACTAAACAGTTTTCGCGGGACTTTACGTTTTGGAACTGATTGTATGGATCTGGACGACATAATCTCTTCTTTTTTTAAATATTTACTGATAACTGCAAATCCTTGGTTAGATTTGTATGAAACTTGGCTTTAACAATTTACCCATTGAATACGAGAAGTAAGCTTTCGATGTGTTCCTAAAACCGTTTGAAGAAAACAGCGGAAGTTCAAGCAGATCTTCATGTATCATTCATTATGAACTATGAAGCCGGAAATATTAGGATTGAAGACTGCAAATTGAAAGTGTCTTGTACGACATATTTGATACAATTCTGAAAAAAAGCATGAAAGGGTTCTTCGCTTATCGCAACAGTCGGCATCGGTGATATTTCTAAATAGTCTCCCAAATAGTGAGGATTTTTAACGTGTGACGCGTTAGTCACAAAAGAGAGCCGCTTCAGCTGTAATGAAACAACAATATGATTACAATTTAAATATGGAAACAGTCCAAGCACAAAACTAGCCATAAAATTTATTGTTTGCACTTTACAGCATCTTTTGTAAACCTCCGTTCTTTCAGCTATGGAGATTACCCATTGCTGATTGCTCTCCGTCTGAGAGAATTCCTTTATTTGTAGTAATCCTTCCACTTGAAAGGATACCGACACGAAACATTGGCGTCTGTGTACCTGATACTCTTTAGAACAGAAAAGTTGCTTATGAATATGCAACAATATTTATATTACTAGCATTAAACAAAAAAAAAGTTCTAACTTTGACAGAGTACCTAATTAAGTAACACTACTTCCTTCCCGTTGATTTGCATAAGTTTTGAAACTTTTGCATTTGTGATTGTTTCGTGAGGCAATTAAACTTTTGCTATATCACCGCTCACCTCCAAAATTTGAGTGATTCATATTTTGATGATTCGACTGACACAGATCTTTTTCCCAGAATTTGAAGATGGTTACGATTTTTTTAATGTTTAAATGTTTTAAGTTATTTAATAATAGAGTTATTGATCATAATTTACCACATTTTAAATGACTACTTTATAAAGCATTATGTGTAGATTCCTAGGTATGTGATTCTTTCCAGGTTCTAAAAATAACTCGTATAGGTAAACTTTTTATCAGGCTTAAAACTGCTGCTGTGAACCGTTGCTGCAGGGTTTCAGCTGGTCTAGAAACCATGTACATAGTAACTAGTAACGGTTTATTTTGTAATTTACTTAGTTATTATTTTAGTCTAATCTAGTTTATATACTTAGTTTAAAAACCTCAATCCACGTGCACAAAGTCGCGGGCATCAGCTAGTTCGAAATAAACTTCTATTTATTATTAAAAAAAAATAAAAATAAACCAACAGAAACCATTGATGTAGAATTTTAATACCTAGGAACCTTAGAAAATAAAATGATTGTTAAAAAATCATAGAATTCAAACTGACAAACGTCAACTAAAAGCGATAGTTTAAATAAATCACGTTAGCTAACGTTAGACAATGTTGTCCAAGTGCATGAAAAAAATTACGGTATTATTAGTATTACGACAGTCGACAGGGACGTCTATGTGCAAGCACTTTTACTGGAATCTGTATTTGTGATGGTATGGCGATGGCGTAGAGGCTCGCTGCGAGGCGGCGCGGGCGCACGGGGCGGGCGGGCGGCGCCGGCGCGGGCGCGGGCGGACCTGTTCGGGCAACGGTGTCGCGGGCACCGCACACCTACGAGCTCGCAGTCCTTTCGCAGCGGCCAACGGTACTGGATGTGCCGCTAGCTGCTCCGCACAAAATAAACAGAGACGCGAGGAAACTCACCGTGCAGTGTTATGATGCAAACTTGTGTTGATCGAATTTGGACGGGGTGATTCTTTAAACTGAACTTGTGATAAGGACGAACAGAAGGATCGAGTGCAGTGTTAATTAACCACTAAAGATGCCGAAGATTTTCCTAATAAAGAAACGGTTGCACGAGCAGCAACTCGGCTTACAGGAGGGTCAGGAGCTCCTCAGCAAAGGCGACCCGCTGTGCCCTGGCTCTCCACTCGACGATGGCCCCATACCGCTTCTCTCCAAAAAGGACAAGGAATGCGTCGGTAAGTTCCAGTTAACTAACATCTGTATAATGAATCCATTCATTGCTTCAGACATGTTTTTGTGGATGCTTCTGTCATCCTCCGAATAAAGGCTTCTTTGATTCTTTAGACAACCACATCAAAAATTGCTGTATATTATCTTTGTAAACACATTTACATTTTAATCCAGCTCGTTAGCGGCTCCTAGAAAATCAAGATAATTCAAAGCTTTCCTTAATTTAAGATCAGTATGAACACGTACAATTAATTTATTACTTCCTCCATAACGGCCACTCGTCAACCCAAAAAAAGGATACTCACACTTGGACACAATCCTGTTCTCGACCACGCTATGCCAACAGTTTGTCTACCTGAGATCATGTGTGACTTGCGTGATCCTTCGTTTTGTTTTGCTTTTGTCAATTTTTAATTTTTTGGTAAACCATCATCAGCCTGTGTAATTTTTAAACGGTTTATGGTCAATTTTATCATACAAGAAATTTATAACTGCATCCATATACTTTATTGAGCAAATCTTATAAAAGCTGAACATATTTTACGATGAAATAGGTATTTACAAACGCAGAACGTCACTCTATACCTACCCATATTAACGGTGCCAGGTAGAACGCATGAATCACTGATTTAACTGTCATGTTTTTGCATCTTTCCACATACTGTTAATTCGCACACTGGCGCTAAAACTAGAATAGGTATGCCATTGTTGCTAGTGATCTATCCAGTTATCGACTCGGAAGAACTGAAATGAATTTACAGAAATATTTGATAAACTTGTAAAAGAATCATAATTCGATGGAATTATGTAAATTGCATACATTTAAGTAATGTTAAAGAAAAATCCGATAATAGGATGTTATTCAAGACTTAAGTTCAAGGGCGGCAGATCGTTGACATTTAGCATTTGTTAGAAATGTCATCTGAATTTAAATAACAACAAGCAAATCGCACCGAAATAAAGACAGTTATTATTATAATATCATTGATTAAAAGCAATTTCAAAAAATGTTATCTATTTTGTAACTAATTTAGAGATATAAGATGGTAGAAGAACATAAGGATACCATGATGATGAAAACAACAGTTAACCATCACAATACATTTACCAAAACGATTTTGGTAAATTATTATATTCACTAGACGACTTTTTACGATTTTTCAACGATTCAGTTTTAATTAGGTACGTTTGTTCTACAGTCAAGAAATTGTACCTGTACTTGAATTTTTTAAATTATTGCAAACATAGACAAATATGTTTAAGACACAAAGGAAGAATAGATGAATTAACATCAAATTGAATTAGAATTCAATAAAACCATTTGAAAACTGCTTGTTTTATGCTATTAATTTACATTTGCTAGATCACCGGAACATCAAATAAAACAAAACGGAACAGTCTTCACCTCACCTCAGACATTGGTGATGTTATCTTCAAATCAGACGCATACAGTTCTATACATGGTCAAGTCCAACCGTCATCAGGCAGGAACTATGTTGTAGGCGAAGTGTCAATGATTGCAGCACAATGGGTTTCCGCCGGCCCCGCTCGCCGGTTATCGCTTTGTATTTAGGTCACTCACCGCGATCTCCACTGTCATTTCAATATAATTAACAATATATTACGGTTTTGCATAAAATGTACTGTTTTATCTGTTTGAATGGGACCACTGACATTGAATTACAAAGAGTTACGAGTGGTTCACCAAACGAGGTTTATTGTTTCGACTTGTGCTTGTTGCAAGTAAAAAGCCACCGCCAACACTTTATAAGATTGTGAATCATGGAGACTTATTATTTTCTATATTATCACAATGTAGTATTTTTATACATTTACTAGCTGATGCCCGCGACTTCGTCCGCGTGGTTTAAGTTTTTTGTTATTCCCGCGGGAACTCCTTAATTTTCCGGGATAAAAAGTAGCCTATGTCACTCTCCAGGTCCTCAACTATACCCATGCCAAAAATCACGTCAATCCGTTGCTCCGTTGCGGCGTGATTGAAGGACAAACCGACAAACCAACAAACAAAGTGACTTTCGCATTTATAATATTAAGTATGATGTAAAACATGTTAAGGAATAATTTTATAGAAATCAGTATATAAATAAATGAGAGAAAAATCATCACAAATATTCAAATGAGCTCTGTAGGAAATCGTTTTGATTTGTTAGGAAAAATCTTTAAAAGTTGAAAGTATAAAACAAAAGTATTGCAACAGTAAATAAGGTTTTTTTGAAGTAATGATCAATTCGGGAAGAGTGTGATTAAGGTTTTTTCATAACAACGGCAACTTGTGAAATATAATTCAAATCATAAATTAAACAAGTAAATAAATGAACATATAAATTAGCATTTGTTTCACACATTGTAGACAAGTTAAACAAAAAGAGTCGAAACGATCGCACCGTTACGGAAAACCCGCATGTAGGTACACTTATCGTGTCCGACATAATAATAAAGGGCAAAAATAAAGAACCTGAACGTAATTCCAGGTGAATTGACACCTGTACAAAGGGCACACTTGCTCTTAAGGTCAGGGCAAGTGCAAATGGAAAAAGGGCGAGGGGAGCTGTGCCCTCGTTAACACTTGGAATTTATGGAATTATAAGCGCTCGTCCGCGTATACGTTATGTCTTCACTGTAATCGACATTTAATTAGGAAATATATACTCTTCACAACCACGGATAGATATATATATACAACCACAAATATATGGTGATCATGTAAAAAACATACCAAATGTTGCTATTTAATATAATTTTGATGAACATGACCCTAAAAATCAATCATAAAAAATGTATTTTATACACAAAGCAATTCAAAATATACATAAAATCCCTTACTTATATTAAAAATAATAATAAGTAACTTCTTATAGATGATGTGACTGAATTTTTTAATATTTAATATGTAATAATTAGGAGCTTTCACATCTCTCCTACAAAAGATTTCAACGCGCCCTCTGGTATCGGTGTACGACCGTTTAATCCAAGCCGCTAAAACTAAGAAGTAAATTATTGTACAAAGGTAGGCATAGTTTACGAACGTATTACTTTAAATTTATCAAATAAATATTATAAATGCGAAAGTTTGGATGGATGGATGTATGGATGTATGGATGTTTGTTACTCAATCACGCGCCAACAGCTGAACGGATCTGGCTGAAATTTGGCACAGAGATAGAATATAGTCTGGAATAGCACATAGGCTACTTTCTATCCCGGAAAATTAAGAAGTTCCCACGGGAACCAAAATAACCTCAAATGGATGTTTGTTACTCAATCACGCCAGAACGGCTGAACGGATCCGGATGAAATTTGGCACAGAGATAGATTATATTCTGGACTAACACATAGGCTACTTTTTATCCCGGAAAATTAAAGAGTTCCCGCGGGATCCACAAAACCTCGATCCTTTAAAAAAATTATTTTACGTTTTCAACTTTAATATTATTATGAAGAAGTGCCTAGTCTCGAAATTCCCTTTTTATTGTAAGTACTCAAAACACTTCTGAGTTTTAAATCATTTGTATTGAAGGCATTGATTGATTAACCCGAGGTTTGTTGATGCTCGATCAATGGTTCATTTTTTATGAACATCACAATAATGCAAACACAGCATGGATTCATCTTTGTGATGCATACTCCTGCCAGCTTTTAAAAAGTAAATGCATTTTTCTACCCTGGGAATATTGTAATCATATTTTAAAACGCCATGTACCTAGTTACTTAGTTCTTAGATGTAAAATATCTTTTTACAAGCTTTAATTTAGCTTCACCTGTCCCGGTGTCCATACTCAAATCCTGCAAGTTAAGCGTACTCCACTTCCCGGTTTCCGATTGAGCTGAAATTCTGCATACATGTTTAATTTGGTTGACAATGCAATTGCCTTAGCTAATTGACCACATTCTGAATCCAATATGGCGGACTCCCAAAGATGGCAGACTAGTTATTTTTAATGCACCCCCATAATATGGGTATCAATTAAAAGGGTTGGCTTCGAAGAATACGAAAAATAAAATGACGTCACACTAAATTAAATATGGCAGACGATTAAAGGTTGTTTTAAAAAAAAAAAAAAAAAAACTGAAGGTGAAAATATGCAGAAGTACCTAAAGGAAAGGAAACAAATCTTTGGGATTACAATAAACGAATATAAAAACTAAATCCTGACCTAAATGGAATTTTAATATAATCACTAATAAGCATAATGCATAAGGAGTAAAACAGTAAACTTGGACGATTATCCAAAAAAAACAAGCCTTAACATGTGGCCGGCTCGCCATTGTATCCACCGTCCATTGTATTTACCTTTTTAACGTTTTGCCTTTTCAAAGATTTGCGATCATAAAAAATACGATTGCATTCATAATGGAGCAAAACCGTTCTTGGAACGGCTAACTCCGAACAATTGCTCTTAATCGTTATGTTTTTCCACTTACACGCTTCTCTTATCATAGTATTCAAGCTACTAATCTTTTTTTTCTCTTAATACCAATTGGTAATGCGCAGCATAACCTGCAGAACCTTCCAGTTCCAAGGTTACCACCCGCAGGTTGATACAAGACAATGGCTTAAACACCAAGGAATTATTTACCATCGGACTTCAGACTGGGACTCCCAAAAACAGGCCATAGAATATACATACATTATTATAGTCTATAACTATTCAAATTCAGTATCATGAGATCCATCCGGTTGAAACTTAGGTGAGCGTTGCAAAACTTAATAACTTTTGAATGGTAATATAATTACCTACTAATTTGACCGGTATTATTTTATACCATACAGTTCTTGTATTTTTCTTCTAAGCGCGGAACTCGTTTCCTCCCTTTCTTGTTGCAAAGTTATTTTTAGATAAGCAACAGCAGAGCCAATGTTCGATATTGCCACTTAGGCGAACCGTATTCAAGGGCTTGCCATTTATTTTTTGCGAGGCCGCGGCAAGATGCGCCGCACGTGATGAGGTATCCTGTTCTAGGAACGGTCACACATGTCTTGTTAAAGTATTCAAATCGACGGTTTTGCAATAAACGTTTCCAGTACCAGTATCCACTATCCACCTTCGAGATGCGGGTGCGTCAGTCTTTAATTGCTACGTAGTTATGGTAAAGACATCTGCTTATTTATTTGTATATGTGTTTTTTTGTTTTTGTCTTTGTATACACGGACAGCTGTTCGAGCCACATATAAGCTTCAGTTAATGGTTTCTTCAGACATATTATATATCTTTTTGTATATGCAAAATGTCGTGGTATTCTCCCATGTTTGGTATTGTAAAAGTTGATACTTAAATTCCCTTAAAAAATAATTATTTCATTTTACTATTAAAGGGCGCGTAGGGATTTGTAGATACTTATATCTGTAACGTAATTTTATTATAGATTTGAACACCAACAAGCCCAACAAAAGCCTCTGCTATCCAAAAAGTCTCTAAATCCACCTGTAATTCAGTAAAGAAATATAGCTTGTAGCAGTAAAGAAACATCATTGGCTAGTAGAATGTAGACGATGAGTGGTAAGTTGGTAACTGATAATAAGCTACGAATTTGATCTAATGTAAATCCCTAAAAAGGTAGTTCTATGAAATAAATAATAACGCGATTATCTTATTTCAATACAATTAGTACTTCTGGTTATTTAAAGCCAGGTAAGCCTTTATCAGAAACCCAAAGGATGAAAGCAAATTGTTTTAAAAAATCTACTTAAAAAAGCAAAAGCCTTTATACCAACATAACAACTAGAAGAAAATAGTAGCAATTTTCAAACCGGTTAAACAGTTATTATTAACTAGATGATGCCCGCGACTTCATTGGCGTGGATTAAGGTTTTGATTCCCGCGGGAACTCCTCGGGATAAAAAGTAGCCTATGTCCTTCCCCTGGATACGATCTACTCTCTCTCAGTACCAAATTTCACCAAAATCGGTTGAAAAGATGGGCCGGGAAAGCGTAGTAGACAGACAGACAGACAGACACACTTTTACATTTATATTATTAGTATGCATTAGTATGGATTAATAATATTAGATTAGATATAGGATTACTAAAAAAAACTCGCTGTAAAGAAATAAGTACGAGGCGAATCGTGAACCTCGTTCTTTGTGAAAAATTGGTAAATTTAATCTGGACAAATAAATAAATATTGTTTTTAAGTTTATAATAAAACGGCGAAGCAATGCCTAACGGTCGCAGAGCGATTAAGTTGTTTATACTGCTACAGAAATCCGATGTCATAACGATATATTATGTATAATTAGGGTTATTGGTTTAAAATGAACGGTAATTTTAGTATCGTCTGAAAATCCCGTACTTAACGTTACGTACGGCCTGGTACTATACCAAACCGTAACGGCATAAATTTTCTGGCCTAAATCTTGGCCTAGATGTATTAATTAATATTCCAATAAAAAAAATTAAGTACGTAAACTGTATTGTCACAGCTTATGTAAAGTACCTAGCCGCTTGGTAAATGTCCGATAAAAAACAAAGACACTACTTTTCCGTCTTAAGTGCTTTCTGGTAGTTTTGATGAATATCCTTGGTATTAAGGCCTTTGCTGTTATCAATACATTAAGACCACCTGGCTTGACACATATCTTGAATTTAAAAATCCATTCAGATTTTATGAAAAGTAAATTTCCTGGTAGTAAATTTCCCGAAGTAATCACTTCACCTCTTCCATACCAAGTAAGATGTAACAGTTTAGACTTCGTCACTTATTGTGTAGATTAGGTACCTACCAACAACGCGAACTTTTCATCGTATATTAAGTACGTTTAGGACAAGGTATCCACCAGCCTTAAAATAGCAGAATAAAGTTAAGGTATCATAATGATACCATAATATATGAACACGTTACCAACAATATGTAGGTACCTAGGTTTACGTTAAAACAAAATCTTTGAAAAAAAACGAGTTTTTCGTACACACATCTCAAATGTAAGGTCATCTCTGCTATTGTTGTATCACGCTTAAAAGATAATCATTTCGTGTAGGTATTTTGGAGCAATTTGCCGAATGCCGCCCACGATCTCTTTAGATTTGAGGACAATGTACAGCCGTTCTACTTAACAATTGAATGGTCTCAAAATTTAGAACCTGTTTAACGACTTGCAAGGCATGTACATTTCGCAGAACATAGTAATTTTTGCCGCTATCTAGATTTAAAATAAGTTGTCAAGTTGGAAACGACTTGTTTGTGGAATGTGCTTCTGACTTCTGAGGTATCGTAACCGATTGTACTCGTACAAGTAGTTGAGCTGGTCTGCCTCGGTGTAATATCATCAATTTAGCCTACAGTTTGTAGATCTTTTGTATTATCCATGCTATAAATGCGAAAGTGTATCTGTCTGTCTGTATGTCTATCAGCTATGCTTTAACGGCCCATCTGCTCAACCACTTTGGATGAAATTTGGTATAGATTACAACTTACATGTCGGGGAAGGAGTAAGGACATACATAGGCTACTTTTCCCCGGGAATTATAAAACTTAATCCACGCGGACGAAGTCGCCTAGTTTTCCTATAAAATGTACCTACCTTAGTTTTCATACTATGCACAAAATAAATAAATTGAATTAAAAAAAATACTATGTGCTCTGCTATTAATTGGAATCCTTGACGGTTGACGACATCATCTTTGGCTTCACAATCATGACTGTCCCAAGCTAAACACGGAAGTATCTACCTAGATGTTAAATAAATTTAACAGTGATTATTTATTATTATATTAAGGTATGTGAAACAGGAAGGTTTCACATAGGTACCTTAATATAATAATAAATAACGGTTCAAACGCCTAACAAACCTCTATCAGACTGAACGACTAGAACATATTAACCGATCGCAGCCTTAGATACCAGATTTTTTTACTATTCAGCAAACCAAATTAGTTGGTGTTAGCCTTGAACACTTCGACAAACATATTTGGGTCATTAACCCTTGCCAAATCTTGTTGTGATTCACGCTGTGATCAAAGTAATAATAAAGCGTTGAACAGTTTTTGTAGCCGTTCTTTTAGAGACAAGAAATAGGTAGATACCTACCTATTCAAATTGTTTTGTACGACGCCACTTCTAAAATAACCGGAAGGCTATTTGGCTATACTTATTATACCGGTACCAAAACTCTGAGGTAACTTTCATACTATTGAATTGATGATGGTGTTTTGATGTATTAAAATATGTGCTACACAATACAGGTGAAGGATAATATTGGAAGGAATCTGTTCTCCGTAATGTTCCCAAAGGTGTGTCACTGTGAAGTCTGTCATTCCACACTTGACCAACTCTTGCTTGCTTGCTTCTCATTCTGAGAGAAGACCTGCAGGCCGACCGCGTATCTTTTGCATCAATCATTGATACATCGCAGTCAATGGATTTCATCCAATAGTGGAAGAGTGTTAACCAATCAGAGGTGATTGCGATGTATCAATGATTGATGCAAAAGATACGCGGTCGCCCTGCCGAGCTCAGTAGTGGCGCCGCGATACGATCCTTGATGTTAAAATGAAGATCCTAAATTGGTCAACGATATACCTAATTTAATATAAAAAATTCTTTTTAAACAACCGACTTCAAACTCCCCCGCCAACTTTACAATAACAAGCACACGCTATACAAAGTACTTATTTTATTGTTGATATTTTAAAAACCGCTCGACCGATTTCGATAAAATTTATATGGGACCACTTGGTAAGTATGCCCTTTCAAATAAAAAAAGAATCCAAATCGGTCCACCCAGTCAAAAGTTCTGAGGTAACAAACATTTAAAAAAAATACAGTCGAATTGAGAACCTCCGCCTTTTTTGAAGTCGGTTGAAAATCAGTAAATTGAGCATACCTTAGGCACATGTAAATACCCAATATTGGTACCTGCTTGCACATAGGCCAGTAGGTATGTGAACGGCGTTTACATATGCAACCGACGATGCTACGATAAACAATACACGACAAAAAAGCGTCCTTCCAAACGACCTTTCAACCGATCCTTAGCGGGCAGTGCGCTCCCGATGTACCGTGTGCTATCGGTACTTATGTTTATGGAAAAAAGCCTTCAACGGAATTATATATGCCCTCCGTTCGGACTTCAGAGCGGTTCTTCATAGCTGTTTTTGAGGCATGGACACACACATCGCGTGAAGGCAAACGGCAACGCGATCGCGGTCCGGCAATCGCACTGCTATTATGTGATTGCTTACTACTATTTTGTGTTTCATACAGTTCATTATATTTATCACAAATTATACGAATGCGTTACGCGCACGCGCGCGTTAAGTGTGACGTCCTTTCGTGTAGATGCCGTCGTGCGTCGCTGCCTTCGCGCGTTGTGTATGTTTCAGGCTTTACGTTTTTGAAGCGTTAAATGCTAACAGCGTCCGATAACCCCGAGCGCAAGGACATGCTAGTCCGCCCGCTGCTTCTCGTTAGTTTTTTTTTTTCACGTGTAGTCTGTTTTATGGTCTCGTTATACAGACATTGTAGGCACGTCTGGAATAATCGATATGCTGTTAAACGCATGATATACTGGTTATAAGGATACTTAAATAAAGGTTATGGGTAATACATCAACTGAATTTACGACCACTGTAGCCTGGCTAAGTGAGTTAGATAAAGAATATGACAGACAATCCTCGTAAGATTAGGTAGGTACCTATTTACTTACATGACCAAGAGCCAAGGCAGGCAGCAATGGAGCAAGGGCTTTACACAACTCACAAGTACCCTCGTGTCCCTACCCTGGCGAATCCACCATACTGTCGCCTACCGCCCTCATCCAGTGACTTACCGCCACGACACGATTCTAGGAATTTACGATGCCCAAGGCTATCATCTTCGTTACGATGGTCAACCCACTGCTATTTCACCTTGCTGATGTAGAGATTTTGTATTGACTATTTCGGTGCCTGATTCTCCTGCGGAGGCGACGGTGCGCCAAAGTAATTATGCCTCCTTTCATACATATCCATACTATAATATTATAAATGTGACGAACGAGAGTGTGTCTGTCTGTCCGTCTGTCTGTTGCTACGCTTTCACGCCTCAACTTGGTACTCAACCGATTTTGATGAAATTTGGTATATACATCTCGGGGAAGGACATAGGCTCGGAATCAAAATGACCTCGCGGACATTCACCGACACGTCTACTTCTAGGACAATACTGGGTAGAGAACTTAGAAACAATTATGTTAGGAAGAGCATTCCGCAATTAGATATTATATTGTGCTAATCAATCATTCTGTAATTTTTTTAACTATATTTCGCCAGTGATTAATGCGTCGACAAATAATCACTACGAATGTAGGTACTTATTCAATAGGTAGGTATCTAACACGTCTGTAATGTAACCGCAGAATGCGTTTGGCGCATAACGCTGTTGCAAGTTACGACATCCTAACTAATTGTTGAAGTGGTTTTGTTGCCTACATAATGATGACAAATTACCAAATTGCAATATCAATTATAAATAACGGTATGCCAATATTACGAATACTTCGTAGAATCAGATAGACTTATTTCCATAATATGGTAATTTAACCAATATGTAGATACTTTTTAACCAAGGACCAAGGGTTTTTACAAGAACGCTTCTAGGTATACCTACGTAGCGGTTTCGATGTATGGCCAGCCATACACGGACAGCTTGAAGAAGTCAGGATGGACTGCTTCAAGCTGCGACTGCATAGTGAACTACAATCTTCTACGTACACACGGAACCGCTCGAGCAGTTGCGACTGCTTCTGGCGGTTGGCAGCAGTTATCAATGGTAGCTTCAAGCTGTTGACTATGACTGCAAGAGCGGTCCGTGTATGTTGATCACTGGGTAACTGCTAGAGCAGTCCGTGTATGGCTGGTCTATCAGTAGCTGTTCCTTCAATTTCCTACAACTTTAAAAGCTTATGAATAAAACATCGTCATCCAGATAGATGTGTGAACTGACAGCCACCGAAGTGATATTTTCGTATAGGTGTTCCGTTTTTGATTTAGTACGAAACACTACGCAAAATGGGCATCGCTACCTAAAAAGTAAACATCTATCTCAAAGTAGCTAAATAGTAACTATACCTGTTTTGTGAGACTTAAATATTTAGCCGCATAAGCACTAATTATATTAGTGTATGGCCGTGGAGTGTTTAAGAACTACTAATTATTGCCAAAAACCGATGCGAAGAAGGCAGGCTCTGTAATGGCCAAAAAGTGGCCAAATAATGAGTGCTCGCATTCAAGGTTACCTAGCATACATTTTCTCGGCAGGAAACGGCAAGTAACTGAATAGATATGGACATGGTAATTACTCGGCCTTGACTTACCGTTTTAGAATAAAAACCGCACTATTTAAATAGAGCTCGTTAACAATGATTTCAATGCTGTGTGCTTTGTACCCATGGTTTATCTCTACTGGTTGCAATGATTATAATTTTAATTTTAATTGAGGAGCTAAAAATTAAATACTTAATAAAAAAAACAAGTACCTATATGTAATAATTAGAATCATTAGTACGATTTACCTACTAGTTACTACATTTAAAGATATCTTGTGTATCCGTTACTTATTAAGGCCGTGCTTATTTATGTTTAGTAGGGCGAAATTGCTATTAAACCTCCACTACAAGATCCAAAGTACTTGTTTTAAATAAGTACTTCATTATTTTAGAAGTTTAGTCCAAAGCATAACGTTCGTTCTAGGATGAAAAACATGCACTTCGAGATTTCTGTAGGTTCATAAAGCACATTTAAACAATATTTGCACACAATTATTTACGTAGTTTTTAATGCCGCTATAAATTCCGTCTATGGCTCAGTCCATTCTACGCTTTTAAAAAACTCATAAACGAAATTACCGTGCTCTATGGACGGTTTTCAAAATCGTTCGTGTTGTCACGCCCGGCTGCACAGACGCATACAATTACGGGTTCTGAACAAAAAAGAAGACTCGACAATGCAGGCATCGTCCTTGGGTCCCTAACAAAAGCCGAGAAAGGGCAAAGGAACTCGTTTTGACCAACCTTGGGACTTTCACTGGCTACCTACGCATATTTCGCTGTTACTAGAAGATTTGAAATCAAATTACTTCCTTCCTCATTAGGTTAAATAAATTACCGAATAAGTACCACATCGTTAAGTTGAAAACTAATTAACAGAATACCAACACTATGAAATTACTAAAAAGCAGTGTGTACCTACATAATAAAAAACAAGAAGTATTGTTCCATGACGAATGATGACAATATTTCCGCAGCATCGCAATGATTTAAGAGATTTAGGTCGAGATTGAATTTGTCACTTTGTTGGCTGGCACGTTAATTATAATAATGCGACACAAACACACACATTCAACGGTGTTGTGGGCTTGTATACCTATATATATGTAGAGGCAAGTTAGTTATTAGTAATCTGTGGTGGAGGCGAGTGTTACCGTTATGGAGGCACATACCAGTGACGTCAACGAGGCCTTACGCCTGCGACGCTACTCGAATACGTTATAAACATTCAACGACGATAATATGTAGTTATTTCTTATTCTGTTTTTTTAAGACATGCTTTAGAGTTAAGAATTTTACTTACTAAACTAAAAAACTAACTAGGACCATTTCTCTGTTTCAGATCGCGACGTATTTGGCGTGAATAATGGAGCAAAAAATACACAAGAACGACGAAATAAAGAACCCAGACGATTCATATCATCAATTCTAGGGGGCGAAATTCCTTATGGCAGCCACAGAGGGCATGTTCTCACACAAGCTGAAAGAAAACAGTATTTACCCGTTGTTGTTGAAGACAAAAAGACTGAAGATAAACCACTTATAAAAGAAGAAAAGGATGTACTAGAAAACGATCCAGTAGTACTACCATCCAGAAATTCACCATCACCTGAATCCGCTCCCTCTCCTGGAATCGATAACAATGTAACCTGTCAAAAAGTATCTGTAATACAAAGAACGCCTTCACAATCACAATTTCGAGACAACAAAAAGGAACTATCTGATGTAACCATTCCAGCCACATTACCTACTTCGGAACCTGAACAGGATCAGCCTATTGACTACGCCATTGCAAAAAAGAGAGGTGAATCAGAAGATGAAGAAACAGAAAAGAAAATAAGAGAACAGAGACGAACAAGTAGCTCTAAAATTGCTAATGGAATTTTAGCAAGACCTTTATTAGTTTTAAGAAATCGGCCTGGTAGTAAAATTCCTGGTATTTTAAGTGCTGCTGCCGGTCATGGACGTTCTACTGGAGGAAACGGTTCAAATGGCAATTCACAAAGTAGTGGTGGTTCTGGAAGTTTTAGCTCTGGTACAGGAAGCGCTGCCCCATCGTCCGGTGGAGGTGGAGCCCTAGGAGGTGGCTCAGGTAGTGGTGGTAATGGCCGAGATGGACGATCTAATTATGGACCTAACAGTCCTCCAACTGGAAGTCTTCCACCGTTTTACGAAACTTTAGGACCCTCTACAAAAAGTGGCCAAAACACATTCAACGCCAATGGTAACTTCACTAATGAATTTAACATTATTAATGGGTTCAACATGGATTGTGAAAATAATGAAAATCCCAATACCAATTTCCCTGAACAAAGTAAACAATATTCGTTAATGCAAAATGCACATTATGGTTTAGCGCTTAAAGATGAAGAAATTGATTATGAAAACAAACTAGAAAATTTAAGTGCCATTGGGTATGGCAGCAACTTTGATGACTCCATGGTTGTAGATATGGGAGAAGATGTGATAGATAATAACCAATTTTATACTACTTTAACATTCCCACCAAATGAAGTAATATTAGGAAACCTTTCGGACTCAACCGAAGATTTTGCGAGTTTCTTAAATAATCAGGTGGAATCCATAACCGATTCAGAATTAAGAGAATCTTCGTCAATCACACCTGACTCCGTACAAAATGCCGTTGATATAGAGTCGTTGGCAGAGCAAGTAAATTTAAGCCGACAGTATTACGAGAAAGCGAACTACATTGCCTTTGCAAGTCAAGAACAGAGTTCAACTTACAATTTTGCAAAGGAGCGACCTGATTTATTAATGCAACTTAATCCAGCACTTCTCCAAAATGAAGGTCAAATGCAACAACTACAAATACATGTTCAACTACAACAGAGACAGCAAATTTTGTCACCGGGATTTCCATTCACTAATCCGTCTTTAGACCTGGACTCCCCAACAGGTGTTTCGTTGCCGTCTCCAGGTGGAAATAATTCTCTGGACAGCAATCACATCGAGAACTCTGCTCTCAGTCCTGCTGCCGCTGTAAGTCTCAAGAAAGGCTCTGTCTCCGATAGCAAAATACAAATCTTGCAACAAAGGGTAAGCATTACTTGATTTTAAGGCGAAGCTTAAATTCTTCTTCTTTTATGTCATCAAAACCAAATTGAATAAAACATTGGTGACATTAAAGATAGAAATCAAGAACCGTTATTAAATAACGCTGAGCCTGAATCAACTTATGCTTCAACCTACTGCAGATGGATTTTTATTTTCTTTCTAAAAACAGTATTATTTGGTTAAACAAAAGGACAGCTGTAATTGATTACGCTCAGCTTTAAACATTTAAATATTTATTCGAGTACTTGACTAAAAATCAAAATGTAGCTGTCCTTATTCAAAATAAATACCTAATAATTGATATTCTTTACAGTTGGGCCTACCAGCAGAGCTCCCTCTAGAGTTTATCAACGGCGGGCATGGCGTCAAAAACCCTCTGGCTACCGAAGCAAATGCTAGACAAAGAGAAGAAGAAAAAAATAAGCAAGTGCTAGTAAGCGAAGATGATCCGACTAAATTTGTATGTAGAATTTGTACGAAGAACTTCAGCCTACAAAGACTTTTGAATAGACATATGAAATGCCACTCGGACGTTAAACGATACCTTTGCACATTCTGTGGCAAGGGTTTCAATGACACATTTGACCTCAAGAGACATACTAGAACACACACCGGCGTGCGACCTTACAAGTGCAACTTGTGCGAAAAATCATTTACCCAAAGATGCTCTTTAGAATCCCACTGTTTGAAGGTTCACGGAGTCCAACACACCTACGCTTATAAGGAAAGAAGGACTAAGGTAAATAAATATTATATATTTTCTTTGTCAACTATTCGAATTAAAGGTTTTACATATTTTTTAAACTACAATCTTGATGATTTAAGTTTTTAAAAATCCCCTGGCAACATTTTGCAATATAAGAACTAGCTTTGTTTCCATGTCAGTCCCCGGGATGCAAAAAATCGTTGGACGAAATTATTATTTTCGGTACATATGTTCAGCTACACACATGAAAAGTTAACAAAAACAGACAAACACACTCTTATAAATAGGGAAATAGTTCTTTAATGTAATTAAGAAACCTAATATGGTGTTTATTTTTTACAGATGTACGTTTGCGAAGAATGCGGTCACACGACATCGGAACCTGAAGAACATTACATGCATCTTAAAAAGCAACACCCTTACTCCCCTGCACTGTTGAAATTCTATGACAAGAGGCATTTTAAGTTCACGAATGCAACTTTCGCCAATCAGCTTCTGGGCCAGCTGCCTATGCCAGTCCATAATTAAGGTTTCTGTTATTTAAACCAATTTTGTACCATTTTTGATACGTACTTACTAATTTATTACTACATTTTAAACTTTTGGTACAAATTTGGAAAATGTAATACGAATTTATTCCGTCCGTTTTTAAGGAATCGATTTAACTTAGATGAAGTTGTAAGACCCCAGTGCATGCGCAATTGTATCGAGAATAACACTGTAAATCGCTCGATTTGACGTCTTCCAAAATATGGGTATAATGAATTTTGTAACTATTTTGCGAATTAGTTTCAAATTAGGAACAATATCAACTTCTTGTTCCATTTCAAAATACCTTAATTTTTTAACAGTCAGGGGTAATCCATTAGCCTTGATGTAAGGCATGACTGCAAATAAAAAATCAAAGTATCGGGTATTATGTGCAATCTTTGGTGATGGTACGGGATTATTTTTAAGTTTAGGTGTAGTGTAAATCTTAACAATAATTAGTTGTAGTACATTTCTAATGTTATTGAAATTATACAGCATGTTTCATTTCAATTCAGCGTTAGTTAGATCGGATAATTATTTCGGATGGTGCTAAACGCAAGTATTACAAATTGTCGCTGACTTGAAGCGAAGCTATTATGATTCGGATGACACTCTTTGTCCAAATCATAAAACTGCGTCAATTTCGATCAGACCTTGATGGTAACTCCAGAATAAGGAAGCTCTTTTCCTCGTTTAGTGATATTAGTTTCTAATCGTCTCACAAAATATTAACACAAAAATAATGTCACAACTTTTGTGTTATATGTATGTACTTAATGTTATGTTTGTTCTTTGTTGGTACTTAATAATGTAACAAAATTATAAAATCTTGTACGTGAGAACACAAATTGGGCTCACGATAAGTCGTACCAAGTTTAAATGCATTTCTAGATTTATTTATATTATTTAAATGATAGGATCAAATCGATACAGTCCGTGCTGTGAGTGTGTATGAGAAATTGTATTATCTTACTGTGTAATTAAGTTATTAAATGTGTTGATTGTTACAGCATAATGAAACATCGAGATAATTATTGTGAATCAAATGATTTGATAGTGAAAGTTTTATTTTTAAAGTTAAAGTTTTATGCTCAATTTTGGCACATTTGCGCTTTCACGGCGAAGCTTGTGGATATAAAAAAAAATGTAAATATGTCTAAATTTAGTAAGTAGTAGTAAAAATTGAAAATAATTATATCTAAATATTTTAGTAGTGACTAATTAGTGTTTATGAGATTTTAAAAAGATAAAATTGTTGAAATATTTTGTACGATTTGGTAAGTTTTGATAGATCTGACACTATTAATATACTGGCTTATCATATTATGGTTCTGTCCCATTATAATATTGTGATAGCGCAATGCCTTGATTATACCTACGTCTTTTGCATTTATTAGCATTTTGATCCCATTGTCAAGTTGTTGTTTCGTATTTTTTGGAAACACTCTTATTATTCTGTATTGATAAGCAATATATCAAGGTTTAAACATTTGAATTTGTTTCATTAAACCTTCAACCTGTATCTACACTTAAAGATAGGCATACCAAATTCTAGTTCCACTTGCCAAAGACTAAACAGGCACAGCTATTGCCGAGTACAATCTGACAAAAAACACTAAACACTAAACACAATCGGCTGTTGTTCGTGGATTTAATCCCTGGGTGGGTCTTTACATATGGCATACGTAACAGTACCTAATGAAATTTTACAGAAAAGGTTACATTCATGATGAACGCAAAAAAGAAGTTGGCAACCTCCTCTCCACTCAAAGAACTTTGTCCCTTTTGGAGGTCCGTTTTTGGCATTTCGTCTCCTCTGTGCCTCGGAGAAGTTATTAGCACTTACATTGGATAATGACAGTAAAACCTTAGGAGCCGATATCTGGTTCTGTCGAAAAGATTTGGTAGCCTACAACATAGTAATGCAAAGAAAATTCCTGCTATTGTGATTAATGGAAAGAGATCCCGATCCACAATTGAGAAATACGATGCAGACAGAGAACAGATTTCTTATATTCTACTTCAGTTAATAACTGCGTAAGAGTGCGCATACATCTGTCGAATGCGCCACAAATGCGCCCGTTTGCGAAAGGTTCGCGGGCTGCACGCGTGGACTACGTAGTGCGATCTATTACCTCCTGTCTCCTGAATACAGTCAAAAAGCAACCTTATAAAAGAGGGATGTAATATAGGGAGCAAGAGATACATGCGCGCAGTCTGTACGCGCGCATAATGCGAGCCTTGCGTTTGAGGCGCACCAACAGTTGCCGTAGCAGCGCGCGAATAGCGCATGTCCAGCGCATTTGCTAGATGTGTACGCAGCCTACCGTTTGGGTGCGAAAGAGACACGACATTTTTCAAATTGATTGCAATAATCCCTGAACTACCGCAGGAACTAAGAGATTCACCTATCACCTATGAACATGAAAAGTAAAACTTATTTAAATACAAAATTTCACCCAAATCGTTACAGCCGTTTCCGAAAAACCAGTATCATCTAACATATAAAATTCTCGTGTCACAATGTTAGTTACCATACTCCTCCGAAACGGCTTGACCGATTTTAATGAAATTTAATGTGCATATTCAGTAGGTCTGAGAATCGGCTACTATATATTATTCATACCTCCACGCCTCCACGCGGACGGAGTCGCGGGCATCAGCTAGTAATATATATATTTCGGTAAGTAAATAAATTATATACAAGAATTTCTCGTTTAACTATTTGATATATTAGGTGCTTCTGTGTATAATGTTAGTGGGTAGGTATTTAAGTTAAACTAATATATTTGATTTTAAAGGAAAATAGGAATCTAGCTGTTATACCAAAGTAAAAAGAAAAACTCTTGTCATATCGGACAGTTTAATGAATTCAATAATAAAAGATAGTAACAAAAAATAAGCATGTTTAGAAAAGTAATTTCGATAACTATAAATCTAATTAACCACTATCATAGGATCAATGTAATCAATAAGTAATCATTAAAAAATAACAATTGAAAATTATTAGATATATTATTTCATGTTTAGTTTGTAACTAATGCATGATTTGGAAAACGACAGCTTAAATCTAGTATTTTAGACAATTGACCTATTAGCAAAACTTAACTGAGCAATCTCAAGAGTAAAAACAAAGCAACGACAAGATCAATGAGCCCGATAAGGTTAATAGGCTATGCTAGTTACGACATCAGCTCAAGACTGACACATTATTGAGCCGATATGACAAGAACAATACTCTATCCAGAGATTCCTATAAAAGCTGAGGAACTAGCAGATAATCCTTAGGTAAGTAACGTTCTTTATAATTATGTACGTGGGCGCCACAAATTTTTCTGCGATCCCCATACCTTTTTCCTCAAGTATGCCCTTTGATGATCGAGCAAAAACCGCCTCGAGATGGAACGGTCCGTATCATCATATCATCGTATCGTGATACAGTATTAAAATACGTATACACTACCGATCACGATACGTGTATCAGATACGGGGTTCAGTGCGCAACGCGCGGATCAGATACGGGATCACAACGGCATATCACATGAACGCATAAATTCTGCGTCCAACCTAGCGATTATGATACTGGTTGGTGCCACGCGATGGAGACACGATACGTCAAAATTATCAAATGTGGTCATAACCTTAGCCGCTATTCTGTTTAAGAAGCGTACGCAAACTATCGAGACTCGGAATGTACATTATATAATACATTTTAAAACAAAAATGATTCATTTCGTTGCGCAAACAAATCTATTTCTCTGCAATACAGGTTATCCTAGCGTAGAGGCTATTTAATCATGTGACTGTTTTATGAAAATAAATATTATACTTTTTCTCATTATTCTTATTTAATCTGTACAAATGAACAAAACAACAATTACAACTATAACAAGAACATGTTTATTAATAAACTTACAAAGTAAATATGGAATCAACATTTATGTTAACACGGTTAAAATACAACTCTCTTTTTATGATTGAAAGTCAAACCTTTGTACCTTTTTTTCTACATCACATTTCTCGTGGAACTTGCTATTAAAAATAACTATACCTTTGTCTTGTATATTCTAGAGAAAGCATTATAATTGTAGCTACGTCTACGTAATAATAAGATATCTATTTCATAATGAAATACTTAATAACTATGACACATTTGTTGTAGCATCTGTTTGCTTAAATTCTTAAGAATCAGCGCTAAGCTCGAAATCTGTCTGCTAAAAGTTAAATACGCTGATAATGGCATTAAAATCAGATATTTCAAACGTCGTGCCAAATACATTTGCTCAAAAAATACTTTATCGGTGCATACTAAAAATTAATTGCGTGAAACGCGTATGGCTATATGCTGATAGATGCGTGATCATCTTTAATATTGTTGCGTATCTTCCATAAAAAACATAGGTACTAAGTAATTTCATACGTACCCTAAATTCACTTCTGGTCCCTGATTGTGTAAGGAAATCGCAATCGTTTGTCATTTATGAACTCCTTAAACAGTTGGTTTTGTTTGTTTTTAATTCTTTATTGCACATACAATTACAATACACAAAGGCGAACTTAATACTAGAGGTATTCTCTTCCAGTAAACCTTTGGTAGTGGGGACAGGGTTGAAACAACAGTGCGTACAATATAAAGAGAAAAGTTGGGGAAAGAGGAACATATTTAGGTAGTACAACAGTTCAAGTAATACGTATTAAGCTGTCAAATGATAACGATTTGTTTGGACAATCAGGCCTCAGGAATAGAGCCGCCTTTGCTCCCTATCACAATTATCATTCTTCTTTTTTGTGTGCAATGTTTTGTTGCATAAATTTTTCGTACTGCTACATCCTACGACTACTATATTTTTGTTTATAAATTTAAATGAGTACTCCCTTTCTATCCTGCCGCAAGTTGAAGTTTATTTTTATGTTTGGGCTCGAACTCGATGGGGATTCTGGTTTTGAGCTACTGTCACCCTGCTTGATACGTTTGTCCTTTCCCATTTGCGCTACCTGTAATCGAAATACATAATAATATGACAAGAAGATCATGTAAATGAAAATATTTTGTCAGGAAGCTAAGGTTCTCAAAGTATGGTAGGTCTAGGGGCCATAAAATTGTTATTAGGATTTACTGTCAAAAAATGATAATAGCAGCCCAGAGTTGGAATGTAGGCAATGTTGGTCCGCCATTCCTCAATTAAAAAAAGTTCTGTATCTGATATTCTCTCCAGTCGAATCGGATTGCCGCCCCATGACTATGAGAGTGAACTATGAAGTGCATCTGTGTTTGCGCAGCTCGCAGGACCAACGACTTCAAAAAGGTGCGAAAGATAGATGAAGGATAGGATGAAGATATTTATTTAATTTTAGTACGACCTATATCAATTTCGCAACGTTTCCGAATGGAGCGCTGGCTGTGGATATATGGACGTACTTGAGCTCTAAAACAATGCAATTAAAGATCATTTTACTTTAAGCCTACGAATGCGCTCAACGTCATGTGATTTAAAATCCTAAGGTTACTGTAGGGGCAGCATGCTGGATGGATGTGGTTTTATAACAAGACTAGCTACTGATGGCGTCGGAAATGGTTTTGAACTACGAATTACAGCGCACGCGTTAAAGGAACAGGCGGTGGTCGAAGCGGCCGTATTACTCCACGTGGAAGGATATCGTAAAGATGGTCATTGTATGCCTATAACAAGACTAGATACTCACGGCATCGTCGATAGTCTTGAACTGCCAGTTCCAGTGTACACGGTAGGGAACGGGCGGTGGTCGAAGCGGCCGTATTACTCCACGTGGAAGGATATCGTAAAGATGGTCATTGTATGCCTATAACAAGACTAGATACTCACGGCATCGTCGATAGTCTTGAACTGCCAGTTCCAGTGTACGCGGTAGGGAACGGGCGGTGGTCGAAGCGGCTGTCGTTGTGGCTGTATTACCTCCACGTGGTAGGATAGCGTAAAGACGGTCATTGTATGCCTATAACAAGACTAGTTACTCACGGCATCGTCGATGGTCTTGAACTGCCAGTTCCAGTGTACGCGGTAGAGGAACGGGCGGTGGTCGAAGCGGTTATCGTCAGGGCTATAAGACTCCGCGTGGTAGGACGGAGTAAGGACGGTCATTTTGTGCCGGTTTATCGCGTAACAGCGGAAGAAGTGCTTCACTTTTTCCGCCACCTAGAAATGAAATATATAATTTTTATAAAAAATCACGGCAGGTTGTAAATGATTGTGCAGCTGTTGTCTGTCGGTGTTAAAAAATAGTATTGACAGGCAAAGTAAAGTCACCCGACCAATAAAGTTGCAAGAAAACACTTTCTGATTTCTTGGTCAAGGATTGGTAGTCATGGAAGATACTTTCTCGGATTTGGATAACTGACACTCTGATCCAAATCCAACACATTAACATAACACGAAATTGACAAAATAAATCATCAGATCCTCCCAATGAGATTACCAATGGTTCATACTTCATACCACATTAAATGACAGTTACTAACTCGTACAACGAGACGTGTTGCCAATCTCTCTTTGGGTAGTATTCCTCATTACCAAGTGTCGTGACCCCTTTCCATTAATCACATAATGGTAGGAGTTTTCTTGGGATAATAATGCGGTGGGATTCCAGGTCCTATCTCAAACACACGAAGCATACGTTTTTGTAACGATTATTATAAGATATTAGTGACAATAACCGGGACCGACGGCTTAACGTGCTCTCCGAGTCACGGAGGAAACGAAAAGGCCAAATTTGAACCTTCAAATTCGGTCACCCATCCGGTTACCGACTTGGATCAACGTTGCTTAACAATCGTTGACTTATAAGCTTTGTCACAACTAGGCCATTCGTCCCTCTTGCCAATGCTGACATAACATTTACCTCTTGCGGTGTGCACTTGTTATTCCACTGGTGTACTAGTTTCTGAAACATGCTGAATGGTCCGCAGTTATACGTCTTCCTCAGTCGGCCAAACTCCGACAGTTCTGCGTACGTCATTCCCATGTCTTGTTCGTCTGTCTGTGTTATCTGTCCGTCGGACAACGGTTCTAGTTCTGCCGTCGGTGGTGCTTGGAGGATTTCGGAGAGCGATGGCAAAAAGAATCTGTGTATTTAAAGAACGAAAAATATTATGTTAGTTTGTGGTTAACAAAGTACATAATTTTTGCAGTCCATATAAGGTTACAAATAAAGGGAGTTCTCTCATTCCTATCGTGACGGTGTCAATTTTATTGATAAATCTATACTTCTATACTAATATTATAAATGCGAAAGTTTGGATGGATGTATGTAGGGATGGATGGATCATGGATGTTTGTTACTCAATCATGCTACAACGGCTAAACGGATCTGGATGAAATTTGGCACAAAGATAGATTATAGTCTGGAATAACACATAGGCTACTTTTTATCCCGGAAAATTAAAGAGTTCCCGCGGGAATCAGTAAACTTCAATTCACGCGGGCGAAGTCACGGGCATCACCTAGTTCGAGATATATTCCTCTCATTTGTATTAATAAGTTATGAGAAAAAAGAAACAAAGAGTTATGAAACTATTCTTTTTTATTAAAGAACGTCATAGGCATATTATGTTGTTGCTGGTGGCACAAAGATAGGTTTGATATAATACGAGTATCGAATTACTTTGCTGGTATATTCCTTTATCCTATATATTGAATCACAATAAAGTGGTTTGAAGTAGTAATTTGAAGGCATTTAGTTATAGACTTACCGGCTTTTAGCGTACTGTAGGAAGGACTTCAAATCCGTCTTAGACACCCCTCCAATGGGGTTAACATCGGCACTGGAGCAATCGTATTTGGTCATATAACCTCTAAGCGCTTCGTCTACATTTGAAGAGCCCAACACTAGCAGACCGCCCGGTCTTCCTCGCACCCAGAGCATTAGTTGCGCGAATAGATACGATAGAACCATTCGAAGCCGCGCCTGTGGATACAAAAGATACGTTTAAATGCTGGCATTGCTCTGGCGAAATGAGAGCGTTCATTTCAGGAATATCAGAATAATGGAAGCATAATATATGATCAGGGAGCGGCTTAGAATAAAAAATAGACCATGGGCAGTTATTAAGTTAAGCAATTCACTCAAATTAAAGCACGTATTATTTACCTGAATATTCTGTAAAGCGAGATTTTGTCGTGGACAACCTCCCTTGCTCCTGAACTTCGGTACTAGTCCGGTGGCGGTTGTGAATATTCCTATCACGGCGCTCACCGCGGAATCTATCACTATTGGAAAGTGATAACTACCTATTTCACTCGCAAGCTGCAAACATATCGATACTTAGCCTACGTCCAAAAAACAGGAGGGGTATATCACATTCATATTTTTTCAAATCAGTTTAGCTAGAAGCGGGCAAAGTGGCGATTAACACAGTAAACGTACCTAAAAAAGCATTCTAGCCATCTAACTGATAAAACCAACTAAAACTTTCGTTAATAGATTTAAAGGACCACACATCAAAACAAAAATTGGTATTAGAGTTGGGTCGTACTAAGCAAACTGAAATACTAAGTAGAACAGCGATTGTGTCTTCAAACAACTTCTGACAAATATCTGTGACAAAATACTAGGTTGAGCCAAGGGCTCGAATCTTGATGCTCAGAAATACTAGCCTTCTGTCCCTATCTCTCGGATGACTATAATCATAAGAGGAAAAAAAAACATACGCGCCGACTTGAGAACCTCCTCCTTTTTTGGAAGTCGGTTAAAAAGAAACCTATTTTGAAATAATAAGTGCATCGCTTTCTCTTCTATTAAAAGGAAAGAGATGCCAGGCTAGTATTTCGAATCTCGACAAAAACAAAAATACATATTTCGACAAAAATAACGCCATCTGTGATGTTTTCGATGAACTACGGCGAAAACTTGTCTTACCTGCACACTGTTTACAGCTCTATTACAATGGGATAAGAATGATATTCTTTTGTTTAAGCAGACTGATTGTGAAATAATAGGTGTTGTAAAATCACAGGTGCTTTCTTTTCTCTTGTATGCCAAAAGTAAGAGATAGCAGGCTAGTATTTTGGAACACATACTCTGTAAATACGTAGGTAGTAAATACTCGTGGTAGCAAATATTTAAGAGATCAGGGAGCAGGCTGTGACATTTTACTACCAAGTATTTGTAGCTGTGACGATAAATACGCCTCACCTCTAATTGGAATTTTTTTTTAAACGAGGTTTACCTGAGAAGCCCTTTGCTTAGTCTCCTGACTGGAGTTTTCTGTCGCCATATAACACGTGACGAGTAACCGATTACAAAGCTCCATAGGGTCAGAAGGGGTATAATCCGATTGACAGAGGATTTTACGAACATCGTATAGAACTTGACTCTCTGAAAAAGATACCATAGCATGTTATGTATCTCCAGGTATAGTGACCATAATAATATGTACTTTCAGAATCTTCAAAACGTCTTTATGAAATTGTTTGGGATCTGATAGCAAAAATCTAATAATTAAATCTTGACGACCTCCCTGGCGCAGTGGTGAGCGCTGTGGTCTTATTGTGGGTTCGATTCCTGGCAGGGTCAATTTGGGAATTTATAATTTCTGAATTTTCTCTAGTCTGGTCTGGTGGGAGACTTCGGCCGTGGTTAGTTACCCCCCAACCGGCAAAGACGTTCAGATTAAGCCTTCCGGTGCAATGCCGTGTAGAAGCCGATAGGGGTATGAGTTTAATATAATAGCCATACAAGTTACTTGTTAGCCCGCTACCATCTTAGACTGCATCATCATTTATCATTAGGGGAGATCGCTCGTATCGCTCGCTTCGTATTCAAAGGCTAACTTGCAGTGAAAAAAAAGGTTACCTCCTTTCTGTACAGCTTCACATATCTGTGTGCACATCGAGAAAACAATACATGCTGTGCTTGTAGAATCTACACCCCCACTGAGGGGAAGGAAAAAACCACCCTGGCCCGATCTCCTTAGATAGTCCCATAGCCAACACGCCGGACCTAAAATTACATTGAACGTTTAAACTTCAGATGTATTATCATTATTACCATTTCCGTATACAACGTTAGTTTTAGTTTAATCAAAAACCGAAACACGTGTCGAATATTTTCACGTAAGGAATATTTATACAAAATTTCAATTTTTTTTATTGAAAACTAACAAAGTTATAAGCTTCTTGAGTTGGGTCATTGTCCTCGCTAAAACATGGTCACCCAAAACGCGGCGTCAAGACGGCGCGCGCTGTGACGCGTTCCGCCACTGTGCCGCGTGGTAGGTAGTAGGTAAATACAACGCGTGAGTGTTTGTAAGAGAGACAATAGTCATTATCACAATTGCACTATTACATTTCATATAATTAAGTATTTACACAGAACACAGTAATGTGCAAGACGGCGGTTAGAAGGCGGAACTGACCATTTTCCCTTGGACGTTGTATGAACGGCAAGCATGGGCGCCTCAAACTCCTATCGCGGACACATTTTCACCACATACCGTCAATGGTTCCGTCCGTCAATCATTTCCGCGTGTTGCACGTTCGTAAACACTGAAAACTCATTTTCTCATACGATAGCGGCAATGTTTACGCGGGAGCAACTGATTGCGTGAATATGCGTGTCATACTCTTACGCAAGCTTCTGGACGACTGGCGGCGGGCGCGAGTGGAGCGCAGGGCGCGGGCGCCGGCCATTTGCTGGCGGGCGGGTTGATCTGCGACTCGACTCTCGATGTGTCATTGTACCGCTTGCGACGCCGCAATGCCAGCTGGTTAGGTCAGTCAACTATGTGTCCAAACTTGCAGGATTTTAAAATATTTTTCGTACCACTTGCTCAAAAAAGTGACATTATATGCCACAAAAAGCGAACATAACAATAGTCATTTTTAATCTGTTAAAAACAGGGAAAGAAAATTGTACTGAATTTCATTCATCCTCTAGGGGGAGAATGTGATTTAAATTTGGAATAGGTACTTACCGAAATGTATACTGAACTACATCTGTGTTTACACCATTGAGTTTGTATATAAAGCATTAAACATCTTTTTGAAAAAGGAATACGCATTTATTATGCAGTTATGATTATTAAATAAAATTACGAAAACCGACGAGGCCGTATGAGCTTGATGCCTTTGCTTTTCCGACAAAAAAATTTGTCTAGGAATTTGCCGCATTTTTGTTTTCTTCAAATACATAAACGTTAAGTTTATTTTAATTTATTTTTATAAATAAGTTAATGTTCTAAACAGTTCCTCAGACGCAAGAACAGAGAAATACTCAAATCAACTCATCAACAATAAATGTACCAAACAAAAATGTAACTCTCTCTATCAATAATTGGACCAATGTTTCGAATGTTAACTTTTACTTTTAATTGTCATTATTATTAATAAATTCTTATCTTATATTATTATTGTGTTAATTTTTTCGCAAATGGTACGAAAAGTAGAGTATTTTCCTCGGTGATAAAGCTGTCTTAGTCTTGGGTGAACTTAAATCCCTCGCTACACTCAGGACTCGTCTTCAATCCCTCGCTTCGCTCGTGATTTAAGTTTTTGACACCCTCGCTACGCTCGGGAGTAAACCTCGAGTTCTTCGTTACGCTCGCGATTTAAATCGTCACCCGCGACAGAAGACACTGCTTTATCCCCTTGGTTAATAATCTACTATTTAGGACAAAATATAACACGGTATAAAAATGGTTGCATTAGATTCTGTTACTGATTCTGAACAAACTACTTTCAGGTTTTGATTATACAAAAACTAACGTTGTATATGCTATAGTATGCTTAGTCTAAGTTTTTACATTGCAAATTCGACTGATCGTGAGTTCGTGGATCGCGTTAGCGTCAACGTTAAATGAACCTTAATTATATTGCTTTAGTGCTCAATTTCGTGTATGCGTTCACAGCCATGGCTCCAAACGATACGTTTTATTACGAAATTGGTTGTCTTGAATTTGTGACTTTAAATCAAGATATTTTGGGTCCATTTTACTTTGACGCTAATGTGATCGAACACACTAATGCTGAGATTTATAGAACGTTCTTTGACTTTGCTCAGACTTTACTTAGAATTAAAACGGGATGGACTTATGTGAGTGTCATAAATCTATCTCGTTTAAACTCTGTCTTAACTCAAAGTGCTCTCTTTAGATCTCATAATCTCAGATCTCAGAAGATGTACGAAGATATCGTAGACGAGACTAAAACAGAAAACCCCTAAATGCACCGTTTCGATAAACGTACATGGCTAGTGATAGGGATTTTCAAACACCGCTTTCGCCTGTCCAGCAACTCCCTGCGAGTTGATAATATCTTCTGTCGGCATGCTTACCTAATTCTATTTCTTCTTCTGGTGTCAAATATTTCCATTCTATAGGTGGGCTAATAGTAAGATGCACGTCTTCATCGTCGGATAGCGCAAAATCAACGAATATTCTGGGAAATGCTCGATTCGAGGCAGCCAAATGACTTCTGGAGCGAATTTTCGTACGATAAGAGCGTATGTCTTCTAAATCTATTGTGGCGGTTATCACTTCCTGAAATTAGAATGATTAAGTATATTATTTCTTTTGGACAAAAGTTTAATCTTGGTTGAGAAGAAATTGAATATTTTGTCAAGCTGGCTATTTTGGGTTGAGAACTGGGGGCAATAGAATTGTATTGTGAATGGGGGATCACTACAGACCGAAACATCTATCGTTCGACAACAATTAAAGCAGACTTGACTTTTATAAAAATATTGGATAGAAGCAGGCGTTATTTTGCGGAAGTCCATGATAATGAAGGAAGTAGAAAATTAATTCGCTATAATACGCGACAATATGTAAATGTGGGACAGTATGTATCTTGCACTTATCAATAATTGTCAAGTCAACATCTCCTGAAGATGCTCTGGTATCGGAGTGAAACGTACGTTGAGAATAATTATGACGATTTTTGTGGTGTGGTGAATATCGCGGGCTATAATTGCAAGATACACAGTACTCACTGTACCGCATGGATTTACCTAATGTCGCGGATCATAGGGAATTAAACTTCTAGTTACTTCATTTTCATAAAAATGAAAAATAGAAAAGTCTTGGGTAATAAAAAACTCACAACATCGTGCAGTGCAAACTGCAGCCCCCGACTCACAACCTCTCCGTTTACTGCCACACAGGAGCACCCGTTAAAATATATCCTTTGTCCATCGCAGCCCCGCAAATTGCTAAACAAATACGCTCCACCGCTCTTAAACGTAGCGCTCTTAACTAAATTGACGGTAACGTACGCTTTACGTAGCTCCATGTAACTGCCGGAGCCGTTCGATATGATTTCTACTCCATCGAGGCTCATGGGGATATGCCGACTGCAATGAAATAATTATTATTTTACATATATTGTACCTATTGTTTAAACTGTCTCGTTGGTCTGGTGGTTAGCATGTTCGACTGCGACCGACGAGGTCCCGGGTTCGAGTACTGAGTCGGCCCATAATATATTGAGTATTGGGGTTTTCTGACTAGAAATTCTCAGTACTAGACCGGAGTTAGGAATTTTCTGGTGTTTCACCACCGTGCCTCGGAGAGCACGTTAAGCCATCGGTCCTGGTTATTATCACTAACATGATAATAGTCTTTAAAGCCCGCCAACCCGCATTGGAGCAGCGTGGTGGGCTTAAGCTCTAATTCCCTCTCTCCTATGAGAGTGTAGGCCTGTGCCCAGCAGTGGGACGTTAATGGGCTGTAGGGGGTGGTGGTATTGTTTAAACAGAAAAATAGTAGATTTTACTGATATTAAATGAAGTACTATACCTTTGAGGGTTCCACAACTCTTCACAGATTTCGAAACCAATACACGTATCTCTAGTGGAAATAACTGCATCTCCTATTGGGACAGTCGTCTGATTAGTGATTGCCGAAATCATTCTTGGTAAATAATATTCTTCCACTTGACGTTCCTATAACAAAATGTTTTTCATATAATCTGCATTGAAAATGCGAGTTTCAACGCCTGTTGAGCCACCTGAAACTAATAAATTTCAGACGAATACGTCATGCAGCGGGTAGAAAACCATCATTTTCTGCCCTAGGGCAGAATGACGTAGCAGCTCTCCTTTCAATCCTGTCAGAGTATATTTTGTTCATTTCAAACCTTTTTAATTGTTATTTTACCCAAGAAATACAATATTAATAAAACTCACACTTTTAATGCAGATTATACGAAAAATAGTGTGTGCGCCACGGAATGAAACACCATTTCAGATTTTGGGTGATGCCAGCCAGCCTGAGCGAAGTCTGAAATCGTCTTGTTTCACCCCTAAGCACACAATATACTATTGTCAACATTTCTGATTTCATTTTGTATTTAGGTTGATCTCTGTAGGCTTCTATTCGATGGAAACTTGGGCTTGACCTCAACACTGCCCAAGTTTCCACCGAATCAGACCCTACAGAGATCAACCTAAATATAAAGGTTATACTCTACGGTCTTCTGTATTAACTGCCGCAGCGTATGTATGTGGTCTACTATGGTACTGAAACCTTTTCAGAACCCGGCTTGTTCGGGAGGCTAGAAGTCGTCGAACCTACGAGACGATACGTTATGACCCTCGAAAACAACTTGCCGATATGACTTAGAAGCGAGATGGGTCTGTAATAGGCATGATGACTGATTTTGAAAAAATGGTCAGATTATGTTCGGAAGTATCTACTATCTACATACTAAAATAAGATTTGGTAGATAAAATTGGTATTTGAAATTTAAATTTTAAAATTCACGCCAAAACGTTCGGCGGTGTCATGGCTTCGTTTATGACGTCACTATTGTTTTTACCAATGTACTCTGTGCAGTGTGCAGTAAACAAAGTGTGATAGTCAAAGCTCGAAAACAATACAATTGTGACGTCATTCGCTTCTTGGTGTTTTATCCAATATGGCGGATTGCTGTATTTTATAGTTTTATTTTATCAAAATAAATAGCAATCTCACTCGAAATAGAAAAATAAATATGTTTTTTTTAATCCATGAATCCTATTTCATGAGATAAATTCATAATTTCATCGATTCTTGGTAACTATCATCATGCCTATTCTATAATAAGGTTATCTTGGGTAATTTAGGTTGATCTGCCTACCTAAGTGTTACTTACTTTGGTCCAACAGGAAAACCATCGCGTCTCTCTGTAGTTACCATTTTCACACAAAATCATCTTTGGTCTGATGAGGAGAATGTTCTTATTGAGGAAAGCTACTCGGCAATTGTAAGAAACATTTCTGTGTTGCACTGGCATTCCAACATCTATGAGAATGTCTTTACATGTTGGTGACTTTAGTAGTTCTGCTAATACTTGCCAGCTATGAAGGTATGTATCTGGTTCGTGGAAGTGATCTTCACAACTATAACCGCTACAAAAAAAAAAACAAGATACATTTTAAGGCTACAAGTACCATACTTAGTTCCAAAGTTATGGATTTACTGATGATACTAATAAAATAAAATAAAAAATATGCCATTTATTACTCATCATAAGTAATATAAAATTGTGTTTGAATATAAAATTAATTGGTCACGGCATCACGCGTGAACGGCTGGACCAATTTCGCTAATTCTTATTTTGTTGTATAGGTGTGGACCTGGAGAGTGACATAGGCTACTTTTTATCCCGGATAATTAAGGAGTTCCCGCGGGAATAACAAAAAACTTAAGCCACGCGGACGAAGTCGCGGGCATCAGCTAGTTTTAAATAAATTAAGAAAAAAATAATAGGGAATATGCATAAAATTTAAATTTGTCTCTCAGTCTCAAATATTTTTTTCTAGATTCTTTATTGTCTTTACATTATACTTAAAAGGTTTTTTTTTTATTTAGTTATTATTTAAACCCAGAAAATATTAAATAGAAAGTGAAAAATAAGGGAGGCAAATTCAAACTTGCAAAACGCGTCACCATTGGTCGATACGAAATGTGACGTAAATGGTCATGTCAGTGGATTTATCGGCGTCGATATTCATACTGTGAACTAGTAGTGTTTGTGAGAAAAAATTGTTTAAAACTGTATTCCTGTGTGATTACTTGTTAAATAATAATAATTATGAAGTAACTGAACTGAATCGCTATAGTAAACAAACACGGGAAATAACCAATGACGTCATCAAAAGCGCGTGATTAATGGTGGCGTTTGAACGGCTCAAATTTATACTTAACTTTGAAACACCAATTAACGTAATTATTTGACTATTTTCAAACCTATTTATATTTTTTACTATGTTATAAAGATGTAAATGATTGATTTAAGAAATAAAAATAAATCATGCATATTCCCTATTGTAACAATGTTTGAATGTAGAATAATAATGTCACGCAACACAATGATTATATTACATTATTTACTTAAACATTTTTCGTGTTGGGATGAGAACCCCTTTCGGGTATAGGCCTATACTGGTGATAGGTACTACACTTACCATATTTCCAATTCTGGTCCCGTTCTATATAGAGCCCCCATCTCTTTAGCCTCTTGTATAGACTGCAAAATTCTACTTAGGTTTCCTTCGAAATCCAGAGCCCATTGATTTAGCGTGCAAACAGCGACTACTACTTTCCGACCCATTTTGGTCTCTAGAAAAAAAAAGTTTTGTTAGCAACAAAATACTGATAGTCTTTTTGATCCCCGAAATAAAATGTCTGTCAGTGGCATCGTAGCGCTCAAACGGATGAACCGATTTGAATGCGGTTTTTAATTGGAGAGCCTGTTTGATCGAGATTGGTCATAGGTACTTAATACTTATGTTGTTTGATGAAAATCCATTCAGCCGTTTGAGGGGTAATCAGCTTTTCTCACAGCATAGATTACGGTCACACATCTTTAAAATTAATTATATTAGCAGTAGGTACACTCATTTGTCTAGCTCCTAGCTAGTTGGCCATGTTTGACTATGAATGACGAGATCCTAGGTTCGATTGCCCATAGTTTTCTTGGAATAGAATTTTACCACTTTAAAAATGCTCAATACGATGACGAAAATACAGAGGGATTTATTATCCCGCTGAATTTTATGATAGCCTAAATTTCTAAGAAATCGAATCCAATAATAACGGGAGTAAAATTCATATCCATATTAATATTATAAAGAGGTAAAGTTTGTGAGTTTGTGACGTTGTAGGTAGGTAATCTCTGGATCTACTGAACCGTTTTTGAAAATTCTGGTACCAATAGAAAGCCACATTATTTGTGAGTGTCATAGGCTAGGCATATATTATTAAACCGAAAAATTAGAGAGTTCCCGTGGGAAAACTTATTTCACGCGAAGTCGCGGGCATCAGCTAGTGTATAAAGACAGAATAGATACATCACGATTCATTGATGAGTGACAGTGACACACGACAGGGCGGTCTGAAGAAATCGATCCGCACCGTTCCGTGCCAGGCCGCGGCCAATCACCTCGGAATAGCCTACGACCCCAACAAAAGGTCTACGCACTGTTGAGATACGAGTGAGTTGACTGCACGGAGTGCACTGAATAAGAACCTTATGTCATTCTAGCAAAAGCTAGGTGGTAGGTGAAAAATCTGGGAAATATTTTACATAATGGATTTTTCATGAACAAAAAACAACACGTGCCTCGGACTACAGAGCCTTCAAGATGCTCACTGGTGACTCATGAGTGAGAGGGATGCCTGCCTAGAATATAAAAGTTTGATGCTTCACAAAGTTGTTACAAAGTTAACAGGATTCGACAGTATTAAGTAGAAAACTAGGACAACAAGTGCTACGTATGATAACATATGAAAACAACTCAATAAGTCGTTGATAAAAATACAACACCTTTCTTTTTGCGTCGAGGAACAAACTAAGTCAGTACCAATGATAGTTCTATATATATAACAGTCAGGACACAAGCATTACATAACAAAAGCTACCAGTACCTACCACTAACCGGATATAAAGATTCTTATTTAGACTAATTTTTAGTCTAGTAAAGTGAAGTTAAGTCAATAAGCCCTTCTTAAAAAGAAAATGATAAAGAACATTGAATATTATGATGTATATTAGGTGAATCCTTACCTAGAGTATTATATTTTCTTTGTTTCCTGTAAAATGTATCGACGTAATAGCTCGGTTTCCTTGGCAACTAATGGATATTACTTAATAAACTTGGCCCCAATTGACGACCTATTTCTACCGAATATCATTACTCAATTAGTTACAACTAATTTTGAAAGGAAAGCTTTTAAGCTTCAATAAAGAAAGACTTGATAGGGACTTAATTATTTCGAGAGAAAAGCGTAGAGGTAACTAATGTTATGTTTAGTTGACACCTATTATTCAAGGATAGCAAGATATAGGATAGGATAGTAAGCTAGCAAGCGAATCCCGACTTCGAACAGGTAGTCAATGTCCGCCGATTTTCAGTTGTTATTTTTATTTGACTAGCTGATGCCCGCGACTTCGTCCGCGTGGAATATGTTTTTTTGATTCCCACGGGAACTCCTTAATTTTCCGGGATAAAAAGTCCTAGCCAGCCTATGTCACTCTCCAGGTCCTCAACTATACCCATTCCAAAAATCACGTCGATCCGTTGCTCCGTTGCGGCGTGATTGAAGGACAAACCAACAAACAAACTGACTTTCGCATTTATAATATTAGTATGATTGTGTGAGCTAATCTTTGAGTAAAAATTGCTCATTGGGATTGGGAGCATTGGGAACTTTTGTATTTGAGAGGATTCATTTCTTCAGGTACATATTGTTTCACAATAACTACAGTTTTAACCAGTAAATCTCTCAAGTAGCGCGAATTTTCGCCGACTTTTACGACAATTTTCATCGTAGTTAGCTACGATGAAAATTGGCGTAAAAAAAAGGTCGAAAAACTACCTTCGTGTCACCCAGGCAATAATATCAAATTGTCGTCGTCTGGTAGACCGGTACGTCAGGGAGAAGTTTCATGATGTTGTGAATATCATATTTAACACAACGGAAGTAAAATATAGATTAAAACTAATAAATCAGTGTTTTTTTTAAATCCATCAATAAATTACTGAGAAATGACGATTTAAAAGTTTAATTAAGTATATAATGTAAACCGATTGCTGTATCTTACTCGAGTGAGAAATTTTGTGAGTGAGTTTTAATACCTAGCCGAGATTTAATACTTCAAAATTATCTTGCTTTTAATTCAATTAAGTCACGTTAAGTCCAATTATTTCTTTTATTTGGCTTAATAAAGTCGGTTGATAGGGAATTATGACGTCACGTCTCCCGTCTTGCAAGCGCAACTTTAAAATTCCATAACTTTTTCATTTGTTGAGATATTTTAATGATTCTTTCATATTTTTGTTTTATATTGTCTTAATTTTAATAATAAAATTTTTAAAAAAACATGGCAAACTTCTCCAAGGATTTCCGACGACAGGGCGATATTGTATCAAACGGTTTCCAGTACTTTAATAAAATAATTGCATATATCTAACGGAACAAAAGTGATAATCAAGTTTATGGTGAAACATTAAGTAACTTACAAGAGGTATCGCTTGGTAACTTACCGCAAGCTTTAGCTCATCAGTAAAAACACCTAGAGCTACGCCAATTTAGAAGAGATCAAAATAATTTAAATTGATGAAACTGGAAATCAAACCTTTTAGCTTCAACGATACAGCCGGCATACCTATAATTTTTAATTCAGTAAGGATATCCATACTAACAACACATTCAAGTAATTGATTACAAGGGGGTTTTTGTTTTTGTTACCTACTGTTGGTACAGAAAAGTTGTAACGTCATGTAGGCAATTTCAATAAAAATTCTTGCCAAAAAACCGGCTTTGCAAGTCGGTTTTTTGGAAAGAATTTTTATTTTTAACTTTTTAGTATCAGGGTTGAGGATTCGGAGTCAGATTTTTGAGAAAGAAACCACGGAGATATGCACCAAAATAAATTTTAAAAAAAAAGTACGCGCCGAATTGAGAACCTCATCATTTTAAAAACATTTCAACCTCATTTATTGACCTTCTATTTAGGTATGCTCACATGATTTTATCAGTCTGTTCATTCAAGGCTAAACATTTGAAGGTTTACCTAAATATAGAATGCGCATAACTTCATTAAAATTCATTAAAAGAAGATGACGAAAGCTAAGAATAAGAATACCTAGTTAAGCTGTCTAAGTACTTATTATTTCCTCAGATCAGGCGTAGGTATACTACAGGCTACCTACATAAGAGACGTTACCGTCATCATGGTGATACATAAACGAGGTTTTGCATAAAGCAAGCAAGAAAATCATCCGTACTAATATTATAACTGCGAAAGTGTGTGTGTTGGTCAGATTTCCTTCAATCACGCCGCAACGGATTGACGTGAGTTTTTGCATGGGTAGGTATAGAGTTGATCTCTTGTAGGTAAAGGCTTTAATGCAACCGACAAGGATAGAAATCAGGGAAGTTTATTATAATTTCGTAGTCGTAGGGAGTTCTACATGTTCGCGTGTCTGCGAAAAGTTTAGCGATTAGGTACAATCGAAGCCAGTAGCGAACTTTGAATTGAACCTTTCCACACAAGTTCACACATTACGCGGAAGTGCAGTCACCTTTCAGGTTTTCAGGGAAACGGAAAGCGCATTTTCTTTGTATCATTATCAGAAGTTAGTAAATATCTTTGGACTATCTTTAAAAAACAATTTAAATAACAAACAAACAATATGTTAGCTAATCTCTTGAAATTTACTAATTATTTAATGCGATCAACCATTTACAATGGTGTTTTGTGGTCATAGGACCCAAATAAAATTTTACCGTTCAAGACTGTAAATTATTAAAATACGGTAAGTATATATTATAATTTGTATATAATATGTTGCGAATCTCACTCAGGGATAAAATTCGTATTCAGGAACGAGTAAATTCGTAAAAGAATTAAAGTGACCTACATAGCTCCATGGATTAGCAAGCTGAAGTGGCAGTCGGCAGGTCATATCTGTCGCAGAACCGATGGCCGGTGGGGCAGACGTGTTCTAAAGTGAAGACCGCGTACCGGTAAGCGCAGTGTAGGACGACCTCTAACTCGCTGGACCTATGACCTATGGAGGGAAGGGTGGATGAGGAAGGCGGAAGACAGTGTTTGGGCACGCGCTTTCGAAAAGATCTATGTCCAGCAGTGGACGCACACAGGCTGATAGGTGCCTATATGTCACTTCTACGACATATTGTAAATTATTTTATACTTCTTACAGTAGCTTACCCAGAAAGAATAGCCGTTTATAGCATCTACGTTCTAAAGCTCAAATTCACTCAGTTCGACGACGGGATCACAAAAAATTGTTCAGAAAGGAATAACAGTGTTTTTTTGAATCATAGCCCATGTCATGTTCATCTAAGTTGGAAGCAATTAAGTATTGCAAACATGACGTGAATTTATAAGAAATGGACAAATTGGAGAAAGAAATTCCAAAATGTGTCGAAAAAGGTAAGTAATAGGCAGATAATTAATACTCATAATGAGAAAATTCATGACTCACGCACTCCCTATAATTGATTCTCAGAGGCCCAGCTCAATTAACCCTTGGACCTTTAAGAAGCTTAAGTTTTCAGAGATGTTCCTTTTATTAGGGAAATCCTTAATCTAAACTCTAGACAAAGAATAAGGACGAATTTTTCGATATTCCCACGGGAGCGAAGCCGCGAGTGGTTATTACTTTTTCTATATTTTAATACAAATTATCAACAATTAATCTTCGTGATAAAGGTAAACTTTCAAAAGCTTCCACGCCACGAGTTCTAATTGTTATACATAGGTTTGCGACTCTTTACTGTCTGACGTCACAAATCACTTGATAAAGCGCTATGCGATCGAAACATGCCATCAGTACAGCTTTCGTCTCGGAATCACAATAAACTTTTGGAACACGAAATCCTCAGTTCGCTTCCGTGCGCCGCTTCACCCGCCAGTATAAACGAAAAACCTGTCGAATATCAGTTGAAATAGATTTGCAGTCATGGTTACAGATGATTTAATAAAGTGTCCAAACGCGATGAGGATAACGTAGCCAATAAACAAAATAAAAACCGCCGGTAGTGATCTTACCTAAAATGTTATGGTGGAAACAACTTGAATGTGTTCAAAATAACGTAATTATGATCGAGCAAGAGGAACAGAGGCGAGACTACATCGACAATACCACGGTGACGTTGACGCTCCCTACAAGAGATCCAGTATTGCAAGATAATTTATTGATAGCAAATATAGATCAAGTGAAAACTTTGCAAGCTTCTCTTTTTCCTATATGCAATAAAGGTGACGATTTTACACGCCAAAAATATCCAAAATTGTATTTATTTAATTTGTAAGGTGAAATTAAAATTTTATTTTTCAGGAACTTTCATATCAAACTTTCTTCACAATAATATAAAAACAAATCAACTAGAAATAAATACCGACACAAAAACTTTTAAGACAACAGCAAAACTAAGAGAGCCTCGAGATTTATTCGCCCTTCCCAAAGAGCTCGACTGCCCACAGCAGGCACCACGATGGCCGTCAGAATGTCAAGTAAGAATAGTTTCATTTCATAATTGTTACCTTTAGGCTTTACATATCATGGAAATGTTTGGATATAAAAATATATTATTATTCTTACAATATTCAACATCTTCCAATGTAATGTCGATATAACCACGAAGCTTCGTGTTGTCATAGTAATAGGCGAATTTTTTTCGAACAAGTCGATCATCTTGAATCTTGTAGGCTAGCGCGTTTTAACTTTTCATCATTGCGCATGCAGTGCGTGATTGCAGTCAAGGGTAAGCTTGTTACGTATGTAAATTCAATGTTTTCTTAAAGCCAAATGAAATTCGATCTCTAGGTTGTAGAAGAAAGAATACAGCACATAATGTGGAGTCCAGCAACACCTGAACCTTATTACATATCTACGGGAAAGGAGCTAAGGCCTCAACCAGTTGGAGAGGAAGCGGGCACAGTTATTTTCCAATATTATCCAATGAGCGCTGTCAACTACGTAAGTTTATAATAAACTTTGTTTTATTTTTGTAATTTTCTATCAGGAACCTATTATAAAATCCACAGCATGTCACAAACTTGCTTTTGCATTACCCAATATAATAGTAATTTTTCAACTGATTTTTAGCTATGTCTTTATCTTGTTACAGTTTAGTCGTTCCACAGTTGGTGGGTCCCGTTTGTTTCTTTCGGCGTGTACGAGTGCAGGTGGTGATGATGAATTAAGATTCGAATCACGGTTTGAAAGCGGCAATTTAGCAAAAGCAATTAAAATAACGTCTGCTTACTATGAACTTCATCTCCGTACTGATCTTTACACGAACAGGCATATGCAATGGTTTTATTTTAAAGTTTCCAATACTAAAAAGCAAATGATGTACAGGTAGGTGTTAATTTGTTGTGAATATAATTCTTTCCAACAATTTTCGCTCATTTTGTAGAATTTCAATGCATTAATCAATAAATTCAAGACAATTTTACCCGAAAGAAGAATATTCAAATCACAATGTCTAGTTTGTAATTACCTACAATCATGTAAAAACTCAATCATGATGTATTTTTAAACGCTGTTTACAGGTTTTCCATAGTAAATTTATCAAAACCTGAAAGCCTGTACAATGAAGGCATGCGACCTTTATTATATTCAACGAAGGACGCTCAGCTACATTCGATCGGTTGGAGACGTTGTGCCGATAACATCGCCTACTACAAGAATGACTCAACGTAAGCTAAATTTTGTCAAAGCGAAGGATTCAAAGAAAAAAAAACTTTGCTAATGTCTATTAGTTGGCAATAGAGACTGGAGTTACACGTGTAGCATAAGCTAAGGTTTTGACCTTATATATAACGACATAACGAGAAGAGTAACTTTTCCTGCGATAAAAAACATATGATAGATTTTCACGAGGGAAGTCATCTCATACACATCTATTATCTGAACATCTTGTAAACATAGCATTTAAACAATATTTCCAGATCCGAAGAAGAAGAACAATACCCAAGTTACACTTTAACTTTTAACATAGAGTTCCCGCACTCAGATGATTCCGTATACATCGCACATTGCTATCCATACACATATTCTGATTTACAAGAATATCTCTCGAGGCTGCAAGCACATCCCGTGAAATCGATTTATTCAAAATTGCGACTTCTTTGTCGGACTTTAGCTGGAAATAACGTATATTACTTGACAATCACTGCTCCACAAAATTGTAACGAAATGGAAACAAAGGTAATTAGAGATACAATTCACTAAACTAATAATAATTCGAATTGGAATACAGAGATACACAAATAATTCTAATTTATTAATTTATTAATGTATTTCTAACAGAAAAAAAAGGCCGTAATAATAACTGCTAGAGTCCATCCAGGTGAAAGTCCTTCGTCGTGGATGATGAAAGGTTTTATGGACTATTTAACTGGAGATACGAATCAAGCTCGAGAACTCAGAGAAAAGTTCATATTCAAACTAGTTCCCATGCTAAATCCCGATGGAGTGAGTATAAAATCTATTTTAGAAGTTACAGATTTTCACAAATGCGATAAAACATTAGTAAAAGTAAATAATTTTTATAGGTTATTGTCGGCAACAACCGTTGTTCATTAACCGGAAAAGACTTAAATAGACAATATCGAACCGTCATAAGAGAAACGTATCCACCGGTATGGCATACCAAAGTATTGATACGAAGGTAATTAAGCTGTAAATTAGAATAACAAAAATATAAGTAATTTAAATTCTTAATCTAATTTAGTGTAGGTTACAGGAAGAATGTGGTGTGGCAATGTATGTGGATTTACATGCTCATTCGAGAAAACATAATGTATTTATTTACGGATGCGAAAGTAGAAAAAACTCCGACAAGCGTTTGGAGGAACAAGTTTTCCCGTTGATGTTACATAAAAATGCAGCTGACAAGGTAGATGCGGTATTTTAATAGATATTATACATAATTTTGCTATAGCTAACTAACGTTTTGATATTAAATTTTCAGTTTTCATTTGAAAATTGTAAATTCAGAATTCAGCGCAGCAAAGAAGGTACTGCGAGAGTTGTTATATGGATGTTAGGAGTTGCCAACAGTTACACGATGGAAGCATCATTCGGAGGATCTGAATTGGGTAGCAGAATGTCAACACATTTCTCTGCCCAAGATTACGAGAATCTCGGTCGAACATTTTGCGAAACTTTACTTGATTTCTACGATGAAGACCCTAGTAAAGAAAGATTGAGAACGAAAATAGTTACTCGTTTATTAAAAGAAGGTTCTAACGCTGATGAACCAACAAATATTGATCTGTCTGATTATTCAAGGTTTGCAATCATAAAAAAAGATTATAAAATTTCGCTCCATCTAAATAAAATCTTCACCAAAACTTGGTTACATTACAGTGACGAAGGAGACACATCTAGCAGTAGTTCAGAAGCTGGTCCCCCAAGAGAGCGTGCAAACAAAACACAACTTGCACCACCGCCGTCACCTATCCTACCCGATATAAACACCGATATTGTAAGTTCTAATAAAAAAGAAATATTTTTTATGATATTTACTTAACTAAGATAAAATAACTGGGAAGTTATTATTTGAAACTCACAACAAATATATATTTATTTTAACAGAAACCCAGAAAACAAAGGCTAACACTAGAAAAAATAAATAGGTTAGAGAAGAAGAAAACGAAAAGAGAAACTTTGCAGGTCCTGCATTTGTATTTTGTTGTATTGTTGTATTTACTGAATATTGAAGAAATTTTCAAAAGCATATTTCATATTAATTCTACTTTTATAGGTTTCAAGAGCAACTATTGACCTAACATCAGATGCTATGACTGACGCGTCGTCGGACTGTGATTCCTTAGAAGAAAATATTAGCCCCATAAGAAGAGTGCGCAAAATGATACAAATTTCTGGAAAGCAAAAACCTAGGAGAAAAAAGAAAATGCCACCAGAACTAAAGATTTTTCCAGCACCAGTAATTATTCGATTTTATTATTAATTCCATATACGAGTAGGTTAGGCAGGATCTCTCGTGCTTTCAGGATGGACCAATGATCCCCAAAAATTTGCTACAATTTCTATTTAAGAAAATATTTTGTTCCAGACTAGTGATTCACCATTTAACTCAGATCGTGAAAAAAAATGTACAAAAGGAAGCAGACCAAGAAGTGTATCAATGATAACTGAACCACTGAACAGAACTAAGTTGAAACCTGCATCATGGCATCAATTCCGCCGATTACCACCACCTAAGTATTATTATTTCAAATATACAGCTGTGTCTTTATTTGACAAACTGAGAACAAATGTAGACAGCAATAAACTAAATTTGCATAGGGTAGACATATTGAACTGCCTTGATCAGAGAGGCTTGCCATTCTTAGATGTAGCTTTATGTAATTTAAGAGCAGTATTCTGTGACAGACCTAACTAATTTTTATTTATATTTTCATCTTAGGTGCTTGTCAGAAATAAAAACGAGGAATAATCCATCAGAATTACAGGTGAAATTGAATTTGTTAAAGAAAAATATTTGGACTGGAGTACAAAACGAAGATAAAGGACCTTTGTCGTGGGGAATTTCCAGTTTTGCCATGAATTCTTATTTCACTGACAGTGAAGCTTTGCTCAGGTATTTTTTTACATTACTAAATACTATAATTTATATGTTATATATATTATATAATTTTATATTACTGGTTGTTAACTTATTTTATTTTTATAAGGTCATGTTCTAAAAAGTTGGAAGAATTAGAAGATGAACGAAAGAGGAGTAAAGATGATAAAAAGAAAAAGAAACTAAAATCAAAGAAGATTTCTGTAAAAGTGCCAAATTCTGAGGACCTACTGGAACCAGTTATTAAAACATCTAAAACAAATAAGAAAAAGGGAAAGTAAGAAATGTTTTTATTAAATTATATTAAAGGACATCATTCACAGTTTACACATTGGAATAGGACTATTTTTACCAGCTATCAAGTTATTTTATTAGTTTAAATTAATAAAAAATAGTAGCTAAAATGATAAAATAACATATAAGAGGTTGCTCATCTCTCAGAATTGTTTGGGGCTTTGCTATGAAAATTAAAAATATTCAATAATAGGTAATGTGTTCTCTGTCTACTTATAATACTTAATATCAGGTTTATCTTGCAAACAAATAGTCAAATTTGGATATCTTTTGTAACTCTATATTTTTAAGAATACATAAGTGTTTATGTTTTAGGTTAAAATATGCAAAATCAGAAAGTATTTCACACATGAGTACTAGTTTCACAGACATACCTAGAAATACTCAACCACAAAATAGGCAAGCCAAATCAGTCTTTAGAAAGAGTGCCTTTGTGGCTACTGCAATCCAAACAAAAAAATCGAATCTGAAAACCAATAACATGTCGGAAAACTCTGATTCGGATGTGTCTATTCAAGTTTCCAAAAAAGTTAAGAAAAAGACGAAAGCAACCAGAAACAAACAACAAAAAGCAGCTAATGAATATAGACACAAAACCTGAAGTGCAATACCATTTTTATTTTTATTTTAGAATAAGAACTTTTTCCCATACCTACCATTAAAATGAAAAATGAAATGATTTCATGTAGGACAACTTGTATCACTTATGATAAGTCAAGACTCTACCACCGCTTCGGAAAGTTGATTCTAATGAAAAGAGCATTTATTCAAGATGCCAGAAAACAAGTCTATGAGTGTTATACAGTATCAACTAGCCATGGACAAGGAGAAGTTAAGAAAACTGACTGCTGAGAAGAACTGAACCAGGAAAGATTAACTATGTGCAAAAGTTCTTACTCTCAATAGCTCTTTTGAGTTTTAAATTATAGTTAAGTAAGTTTACAAACAAGCCCGCCAACCCGCATTGGAGCAGCGTGGTGGGTCTAAGCTCTAATTCCCGCTCTCCTATGAGAGTGGAGGCCTGTGCCCAGCAGTGGGACGTTAATAGGCTGTAGTGATGATGATGATGAAGTTTACAAAACCACTTCTACAAGGAATCTATAACTACTATAGATTGAAATGAAATGATGCTTGTTTCCACTTGTTTCCTGGAATTATCTTTATTTTTATTGCCTAAGTACTTTGTTAATTGACTACACAAACAATTGTTGCTAAGAATTGTGTCAACTGTAATTTAAAGGTACATTTAAGTATTATTGCTTTTATAAAACTTAGTTATAATACTTAAATTAAAGTGATTATTTTTGGTGATTTGTTTACTTCACCCTTGACTGCGATCTAACATGTAGGTATGGGTTGTGCCAGTTTTACAAATAAACCCATACCCCTTATCGGTACATAAGTAGCATTCTACTGTAACACTAAATCACTTGCCAATACATACAGATTTGCTGGTTGTGATATAGCAACCACAGCGCTAACCTTTTACCAGGGCGGTCGTCATATAATTACCTACTTTATCTTAACACAATAAAGGGATAACAGGAGAATATAATTAACTAAATAACGAATCGGATCAATAGTATTGTATTGGTATAAATGATAACTATGCCATAAAAATTGTTTCCCTTAAATAATATAATATTATCTGAAAGCCAAAAAGCAAGAAAATAATAAGTAAGTAATATAATAAGTAGGCTTAATACTAATATATGCCGAGTAGGTTAGGTTAGATACTACAAACCCTTATTCATAAAAGAATAAATAAAAAGTAAATAAGAATTTACTTACAATTTGCAATCCTTGATAAAAATGAACACTCTTATTTAGAATTAAATTTATTATAGCAAGGTGAGTAACAAAAAATTTAACCAAAATCAAAAACATCAAAGAAATAGAATAACAAACATTGTTTTGTTTAGACCATGTGACATTGACTTTTGACAGCTGTGCTAGCCGCCCATGCGGATCGTCGCGGAGACGGAAGCTGTAGAGATGACCATAGACAGATCGCAGAACAATCCATCTTTCTTTCCCTTACGTTGGAGATGATAGTGTGAATGGGAACTTTTGTTAAATTTTTGGGTGCTATGTCGGTTTAGAGAATTTAGAGAAACAGTTGGTTTTAAACGTATTTCAGCCGTAAGACATAACTAACAATCAGTACCTACGTATAGTCTATGAGTAGCTTAACAAACATTAGTCAACCAACTCGTTTGCGTTAAATTAGTGGATGATGTACAAAATGAAGCCGAAACGGGTGTGGCAGCAGAAAACGCTAACACTCTAAGTTCACCAGCTTCAGAAAATTGTAGAGCATTACTTATTCTCAACCCAGTAGAAGTATAACCTGGGGTTTGTGGGTCTCCGGTAATAGGATTAAAAGTACCACACCTAGTTTTTGCTAAAATACAAGATGTTACATTAGTATAAAATCGTACATTATCGCTATCCACTGCAATGTTAACACCCGTTCGAGCTTCTCTCGTACATTGTGTAATCTGAAAATGAAAAATAAAGGTTTTAAAGTAAGTAATATACTTAGGTAAGCGGTTACTTAGATACTAATTTATTTAAAAAAAAGTGGTGACATATACTTAATATATTTGAGTGGTGATAGTCCAGTGGTTTGGACGCCCGGCCTCTTTTACGGGTGGTCGGGCGTTCGGTCTCGGAGTACGCACCTCTGAATTTTTTGAGTTAAGTAAGAGTTAAGTAAGCGCACTTGCGTTTTAAGCAATAATAATATCACTTGTTTAGCGGTGAAGGAAACATCATGAGAAAACCTGCATGTCTGAGAGTCCTTCATAATGTTCTCAAAGGTGTGTGAAGTCTGCCAATCTGCATTTGGCCAGCGTGATTGACTAAGACATAACCTTTGTTGTTCTCATTTCTTTGAGAGGGCACTCGTGCTCTGTAGTGGGCTGGCGATGGGTTGAAATGATATGGTTTGAATGCTGATAGATTTATGTAGGTATACCTATACCTAACAGCTATGCTATAATGTCATCACAGCCTCCTTATACAAAAACTGTAAACGATCCTCACATACAAAAACTGTAAACGATATTAATACTTACTATAAATGCTAGAGTTTGTCAGTAAGTCTGTTTGTTACGAAATTCAAAAATTCAAAATTCAAATGATTTTTATTCAAATAGACTTTTTACAAGTTCTTATGAATAGTCAAATGAATCTACCACTGGTTCGACCTTTCTACCTTGAGAACTCGAATAATTCCCACAGGATTTTAAATATGTTTTAAGTCTTTGAGTAATTATTATTAAGTACCCTAAGTCCCGCAGGCGATGTCAAAAGCAGCATTAATTTAATATAATAATGTTTGAATTAATAATTTTTAAAAGAGGAACCTACACCGTAGTCTAATGTCCTAACTTACCAAATTAATAGAATTTGTTCTTCTTATGCAACGTACGAAATCACAATACCCCATATAACAACCAGATGGTTGAACATTTAATGCCGATGTTGATAAAGCCTAAAAATGAAATCGAAAAATAATTAATTAAACTAAAGGGGGAGAGACAGAGTTTAACGTTTTTCTGTCACGTAAGATTTTTTCGAGGCCATGTCCCCGCGTTTTATCTTCCCAATAATAAACCTACTTATAACTTATAAATAATATCTAATTATAATACTTATTGAAAGTAAAATAAATATAATTCGAAATTTTTATTTTAGGAGGTACCTATACTTAAGTAAATTTTTAAGCTGTGCAAACTGTACAAACGGTACACACTAATAATTTAAAAATAATCGACCTCTGCTATCAAAAATCTGCTGATATCAGTAGTTGGTTGACTTCAAGGTAGTTACTTGACTCCAGACTGGCGAAGTGTATTGTGCCGGTTTGGCACGAAAAGAAACCAAAAACTCAGAAAAGATTAAGTAAGTAGCTTTAGAATAAGTAATAATACGAATCTCACCATTACATTTGTAGCACAACTAGCGTAAGATGTGTTCGTGAAATATTGTACAGCACAAACACTCAATGCACTTAGTTCTTGTGGTCCCTAAATATAAAAATAAATATAGTTTTAAATAAAATTGATAATTTTATTAAATTGACAATTATTTCATAAATAAATAACTTTTAGCCTAATATAAAATGGCCGTTTCAAAAATGAAAATGATTTAATCAACGGATTTAATTGATTTACTGGATAGTGGATACCTCTGGCATAGATGTAACTCGAGAAAAGCAAGTAATACAGGCATCACGTAGTGTAACATTAGTAGGTTGTGCCGTACTGCAAGCTAAATTCAGTAAGTTTTGTATTTTTGCCCTAAAAAATGAGGAATCATGAAATTATTAATTAGATCAAATTATGTAAATCAAAGCAAAAGTACTCCATGAGGTGACTTGCCCATTTGAAGGACAAAGTGCAGCTATTTTTTGAGATTTCCATTGAAGTAATTTGTTTTTCACGTCACTTAAATCGAAGATTCCGTTTGTGGATGCACCTACCTATAAAACATGAAAACAAAACTTTTATCGTTATTAAAATTACTAATAGTTAATAAGTAAGTAGTAAGTAATCAAGAAATCAAAGTCTCTGACCTCGCTAAAATTTAGCAAGTTTTGATTCTTCCATAGCAATATATGTTTTTGCACCTCATTAAGATCTAAAAATGTACCATATATCCCAATCTGTTGAAAATAATAGGAATATGAAGAATGATAAAATATCTCTTCATAAAAAATGTAGTGACTAATAAAAAAGTAACTGATTTACTTACAAAGAGCGTGATTAAGATACCGTAATGATTTTTTTCCAACATTTTTCAAAAATATTCTATCTTGGATTACTGTTAGAGTGAATGATCGTAATAAAAATAAAACTTTACAGTCAATTAAACAACTTTTCACAATAAAAATGGATAGTAAAAGGTGATAGCGACATTTAAACGTATTGTCCTATTCAGGAAAATAAAATTTATATTCATAATTGGTTCTGTAGTTTCATAAAAAACCACCAGAACCAAGTTCAAAAACTTGAACTTGAACTTCGAAATACTTAGGTAGGTAACTAGGTAGGTACATTAGTACCGGTAATACATTAGTAAGTTACCATAAGCATTTCAATGCACTAATTGTCCATTATATCATACAATTTTAATTAATATCTTAGGAGCTATCGCAAAATAAAACTATCAAGTGACCAATAGTTGGTTTGTCTTTCAATCACGCCGTAACAGAGCAATGCATCGACGTGATTTTTTGCATGGGTATAGTTGGGAAAGGACATGGACAAAGACTACTTTTTACCTGGAATATGAAGAATCCCGCGGGAATTAAAAAGTTTTATACTACGCCGATGAAAGTGCGGCTTTAGTCAAATACCTATACATATAATTTATAAAATAGATTCGTAACTACCTATGTTTCAAAATATCCTTTATAAGCCTTTTCTTCTGTTCTACGCGGCATTAGATACCACGGCAAATAATCCTAAATTATCTTTTATGAGCCAAATAATCAAAAAGTTATTCTAAATCGACCCAGACGGGAATCATATCCGGGACCAAAACGCTCACCAGTAGGAAATTGCAAATATTGTGTAAAAATAAAGTTGTGGTAGGTATATGAAATTATAGAAAATAATTTCATTTTTGTGTCTTTTGGTATTGAAACCCTGGGGTCGTGGGGCGAAGATGCTAGATCCTTTTTTAAGGATCTATCTTCTCGTCTCACAGAGTCCACAGGTGACCGGAGGGCTGGCAGTTACCTCGGCCAACATAATTTAAGTTTGGCTATTCAGCGGGGTAACGCAGCCAGCGTTCTGGGCACACTGCCTCATTGCAGCGGCATCTAGATGATATTTTTAATGGTTAGTTTTTAGTTTTTAATTTAGATTTAATTTAGATTTTAATATTATAATCTTTCCTATTAAATAACGAATTAAACCATTTTTATCACGTCATAAAAGTTGTGGTTTTGTAAGGATTTTTATGACAAAACCACACACCGAATCCTAAATTGAATGAGTAATTACAGTCCAAACTTTTAACACTCTATTCATGTTCATTACACCGTAAAGAGAGTCATTACAATAGCGTAACACGTCATTATAGGTTAAATAGCACTTTACTGCCCAGGCCGGAAATAAAGCAATAATTGACGACCGAGTTATATTGGAAGGACGAGGCGAAGACAAACAATTCCCAATAGTCCAGTCATTTAGTAGTTTTACCTGGAAAGATTTCCGGGAGTTTTGAAAATTAGTGATTTCATAGATATTTTCGACGTGCTCTTTTCGAATTTTCACTTTGCCACCTCGTATCTTTGCCGCTTGCGAAAAATGGCACCTAAAAATCGATTTTCGACAATAACTCCTTTCCGACTTATTTTACGATGAAAATAGTAATGTAATAAATTAAACTAAAGAAAATTTCCTACAATGTATGTAATAACCTTTTTTTTTTGATAATATTTTTTGCTGTGATGATGCGATTTTGGAAAAAGAAATTATTAATAGATTAAGGTCGGATCGGATCACTGCGGACAACAAGTTACGGTTTTAAATCATTCAAATAAAAACAAGCAAATTGTAAAGTGTCGACCGATAACGAAAAATAAATTAACACGATTTAAAAGTGAAATCTCTGCCAAACTCCCTACTCTTTCTTTTAAAAATGGTAGCCCTAACAACTTGTATGGAAGTCTTTTCAAGACTATAGACGATGAATTTAATAAAATATTCAATTTTAAGAATATAAATATTAATGAGAAATTAAAGTTTAGTGATTGGGCTACTGTAGGTATTTACAAAAGTAAATAAGGTAAGTTGTACGAATTGTATGACGAAAATTGTCCCCGAGCTTTGTTGAACGCGTAAAAACCTACGCAAAGATTTTCAAAAAAAATTTTATGCATGCAAAAGCCCTCCACATCAAGGAAAGAATAATTAAATCAGATAATAGGATTAAAACTACTTGGAATATAGTTAATAATGAATCCGGCAAAACCAAATCTCGTGATGTTAACTTCGAGATTGTTGTTGGAAATAATAAAGTCACCTCTGATATTGAGGTTGCAAATAACTTCGAAAACTTTTTCCAAAACATTCCTCTTTCGTTAACTGATTCCTTAAGCTCCTCACCGACTACAGCTCAGAATTTATTGAGAGACAATGTTAAAGAGTGCAACGTTTTGTTCGAATTTAAACACATTACTGCGTTAGATATCATTAAAAAATTTAAGCTATTAGACCTTTGGGGTATGTCTGTGAAAGTTATATCTAACATAATAAACGATATTGCCCCGTACTTAGCAGTAATTTTTAATGAATGTGTAGACTCTGGTACCTTTCCTAACCTGATGAAACATGGCAAGGTAATTCCTCTGTTTAAATCAGGTAGTAAAAGTGACATAAATAATTATAGACCTATTTCTATCTTACCTACACTTAGTAAAGTCTTTGAAAAAGTCATCCTTAGTCAATTATTAAATCATTTCAAAATTAATAAATTACTTCACCCCGAGCAATACGGCTTCTATTCACTAAAGGCCGTAATACAACGGATGCCGGTGCAAAACTTTTAAAGCATGTTTACGATGCTTGGGAACGTTCACAGAATGCTATTGGAGTCTTCTGTGACCTATCTAAAGCATTTGACTGTGTCGATCACAAAACCTTGATACTTAAACTTAGCCATTATGGAATCAAAAGCGTTGCACTTGATCTCATTAAGCGACAGAACTCAAAAAGTATGCATAAATAACGTGAAGTCTCAGGGTTCGTCTGCCTTAATGGGTGGGACACAGGGCTCAATCTTGGGTCCTCTTTTATTTTTGGTGTACATTAATGACTTACCTTACTATGTCAACAATACTTGCAATATTGTGCTGTTTGCAGATGATACTTCGCTAATTTTCAACCGACTTCAAAAAAAGGAGGAGGTTCTTAATTCGACTGTATTTTTTTTTTTTTTTTTATTTTTTTTTTTTTTTTTTTTATGTTTGTTACCTCAGAACTTTTGACTGGGTAGACCGATTTGGATGATTCTTTTTTTATTTGAAAGGGCATACTTCCCATGTGGTCCCATATAAATTTTATCGAAATCGGTCGAGCGGTTTTTAAAATATCAACAATAAAATAAGTACTTTGTATGGTGTATGCTTGTTCTAAAGTTGGCGCGGGAGTTTGAAGTCGGTTGTTTAAAAAGAATTTTTTATATTAAATTATTAAAGTTGACAGATGTAAAGATAATTTTGACGATGTAAACAGTGCTATATCGCATGTATCACACTGGTTCACTGCCAATAACTTGCTTTTGAACGCAAAAAAAACTAAATGTTTAGAGTTTGTACTTCCTAATGTGAAGAAAATCGATAAGGAAATAGTGATGAATGGTGAAATACTGAAAATGGAGAACTCCAGGAGGTTTTTTTGGGGGTGACCTTGGATAATAAGCTTTAGTGGGGCGCTCATATAGATAAACTAGCAGGGAAACTCAGCTCAGCTGCTTTTGCTATCAGGAAAATTAGACAGCTTACCGATATTGAGACTGCTAGTCTTGTCTATTTTGCCTATTTTCATAGTGTTATGTCTTACGGCATCTTATTTTGGGGCAGAGCTGCCGATATACAACCATTTTTTGTTTTGCAAAAGAGGGCGATACGATCAATATATAAACTCGGATCACGCGAGTCCCTTCGTGAAAAATTTAAAGAAATAGGCATCCTTACGGTTGCATCGCAGTACATATACGACAATATAATGTTTGTGAAACAAAATATTCATCTCTTTTGACAAAGAGGGGATACACAAAATCGACTTACTAGAAAGTAGAAACCGGCATAAACTAGTAATGCCGCGATGTCGTCTACGCAAGGTGCAGAAATCCTTTGTGGGGTCGAGTATTACCTGTTATAATATGGTTCCAAAAGAAATTTTGGATTTGCCATTGCACAAATTTAAAAAAACCGTACAAGAACACTTGTTGAGTCGGGGCTATTATACAATTATTAACGAATTTCTTAATGACAAATTTGTATGGAAGCAACCGACTTTGGGTCCAGCTCCCCTCAGGATAGTATAATTAACTTACACTGTTGTATTTAATTTAATTTATATACCTAGGTACTTACTTACCTAAGTATTGTAAAATAATGTTTTAAAAAAAAAGGAAAAAAAAAGAGCAAGAGCCGGCAAGAGTTTCTTGCCGGCTCTTCTCGGCAGAAGCTGCTTTCCGAACCGGTGGTAGAGTCAAAATATGACGTAGCATAAGAGACACCTGTATGTCCTACATGTTTTAAATAAATTGAATTGAAAATTGAATTGAATTGAATTGAATTTGTAAAATCCATAGTTTCATCGTATGAAAGCCGCAAACCAAAACCTAAATAAATTAAACTGAAGAAAATTTCCTACAATTTATGTAATAACCTTTTTTTTGTAAAATCGCCGCAAACCAAAACCTAAATTCACCTGTATTGTGGGTGTTTTACAAGATCTTTATACTAAACTAGCTTTTGCCCGCGGCTCCGCCCGCGTGAAATTCGGTTTTCCGTTCCCGTTCCCGCTCTTGAAATTTTCTTTGCTATAAACCTCACGGAGCCCGAGACCTTTCCAACGAATGCAAAACCGTGGAAATCGGTTCGTGCGTTCTGGAGTTATAGCGTCAGGAAGGAAAATCCGACTTATTTTTATATTATAGATTAATTTGGCATGGCCAAATCTAGTGATGATCTTGAAATGACTCAGTGTACATCAATCGTAAAATTATAGGTTACTAGATGATGCCCGCGACTTCGTCCACGTGGATTGAGGTTTTTGGTTCCCGCCGGAACTCTTTAATTTTCCGGGATAAAAAGTAACCTATGTGTTATTCCAGACTATAATTACTATAATAATCTATCTCTGTGCCAAATTTCATCTAGATCAGTTCAGACGTTCTGGCGTAATTGAGTAACAAACATCTATTTGAGTTTTTTTTAGCCTGTGTTATTCCAGACTATAATCTATCCCTGTGCCAAATTTCATCTAGATCCGAACAGCCGTTCTGGCGCGAAAGAGTAACAAACATCCTCCATAATTACAATCGTTCGCGTTTTTAAGTAAGAAGTAGGATAAATCCATGGTGTACATAGGTACCGCCGCAGCCGCACTGTCCTAAAGCATTGTGTTGTATGCTGTTGTCATGGGTTACATTCCAAAGTAACAATTAAAAAAAATCTATGGGTTGCCTAAATAAGTTGACAGTTAGTTAGTATTGAAGCCAAATATTTCTAAGTTGGTGTCCCTCTCGCACACATGGCTACTAAACTTGTCCATTTTGAGCCTTGTTTATTTTACTTTTGGCATACGCACGTCTATGAAGTGTCATATTTATTGACAGGCAACCATCATCGATTTACCAAATAGGGATACAACATTACGTAGGTACAAAATAATACTCAAAAAGCGTCCACAATCGCCTATACAAACACAGCTATATTATATAATATAGACTGAGACTCCAAACGGTTCACATAAACCAACCATATGAACTTATAATTAGGGTTAAATTTTGTAATAAAAGTTCGACACATACGACATTTTGCAATGAATCAGCGGAAGACTTTCTGTATTCCGAAGTAAAGTGATATAGGAGTCGCCAATTTTTTATTTGATATTTTTATTTTTTTTAATACTTTATTGGTGATAGGTGATTTTATGAAAATTATCTTTATGTATTTGTGTGTTTATGTGTTATTTTGCATTAAATATTTTATTTACGTATTTTAAATAAAACACAGTTTCTTCTTGGCAGGATAAAAATTTCATTAAGTAGTAAGATGTTGCGGGTTCGAATCCCTCTCACGAAATTCACGAATTGAAATCAATACTTAATATTATAAATGCGAAAGTGTGTTTGTCAGTCTGTCTGTTTATCTGCTACGCTTTAACGGCCCATCCAACCAATTTTAATGAAATATGGTAATAGGGATAGATTACAACCCAGAGAAGGATAAAGGCTACTTTTTAATCGACTTTCACGCAGGAGGAAATTCTCAATCCGGTGCGTATTAAAAAAAAAAATTGTACAACGATTTAGATGTTCCTTAACCGATTTGAAAAAAAACTGCCTGCTGCTGAAATTTGGTATGAATGTAGTTTATATCCCGGGGAAGGACAAAGGCTAAGTTTTATCCCGAAAATTAGGGAGAATCTTGACTGGTTCTTAATAAATACAATAACTGGCGACAAAAAATGAAAAAAGTACCTTGAAATAAATTTAACTTTTTATAAACCTGTCTTTTAGAAGTATGCTTTTTTTCAATGTTTTCTGTCTTAAACATGTAGTGTAGACATACGTCTATATATTTTTCAATAATGGCCTTGCTCAAATCATATATAGTTCGCACGCGAGTTGAATGCAGAGTAAATGTATGGTGACACATACATTTACTCTGCATTCAACTCGCGCGCGAACTGTACATGGTGAAATTATGTTCTTATGTGGGCATCGGTTTTTGTAAATAAATTAATATTTACAAGAAACTGCAATATTTTTAAAGTTTGTGATATAATTACCCAAAAATCGATTAAAAAAATTGTCCAATAGAACAAAAAAATATGGCATCGTACTTTACAAGTTAACAACGATTTATTTTTCTATGATTATAATAAATGCCAGATATCGATTTTGAAAGAATTATTTCTTATATATGGAATTCGAAACGGTTTTTTACACTACTTACCAATTTTAAACATACCCATATTAATTTATCAAAAAAATGGGCACTTTAATTGTACCAGTTTACAACTTCAATATAAGAAATATAAAAAATTAACAACTCCATATTTTTTGTATCCATTTCGCTCCGACGCGCCTCTATCGCGTTCTCTATTGGCGCGTAAGCGTGTGAACGTGATAGCTGCACGATTGAAATATTGTAATTATGATGACAAAATAATTAATTTCGGTAAGATTGCGTGATTATTTCGCTACCATACCGTAAAGTAAATGTATATAAAGTATTTTCCTACCTAAAATATGACACTCCATCTTTTTTTTCGCATCTTTCGGATTGTTTTTGCACTTTATTACCTACGGAGCAAAACGGCATGTTGTCGCTTGGTGTACTCATGCGTGACTGAGGTGAAGACTGTTCAGAATATCTATTTATGAACAGTTTGACCGTGCCGTTTTTAGCGTTTCGATGGTGCGTCTAAGGTATTGGTATTGGTAAGTCAATGGCAACCATCGACAAAAAAATGAAATACTCCATAGACGCTCGTTTTTTCCAATAGTGAAGCGACATGCCCTTTTATCCGATATTTCGTAACTCGTATACTCATCTAGTTATTACTAGGACGACTTTCCTTTTAAAAAGGTCACGGAGCTTCAACACTAGCTTTCTTTATAGTCCTGTAAGCACCATACATTGTTGGCGTTGGATGGTTTCTATAACCTGACGGATTCATGTTTCATATTTTAGTGTAATGTTGTATATGTCACCGTAAGATTGCAAAAACCGTTGGATTGTAATCTTACTAGCGATATTGTAAACTGTCGACGGATTACAATTTAACGCATTATTTTTCGGTAGATTGTAATCTGTTAGGTATATTAACGGTTGTTGCAATCTTACGGTGACATATATAAATGATTTATTTTAATACATACTTTAATATACTCAGTCATTTGAACGCTTGGCTATGTTTATAAAACAATAAAAAAATGTGCAGCAAAGGTAAATATCAATGTGTCAAATCGATTAAAACTTCTTCATGTAGAAAGTCGATTGTTATCAAAAATCGAACCAGTAACGCGTTAGAACATCATTGACTCCATCTGCCAAAAGTAAAATAAATTATTGGACAGAGCATAGACTCCATGCCACGAAAGAAGTCTCCTAAACGCGGCGCTAGTAGTCGCATAAATACGCAGTTATTGTATGAAAAATGTATTAGTTCCACTATTTGCCGCGGGACTTCTTTGGTGACACGGACTATAGTGTGGCTACTTCATGCAAAGGAGAGAACCGAATTCTCTGTGGTCAAATCTTGTCTCTGGTGGGCGACCGCGTATCTTTTGCATCAATCATTGATACATCGCAATCACCTCTGATTGGATAAATCACTCGTCCACTATTGGATGAGGTGCTTTCAATGTGGCATGTCCTAGTAAGGAGCCGGTATCTTTGTTTTCTCAAAGACAATGGGACGACGCACTATGTTCAGATGTTTTGCAGGAGCTTATAAATTCATCACCTACTGCAAGCGACCGTGCTCGTCTTCTTGCGGTGTCTACGAGGGAATCAAGTTACTGGCTTCATGCTCTCCCGTCTAAGCATTTAGGCACTCTGTTGGACCACCTCACTCTGACGATTGCGGTTGGTCTTCGACTTGGCGCCAAGTTACAACAGCCACATCTTTGCCACTGTGGTGGGGCAGTGGACGCGTATGGCCATCACGGGCTTTCTTGTATTAAAAGTGCCGGTCGTCTTTCGCGACATGCTTCCCTGAACGACATCATTCGTAGGTCGCTTGCCACCGCTAAAGTGCCTGCAGTGTTAGAGCCTAATGGCTTGGCGCGCAGTGATGGTAAGAGACCTGACGGGATGACTCTTGTTCCGTGGAAGCAAGGAAGGTCGCTTGTTTGGGATGCCACATGCGTGGATACGCTAGCGTTATCCCACTTGCAGGCGTCCTCCATGTCAGCGGGAGCGGCGGCCACTAATGCAGAAAGAGCCAAGAGGCGCAAGTATGAAATTATTGAAAATAATTTCATTTTTGTGCCTTTTGGTGTTGAAACCCTGGGGTCGTGGGGCGAAGATGCCAGATCCTTTTATAAGGATCTATCTTCTCGTCTCACAGAGTCCACAGGTGACCGGAGGGCTGGCAGTTACCTCGGCCAACATATAAGTTTGGCTATTCAGCGGGGTAACGCAGCCAGCGTTCTGGGCACACTGCCTCATTGCAGCGGGATAGATGATATTTTTAATGTTTAGTTTTTAGTTTTTAATTTAGTTTTTAATTTAGATTTAATTTAGATTTTAATTTTATCTACTTATAATATATTCAACGATGTTTGATCGTTAATATTTAATTTAAAACTCGTCGATTTCATCCAGAGGTACCGCAGCAAGAAAACCATAAATTCAGCCAATCGGAGGTGATTGCGATGCATCAATCATTGATATATCGCAATCACCTCTGATTGGTTAACACTTTTCCACTATTGGACGAAATCCATTGAAGCAGCAAGAATACCATAAATTCAGCCAATCGGGGGTGTTTGCGATGTATCAATGATTGATGCAAAAGATACGCGGTCGCCCTGCTGCTGATCTAAACCATAGAGTAAGAATAAAGCAACTTCTCTGTCTTTCTTTCTCTGTCTCTTTTTTTTCTGGTCGGTGCTAACTGCTAGTGTCTACGTCCTACGATTTAAACAATAAGATTTTAGATTACAAATCCAAATCTCTTTGTCTTTTGTGACTTTTTGGGTCAATAAATGGTGAAAAGTGAATTAATTTGAGTGTAATTTTATTTTTCTTTTATTTTTATCCTTATAATGATTGAAGGAAAGGCAAATGTAAGTATATAAAAGTGAAATGATTAATTAATTTTATCATTGTAATGTGATTGTGAAATGAAGCTAACCTTATTTTTTTACAGGAATTACCCGACTTCCAGGTGTTTCAGACAGTAATAAAATACTGTTTATTCATTATAATTGTCCCGGTTTTATCATTCTTCGTAGTGAAGATCTTGATATTCGACAGTATATTGCGTTTAGAGGCTGTTACAAGTAGCGTGTATTCGGCCGTGGTAGCCGTAGTCGTATTGCATGTAACACTAGGACTGTACATTTATAGAGCGTACAGCGAGACTGAGAAAGCGCCCGCTAAGCCCGTTAAGAAAGATTAAACTATTTATTTACCTGTACTTAATTAGTTACTAAGCCAAAATGGACAATATCTACATGAAAGGTGAACTTCTTCAAGTTTACACCAAGAACTGTGAAGTAGTCGAAGGCAGATTCTATAGTATGACTAAAGATAAATCAAAAATATCACTCTATGAAGTCAAAGAGTTGCCTCAAACTGAACCAAATGAGAATGTTTGTCACTACTATGAACCGGAAATAAGGAACATCGTGAGACTTAAAGAAACAGGCGAGCAAACATTTTTAAAGATATCACAAAAGGAATATGAGGATATAATAAAAACATCGAAGAGGTATATTTACATCAATCAAGTTGATTGTGCCTTCCATGAAGCTATGGAAGACATAAATCAATACAACTACATAGCTGTGAGCACTGATGGTGCAAATATGGGGCGAAAATGTAAAATGCCTTTCCTTGTGTTATCAACACCTCAACAAATATACATTTTTGATATTCAAGTTATGCAATATCATGCTTTTGATGCTGGTCTTAAAAAAATTCTGGAAAGCGAATGCCCAAAAAAGGTTGTCCATGATTGTAGAAAGTTATCAGACTGCTTATTTCACAAACATAATGTCAAATTGAATTCAATATTTGATACTCAGGTAAAATCATTTTCATTAAAACCTGAATTCCTCCTATGATGGTATTATCTATGTATCATCAGCATTTTCAATGTTCTAGCGTGGTCCTTAATTGGCTAAGTGTATGGACACCACCTACACCAGATAGCAGGAATTCAAGGCTAATAAACCAAGCAATAGCCTTCAATATAGATTTTTATTGAAACACATAATTTCAGGTTGGAGATCTCATCATCACAAAGAACAAGTCAGGACGCATTGCAACTCAAGTGAAATCATTGGCAGAATGCCTTAATTCTTATCTTGGATTAAAACATAACACTATTGAAGAAAAAGTAAGTTTCCATTAAGAGGTAAATAGGCATTTACTGATTGACTGAAGACATGATATTTCTTTGATACATAGACTCTTTCCCATTTTTGAGCTCTTTCTGAAAGTTTCTGAAAGTCCTGATAAATACTTAATAAGCTGACCTGAGTCTCAAACCCAGACCTCATGATCTGCATCTCAAATATTAACATATTAATCCATCCATCTATGGATTAGCTGTAGTATGCAATAGGAAAAACTGTCCTAACTACTTTTACTTTTTTTTTGTAGCTGGACTTGGTGCAGTGTGCAGAACGACCACTGCCAGCAGCCATTAAGGAAACCCTTTCAAAGAACATTTGCTTCTTGCATCGTTTCTCAGAAATGATTAATGATCAAATGATGCTGCCATTTTTAAGGGGAGTTGAATGCTATGTGGAATCCCTCAGGTCCGTTGATGATTTTAAAGCATGGGAGCTATGTGGCAAGCAGTATCAAATACCAAAGGATTTTAAGAGTGCAATTGAGTATTAACATTCCACAATAAATTGTAGAATTAGGCTTTTTTTTCTTTCTTGTCCCTCATTTCAAAGTATTACCTAGTTTAATTGAGGTAATAGCTTGTTATTTCAGTTCTAAACTCATCAGGATGGAAATTGTAAGTATCCACTGGCAATTAACTTCTTCAATTTAAGACATTTTAAAAACAAGTATTGAAGTTAGGTCATCTTTAAACCCAGTATTTCCCAGTGGTCCGTTTATTAATTATTTTGTTCTTAAATTCTCATCATGATTTATGTATTTTAAGTTTATATGAAATTTAATTCATTAGGTAACATAGTTTGTGTACTAGTAATAAGTTTTAAATGTCTTTATTTATATCATTATAATACAGAAATAAAAGACCACTTCATTATTATCCTCCTCGAAGGGAGCGATCCTTTATCAATAGGAAATACAACGTAGAGATACTAAACAAAATCACCCAGGCCTCGAAGTGTTTCAATTTTTCCATCCTGGAGGTATATATCAGTACATTTTTGCTCATATCTTCATAGAGTAAGTATATTATTAAGATTGAGATATTTTGTGAGATAGTTTACAGCATGATAAATAAGTATTTATTGGAGTAATAATATATGATAATATAATAATAGCCCGTCAACCCGCATTGAAGCAGCGTAGTGGATCTAAGGTCTAAAGGGCAAAACACACAGGGAGCAGGCGCGGGTCGTGTGCCAGGCGGGTTGAGTTCCTTGTATTTATATGGACTAGTATGAGAGTGAAGGCCTGTGTCTAGCAGTGGGATGGTAATGGGCTGTAGTGGTGGTGGATTAATAATATGGGCTTTCAATACCTAATGTTGCTTACATAGAACATAAGCTTAATATAAGAGATACAATGTTGTGTGAAACCCTATTGTGCTTAAAATAAAAGATTTGCTTCAAATGGTGTTGGTTTTCAAAACTGTACTTAGTACCTACCGTTGAGTCTCGTTAGCTCCTTTGTTGGACAGTAGTTAGAATGTTCGCCTGCAGATGACGAGGCCCTGGTTTCGAATCCCAGGTCGCCCCCGTGCCTCGGAAAGCGCGTAAAGACGTCGTCCAGCGAATGATCTGTCTTCGACTGTTTAAGTTTTTCCGTTATCGTATCGAGGCAATGAGATTAGGGGAATAGAAATTGTAACTGTGTTTGTGTACACACAAATGAGCACTATAATCTAACTGCCCCAGATGGAGAGGAATCTAAATCTTTGGAGATTTGCCAGGAGTGGATTTATTTACATTTTACATCATAGACGTAGAATACTAATTTAGGTTTACTGCATTTCCCACTAAGTTTCAACTTTCAGCTAAGCTGGGAGTTAAAGTTACAACTGAATTTACATAACAATTGACTACATAAATCTTTATAAATATTTATTTCATTAATATATACAAAAACAGCATCAATAAATTATGTTACATTTTCAAGAAACCGGTTAGGATAAAAAGCAAGTCCTTCAATGGACTCATCTCGACACGCAAGACCAAGCCGCTCGGTAGTGTAGAGACGCTCGCGTGCGAGCAGGACGGAAACATTGACTAGCTGAGACAGCTTCACTGGAGTAAGGTTACCAACTTCTTCGAGCTGAAACAAGATTTATACAAAAGTACATAAAATATACCTAATAGTTAAAGATTTAAATTTCTACAAGGGAGAAATCAATGTTGAGTTCAAGGGCGCCACTATGCTTATTAACTTTCAGAAAGGTTTCGGTATTTAAAAAGTCACTGTTTTTAATGTTTAGTTTTTAGTTTTTAATTTAGTTTTTAATTTAGATTTTAATTTTATCAACTTATTTATTACTTATCTGAAAATAAAAGTCACTTGAATTATTACGAAAGTAAGTCAAGTGGCACTATGCAGGCTAATCACTTTAACCGTTGGCGATCTATTGTGATTAGCAATACTACATGAAAGCTGAATTTTACACCGCCATGTGACTCGTGTGGGTTTTTATGTAATAACCGTTATTTCTTTTTTGGCCACAAGTTTCTCTTTTTAACCGACTTCCAAAAAAGGAGAACTTCAGAAGAAGGAGGAAACTTCAATTCTAATGAAAATCGATACATTTCTCTATTTTGTTTAGATCTTAATCCACCGCTCGTATTGAATCCGAGGACATCATAGCTTATGACACGGAATGAGTGTGCTTTTTTTTATTCCACTACAAGTTAGGCTCTGACTGCGATCTCACCTGATGGTAAGTGATGATGCAGTCCAAGATGGTAGCGGGCTAACCTGTTAGGGGTATGGCAGTTACATTAAACCCATACCCCCTGGTCGAATTCTACACGGCATCGTACCGGAACGCTAAATCGCTTGGCGGTACTTCTTTGCCGGTAGAGTAGTAACTAGCCACGGCCGAAGCCTCCCAACAGACCAGACCAAAGAAAATTCAGAAATTATTAATTCTAAAATGGACACTGCAAGGAATCGAAATCAGGACCTCCCACATTAAGGCAACACTAAACCTCCAACTGGAGGTTAAAAGAACGGGAGCCTGCCCAGTAGGAAGAAAAGAAAGAAGGCACCACTGCCTGGAGGTCGTGCTTAGTAAAAAATACAAAAATTACCAGTTCTCTAGTAGATTTAGCCACTTCTTCATCTTGGTGACTGTTCAGCTGAAGCACGCAGGCACCACTCGGGAACTTGCGCAAGGACATCGGGGCACCGATAGTTTGTAATAACCTTTGTACAAAAAACATTTTTTTTAATGTTTGACTGGGATCTCACCCGATAGTAGATATAGTTACTAGTAAGTGATGATGCAGTTTTTAGGTCGTACGCTAATATTCGCGCGGCTGTACGCTCGTGTCTTAGTAGAAAAATAGCAGCGTTAACTGGCGCGGACACGTCCGACCATCGATATAATATATCCCATCAAAAACATAAATGTAAAATGAGAGCCAAAATCCAAAATTGTGATATGTATATAATATATGCATTGGTTGTTGACTTCAGCGACAAAAGAAGTGAGATCTAAATGGGTGCCAAAGTTCAATGGTCAGTCCTGCAATTTATTTATAACAACATAAAATATTTTATAACAACTTAAAATATCATTTCTTCTTATAACTTAGGATAATATGTTGAAGACTAAGGCTTTGGCTTGGCTAGTTTCCATATACAAATTATTATTAAGTAGGTACCTAAAAGTACAGTTTCTACTAGCAAGCCAAATTTTCGGAAGAATAAAATAAGAACTTACAGCTTTACAACTTGCGAAGGCTATAATTCGTATATGAAAACTAGCCAAGCCAAAGCCTTAGTCTTCAACATATTATCCTAAGTTATAAGAAGAAATGATATTTTAAGTTGTTATAAAATATTTTATGTTGTTATAAATAAATTGCAGGACTGACCATTGAACTTTGGCACCCATTTAGATCTCACTTCTTTTGTCGCTGAAGTCAACAACCAATGCATATATTATATACATATCACAATTTTGGATTTTGGCTCTCATTTTACATTTATGTTTTTGATGGGATATCATTTCTTTTTGTACAGAAATTATTGAACACAATCTCAAACTCAAAACATATTTATTCAAAATAGGTACCTACAAAGTACACCTTCTGAACGTCATGCTTACAGAGCATAAGACGTGATGGTGATAACTAACTACGGTATCTTAAAACTAAAGCTACGAGGGTTCGAAACGTGCCCTGGTCTGAGAAGAGCCCGCAACAAACTCAACTGTGTTTGTTTTATTATCACCATCTCACAAATATTTGAAATTATATATACAATATAACAGTTACATAATCAGCCGCTGTAACAATTCATACCCATGCCTTGCTATCATTCAAATAATCCTTTACACTGTAATAGGACTTTTCTATAAGTTCATTGATCATCTTCATATTAAATAGGTAATCACTGTCGTTACATTATCAAGAAAGCTGCCGGTGCAACAATATCATTTCGATGGTGAGCCCCACCCATGGTAACAACAGGTCTTAGCATCCTGTTTACACTCAGGTGACAATTTATGCACCTCAACGTAACGTACCCAAATTGCAAACAATGGTCATCCATGGAATATAGCGCGAAGTCGGCGAGATCGAATCCATATTATAGTATAGCAAAAGTTTTTAGTGAAACATTGAAAACAAGCACGGTAAACAGTCGATATCACTAAAACCACTATAAACAATGATTATAAATCACAATGACTGACAACTTGAACTGACGACTTCAAATACGTTTCTTCTTCTTTTCTGTCAATGACGTTTCGTTGCACAAAATGCGTGAATACGAAGGTAAGGTTTTAATGCAACTATATTATTATTCATTATTATTTACATTAAAATAATAATTATGTGTCATTTTCAATAGTTAACAACACAAAATAACGAATTTAAACAAAGACCTGCAGTATGATTTATGTAATAGGAGTTTTTTTTTACTTAACAACTCTTGTTTTATTTAGTTGTGCATGCACTATGCGTAGAATGTAATGCAAGTTGCCGCAGGAAGTGGACGAGGGAGTTACTACCACCGCTTAAAGCAGTATTATTTCAAAGTAACGGTTGAATGTCACGTACTTTGACGTCCTTAAAATAATGATTATAACACTACAACATGAACGTCAACAATATTAAAATAATACGGCTTTAAGCGATGGTAGTATGCCCCGTGTCAGAGTTTTGATCTATCCGTAGGTAGATCATAAAAATGACGATTTTTGGACGTTTATATCTAAATAACCATTTGAGGTGTGCTTATGAAATTTGGAGCACATACGTATCTCGCGGGTCTCAATATATGAGCCAAATTTGACATGTTTAAGTGTAATAGTTTTTGAGTTATGAGGGGGTCAAAAGTGGCTCCAAATGGTTCGTGTAATATTACACACGGTGCTGCCAGTTCTTTCTTTTTTGAACTTTGGCTGGACACGCTTCCGCGTGTCTTGATGAAGGTTCGGCCCTTTCATAGAAAAAAGTTGGGCGTGCCCCTCACCTGTATAAACCTGTCCTTGTCCCCGCCATAGCGCTGTCCCGCTTTTCAGAGATAGCGTTAGTAAAATAAGTTCACATTCTTTGTTTGACAGGGCCCGTCTATGTAAATTGAGGTAGTTGCGTCCTACACATTTAATAATTAATTCACGTCCGGAGCGGACACCCGGTTCGTCCATCCGCGCTAGTTTGAGCGTACGCCCTTAATGGAAGTGGGTTAACTTGGATTGATGATAGCAGCTTTACTAAACCCTTACCATATCGGTTTCTATCATATCCTGTTGAAACGCTGAATCGCTAGGTGGCAATGCTTTGCCAGTAAGGTGGTTACTACGAAGCCTTTCAAATGATCAGGCTAGAGACAAGATATGATAAATACCAAATTACCCCTCAGCCAGAAATCGCACCTGGGACCTCCCAATTGTAGTGAGCTCTGTCGCTCTATACTATGCCAGGGAGGTCGTCCTGAAAATGTGAACTAATTCTTTTCGGAATAAAAATGTCTCTCCTAAAGCTGTCAAGCCAAACATGATACTGGCCGGCAAGAAGACTATAACTCTTTATAGCGCTATCTTATCTATTTGGTATTTTAAAAGATCATTTGGGTTCCGTAGCCAAATTTGGCAAAAACGGAACCCTTATCATCCCTTCCCCCTTCCCCTTCCTTTACCCTTCGTCATGTCTGTCTGTCTGTCTGTGTGTCCGTCCGTATGTCCGTCCGTCCGCCACTTTTTTCCGAAACTATATAAGAACTATACTGTTGAAACTTGGTAAGTAGATGTATTCTGTGAACCGCATTAAGATTTTCTTACAAAAATAGGAAAAAAACAATAAATTTTGGGGGTTCCCCATACTTAGAACTGAAACTCAAAAATTTTTTTTTCATCTAACCCATACAGAGTTTGCGCGAGAGACACTTCCAAAGTGGTAAAATGTGTGCCCCCCCCCCCCCCCCCTGTAACTTCTAAAATAAGAGAATGATAAAACTAAAAAAACTTCCACCGAAAATTGGTTTGCACGAGATCTAGTAAGTAGTTTTTTTTAATACGTCATAAATCGTAAACCGCAATTTACCTTTCATTCAATCAACTCAAATATTTAAAATAAAAATATTTTTAATAATTTAAAACTTACTACAGGTTTGTATGGAACCCTCGGTGCGCGAGTCCGACTCGCACTTGGCCGGTTTTTATTTTTAAAATTGCTCAAACTAACACACCACCTCTTAGAGCAAATACAATACATACAGTTTCTGTTCTGTCGAGGGTAAATACGGGCGACAGTAAAGTAATGAGTTCGTAGCCGACTGCAGGCAGCAGCAGTCGCTGTGGCAACTGGATAAAATGTTTTCTATTACCGGCGACGTAGCTAGCTTCGGAAGGTCATCATCATCATCACTACAGCCTATTGACGTCCCACTGCTGGGCACAGGCCTCCACTCTCATAGGAGAGCGGGAATTAGAGCTTAGACCCACCACGCTGCTCCAATGCGGGTTGGCGGGCTTTAACGACTATTATCATGTTAGTGATAATAACCGGGACCGACGGCTTAACGTGCTCTCCGAGGCACGGGGGTGAAACACCGCCAACTTCCAACTGCAGGCTAGCACTGAGAATTTCTTAATTGAAAAACCCAATACCTAACTTTTCATGCCCGACCGGGAATCGAACCCAGTACCTCGTGATCCGCAGTCGAAAGGTATTTCATGAAAATACCTCCCGAAGCTAACTCATATTTCATGACGACCTCCATGGCGCAATGTTGAGCGGGGTTTTTTACCTTAACGTGGGAGGTCGCGAGTTCGATTCCCGGCAGGGTCAATTTAGGAATTTATAATTTCTGAATTTTCTCTTGTCTGGTCTGGTGGGAGGCTTCGGCCGTGGCTACCGGCAATGACGTACCGCCAAGCGATTTAGCGTTCCGGTACGATGCCGTGTAGAAACCGGCAGGTTCTAACCGGCTAACAGATTAGCCCACTACCATCTTAGACTGCATCATCCCTTACCATCAGGTGAGATCACAGTCAAGGGCTAACTTGTAGTGGAATAAAAAAAACATAGAAACCGTTACTTCTGCCTGTTCAAAGATCTCAACTTCGTAAGTTGATTACTTCAAAAACTTACTTGCAAGCATTTAGCAAATCTTCTGGTGATACAAGTTCTAAACCTCTTGCTCTATTTACACGACACCATACATCAGCCAATGACATAATTCCACCACAATCCTAAAAGTACACAAATAATCAATCAATCAATCAATCAATCAATCGTTTATTTGCAAGAAACATTGTACAATTAAGATGACAAAATAATTAAAGAACAAACATGTTTCGTCATTGCTGACGTGCAAATTTATAAAGAAGGTACTTAGTCTCTAAATATTATTATCATTTTATCATATTTTATAACGGTTTGCGTACTCTTGTATGGTGTAAAATGCTTTGTCCATTAAAAATTCTTGTAGTGAACGCTTAAATTTATAATAGTTTTTAATATTAACAATACTTTCTGGGAGTTTGTTATATAGAATACAAGTCATAACAAAGGCGCTATTACCAAAATGTGTAGTCTTTGATGCCGGCATGCGGAGTTTATTTCTATGTCTTTTACTTTTTAAATTATCATAAAGGTGCAGATTTCTTCGAGCAAACAATATTGACTCTAAAATATACATTGAAGGAAATGTTAAAATTTTAAATTGTTTGAAATATGGCTTACAACTGTCGGTTTGCTTTAAATTGAACATTGCTCGCACACATCTTTTCTGTGCTTTAAAAACAGCATCATGACCCGCTGCGTTACCCCAGAAAATAAGCCCGTATCTTAAGACTGACGCGACATAGGCATGGTATGCAGTTCTAAGAGTATCTATGCTGACCACCTTAGCGAGCATATAAAGAGCGTAAGAGCATTTGCTCAATTTATTACATACAGCTTCAAGGTGCGCCTTCCAATTTACATTGTTATCTATGTGAAGTCCTAAAAATTTTGTTACATCAATGTCTTTAATTTTTTTATCGTCATAAGTAATGTCAAGGGGAATAATTCGCTTATTTTTATTTCTAAAAATCATAACATTTGTCTTGTCAAAATTTAATATGAGATTATTTTTATTTAGCCAGTCAACTATAGTTTTAATTGATTGGTTTATTTCATTTTCAAAGTCAGGTATATTTTTATTTAAAAATGTCACAGTACAGTCGTCAGCAAAAAGAGTCATTGGATGTGGAATTGACTTTGGAAAATCGTTTATATAAATTATGAATAAGAGAGGGCCAAGTACACTCCCTTGTGGCACACCATACGATATTGATCGAATGTCAGATTTATAAATACAGTGTAAACTCTATATAGCGACACTGAAGGGACTGTGCATTTTATGGCGTTATAGAGAGTTGTCGTTAAATGGAGAGAAGAAATTAGAATCAGAATCAGAAAAAGAAAAAGTTTATTTCCGACTATTGTTAGTAGTTATGTGCATAAAAAAGCGTTTGCCAACATCACTTATCTTCTCTCCCGTTTCTATTGCGCGTATCAGTAAAACTTTTTCGTCAATACACAGTGATTTTCTTTTATTAGCCATGTTTACAGTTTGAAAGTTTGTGAGCAACTAAGAATATGATAAGGTATAGATAATCCATGACTCCTACTTATGAGTCATGGTCAACAACAGTCTACACGTACAAGCAATCCCAATTTGTAAACAAAAGAACGGATTTCTTAGGTATTCATGATGCCGACAGTCGAGTTTATTGCGGGCTAGGATAATAAAGCGACAATAGATCGTACACAGCTGCGCAGTTTTTACTAATTTTAGCAACATAAAAGGTACTTTTTATTACTTAATTGTTGTCGTTATTGAGAGTGGGTGTAATGCTATGTAGAGTGAAACATTGTATGAAAGACAAGCTAAACCAACCAAAGCCAATTGATTTCGACGCTTAAGGGAGTTTGTCGTTAAATAGAGTGACGTTACATGGAGTTTACACTGTAATTTCAGCTTTAGATTTCTGGTCAATTTTATTAATTATAGTGTACTGAACTCTATTCTTTAGATAAGATTCAATCATATTATTAATATTACCCCAGACGCCATAATCATATAATTTGTTTATCAATAAGCTATGATCTACGTGATCAAAAGCTTTCCTTAAGTCCATAAATAATGTGTATACTGTGTATTTTCTATCTACATTTGTCATAACTGTGTTTAAGAATTTATAAATTGCCATGTTAATGTCGCTTTTTTTCCGGAATCCCATTTGTTCATCTGCTAATAATTTATTCCTGTCAAAGTAATCATATAGTCTCTCATATATTACTTTTTCAATAACTTTTGAAAATACTGAAACCAATGCAACCGGTCTATAATTTTTCATATCATCCCTCGTTCCCTTTTTGAAAAGTGGTTTAATTATGGTAGTTTTTAATTGTTCTGGAAACGTTCCTTGGAGTACACACATATTGATAATATGACTTAGAGCTGGAGCTATCACGTGTGATACACATTTTAGTATGTGCGTGGATATATCGTCATGGCCGGTACGGTAAATAAGATAACATAATCAGTGATTATCGGAATCTGAAAAGCTGTGTAAATTCATTACTAGCTGATGCCCGCGACTAGGTCCGCGTGGATTGAGGTTTTTTGGTTCCCGCGGGAACTTCTTAATTTTCTGGGATAAAAAGTAGCCTATGTGCTATTCCAGACTATAATCTATCTCTGTGCCAAATTTCATCCAGATCCGTTCAGCCGTTGCGGCGTGATTGAGTAACAAACATCCATCCATACATCCATCCATACATCCATCCATACATCCATCCAAACTTTCTCATTTATAATATTTATTTGATTATTTTTTGCACAAAATATCTTCAATTCAAAAATTAATATGTAAACATCTTGGGTAGGTAATGTAGAACTTTGGACACATAAAAAGTAACAATTTATGGATATTCATATTAATATCGAGCCTGCTATGGATGAACATCGTAATCGGCATAATCATCATCACTACAGCCTATTAACGTCCCACTGCTGGGCACAGGCCTCCACTCTCATAGGAGAGCGGGAATTAGAGCTTAGACCCACCACGCTGCTCCAATGCGGGTTGGCGGGCTTTAACGACTACTATCATGTTAGTGATAATAACCAGGACCGACGGCTTAACGTGCTCTCCGAGGCACGGAGGTGAAACACCGCCAATTTCCAACTCCGGGCTGGCACTGAGAATTTCTTAATTGACTGAATCGGCATAATATAGATATGTATTTCGATTTTTTAACTTATCATGTAGGTATACTTATTTACATTAACACAAATGAACAATAATATCTAAAATCTAAATAAAATCTACAAGTAAGTAATAAAATAAATATCCTGTAAAATTTCACTCTGAAAACTATGATGTTTTTCTATACCAGGCTCAAAATAAAAAACCCAAAGTTTACTCACCATTAAAACAGCCACCATCATATCAGAAATTTGCTGAGCGAGACCCGTGTAGTAATCTGAGTCGGATCTAAATGCATCTCTGGTAACAGGGTCATCTATACCCAGACTCATTAGATAAGACTTAAATCTGACTGTGTCATCCTCGGATATGTCTCCTTGCTTTTCCTGTAATTTTAATGTTCATTATTAAATTATCATTTATAGTTTAAATCTTAATAAAGATAAAGGCACCCCTTATATTGTATCAACCCTATGCATGTGACAACTAAGAATAACCTTGGTTTCTTATTTTTTAGGGTTCCATACCTCAAAAGGAAAAAACGTAACCCTCATAGGATCACTGTTGTCCGTCCGTCTGTGTGTCAAGACCCTTTTTCTCAGGAATGAACGCATGGAGTTATCAAGCTGAAATTCATATCAAATACTCAGGTCTACTGTCCCTTGGAGCTGTGAAAAAATCAAACTTCTAAGCCAACACAATCAAAAGAAACAGCCATTTATGCTGCAAATTTCGACACTCGCAAGGCAATCAAAACGTACAGGGTACTTCCCGTGAAATCAGAATCTTGAAATTTGGTACGAAGCAACGTCTTATAGCACAGATAAAGGAAAAATTGCGTAAAGCATGAATTTTTAGTTACATGATGTAATAAAAATATTTGTATGCAAATTTTCGACACTCGCAAGGGAATCAAAACCTAGTAGGGTACTTCCCGTGAACTCAGAATCTTGAAATTTCATATGAAGCAACGTCTTGTAGCACAGATAAAGGAAAAATTGCGAAAAGCATACATTTTTAGTTAAATCATATAATAAAAATATTTTCAAATATTTTAAACTTACTAATGTTATGGATTTCATTTAGCAATAAATATACCATAACTTTTTTACTTATATACCTACAGGTTTGTACGGAACCCTTGGTGCGAGAGTCCGACTCACACTTGGCCGGTTTTTTTTAATATATGTACTTATATAGTGAGCATATTATAATCATGAGGGCATTAGGAATTGATATAATCATGAGGGAATACAGAAGGTGGAAGCTGGTTCCATAATTTGCAGGTATGTGGCAGAAATAACCTGGAATAACAGGTGGAAAAAGACCAGGCATCCAGGTGGTGAGGATGAAATTTATTATTGCAGCGAAGGGTGCGACAGAGAACATGAAAGGTGGTATTAGATAAAATAAGAATACTCCTCTTCAGAATACTCCTCATTGTAAAGTCAATAGATCACACCACACTCCACTCCACAATATTCTATTTAGCTGGTTACTATAAAAAAATTATCTCGGCTCTGAATTTAAATCATAAAACCTGTAGTTATGAATATTTACATATAAATTACGTAGCTTGATACATACCCTAATTTTATTAGAAATATTTTTTGATATAGACACCATTTCTTTAGCCTTCTCCATAAGCTTGGTGAGATCTTGAAATGCTACATTTATGCTCTGATCTGTTGCTCTATGCTGTTCTTCTATAAACCTTTCTATGCCGACAATTCCTGAGCGAATTTTAGAATTTACAGGTGTTGTGGAAGGTCTGGGTGAAGCATTTGGTGAATGTATAGTTGGAGATATAGTCTGTGCTTGTCTCTCCCAAGCTTTACTATTTACAGCATCACTTAGTGCTTTGTAAAATGATGCATCAATACCATCTTTGAACGACAGTTTTATATAATGGTATAAGCTTACAACAGCAGGGCCTGGTCTTTTACCTAAAAAGTAATTTGTCAATACAATCATTGTATGTTATTTTCAGACATTGTCTTAACAACAAAACATTGGATTATAACAGTACTAGCTGATACTGACTTATCTGCATGGATTGAGGTTTTTCCTTCCTACAGAACTCCATTTTCGGGGATAAAAAGTAGCCTATGTGTTATTCCAGACTATAATCTATCTCTGTGCCAAATTTCATCCAGACCTGTTTAGCTGTTATGGTGTGATTGAATAACAAACATCCATCCATCCAAACTTTTCCATTTATAATACTACTTAGTATAGATAAATATGTGTGTAAAACATTTTGCTTTTGTAGAATATTGGTACCACATCACCGATCACCAATCTCCAAAATTACTTACCATGCAGTAATTTGCAGTTTCTAACAATATTCTGTGCAGGAAAGTATAGCATTACTAAAGACCCAGTGAAAATGTGTATTTGTGGAGCTTATTGAATATAGGGTGTAGACTGGTGAAATTCATACTAATATGACTAATAATATTATAGTATATGCGAAATGTAGATTCATGTTGTATATATAATATTCTGCCTGTTCTGTTTGTCTGCTATGCTTTGATGACCCATCTTTTTAACTGATTTGGATGAAATTTGAAATAGAAATAGGTTACATCACAGGGAATAACATAGGCTACTTTTTAACCTGGAAAATTAAGCAGCTCAAGCGGATATCATCTAACAATCAATAAATAATGTAATCACATGTGCACCATGTTACTTAGAATATATTTTACCTGGAAGAGCTGGCCCTAAATGTAATATGATCCTCTTTGGTCCACCCAAACCAAAAACTCCACCACTCTCTTCCTCCATACAAAAGACATAATACAGATAAAGGGAAAGGCATACATTTCCTTTTGGTATATCCCCTGGTTTGCCCCATAGAATCCTATGGCTTGTGAGCACTACTTCTCCATCAACAAATTGAGTCTGAAAATAAATGCAGTACTTAAGTAATAATTATAAATAAGTCTTTGAATAAAAAGAAACTATTCAGTGAATTCCATATTTTTATGGATTACTAGCTGATGCCCGCGACTATGTCCGTGTGGAATAAGTTTTTTCAATTCCTTAATCTTCCGGGATAAAAAGTAGCCTATGTCAGTCTCCAGGTCTTCGACTGTACCCATGCCAAATATCACGTCGATCCCTTGCGGCGTGATTGAAGGACAAACAAACACACTTTCGCATTCTTATTAGTAGTATGGATAGTATGTATTGAATATGTGTATGTCAGTCTGTTATCCAATTCAACTAATCAATAATGAGAATTCAGATTATAAAGTATGGATTATCGTGAATAAAAAAACTTGCTAATTTTACCTTATCATCACCGTCATAAATTTTCACATTTTTGTCACGTTTAAGATATTCTTCGCCATCGAATAATCTAGCATCTATGTATTCAAATCTATCCATTTTAGTCTGTAAATAATAAGTTTGTAGAACTAAAACGGAGCAAATACATGTTTTTGTGGGCACAAGAAACAGTAAAGACTAAAGATTCACATTACATTAATCTCATCAGAAACAAGTGGTGTACCAAAATCAGTCTCTTTAAATAAGTTGAAACGGCAAAAACTTAAAGAAATCTAATCTCATGTAAATAAATCAAGTAATTTTAATTCTTGTGATTTGCTCCTATAAGTTACTTGTCTCTGATTCAGTGTTGCCAGTGGCAGATAGTCAAATGTAACATGAGTTAGTAACATTTTCACGAGAAAAGTAACATTACCTTACATTAAGTGGAAAATGAAACCAATACAGATACACTAATTAATATTATGGCACTTTATTACACAAAAATTAAAAAAGTTTTCTGTCCCATTAGTTAGGTATGCTTCGAAAGAATCGAAAAAATGGTTGAATGAATAAATTAACTGCTGATCCTGCTGATTTAGTATTATTAGTAGTTGGATTTTTCTTTATCCTCTCTTAGCAAAATTGTTGTTTCTATTTACTCAAGGACTCTTCTGTCGGTAATAATATCGGCAGTACCTATTTGGATTCTGCTTGTCCATGTTATTTACATGTATGCAAATATAAAATGTTCGTAACGTTTGTCACTTGTAATTAAAATAGTGGTCTATTAATTAATTAACAATTTAATGTTAACTAACGCTGTTATTAATTTAATCTTTAGAATCCATAGCATTACTTACATTTTATTAGAATTAATTGTTACCCTTTTTTTGTGGGTACTAATTTAAATATGGTATCACAGGGCGACCGCGTATCTTTTGCATCAATCATTGATACATCGCAATCACCTCTGATTGGTTAGCACTCTTCCACTATTGGACGAAATCCATTGACGCAGCAAGAATACCATAAATTCAGCCAATAGGAGGTGATTATTATGTATCAATGATTGATGCAAAAGATACGTGGTTGCTCTGCAGACCTTACGACTCGATCCAACCAAAGTTGAGTCAGAGAGAATAAAACATAAAAACAAAACACATACACATTACAAAACAAAGGGAACTAAACTGAGAAACTAGTATATAGTGTATTATCTATGCCGAAAATTGACACCACAGAACACTATTCTCCTGCAGGGCGACCGCGTATCTTTTGCATCAATCATTGATACATCGCAATCACCTCTGATTGGTTAACATCTTCCACTATTGGACGAAATCCATTGACGCAGCAAGAATACCATAAATTCAGCCAATCGTAGGTGATTGCGATGTATCAATGATTGATACAACAGGTATGCGGTCGCCCTGCTGGCGGATTGACACCATGTTGGCACAGTGTGACGGATACATACACTGCCCACTAAGCATAGAGTATATATCTTTCTCTGTCTACGCCACTAAGCGCTCGCTCGCGCCTCGCTCGCTGAAGTAAGCGGGATGGAAGATTCAGAAAAACATGTGAGTGACGAGTCAGTCCAATAACAAACAAGCGCCAACCAGACGAACGAAAACTTTCTCGGTTGTGTTCCGTTTCACGATTATTGCGGTAAAAAAAAAAAAAAATATGAATTCCTAAAAGTTACGTAAAAGTAACATTTTGAGTCGTGCAACATGGAGGTAACATGAGAGGGTCAAAAGTAACGTAAAATGTTACAAAAGTAACATTCTGGCAACGCTGCTCTGATTTGCACAGTACAGAGTACTACTGCAGAGAGAATGTACCTAATCATACTCTCTGGCATAGAGTATTATGGTATATTTTCTGGTACTACAGTAGCACACGAGCTGTAGGCTGTAGCTGACAGCTGTACTCTCTCGGTAGAGAGTAGTATATTCTTTGGCTGTACTGTACTCTATCAAGACAGTAGACACGCGGAAGCGTGTCCAGCCAAAGTTCATCAAAAAAGTAGGAAGAACTTTAAAAAGCTGGCGAGCAGCACCGTGTGTAATATTACACGAACCATTTGGAGCCACTTTTGACACCCTCATAACTCAAAAACTATTTCACATAAACGTGTCAAATTTGGCGCATATATTGAGACCCGCGAGATACATATGTGCTCCAAATTTCAAAGCACACCTCAAATGGTTATTTAGATATAAACGTACAAAAATCGTCATTTTTATGCTCTACCTACGTATAGATCAAAACTCTGACACGGGGCATACTACCATTGCTTAAAGCCGTATTATTTTAATATTGTTGACGTTCATGTTGTAGTGTTATAATCATTATTTTAAGGACGTCAAAGTACGTGACATTCAACCGTTATTTTGAAACAATACTGCTTTAAGCGGTGGTAGTAACTCCATGGCTAGTTTTCATAGATGAATAATATATAATAGACTTCGCAAGTTCTAAACTGTACTTTTAGGTACTTAATAATAATTCGTATATGAAAACTAGCAAAGTCAAACCTTAGTCTTCGACATATTATCCTAAGTTATAAGAAGAAATGATATTTTAAGTTGTTATAAAATATTTTATATTGTTATAAATAAATTGCAGGACTGACCATTGAACTTTGGCACCCATTTAGATCTCACTTCTTTTGTCGCTGAAGTCAACAACCAATGCATATATTATATACATATCACAATTTTAGATTTGGCTCTCATTTTACATTTATGTTTTTGATGGGATATTATATATACCATAGAATAATTAAACCTATAGAATCAATGCCAGCGTGTAACCGAAAGGGATAGGTAATAATAGGTAAAACGCTGCAATGCACCAAGCACATAATGTGCTTTATGAACAAAACAAACTAAACCCGTGACACGCAGAAAGGGTCTATCCCTCCAGAAATCATATTTTGTTCTCATTCTATCTTGTGTAACATCTCAACACTGCATCTCTTTCATGTGGGAGTGAAAAGGAGATATGGCTTGGTCTATATTACTTTCTCTGTCTACGATATATACCTAATCAAAGAGCCAATGTGGTGCTTTATGCTTTCTAGTGACAAGCAGAGACAAGTTAACCAGGTAAATATGTTCCTTGATCTATGCTGTAAGCTGTTGAAGTTTTCGCCATAGACTATACGTATATACGGGTTTTCTGTTTTCGCAAATCGCATGAAATGAAAGGACTGAAAGGAAAGGTTGAAATAATATTGCAATAATTTTGCAGTTTGTAAAGAGTACGTTAATAACTAGTAAGTCTTTAGTAGGTTACCTTGACATAGCCTTGAGTACGGACTACGGTGTAATCTAACGTTTTATCTTAAATCCCATTCATAATTTTCTTTTGCTATGGCTGAGCCTCAAGATATTTTGTTGCAAAAAATTAAAGATCAAGGCGATCTCGTGAGAAAGTTAAAAGCGGCAAAGGAATCAAGTGAAAAGGTTAGTTCCACATACATTGTATACCTGTGATGCACATCAAGTACTTACCTATTGTTTGTAAGATTGAACTATACCATGTTATTGCATCATGCAGTCATTAAACGGAGGTAATTATTTTATAGGGTAAATCTGGCAAAAACTCGTGTCAAGATCTTGGAGAAATTAATAAACACCTTTCCGAATTCAGTTATTTATCTGGCTACATGCCTAGTAAGGTTGATGTTGAATTGCATTATAACCTAGAAAGTATTAAAGATTTTCAAAAATATCCTCACATAAAGAGATGGTGGTACCATATGCGGAGCTTCCGTGACTCAGAGATAGCTTTGTTTCCTATTATTCATCCATCTGATAGTGTAATGAATGCAATAAAGGGCAACACGAAAAGTCTTGATCTGCAGGTTTGTGATTTATTAACCGTTGCAGTGTTGACATCCCAATTTGTCAGTAACAGCTGAAAAGTTGTGGCAAGCTTCTATAAACGCTGGTACAGTTGGTAACTGTTTTTGGGGGGTTTTATAACACTGCAGTGGTTAGTTGTGTAGTTTGGTTAAATATGAATGCATTAAAGCTTCCATACACTTCAAGTAATAAGGAATATTAATATATTATTATGTAGTTCTTGGTCTGATATTTCTTGGTTGAGATTTATGGTAACTAAAAATTATTACAGTCAATCAAAGAGCTCAAAGCTCTATTGCTAGTTCTGTAATTGTGTAAAGATTATTAAGTAACAGTTCTTAATTGAAGTGGCTATGAAGGTCTTCATGTCCCTGTATGTATCACATCATCTTGCTCTTAATATTTTAGGAATTTACTAGTATAAGATTATTATTATTATTATTACTCTTTATTTTGTACACCACAAAAAATAATATAAAGTACACAAATAAATACACACTACGAACGAAGTAATATACAAAAAGGCCTTATCGCTTAGCAGTGATCTCTGCCAGGCAACCTTAATCTATTTTTCATAGTACTTAAATCTCATATTGACTAGCATAACATATCCTAACTTTGCTAGGGTAATACTTTATTAGTTTTTATTATACCTGCCTACTTTAAGTGTGGAAGCTGTCATTGTGGCTCTATGAATCTCCACATATGGTTACTTCGTTACCACTGACCAAATAAAATAATATAACAGCTATAATTTATTCAAATACTTTTCTTTTTATTTCCGGTACCAAAACTAGTGGTGACGAGGAATCATATTTGTTGTAAATAGAAGCTTGGAAAGTCACTGAAGCATGATTAACAAGGTGTTGAGATTCGTAGGAAATCTATCAACCGTAGGCAGGTTGCGCAACTTGGCACAAAGAAATGATCATGCAAAAACTATTACAACAACATCTTGTTGCAAGGTATTGGGAAGCTGTTGCTTTTAGATGTAGAAACTTAGAATTACTTAATTAGATTTTTTTACAATGCACTTTTCTTAGATTTAGAAATTGTTCAGTCAAGCTTATTTAATTTAATGTGAATAATGTGGCTGATTCTGGTGTAGACAATCTCTAAACTAAACTAAAATGACAGTATTAAAAATATTGCTAACCCTTTCATACTTCCTCTCTGCAGAAAGGGGCAGAACTAGGTTTCAAGGTGTCATTTTAGTTTAGAGATTCAGCGCACTACAGAATCAGCCCCATTGTGGTAATTCTTAGTAATAAGCCAATAATAATTGTAAGCTCATTGTTCAAGATCAATTACTGTATGTAAAGCATAATGATTGAAAATAAACAATTTATTTAATAGCCTATAGAAAGTAATATTCTGATGGATTTCAGAATCACAAATCAGACTTGAAAAATTTAAGTACTTATAATATACCTACTCATAGTTATAAATTGCATTGAAAGCAAAGCAATTGCACTTTTTTTTAAGATAACCTCAATAAGTTGCTATTCTAATAATTTTATGTTTGTCCAAGTATAAACTGTATCAAAAGCAAATCAATTGCAATTAGTTTTATTTAGATGACCACAAGTAAATGCCTACATTTAGAGTTTGTAAACTCAATCCCATAATTATTATTTGTATTAAGTACCATGTCATTGATATGTGATTCTTTTTAGATTCAAGAGGAAGTATCTAAATTGCTTGCTCTGAAGGCACAGTTAGGATCCGAAGATGCACCTGCACCATCAAAGTTTGTACTCAAAACACCAAAGGGCACAAGGGACTATAACCCACAGCAGATGACAATAAGGAACAATGTTTTACAGAAGATTATTACAGTGTTCAAAAAACATGGCGCTGAGTGTATTGATACACCTGTGTTTGAACTTAAGGTATTTGGAATATTTCATTTAAATTTTAAAGAAAATAGTACCCACAACTACATTTTCAACAACTATAATTTCTCTCATTTATTTAAACAAAAATAAAATTTGTATTAGTTAGTAGAGATTTGGGCTGATTCTGTTGTGCAGAATCTCTAAACTAAACTAAAATGACAGCATTAAAAATATTGCTAAACCAAGAAAAGAAGATGAAGAAGTACCCTTTCATAATACTCCCTGCGGAAAGGGACAGAACTAGATTTAAAGCTGTCATTTTGGTGCAGTTTAGAAATTGTGCACTATGGATCTAAATATTATACCTACTTATTCAGTACATACAGCGTTTATATCTATCCAAAGTTGTAAACTTACAATGGAGAAGTATATGATCTTCATTCAGCTGCATAAAAGCTTTATGCAGCTGCATAGTCAAGCTGAATAAGAATAATTGTTAGTCCTTAACTTATTAAGGTTGACTTTAATTTATTGGCATTATATAATTACAATTAGTTATTGCACTATGCAGACATTTTAATTATTTTAGAACAGCAATATAGAACAGCTGACAAGTACAATTCACCAAGGTAATTATTTTTTAAGATTAATAAGTTGCAAAGGTACAAATGTGCTTGTGAGAATATTTCCTCGCATTACACGTTTCACGATGGTTTATCATTTACCGTTAAATAACGCGAGTTATGTAATTCCCATAAAAGTACATAACTTACGTAACCCGGATTCGAAACCTTGACCCACCGAATAGGAGACGAAAGTCTACTATAGTATACAGTCTGTCGGCGTTAATAAAATAGTGTTCATCACAATCAGAAGGTTAAGCTACGCCGCCAAACCAAACAAGTTGCAAGAAATCAAAGAGCATTCTGCTTTCTTGCAACTTCATTGGTTGGGTTTGGTGTGGCAGTCTGCCGATAGTGGTGGGTCACGAGTTAGAACAGACTATAGGTCATTGCTAGTAGCATTGCTCAGCTATATAGTTTATGTGTCTTATTTAAAACAGTCGAATAAGTCTTATATACTCGTAATATAGTGCGTCATCATCTCTCTGCGTCGTATTCCTTATTGTTGAGGGTCGTAACTGCTTTCCATTAATCACATAATAGGTAGGGCTTTAGCACCTAATACAGAAGATTTTTTGTCATACATTAATCAAAATCTAATGGTGCCATATGCCTACTTTAGTTCAATCGAATAGTCCGTGAGCAAATTTGCACAGATGGCCTTGAATTTCGTATCCTTTTCCGCGACTCTAATTCCGTTCACTATTAGTTACTATCGACGGTCACAGGTACTTGCTCGAAGCTTTTTCTAGCCGGTTTGCCAATGTTATATTTTTCATTAACTCACTTGGACAGTCATAAAGCTAGACGGCATGGCAGCGAGATCCAAAAGCTGCAGCTCAGAACGTTTCACCTTAGATTTGAAATGCAATTCAAGAAATTAAATGCAGCAAATTATGTTTGCGAATGCAGCATCTAAAAAAATATCAGAAGGAAACGAATCAAAATCGGTTCAGCGGTTTAGGCGTTATAAAGTTGATTGATGGATACTTTTTGTATTATATTAGTATCGATAAATACCGAGTTTCCTAAGATGCTGTGAGAGCTGTCCGTTTTCAAGATATGGTATTGGCGCTGTAGCTAGAACCAATTCTTATTGTTCTGAATAAATATGGAATTCCGATTCCAACATCTTACTAGGTAAGGTAGTTAAGTACTACCTTACTCCGCTATTATTAATTGTATGTACTGATCTAGCGGAACGGTATTTATATTGTTAACATGTGTGAAAGTAAGCAGAACTGGTGGATTAGGTACTTTATTTATAGAAATAAATGAGCGAATATTAGGTACATCCGGTATTTATTTTATAGCACTATGTGATGTAAACCCGCACTTTGATAACGCGTATCTGTGACCTAAGCATTCCATAATAGTTACATCGTGCGAAAACTTGCAACTTTCCTATTTTATAGCACATGTGACCTTAAACCTCGCGTGATAAAGTAACTTTACCGGTCAAGGTCACACGATTTATAAAATAGCATACGATACCTACTCTTGACTCAAGCAATTCTAAGTTATGAGGAGATCAAAGACTTAAGACACGCTTAAAACGAGATCGATCTGTGTTACATACATAAGTCCATCTCGTTTTACCTTTAAGGGTCGATAACACCATCGATGGTAATAGTTATCGTTAAATTTAAGCAACTTTAAATGACCACTTTGAGTTACAAAAGTCAGGGCTCTTCCACTTGTTACCAAAATATGACTTAGTTATGGATGAAAGATATTGACTTGTGCCATGAGATATTTGGTGGGCAAATTTAACGATAACCATTACCATCAATGGTGCAATCGGCCATTAGTAAAGTCTGAGCAAAGTCAAAGTACATTAAAGTCTCTAAACTTACTTAAATATACATATCAAAAATTCGCGGAACCGGCAGGATTTGAACCAGCGTCTCTCTGGGAATCGCGCCCTGAGCGCCTTGACCAACTCGGCCACGGTTCACTTACCTACCAGTGCCGAAATTTGAGATATGCATCTGTAATCCAGTCTTCTAACGCGACTGTTTATGCCATCCAGTAGCGATACATTGCAGTATCGAAACTACTTTCAAGGCCCATATGGCCCATGGCCCGCGCTCAGGGCGCGATTCCCAGAGAGACGCTGGTTCAAATCCTGCCGGTTCCGCGAATTTTTGATATGTATATTTAAGTAAGTTTAGAAACTATCCTCGTGTGTGAAGCACTGTAATAAAATTATAAAATTTACATTAAAGTCACTTGCATCGTATTATAAAACTTATAAACATCTTTTACAGGAAGTCTTAACAGGAAAGTATGGCGAAGATTCAAAATTGATCTACGATTTAAAAGACCAGGGCGGTGAGATCCTCTCCCTAAGATACGACTTAACAGTGCCTCTAGCAAGATACCTGGCAATGAACAAGATTAATACGCTCAAAAGGTATCACATAGCCAAAGTTTACAGAAGAGACAACCCTGCTATGACTAGAGGGAGATATAGAGAGTTCTATCAATGTGTAAGTTCCAGTTTTATCCTGCTATAAGAAATTGATCTGTTTGGATAGCTGTAATGCTTTGTTACTAGATTGCACTAAAAGTTGCATAGACTGGATTAAGTCATGTCAGCAATTTAGGCACGCAATTCCCAGTTTTTATATCCACTACAAGTTACCCCTTGACTGCGATCTCACCTGATGGTAAGTTATGATGCAGCCTAAGATGGTAGCGGGCTAACCTGTTAGGGGCATGGCAGTTATATTAAACCCATACCCCTATTCGGTTTCTACACGGCATCGTACCGGAACGCTAAATCGCTTGGCGGCGCGTCTTTGTCGGTAGGGTGGTAACTAGCCACGGCCAAAGCCTCCCACCAGGCCAGACCAGGGAAAATTCAGAAATTATAAATTCCAAAATTGACCCTGCCGGGGATCGAACCCGGGACCTCCGCACGTTAAGACAACAGCGCTCAATACTGCGCCACGGAGGTCGTCATAAGATAGACGCAAGGTCCGAATCCGTAGGTACAGGTTCCGTAATTGTTGATATGCATTTAATATTTATTTTACAGGATTTCGATATAGCCGGACAATACGATCCGATGGTCCCCGACGCGGAGTGCCTATTGGTTGTAACGGAAATACTGAACACCCTAGACATTGGCAAGTACGTCCTCAAAGTGAACCACAGAAGGTTACTCGACGGAATGTTCGAAGCTTGTGGAGTACCGGCCGATAAGTTCCGCTCCACATGTTCTACAATTGATAAACTTGATAAGGTAGGCAACCCACACCATCCATTTTTCTATACTAAAATTCTATGGGTCTGGAGGAGATCAATTTTAGTGATAAGACCGCCCTTGCGCACGCATTGTTTTCCGTTTTTAATAATTAAGTTAATAATTAAGTTATTTCTAAGTTATGTGTGGCAATAAAGAATTTATATATCAATCTAAAATTTTTATAAACTCAAAAGTGAATCTATTCTATTGAAATTTAGTAAAGGAAACGCTTGGAAGTCATACATAGGTTTCAACGGAATTAAAAAAAAACACGCGTGTGAATGCGCGAGCATTATCTAGTAATTTATGAAATAAAGAAGTTTGCCTGTCTATCTGTTCCTTTTTCACTATCTTTTTGACCGTCTGGATCTATCTTTCGGATTACCGAAATTAACAATTTTTACATAACAGTTGGACTTGGTATACCAATAACACTTGGTTAGGTAAATCTTGAGTGTAACTGGAAAATCTTAGGTACCGTACAATTCGAACTTTTACATATTAACATAATATAGGGCATAGGTTTTTGAAAATATATTAGTTTTAATATACTGTTAAAGAGATGATGCCCGCGACTTCGTCCGCGTGGATTTATGTTTTTTAATTCCCGCGGGAACTCTTCAATTTTGCGGGATAAAAAGTAGCCTATGTCCTTCCCCGGGATGTAAACTATCTCAGTACCAAATTTCATCAAAATCGGTTGAGTTTGGCCGTGAAAGCCTAGCAGACAGACAGGCACACTTTCGGATTTCTAATATTATTATGGATTATTTCTAGTCTCCATGGGAAGAAGTCCGTAGCGAAATGATAAACGAAAAAGGCGTAACGCCCGAAGCGGCAGACCGTATCGGCGAATACGTGCGTCTAAACGGCGGAACGGAGTTGGCCGATAAGCTATTACAAGACGAGAAGCTGTCTAAAAGCAAAAGCGCGGTCGAGGGACTAGAGGGAATTAAGCTGTTACTTCGTTATTGCGAGCTGTTTGGAATTAAGGACAAAATCCTGTTTGACTTGAGCTTAGCTAGAGGCTTGGATTACTATACAGGAGTTATTTATGAAGCTGTGTTAACACGTAAGTGTATTTAGTCATAATAAGAGAAGTGTATGGAGATTTGGATAGAAGTAGAACACACTCCTTATATTTTGCAAGACATCTTTGCAATTTTGTAGACACATTCTAGAGACTAGTAACTGTGTTTGGTTTGCCAGGTTTCTATAAAAATAGGTAGTTTAAAAAATAAGACAGGCACAAAGTTATGTTATTCCGTTCTTAGTAATTTGGTTGAGTTAAAATTGTTTACAAAATAGTAGAAAAGAAGTTCCATGATTAAATTTTTTAAATTTTAATCTTTTAAGTATATTTTCATGATAATTTTATTTTATTTTATTTTTTTAATTTCAGAGCCAATTAAAATCGGCAACGAGGATCAAACAGTCGGATCGATAGCCGGCGGAGGTCGATACGATAACCTCGTTGGAATGTTCGATTCCAAAAACAAACAGGTAATTTAATTATATAATAACACAAATTATGCCTGCACCTTCGACTGCTTGAGATAAAAAACATGGTGGCCGTGTGCTTTCCAAAAATCTCATCTTATTTCCTTGATTTATGACATGAAAAGTAGCCTATGTTTCTGGGATGCTTCTTATATCTTCGTACCCGTCTAAATTGGTTAAAAAGATGGGCCATGTAAATGAAGCAGCCAGACACACTTTCGCATTTATCATATTGCTAAGAGACGTTCATAGGTTTTTATTGTACAAACCTATGCCCGTTTTATTCTACAAGCCTAATCCATGTGGACGAAGTCGCGGGCAACATCTAGTTTAGTAATAGAGGTACAATATTAATTTTGCAATCAACATAATATTTATTATTATAACTAGGTATGCATAATATGTATTTGGAAACTGCCAGTTGCCTGCCGGCGACTGTCTGATTTCGTTTTCACTTCGTAATTATTATGTTACGTAAAATGAAAAGACCAATCAAACTGTAGGTACCCCATAATCATCTGCGTAACATTACATCCACTTTAACACTCATTATTATAAACTAGATAATGCCCGCGACTTCGTCCGTATGTATTAAGATTTTTTCCTTGCGGGATGATGTCCTTTCCCGGGATGAAACCTATCTCTAGTTTGTTCCTCAAGTAGAGCTTATCGATTTAGTGTTCCGGTACGAAGTAATACAACTGTCATAAGCCTATTAGGGTGCGTTTTATTTTTTATCTGAAGCTGAGCTGAGATGAGAGGAGTGGGGCTCCTCTGAGAGAACTCATATAACACCGTATGAAATGTTACCCACTAATGCACCCACAGTTCTTTTTAAGTACCAACTAAGACGCAACTGTCGCAAATAAATAATCGTTAAGTCGTTTACGCACTAGGTGCAAGAAATCCTTTGTGAGGTCAAGTATTAGCTTTTATAATATGGTTAAATATTAAAAAAGCCGTAAAGGAACACTTGTTGAGTCGAGGCTATTATACAATTGACGAATTTCTTAATGACAAAGTTGTATGGAAGCAATCGATGTTGGGTCTAGCGCCCCAAAGGACAGCATACACTACTGCATTTAATTTAACGTACCTACGTATTGTAATATCTTGTTTTTTAAAAAGAGCAACTGCTGAGTTTCTTGCCCGCTCTTCTCAGCAGAACTGCTTTCCGAACCGACACCACCACATTCACATTCACCACACCACATAAACCCTCATAAATACCCTCAACATACGTTTCACTCCGACACCGCAGCATCTTCAGGAGATGTTGCCTTTACAATGCACGATTGTAAAGGCAACATCTTCTTTCAATCTTCCTTCCGTGGTGAATGTCGCGGGCATCAGGTTCGAGATACGCACTGTACCACATAGATTTGCCTTCTGTGGCGGATTATAGCGAATTAAACTTCCAGTTTTTTCACTCAAATCTTACTTTCTTTGTTTCAGGTCCCATGTGTAGGCGTTAGTATAGGGGTGGAGCGCATATTCTCTGTGCTCGAAGCGAAGCTAGCGGCGGGCGACATCAGTGTACGGACGAGCGACATCGATGTGTACGTCGCGTCCGCACAGAAAAACTTCCTCGAGGAAAGAATGAGGATATGCGCAGAACTGTGGAATGCTGGGATCAAGGTCAGTAGTGTTTTTTTTATTCACTACAAGTTAGCCCTTGACTGCGATCTCACCTGATGGGAAGTGATGATGCTGAGCTTAGATAGTAGCAGGCAAACCTGTTAAGGGCATGGCAGTTATGTTAAACCCATACCCCTATTCGGTTTCTACACGGTATCGTACCGGAACGGAATGGCGGCAGGGTGGTAAATATAAATTCTTAAATTTGACCTGCCCGCGATCGAACCCGGGATCTCCGCACGTTAAGACAACACTGCGCCACGGAGGTCGTCAAAATCGTTGAAGGTCGTTATATTCCATATAAAATGTATTTGAATACTAGATGATGCCCGTGACTTTGTACACGTGGATTAAGGTGTTTTGATTCCCGTAGGAACTCTTTTTCGAGATAAAAAGTAACTAGCCTATGTGCTTCCCCGGCATGCGACCTATCTCTGTAACAAATTTTGTCAAAATCGGTTGAAAAAATGTGCCGAGAAAGCTAATAATAATTTAATATGACTATGGATTTCTGGCACCAGTGTACCTAAAATAATGTCGAGTAATTAGTTTAGTTAATTAGTTTTTCAACCATAGATTTCTGCACAGATGTCTTATTCCATCTATACTTCTATACTAATACATATTTTAAATGAGAACGTTTGGATGGATGGATGGATGGATGTTTGTTACTCAATCACGCCAGAACGGCTGAACGGATCTGGATGTAATTTGGCACAAAGATAGATTATGGTCTGCAATAACGCAAATACTACTTTTTATTCCGGAAAACTAAAGAGCTCCCACGGGAACCAAAAAAAAACCTCAATCCACGCGAAGTCGCGGGCGTAAGCTAGTTCCGAATACTTTTTATTACTTTATTTTGTAATTAATGCAATTTTGTTTGTACTGATTGGACAATTTGAAAATGGATCCGAAACGTTGTAATTTAAAGTAATTGGACCTTCAGGTTATGAAATTCCTTAATATTCTAATTTTTTTTCACAGACCGAGCAGTCCTACAAAAAGAATCCGAAAATGCTGAACCAACTTCAACATTGCGAAGAAAATGGAATACCGCTCGCTGTTATCCTAGGCGAATCCGAACTTAAACGTGGCTTAGTTAAAATACGTAACATTTCTACTAGACAAGAGGACGAAATTCCCAGGGCGAATCTTGTGGACGAGCTCAAGTCTAGAATTGAGGTTCTAGATATAAAAGAAATGAATGGACCGCTTCATAAATAAATTATTAGTGCAGTATTTCGTGCAATTTGAAAAACTAAACTGTGCGTCTCGGCAATATTTGTTTACCTTTGGAATTTTAAAATCCTGTTAAAAATCAAATAAACGCTTAATTTACATGTTGCCTTTTTTGGAGCTAAATAACTCGTATGGCATGGCAATAGAGTCCAGTTTGTAATAGAAATTCTTTGTTAGGATATCTTTTCCACACCACATTTACGGATGCGACACAAATATCCGAACCAGTGAGTAGATTCACTTGATGCGTCGAAAGCCCTTGTAAAAGTTTATTGAATTAAAATACTTCTTTTTTTCTATTTCCAATTTCGATATCCGGTCTACCGATATCGTTGCTGGCAATGTAAAATTGTCTGACTCGCGCTATCGGGTTGTGTTCGTCATACCATAAGTATCGGACGAGGATACTGTTTTGTTAATCTCTGGAGAATCCCAGAGGATTCCTTAGTACACAGGAGCAGACAGCTACCACAGACGGCTCTCCTGTTCTAAGCCAATTCCTAGGCTCCAAGTGCTAGCGGACCGCTTCCACAGACGGCCCTTCGCTTGGCTGCCTGTGTCGTGCTCGAACCTAGTTAGGATTACGAAGTGTTGTGTACGAAAATAAACTCTAACCTTCTTGCTACACGGCACATTTATTCCGGCCCCGTCCCAGCTTCGTTACATTTAGGCGCCGAACGTGGGGCCCGCTCCGTTACAGTTAGATTTTTCCAATGGTAATCTGTCTAGTTAATGCTGAGAGCCGAATATTTAATTGAGTTTAGATATTGCCAACATTGGGCCAATACAAAAACTACAGGTAAAAAATAATAATGGAAACCCGTTTTTTTATTTCCTGTCATTTTGCATTCTCTGCTTGAGACATACTTTTTCCTAAATGTATTTATGAAGTTCAAAGGAAAGATTGCCGAGATCAAATTAATTTCGAATTAATGTAAAACAATTTGTACAAATTTTATGAACGATTTTGTTATTTTTGCTTACAATATAGGTAAATACAAATTCATGTATTGATCACACCAAAAACTTATGATGAAAATTTCATTTTATCTAAGTATTTTACACTCTAAAGAATGAAAACCAATTTTATTTCATTTTACCAGTTGTTGTAAAAAATATTTTGGCTGGAAAGGAAAATTTATTACTTAGAAATTAATTAATTTATTATTCAAAAATAATATATGAACAACAAATAATTTTATTATTATTATCACCGCTTGATTTTCCGTAGTAAAAATGTGGTAAATCCGATCTAGATCTCATTAAAGAGTCTGGAATTTTAATAATTGTTTAATTTATTGCTATTTATAGTAAATTATTGAGAATGTACGTGCCTATTTTACGTTTACGTATTTAGGCGTTATAATAAAACTTAAGTTTATATTACTTTAGAAACGTTCCTTTAAAAAAATGTAAACCTTGTAAACGAAATAGTTTAAGTGGGCTTGTAAGTGATTTTTTAAAGTTATTAGACTCATTACTCATGTATGGTTTATTTTCTTTTTTATTTAGAGATGCTGCATATTACAATCTTACAGAATTTTACATTGTTACCTAAACTAAAAACATGTTTGTCTGTATTATGTAGTTTATACTTCGCTTAATTATATTTAAAAGTAAGTATTTAATAAATATTTTTTACCGAACTAAGTATTTTAATCGTCTTTTGACCTTATCGTTATATATTTTTTATTCTTGTATAATTTTTTACTACTTTTCTATTTTGTCTTCATAATAGATATCTTAGGTGCAACGCACACGTATAGAATATAGACAATTGGAGCCGGGTGTAGTGTCTTTTTTTATAAATAAAATTCAGCTTGACTGACTTTGGCATTAGCCGTGCGCCTTTGAGCCCCCTCCGGTGTTTTGTTTTCATATTACCAATTTGAATTTTGAACTGTATGATCAAATAAATAAAGCTGAGTTTAAATAGCTATCAAAAATAAAGCCTCGGCTCCACTCTAATGCGTAATGTCACACTTTGACTTCGTTAAGATCTGACATAACTAGATGTACTGACCTCGATGGTAGTTAACAAAACTTACGTACTTAGTTCAAAATCATCGTGTCACGGACAGAGTCATGTTTGATCATTGTTTCTATTTGCTGTGTTTCCTGGCATTGTAGCCTCAATTACCGCGAAGTCCAGAACCTACGTACTATCTATATAAAACTGTTTACATAAGACCCTTTTTTATTTATCGCCGATAGCTTATTGTAGTAACATTTCATAGTCGTGACAGGAATGAAATGACTTCTTTATTCCGACGATATTTCAATTTTTTATTGTGTGTGTTCTTGTTAACTTCAAAAGTTTGTGCGTCCGGTCTTGAAGAGGCGTTAGAAGAACATTTGAAGGATATAGCTCAAAATGAAGAATCTGAAGCGATTAAGTTGGAAAAGGGCAAGGGAGAAAAAGATCATCACATCGATACAGAAACGAAAGACACCCATTCAAATAAATATTCTAAAGAAAATGACGAATCTAAATTCTTAAAAAAGGACCAGGAAAGCAAAGTGTCATCGGAAAAAGATGCATATGGAGGGTACAATACTAAGCAAGATAAGGCTGAGGATCGCCACACTGATGGTTTCAAGAGAGGACACAAAAAAGGTCATCACAAGCAAGGATATCAAAACTCTTACCATAAGGATGAATCCTCGAACAAAAGCACTTTCTTTGATGACTTAACCGATGAAGGTGACCAAGCCGGATATAATAGTAGAGTGAATACTCATGATAATCAAGGCGGTAGAAGTTACGAAGGTTCCCATGATAATGGTCAACAATACTTACGAAACAACTACCGCGGTGGAGCCAATAACCGGTATGGAGATGTTGGAGACAAACACATTACTCATCGAGATTACGGAAGAAATTCCTATTTGGATAATTCTGAAAATTATAATAAATACCGTAACGGACATGGTGCTTATAATAGGGGTAAAATTCACGATCGACACGAACATCGCTACCCCCGAGTTTATCACGATCCTGGATGGGATTGGAATAGTAGAAGAGATTGGGATCGATCACAATGGGAAAGAAATCCAGATTGGGGTAGAGACTATCACAGTCCAGGTTACTATGATAATCACGGCATACGCCACGGTGGAGGATATGACCACGGTCTAAAACACGGCCATGGATATCGTTATGGAGAGTCTCGATCTGATCCGGTTGCAGAAATACCCAGGGAAATACCTAGAGATGCACCCATAGTTGCTCGTAGGAAGCAGACCATAACAATCTATGAAGATCCGAGATATTCTGGCAAGGAAAACGGCCAGCTAAGAAGAGAACAAGGAGACTACATAGAACTTGATTATCAGCCAAGTAGTCGAAGATATTCCAGTTATGATAACACTTATTATAATGTACCAGCAAGAGGTGCAGAATCGAGCCAAATAAATAGATTAGTTTATAATAGACGACAGTAAGTTTAATATTCTAAATTTTTCTGTATCATAAAAGCACGCCAAATATAAAGTTAGAAATAAATAAACGTAAAATCTGGTGCGTTTACTTTAGAATTATACTTTTAAAAATAATTAATGTGTTATTTTTAACGTTCCGGGAAACGAAACTCAATATTTTTCATATTATTACAAACTGTAATTAAACGCAGATAACTAATATCAATGATTCAATGTTATATTGCATTCGATAGATGATACGCAATAGACGCAATTTCCAACGAGAAGGTAATATCGGATATTCATATTGCATATTTGCTAAAGTTCATTGGGGCGTTTAGGTCACACATATATGCAGGTACTTGAAAGAGAATATTCCTCGGGGCAACGTATCGGACAGTCAGTCGGGTGCCATATTTCAATTTTCAATATGGTACCTCTGGCACGGTTGAGCGGTTTGGGCTTTGGACCGTGACGGATGCGTGCAAAATCGGGGTCGGTAGGCCGGAATTTGGGCGCAGGTACCGTACGCAAGGGCGGTTGAGCGAGTGCGGTTCAAAGCAAAACCTAAAAATAACTTAAAGTTTTAGCTGTCTTTTCAGCCCTGTCATCGCCTTACACATTGAGAATCGTGATTGTGTGAACGATTGATGTGAACTTTTCCATTAATTTGTAGATTTTGACATTTGAAAAAACAATAATCTAAAAACTTTTGAGTCTATTTAAAACTAAATGACGGTTGTTTGATCCTCGCGGGAAGGATACCATCCATCCATTCCTTTCCATTCCACGGATACTTTACAATTAAAAGATCTGTACGAGCCTATAATGTTACGCTCGCTTGCCTCTTACTTTCAACGTTTTTCGTTTCTCGTGAAGTCGTGACCAACAGATTTTCTTAACTTAGTAGTTCTAGTAGCTTCTAGCTTCACCCCTAAGTAGTAATAGTTAGTAGGTATTATAATATAGTATAATAATAATACCCAGATACTTAGGTGCCCTAAGTATCTGGGTATTATTATAATACTATATTATAATACTTATCATATTTCGGTGCTCTGTTTGAGCAAGTCCTTAAAAAGTCTATCTTTAAAATAATGCCATTCATGTTTCCGGATTATTTCGCTTTACTACCCCTTCCGCTTTAATTAAGGGAAGTCGTTATTGAGGCACTACCCACTCGTAGACATTTTTCAGTACTTTTATTTGTAATTTAAATTTTGCAACCCTTCGTTGTGGTTCTGAAGGGGAATAAACTAATTTAAACGGTAAGCTCTCTAAAAGTCCTTTTGTATTATGTGTTGTTTGATGACAATTTAAAACTGGATGTGAGGGCGATATATGTATTATTTACCAATGTGGATTTGGAACTTACAATAATATTACTATCTCCTATAAAGTAGTGATTCCACTATTTAAAATTTTACTATCGCTGTTAGTTGAAAACACACTTAGAGAGGAGAAAACGTCGGCGTCGTATGGGATATACGTTTTGTCCTGTGGCACTTGTCGGTGCAGCTTCATATAAACTTGCGCGAGCGGCCTTTTTGTCAGCCAGACAAAATGTTATTGTCCATATTGTGAAGCTCTTCCCCCTATGTAGCCTGTGAAAGCAATTGACATATATTTTTTATCCATTGAGGGTTTGGTTTGAAATAGTAGATTATTAACCAAGGGGATAAAGCAGTGTCTTCTGTCGCGGGTGACGATTTAAATCGCGAGCGTAACGAAGGACTCAAGGTTTACTCCCGAGCGTAGCGAGGGTGTTAAAAACTTAAATCACGAGCAAAGCGAGGGATTTAAGACGAGTCCTGAGTGTAGCGAGGGATTTAAGTTCACCCAAGACTAAGACAGCTTTATCACCGAGGAAAATACTCTACTTTTCGTACCATTTGCGAAAAAATTAACACAATAATAAAATGAGCTAAGCATTTATTAAAAATAATGACAATCAAAAGTAAAAGTTAACATTCGAAACAATGGTCCAATTATTGATAGAGAGAGTTCATAAGTTTTTAAATAATTTTCCTTGGATTTTGTTGGAAGCAAATTATTTATAATTGCGGCAGCATTTGCACTGATGGAATCCGACAATTCACTGTCACTGTAGCTTTGATTTAACATCGTAACGTATTTTTAGAACATTAACTTATTTATAAAAAAATAAAATAAACTTAACGTTTATGTATTTGAAGAAAACAAAAACGCGGCAAATTCCTAGACTAATATTTTTTTGTCGGAGAAGCAAAGGCATCAAGCCCATACGGCCTCGTCGGTTTTCGTAATTTTATTTAATAATCATAACTGCATAAATGCGTATTCCTTTTTCAAAAAGATGTTTAATGCTTTATATACAAACTCAATGGTGTAAACACAGATGTATTTCAGTATAAATTTCGGTAAGTAGGTATTCCAAATTTAAATCACATTCTCCCCCTAGAGGATGAATGAAATTCAGTACAATTTTCTTTCCCTGTTTTTAACAGATTAAAAATGACTATTGTTATGTTCGCTTTTTGTGGCATAGAATGTCACTTTTTTGAGCAAGTGGTACGAAAATGTTATTTTTATTTCATAAGACTTTAATGGATAAACAAGTGAATATAATTAAAATTATTAAAAAATACGACTGCACTGCCGTAGACACACATACATACACGAACCCTGAAAACATAACACTCCTTTTTTGGACAGTCTTGTAATACAAAATCCCCCTCGAATGGAAGTATGGCTACCACGTAACGATACCACAGTCAATAATCACCTTTGGAATATTATTCACAATATTTTTTTGTGAATCACTGGATATTGAACTAATAGCGTTACATATTTTTGGAATCTACTCGTCATTTTCTAGATGATGATTATATAGTTAATCTTATTTTCGAATTTTTTTTTCAACTTTAGACTTTAATGCGGAACCATGGTCACCCCATAAATTTTTTTTTAAATTTTACTAGCATACGTCACCCGGAATAAGCGAGGGATTCTAACGATACTTCATTTATCAAAATCGGTTCAGGCGTATAGAAGTTATGGTGGAATATACAAACTCACATAAATACATACATACATACATACATACATGAACAATGAAAACAATAGGTCCTTTTTTCAGGCAGTCGTATAAAAATACGTCAGTGGCTTTTTAGGGTTCCGTAGCCAAACTTGGCAAAAACGGAACCCTTATAGATTCGTCATGTCTGTCTGTCTGTCCGTATGTCACAGCCACTTTTTTCCGAAACTATAAGAACTATACTGTTGAAATTTGGTAAGTTGATGTATTCTGTGAACCGCATTAAGATTTTCTTACAAAAATAGAAAAAAAAAACAATACATTTTTGGGGTTCCCCATACTTAGAACTGAAACTCAAATTTTTTTTTCATCTAACCCATACGTGTGGGGTATCTATGGATAGGTCTTCAAAAATGATATTGAGGTTTGTAATATCATTTTTTTCTAAACTGAATAGTTTGCGCGAGAGACACTTCCAAAGTGGTAAAATGTGTGTCCCCCCCCTGTAAGTTCTAAAATAAGAGAATGATAAAACTAAAAAAAATATATGATGTACATTACCATGCAAACTTCCACCGAAAATTGGTTTGAACGAGATCTAGTAAGTAGTTTTTTTTAAATACGTCATAAATCGGTTTGTACGGAACCCTCGGTGCGCGAGTCCGACTCGCACTTGGCCGGTTTTTTTAATATCCACTGAGTTAGATACCTAATGGAGCTGCTGGTGATAGAGTAGGTAAATTTTTATTAGCAGAGATAATAATCTCTGCTAATAAAAATTCCGCTACAATAGTAGGTTTTCCAATACCAGACAATTGGACGGGCATTTCTTCTGAAATTCGACCATTCGAATTCGTACATAGGTACACATTTTTTTATTAGCTAACTATGTAACTATGCTTATTAGGCGTAAAAATGTTAATTGTTAAAACTGAATAGGTAAAGTTAACCACAGGTAGTAAGGTAGATACCCATATAGCCTCAGTGTTTCTAAAAGTAACCCTGTTAAATTAAAGCAACTGGATTATGAATATTCAGAGATAAAGTATCTAGATTCGGATAAACGCTAGGTGAAGGACATGCATATTGCCTGCCAATCTGCAATTGCAAATTCCCATCCACTTGTGGGACTTTGTCACGAGTAGGTAGTCGCTCCTATCATTCCCGATTTTGTCTCCAAAAACCGTAAATCAAAGGCTGAATTTTAATTTATGTAAAAATTGGGCTGCGTAAAACTTATGAAAGGAACCCATTGTATCTCTGTCATACCTATCTACTTAGTTATATTCCGTCTCAAAATCGCGCATCATGTCAGGTAGGCATTTTGTCAGCTATGTAGGTAAGCCTACTGTCTCTTCGATTTTGATTTGGTCATGGGGGCACTTCAACATTAAGTAAGTTTATAAGTTCTGAATTTTCCCTGGTCTGGCCTGGTGGGAGGCTTCGGCCGTGGCTAGTTACCACCCTACCGGCAAAGACGTGCCGCCAAGCGATTTAGCGTTCCGGTATGATGCCGTGTAGAAACCGAATAGGGGTATGGGTTTAATACATATAACTGCCATGCCCCTAACAGGTTAGCCCGCTACCATCTTAGATTGCATCATCACTTACCTACCATCAGGTGAGATCGCAGTCAAGGGCTAACTTGTAGTGGATAAAAAAAAAAGTACCTCATAGCTAAATGTTTTGCCTAAACCCTTTCTAAAATAATTGATGAAAGTTTTATGCAAGCTTCTAAATAAAATTCCTGTTTCTCTTTTATTGGACTTGCTGACGACTTATCTCGTGGTACTAAAGCAATTTCAAAACGACAAAACGACATCCGAAATCCGAATAACATGCCAATAATCGTTAGCAGCGATTGGAAAACAAAAGTGTGATTATAGGATATTATTATGGGTAATCGTGTCCCTTTTCTTCGTGTGGGTTTGATATAATTCCTTTTCAGTCGTTACCAAAGGGGAGGATGATAGTGACATTACTTAAACGAACTTTCGATGGGCCATATCGAGTAGGGTTGTCTGAGGAAACTGTAGTTAGTAATTAAGCAAAGAAACTTCAATTTAGAAATGTGGACCTATCTTTTTGTAGCTCTTGCTGCTTCTTATAAATAGGAAGCATCATATTATCATACTTAATATTATAAATGCAAAAGTGTTTGTTTATTGATTTGTTGGTTTGTCCTTCAATCACGCCGCAAAGGAGCGACAGATCGCCGTGATTTTTGGCATGTATATCGTTGAGGACCTGGAGAGTGACATAGGCTTTTTATGCCGGAAAATGCAGGAGTTCCTGCAGGAATCAAAAACTTAAACCACGCGGACGAAGTCGCAGGCATCAACTAGTTAGATTATATTTTGTTTAAAAGTGGTTAATAATTTTTGAGCTTAACAGTAAAACAATCCCTTGTAAAAAAGTACGAATATGATCCTAGTCCAATTTTTTATATAGTTCAGTGATTATGTAATTAGTTAGTTATTACCTGCTTAGGTACCTATTAAACATCATTTCGCATAATATAGAACCTTCGATCCTACGAAGTTGAGTCCGCTACCGCTATATTGGAATTCCCATAACGTCATATAAATCAATAAATCAAATGACCACCTAATAGTTTTGGAGCACTGGAGCTATGAAGGAACACACAATATGTTCTTACATTATAGGAAAGAACGTAATACCTCGTTAGGCTGTGGCCTGTGCCTGTAGGTACTAAGAAATGGACTGCCTAAATCAAAACCCTTTAGTATGGAAACCTTCTCTAGGTATAATCTAGAAGTTAGCAAACTACATCGAAATAGGAAGAGAAGTGGGAGAATAATGTAGAGCAAGAGACAGTAAAGTTAGTACACCGCTAAAAATCACATTACACAGCGGAAACTTGTTTCATAAGCAATCGCCTCATCTCCCTCTGTCTCGAATCCCGACAGAACAATGAAGTCTCAACTCGCTTATCTCGACTTTGTTTATTGTCTGGAGTTAGCTCGATGGCCGTTTTGTTACAGATTTCCCCGACAACTCGGTTTAGATGAGCAAGTTAGTCGTTTCTTCCGCGGTGCCGCTGACACTATACGATACGAGTTTTGTGAACGATACCTAACCTTTCAAAATTTTCAAGAACCTACCAACATAATCGACCTAGTTTCGTGAGGAACGGACCGCACCTCGCGATATTAGGTCGTCTTCGTCGTCGTCAACCGATGGACGTCCACGGCTGGACATAGGTCTCCTTTAGGGCCCTCCACAAGCCACGGTCTTGCGCCGCCTGGGTCCAGCGACTCCCTGCGACTCGCTTGATGTCGTCCGTCCACCGCGTTTGGGGTCTGCCAACGCTACGCCTTCCAGTGCGGGGTCGCCATTCCAGCACCTTGGGACCCTAACGTACATCGGTTCTCCGAACTATGTGCCCCGCCCATTGTCACTTCAGCTTCGCAACTCTTCGGCCTATATCGGTGACTCTGGCAGTAGTAGGTATATGAAGCGATACGTTCGCTCAACCTTACTACCTACTCACGTACCTAAGTAATAATAGTTTTTTTATTTCTATTTTATTTTAAATGTTACCACTTGCTTTAAGAGGAGCCAGGGTTCCTCCGACATGATGGTCGGAGAACTTTTTTACTTGTGTTCTTTACGCCTAATTTTATAGTTTGATGGTTTATGAATTATTTATTTGTTATTAATTAGGTATTTATGTTCTTTACGTCCAATTTTATTAATTGTTGGTTCATTAATTATTTGTTTGTTAATTGTTAAATGTGCTGATTTGACAATTAGGTATTTGTGTTTTTTACGCTCAATTACATTATTTTTTGGTCTATCATCTGTTTGTTGTTAATAGTAATAATAGTTAGTATTCTGTCACCAATTAATGTATCAATTAGTGTGATTGCAGTCAAATGCAAACTTCAATTATTCCGTTAGCTATTTTATATGATGCCCGCGACCCCATTTCATCGTGAGAACTCTGTGTTTAGGTTATAAAAAGTAGCGTATGTCCGTCCCCGGGATGTAACCTACTTATATTTTTGTTTACATTAGGTACTACAAATAAGCGCTCAAAATTATAATTTAAATCTTATTCTATAAGTCGTTTCTATAGAAGGGGTATCCGTTCATTCGTGACGAATCCGTCGCCTGTAGCTAACTAATTGCTATGAAATGAACCGCTCCCAAGGGATCTATCGCCCCGATTTTGTTTAATTCGGAATCGTTTCAAATACATCGGTGAATAACAAATTGTCACAAACTGTGTCTAATAATTTTCTTAACTTACAAAATTAAGAAAATTATTCAGTTGTTACCATTTTCTGCAACTTTTAATTGCAACATCGTAGTTTTTTATTCATTTTTTTTTTAGGGTTTCAGAGGAACATTTCGTGTTGGTTGGTTGGTTGAAAAAAAACCGGCCAAGTGCAAGTCGGACTCGCGCACTCGGTTCAAAAGTAAAAGTTAAGGTATTTTTATTCCTAAATGAAATCCATAACATTAGTAAGTTTATAATTATTTTTATTATGTGATGTAACTAAAATTTTATGCTTTTCGCTATTTTTCCTTTATCTGTGCTGTAAGACGTTACTTCGTACAAAATTTCAAGATTTTGAGTTCACGGGAAGTACCCTGTAGGTTTTGATTCCCTTGAGAGTGTCGAAAATTTGCAGCATAAACGGCTGTATCTTTTGTTTGCGTTGGCTTAGAAGTTTGATTTTTTCACAGCTCCAAGGGACAGTAGTTTGTTACAGCTTAAAGGTATTATGGATTTGAGTACCTATTTGATATGAATTTCAATTTAATACCTCTACGCGTTCATGAAGAAAGGGGTAGTGTGTTTAAAATTATTAAAATTATTTTTATTATATGATGTAGGTATAACTAAAGATTTATGCTTTTCGCAATTTTTCCTTTATCTGTGCTATACCTTAACCTACCTTACCTTATGTTTTCCATAACTGAAATAAAAGATTTTCTTTGATAGGAGGTGGTACCTAATTATTCTTGTTTTCAGGCTTACATTGAAAATTAACTACGCTATAAAGTAGGTAAACGCATTTGATAATATGGCTTCCTTTTTGCATGAAAAGCTGGCTTTGAAGGTGTTCACCGTTTTCAGGTTCTTTATTTCAAGACCCGACTGCATTCAATTCGCGCGCGTACTTACTGTATACGAGGGAACTAAATTTTCACCATTCCCTAGCTATAGGTATAAAGAGCATATTATAAAGATGGTAAGTTATGCCTACCTTCCCTGATATTTCTAGTATTTTACCTATAGGCAGGTATAAATCTGGAGGTGAGTAGGTATGAAATTGTTTATGATTCGGGAACACGTGTTAGTTATCCGAAGCAGCCGGGCGATTTGTACCCGCTTCAAGCTATGCGCTTTACGTAGTGTATGAAAATAGGGATACCGGGATACGACTTGGTGTCTGCTCTATTGTGATTATTAAGCCTTAATGTAATTAGTAATTTCTCTTCGAGGGTGCAGCTGTAGACCTCCACGAAGGTGGTCCAAACTTTCGGACTGATGCTACAGTCGCCGCTGACCTACACGCCACGCTGCCGTGAGCCGTCCGCGGTCTGCCCAGTGTTTGAGCGGGAGGAGAAATCTACATTTTCCAATTGCGGCCCATTTCTGCCAGTCGTTTATACTTGCTCTATGCTTTCCGTGTGATGATTTGATATACCTGAGCTCTATACAAATAATGAAAAAAGCGTTGTAACATTGATTTTAGAGTGAGACCCACCACGCATAGTAACATATAAAAATCGCTGCCCACCATCAGCGAGCTTAGTTACGATAGTAACATATAAAAAATCATTGCCCACTACGCTCAAATACTTAACATATTATGAACTTTAAAATTGTCTCTCTTTTACAAACCTGTCGTCTACATGTACCTACGTTATTATTATTGGCGAAGATGAGATTAAGTTGAAAGTTTTACATGTTCACATTAATTACTTAGTTCTATTATGTGCTATTTTGCGCACCTCCCTGCGAAATTACACTGGGCAAAGATGACAGTAAATTCGCTCATGATCTAGTGTATTTTAGGCCACAATACAATATTTATTTCTTATTTCTGCAAGTAGAGCACACTTCAACCCAATACTCTTAGTGGCTCGAACTCCAAATGCTCGCAAACCGCCTCAAGGCACGAATACCAGTCAAGACAAACCAAAATCTTATCAAGCGTCCGCCATGTTGGTCTCGTTAATAAGCAAAACTACACACAAGGGCCGCAACTTACCTGAAGGCTGTTTGTTGAGCACGTTGCGCCGCGCCATACGCAAACACGAGCGCCAATAATTTAGAAGCTGCGACATTTATGCGGATCGATTGATTAAATTATTATAGTACCTACCTATCCTACCTCCCTAGCCAGAAAGATTAGGCTTATTATCTCAATGAGTAGGTATTATCATCTCGTTGTCACGCACAGCGATACAAAGTGTACTTAGCTCATATTTCACGAGAATCCGCCGGCGTTAACAAATTCCCAACTCCGCAAAGATAACGCGCCGGGACTAAGCCTTTCGACTCCAACTTGGTTAAAGCCTGCATAATACGCCATGTACAACTTTGATATGAACTTAGTCTAAATTTAATTTGTAACTTTATATACTTTAAGCTTTGTTTAACACTCTACGATATCGCATTATACTTGTTATAAGATCATGAATTATTAACATTTTAGGTCATAAAGAAATAACATACTTAAATAAGTTAACGATTAGGTATAATGTGGTAAACATCATAATGATAATAATTTGGTATTGAAATTCTATAATTTAGGAGATGAAATAGTCCGAATAATAGGTAGGTAGGTACCTACTTAGGTACTAATTATACTGTAGTCAGCACGGATTATAAAAATATGAAACGTAAGTACCTAATAATATCTAGTAATAATATTTAGTACCTATAGGTAGAGCAGTAGAAGGTTGTATCAGTAAAGGCAAAATTAAAGTATCACAATTTATATGAGATTTGTCTATCAACCGCCACAATTATATTAATTACGTCGTGATACCGCGATCTATAATTAAATTTAAACCCTTTGGCGCGCGAAGATATCAAGTTGAGCGCGGAATAAATGCGGCCATTTCTCATTTTAGCCGAAGCAAAACTTAATAACCCTACTGGAAACGCAATAATTACGGGCGCACAGTGCGAGATTCGGGAGAGAATAAATGAGAGCCATTAAGAGAGTCGCGTTTAGATATTTCATTCCCCTTGAAGAAGACGTTAGCGGGAGCAACGGTACGGCACCGTTGCGGATTGTTCCCACGCATTTGCGCAAAGAAAAAGATTATCTCATAAAGTGCAGACCCTGCTTCCCGATTCGTTTGTCTCACAGAGGATGATTTGATCATGTCCTGTACATCTGTCGTGATAATCCTAAGAAAATACATTTTGTTAAGTAGAAGGCGTAAAAATTCATGGGTCGACTAGAAAAAATCTATAAGCTAACTTATCTCGCCAATATATAAAGCTTGTCGAACAGACATGTGCGGATATGAATCGTAAGAAAAAAATAAATGTAACCTGAGACACTTACACATCGTATGGAGGAATGTTCCTCAACTGGGCTCATCTGTATCATATAAGACATTATTAAATTTATATAACGACCACCAAAAAATATTTTGAGGTCTCAAAGTATTTTTTGCTAAGCTTCCTTACCAAAATAATATACATATTTGTAAACCACTATTAGGTAGGTACTTATGTAATTAAGTCATTTTAATGCGCATTGCAAACTGAATGAGTAGGTTATCTGCTAAACTGCAATTTCTGCGAATAGTCTACGTGTTTTCGAAAATTATTTTCTCCTTTTGATTACAACCAAATACAAAACTAAATAGTCGAATAAATAATTGCGTAAGAAAGATATTATATTCTTTGACCACAAAACACCTGACAAATTACCAGCGCTGAGAGGCAATCCTCACGTTTGTTTTTGTTGAATTGCTGGTGTATTTTTGTTTGGGAGAGACTAATGCGCAATGTAATTGCCCGTGAGCCACCGGCTCAGGTTAAACATGTCGTAATGTATGCGTAACAATAATACAGGGTAGGAGATTTAACCGTCTCCTTTTCAAGTGCCAAGAACATTAATATTATGTTAGTACCTATCTAGGTATCAACTACCTAGGTCTGGAGTAAGTTGTCTTGAATTTTTTTTATGCACGTACAAAATGCACTCGCACTGGAAAGTGCAGCGTTGGCAGACCCCATACTCGGTGGACGGACGACATCAGACGAGTCGCAGGGAGCCGCTGGATCAAGGCGACGCCAGATCGCGGCGTGTGGAAATCCATGCAGGAGATCTATGTCCAGCTGTGGACGTCTATCGGTTGATGATGGTCATTAAAATCGTCGATGAAAATATTCAATAAGTTCAAAATGTTGTTATAAATAAGACTAGGTTAGTGCAAAATTTATTGTAATCTGTTTTGGTGCCAAATAAAAAAAAATTTTAAATGAAAAAAAAAATGCACTTGAATAAGTAGGTACCTAAGTACCATAAAATATTCAGCCAACCAAGAAAATGTGAATATCACAACTATTAGGTATGCCGGTGGCACTAATAAAGTGATACCTATCTTATGCTGTTGATAGAAGTGAACCTGGCATACCTAATTAGCTATGACAGTTTATGAAAAGGATCTATACCTTACCTAATGACACAGTTTAACGAAATACTACGCTCACTCCGTACGTATAGTACCTACCTACCGTATCGCTAATATTATGTACGTACCTATATTGTGGCAGCATCAACGACGGCAACATAAGTAGTTTTACGATAGCTGCGTGTCTCACAGGTTCTGCGGTTTTGGAGGTAATTAGGTAATTTAGCAAAGATGCACAAAAACCTGAAAATCACTTATTTTTTTTGCCGATTTTTGAACAATGCCTTTAGTTTAACGCATATAAAATGAAAAAGGACGTGAAATGCATAAAGCATGTAGCGTGTAACTTTTGTGCGATTGTGGCGACGCCTATCGGGCAGAAGCGACCTTGTTTGCCTCCCAAACAGCGATCCAAACTATTGACAAATACTATTCACTTTTTGATAGCGATGTCAACTGCTGTGAGACGTGACTTATCGATATTTTGTAACCAAATGGGTTACATTTTGGTGTAAGACAGCTGCGCCAATAAGAACATAGTTATCTCTTATTTTAATGAGAGAATAATAGATTAACAAGGACAAGGAGTCCTACTTAATATTATAAAAGTGTAAGTTTGAGTGTTTGTTAGTTTGGATACTCCTACATGCCGCAATGATTGAACCGATTTGGTATGTAGATAGCTTAGACGTTGAAGATGTAGACATTTCATTCCCGAAATTTAAAATGCTCCCGCGAGTTCAAAAAAACCTCAATCCACGAAATCGCGGGTATCATCATGCCATAAAATAAAGTAGTCTCAAATCTCAATCGATTTTATTCTTATTTGTACCTATTTATTCTTCTTTATACCGTACTCGTCCAAACTCATAGGCACTTACCTATAGAATACACTTTTACCACAGTTGGCATTCATTTTTACTAAACCATGCTTAAAAAAACCGGCTAATTGCGAGTCGGACTCGCTTACCAAGGGTTTCGTAGAAGACGGTGCTACAAATGCTACTTTACAATGAAGTTAAAATTATAGTTACAATCAAATTAAAAAAAGTAAGAGAAAATAGTTTGTAGTGGTTTGATTTACCAATGATTTATTAACAAAACTGTCCTAGCTTAAGACTTTCTGTTATTTTTCCTTTAAATTTTATTTGTATAGGTAAACCTCTGATAAATCCCTTTTATTTCGAACCTCAAAACTGTTTTCCGAATCCGAATCCGAAAATCTGGATCTAGTGCGCAACCCCTTATACAAATAGTACAACGGCGTCGGGTCGAGAATTCTCGGATTCGGATCGAATCCAATCCTAAAAGAGCCTCAGGATATTCGATACCAGCTTGTCACATCACTAAAATAGAAATCGCGAGGCACGCATCAAATCGGAACACGGTGCGTTGCGCGCATAGAACGTGAGACTTTTTCACAAAAGCGTGCCAATTCAACCGTTACCTGCGATATTCCATCATATTTACCTTATGAGAATTTATCTATGTAGATTGTTAAACCAGAAGTTCTAGAGTAAATTTTGTATTGATTTCCTTTCTACCAACTTATTTACCAAACAAGGGTTGCTTTTTTGCTTGAATAATATATTATGATAGTAAGCAAACGCTCATAAAGCACTTTTCAGCTCAAATTACTGAGAATAACAGAAAATTAGTATACCGTCTTATATAGAGATCTTGAGATGGGAGATCGTATTCGATGTTCATCAGTTTTTAGGGTTCCGTACCAAAAAAAACTGCCTAATTGAAGTATTTTTTTAATTTCTGGATGTATCTCTATTTACTACATGCACAAATGGAATAGGTATGTGCTTTGTTAAATAAGTATACCTAGGTAAGTATTAGGTATACATTCTTATACATATTTTTTTGACTCTAATATTTTAGCAAAACTAGATACACACAAGGAATTCATTTCACGTTTCAAACCAAACCACACACCAAAGTACTCGTATGTAAATATTATCTATTTCTTATTCGCGGTTGCGGTGGTTTTTGCGGAAGTGCGTGAAAATTCGCTACAAACCATAGCTACAAACTAAATTATTCAGTGGTGTATACTCGTACGTGTTTATGATACACGCTTACAACGTAATGCTGTTTGTTCGGTTTAAAGATATTTTTGATCTTTGATGATTATATTAGATCATTTGAAACTTTTATTTTCCTTTCTTTTTTCTGATTTATATAAGCACCTCTAGAATATCTCGCATGGGTTGGTTATAAAAATGTTAAATGGATGCATCCTGTGGATCAATGAAAATTACCAATAGAAAGCGACATGATGCGACAGATAATTTAATCTACAATATCATAATCAGTGGTCTTACAAGTGGAAGGTCCCAGATTAGATCCCCGGCAGAAATAATTTAGGAATTGATAATTTCTGAATTTTCTCCAGTATGGTGAGACGGGAGGCTGCGGCCGTGGTTAGCTACCCTCCCGGAAAAAACGTGACGCCAAGCAATTTAGCGTTCCAGTGCGATGCCGCGTAGAACCGAACAGGTAAGTATCTTAGACTACGTAGTCACTTATCATCAGGTGAGACAGTCGAGGGCTATCTTCTAGTAGAATAAAAAAGTAAAGTGAATCTGATAAGTGTTATAGAAACCTCGGGGGTTATTCTGTAACTTTAATTGCCATTCACTAAGGGTCTCACCAAACCTATCTACGCGCAACTGGCTAAAGCCGGTTAGAAAAGCTTTATGTGAGCTTTATGTATACGGCATTAAGAGTGAAAAGACGGCTATCCTCTGCCGGGGCGGACGACGTCTTTTTTCACTCTTAATAGCCACCTACCACATAGACTATCACACCTACTTACATAGAGCTTTTGCTGACCCCCTCAAGCCAGTTCCACGTTGATAGATGTGGTGAGACCCAAAGACTCGCACGAGACCTACAATCATAAGGTACAAATAATATATCTGTACAAAAAATACATACTTGTTGTTTTTTGTGGTTAGTTTCAAGTTTTAACTTTTAACGAATTAGCCCCTCGAGCGCATCTGTAGGTAAAGGTTTACAAAAGTGTCATATTATACCTACTAACCAATTAAAACTACCACCCAGCTCGCTGACTAGCGAGTGGCACAATACAAAAGGGCTGTAACATTTTATAGCGGCAATCGCTGGCAGTAAACCTCAAGATAGTCCCCCGCCAACAATTAAACCGTGTTGATAAAGCCGCGGCTCTCTTAATGCTCGCGATGCTCATGATCTTAGGCGTGCGAATTTCCTTATCCGGCTTTCAGTTATAATAATATGATAATAATATAAATATAATAACTGTTTTAATTACCCCAGGATTATTGTTATAATTTTGGTGGTGCAAAATCGCTTGTTTCTTGATCCGCGGTCCCTTAATTCAACGTGATAATACTTAGAAAATTAGTTTTCAAATTAGTGCGTTAGGGACGAAGGAAATGTACTTACTAACTGCCGCATTCAGAGTCGCTTACTTAATCATTACTTAAGGAACTCTTAAGGAACGTATGAATTTCTTATGTGTAGGGACGCACTTATTTGAAAACTGCTTTCTTTGTTTTTTATGATTCCCACAGTATTATGCTTAGTAGTATTAATGATTTTTGTATTCTTTGCACAATTTTGAAAAATATCCAAAGTATACTTATCTAATAGAAAAACAATTTTAAGAGACATAATATAATTTCGGGGTTTTTGTTGCTGTTCAGTAAAAAATCGTTTTGAATGTCGCTACAATCCAGGTAGGTACTTGTTGGCAATGCAATTACGTGGTTGTATAATTACAGCCTTCGCTGCTACGCGACGCGACGTGGAAATTGTAAGGATTGACCGGAAATTATGCTTTTTATGAATTCCCTGATTTCAATGTCTTGCACTTCACTCAATGTCAATTCAGTGCTTTACTGCAAAGTTTTGTCAGTAAAGTGGTATTTAGAGACACGGTAGAAGTCTCCAACCAGACAAGGCCTGAAAAAATAAATTACAAAATTGTAACATACAACTTATCCAATTAAACAATTTTACCCAGCCAATAATCGAACTTGGGACATTTAATTTATGACATGAAATCCATTTCTGTCTGCACCGCTGCGCCAGAAAAATATATGTCCATAAATCTGTATACATAACATAAAATATAAGTAACTAAATTAAACAGAGGGAATTTAAATAGCTCTTTAGTTAAAGAACTCAATCATTTCATCACTTAATATAAGTCATATCATTACCGTCACATTAATAGATATTTTTTAACGAAGTTGATACTCAACTTTCTAAAAAGTTCTGCATAATATAACGAATGAATAGTATATCCACAATATATTATGTTTTACATAACAAGCCTTCGATAGCTCAGTTGGTAGAGCGGTGGACTGTAGTTGGAATTATTGTCATCCATAGGTCACTGGTTGAAATCCGGTTCGAAGGATATGTTTTTGACGATTTCAAATCAAAAACTAAAAATGTCAATCAGTCAATATAAAATCTTTTTTATCCATTGCAAGTTAGCCCTTGACTGCGATCTCACATAATGGTCAGTGAAGATGCAGTCTAAGATGGCAGCGGGCTAGCCTGTTAGGGGCATGGCAGTCATATCCAAACACATACCCCTAATCGGTTTCCACACGGCATCGTACCGGAACTCTAAATAGCTTGGCGGCACGTCTTTGCCAGTAACTAGCCACGGCTGAAGCCTCCCACCAGGCAAACCTGTACTTATACGATGTGTAGCTAGACATTATATTCTTATATAGATAGTGCAGAGCTTAATTCAATTTTAAAATGACATCCCCAAAGCAAAAGTGCGGCCCGTAATTGCGAACAAAGAGAGGCATTAAATCAATTACCTCCAATAAATTCCTATAGAGGGCCATTTACATGAGCGCCCGCTAATAACACTAATTTCGGTGGGCATTGTCCGTGTAATAAAATTTTATCAAACGTTGTCTGGACACCGATTTCCCCTTTGATTGTATACACACATGAATTGGGATTAGGGATCTATGACTTTACATTGAGAGCAATTCGAAAGTGTCCATGTTTTTACAAAATATTTGAATACTAGCTGATGCCCGCGACTTCGTCCGCGTGGATCGAGATTTTTTTGGTTCCCGCGGGAACTCCTTAATTTTTCGGGATAAAAAGTAGCCTATGCACTTCCCCGGGATACAACCTATCCCTGTACCAAATTTCATCAAAATTGGTTGAACAGATGGGCCGTGAAAGCGTAGCAGACAGACAGAACGACACACTTTCGCATATTTATAATATTAGTATGGATATGATGTTCGTGAGTTCGTCCGCGTGTATTAGGTTTTTTTAATTTCCACTCTTACTCTGATAAAATGGAGGCTATGTGTTCAGGTTATCAGCTAAGTATTTTCCTTCCTTTGGCCAAATAGGTTCAGTCATTGTGGCGAGAAGGATTCCCAAACTTCCAAACATTCACATTTATAAAGATAAATAAATTAACTTACGTACTTGCATGCGAACTTCATTTTAGCCATTTTTATGATAAGAGGTTGGATGTTGCAGTTGCTTGCAGTTGCAACAATGTTTGCTTCGACGACGTAAAATTTTTGTTGATTTGACTGCGACTTCATCATACATATTAGCTTAATACAGAATAAGCTAACACGCAATTTGAAGATTTTTAATTTAACTAAGTAGTACAACTAGAACAGCACGAGTTAGGAATAAATGGTGTGAAAAAATCAGTGGTGTGACAAACGAGAAAAAATCCTGTTTGTCATACTGGTGTGATAATTTGGTGTGACTACGAGTCGGTACTGAATTTTACAGAATATCAGCAATACTTAATATACCGATAAATCTGTAACAATAAACGGAGTAGATTAGTGCAGCATATAATATTATACCCCCTGTTTTCCTACAAGTTTACCTAATGGGTGATTTTCACGCTCAGTTTTCAAAAGCCGCACGCACCCTTGTAAAGTGACATGAATTTCCAATAGAATTACTTCATTTACAAGGGGCTCGTCAGGTTGTTCTACCCCAATTCACGCGAATAATTATAATAAAAAATAAATGAACAACATATTTAACGTTGTTTAAAATAAATAGGGGAAATTTCGTAGCAGTGTGTCACTTATAACTGTGTTGGTTTGATAAAAATAAATAAATAAAATAAATAAATCTTTATTTAGGATTTCACACAAAAAAGAAAAAAAACAAATTACAAAAATAAAACTTATAGACTAACAATCCGTGTAGAAGAAAATCCCAGAAAGGGTATCAAGCTCAACGTAATGCTGATATGGTGTAGATGCACCTTATATTTTCAGCGCTGATTTTCATTTTTTTTTTTTTTTATCCACTACAAGTTAGCCCTTGACTGCGATCTCACCTGATGGTAAGTGATGATGCAGTCTAAGATGGTAGCGGGCTAACCTGTTAGGGGCATGGCAGTTATATTAAACCCATACCCCTATTCGGTTTCTACACGGCATCATACCGGAATGCTAAATCGCTTGGCGGCACGTCTTTGCCTGTAGGGTGGTAACTAGCCACGGCCGAAGCCTCCCACCAGGCCAGACCAGGGAAAATTCAGAAATTATAAATTCCCAAACTGATCCTGCCGGGGATCGAACCCGGTACCTCCGCACGTTAAGACAACAACGCTGTACACACTGCGCCTCGGAGGTCGTCTAATGACGACGGTCACGGTGGTTTGATATTTTATTTCGTCATACATTTTCTATCACAAGTGGATTCCCAATTCTGTTTGCTATGACAATCGTACTCAAAACTATATGCGATACTATATACGATTTATATATATATATATATATATACTACTAGAAGTTGTCCGCGACTTCGCCTATGTCCTTTCCCGGGATACAAACTATCACTAAACCTAATTTAATCAAAAACGGTTGAACAGGTGGAGCGTGAAAGCGTAGCAGACAGACAGACACACGTCTTTCGCATTTATAATACTTGCATAGAAGTATGAATATACTATTTGTCACAAATCGTATATTCATACTTTGTATGATTCATCATTTGTGACGTCAAATTGGATGACTTCTTGTAATGGTTTCTTGAGTAGGAAAAGCTGTCAAAACCAAAAAGGATTTTTCAGCAGTCCCAGAGAAATAGCTGTTTGAGCTTTCCCATTTAATAAATGGATAGTGGGTAGTATGGGTACAAACTGGCCACTACCCACTGATAAAGCGATAAATTGGCGACAAATATCTATAATATGCTCATATGCAATTAAAAACGCAAGAGAGACAGGACGAAAATAGAGAATGCTTTTTAAAAAGTTATCAGAAATTTAATAGCATTCCCGACTAGTAGGCACGCCCAGTGACTTTGATATTTTCGGCGGCATTAATTAAAAAATTATAAAGCTTCACCCCCACCCGCTATTGTACAACCCCCACAAAGCATTTATATCGGGGAAAAAGATAAATATGCGAGACGCAGGTAATTGCGAGCGCTTTTATTGAGCTGTTGTTTGATTTCAAAGGCTTTTATTGTATCGCTATGCAGACGTATACGGGAGTGTTTGCATATCTACACTGTTAATAGGGCTCTCTGGTTGCAGGGGTTCAACTGATGAAATTAATATGGTGAACTTTTTGCGGACCAGGGCGTAATTGGTTCAAAATTTGATGGACTTAAATATACATAAAATTATACAATTAATTAAAATTACATAATATAAAATTTGAACTCTACTTAGATTATTGTGATGTATTCTCGCAATCAAAAATTTGAATGTAGAATGTATAATTCATTTTTAGGGTTCCGTACCTCAAAAGGAAAAAACGGAACCCTTATAGGATCACTTCGTTGTCCGTCCGTCTGTGTGTCATGATACAGCCGTTTGTGCCGCAAATTTTCGAATTTTCTTGCACTCGCAAAGGAATCAAAACCTACAGGTTACTTCCCGTGAACTCAGAATCTTGCAACTTGTTACGAAGCAACGTCTTATAGCACAGATATAGGAAGAATTGCGAAAATCATAAATTTTTAGTTACATCATATAATAAAATATTTTTATGCAAATTTTCGACACTCGCAAGGGAATCAAAACCTACAGGGTACTTCCCGTGAACTCCGAATCTTGAAACTTGATACGAAGTAACGTCTTATAGCACAGATATAGGAAGAATTGCGAAAAACATAAATTTTTTGTTACATCATATAATAAAAATATTTTTAATAATTTTAAACTTACTATCCCTTTCCTCATGAGCGCGTAGAGGTATAAAATTGAAATTCATATTAAATACTCAGGTCTGTAATACCTTTAAGCTGTAACAAACTATTGTCCCTTGGAGGTGTGAAAAAATCAAACTTCTAAGCCAACGCAATCAAAAGATACAGCTGTTTATGCTGCAAATGTTCGACACTCGCAAGGGAATCAAAACCTACAGGGTACTTCACGTGAACTCAGAATCTTGAAATTTGGTACGAAGCAACGTCTTATAGCACACATAAAGGAAAAATTGCGAAAAGCATAAATTTTTAGTTACATCATATAATAAAAATAATTTTAATAATTTTAAACTTAGTACTACCCCTTTCCGCCTGAACGCGTAGAGGTATTAAATTGAAATTAAAATAGATAAGTGGAATAAAAATACCATAACTTTTACTTATATACCTACATGTTTGTACGGAACCCTCGGTGCGCGAGTCCGACTCGCACTTGGCCGGTTTTTAATAATTTCATGGACTTAATCAAAATTCAAATCACACAAGACTTAACCGTGCCGTAAGCTTCTACGATCTACTCGTATAAGGATAAGCTAGATCTATAAAAGCGGTGAAAGTTGTAGGCAAAAGATATATTATGTGACAATAATTAAGTATATTGCGATCCATCGCCTAGGTACTTTCGGAAACCTGCATGTCGATAAATATATTATTATAAGCTAAATGTCTAAATAATACCTAACAATTACCAAACTTAACCTCAAAACTTAAAAGTCAGATTAGGTACTTCAAACTCCCAGTTAATATCTTAATTTTTTTTATTATATACTCCTGAGTATATTTCCAATGCTTTACCGTTAATTTCATTAAGACGCAAGAATGGCCCACTTTTGGTCATTCTCTTTTAATTTTACCAAATTTTGTAGTAGGTAAGTATACCAATAAATCAATCGTAAAACAGACAACGAATCCTAATAATAATGTTACTCGCAGCTTTAAAAATGTTGTTTTTCAAATCGCATAAAATAAAATCTCACTGGCGTAGGTAATTTCTTTGAATTACATCGTAACCGAAGGTGGTACGTGGAACCATCTCGGGGAACAATGGATCCCAGGATAGGCCCCTGTAATTATGATTGAGCGGAAAACGGATAAAAATAAAGGCGGTATTGTTTCAGACATAATTAGGGTTTGTAGTCCCATCGGGGTGTGAAGCGCAAGTCACCAGACTTAACACGGATTTCATATTTCGCTGATTTGTAAATATTACCAATTCTACTTATGAGGTTTTTATTTCATATCTTCTTTCGTTGCATGAAATAAAATAATGAAATAGGTATTAGTATGCTTTTTACAGAATTATACATTTTCAATGTCAACAATGTCTTTTGTTAAGGCAAGTTTAAAATGAATTGTGCAATTTTATTTAAAAAAAAAGAGGAAGTTAATTCCCACAAACGACTTTCAGACTTTCTTGAGGCGGAGTGAAGAAGTCATGAGCCTATTGCGATTTCTAGTTTGCATATCGTGCAGATAGCTAGAGAAGGTAGAATAGTGCATGCCTATTTAAAAAAATATCATTTCTTTTTATCAATTTCCATCGTCTCCTACTATTTAAGTATCGCGATATATCATGTGATAAAAGTCGCTTATAAAATATGATTATAAGCACTTATTATCTTACGAGGAGTCTCAGATATGCTAAAATAAATTAACATCTCAAGTTTCGTCGCCATAATGACATGCAAGGAGCGATTATGAATATTAATACGGTGACACTGCAGGTTAGCGGTTCAACGCTAATTCTGACAGACAAGCCTTCCTGACGGTTTGCGTTACGCTTAATTATGCGGAGATCGTCTTATGTCACATAGGATATTCTTATGGGATTTCACATTATGAAAATAGATAGATTCTTTAGTTCCTATCCAATCCAGCATACCTTACGTTCTTCCAAGGATAATAAGCTAAAACTTAAGCAAAGAAACACCCAGAGCTACTCAGACTCATTCACCATAAAAACAGCAATATTGTGGAACGCACTCCCAGCTGACATCAGACAATCTCAATCTTTGGCAGTTTTTAAAAGTCGTGTCAAAAAGCACTATCTGTTGTAATGATTTTTGTATGTTATGTATAACTAGCTTATGTCCGCGACTACGTCCGCGTGGATTGAGGTTTTTTGGTTCCCGCGGGAACTCCTTAATTTTCCGGCATAAAAAGTAGCCTATGTGCTATTCCAGACTATATTCTATCTCTGTGCAAAATTTCAGCTAGATCCGTGCAGCCGTTGGCGCGTGATTGAGTAACAAACATTCATACATCCATACATCCATCCACCCAAACTTTCGCATTTATAATATTTATTATATATTATATTATTTTATACTATATTATATTTGATTTGATGTTTGTATATTTGTATTTATAGATTTTTTAAGTAATTTAATATTTATTTAGTAGTATTGTGTACCTATTTGAAGGTTTATGTATGTACTTATGTATATTTATAATTTTAAAGATCAATTTCCCGATCTGACAGTAATAATTGGTTCGGTTCATAAGTGTAGGTTGCGTGGCAGAGATCATTTTAGTGACAAGGTCCACCTTTTGTTTATAATTGTCTTTTGCAATTGTTCCTTTTTTATACAATAAAGTTGTTTAATAATAAAAGTAGATTCCTGTCTACTAAATCGCTCATAGAATTCAGTTTACGTTTCAACGATGTTTTAGATGTACCTAGAGTTTGTACGCGATTCACTAAAAGCTTGCGTCATCTGTGCACTAGTTGGTCAAAAGATCCGTCAATAGAGAGATCATCCCCCTCGATGGAAACCAGTCGCCAAGCTGGTCTAAGTTGGCAATCAAATTTTGTAACCGCAGTCGCCGACTGACCTTCACGTACATTCGTCATGGAGATGATACTTACTTTGCAAGTGAAAATTGAGCACATGTTGGAGGTACATTCATTTTTAGATTAGACTACCTCTATTAATTTCTACCTCTATTCAAAAGTTCTGTACGGCCTTCAGGACGTCACGTTATATGCGATCACGTTGATCACCTTAAGAGCACAATATAAAGGCAGCAGACACAAACTTCAGAAAAGCTAGTTTAAATCCACTCATTAAATCCGAGCTGAACTAAGTTCGATCCTCATTGCTCGAGATAAGGCCATAATTAAGGGCTTTCTCGATCGATTAACTTAATACAAGTTTAAATAGACGCTAACTCCGAGAGAAAGGTTTACTCCGCCGTGAAATGGCATTAGGTTTTCGCGCGTTTTATGCCTCAGACGAGTCGCTAAGAAAGGGGGATTTGATGGGAGATTGACTTAATTGGGCCATCGTAAATTAGTGAAAGTTTACTTAAATGACACGCCCTTAAAGGATTGTATTTCAATGTTTGACAATACACTTTATATTTGAGTAAAAATTAAGTTATGCAAAATAATTAAGTAAGTAGGTACTTAAAACGTGTCTTGTCATTTCACAGCTAAAATGCTGAAGTGTCAATAATTTGTCGCGGATATACTTATAATTATCTATCCACAGAAAAAAGGCAGATTCTTTGTTCTGTGTACCTAACTACCATTGATAAATTGTACTAGTTTAGTGACGAAAGCGACGCCACACAACGCGACGCGATACGACTCCATAGAAAATGAATAACTTATCTAAGCGAGAACGTCCGAGTAGGCCACGTGAAACTGGAACTGAGCTACTGATTGATATCTATACATATAACTGTTGTGTTGCGTTGTACTTCTTACGGGTTCTTATTGCGGCTGAGATAATTTCAGAACCAGGGTATAGTCAGGTGCAAAATTTGTATACAGAGAAAAATAAGCCGAGTATTATCCAGAGGTTGACTCTGTGTGTGACACGCGTAGGTTTTTTTAAATGACGCAGTTCATATGTTTCTGACATAAAAACGGCAACCGTTCCATTGTTACGTTTGCTGAAACAGAAGTATTATTTAAAGTAAATGTTGTTTATTTTGTTTTTAAAAACAAATTCTCTAATTTTTCTATAAATGCCGTGAACAAAGAAATGAGTAGTCACAAAAAATTTAAGGTTGATACTTCAATAGAAACAACGTAGAAAGGCAGCGATACAACATCAGTATGATGACGTCGTCTTACTCTTACTAATAATATAAATGCGAAAGTTTGGATGGATGTTTGTTACTCCATCCATCCATACATCACATACCTACATGGATCCGTGCGCCCCAACGGCTGAACGGATCTGGATGAAATTTGGTACAGAGATAGATTAATTATAGTCTGGAATAACACCGCTACTTTTTATCCCGGAAAATTAAAGAGTTCCCGCGGAGAAGAGAACCGAAAAACCTCAAACCACGCGGACGAAATCGCGGGCATTAGCTACTATTCTATAAATGCTTTCTTGATGCATTCATAGATCACACTGCCAAGGGATAGGTGGGAGCTGTGCTGTTGATGTTTAACCTCACGCTCTGCAATGTGTCACAACTTACAATTGGACGTACTTACTTCATCAATTGAATACACTTCATTTAAATATGTAGGGTTTTATACCCTTATATATAAGACTCAATATACATATTATAGGGCTTCATACAGTTCCTTGCATTGCAAACCATATATTTTAATACGTATGTAATGTATGTGAGACCCATACAAAAGTTTATTACTCGGATTTTTTGTCAGCCAGACAACAAACAATGTAGTACCTATGTTTGCGCTGTGAATGCGATGTTTTGCTGTGAAATAATATAGCCGAAAAGGCGCAAAACGAGAACTAAATACCTACCTTAAAAACCACACCTAACAAGTGAATATAACAAAATTATTAAAAAATACGACTGCTCTGCCGTACCCGTATCTACTACGTAACGATCTTATTCACATTTTTATTAAATGATATTTTTTTGGGAATCACTGGATATTGAGGATATTGAAGTATAGTGTTATATATTTTTGGAATCTACTCATCATTTTCTAGATGATGATTATATAGTTAATCTTATTTTCGAAAAAAAAAATCATCTTTAGTCTTTAATGCGGGACCATGGTCACCCCATCAATATTTTTTAAAATTTGACTAGCCTATGTCACCCGGAATAAGCTAGGGATTCTAACGATACCTCATTTATCGAAATCGGTTCAGGCGTATAGAAGTTATGGTGGAATATACAAACTCACATACTTACATACATACATACATGAACCCTGAAAACAATATACTCCTTTTTTCAGGCAGTCGTATAAAAAACCGTGAAGTTCTTAATTAAAATGGCCGGAAAGGATAAAAATACGGATATCGTTCCAAAGGATCTTGTTACAATGTATTTATAGGAGTAAGAACGTAGCGCGTAGAAAATGCGTTTCATGTCAAACAGCAGTTAGAATGACTGTAATAATTAAATCGGGCATTCTTCCTAACTCGAATAGGTATAAATATTTTAGCAGCTACGACAAGGCAATTCCGTTTGAAGTACCTACTACCCTTTTATTTAAGTGAAGGGATGTGGTATACCTAGAACAATTCAGTGATATCGATTTAGTTTCAAAAATATATTATTTTAAATTTATATCAAAACAGAAGCCTAGGTGTCAGCACGTAAACTAATATCTGTTAGTTGGGAGATTACCTACTAAACTTATATTTTGATGAGCCTGTCATTAAATAATAAATCTCCAATTTATACTTGATAACGTAAATAAAAATTACGGTTTTTCTGTACCTTCGATAGCTCAGTTGGTAGAGCGGTGGACTGTAGCTGGTATAACTGTTATCCATAGGTCGCTGGTTCAAATCCGGCTCGAAGGATTTTTTTGTAAAACATTTTATGACCAACTGTACTAATTATTTTTTTGCTCCGGCGTTTTACCAAGACTCACTGTTATACTAAGCTCAGAAATAAGCACTTGCGCATAACTACTTGCATCGATCTTATTAATTGTGACTAGATTTTGTCCGAGGCTTTGTCCGGGGGAATTTGAGTTTTCCGTGGGATTTCTTTGTTTTCAGGAATAGCTGATTTTATCGATATTGCACATTGTAAAATTTTCTCCAACCCTTTCACTATAACTACTCTTGCGTGACGCTTGTTTCCTACGATGTTATGAATTGGCGTCGACGTAAATGTTGTACGAAATGTCAGGTTGACCTTATGCTAAGTGTTGAGCCCTCCTAAATTATTTGCCAAGCCTGTGTTTGATCTTTGCGGTGCCCTTTGCGATGATGGCTGTCAATTTATCAAGGAAATGTTCTATGCATATTCAGCGGTGATGCTCGAAACCAGGTATTACGGCTAATAGCGCAATTTTCTTTAAAAAGGTCTTTCAGTGTATTTAGGGACTATTTAGAAAACAACATTGTTGATTCGTTTGCTTTCTAAATAAATTATTAGCTACTGGTATTCGAGTTTAAGATTATAGAATTTTTTGAATAAAAATAGCATTCATAAACTTTCAATAAAAAGATTCGAAAACAGTCGCTGTATCCTTGTAAGTACATTAATTTACAATTTGACGACTTTCCTGGCGCAGTGTTGTGTGAGCGCAGTGCTGAGGGCTGTTGTCTTAACGCAGGAGGTCTCGGGTTCTATATTCTCGGCAGGGTCAATTTGGGAATTTATGATTATTAAATTTTCTCTGGTCTGTTCTGGTGGCTAGTTACCACTCTACCGCCAAAGTCGTACCAGCAAGCGATTTAGCATTCCGGTACGGTGCCGTGTAGAAACCGGGATATGGGTTTAATATAACTGCCATACCCCTAACACAGGTTAGCCACCTTAGACTGTGGACCTTAGATCGTTACTTACCATCAGGCGAGATCACAGTCGTGGAACAAATAAAATGTAAAACTAAATTTATGTAATATATAATATTTTTTATTTTAAATGAAATGTTCGTTATTGTTGTATTTAATACTTGGCGTGTAATATAGTGTACAGTGGAAGTTATATTAGAAAGAAGCCTTTCCGTAACATTTACGAATATAAATATTCAGTGGAATCAGTTTCCGCTAGATATTTAAATTTTAAAACAAGTCCGGCAGGACAGGTCGGAAGTACGCTTATCGCGATGCGACAGTGGGTAGAAACCTATTCAAATTAGGCATACCTACCTATTATTCTAATAGAAATTGGTATTAAAGTAACATTTTCCTTTTCAAAGGCAAATTTTTGTGAAAATTGTAAGAAAACTTCCAAACAAATGCGCAGTGGACATTGTTCATGACGTCTTTTATCGTTGAGCACACGAACCCCTGTGGTAGAGGTAATTTCTGCAGTGGGCGACACGTCAAGCTACATCCGTTGTAGTCATTTTAATGCATGCCTCAGAAAATAAAGTATTCTGATAAAGTACTTAACCATAATTTAGAATTAGAATGCATTTGTTTTGTTGAATTCGAATGCAAAAACAATTAATTGTGTTAAAACGAACTTTTTAAGCTATTGCATAGCTTCTATCGCGGGCCTTGAGGGTGGAGACCGAATCCAGAAATTCCGTAACGAAATTAAAAACCTAACACTTTGGTTGGAATATAAAGGCGAAATAATTTTAAAGAATTATGTTTTGAAAACATAATTCTTTAAAATTATTTCGCCTTTTGTATTCCAAATCATCTTTTCATAAAAATAGTCTTTTTATTTTCAATAATTTGAAGTCAACAACACAAGTAGTCATAGCAACCAAAGTGGTAAGTTGATAAAAAATGCTATGCAATAGCTTTACCGCGGCAGTCTCCGAGTGCCACACGTCTTTTTTAGGGTTCCGTACCCAAAGGGTAAAAACGGGACCCTATTACTAAGACTCCGCTGTCTGTCTGTCTGTCTGTCTGTCTCCAGGCTGTATCTCATAGACCGTGATAGCTAGAAAGCTGAAATTTTCACAAATGATGTATTTCCGTTGCCGCTATAACAACAAATACTAAAAATTAAAAAAATATATATATTAAGGGGGGTCCCCATACAATAAACGTGTTTTTTTCGTATTTTTTTGCTCAATATTAAAAAAAACCGGCCAAGTGCGAGTCGGACTCGCGCACCGAGGGTTCCGTACTCAAGAAGTAGGTATAATTACCTTTGTTCATGAACCGCAAAACTAACTTTGTTTGTAGAGGTTTACAGTTAATATCAAAAAATTACGTTTGTTGTATGGGAGCCCCCCTTTAATATTTACTTTATTGATATTTAATTATTTATTTTTTAATATTGAGCAAAAAAATACGAAAAAAACACGTTTATTGTATGGGGCCCCCCTTAATATATATATTTCTTTAATTTTTAGTATTTGTTGTTATAGCGGCAACGGAAATACATCATTTGTGAAAATTTCAGCTTTCTAGCTATCACGGTCTATGAGATACAGCCTGGAGACAGACAGACAGACAGACAGACAGACAGCGGAGTCTTAGTAATAGGGTCCCGTTTTTACCCTTTGGGTACGGAACCCTAAAAGCGGTAACAGGTAGACGGTTCAAATTTTCACAGAATATTAACTTGTATATTACCTTTCAAAATAAATAATTAAATATCAATAAAGTAAATATTAAAGGGGGGCTCCCATACAACAAACGTAATTTTTTGATATTAACAGTAAACCTCTACAAACAAAGTTAGTTTTGCGGTTCATTAACAAAGGTAATTATACCTACTTCTTGAGTACGGAACCCTCGATGCGCGAGTCCGACTCGCACTTGGCCGGTTTTTTAAAGGTTATTAGTTATACTAGACTATACTTATTTTTTCAAGGTCATATTAGAAGTTTAATTCTCTATAATCCGCTACATTATAGAACTTCTAGTTCATTCATTATCATGGACTTCCGCAAAGTAACGCCTACTTCTATTCAATAAAGAACCTTGTCTCGAAAATATTTTTTGGCGGTTGGATAATTTCACCTACCTAAGTACAAAATTTCATCGAAATCGTTAGAGCTGTATCCAAGAACCCTAGCAATCTATACTAAACTAATATTATAAATGCTAAAGTTTGGATGGATGGTTGTATGGATGGATGGATGTTTGTTCAGAACGGCTGAACGGATCTGGATGAAATTTGGCACAGATAGATTATAGTCTGGAATAACACACAGAATACTTTTTATCGCGGAAAATTAACGAGTTCCCGCGGGGACCAAAAAACCTCAATCCACGCGGACGAAGTCGCGGGTATCAGCTAGTATTATCTAAATTAAGCGAGCAATAACTATTATTATTATATTGGCCGCTTGAGTTCTAGATTAACAGAATTTGTAGGTACGTAATTTACGAAGAGACCTTTCACTTTACATTATGTAATTAACGCAATGTGTAAACGTAAATTGAGTTTTTTTCTGTGCCTTCGATAGCTCAGTTGGTAGAGCGGTGGACTGTAGTTGGAATAAATGTCATCCATAGGTCACTGGTTCAAATCCGGTTCGAAGGATTCTTTTTTTGAAAAAATACTGATATCTTCTTACATTGTCTTAGGAAGCTTACTTGAAAAATAATGTAGGTCATTCTATGTCATAATTTTTTTGCGGTTACAAACGGTTGATGTTTGCAAAAACCAGATATTTTGATAGTAGTACCTACTTATCTACTACACGATTCACGATACCCGTGACTTCGTCCGCGTGGATTAATTATTTTATAATCGTGCAGCAACTTTTTAATGTTCCGGGATAAATCCTATGTCCATCCCCGGGATGAAACCTATCTCTGTACCAAATTTCATCAAAATCGGTTGGAAAGATGAGCCGCGAAAACGTAACAGACAGACACACTTTCGGGTTTATAATACTATGTAGGTATGTATGTTGAACGTGATCTTCAAGAAGTACGTGTTTTTTACGAACATGACGTTATATTTGTGAAACTGATGTTTAAACATTTTTGTTAATCTATATATATATCAAATTCAAAGTCCTGACTGACTGACTGACTGACTGACTGACTAACTTATATATCAACGCACAGCCTAAACCGCTGGTTCTAGAGACATGAAATGTCGCGTGTTTTTTGTGAAGAGCACAGATGAAGAGTAAGTATCCACTACGAAAGGGTTTTTCGAAATTCCATCCCCAAAGGGGTAAAATAGGGGTTGAAAGTTTGTATGAAAGTCCGTCATTTTTCAAGTTATAGCCATGAAACTAGGTATATGAGCTGCAGGTTGAAAATGAAGAAAGACGTGTTTCACAGTTTTTGAAAATTCGACCCCCAAAGGAATGAAATAGGAGATGAAAGTTGGTATGAAAGGCCTTCATTACTCAAGTTACGAGTATATCAACGAAACTTGGTATTTTGGCTTTCGGTAAAAAATAAAGAAGTACGTTGGTCACAGTTTTTCTAAATTCTACCCCTAAAGGGGTAAAATAGGGGTTGAAAGTTTGTATGAAAGTCCTTCATTTTTCAAGTTAATAGCCATGAAAGTTGGTATTTGGGCTTCTGGTTTAATATTATAAAGAAATACGTGTTTCGCCATTTTTGAAAATTTTACCCCAAAATGGTTGAAATAGGGTAGACTTATATTTAACAAGATATTTTTCAAGTTAAATCTACGAAACTTGGTATTTTGGCTTTTGGTAAAATAAAGAAGGTTGTGTGTCACATTTTTAAAAATTTCACCCTCAATGGGGTTAAGTAGGGGTTTAAAGTTTGAATGAAAGTCCGCCATTTTTCAAGCTGCTATAGCCGTGAAACTTGGTATTTGGGCTTCCGCTAAATATGAAATACGGATTTTACATTTTTTGAAATTTCTATCCTCAAGGACGTCAAATAGAGAGTTTGTCCTTCAATCACGCCGCAACAGAGTAACGGATCGACGTGATTTTTTGCATGGGTATAGTTGTGGTACCTACTTGGAGAGTGCAAAGGCTTCGTTTAGCCCTGTGGGAATTAAAAAACTTAAGCCACGCGAACGAAGTCACGGGCGTCCTCTAGTATAGTATATACCTACTCGTAAATAATAGACTAGAGTGGATTTAGGTTTGCACAATATACTTGGGGATCTCTTTGATTCAATAATATATAGATAAAAAGAAGTTATTATTAATCTGAGGCCCAAGTATCTCAGTCAGCAGAAAATAAATTAAGAGGATGGAAAGTTCTGAAGTCCATTGACTAAAAAATATAAAGACTTTGGATTCGCTATTTAGTTTCCTAACTTATTGCGTCCAAAGTCCTGTTTGATGGCTACTCTACTACTACTACAGCCCATTAACGTCCCACTGCTGGGCACAGGCCTCCCACTCTCATAGGAGAGAGGGAATTAGAGCTTAGACCCACCACGCTGCTCCAATGCGGGTTGGCGGGCTTTAACGACTATTATCATGTTAGTGATAATAACCGGGACCGACGGCTTAACGTGCTCTCCGAGGCACGGGTGTGAAACACCGCCAACTTCCTAACTCCGGGCTAGTACTGAGCATTTCTAGTCAGAAAAACCAAACACCTATTATGGATGGCTACTCAGTATGTATGAAATTGCCTGTAGGATGGCAATGTATTGGCATTGATTGCCTGTAGCCAAGATCGAAGTCTCTCACCAGCGTTGGCAAGAGAAGACTTTATACTTGACTGTTAGATAAAGACCTTACCTACCTACTCGAAAACAATATTGTATTTCGATTGCCTAAAATCAAATGTATAGCAGCTGTAGTATGTATGGGTAGGGTGGACAATTTTTGATATATTTCCAAAAAAATCCTTCGAGCCGGATTTGAACCAGCGACCTATGGATGACAATTTACCAGCTACAGTCCACCGCTCTACCAACTGAGCTATCGAAGGTATAGAAAACGTGTTCATTTACGGACTTACAACGTTCAGATTATATAACTAAGGTGAAAGGCATGATCCACTTATCGCGCCGATTCGTACATCGAACGAGTTGCTTCACTTTCGATGCCTTTGGGTTTTACCATATCCATTGAGAACGACCTCTCTCCGGTCCTGTCAGACTTGAAGCATACAGACAGAGCATGAAGGTCTTCGGTGCAACTCAAGCGGAGCTCACTTGGGATGCACGGAAAGGCGCGGCACGTACGTGGAGCTAGACCTTAACATGAGGAATAGAGAGAACCTACATCTGTGTTTACAGTCACATGTCTACTTAACACGTGGTTCAATAAGTCCCGAGACTAAGTACTAAAACAAGGTTTTTTTTTATAAAATTATTTTTTATTCATCAACGTAGTCTCCTCCAAGAGCGATACAGTCCCTCCAACGCTTTTCTAACTTTTCTATCCCATGCGTCTAGAACGATTTGTCTTTGGCTTGAAAATAAGCCTCCGTTGCTGTGATAACTTCACTATTTGAGTCAAATTTTTACCCTGGAGCATTTTTTTGAGATCTGCAAACAGCCAGTAATCGCTGGGGGCCAAGTCTGGCGAATAAGGGGGATGAGGAAGCAATTCAAAGCCCTATTCATTAATTTTGGCCATCGTTCTCACAGACTTGTGACAAAGCGCGTTGTCCTGGTGAAACACCACTTTCTTTTTGTTCATTTGAGGCCGTTTATCCGCAATTTCGTACTTCAATCGCTCCAATAAGCACATGTAATAGTCACTATTTATATTTTGCCCCTTTTCAAGGTAGTCGATGAAAAGTATTCCACGCGCATCCCCAAATATAGACGCCATAACCTTACCGGCCGATTTCTGAGTCTTTGGCCGCTTCGGGCGGCTTTCACCAGCCGCTCTCCACTCCGCTGACTGCCGATTGGATTCCGGAGTAAATGGTGTATCCATGTTTCATCCATTGTCACATACCGACGTAAAAAAAGCCTTTTTATTACGATTCATCAGCGCCAAACATCGCTCTGAATCATTGATACGTTGTTCCTTTTGATCAGTTGTAAGCAAACGCGGCACCCACTTGGAAAAAAGCTTTTTCATGGCCAAATGTTTATGTAAAATAGTGAAAACACTACCAGCTGAAATCTTCACTATCTCGGCTATCTCGCGCACTTTTATCTTCCGATCTTCCATTACGATTTTGAGGACTTGGTTAATATTTTGTTGAGTCACAGCTTCATTTGGACGACCTGAGCGTTCCCCATCTTTTGTGTCCATGCGACCGCGTTTGAAGTCGGCATACCACCGACAAATGGTTGCTTTAGAGGGAGCTGATCCCGCATAACATTTTATAAGCCATTGCTGTGCTTCAACGGTATTTTTTCCCATTAAAAAACAATGTTTTATCAACACGCGAAACTCGTTTTTTTCCATTGTATCGAAACTACAAGCGTAGCGTCACTTAAATGTCTGCAAAATCAATATTTTAATGTTCCATTTTTCCAAAATGTTACACATATCTCATATTGAAGGCTAGTACTTTTTAAAAATCAAAAGATTTTTTAATATATACGCCATTTCCAAGTTAGTCTCGGGACTTATTGAACGATCTAGTATGTAGTAATAGAACATTGTTCACTGAGGGAAGAAAGTGACCGATTACTAACGAGGGTGTGGTTTAATCTCTTTACTTTCTACCTCGTTCTGAAAAAAGTGAGAAGATACTTTCCGAGCGGGTGTAGTATAAAATATCACTCGTCGCTCGCACGTCGAATGACTGTGGTATCGTTACGTAGTAGCAGTGGTAGCCGTACTTCCATTCGAGGGGGGTTTTTTATTACACGACTGCCCAAAAAAGGAGTGTTATGTTTTCAAGGTTCGTGTATGTATGTGTGTCTACGGCAGACCAGTCATATTTTTTAATAATTTTAATTATATTCACTTGTTTCTATGAAAGGACCTACCTAGTACCTACATAAATATGTTTGTGTTGTTTTTAACGCATCTTATCCTAAGTTTTCACACTGACTAAATTTTCGCTGAACATGACGCATAAAGCAAATTTTATCGGTGTGGACGATTCATTACCTACTTTTATAATGTTATACTTTTTAAGTGTTTTCCTAGTTCTCAATCGAGTTAAAATAATATACTGTGTCCACGCCAAGTCAAATGTGCTTAACTCACCGGTATAAAACATTCCTAAGCCTAAGCTGTGATTTCCTCACCACACCTATGAATACGATATGAACCAGGCGCTTTCTGCATCTTCAGTTTCGGAGTTTATGCAACGTGCAGTCTCACCGAATATATCCTTACATTAACATATTAATTGGGAATTGCAGGTAAGTGAAGTAAGCTGATTTGCGTCTCACCTGGGATTGGGATGTCTGTAACAGATTATAATTGAAATGTATATGGCAGCCCTGAGGATCCCGGGGTGACAAGTTTAATTTCAAACCATTTGTAACTGGAGGTCTGCGTATTCAGTCTTTCATGAGTTTAGTTGATTTACTTACATATCAGCTGATGCCCGCGACTTCTTCCGCGTGGTTTAAGTTTTTTTGACTCCAGCGGGAACTCCTTAATTTTCCGGGATAAAACCTATATCACTCTCCAGGCCCTATCCAACTATACCAATGACAAAAATCACGTCGATCCGTTGCTCCGTTGTAGCGTGATTGAAGGACAAACCAACAAACAAACAAACTTTCGCGTTTATAATAAAGTACCTATGATTAAGCTGATCATCATTACAACCCACTGTCGATCCACTACTGAGCATGAGTCTCCTCACCGAATGAGAAGGGTATGGGACATGGGTAGACCACCACGCTGGCCAAGTGTTGATTGGCACTTCACTTAACTTTGAGAACAATGTTATGAAGAACTCTATTTCTCAGGCAAAGAGGTTTCCTTGTGATGTAATCCTTCACCATTATAGCAAAAACGCACATAAAGTTAGAATAGCGTGCCCGACGATCGAACGCCTCATCACCCAAACATTATTTATTTATTATTTACATGATGATTCCCGCAACTTCGTCCGTGTGGATTGATGTTTTTTAATTCCCGCGGGAACTCTTAAATTTTCTGTCCTTCCCGGGTATCAAACATATTATAACAATGTACTCTGTGTATCAAACTATTTCTATACCAAATATTATCAAAATCGGTTGAACCGTGAAATCGTAGCAGACAGGTACACTTTCGCATTAATAATTATTAGTATGGGTAATAATTGCATGCATTTGATGAGCATTTTGGCTAGCACCTTCTTCATGCTAAATTCGAAATTCAAAATTACTGTGCTATTGCTACAAAAATATGGATTTTATTACCAACTCGAAATAGCAAGCATTTCGAGATGGTAATAAAAATTGTTTTGCAGCTCATCTTGGAATGCGCAGATTTCAAGCCCTGTGTAAATAATGTACCTACCTAATAATTATTTATGTAATTATAAATACATAATTTATTACTTATGCAGTAAGTTATTAAGTAGGTACTACATAAGTTCATTTGAATAACCACCTTTCGAACAATAACACATAATTAATTTATAAGGTAAGTATTGTTACAAAATACAACATGTTTATGCGCTGCTTATCTTATCTACTTAAATAATGTTATGTTTTACAATAAAATCGCTTTTGTTTATAATACGTATTAAACTCAATACAATAGATACAGAGAGAAGACACCAGGTCAAGGTCTTATAAATGAAAAGATTGCATCATAGTGACATACATACTAGCCATCTAGGTATATTAGCCATCTTGCAAAATGCTCGAAGACATATATAATATGCAACCCACTTCCGTAAAATGAATGCACTTGCGCAAGTCGCAGTTTAACATAATTGAGAACATTGGTTATATTATAAAGCCGTAATTGATACAATAATCTGTGCCTTCGATAGCTCAGTTGGTAGAGCGGTGGACTGTAGCTGGTAAATTGTCATCCATAGGTCGCTGGTTCAAATCCGGCTCGAAGGAGTGTTAATTTTTGAGCTTTACTACATTAAATAAAACATGAGATTAACGGCATAAACCAGTAGTAAAGTACAACAAACTTAACTGGCCCGTTGGTCAAAATTTGTTTTAATTATTTTTATGCCCATTTAGTTATTGTTTTTAAACAAAGTCGGGTTTGTTCGAACACTTATATAAGTTTATAACACTAGAACGGCTGAACCGATTTTCATTTGTTGTATTTGTCTCCTTTCCGAATAGTAGAATAACTAATTACATTGGAAAATTGACGAAAAAATTAAATAAAAGACAAAAGAAAAAACATTTTCCGTTGATTATCCCATACAAAATGTTCAGGGGTTTCGTAGTTGAGGACTTACCACTTAAACTACACGGACGAAGTCGCGGGCATCAGCTAGTTTTTAATAGAAAGTAGGCGACGCTGTCACCGAGTCAGATAAGTTTGTGTGACTTACATATTTAATATTTATACATATTTTTGCATTGGTTAACTGACATACTTGCCTTTGACCTAACCATAGAATCCTCATGGATATTCTCGTCAGTCGTCACGAAATGGATTCGACCTGTTCCACTACTTACCTAGTCCTACCCAGTCGACGTATTACCCACTGGGGGGTAAGAGTGGTATTTTTTCTTTCTTAATGTTCGCGCTTGCTACTTACAGACAAGCCGCACGCGTCGCCGTCAGATGTGCTCATCAGACTATAATTATATAATATCGCACCTCCGATAAAATAGGGTTACAACTCGAAAAAGTTGAATTTTAAGTTAAAATAACAGAAATTCTTAGGGAAAGGTTGCAATCATTGGACCAGTGCTTTGTTTGGACCACCTAGATTTCTTGAAAATAAACAGTCCTAAAATTGTCCGTTATTGACGAGACGCTAGCTATTGGACCCCGCACCCTGCTCCTCAACCTTCAGTGTCGCCGCAGGCTTCGTTGAGTAAGGACGTACGTCGGTGTGTTTTACAAGCTCCCGATATAAAATTTGTGCGTCATTCTTTACCATGTAAGTACAGATTTTTAAGGTATTTCTACCCAATTATTTTCAGTAGGATAGGATTGCATATTTATTCGTTCAGCTAACCTATTAATAACATGTCACAAAAATTATATACTTTTTGAAAAGTTATGGTTTGATTGGGATCACAGTGAGTTGCCATGAATGAACTCATGCAAGTTTCTTTCATTGAACCGGTCCAATCATAGGAACTACGTTTTTGTCGTCACTTAAATTTTTTTTTTGTTTTAGCATGACAAAACGAGGCCAGTATTATAAGTGGAATGAAGGCAGCATGACATTAGCGTTGTTAGCTTTGAGCAAGAAGTTGGTTTAAATGAAGCTAGCAGGATATATGGTGTGCCAAAAGCAACATTAAAAAGAAGATTTGACAAAAAAAAACGTCAAAGCTAAAGGGGAAAAACAGATTGTAGGCTCTGAAGGAGATCTCACACCTGATTTGGAAAAAAAATTAGAAGATTATATTTTAGAGATGGAAGGTTGTTGAAGGACACCACTGGATGTCAGAAGTTTGGCTTTCAAAATAGCAGAGAAAAATGGTTTAAAGCACAGATTCAATAAAGTAAAAGAAATGGCCGGTAAAAAATGGTATTATGGATTCCTAAACTTAAAAATATATTTTAAAAGTTGTTATAGTTGATTATTACCTATTACTTTAAACGACTGTTCAATTAAAAAGACTGAATTTAGTAATAATCTAGCCTTTTATTTATTAAAACTCCTTGGGTGCAATGAATGGACCAGTCGATAAAACTTCCTAAGTCCGATTATAGCAACTAGGTGGTTTAATCAAGGAAACAGTGGTCCATACAAGGCAACCATCCCAAAAATGATTTTTTGCAATATATGTATTTATGCTTAAAGTAAAAAACCGGCTAAGTGCGAGTCGGACTCGCGCACCGAGGGTTCCGTACAAACCTGTAGTAAGTTTTAAATTAAATGTTTTTTTTTAAATATTTGAGTTGATTGAATGAAAGGTAAATTGCGGTTTACGATTTATGACGTATTAAAAAAAACTACTTACTTGATCTCGTTCAAACCAATTTTCGGTGGTAGTTTGCATGGTAATGTACAACATATTTTTTTTTTAGTTTTATCATTCTCTTATTTTAGAAGTTACGGGGGGGGGGACACACATTTTACCACTTTGGAAGTGTCTCTCGCGCAAACTATTCAGTTTAGAAAAAAATGATATTACAAACCTCAATATCATTTTTGAAGACCTACCCATAGATACCCCACACCTATGGGTAAAGATGAAAAAAAATTTTTGAGTTTCAGTTCTAAGTATGGGGAACCCCAAAATTTATTGTTTTTTTTTCTATTTTTGTAAGAAAATCTTAATGCGGTTTACAGAATACATCTACTTACCAAGTTTCAACAGTATAGCTCTTATAGTTTCGGAAAAAAGTGGCTGTGACATACGGACGGACAGACAGACAGACAGACAGACAGACAGACAGACAGACAGACAGACAGACAGACAGACATGACGAATCTATAAGGGTTCCGTTTTTGCCAAATTTGGCTACGGAACCCTAAAAATCTTAAATCACAGTTGTGAATACCTGAGTATAGGCCCTAAGAAACCGACGAATCATATATCCATATACTCTTATACTTTTAATGTTATGGCAGTTTAAAGTTAAGTGGTCCAATAGTGGCAACCTTACCCTACTACTACAGTTACGTTTAGTGTTGTAAGTGTAACAGGTGGACGATGCAGTGGAAGTGCCATCAAATGGACACGATGCTTCATTTTCTTAACTTAGTTGTTAAAAAAAACGCGGCTTGAAGTTTAAACTAGACTTGTGCCTGGTATAACGGACGGGTTTAGGGTGCATTACCACCACAGATGTGCGAGGTAGCTAAGCGGTGATCAAGATTGCAATATTACTTCAGTCTGCTCACAGCATTGATGTAGAATTTTAGTAACTCGTTCTATTTCAATGGCTCACAGATACAAAATGCCATCAGCAATCAGCATTAAATTTACCAGAGGGGTTAAGATTCTGAAAATAAAATCGAAATCAGTAATAAATTTTAGAACATCACGACATTTTCGACATATTATTGTACCTAATCATGCTAATATAATATTATATTATAAATGCGAGTGTGTTTTTTTGTTGGTTTGTCCTTCAATCACGCCGTAACGGAGCAACGGATCGACGTGATTTTTTGCACGGGTATAGTCGAAGACATGGAGAGTGACATAGGCTACTTTTTATACCGGAAAATTGAGGAGTTCTGGTGGGAATTGAAAAAACTTATTTCAGTCGAACGACGTCTCGGGCATCAGCTAGTAGAATAATATTTGGTACTATCCAGCTATGTATTATAGGTATATGCTTGAGCACAACCATATTCCATTATCTATGAATTGAATACCGAACCACAACAGGCACTTTATCATTGTCAATAACATCACAATAACTAACTTCGACGTGCCATTTCAACGTGCCTACACACATTTCACAACACAGATATTCTAGTTATCTGCAGACTTTGCGACTGTTAAATGGTACGTACGAGCGGCACCATTGTCAGTCAGAGTTGCGCGACAGTTTCTGAACAATAATAGCACTGGGAACGAAACTATTTAGCGAAGTTTGCTCCGTCAATAGAAGGCGCCACCTCGGCGGGAAATAATTCATTTAGCGAGAGTTGACTCGCGAAGTCTGCGGTGCGAATCTCGAGGGTGCTACCGTCTGCTGACATTGTTGAATATGCTCATTTAGTCTTGTACTCTTTAGAGGACCGTGTGTGCTCTACCTTAGTTAGCTCAATAGATGGTTTACCAGGATTATAAAATGCGCCTTTTCTATAAATACCGTTTTACTTATACTCAATAATACTTAATTAATAAAATTTATGGCTGGTTTCAGGTTTGTTTATTATAGACAGATATAATACAATCAGCATACTTACTTAGTTATTAAAAATATATATAACTGCCTAAGTTGTTTTTGTTGTAGGTAGACATTTAACTAGGAGATAATTTTAAGACTACTACAAATGCTGCGTGATTTACACGCTATATGCACAACTTTTAATGTAATTCTTTACATTAATTATTATTATCTAAAACAATAATTGACGAGGTTTATCATTTGTAAACATATTTTCTCCGCAGTCCTAACAAACAACCTATCTTTTAAACAAAGCCAACATATTATAATCTAGAGATAAATACTCAAAAATAATAGCCCTACACATCCACCGCCCAGCGAATGCTAAGCCTGCACTGACATTCACTTAATTACATAGATTACAAGTTGACACTTTCGTTTGCCGCGATTTACTTGACGGATGTGGCTTTTGCGATTATTGGGTTAACTTTAAACTGTCAGTTGACTGACAACTTGTCAAAATTAGACGTATGGTAGTTTTAGGGAAATATGGTTCCTGAATTGTGGCTAGGTCCGCGTATCTTCTTATCTTCTTGGTGATGTGGCTATGCAGGGCTTTGTGAAGAGACCTGGTATCACTTTGACTGTTGCCGATCTATTGTGATCGCCACCATCTAAAGTTTTGGTCAATAATACTTGCTGCTAGGAATAGCAGCAAGTATTCTATACCTAGGATATTCTTAACCTCTTCGGGATCCATTAGGTGCTTCCTTAGGAGGTCCGCGTTGATTCTATTCCGACGGCTTAACGTGCTCTCCGAGGCACGGGGTAAAACACCGCCAACTTCCAACTCCGGGCTGGCACTGAGAATGTCTTAATTGAAAACCCCAATACCTAACAATTTTTAGTCCCGACCGGGAATCGAACCCAGGACCTCGTGATCCGCTGTCGACTACGCTAACCGCTAGACCAACGAGGCAGGTATTTCAAACATCCCGTGGAGACTTATATTTTCCGAGATAAACAAAAGCCTGAACATAAGCCAAACGTAAAAATAATAAGTAGGTATAGGAAACGATCAACATTATCATATTATGTACCGAGTAACGTATAGGTAAGGAAAAGCTTGAAATTAGCAATTGTGTGATTTTCCTACGGTTAAAATAAATCAATTTTCGTTCCAGCCATTTAAATGAGGCACCTTTATTTTCGGCACAATAATTCGAGCAGCAACAGAAGTGGATACGTTCGTGTCGTGTTCATGACAAAGGACTGTCATAGAGTATTATTAATCAAAGTCTAAGCGGGCTACTCATAAGAACATGTCGCGGCTTTTTAATTATAACGCCAGTAATGATCATTTTTCATTCTTAATTGCCATTCCCATGCACGTTTACATTTTGGATAATCACCATTAGAGCTAACAATTCAGTATTTAGTGTTGGTAGAGTCGAAATCATTAGGAAAATAGCAACGTCAATGCGCGAAACTACCATAACGAATTACCTACTATGTCCAGTTAGTTTTAGAGTTTTTTTTTTATTGTCCATCATGCTTAGTGCAACTGCAAAGCAATGATGAGGTCTCGGTTGGAACGCGCTTGCCTAGAAGATGCCTATTCACTCTTGCCTTGAAGGTACCTAAGTTATATTTTTTACCGACTTCCAACAAAGGAGGAGGTTCTCAATTCGGAGCGTTTTTTTTTAATGTATGTCGGTGCATATCTCCGTGGTTTCTGAACCGATTTGTTTTTTTTTCTATCAGTCGTTAGAGTAAGCTCTCGAGGTGGTCCCATAAAAAAATATGACTCCAAATCCTCAACCGGGCGGGTATATAACAAGGATTAGCAAAGTTGACGCATCAGACTCACCCGACTTCAACATAGTGTGTAGAAATCTAAATTATTTTTTACTTCACAGTGGCTTTGGAAGTCGGTTTTTATGAGATTTTTTTAAATTCCGTATTGCATAGACACAGATAAAGCTCTATGATGATAGAAAGTACAAAATATTAAAAGTTAGAACTTCGTCGTGTAAAAGTTACAATAATAATGCATCGTTTTCCTTCTCAATTTTTTATGGTTATACGGTAGGCAATACAGTTCCGTAGTTGCGAACAGCAATAAAAACGAATTTGGGCAATACACGAAGTTGATTTTCATACATGAATATTCCGAGCTGTTTGGCATTCGCACCAACGCGGCGGTATCTAAACACCGGGAGTGCTATAAAACTAAGCACACGACAATCCGACGAACAATAAAACTGGAGATCTCGCGAGTTTCATGGATCCGCTTGGCAGTCGAGCTGTGTATCTAGTGACGTCACTTCGCTTTCATATCACGAGCCTAAACCCCGCTTAGAATAGCACGACGTCGATGTTGCCAGAGGTGTTTCATAATAGTGATGTACTGATGTTATCGATAAAATATGATTATTTACATAAATATAGTACCTTGATACGCATCCGGCCGGCTTGATGTCGCCGCGTTAATTCATACTAACCTACTTCACAATCTTCATAATATAACACGAAAGAATAAAAATATAAATTATTACTTCTTACGCAGTACGTAACATTCAAGATTAATCTTTTTGTTAAAATAATAATATGGCAAAGGTAGAATCTAGTTCCTACTTAATTTGATTTATTGAATCAAATTAAAAACAATTTATTTGATCAGTAACAGCATTTTTAATTAAATAAAAAAATATTTAGAGTTACTTAAAGACCAAAACAGGGAAATAAATAACAAGGACTTAAATACAATTAATTAAACTACCATTATACATAGGCTTCATACCTGTATGGGGAGATTATTACCTGAGTATAATGAAAAAATGAAAAAATATTTATTTCAACATACATTATTAAAAAATAATTGTGGCTGAGGCCTTCTGTGAATACGTGAGTCAGAAGGCCTGAGTAAAGTATCGATATCGATAACCACTTTCGAATTTCGAAGAAGTGTCGTTGAAACAGTACGTCTCTAAGAACAACACCATGTGATACCATTATGCCATTATAATATTTCGCCACTGATGCCTTCCTGACGACGCAGTGAATACCAAATTCATATACCCTCAGGAGACGCAGGTTTGATTTCGTTTGTGAAATTTATTGACGATTGTATTGGAGTTTGATATTGGTAGCCGGTGAAATGACATTGTAAACCTTCTTCATAGGGTAGGGTATTATTTAAATAGAAACACATAATATTTTAAAGCATTTCTATAATTTCAATATGTTATTTCATTTAAGTTAAGGAAGTTTGGAAAAGCAGACTTAAATGTAAGTTACTTAACATTTTTATAACAATAACAAAATAATTATTAAGTAAAAACGAAACAAGTAATAAAATTAAAAATTTTTAAAAAACCCACGACGAACTGCAGAGCTCCATTATACCTTTGACCTTTATAACTTTGAAACAACAATTAGAACGTAGCAAACGTATATATTACATAATATCTAAAACACAAAACTGCATCTTTGACAGCTCAGTAGTTTTTTTGACCAGTGTGGTGGACTATGGCCAAACCCATTTCAAATGGACAAATCAAAAGAGTCCAAACGCGACGGGTATACGATGAGAATTTAAGGAGTTCCCATGATCGCCTCCTGACTCCATCATGATATCCTGGGCAGCATCTAGGTACAAGCTAAATATATCTAAAACAAAAAGCCCGCATCTAAATCAGCACAGTAGTTTTTGAGAAAAATGGTAACATATTGAAAAAATAAAATCATAGACTACAGCTCAGCTTGGTTGTCTATGGTCCTAAAATATATCTAAGAACCTTCTCTCAAGCTATATATATATCTAACTAGTATTTCGCCCTGTGCGCGAGCTGCTAAAGCAGCTCAAGGGTTGTGGTAAGACTTACAAGTAGTACAGATTTTACTGTACTAAACTGAATTCATTTATTATGGTGATAACAAAATAGATAAAAATGGCGCTGATTTTTTAAAACTTTGGTAACAGTTTCCTGTTTCGTAACCCCAGGGAGTCCTAAATATCGATTTTGAACGAAATTGGTCAATTAACACAGAATTTCAAAATGGCGCTGATTTTTTAAAATTTTGGTACCAGTTTCCTGTTTTGTGACCCCAGGGAGCCCTAAATATCGATTTTGAACGAAATCGGTCAATTAACAAAGAATTTCAAAATGGCGCTGATTTTTTTAAAATTTTGGTACCAGTTTCCTGTTTTGTAATCCCACGAAGCCCTAAATATCGATTTTGAACAAAATCGGTTAATTAACAAAGAATTTCAAAATGGCGCTGTTTTTTTAAAGTTTGGTAACAGTTTACTGTTCTGTAACCCCAGGGAGTCCTAAATATCGATTTTGAATGAAATCGATCAATTAACAAAGAATTTCAAAATGGCGCTGATTTTTTAAAATTTTGGTACCAGTTTCCTGTTTTGTGACCCCAGGGAGCCCTAAATATAGATTTTGAACGAAATCGGTCAATTAACAAAGAATTTCAAAATGGCGCTGATTTTCTAAAATTTTGGTAACAGTTTCCTGTTTTGTGACCCCAGGGAGCCCTAAATATCGATTTTGAACGAAATCGGTCAATTAACACAGAATTTCAAAATGGCGCTGATTTTTTAAAATTTTGGTACCAGTTTCCTGTTTTGTGAGCCCAGGGAGCCCTAAATATCGATTTTGAACGAAATCGCTCAATTAACAAAGAATTACAAAATGGCGCTGATTTTTTTAAAATTTTGGTACCAGTTTCCTGTTTTGTAATCCCACGAAGCCCTAAATATCGATTTTGAACAAAATCGGTTAATTAACAAATTATTTCAAAATGGCGCTGTTTTTTTAAAGTTTGGTAACAGTTTCCTGTTTTGTAACCCCAGGGAGTCCTAAATATCGATTTTGAACGAAATCGATCAATTAACAAAGAATTTCAAAATGGCGCTGATTTTTTTAAATTTTGGTACCAGTTTCCTGTTTTGTGACCCCAGGGAGCCCTAAATATAGATTTTGAACGAAATCGGTCAATTAACAAAGAATTTCAAAATGGCGCTGATTTTTTAAAATTTTGGTACCAGTTTCCTGTTTTGTAATCGCACGAAGTCCTAAATGCAATAAACCGCATCTCAATCAGCCCAGTACTTTTTGTGAAAAATGGTAACAGTGGTTGAAAAATTAAGATCATAGACTACAGCTCAGCTTTGTTGTCTATGGTCCTAAAATATATTTAAGAACCTTCTCACAAGCTATACACATCTAATGCAAAAAACCGCATCTCAATCGGCCCAGTACTTTTTGTGAAAAAAGGTAACATATTGAAAAAATAAAATCATAGACTACAGCTCAGCTTTGTTGTCTATGGTCCTAAAATATATCTAAGAACCTTCTCACAAGCTAAACATATCTAATGCAAAAAACCGCATCTCAATCGGCCCAGTACTTTTTGTGAAAATTTTTAACACATAGAAAAATTAAGATCATAGACTACAGCTCAGCGTTGTTGTCTATGGTCCTGAAATATATCTAAGAACCTTCTCACAAGCTATACGCATCTAATGCAAAAAACCGCATCTCAATCGGCCCAGTAGTTTTTGTGAAAAATGGTAACGTGTTGAAATATTAAAATCATAGACTGCAGCTCAGCTTGGTTGTCTATGGTCCTAAAATACATCTAAAAACCTTCTCACAAGCTATACGTATCTAATGCAAAAAACCGCATCTCAATCGGCCCAGTACTTTTTGAGAAAAATGGTGACAAAAAAGTGCACAAACAAACAAACATACAAACAAACAAACAAACAAACAAACAAACAAACAAACAAACAAACAAACAAACAAACAAACAAACAAACAAACAAACAAACAAACAAACAAACACACAACCTCTTAGGGCAAACACATATACCGTCTCCGCTTCGTCGAGGGTAAAAATAATCTCATGAAACAAATGAACGAATCAGGTTCATAGCAGAAGTCGTTTTTATTAATTTCAGAATGACAAAATATACATTACTAAGCATATCTCTTATCAACCCATTGCCGGCTCACTACTAAGTACGAGTCTCCTCTCGAAATGAGAAGGGCAGGGGCCATAGTCCACCATGCTGGCCAAGTGCGGTTTGGCAGACTTCCCACCTTTGAGGTGAGAGTGCGAGAGTTCTTCATAATGTGAATGACCGAGAGTTCACATTTTGCAGAACTCTCGGGCGTGCAGGTTTCATCACGATCTTTTTCTTCACCGTTTGAAGCAAGTGATACCTATTTAATTTCTTAAAACGCGCATAGCCACGAAAGTGGCAGTCCGCCACTCCGTACAAGAGGTCGGGTGTCATAAACACTAGGGCCTAGTGTTTATCTAGGCTAACACCGCTCAGGTATATGTATTTAAGCAAATGCGGGAAAAAAATCTTTGAATTCGACACAAACAAACAAAAAAAAATGTAACATGCGTGCCAAATAAAACATTCCTCTATTGTAGGGCTCGAATCTGGCAAGTTTTTGTTTAAAATTGCATTTTTATATTTGGAACGCGATCCGCTACCGACATGGCGGGTGACAAATACGCGTTCCGCCCTCATGAATGACAATGCAAGAGATGTTTTTATAAAGACGGCCCGATTTTTATTTTTATGCGAAAGAAATTGTGCCCATAAAAATGGTGTTGAAATGATGACTGCCATTTTTCACTGTCGTCGAAATACGATTTTATGAGGCAATTGTACGGGAATGATAAGTTACCAACCTAACTCTAGCTACTATTAGAACAAACAATTGTTCACGTAGGCTCCATTTGTTTTAATAATAAGATTATTTTGCTGAAAGTTTTATTTAAATAACCGATAAGGTATGTGTCGCATTTGAACGGCGGCCTATGTCAGAAAAGAAGAAAGAAAGAAGAAGAAGAAAGAAAAATCATTTATTCACCTTGTGCCTCGTACATAAAATCAAACTTTATAATTAGGCTATGGCTTTTGCACCCACATGGCACAAGATGAAAAGGCCCCGACTCAGCATTAATGCTGCAGGTTTTGAAAACAAAACCTGAGCGCTGGTATTCTGCCGGAACCCAAACGAGTGACACGCACGAGCTCGACAGTCTTCGCAGCCGTCTGCAGTAACGGGATAAGTGTGCTAAAATGGAGTAAAATAAAATATGTAATTTGCGCAGTGCACTTAGTGTGTAAAACTAAATATTAGAGATATAGCGATTTAAAGATAAAATAAAAATAAAATAAAATAGATTAATATGTATAATAAAATATAATAGGCATATTATGTGAGTACATAAAGCAGCTTCAAACCACCAAGCTAAATAACCTGGACCTAGTTGAAGTTTGTTGTTTTTGATCGTCTAAAAGTTTCTTTTTTAATGTGCTCTTAAACGCGGGAACTCAGCTTAGATTCCTCAGCGGAGGAGGAATATTATTCCAGCATTTATTAGCCAGATATCGAAAACTTCCACGAAAAGCTGCTGATTTATGGCGTGGCCAAGTCAGCCTATTTAGTGGCCCTCGAGCATTAAAAGCTGGCGTATGCCAAGATAACCTAAAAGACATGACGCGTCGTTAAAGCGCGTCTCATTTTTCTTTTAAATCAGCAGAGTCGCTGACCCTTAGTAGGTCAGCGTCTCTGCTGTCACTATCTACAGTACTAGAACTGATATCAAAAGTAAGTGCTATGCAAATGAGGCACTCAAGTTAATTATCGAAAAGCAGAACTAGATTAACATCCATCGCGGATTCCCGCGATGCCCGATCTTGACAATATGACCACCGCAAATGCAGATACGTCACAGATTGCAACTGAAGGTTACTATTTGAATGAATGGCTTTAATCACTAATTTTAAAAGCTGCCTAGTCTATCACTGGCATTTGCAATTACTAAAATAAATAGACTACCTACAAATGCAACTCATAGAAACACTACGCCACTATAAGACGTAGGTTGTAAGTAATGCTTCTAATATTTAATCCATCACTGACTTGCAAAAGCCTTACTGTTGTCACAATTGAGAAAATCACTAATAGCAAAGGTGATCAAATGAAATACTACGATAATTACCATACGTGGGTAGGTACGTAGGTAGTTTAATAATAATGATTTAACCTCACAAATTCTAATCCTTAATTACTTAAAAGAAACACCGATTTAGATGTTAAATTCAGATGATTTTTATTCAAATGATCAAATGAGTCTACCACCAGCTCGGAAGGCCACTCTGATAGAGAAGAGCTGGCAAGAAACTCTGCGGTAGCTCTTTTTAATAGGTTTGACAATAATGTTTTACAATATTAACTTAGTTTACGATTTTCAAGATGGAAACCGATTCACAAATAATTATCACAACTTAAACAATAATAAACAAAGTTAGTTTGGTCTAAAATCAAACTAAAACCTAGGCACACAATATAAGTCAAATCAAATCAAATCAAATTTTATTTCTCACATACATGCATATATACATTGTTCAAATGGTTAGATCTATTACTATTACAATGCACAATTCAGTGTTCAAATGAAAATAACAAAAATTAGTAATGAGATCAATGGTAGTTGTCCTTTCTAGATTTTTTAAGATCTGTGTTAAGGTCAACTAGCCCTCTCCCTCGTTTACAACAAAGTAAGTATTTTTACACAAGTGCATATTGAACAGATTTCAATTTATTTTAATGTATAGTAGTTCAATCCAAAACTATGCTTAATTTGTGTGTGTGTGTGTGTGTGTGTGTGTGTGTTTGTGTGTGTGTGTGTGTATGCGCGCGTGCTCATAAGAAGTGTTTAAGTGCATGTAAGTGACTAATGCTTTTTTTAAAAGGAGTGTAGGTTAATTTAATTTTGAATTTTTAAGAATTCCTCTATTTCGTCGTATGATTTATCAATAAGAAATGATATAACTTTTTGTTTGCAGTGAGTATATGACAGGTTGAATATGGGTAAAGTAAGATTAATTTTATTGTATAGGTATGGGCCTAGGAAGTAACAAAATCGTTTGGTGAAGGCAATTTTAGGTGCACGCAAGGTACAAATTTTGTTTTTGCGACGGCCTTCAATTTTGCGGTATGGAGTTAATTTATGTTGAAGTAGAATTATATTTAAGATAAAAAGTTTCCTAACACTGAGGACTCCACAATCTTTGTATAATAGTGTGGTGGGGAAAAGGATAGGCCTAAAAGTTGCCACCTTTAAAACAGCCCGTTGCGCGACTTCAAGGGGCTTGAGTGTGGTTTTTGCTGTGCCTCCCCAACATGTGATGCAGTATTGAATTGTAGATTGGCATAAGGCAAAATACACCTTGCGGATCACTTGAGAATTTGCAACATATCGAAGGTTTTTAAAAATAAAAATCAATTTGCGGACCCTAGCTGTAAGCAAAGCAACATGATCCTTAAAATTTAAATGCTCATCCAAAACTATGCCCAGGTATTTGACGTTATTAGTGGAAGCTATGGAGGGACATTGGCAGGTTGTACTATGCTTGTCGTAACAAGAGTGAACTTTAAGCGTTAATGGGGTCGAAGGCTGCGAGGTTGAGCGGATCGAATAGGCTATAATCTTGGTTTTGGAGATGTTCAGTGTTAAAGAATGTGAAAGTAGCCAATCATAGACAGTATCAAACCCTCGTTGGGCAGTTTTTTGAAGTTGAGGCCATGTTTTGCTATAAAATGTTATGGCAGTATCATCAGCAAATGATACTATTTGGGCATTAGGTATATGAAGGTTACAGAGATCAATAATAAATACAAGAAAAAGAGTCGGGCCTAGAATGCTGCCTTGTGGAACACCATAAGATATTGGTAGCTCGTCACTCAATAGATTTCCAATTTTAGTCATTTGAGACCGACCAGTGAGGTAGTCGCAGAAAAAATTTAACTGTTTTCCACGAATACCCATTCCTTCAAGCTTCGTTAGGAGAATTGGGATTGGTACTGTGTCAAACGCCTTGGCAAGGTCCAAAAATACTGTCATAACTTTATCTCCATTATTAAGGTGTTCAATAACATTATCAGTGAGTTCAAGAACAGCATCCGATGTGCTTTTATTTTTCCGAAAGCCAAATTGTTGAGGTGATATTAAGTTAAAATGCTCAAGATAGCACACAAGCCTATTACAAACCAAACGTTCCAGTATCTTTGATAGGGCAGAAAGTATAGCAATGGGTCGATAATTGTTAATTGCTTTTTCATCGCCATTTTTATAAATAGGAATGATGATTGCTTTTTTGAAAGCCGTTGGGAAGATACCCAAAGAGAAACAATGATTGAAGATATGGCATAGAATAGGTGCTAAAATTTGAGAGTATCTAATAAGTATTGTTGGAGATATGCCATCCCAGCCAGTTGCAGCGTTGACTCTTAGGGAATTGATTATAGAAGTAATTTCATCAGTATCAGTTTGTTCAAGAACAAAAGAGGATAAGCAATTAACTGAGGTCGAAGATGTTGAAAAGGTAGTATTTGGTGACTTCTGCCTAATATTATCTGCAAGTTGTTTACCTATACTAACGAAGAATTTGTTGGCATTATTACATGCTAGGTGAGGAGAGGAATCACTTATCAATAGTTGAGTACTATGTTGTTTTTGCGCTGAGGTAAAACATATTTTTTTTAGAGTGTCCCATAATTGTTTAATATTGTTTCCTGCCATGTTAATTTCCTGTGTGTCATACAACCGTTTTGCTTTTTTTAATATCTTAGAGCAGAAGTTCCTGTATCGTTTATAAGTTAACTTAAGTATTTCATTTTCTGGGAACTTTTTTAGTTTTCTATGCATTGAATCTCTGTTTCGCATGCACCTCAAAAGACCTGGTGTAATCCATGGTTTCAAAGTTCTCTGCTTGCAGGGAGGCCTTGAGGTAGATGTATTTTCTAAAATAGCTTGCGACAGTGACTTAACTAGACAATCAGAAGCAATATCAGGATTTGAGATGGAATAAATATAAGAAAGGTCAAGTTTTTCAAAAGTATTATCTAAGGTTTTGAAGTTAATTCTTGTAGACGGATTGTATGTCCGACTAATGTGCATTTTTGTGGCAAGGCCAATAATTGTTGCGTAATGGTCAGTAACAGTAGAATTTAAAATTAGTGTGATAGCCGATAAATTAGTGCGTAATACTACATGATCTAGACAATTGCTGGCTCTTGTAGGTATCGTATGTGCTGGTAGATAGCCATGGAATGCAAGGTTGTTGAGGTAATCCTGCGAACGTGAGTCTAAGGAATTGGGCTTTATATCTAAATTAATATCGCCTGTGATCACTACTGATTTAAAGCCAACGAGTGAAGTTAGTATGTTATTAAGAGCAGAGATAAATATGTCAATATTGTCATTAGAAGGAGATCTGTAGATACAAAGTACTGCAATGTCACAGTTAAGTTTAATAATTAAACCTGAAGCTGAAAGTTGGAAGTCTGGCTCTTCAAAAGTATGACAGATATCTGAGTTTACATAGACAACAACTCCATCACTCTGATTTAGGTGGTTTGTTGTCTGTCGCGTTGTATAATTATTTAGAATAGGGGTGATTTGGTTATTGTTACATGGTAGCCAGCACTCAGTTAGTACTATAACGTCATTGTCGAAGGGTATGCGATCTAGAAGAGTTTGAAAATTGCTAAAGTTGCAATTAATGGATCTAATATTTTGGGACAAAATTTTTAAATAGTTTCCAGGTTCTTGTAGGTATTGATCAGATAGTTCAGGATTACAAGTGTAAGAATCCGATACAGAAAACTCATCAACATTATTATTCAAAATATTAACTTGGCTATGCACAGTAAAAGTAGGTTGATTGGTGAGTTGAAGTAGGAAAAACGACAGGATAATACTAGTTTATACTTTAAAAACGCAAAATATAATGGGAGCTTATGTGAATAAGAAAATGGTTAAATACAGGTATTATGTGCTTATCTTCAATTTTAGATGACCATTCAAGGTTAAGGTTTTTGTACTCAGCATGATAAGTTCGTGCTAGTGGTGTATGTGTTAAAATGAGTAGAATGAGTAAACGCGAGACTGTATAGATGTTGTAGGTATTTGTAGAATGTGTAATAAAGTAAAGTATCATAAAATTAAATCTAAGACTAAAACAATCATGCAATGAAACAAAATAAAAGGAAAATGACTTGTACCAACTTACTAGTCATATATTAAAAGACTTAGCAAGTTCTTGGAGTTGTGATTCGTTTTTAACTATAATGTAAGCACTATCATTGTCCTTCCTTAACATGATACGCCCATTTGTCGTCCAGCAATAAGCAAAATTATGAGACTTGGCAAAGTTGCGAGATATAAAGAACAATCTATTGGCTTTGGCGGATAAGTGTTCAGCAACATATAACGGGGACTTTGGATCTTTAAAGCCAACATGTACTGAATTAAGTTTTGCTGACGGGTTGTTGTTGTTATACGCCTTCGCGGACTTCAAAAATTGAAATTTTGTCAAAGTGTTTAGAAATTCTACCTTTACACTGGAAAAATCTTTTTTTGAGGGTAGTCGGACAACATCACGGATCTCAGTAGCTTGCAGATTAATATTTAAAGTTTTCGATAATTGTGATACCATAGTAAATAGGTCACTCTTTGTCTCTCGCTGTTTTTTAGGTACATTGCGCAATTCTATACAAGTTTTGATAAGATTTCTGTCTAATAAATCTATTTTTTCTTCCAGTGTAGTTAGCTGGATAGCGACTGAACCTTTAGCCTGTTCTAAGCAAGTTATTTTCGACTCCAAAGAAGTTAGTTGACTGGACAACGATGTCATAGATTTTTCAATTTCATTATTGGTAATCTCGATGTGAGAATACTGTTTTTTAATCTCAATAAAATGGTTTTCCAATTTATCTAGGCGCGAGTTTTGCGTAGAAAACAGTTGCCGAATTAAGTCTCTCATCTCTTCCTTAAAGACTGCAAGTTCGTCTGTAAAATCTTCATTTGACGACCCGCGGCGCCGTTTGGCCCGTTGAGAAGCAGTTTTAGAAAAATCAGGCAAAAGTAGCTCTTCTTGACATAGTTTCTGTATGTCAGTATCTGAATGACGTGACGGCGAACTAGGCGTAGCGGACGACTTTGGCGGTGTCTTGTACATCGTGCATCATAAAAAACAGCTAGTTGCAAAAACGAAGCGTTACATTCACTTGGTGCCGAACAGTAGTGGTGACATATTATACACAACGACTACGATGTAGTGCGTCTTGACCAATAGTGTCACACGTAGCTATGTATGCGTTCGATAAGATGTATGGCTCACCGCTTTGCGACACTGCACTCCTGGTACTTGTAGCGAGTCAACACGATAATTTTTCGATTTTTTGGCCGAAATTAATTTAATTGGAATGCACAAACACGTCCATCACGCATGGCGTCCGAGAGGGAAGGGGCATATATAAGTAGAAATTGGTCTTACAACCTTTCGCTTACCAGAGCTCCAACAATTATTAATTATAATCGGCCATTACAATGCTTTTAAAGCGTACTATCGCGCCCCCAAACGGCAGCTCTCGGCGTCAACAGCCGACTCTCCCCGATTGGTGGAATGATATAGCGGGTAAACAATTGAAACTCTTAATATTAACAAATCACAAACTACAGTGTTAAATGAGCCCAACTAGTCTCTAAAATTATTAAAACAAATCATTGTTAGATTTACGAGTAATTAAACAGCAAAATCTCTGCATAAAAATAAATAGGAAACTAAATAGTACATGCGGTCAAGACTAGCCTTTTAAATTTATAAACTCCTCTTTAAATCTCACGATGTTAGAAACAATTAATAAACTTTAACAATAAATTGCTAATATTATCATAAAACTAATCAGATCGGGTTGCGAGTTCGACGCCCTTCTGGCTTCTCCCCCGACATATATTAAGTTAAAAGTAAGAAGCAAAGTAGTAGAGACAGCTATAATGAATGAGACAAAAATGTGTTAGCCTTATGTTAGACGCGTTTGTTTATCATTTTTATTATTTACCTAGGTACTAGCTGACGCCCGCGACTTCGTCCGCATGGTTTAAGTTTTTTGATTCCCGCGGGAACTCCTTAATTTTCCGGGATAAAAGTAACCTATGTCACTCTCCAGTTCCTCAACGATACCCATGCCAAAAATCACGGCGGTCCCTTGCTCCGTTGCAGCGTGATTGAAGGACAAACCAACAAACATACACACTTTCGCATTTATAACATTACAGTATGAAGTATGATACAGGAGTCCTATTAAACAAACTCTGCTGTCACAACAGCAGCTCCTTAGCTTTGGCTGAACAGTTATTTAATAACATTAAATTTTTGCCAGTACTTAGTTAAAAAGAATTTTGCAATCAGAGCTTATTGCGATTGATATCACTACACTGTGCACATCCTGTCATTAAATACATATCATCTAATTTCTTTAACATTTTATATGCCATATTCTATTGTATTATAATAATAAGTTGTGAATTGCTTATGCTATTTACGATGTCATTTAGAGCTTTTACATCTATTTCCGGTTTCACCTCTTCCTTTAAAATGGACTCTTCGCAATTTTTAGGGTTCCGTACCCAAAGGGTAAAAACGGGACCCTATTACTAAGACTCCGCTGTCTGTCTGTCTGTCTGTCTGTCTGTCTGTCTGTCTGTCTGTCTGTCTCCAGGCTGTATCTCATAGACCGTGATAGCTAGAAAGCTGAAATTTTCACAAATGATGTATTTCCGTTGCCGCTATAACAACAAATACTAAAAATTAAAAATGTATATATATTAAGGGGGGTCCCCATACAATAAACGTGTTTTTTTCGTATTTTTTTGCTCAATATTAAAAATGGTAACAGGTAGACGGTTCAAATTTTCACAGAATATTAACTTGTATATTACCTTTCAAAATAAATAATTAAATATCAATAAAGTAAATATTAAAGGGGGTCCCCATACAACAAACGTAATTTTTTGATATTAACAGTAAACCTCTACAAACAAAGTTAGTTTTGCGGTTCATTAACAAAGGTAATTATACCTACTTCTTGAGTACGGAACCCTCGGTGCGCGAGTCCGACTCGCACTTGGCCGGTTTTTTAGTTTCAAAAATAATTTTATTCTGAATCTCCATAACTCATAATTATCACCATTGAACGTAGGTATTTTAAAATCATCTTTATGCCTATAACTATTAAGGCGCCTCTTTAGCTTATTTATTATTGTACCAAGTAAACAATGTCTTCTTGGTCAAATAAGTGTTAAGCTCATTTGACTGAGTAAGCAATATCCAGTCAGTGGGTGCACAGTTATTTCTGGAATGTGCTGCATGTTGCCAGCGTTGGACAGCCGTGCACGAATTCTTCATATTTGGTGAAAAGTGTTATGTATGCGGTTATTTCTTTAACGAAGGGTTTTAAAGGAAGGAAGGAAGTTTTAAGGGGAATATTTGTTATTTTAAAGAATTTATTAATTACTTTTACTTATAATAATAGAGGACCATTTTTAGTTATTATCTAGCCCTTTTTTTGCTGCGCACATGATACATTTATTGAAAAGAGATCATTTTTTATGAGTCATAATAATATTTTCTCCCCGACTGTACCTACTACTCGTCCAACCTAAGTCCCATTGGATACATTTGATTAACCAGACCAGAATAGCTTCATTGATTTACCGTTTGATGTCTACCGACTTTAATTCTTGTATGTAGACTGATTTATTTTCATGATACGTACTATTCAAAAGGTTAGCGATTATTCTAGACTTTATAATATAAGTAATCGTGACTATACAATTAAAATCCATAGGTACCTACTTAATAGTATAAACGCGAAAGTGTGATTATCTGCTTGTGTGCTACGCTTTAACGGCCATCTTTTCAACCAATTTGGACGTTTGGCATAGATATTGGTTGTATCCTTGAATAGGCTATTTTTAATCCCGGAAAACTCCTGCGGAAAAAAGGAGGACGAAGTCGTGGGTATCATCTAGTTTAGAAAATTTTGATGCCGGAATACAATCGATTTTCAATTGCACAGGGGCTTTATTAGGTATAGGTAGAAACATCAATCTATACGTAGATTCAAAGTAATCCAGATGCGGCGTATTAAACATTATATTCTCGACTGTACCTCTCGTATTACCTAACTGGATACATTTGATTAACCTGACCAGACAGGCTTCATTGATTTACCGTTTGGCATCTAGCTACTTTAATCCTTGTCTAACGATTTTCTAATTAGGGGTTGCGGTATGGAATAGATTTATAACTTTAATAATGCATATGTACTCGTAGCTATAGGTTGTGCAGACTGAATAGCCGAAATAAGTACTATTATGGCCTGTGTAAATGGAAGATTATTATCATTGTTGTTACCATAATCTAACTCTAATGACAATAACTAATTAATGTATATTTTATCCATTGCCTAGTAATCTATCTTCTATCTTCTATATATATAAAAGCGAAATACCACTCACTCACTCACTCACTGACTAATCACGATATCTCAGGAACTATAAAGCGTACAGACTTGAAATTTGGAAGGTAGATTCCTTCTACGGTGTAGACGCCAGCTAAGAACGGGTTTTGAGAAAATCCACCCCTAAGGGGTTAAAATAGGGGTTGGAAGTTTGTATGAAAGTCCTTTGTTGTTGAAGTTAGACGCATGAAAATTGGTAATTAAGTTATTAATTATAAATAATAAAAACCTGTATAAGCAATTTTACGAAAATGTACCCCAATAGGGGTGAAATGGGGGTTGGAAGCTTGCATAAGGGTTCCAATTTTTTGCAGTAAGAGACTTGAAAATCGGGATTTAGGTTATTACTTTTAAGTTATAATAAACTGCATAAGCAATTTTATGAAAATCTACCCCACAGAGGGTAAAATGGGGGTTGTAAGTTTGTATGAAAGTCCTATGTTTCTGAAGTTAGAGACTTGAAAATCGGGATTTAGGTTATTAGCTTTAAATAATAATAACCTGTATAAGCAATTTTACGAACATCCACCCCAAAAGGGGTGAAATGGGGGTGAAAGGTTACATACAAATTTTATGACTTTGAAGTATAGACATGAAAATCAGCAAATAAACCTGCATAAGCTATATAAAGCCTCTATAGATAGGCTGTTTGCAGCGGGAAAATTACATAACCTCATAGGAAATCAATAATTGTACGCGGACGAAGTCGCGGGCAACCTCTAGTTATTCATATATTAATAATTAATGATCAATCAAAATTAATTACTATTTATTTAATACAAATCTTTAAATAATGGATAATATTAAATGATGGATGGATCTAAAATAATGGATGATCGGATCCTATTTAATGAATTTCATAAAATTATACTATACTATACTCTACTATTATAATATTATTGTAGAAAATTTAACTGCAGTTGCAGGTTGGTTTTTTAAAGTTTTTATTTAAAGTTCAGCGATTATATTTTGTTCTTGTTTTCAAAAGTCAGTATCGGTATTCACCACTGAGAGGCAGTATAAAAATGGCCTATCGAATGACGTCGGTCGTTAATCGCCCGTTAGAGACGAATTATTCACGGGCACGCGTTGCGTTGCGTCCGCCACCCGTATCAGCTCGTATGCAACCGTACAAATAATTCCTTAATTCGTATTGAACTCTATCGCATGAGCATAGAGTTCCGTATCCAATAACAGGCAGCACAGTTAAGCTTTATGAGAATTGGTGAAATCGTTAAACTAATCCAAGCCAATATATTCTCTATTTCCCAATGAATAAAATTAATATGCTTTTAAATTCCCCATATACGACCGTTCGAAACTATGATTTCGATTGCTGGAACCAGCTGAAGCAATTTGAACACTTTCCTTAAATTTTAGAGCCTATTTTAGTTTGACTATTTGAATGTTTATAGAGCAATAGTGCTTAGGTACTATTTATTTATGTGAATATGGTAAAGCATTTATTATGCCAATATCAACAGTCGCAGTTGTATTCGACAATTAACTATTTGTAAACAATACCTAGGAACAATTTATCAGCCACGAATCAATGAGATAGGTGACAATAAGTAATATATTTGTAATGTTTTATTAAACACATGATCCTAACAGAGAGCAATTAGTATTTTCAGCGTGAAATCTACATAATTGTTTTAGAATCGCAGTGGCAAGCGTTGTATGTTATCTTATAGGTGGGAGGTCGCGGTTTTTATCTATTCTACCAAAACATCTTTCTTATTTCTTATTCTCTAATTTTAACCATTCATAATTGCCATTACACAGGTTAGCCTGTCACCATCGGTGATCTTGGACTACACCATCACTTATAACACCTGATGAAATAGCTTTAGCCAAGGGCTAACTTGTAGGGTTATAGTAGCGTTCTAGGGTTATGTCATATATGTTATAATAAAAGTTGAAAAAAAGCAAAGAGTCATTTTTTAAGCAACTATTCTGGGCACCACTTCACGGGGGCAAGACTTGTAAAGTATACTATAAAATATTCAAGATTCTGCGATGAGCATCATGTGAGCTTTAAATACTTAGCCGTAAGTTTTTTTTTGTAAAAAAATATACCGCCAGAAATATAATTGATTTACGATGAAACAGCTGTTCAAGTAGGCTTGTAACCAGCCTTTTAACTAGCGCGGGCTCGCGGAGTGCGTGTCGGTATTGGATGAGCAAGTGTGGTGGAGCAGAAGGCTTCCACTCGATCGAGCGTGAAGATACCGCGATAGTGCGCTCCGCTACCTCACTATGAATAGTGGTGGTCTATTGACTGCTAGCTCCCTTACAGTTTACAGCCTCAGAGAGACTAAATCATATCAACATCTAATATTCTCGCCCCATTACCAACCCGTAGGCAAAACCACACTGGATACGCCAGGGCAAAACGCCGGTATCATTCGGGAAACACATTACGTCCTGTCGCGCTAGTCTGTTCAGCTCCATATATAAATGAACGGCCGCGGACTTTTTGAAAGCCTGACAATTTTTTTTGTCCTTTGCTCTTACAAAACTGAACCACAATGAGATACAATAGGTAATTATTTTATTTTACTACAGTAAATAGGGTCTTTATTAATTAATCGTTCCGTGAACTTTGGAAATTGTATCCACATTTCAATCAAATCTCGGGAGGAGTCATCACATCTGTCGCGTAAACAAAACGAAACTCCAAAACGGCCCTCAAATTTAATACTCCTGAAATGAATATTTATAAAGGCGTCAACTGCTAATCCTGTATTGTTACAATTTTCGCAGATTCGCTCCTACTGACTGATGGCGTCAAGACAATACGGGGCTCTTATGGTACGCGTACACTGTCGGTGACTTTGTTTACTCTCTCTCTCTCTGCGTCGCATTCCTTGTTCCTGAGGGTCAAGTTTATGTTGTAGGTCTTTGTCACTTCTTAGCGTTAGGTTCCTTAGCTGTTGGTGCAACATTCATCAGGGTTATCTGCAGCATCTGCAAATATCTTAGCTCTGATGCCAACAATAGTATTGTAATTGTACGCGTCCCTCTTATAGGTACTGATAGGATTTGAAGTCTCTTTTCATTAGTGATAACACCTTCAACTGTTTATGTGCTAGTTGCTATATAGATTCCAAGGGTTGTATAGCTTTGATGTTGAGTTGGATCATCTTGATAAGGGATTTGGTGCGTTCAGACAATCGACTTCCTCTTTGCTACAAAAATATTTTTTTATTCTTTGTTTATTATATCCACATGATGGTAGCAGTGTACGTACAGCGAGCGAGCAGTATTCATCTTAGGAATTAGGGAACAAAAGGCTTAAGTGAGCTTCGACGCCTCCTCGTTGTTTCACCGTTCCATATAAAAGGCACCTCGGCAGATGACGGCCCGTCGCGTACAGATCAAAACTTCTTAACTGTTTCTGAAAGCCTGGTAGTAATTAATTGTTTATTTAATATATCTAAATTATAAATATTAGTAGCACATACTAACTTACTAGCTAAGCTAAAATATGTGATTTAGTTTGGGTACCTACTACTATTGTAATTGTATCCCTACTAATAAAATAAAAATGTTATAAAATGTGTCTTTCTATGTCTGTCTGCTACACTTGCACACTGAACACACACACTGCAACCGGAACTGAGATAGGTTGCTTCCCGGGGTAGGACATATTATGTAGATTACTTTTTAGGGTTCCGTACCTCAAAAGGAAAAAACGGAACCCTTATAGGATCACTTCGTTGTGCGTCCGTCTGTGTGTCAAGACCCTTTTTCTCAGGAACGCATGGAGGTATCAAGCTGAAATTCATATCAAATACTCAGGTCTACACCCTCAGGTCCCTTGAAGCTGTGAAAAAATCAAACTTCAAAGCCAACACAATCAAAAGATACAGCCGTTTATGCTGCAAATTTTCGAATTTTCTTGCACTCGCAAGGGAAACAAAACCTACAGGGTACTTCCCGTGAACTCAGAATCTTGAAACTTGGTACGAAGCAACGTCTTATAGCACAGATAATATAGGAAGAATTGCGAAAAACATAAATTTTTAGTTACATCATATAATGAAAATAATTTTTTGCAAATTTTCGACACTCGCAAGGGAATTAAAACCTACAGGGTACTTCCCGTGAACTCAGAATCTTGAAACTTGGTACGAAGCAACGTCTTATAGCACAGATATAGGAAGAATTGCGAAAAACTTAAATTTTTAGTTACATCATATAATAAAAATAATTTTAATAATTTTAAACTTACTACCCCTTTCCGCATGAACGCGTAGAGGTATTAAATTGAAATTAAAATAGATAAGTGGAATAAAAATACCATAACTTTTACTTATATACCTACAGGTTTGTACGGAACCCTCGGTGCGCGAGTCCGACTCGCACTTGGCCGGTTTTTATTGTCTAGAATGAAATTTAAAAAAGAAGTGGGTAAGTAATTAATAATTTTAATACTCAATAAATAAGCAATTATCAATTCTTTATTGATTTTTTTGTATCCTTATTATACAGGGCGTCCCACGGCTATGCCGCATGGAGGGGAAGTACCTTAAATATCGTAGATGGAACATTTTACTGAAAGAAGACTTCATTTTTATTTAAAATACAATTTAAACTGCATTCATAGATTTTTAAATAATTGCCTGGTTGAACCGGGACTCGAACCCGCTATACGAGAAAAAAAAATTACCTGTAGCTTTATCATACCGATCGAAAGGCTTCATTATAAGGATTATTTTTTGCTAAATAACTTAGCACCAGAAATAAAAGGAAGACCATGAATTTAAACATTTTCATACAAATTATAATTAGTATGGCTCCAAAATTCAATAAAATTTTTCACAATACAATGCAAAAATACTAAAATAAAAATCACTAAAACTAAAATAAAATAATAAACGTTTGAAAATGGAACAAATTTTTGAATTATTTTATAAAACCAGCCTGCCGCATTGTGATAGACAAAGTTGTTGCATACAACCGGTACCTACTAATTACGTATCTCTTTATCATTTATCATGCACAATCATGCACTTACTAAATTATAATAGGTATTATGGGTACTTCTCAAGTAGGTGTTCATTAGTAATAGGTAATTAATTTAAAATGATAATCTCAGTTGGATGTCAAACTGAGATGGCAATGAAAAACTGGCAATGTCAGCTATTCTTCATTTTTTTTGAACAAAATTTTACATCAAATGTTAAAATTCGTGGTCTTCCTTTTATTTCTGGTGCTAAGTTATTTAGCAAAAAATAATCCTTATAAATAATGAAGCCTTTCGATCGGTATGATAAAGCTACAGGTAATTTTTTTTTCTCGTATAGCGGGTTCGAGTCCCGGTTCAACCAGGCAATTATTTAAAAATCTATGAATGCAGTTTAAATTGTATTTTAAATAAAAATGAAGTCTTCTTTCAGTAAAATGTTCCATCTACGATATTTAAGGTACTTCCCCTCCATGCGGCATAGCCGTGGGACGCCCTGTATAATAATTAATCAGTAACAAGAATTTCCCGCAATTTCCTCCGCGTGGAATAAGTTTCTTTAATTCCCTCGGGAACTCCTTAATTTTCCCGGATAAAAGCCTATGTCACTCTCCAGGTCCTCAGCTATACCCATGCAAAAAATCACGTCGATCCGTTGCTCTGTTGCGACGTGATTAAAGGACAAACCAACAAACCAACACACTTTCGCATTTATAATATTAGTATGATTATTAAATTTTTGATTAATGCGCCAGTAGGTTTGCAATGAGAAGTACCTATAGTTAGTTTATTAGTCTCTGATGGTGGTTTAAGTAACATTTCGAGAGTGTAAAAAAATTAAAATAATTCATAACCTTTCCTTACCTGATTAATTATGATAAAAATAATCTCCTTCGAGCCGGATTTGAACCAGCGACCTATGGATAACAATTACACCGGCTACAGTCCACCGCTCTACCAACTGAGCTATCGAAGGCTTGGAAGTTCCAACCATTTTTCCCCCCTATAACATTTTACAAGAAAAAGTCTGCCGTTGGAGAGCGCTTCAATTGAAATTGTGAACAACCGAAGATTCAAGTGACAGTCGACAAATGGAAGCCATTGTCCTTCCCATAGTTTTAACACGTAGTAGGTACGTCTCATGCGACGCGCTGGCTCATACGCTGTAGGTCTAATCTGCAATCGATTCCAGAGTAATCGAATTATCGTCATCGAGCAAATCTGTCATTATACCTCAGTTCACCGTGAAAACGGCATTGGTAATTACATAGCGGCCGTCGGTGAGCGCTTCAACTTTAATATCAATCAAACGTCGATGCAGTCGATATCGATAGTCCAAGAGATCGTGAGTGAAGACTTGATTCCAGTGACCGGGACTTTTTATCTTGCAGATTGTTTCCGAAATTATGATTTTTTTTAAATTCTGATCAATTTTATTTATTTCAGAAAATCTCACGCCTAGGATACAACCTTTTAGTTTTGAAAAATAATTATTTTGTTGAGATTTGTGCACGGTAACCGATAAATTAAGCTGTAGAAAAATAAGTTAAGAAACTTACCAAATAATCCATTTATTTAATATTCGGTTTCTCCAAGCAACGCGTCATTGGTGAAGTAAATTATGCTGTGCTGGCACAAACAAAAGCCACACATCAAAGAACAACAACAATAATCTTCGGTTTTTTTCATTAAACAATTGTAAAGAATTTCAAAGTCTTTAAATGTTACTGTATTCTCAATTCAATCTTACAAAGAGCTGTGATAAAGGTTATGCTTGGTAAATAACGTAGGTTCCCCATGGAGGAACTATAACATGTCTCCAATCTACTGACAGTACGGCAGATGTAGGTATATCGAAAGATGCGTCACTCGTTACCATCGTACTCATCGAATTCCGTCACCTGATTAATATCCCCCGACGTAGACCTGAAATACATATTCCTCAAACAAACAGCGCATTTGCACAACGTCAATTTAGCTATTTGGGTCAATTTTTATACAAGCACTCTAATCAATCAATCAAATAAACATTATAAATGCGAAAGTTTGGATGGATGGATGTATGGATGCTTGTTACTCAATCACGCCGCAACGGCTGAACGGATCGGGATGAAATTTGGCACAGAGATAGATTATAGTCTGGAATAGCACATAGGCTACTTTTTATCCCGGAAAATTAAGGAGTTCCCGCGTGAACCAAAAAACCTCAATCCACGCGGACGTAGTCGCAGGCATCAGCTAGTAAATTAATAAAAATTTAGAACTGTTATAGGTATGGACTTAAAAATAAGCTTACTAACATATTATGTAACCTCAATTAAGAAGCAACTGAGAACCTATTAAGAAATAAAAATAAATAAATAGTAAATAATCCATTCATTCACTTTTCACTCACACAAATATATTCACACAAACACACACACAACACACACACACACACACACACACACACACACACACACACACACACACACACACACACACACACACACACACACACACACACGCATACACACACTGAGATGAAGGGACTGATGCCCAAGTCACGGGTATATCCTAGTTTGGGGGTCCCGGGTAATTTAAGGAAATTGTACATTTTGTTTGAATAAATAAAGATTTTTATTATATATCGCTTAGGTATTATTAATCAAACGTAGTCTTCAGTTCTCAGACTATGACGGTTACAAATCAAGGATACAGTAATTGAATCGTCAAAGCTCGCCTCCATGCAGGGTGTAACATAGCAGTTATTAGACCGCATTTCGGCATTGCTTCCCAATTAGGTACAATGTAACGTTCAACTTTACACTCTTAGTTACATATGAATTTCAATACCAATCTAGCTTCACAATTTCAATGACTTGAGACTACCCTAGCACAGAAATAGCTTTAAGCTATAAGTTTATTATAGCTTGTTTAAGATGCTTGGGTAGTTATCCGAGAAATTAGAATTAATTTTATAAAAATGTGATTGTGTTTGTCTGTTACTTTTTCACTTTTCACGGCTCAACTAGTGAATTGATCATGATGAAATTCATTACATGCATACATTTAATCCTGAAAAAGGAAATAGAATGCATAATGTACCCTTTTGTAACCTCACACGTTTTATCGGAAAATGCCCAACTAGTTTCAAACAGTATATTATTATGTTTATATTAAGTCGATGTTCGCAACTTCGTCTGTGTGTTTTGTAAATTCCCGTGAGAATTTTTAGATTTACCGGGAAGAAAAGTCCGGGTGAAAGTTCCGTATCGTTAAAGCGTAGCAGACACACAGACACACTTTCGTAATCATCATTTATATAGTAATGATACCTATTATGACTATGGTTTTAGAATAATTGAGATTATTATCAACAGATAGACACTCGTATAATATTACTGTGTTTTCATAATAAAATTTTAAATAATAATATTATCTCTTTAATGTGTTAATATTCTACCAAAATTAAGAAAAGCGCCCTGCGCGGTCCCTTATGTAAAGTGACGCAGTCATCAAAGCACAGCACGATTTTATGGTCAATTACAGTGTAACGGACAAAGTGACGGTAACATGCTTGTGACCAGGTTTTAGTTATTAATTTATGATATCAAAATCAAATTGAATCTATAAAACTCAGCGTGGGTATAATTTATTATTTATTAATTCTTGATCTTGGTGTTGAAATAAATTTCTATAGATATAACAAAGAACAATTTATTTACGAATTAATAAATCGTTTAAGACGTATCTTTTCAGAAATCCTTTGGATTAGCATAATTTCATAGAACTTACCCGCTATATTATTAATTGATATAAATTCCGTTAGCAAAGCACGTTCACTAAACACACATAAACAACTAACTTCCTTTAGTCTTATCCCGAAGCGCCTTCGAATACGAAGTTACTTAAAGCTTAGTTCCATACATTTTCATTCGGCAACAACAAAGCGGGGGAAGTAATTAATAAGGCTAATATGATTAGTAGTTGCGCTTCCAACTTAGTGTTTGTCTTAGCAAATATTCCGAAGTCAAATGAGCGACGGTATATTGACAATAGTGCTGCTAATGAATTTGAAATACATAATTATTTGGGTGCCTACACCTATACAACTCCTATTGTACCTAAATATGAAAGTGTCTGCCTATTTATACGACTGTCCGTCTGGTATTTTTCACGGCCTACCTAGTATTGATGAAATTTAGTACAGAGACATCTCGGATCGGCTACTTTTTAATCCGAAAATCAGAGAGTTGCTATAGGATTTTAAAATCCCTGAATCCACGTGGACGATTTCGCGAGTATCACCATCTCGTTATCTATATATAGAAGATTAAGTAAGGCACCTACACAATAGTTAAAATTATTCATATAACTTTTCTATTATTTAACAAATGTAGGACAGTAAGCAAATGGTGCTACTTAAGTACTTAGGTGGTACACAACTTTATTCACACTTCTCCGCATTTATGAAAGTAATAGGATTAGGTATGTCACGACCTGGCTCCTAAACTATTGCAGAAGTTTTGATATGTAGGAATATGTTTTTTTAACCGACTTCCAAAAAAGGAGGAGGTTCTTGTTATATCAACTTGTATCTGGTGAATCCCAATATCTCTCATTTTAATTTCGGATACACACACAAGCCGTTCATACAATATCGTTCTTAGCTTGACTTCCTATTCGAGTCATATAAGATATCACCAGAAACTTGAATATCTAGTCGTTTATAGAAAATATATAGGACTAAGACCAAGTGGTTAAATCCAAACTTAGCTTTGCTCAAACTATATTTCACGAGTGGCAAGACTTCGGGAATTAAGCTACAATTAAATGGTCGTAAATTCCAAGTTTGGGTCGGGTCACTTCGGGGAGCTCGGTGGCAATTTATCAATTATTTACGCCACTTGGGCCCGCGTCGGCTGCGGGCACCTGACTCTGCTGATACACAGATTTGTTTATAGACATTAGACGTGTCTCTTATTTGGTGTCTATTATACAAGCTTAACTTTCTCCATTCGAACAAAGTCACAATCCGAGTTTGTCTGTGTTTTCGAATATGACTGCTAAAGAATATGAATATGCTGCTGCGGGTTTACGTCTCAGTAGATTTCAACTCGGGTTTTGTACAAAATATAATATTCTAACTCTATGGGGCAGGCAATGCCCTTTACAGAGCCTCATGCCAATGTAGACATGAACATGTATATGAACAAAATAAAAACGTAAAAAAAAGACAAAAGATCACAACTTAAATAGTAAGTTTAGTAAGTAAGTAAGTAAGTACTTAAGTAGTTTTTTGACTTCCTTTTTGAAGTCTGATACTAAATGAAATGAATAGGTTACTCCTTAATATAGCTTGTACTGAAGTTTTGACATAGTTTTGATGATGATGATCTGAGCTCCAGGCGAGGTCTCAGTTGAGTTACTTTTATGAATTTATACCTACTAAAGGCCTTCGTATAACGGCCCCACGTTTTGCCAACGTGTTCACTGAAACTAGGTTAGATACATTATATGAGTAAATATTGATATGATAATAAATTTTCTTATTTCTTAAAATTGCGTATTCTAAAAAATGAAAATCATGCTCAGTAGTTTGACTAAAGTGAAACAATTTTTGAGGGCATTGGCTAAGCTTCCGTTTAGCAAACGTCTTTAAACTTACAGGTTTGTCAACTTTATATTTCTGAGCTCTATTTCAAACATGTCTAAACTGTCTGAGTAGAAGCATGGGAGCTAAAGCAAACTTATTGTCGCGGTAATCAGTCACTTAAGCAGGGCGCACACCACCGGTGACTTGCGGTCGGCCCATCGATCTCAGTCGGCGACAGTTTGCGTGGACTTAAATAAAATATGGATGTTGCGCATTTGTAATAAACTAACCTAAGTTTGTAGATTTCTGTGCTCTGTTTATGTACCTATGTTTTAGTTAGCAACTTACATATTATAAGACTATAAACAGTTGATTGCAATTTGTATGAATTGTAAGATATAATGTTTTAACCCAGGCTATTGAAATATATCAGTGTGTGTATTTTAAAGATAGGTAATGTTGCAAATTAAACAAAGAGATATTATTTGCAGCAAAAACTTGTTTTAACGTTCAACTAAAGTTAGGGCGTTTTTTTATTTGCAGAAAAGTTGTGCTAGATCTCTTAGCTTAGTTCATCCTATTGTAATTTTAATTCATATCCATCCGTTCATGTTCAAGTAGATACATTTTACAGAATACAACATTTGCGATTTTTTTTAAACTATTCCAGCGCAGCGCGGCGCCCGTCAGCGTGTGGAGCTAGCGGAGCGAGAGCGCGGACGCTCGCGTCAGATGCGGGTGAACAGTCGAGCGCGAAATCGCACTGCGAACCGCGCCGCGCCATCCCTTGACGAATAGAGTGTAGATGCGGCATTATATTCGTAACGACTCGTGAGTCGTAAGGGTCTTACATTCGATAAAGGGATTTTACAACGCACTTATATATACTTATATATATTATATATATACTATTATATATACTAGATGATAACCGCGACTTCGTCCGCGTGGACCAAGTTTTTTCGATTCCAGCGGAAACTCTTCAATTTTCCGGGATATAAAGTAGCCTATGTCCTTTCTCGGGATACAACCTACCCCTGTACGAAATTTCATTAAAATCGGCTGAACAGATACATTTTTTGATTCCCGCGGGAACTTTTCAATTTTCCGGGATAAAAAGTAGCCTATGTCCTTCCTTGGGATGTAACCTATCTCTGTACCAAATTTCATCAAAATCGGTTGAGTAGTTGAGCCGTGAAAGCGTAGCAGACAGACAGACAGACAGACAGACAGACGGACGGACAGACAGACAGACAGACTTTCGTATTTATAATATTTGTATGGAAGTATGGATATAGCTCTGCATACGCCTTGCGGACTGTTAGCCTTTTGCTGCGTGTACGAAATACATAGTTAAAATTTAAACTAATTTAAAAAATGTACAAAGTAAAAAAACTGCTCAATTATACCTAGAATAGATTGTAATTCTGAATGAATGTAGGTCAAGGATGATTTTTATTTATATTATTTTATTAAAATATTGAGTTGAAATCGATATAATGCCCATCTTCGAATTAAATCCCTCAGCTACGAACGGAGGTCTCTTCTCAAATCAGAAACCCAATTCTCCGAAATCAGATTTTCTACTGTGTATGTATGATGCATTGCATAAAATGCATCACGAATTTTATCTGTACGAGTACACTATCCCGTTATTCGAATTGTTTCCTAGCTCAACGTCGCACAAACTACCTTATCATTAGTTTCCACCTCAATACTAAAATTTAGTCGGTCCCTTTCGTTCGGCCCTTTGTGTTTGTATAGTTAAATTAAGTTGAAAATTTATTCCATATTAGTTTTGTTCGAAGACCCTGTGTCAACGTCGAATTTATAATTTTAAGGGTAAAACTCTATCGTATATAATTAGTTTTTGATGACACTTATTGATTACTGGTAAGATTAAATACCCTTTCAGTGAATTTTGAATTGTTATTCAAACATTGCTATAAATATCTACCTTGGTATTTTCTGTGTAACTAATTTAGTTTTCATAGCTTCATAATTAAAATAATTGTCCTTATAGGAAAAGTGGTTTGCTGAAGAGACATTGGAAATAGCAAATAGGCCTTGTAGTTTGCATGGCAAAAAAGCTCTTGATCATCATTTAATCAGTTTAATTCAGCCTGATTATCAACAAGCTGAATTTACCTGCTGTGGGTCAGGATTTTTGGAGCCAAGCATAACCTAGATGCAAGTACGATCTCAAACGAGATGAGAGCTCGTTAAACAGCCTAAACCGTGTCATGTGAAGTCTGTAAAGAGACCTTCGTTGAAGTGGAAATCAATCGATTCACGACTGAGACGACGAAGACGACGAAAAATTACTAATACGAATAACAGACCACAGGCTGAACTGCTACCTACCAGTACCTACACCTTCGTACACACTATCAAGCTGCATGCTGATTTGTGTACTGAATTTTGTACTGAAAATTCTACCAGTTTGTAGACAATTATTAACTCTCCCATCTTGCCCCTGCTACCCGCAGCATTGCTAGAGGATTCCGAAGGATGACTGGTAGAGAAGAACGTATCGCCTTAGTTTGAGACTCGTTTACTCTGACTATGCTCAGTTATAAACCCTACCATGATGATGCTCCACTAAATTTTTGCACCATTTCTACACTTTAATATCCCCGAACAATATTATGTCTATCACAAAAACAATTCGCCCGCTTATACAATCCAGTCTGGCAGTGAAGTTTGGTTACTGGTTGGCACTGAGCGAATTAATATTCGAAGTCACGTCACGAGCACTGTTCACGCATGCCTTGCCTCTGCCAGCGCGCCAGCCGCCGTGACCGCTCATTGCCAGTCTTGTTTTACAGTTACACTGGAAACAATTATTGGTTCAGTGGAAAGTAATATTTTCCTCTCCATCTTATTATCATCGTTGCTTCCTATGAAGATAATATCTACGCTAGAGGCCGGATTTATTAGTGAAATAAGTATACAAACATACTCTTAACGAACCACACTAACAGTAGGTACTCTACTGAACTAATACTGCACTTTAAAAAGTTGCTTTGATATACAAAGTAGATATAGTATTCTAATGAAATGGAATATATGAATCTTGATCAAATATTTCATTTATATAAAATATTCCATAGAATATCTTCTTTGATAATATTCCAGCTTTTCAAATAGCAGCATATTTTTTCCAGAATTTTTAGGCAAACATTTTCTTAATAAAAATAACTTATCAAACCGAATGCTACTACTAACTAGATACGATTGCTTGTGCCATATATACTACAACTTTCGCGGCACAAGTGTAGAGCGGTTTTATAAGATTTTTAGGTCTTGTCACTTGTTACAGTCCTTCTGATGAATACAAGGACTTTTTATTGTATAACCTATTAACATTTTTTTTTTCGGTTGCACAGATCATTTATTTAAGAATTACATTATTATTATAACTATATTATTACAAACATGTATTACATATAACTATACCATATTATTACAACATACTTAAATACCAGATATATAGAACGTTAATGGCTGCAATAGTATAAACTGATGCGCAACCACTAACGCCTACCTCAGAGAATAAGTACTGACACAGAGAGAGAGAGAGAGTAAGTGTGTGTGTGTGTGTGTGTGTGCGTGTGTGTGTGTGTGTGAGATTGTGTGAGGGTTGGTTGTGTATATTATAATTTAGTGCTAAGACTTTATTATTTATTAATTATTTATTACTAAGTTTATTTGGTGTGTTAAAACATTAGCATAATATTACATAATATACAAAAGTAATTACCGTTTTATTGATACATTACGTCGACTTTTTGAAGTGACACGTCGTAACAACATATAGTTCGTGCGCAGGTTGAATTCAGAGTAAATGTATGGTGACACAATAAATACATTTACTCTGCATTCAACTCGCGCGCGAACTGTAGGTATATGCTGTTACCATTTAATACTATAGAAACAATACAAAATTCTTTCCGATTATTTACGACAAAACAGGCGCTGTTTAAATAACAATTTCACGGTATGTATTGAATCGTTTGTAAAACAAAATATCTTGAGCGTTTTGACGGCCATCAATTGTTCGAACGAGGATATAAATTAGAGGGCCCCGCGTAACCCGGGGGCAGTCGAGATTAATGTTGGTATTAATCGAGTGGACGCCGCCGCAGAGGTTGCTTGCTCAATATACATCTTGAATTTACAGTAGGTTACAGTACCTACGATTTAATTATAAATCTTTCTATACAAAAAAGATAAACTGGCAGACATATTACGGTTGGTCTAGGAATTTTAAATTTTGCTCATAAAAGTCTCTGTGATGTATTTTTCACTATCCAAGCAAACCCGGGGCAAATTAGCTAGTACATACGTAAATAATTATACCTAATATGAACAAAATTACATATTAGTTGAAAAACAATCGGTGATGGCTGCGCGTTTGCTTATGAATTTTAAATGTCAGTGAATTAAAACGCAGTTATTATCTTGTTTTGTGTATAACAGGTGCACATTAATAATTAATTTGTACCATAAAATAAGAAAATCAACCCGTGCGAAGCCGGGGTGAGTACTTAGTTAAAAATAATATTTTAAATCATAGCCATTAGTATTTCCATATTTTAACGGATAAGTTCGCGCTTTTGTTCCGGTTTCAGTCTATTATTTTTCCTTAAGCCACTGAGGTCTACTACTTAGCTTACTTAGTAGCTTAATGAAACTATGTACTCAATGACCGTGGCAATATAATTTTCGTTTCAAAGCTTATACCACTAATAAACCATTGTGGCCCGCCTAATTATTACCATACACACATCAGCGATCTGAGTTTCGAATTAACGGCGCCATTTCACAGCCAGAGTGCCCGAACAATGACATTTAATGTAATTAAATTTCCTCGACAAACCCTATTTTATCGCCGGATTATTTGATCAAAGGGCTAATCGACTCAACATACCTATAGTTTAGCCAAAGATAAACTTGCGACATGCGGGCGGCTGTGCGTGTTTAACTAATGACCGAGTCATGGGGGTCCTGGGTGGGGGGAGGGGGAGGGGGCCGGTGGTAGTCCGGCGATATCATTAGCCACAGATGTCGCTGCCCGTTGCCCGGTATAAATACATTAAGTGTGCCGTCAAACTGTTAAAGCCCGCTTCCAACGTTGTTTTACATCGTGATTTTACAGGAATACCTTGAATTTAAACAAGCTTTGTCAATAAAAGTACAAAGCTAGTATTATTGAGTATTTACGTATTTAGATAGTGGATACAGAGGACTATTCCTCTGTACCTACCTACCTATAATCGAAAATACCTATAATCTTTTCATAATATGAAAAATGGGATTATATATCTGGTTATTATCTAAAGCTTTTTACCATGAAGGTACAATTAATATTCTGTGGCTTTACATAGTATAGTATAAATTATCATTGTTAAACTGTTCGACGAGGGAACGGTCGCATCAGAATCAATAAACAATGAAAAACAGCGGCCACTTCATGGGATATGACGCCATAAAATTCTATAAACCCAATAAAATTCGTGCTCGGCGTTAGAACGTCCACATAAAATCTCAAAGTACATAAACATATCATAAGAGGGGATAAAGAGCGAGTTATCCTCACAAAGGAGAGTTTTTCTAAGGGATAAGCAGCGGTTTCCACAGATGGTTATTTTATACAGCGAGTCTAAGTTAACGGCTCGGGTTTTTAACATTCTACGACGTAGACGAGCTACGCTTCGTAGCTATACAATAAAGAGTTAAATGGGCTTGTGTGTGTGTATAAAGTTTTGGATATAATGTTGAGTTTAGTTGAGCATTGCATAATATTATAGGTATTTATTGTTGTACGACTGTATTTAAACTAGTTATAGGGGATAAATTGTTTTTTTTCGATGTTATCGTCGGAAAAATATTGAGCACATTTCAATATGATCCGCAAGTTTTTAAAACTTCATTGGACACTATCTTTTCTAGAATTTCCAAATTTTATCGAAGGCAGTGAAATTCCGTGAAAATATATAAAAATAATCTTACTTTCAAACTTAAACCGCCTTTGGATTCCAAGCTGGAATACACAAGAAGAAATGAAAATGATGTTGAAGATTAGGTAAGTATGAGAAATGTTTCAAGTTACTCAAAATAAATGATCATTGCCCAAAAATAAAGGCTCCATAAAGAGTTAAATAGTATTTATTTACGACCGCAATTCCTCCCTGTTTATTGCGATATAAATCGGCGACTAGATATGATTTATCAGTTCATCACTCCTTGTTACGCGTGAGTAATGTTCTACGCGTTATTGCCTTATAAATGGTACTGGTTTTATTGAGAAAACCCATGAAAATTCACTCCATCAACGCGGCAGTCTTCTTAATAGTTTAACTCGTCTACAAAAAAGTGTTGGGGTTTTCTGACTAGAAATTCTCAGTACTAGCCCGGAGTTAGGAAGTTGGCGACGGTGTATCACCCCGTGCCTCGGAGAGCACGCGGTCCCGGTTATCTAATTCCCTCTTTTATGAGAGTGGAGGCCTGTGCCCAGCAGTGGGACGTTAATGGGCTGTAGTGATGGTGGTGGTCTCGCACTTTTGATGACCTATAAGGCTAAGCTGCCCTTAAAATCGTATCTCACACAAGTGTCTATGGATTTCGATTCTACTAGTGTAGGTATATTCAAGTTGACAAGCGCAACGCCACAGTATAAATTACTCATACGTAATTACTGATAAAAATAAAATAAATAAATGCGGAGTTATCAAACTACGACGTTAGACTACATGTAGGCTTACTATAAAGACCTGAGTACGTTTGCTAAGTCAAACAATAAAAAATAAAAACAACAAGTCCATGCAAGAAAGATGAACATATTCATCATACTTACTCAGAACTCTACAAAAACACTAGAACAAAGTGTCTTATTATAAAATCTAGCGTTAACTGAGATATTCACCAAATCTTAGATAAAAAAATTATAGTATGAGTTTAGGTTAAAATAGCTTTATTTATTCATAGGCTAGATCGTTTTTACCTTAGTAGGGTACTAACTCTTGTTGGTAGTTGATATAGAATAAATATTATACCTACTCAGGGGACTATACGCAGGTAAAAAATATTTCGAAAAAATTACATTAATAAAATTTTTAAAATTTTTAATTAATTACATTAATTAAAAAATTACTTACACCTTTTTAAAATTAAACGTACAATCCAAGCAGAGCGAAATTTACGCTCAACAAAATATCCAAAGCTAATATTTAGATACGAAACATTTTAAACAGAAACAAAGCTACACGGTCGACTTAAAACGAATTACCATACGCAAGGGACTCACCCTTTACAACACAGAGACATCGCCCGCTGAAATTGAAATGGATCGGATTCGAGAGTCCATCCATCACGGTGTTTGCCCCACATCTAAATGGTTTTTTAATAATTCCACTTCGGACTTCAATACGTCACCCCTCATTAGAAAAGGAAGAATGATCGAGTGCCGATTGTCGACAATATGACACTCAATTGACAGGCTTGGCGTCAATTCAATAAAACCGGCACGATGAAAGAATCCTGAGGTCTAAAGTTACAGACATCGATATTGAGATGGTCACCCTAACCATTCCATAATTTTTTTGAAATCTTAAATAAATATCTCAGCACTCGTAAAATTTCGTCAGAATTTAAAAACAAGGGCTTATTTTTTGTTCGGAATACAAGAGCTTGTAAAATTCCGTAAACATCAGCTTAGGGTATAATTTTTTTAAAAGCAATAAACTATAGAATTAACGCAAACGAAACTAATAAAGCTTTCTAAATTATTATATTAAAACAAAGACTCAAACTCCGACGAGCCACTTCCAAAAAAAGGGCGAGACCCATAAAGTAATTTTTTCTTACACCCTTCGTAGAAATGTCTAGGTTGGAATGCTTAGCAGATGTTAAGATGTTAGAAATGCGCCAAAACAATAAACCAGCGTCTTGAAAGAAATACTGAGTTGGCGCGAAAAACTGTCAGAGAAAGGCGTGGCAGACTTATCTGAAAGCTCATTGGCTTAATTTCATCGAGCTTTGGTCCTTGACCAATGAATGACGTTTGAACGTATTACTGTGGCGTAATTTTTTCGATTGCAGGAAAACTGTCCGGGAGAAGGGGTGCCGCGCGCGTTGACTGACGCGGGCGCATGGAATGGCATTCAGGCTCGAGTCTCCGCGAAGACTAGTAGTTTACTATACTAGACTTAATTTCAGTGATTGTTTTCTATTTCGTGGGGTTTTATTAAATTACAATTTAATTATCATTCTCCACTCTTCAAGTGCAGAAATTGTATCTAGTAAAACTTAGAGTAAAATATTCCTACAAATTATAAATGTATTTGTAAGGGAAAAAATTTAATATTACTAGAAGGGTTTAATTGAAAATAGAATTGTAAATAAGTGAAGTGAGACTGCGTGGCGCTTCGCGGTATTTGGTAATGTACATAATATTATTTAACTATTTTCGAGTAGTTTCACAGCTCTGAATAATATCTTAAATTAAATACTAAGGTCTAAACTGGTCAAAGCCTATTAAAGATGGATCCAGAGACAGCTTTAGAGATAATGCATAAGCTAGAAGCTGGGTATATACAAGTCTCTTCATTATAATCATTAACGTATGACTGTTTATGCTAATATACAGACTTATATGTGTGTTCTGTAAATACAGAAGCCATAGTTACAGTCTAGATGAGACTAGAAACCCTACCTCGACTTTAACACCAATAGAATGTGTTTAAACAAATAGATATTATACAAACTGTGAAATCACTCGACACCTATTGTATAATTTAAACTGTTCATAACTATATAACGTGTGTCTTATTCTATAACGTGTGTCTTACCTTATTTCTTTTCTTGTCACGTTTGTAAATATGTAAATAGCAATGAACCAAGGCATGTGTGTGTTAATTATTAAGTTGTATCTAGGTTAAATAGCCGAGAGGGGTTTTTCGTTTGGACATACCTTTTCCCCTCCATTTAGCATGGCTGTAGGAACGGAATGTCCGCTTGTGAATATTAGACTTCACCCGTCTGAGTCACAGGCTAAATAATAAACCAGTTTCTTTTTTTTGATTTCACTCTAATTGTCAGAGTAAAAGAATTAATTATTTACTCTAATAAAAGATTACTTTGATTCTTAAACCATTTTCTTTTATTACTATATTTAGAATTCATCCCCTAGAAGTTTCAATAATGGAGATTCAGCTAAATTTGCCTTTATCAATCCCAATATAGTCTTAACAATGCCATTAATCCAGATAGTACATGTGTTGGGTTAAGTTGGGATTCTCCAATGTTGAGGCGTCTCATACTGTTTAATCTAATCACGATTCTCATATCAGAATATTCAAGATAGGTAGATAACTTAGTATAGCATTGATATGTATGCTAAATATATCCAGTTTATAATAGATTTATATGACTGAATCTTACTAAGATACTGAGGGATCACTGAACCGAACAGGTGTATAGTTGAGGTCAAATTAATGCAGTCTAATGGAACTTGAACATGATGAGTTCAACTACAACTAAATCTATAGAACCTTGACTTAGTTATGTTAATACAAAGCAGTCTAAAGAGATTTGACTCTAATTAATTCAACATTTTAAGTTGATGGAATAAAATACAATTATAAAGCTTAGAATTGAGTAAATAGGATCACTAACTACCGTAAGCACCCTATTGTATTGTTCAACGCTACGGGTACCTACTAGCACCGTGCGCAGCTGAGGGATACCGACGAAAGTCCAGGTAGGTCCTTTATGAGTCTTTGTTTTACGTAGATAACTGCCTTAAGACTTAAGGAACAGATGGAGTGTAGTGCAGAGATTATGAGACACTGACGGTTGATTGGGAAATAAGATTTTTTTGAGCTCATAGCCCTAGGGCTAGACTAAGCGTACAAATGATACATGGTTCTGTGGCGCCCCGGCAGCGATATATCAGCTCAACCAATACATGTCATGTCTTTACAGTTACGACCTCCGACCTTGGTTTGGCCAAACCAAAACATAACTGAAACAAATATATAAATATAAATCCATGGTATTTGGGGCGGGCTATATGCCCAATCAAAAGAGGTTTCCGTCTAAATGACGCGGCGAGCCCACATATTCGCTTCGTAGCGTAAGGAGGTCTAAACTAGCCCCGATAACACGGTTCAGGGCCGTATTAACGGCGTAGGGTTCCCATGAGCTTAAGGATTTATCGGTCGGCTCGCGATGACCTCAAAGAAGGTAAATACATATATCAACTGATCTTTCACTCTAGCCAGAACGTCTAATTGTAATCTTTCATTTTATCTAGCTTTCCTCTTTGGAACTTCTCCTATAGAGAAGATAAGTAAATTTTGTAACCTATTGATATAAAATTCATGAGTAGAACCGCGGGAATCTGGTAGAGTGATTGAGATGTCTATATGTCCACAAACTGAATGTATCAGCAAAGTCGTAAGATAATAGAAATCTCCGTATACCGAAGTGTCTCAAATTTCTGTCTCTATGTATCCAAAATTCATTCATTATATCTAATCACAAATCACGAGCCAAGACGATCACGCACGTGCCATCACAATATCATTGTGAATTGTGATATCAATTATATATTATATGTTACAAATGATTTTTATATTTAGTTCAAAAAACTGTACTGAAGCAGAGAATAGAGTTAGATGTTACCTGTTAACGATTCAGCCAGTAGTCCGTCTTAAGAGTGAAAACACACTACGGACGTAGGAGAAAGCGTCAGTGTGGAGGAGAACGACGTTTTGTCTCGCAGCTTAGTGTGCGCGTTCCACATAAATGTGAATGACACTAACTTTTTGTGCACCTGTAATTTTTTTTCTCCGTAGTGTATTTTTACCCTTTAGATTATGGATTTTTAAAACCGAAATGGGTCTTTATTTTCAATCAGATAATTAATGGATGAATGAAATTAGAAATTCGAAAATCCATTAATCGCGTAACCTTTTTTAATGCAATAGCAACTTTTCTCTACCTTTTTAGTACTTGACTTTCCACAAGTAGTAAGGAAGTCAACAAAAAAAGAGCGCCAGATTGTTTTTTATTAAGTTTAATAAAGTAGGTACATTGAAACAAATAATATAATCCCTTTTGTCCGGTCATAATAAATATGTTTTATCCAGCGTCGCGAGCGGAAAGTAAGACAATAAAGGAAGTAAGACAGGAATCCGAAAGGGGAGAGTAAACAAAACAATGGCAACGTCTAGTGACCGCCATAAACAAAGCGAACTATGCGCGGTCACCTTTATATTTCATGCAAATCGGCGACCGTTCAGGAAAATGTTCTGAATAATCGCCGTCTGATAACCTGCCCGTTTTTTATGCATTCCCCTTACATGTTGGATTTTCTGTTTAGTTTCGTAAATGGTTTAAATGTTTTCATTTTGTATAAATTGCTTACCTAGGTAGTGAATATTATCACTGAAATGCATGTACATGTACTTAAAAAGACAAATTGTAATTTATTTTGTTTGTTTGAATGATATTTGAATGCGTTCAATTTATTGCAAGATTTGAAAATATTATATGTCTAAGTTATTTACCGAATTCCAAAAAGGAGGGTCTCAATTCGGCGCATTTTCAAATGTATCCGATTTCTCCAAAATGTCAAGCCCGAGAGGTACTTGTATTATACTTGTTTAGTATTATTTAACAGTCTATGAACATCTTACTCAATGGTTATGTTTTCACAGTCTTTTAGGGTTTAATATTCGACTCACAAGTTGAATTTTGCTAAGTTTTGCTAAGTGTCGTACATCTTGTGGTACAGCCGCAAAATGTTAACAAAATGCGCGTTTGAGGCGCGTAGCAAATGGTTATTTAAAAATACGCGTCATTTAAAAAATATGAAGGCATTTTTAAACTCCCTTGAGTGCACAATACAGCTTCAAACAAGCAATAAAAAACCCCCTATCTATACCACATCATCGAACGCCATCTATAGCTATAAAAGTTACAAATAACCGCGAAACGACGCGTCATTAAATAACACGCTCGAGATAAGTACCCATAGATTAATGCGGTTTTTTATATGGATTTTATATAGATACGCATTCCAAAAAGCCCCTAACCATTTAGTACGCGACGCCAAACGATATATGCGATTTGAAATTTTGATACTATGTTATCGCAAAAATGTGATCGAAAATCGAAATTAATGTGGCCTATACAAAAATAATTTCGCAGAATCAATTGGGAGGGAAAATCATTCTGGTTGCTGTATAAAGTACCTACCTACTTACAGTGATAAAGCACTGATCGTATGGATCCTAACAAGCGTACATATAAGTAAAGTTCCAAATCGGAACTTTCAATCCAGACTTCCATACTTTAATATTAAAAATGCGAAAGTGTGTCTGTCTGTCTGCCTGTCTATTTGCTACGCTTTTACGGCCCATCTTTTCAACTGATTTTGATGAAATTTCGTTAAGAGGTAGGGTACATTCCGGGGAAGAACATAGGCTATTAAAAGAACTTAATCCACGTGGAAGAAGTCGCGGTAATCATCTAGTACTTACTAGGTAAAAAAAAGTTCCAAATAAATTGGCCTTACTTTTAAATATGCCTTACCTGCATTTTACATATCAAGCGATCTTGTGTTGTAATAATTTAACTTAAAATATTATGTACAAATTCAAGTTATATTAATATTTCAGTTAAAAAAGGGCAAAGTACCCTGATAAGACACTCATATTTCATAGCAATCACAACGCTTACTTTACCTACATAATATTGAAAGGGCAGGCATCTGTGCTGAAATCACCCGGTCACTAGAATATTGTTTTCACTATATTAGATACGTGATCGCAATTTTTAAGGGCGAAAAAATTCTATTTCAACTCCACACTGACGGTCGGAGTATTTGATTATACGTGGAGTGTGTATTCACATTTTAGTGTTATAAAGTGCACGATATTGAAGAGTTTTACGATACGATTTACATGCAATATTGAAATATTCACCGTCGGATTAAAATTTTAGGACCGCCTGTCGGTTGAACACTCTGGATACACTTAAAATCAAATATTCAGGCGAAGTATTTAAAATTTTATATAGCATAATATTTTTTTCGTACCACTTGCTCAAAAAAGTGACATTCTATGCCACAAAAAGCGAACATAACAATAGTCATTTTTAATCTGTTAAAAACAGGGAAAGAAAATTGTACTGAATTTCATTCATCCTCTAGGGGGAGAATGTGATTTAAATTTGGAGTACCTACTTATCGAAATTTATACTGAACTACATCTGTGTTTACACCATTGAGTTTGTATATATAAGCATTAAACATCTTTTTGAAAAAGGAATACGCATTTATTATGCAGTTAGGATTATTAAATAAAATTACGAAAACCGACGAGGCCGTATGAGCTTGATGCCTTTGCTTTCCCGACAAAAAAATATTAGTCTAGGAATTTGCCGCGTTTTTGTTTTCTTCAAATACATAAACGTTAAGTTTATTTTAATTTATTTTTATAAATAAGTTAATGTTCTAAAAATACGTTACGATGTTAAATGAAAGCGACAGTGACAGTGAATTGTCGGATTCCATCAGTGCAAATGCTGCCGCAGTTATAAATAATTTGCTTCCAACAAAATCCAAGGAAAATTATTTAAAAACTTATGAACTCTCTCTATCAATAATTGGACCAATGTTTCGAATGTTAACTTTTACTTTTAACTGTCATTATTTTTAATAAATGCTTATCTCATATTATTATTGTGTTAATTTTTTCGCAAATGGTACGAAAAGTAGAGTATTTTCCTCGGTGATAAAGCTGTCTTAGTCTTGGGTGAACTTAAATCCCTCGCTACACTCAGGACTCGTCTTAAATCCCTCGCTACGCTCGGGAGTAAACCTCGAGTCCTTCGTTACGCTCGCGATTTAAATCGTCACCCGCGACAGAAGACACTGCTTTATCCCCTTGGTTGATAATCTACTATTCGAAACTATTATTAAATTACGATTAAATTGTTATTTTAACACAATAAATCTTAGCTGTATATATTATAAGCACAAAAACATTTTACCCGGCATAATTCCATTCACTAAAATTAAAAAAATCAATGAAATAGTAAAAACAATGAAATAGTAGCCACTCATGCAGGGCATGTTTAAATTTAGGCAGGGTCAGTTCTTTGATCGTCTTAGGGAGTTTATTGTATATTTGAATCGCCATATAAAATGCATTTTTTTTATACAGAGCTATTGCTTTGAACATGGGCTTACAACTATCCAGGAAATGTGCGTAACTATAACTCGGCATTTTAAAAAGATTCCGAGCGTGTTCTAAAATATTTAGTTTAAAGTTTACTCAAAAGTTTTCTAGCAGCTATTTACCTCTTTTGAACATCACATCATAACAACCCTATAGCGAAATAGTAGATTATTAACCAAGGGGATAAAGCAGTGTCTTCTGTCGCGGGTGACGATTTAAATCGCGAGCGTAACGAAGGACTCGAGGTTTACTCCCGAGCGTAGCGAGGGTGTTAAAAACTTAAATCACGAGCGAAGCGAGGGATTTAAGACGAGTCCTGAGTGTAGCGAGGGATTTAAGTTCACCCAAGACTAAGACAGCTTTATCACCGAGGAAAATACTCTACTTTTCGTACCATTTGCGAAAAAATTAACACAATAATATTATGAGATAAGCATTTATTAAAAATAATGACAATTAAAAGTAAAAGATAACATTCGAAACATTGGTCCAATTATTGATAGAGAGAGTTCATAAGTTTTTAAATAATTTTCCTTGGATTTTGTTGGAAGCAAATTAGCGGCAGCATTTGCACTGATGGAATCCGACAATTCACTGTCATTGTCGCTTTGATTTAACATCGTAACGTATTTTTTAGAACATTAACTTATTTATAAAAATAAACTAAAATAAACTTAACGTTTATGTATTTGAAGAAAACAAAAACGCGGCAAATTCCTAGACTAATATTTTTTTGTCGGAAAAGCAAAGGCATCAAGCTCATACGGCCTCGTCGGTTTTCGTAATTTTATTTAATAATCATAACTGCATAATAAATGCGTATTCCTTTTTTCATACGGCCTCGTGTGTTTTCGTAATTTTATTTAATAATCATAACTGCATAATAAATGCGTATTCCTTTTTCATGCTATAAATACAAACTCAATGGTGTAAACACAGATGTAGTTCAGTATAAATTTCGGTAAGTATTCCAAATTTAAATCACATTCTCCCCCTAGAGGATGAATGAAATTCAGTACAATTTTCTTTCCCTGTTTTTAACAGATTAAAAATGACTATTGTTATGTTCGCTTTTTGTGGCATAGAATGTCACTTTTTTGAGCAAGTGGTACGAAATAGTAGATTATTAATCAAGGGGATAAAGCAGTGTCTTCTGTCGCGGGTGACGATTTAAATCGCAAGCGTAACGAAGGATTTAAGTTCACCCAAGACTAAGACAGCTTTATCACCGAGGAAAATACTCTACTTTTCGTACCATTTGCGAAAAAATTAACACAATAATAATATGAGATAAGCATTTATTAAAAATAATGACAATTAAAAGTAAAAGTTAACATTCGAAACATTGGTCCAATTATTGATAGAGAGAGTTACATTTTTGTTTGGTACATTTATTGTTGATGAGTTGATTTGAGTATTTCTCTGTTCTTGCGTCTGAGGAACTGTTTAGAACATTAACTTATTGATAAAAATAAATTAAAATAAACTTAACGTTTATGTATTTGAAGAAAACAAAAACGCGGCAAATTCCTAGACTAATATTTTTTTGTCGTAAAAGCAAAGGCATCAAGCTCATACGGCCTCGTCGGTTTTTGTAATTTTATTTAATAATCATAACTGCATAATAAATGCGTACCTATTCCTTTTTCAAAAAGATGTATAATGCGTTATATAATACAAACTCAATGGTGTAAACACAGATGTAGTTCAGTATAAATTTCGGTAAGTAGGTACTCCAAATTTAAATCACATTCTCCCCCTAGAGGATGAATGAAATTCAGTACAATTTTCTTTCCCTGTTTTTAACAGATTAAAAATGACTATTGTTATGTTCGCTTTTTGTGGCATAGAATGTCACTTTTTTGAGCAAGTGCAGGTACGAAAATAATATTATGTATATAGCTGACAATAATTCAATAATTGACATTAATTTTAATTGCAATAATAATTATTATTATGTAATATTGTGTATAATGGAATAAATAAATTGTAATTCTAATTCTAATATATTTTATAGCCGATATTTTTAATTTTTTTTGTATGATATTTTATTGATTGTACAGATAAATTATTGTGGTAAATTGTATCAAATTTATTAATATTAATTTATTAATTATAATACTTATGAATAATAATGTATTGTACGTTAATTTGCACACAATATGATTGGTAGATTGTGGCTGGCTACTATAACTTTATTGTAAGAACTTTTCATGTAAAAATTGAAAATTGGCTTTGGACCAGGTCCTCTGGCCATTTCTGAGGATTGCCTAGGCCAGTCGCGATCAACGACCTCAATTTACATAGACGGGCCCTGTCGAACAAAGAATGTGGACTTATGTTTAACAACGCCATCTAGTCTGAAAAGCGGGAACTTGCTTGCAACATATGCGCCATCTTGAAAACGTATGACTCGGTCATAGATTAGTACAGATGCGCTTGTCGAAAATAATACCTACATGACTGTACTCTCTGAGGTAAACGATAACTGTTAGTATGACGTTGTTATTTTTACCACTTTTTTGTTACCAGTTTCCTGGAAAACCATTGAACCGATTATGATGCGGTTTTTTGCATTAGATATATATATAGCTTGTGAGAAGGTTCTTAGATATATTTAAAGGTCAAAGTCCACACAATGGGGCGCTGCAGTTCGTCGTGGGTTTTTTTAATTTAATTATTTGTTAATTGTTGATACTGAAGTTTTGTCGAAAAATTGACAGAAATAAAGTGATTTTTAGGGTTGCGTACCAAAATGATAGGAAAATAACCCTTGTGGTGCGACATGACTGTCCGTCACACTTAGCATAATTCGGTAACTACTAATGCAAAAAACTTGAAATTTAAAATAATAACAGCTAAAACAGTTTAAAATAATCCTCGCCAAACCTTATTGCAAATGAAAGAATTCAAAAATAATTATTAGTACTATTATAATAAAAAGGGGTTGGAATGGGAGAGGTGAAAGAGTACTAATGGATCGAGTCACAGAAAAATACTTCATTTGAAATTATTTTATTTTATACATTTCTAAGTATGCTACTTCCCATCAAAAGAAATATTAAAAGTTATTTTGAGACAAATCACTTACACAGTGTGCATTTAAAAATACGATTAAGTTATAAACACTTGTAAGTAGGTAGCTGTACATAATAGGTACTGAACAACTTTTGTTCAACGAAATAATAAAATTCTGAATTTTGAATTAACTATTTATTTTTCATCGAATATCAATCAATCAAATCAAAAATAATAATATATAATATATAATATAAATATTATAAATACGAAAGTTTGGATGGATGGATGTATGGATGTATGGATGTTTGTTACTCAATCACGCCCCAACGGCTGAACGGATCGGGCTGAAATTTGGCACAGAGATAGATTATAGTCTGGAATAGCACATAGGCTACTTTTTATCCCGGAAAATTAAGGAGTTCCCGCGGGAATCAAAAATCCTCAAACCACGCAGACGAAGTCGCGGGCATTCGCTAGTACAAAATAAAAATTATCAACTTTAATAAAAAAAAACCCTTTATTTATTGAAGTTGGTTAAACATTAAACTCACGTCAATAACTAATTTTATCATATTATTACAATAGCATAATATTGCGTCTCGGAAGGTATTAATGCCTACTGTCCGTTCTGCCCATCTATGCATTAACTAATCTTGGTTGCATTTTTTTTATCGTACTTGACTGGACTATTCTAGGGCTGGAACCCAAAGCCGTAAGGCCAGTTAGTAAAAAAAAAATATCATACAGTTTGCCGCGGAAATTAAATGATTGCGAAATGGATAAAAATATTAAATAGGAAGATTAAATAACGTTTTCTTGGAAATGTATAATTGTGAATTGAAACACTTACCTTAAAATAAAAATAATACAGTGCCAAACTAATAAGACTTTAGATGTTAACTTAATAACAAATTATCTACACGATGAGCGACCGTGATCGCGCTACGACGGGGACAACGACAGGCTTATGACAGGTTATAGGAGCGCGCTCTCATAGTTGGTCGCCCGCCATTTTTCTATGAAAGGGCCCATCTAGTACTTACATATATATCGATGGTCGCGATACGCCCGCATTTCGGCATTGGACTTGACTGCGAGTGTGAGAGAGTGTCTTCTTTGTGATTTCGAAACTCGTGTTATAGCTATTTATGCAACTGTATCGTAATGAGGGTCATTTTAATTCGAGTGCTGTTTTTTGATACGAGGCTTGCCGAGTATCAAAATAGGATAGTACGAGAATTAAAATGACTAATTACGTACAGTTGCATACAAGATTTTATCTACGACAAGGACGTCTTTATAATTTTTTAATTTATAAATTAATAAAAAAGTCAAATCAATCAAGTGCCAGAACCCAGAGCCGCTAAGCTATAGGTATCCTATTTATGAAGATAACCATATCGATACAGCTACGACTCATAGACGACCCATACAACGAACTGTATCGTTATGAGAAGCAAACACGAAAGAGGGTTCAATTCGATATAGTTGTCAAATTCGAAATTGGAACTTTTCGATGCTGGAGTAGATAAAATGTTAATCCAAACTGATGCATTATTCTGACATTCTGTGCAGAAGTATAAAATTTGGAATTAGGTACTTATTTAACGCCTTCTGTTTAAGCCGCGACTAGCGTTTTTGTGGTAAGATAGAATTGTGACTGAGCCATATCTTCGCAGCTCGCCGCTTCCATATAAACCGCTGTTTATACCTACAATCAGCAAATAAATATTATGGTATGATGATTTATGATGATTTTTAGATTATCTTTTCAGTTGATAATATGGTTTTGATAACTGAAGATCTTTCACTAATACATAGGTATATTGAAGCATAAATAATTCAAAAACCCAAGAAAATCCACTGGCAAAACTAGTATAGGACATAGGCTACTATTTTTATCCCGGAAAATTAAGGAGTTTCCGAGGGAATCAAAAAAACTTAAACCACGCAGACGGAGTCGCGGGCATCAGCTAGTTATTAATATATCAAATTACTAAAGGTGGTTAAATAGGCATATGATCGTAACTTTCACGCCCTTACGTCAAGAAACATTGATTGAATTGTTTACGCAGGAAATTAATAGAGATATCTATGAGGAGGAAAACGGAGGCACCATTGTGTTCCATTTGATGCCGAGTTGTACGTTTACTTACATTGAAGATATTCCGAATTGATAGACAAGTATTAAGTTTATAGGACAAGCTTAATTTACCAATTTGGTAATAATATTTTGCGAAAATTCGTTCCAGCTAGCGTTATTTCATTATATTATTACTAGATGATGCCCGCGACTTCGTCCGCGTGGATTAAGGTTTTTTGATTCCCGCGGGAACTCTTGTATTTCCCAGGATAAAAAGTTGAATATGTCCTTCCCCGGGATACAACCTACCCCTGTACCAAATTTCATCAAAATCGGTTGAACAGATGGGCCGTGAAAGCGTAGCAGACACACAGACACACTTTCGCATTTATAATATTAGTATGGATAGAAAGCAATAAGTCATAGGTCTAATATAAAACTGTAACTATAAGTTTTGTTTAGCTGTAAAACTTTCTTTAATTTATTTGGACGGTCAAGTTTCGATTTGCCAAAGTTAAGGCAAATTACGGTTGATTATATCGTTAGATAAACTGAAATCAATATTGAATTGGGATTGTTTATTTAATGTTCGCCATAGTTTGCCGTTATTATAACTTGGTTTAGTTTCGTTCCTGTTTTGCCTTGATACCTACCGCTTGTAACAGTGATTTGTTTAGATAATTCGGTTAGAACATCGAAATAGATAGGTACTAAAATTATACCTCAATGGGTTAGAAAATAAATATTTACTTACCAAACAGAAAATATTAGTGCGATTCTACCAATAAGTGCAAAAACAATGTAACGTATTTCGAAGAAACATAAATATACTAGAATTCTTTTGTAAAAAAAAACATTATTTGCTAGATTTCATAGAAAGACAGAAATATTTAGATTTTAAAGAAAAAGTTGGCTTTTGAAACTGACTTTTACTTTTTTTAATTTATTCCTAACATCTAGCTACGTGCTTTAGGTATCCTTTTGTCTTAAAGTGTAATTTTTATCCTCGAAACTAAGTAAAAGATACGGTTATAATATTTGAACCGCGTCACGGTTGCTTCCAACATTTTAACGTCCGCTGAGGCTGAAGTAGGTAACTCAGTTCTCCATTGAGTTTTTAGCATTGAATTAATATTTACTGCAGAAAATAGCTTCAAGCTTAATGACTCATAATGCCTAACTAAAAAGAAAACCGCATACCAGTCTACGTGCAGTTGCATCCGGGAAAGGAAGTTGTTCTCGATTCCGCTTACTTGTTCCAGGAAATTCCCGACTCGCAACTCCGAGACCGATGAAAGAAATACTTCTCCCTGCTTTAAAGAGTTGTAAGACTCGCCTTTATTACTCTTTTGATTTGTTGCGACTTCCTTTACAACGGTTTGTGACTTTGAAAAGTATTTTTAAAAGAGTTTCTTTGTTTAGCCCTTTTAATTTTTACTTCGCTTTAATTTGTTTTGAAAGAAGAAACCTAAGTACCTATTACGAACAATGGCAATATACCCACTTAATTATACTTTGTTACAATACCATAGATATTGCGTTGATGTAAGTAGGTATGTAAATACCCACAAAATCCATACTTCCATACTATTATTTAATATTATTAATATAAATGCGAAAGTGTGTCTGTCTGTCTGCTACGTTTTCACGGGCCATCTATTCAACCGATTTCGATGAAATTTGGTACAGGGATAGGTTGTATCCCGGAGAAGGACATAGGCTACTTTTTCAGAATCAAAAATCTTATACCACGCAGATGAAGTCGCGGTATCATCATTCATCTAGTAGTTAATAACTGTATCTTAAAACTAAAGCTACGAGGGTTACGGCGCGCCTTGGCCGGAGACGCTCACACAAAACCTTTTTTTTAATAATCGCCAGGTTTTTCTTTTTGTGCAACTTCAGTATGATTATGCATTTTTAAGTTATAAAGATAATAAATGTTTTTGTCACTATCCAATTCATGACTTTTATTGAAATTTAGGAATCTGTAAGAATTCAGATAATTGTTTCAAGCTTTTCCAACAATATTTCCATTTAAACTAAACCTACTACGCTTAGCTCGGAATTTAGAAAGCTTAAGAGCCGGGATTTAACTTGAAATCGCGATCCCGGCGGTGTTTAGAAATAACCTCCTAATAAATCTACCCCTCCAGCGTCCGGGGTTCAGATCCCGACGGGCGTCGGATCCGGTACGTATTAACTCGTTAGCCTTTAGCTCGGCGCACTGACCAAAGGAAACTATCGCTAACTTTCTAAGCAACGAAAATTAAATGCTGCTTTGGAGTTTATACTGTAACCACAGAATAGGTTATAGTACTAACTGTAACTTAACCAAGCAGGTTTGCATTTTGATCTATCTAATCCTCGCGTACTTACCTATGTTAAAAATATTATTATGTTTTCTTTTTTCCGAATGTTGCGTTCAGTTTTGTTCCACAAAGATGGGTTTATGGGTAATTCCACGAGAAATGGGCATCAAAACCACATTTTATTTGGCAGTTAACGGATAGGTATGTGAACATTAGTTAAGAAGGTATGACAAATTAATTCATTTAAATAGGCAGCGTAGTTAAGAGTGAAAACACCAGAACCAATTTTTGTCTGTTTTGTATAGTTTTACGTATATACAAGGCCGACGGGATAAAATTACTACATTTTTATTTTAGTCTATGAATCTATATATATAAAATTCAAAGTCCTGACTGACTGACTGACTGACTGACTGACTGACTGACTTATATATCACACACACTGACTTATATAACACACAGCCTAAACCGCTAAGGTTAGAGACTTGAAATTTTGTCAGTAGCTTCCTTTTGTGACGTAGGCGCTCACTAAGGCAGGATTTTTCAAAATTCCACCCCTAAGGGGTCATTTCTCAAGTTATATCCATATAACTTGGTATATGAACTATCGGTAAAAAATAAAGAAATACGTGTTTCTCAGTTTTTGAAAATTCGACCCCCGGAGGGGTGAAATTGGGGATGAAAGTTTATATGAAAGTCCTTTATTTCTCATGATATTTCTCAAGTTGTATCAACGACACTTGGTATTTTGGCTTAAGGTTAAAAATAAAAAAGTACGTGTGGCACAGTTTTTCAAAATCGCACTCCCAAAGGTGTAAAATAGGGGTTGAAAGTTTGTATGAAAGTCCTTCATTTCTCAAGTTAAAGCCATGAAAGTTGATATTTGAGCTATTTATATTATGAAATACTTACTTACATAATTCACAGTTTTCTAAATGCTTTCCCAAAGGACGTTAAATGGTCACTTCAAAAGTTCAATCATGTCGCAACAGAGCAACGGATCGACGTGTTCTTTTTTTCATGGGTTCTTTTTATTTGGGAAAATTAAGGAATGCCTATGGGAATTAAAAAATTAATGCCACGCGAACGAAGTCGCGGGCGTCCGCTAGTTCATTATAAGTTTATTACTTACTAGATGATTCCCGCGACTTCGTCCGCATGGATTTATGTTTTTTGATTCCCGCGGGAACTCTTCAATTTTCCGGGATAAAAAGTAGCCTATGTCCTTCCCCGGGATGTAACCTATCTCTGTACCAAATTTCATCAAAATCGGTTGAGTAGTTCGGCCGTGAAAGCGTAGCAGACAGACAGACAGACAGACAGACAGACGGACAGACAGACAGACACACTTTCGCATTTATAATATTAGTATGGATGGATTGGTATGGATGTTCAATTGATTTTGTATGTATTGATTAAATATGGCTTATTAATACTTATTTATCACACATAATCACAGCACGACGATTGTACACACACTCGCGATCACACACTACACTACACACACACGCACTCACACACACGCACACACATACACATACATACACTTCACATTACGCCTGTACATATGCTATTTCACAAACAGCATTACAAACTTAATTTACAGCGGTCACTAACTTACTTGTTAACCTTATTAATTGATTTTTTTTTCTTTGTAACTACTCACATATTGTTATTTTTGTTTATTTTTATTAATATTGTTAAGGAGGAGCGGAGCCTTCTACCACAGGGGTAACTTTACTCTTAAATGAAGGCTCCATCCAACCTTTTATGTGTAAAAATAATGTTGTTTTGAAAATAAACAATTTTTAATTTAATTTAAGTTAATTTAATTGAGTTACAATTCTAACACCTCTCTATAACAGCGTATAGCGGTGGTTAGAAGGTAAATTACTTAAATTAATTTATGAATCTTCTCGTTGATCTATCAACAGACGCCCATGGTCACGTTAGTAAACCTGTATTAAAGAAATATTAAATATAATACACATCTTAGATGTATTATAGTAAATCACTGTTTTCCCCCCGGGATCGAACTTCCTCCAACTGACCCTTAAACTTAAGCAGTAAATACTCAAGCCGTTCAAACTATCAAAAACTTAAGCACTATTCCCACTTGTGGCTGACCCCTGTTAAAACAAGAGTAACAGGCCGCCTGTGGACCCTACTCCGGGAATAAATCCATTAATTAAATGTACTTTCTGTGTACGACGTATCAGAATAACATTATTACTTGGACCCTGAATTAACTTCGCATTAGTAATGTTCGAGAAGTAACTTAGTTTCCCTTGCAGTGCCGTAAGTTTCATGTTGAAAAACGTGACCAAGGAGTTGGGTAGTTAGTCTCCTAAATATCCTAGTTCTAAACAATGAAATATAAGTTTTCTATTAAACATTTAATTAATCAATTTATCTGTTTATGATTAATTGATTAATTAAACTTATATTTTTAAATTGTTAATTAATCATATTCTGGACTGAATTTTTTTAGACAACCCATCATTTGCAATATTTGTATTTATTGACAATTTAATATGAAATAAGTAAAATACTTTTTATCCATTAACCAGCTCGGTGAAGGTCGTTTTATACATGGATACCTATACTATATTGAGAGAATATGATATTAATTACTCATAATATTATTTTCGTATGAGAGAATAAGTCTGGTCCTCATACTATAGGTAGTTCAACGCCTTAATAATATAGTAATATTTTATCTTAGGTATTCTAATAAGGTAAAATTATTAATTACTAACATTCCATTTAGAGAAACTTGCACCTAATAGGTAAAGCCTGAATTGGCTTTGGTATAAAGTTGGAAACCAAAATCCGTATAATATTCTCGTGCCTGAATTTATAATCCAAAATAGCCGAACAGTTTGCTACTCAAACACAACCGTGGCGAAATCTTAACCCGTCAGGTGAAACTACAAGGGAAGTTGAACAGATTTTGCAAGTACGTGTACAAAGTTATAGTTAGACTGTATTAGACGTCGGCTGAAGTAACAGATTCGAGGTACTGTTGGTATTGCTCGAGCCACTTCCAAATTCAATTAATCATAGTTCGGATTAGTTCCTCTTTGACGATCTGTAGCCAGACGTGACTGTCTTGCCTAATGGTAGTTTGGATATTGATTATACGAATTATAATAAGCAATTATTTTATTCGATTAGGTACATAAGATAGTAATAAGCGATAACCTTTATTTTTATTTTTGTTGCACAAATAAAAAAAAAGTTATATGCATGTTGAAAGGGGCAAAGAAAATGGGTGGTGTTATTCGAGTTTCTTTTTCTATTATGCCACTACAAGTTAGCCCTTGACTGTGATCTCACCTGATAGTAAGTGATGATGCAGCGGGCTATGCAGCTAAGATGGTAGTGGGCTAAATTTTGTAGGTACGGCAGTTATATTAAACCCATACCCCTTATCAGTTTCTACACACCGATGCCGGAACGCTTAAATCGCTGTGATTGAGTACCTATTTCGATATTTTACGAATATCTAGGCAGACAAGAGAGCGCTAAGCAGTTACAAACAAATCTAAGATCGTACTGGAGTGGTCCATTTGTCCAGGATTCCTACGTCTGCGTTAACTTCAGATTCTTCTGAGCTAATTTTGATCCATATGAGAGTAGTATGTCTAACATGAGAACAAGAAATATATTCCTGAAGCAGCATTTACCTAAGTATTTTAATATTTTTGGATGACGTACCTTTATTTCCCTTAAATAAGGATTTTAATTCTGAAACAAGAACGTCATCAATATTAAAATAATACTGTTTTAAACGTCGGTAATAAGCCCCCTTCGGGTTCTATTTTTTCTCGTGGTTCTCTATAACGTAGAGTGCAGAGTATTTTATTTTCAATCGAAAGAGTTAGCTTGTGCGCAACAAGTAAATAGATTATTATTAATATTTTTAATACTAGATAATATAACGATAATAATAATTATTCTTAGTTAACAGTAATATTATGATAATTATTCAAGACACGTCTAACACCGAGAGTTACTTACGCAGAGAGCCAAATCGCAATAATTTTCACTCAAATCTGACGTAAACATGACCGATATTCCCTAATTTGCATGTCCGATGCCTTTGAATAAATTACGCCACCTGCCCGAAGGTTTAGCCTCTATGAATATGTAAGACAATGGCTTCCAAATCTTAGGCCCCAATTAGAAGGGAGTCATTAAACCAATCACAGTTACAGCCAAGACATGAACCGAATTGCAAAATTGGCCATTGTTTACGTATTTAGTACGGATCAATATAGATAGATGATTCAATTTTTCGAAATACCTGTTTAATTTTTATATCCATGGTCGTCGTCGCGTTTGTCAATCTATAAGCGTCCGCAACTGGACTTAGGTCTCTTGTAGGGACTTCCACATACCGCGGTCTTGCTGTCCTGGCTCCAGCGGCTCCATGAGACTAGCTTGATGTCGTCCATCCACCTAGTGGGGAATTGAAAATTGCTGCGCTTTCCAATGCTTGTAGCTTTTTCAAATTTGATACCTATGTGACCCGTTACGTGCGAAGACAGGATCTACTCTATAAGTACCTAATCTAACTGCCTCGTTGGTCTAGTGGTCAGCATATTCGACTGCGGCCGACGAGGTCCCGGGTTCGAGTCCCGGGTCGTGTCATAATTAAGTATGGGGTTTTCTGAACACAAATTCTCAGTACCTACTACCCCAGAGTTAGGAATTTGGTGGTGGCGGAGAGCACGTAAAGTCGTCGGTCGTCGGTCGCACGTCGGTTCTGCGCCTGATTTCTCCCCGGTCGTGTCGGATTTTCCGTCCCATTGGACTATGAGAGTAAAGGAATAAATAGCACCTGTGTTTGCACACACACTTGTGTGAGATTGGCCGCCGTAGCCGAAATTCGGTCCGGAGGACATTAGATAAGTCCCTACGAAACACGCTGCTCGCGGTAGGCACTCATTTCTGTCGAATATGAATGAATCAGAATTAAATAACTGTCCAACGGATGAGATTCGATTGCACGACTTTCAATATTATGACATACAGTGGTAATTTCAACTCTATTATTCCGGTTATTGACGCGCTGAACATTTGTAAAGTATATAAAATCGGGTTAATATTGAGTGAATATTTTCCTGCTCGTTGGTCTAGTGGTTAGCATAGTCGACTGCGGATCACGAGGTCCTGGGTTCGATTCCCGGTCGGGCATAAAAGTTAGGTTTTGGGTTTTTCAATTAAGAAATTCTCAGTGCCAGCCCGGAGTTGGAAGTTGGCGGTGTTTCACCCCCGTGCTTCGGAGAGCACGTTAAGCCGTCGGTCCCGGTTATTATCACTAACATGATAATAGTCGTTAAAGCCCGCCAACCCGCATTGGAGCAGCGTGGTGGGTCTAAGCTCTAATTCCCGCTCTCCTATGAGAGTGGAGGCCTGTGCCCAGCAGTGGGACGTTAATAGGCTGTAGTGATGATGATGATGATGAATATTTTCCGGTCCGCTCTAATGACGCGTGACGGTATATACATCCTATACTACTGCGTAAATTAATTAAGCGACGAATGGAATCCATACTAATATTATAAATGCGAAAATGTGTCTGTCTGTCTGTCTGCTACGCTTTCACGGCCCATCTGTTCAACCGATTTTGATGAAATTTGGTACAGGGATAGGTTGTATCCCGGGTAACATAGGCTACTTTTTATCCCGGAAAATTCAAGCGTTCCCGCGGTAATCGAAAACCTTGGCCCACACGGACGAAGTCTAGGGGGGATCGCGGGAAACATCTAGTATGTTAATAAAATTAATTTAATATAAATAAAATATGGTGTGCCAAAATTACCGTTATTTGCAATTTTATACATTGAATCTGACCTCAGTATGATTTCTTTAATAAATGTATACTGTCTGTTCATTATCTATTTTGTACAGTTTTTTTGACACTTTGATAAAGTTTCTGAGCGTGTAGCATCAGCATACAATTGGGGTGGTGCGACTTATACTATGAGCTAGAATGTGTGTAAATGTCTGACTTTATGATCTATAACTAATTTATACTATCCATACTAATATTATAAATGCGAAAGTGTGTCTGTCTGTCTGTCTGTCTGCTACGCTTTCACGGCCCATCTGTTCAACCGATTTTGATTAAATTTGGTACGGTTATAGGTTGTGTCCCGGGGAAGGACATAAGCTACTTTTATCCCGGAAAATTAAGGAGTTCCCACGGGAATAAAAAAACTTATTCCACACGGACGGAGTCGTATCATCTAGTAATTAATATATCCTTATACACCTCAGGTGAAATCAGGTGCTAAAATGACCGGTAACGGTTCAGGTTACAGCGGCCGACTGAATCGATTTAACGTGGTATCGATTAAACGACGTAACGAGATTACTGACCGACGATGGCTAAGTGCTCCTCACTAGCCGATAATTGACTTTCGGACCTAGTGCAGTTTAGGTGATGCAAAAATGATCAGAGGGTGCTCCGAAATAATTTTTGGATACCTTTTCTTGTTGCTGCTGATTATCTTTCAGCAGAAATGCTTAACTCGCTAGTAATTTCGACGATCTCCGTGGCGCAGTGTGTATCGCTGTTCTAACGTGCGGAGGTCCCGGGTTCGATCCCCGGAAGGGTCAATTTGGGAACTTATAATTTCTGAATTTTCCCTGGTCTGGCCTGGTGGGAGGCTTCGGCTGTGGCTAGTTACCACCTTACCGGCAAAGACGTGCCGCTAAGCGATTTAGCGTTCCGGTACGATGCCGCGTAGAAACCGAAGGGTCATCTTAGACTGTATCATCACTTACCATCAGGTGAGATCGCAGTCAAGGGCTGACTTGTAGTGGATAAAAAAATGCTTTGTTGGTGTACTCATGCATATCACATATTATCAATTATTTAAAATTGCATTGTTATGTAGTATGCTAATTCTCATATCTCGTAATAAAATAAGCAATATGAAAGCCTAAAGCCAAAGCATGTTAAACCCAAATCATATAAATAAAAATAACATGCATCGCGTCGTTATAACGAGCTAATTATTCCGGCGAGTGAGCGCGACTGTACCATAAATACAGAAAGCAAACAAGTATTAGCACCGGTCACGGTGCAGTGTTTGTCTACGGCCTAAAACAACAGCGTTTGCGGCCACCGACTAAATTTGTTACTGTCGGTCATCTGCTGACTCGACATACGACCATGTACACGCGCTCACATAATGCGTGAAAACTCAGCAAGCCACTCTTTGTGAGATTAATGTTAACGAAAATGGAACAGTAAAATTTTTTGCTTCGTTGTTGTAAAGATTTTGCATTCAAAGTGCCAGATGTATAAGAATTAACTCAATCACAAAATAACTGAAGATAAAAAGCTTTTATACTGCTTAGTGTGCTTACCCTCAATTAAGGGTAACTTTAGCGGCGCGACCATAATCCACAACACTAAGTAATTAAGTCAAATATATTTGTGAACTTATTCCGATTATTTAAAATTAGATGCTTACATTTTACACGTCAAGGACTAACAGAGCTAACTACATAAACTAATAACACACGCATTGATACACTTTTCTGAAACAATTATTTATGGTTGAGTAGGTAAGTTACAAAAAGAATATGAGGTACTTACTTATTAAATAAAAAAAACTTATTTATAATCGTAAAAATATATTGTTGATATACCTTGTACCTATCATTAATTGTTTTTGTATTTGACTGTACTCATACGTGACTAGGCTTAAATGGAGAGATAAGGTAGATTCATTTTATAATATTTGGTTTCGTGCAATTAAAACGACGAATTAATTTTGCCTATTAAGATATTATTTTCACTGATGCTTATCTGTATTTAAATACATTTTTCATTTTGAATATTATATTTAAATTGATAAAATAAGGGTTAGAAAATAAAGGGTGTAAACGAATCGAGGTGTAAACGAATCGAAATAAAATTTCCAATAATAATCTCTAATGGAACGTGTTACGTAGCTGAGTTCCTTTCCCTCTCTTCTTATGCCTTTTGGTAGTTGTACTTATTAAGAAAAATAACAATAAAATTCTTAATTACTATTATACTATTTCGGTAGGTAGGTTAGTAGTAAATAGAAATTCAGTTAGTTGGCCATTAAAACTTTAAAGTATAAAATAGTAAGAAATAGTTACACAACTAAGTGATTGGAGGAAAACCAACATCTTATTGATGTACTCGTATGTTATTTCTTTAATTGTGGGTACCAGTTCGGAATTGAAACAGTTTTTACTAGAGACATGATTCAAATATTACTATTTTTAAAGAATAGTAGATAAATAATAAAGCAATAGTATTTCCTATTATTTAAAAACTAATAAGTAGTATAAGAAATATAAACATGAACTATATAAGTAGTGAGCCTACGAATTGCCTGTTAGTCGAATCGAAATGTACGTGATGTCGCCAATTAGCATAACTAGCTGAAACGAGGTATTAGAGATCACGTCGATTTCAGCTAATGTCGCCGTGTCAACAGCCAACCGCGCAGTGTGGACCGGCCTAAACAAACAGTCATTACAACACCGCCATACGTGATCGTTGTATGTGATCGCATACGGTAAATATAAATTTGAATCGAGATAAAGGTATAAATAAAATAATCATCAGATATCAGATTACATCAGATCGGAAATTAACGATGTATTAATGCCGATGTTTGCTACTCGAGTTTTCTTTCTTTTAAAAGTTTTTTAAACGAGTTTGTTTATGAAATATAGTCTTTATTAGATAGCTTTTTAGCCTTAGGTGCACTGGCGCATTCGAACGCGGTATTCCTTAAGGCACTGTGAGCTCACGAGATAAAATCACAGGCGAGCAAGCGCATAAATAATAAATAAATAAATAAAATATATATTTATTAACAATGCACAGTTTACAGTCAATTTAACTTCGGTCTCCGCACTAGGGAACCTGTATCGCGGAGACCGTGTCGCAAAAAATACATGAAATCATTAGTAAAAAAAATAATATTTAATTTTTAATACAAATGAATCCGACAAAGTGTTTGATTTAGAAATTTGAATTTTATCTTACATTAGCTGATGCCCGCGACTTCGTCCGCGTGGTTTACGTTTTTTGTTATTCCCGCGGGAACTCCTTAATTTTCCGGGATAAAAAGTAGCCTATGTCCACTCTCCAGGTCCTCACCTATACAACAAAAAAAGAATTAGCGAAATTGGTCCAGCCGTACACGCGTGATGCCGTGACCAAGGGAAATAGGGATTCATTTTTATATATATAGATTTCTAGAGCACATTATTGGTTACAATAAGGAATAAAATTGCTTTAAAAGGTAAATTAAGAGGTAGGTTTAAAATAAATTTCAATGCAGAGATTTTTTTAAATTGTGTTGTGAGTTGCGTCGTTTGCTGCTTAGAGGTCTTGAAAACATTTTACAAGCATACATTATGTCACCGTTTGATGGAGAAACTGCTTTTAAAAACTCCCTTTAACGCTACACAGGGCCTTAAGCGTGGTTTCCACCGCGAACGGTGTGAGCTCCATTCGGACTCCGTTTAACTCGCAAAGAAAAAATGCAAGCATGCAAGCACTTTCACCAGCAAAAAGTTCGCTAAAAGACTGAGCGAGCAAAAAATGTTCAATAAGAGTCAATACGAAAAACTCTTTGTCAGTGGAAGTATACCTAAACCTTTTTTGTCTAAACAGAGTTTGTTCATCTTAGCCATTTCCCGCTCATGACCCTTTTGCAGTGGAAACCCCGCTTAAAATCATAGGCATTTTCGAATGCATCTGCAGCTAAAGGCTTAAAAATCTACGCGAAAACCGCATCGGTTACTTTGTTTAACTTTAAGATAGCTAGAATATTGAAAAAGCTGTTGACTGCAAAATCTGCAGATTTGCTAAGGATAACACACTACGTTTCTATGCAGATCGCCGATATTGTCCCAAATATTTAGGATGCAGCGGGTAACCGATCGCCGGCTCGCCACCCGGTCCGGGCCGAAGCGACAACACGCGGCGCATGACTGATTGCATGCACGTGCCGGCTGCTATGCACATCTCGCCTATGCGAAATATTGCATGAAATAGCCGGTTAATACATGAGCTGTTAAATTTTATCGATATTTTTAACTTTATACTATAGCTATAGATGTGTCTTATACATATTCATAAGAGTTTTCTTATACTATTTTTTATTAATATATTTCCACTTATCCCAATAAGCGTTACAAGTGAGGTTAGAACTTACGACTCAGATTTCGTTCAGATCATTTACTAAGAGTCGATAAAGTCCCACATTGGGCGCCATGTATTCATTTTCTGTGGAACAATATTTTTGCAGTCTTTGATGAGTAATAACTCGAAAAATATTATACAAAATTAGTCTCTCTCACACAGTTGGTGGACGTGTCTATTAGAATTTGAGAAATGTGGCATACTTCATCTAACGTAAGATGAGATAATACTATTCTCACAGCACATGGTGCCTCTCGCTAGTTAAAATATATGTTCGATGTTATATTATGCTCACGTCGTTCATTTCCATAAATCTACCGAAAACGTACCTGCCCCGAGGCAGTAGATCACAGCACCTTGGCAGGGTCTAAGATAATTGCTTAAGTGGCATCTCACTTAGCTTGTCCCTCCGAGGGCCCTTCCTTGGCCCTTTCACCGAACTCCTTACGTAAGATAAGCATAGTTTATTGTTCGAGACAAATCTTCTTAGGCTTACGATAACAAATTGCTATTAGCATAAAGGATTATGTCTTTGGTATAAGCGGAATATGTGATGTTTTAGAACTTTATACACTGGCTTACATTGTTCACTCTGCTCATAGAGAGTATTAGCAAAATTAAGGCCATCGCACACTGGGATGACTAATAGCTAATAGCCAGTAAAAGTATCTTCTAGACTAGGTAGGACTACGTGTTCAAGACGTGATCGCCATTTGAGTTAGTGTTAACGTTCGCTTCTGATGCACGAATATAAAAATGAATGCGCCTCACTAAATGTTTGTATCATGTATTGCACTAGTTAACAGTTCCGGGCATAGAATTCAAGTGGCTGTAGAAATAGGCGATAACTTAATTAAGGCACTAGTTCACCAACATTTCCGGGCATATAATCCATGTAGCTGTTGAAAAAGGCGATGACTAAATAGCTACTCCATATGTTTGTATTGTTATTATAGAAAACTACTTTGTATGTGAGCGTATGCACATTGAATGTGCGTTAATTTGTAGTTTAGATAATCTCTACAAGTATTTGACAAAATCCTACCGTTGTCGTCAAATACTAGCCTCGCCACGTCTAGCCTAGTATTGGGCTCAGTTGGACTACCGGTGGCATCTATTAGTTATCGTCACTAGAGACATCATAGTGTACGGCAACACTACGTACGTAACGGTCCCTAGAATGTCTGAAAAATAATACAATTCAGCGGAATTATACCGTGTTACGACTGCCTCGTTGGTCTAGTGGTTAGCATAGTCGACTGCGGATCACGAGGTCCTGGGTTCGATTCCCGGTCGGGCATACAAGTTAGGTATTGGGTTTTTCAATTAAGAAATTCTCAGTGCCAGCCCGGAGTTGGAAGTTGGCGGTGTTTCACCCCCGTGCCTCGGAGAGCACGTTAAGCCGTCGGTCCCGGTTACTATCACTAACATGATAATAGTCGTTAAAGCCCGCCAACCCGCATTGGAGCAGCGTGGTGGGTCTAAGCTCTAATTCCCGCTCTCCTATGAGAGTGGAGGCCTGTGCCCAGCAGTGGGACGTTAATAGGCTGTAGTGATACCGTGTTACCGTTAAACAAAAGGTACACAGTCTATAAAATCTTTCGCAAATCTTCGCTTTGTAACTTTTCATGCACGCGAATATTTAATCACTCATTAATTATTAAACAACGTGAAACCCACGCGAGTAAGAAACTCTAAGAAGGGTCTCAACTCTTGACGTCTTCACTTACGCTTTCTTCAACGTCTTGTGAATAATTTAGCACGGGTTTAGAGTGTCGCATTTTTAATTATTATGTCTGTTGTCGAATTCTACTTATTTTCCATATTATGAAGTTGACTCCGGAATTACGTTTACGTAGGAATGGTATGTATGTATAAGAGGAGGATCAAAACGTTACGAAACTAGTTTCGTAAATAAACGTATGACTGCATAGACATCTGAGTATTAAAAACGCCCAGGAAACCAGAGATTTGCTATTTCAATGCCATAGAATTCATCGCAAACATTGATGATACTAAATAATCAACTATTCAGACTAATCATCGATCTTTAGTTTAGTGATGCTTTGGTTATTCGGGAATGGCATGCCTTTGTAACTTTGAGCGAGTCTAAACTCAGTCGCTAAGAGCCACTCGACTAGAGGAATTCCTCCCGCACAGGTAACTGAGCTGATTTGATTTGTTCGTCTGTAATACCTATCACGTAAAGGGCGAATTGTATGTCTGCTGCAAATTCCATATTATCTTCAATTAGTACTTCCTACAGGTAGGCTGCTTGGACGAATATTATATATAAAAAAAAGATAAATGATTTATTTATTTCACGTAGGACATCTTGTGTCACTTAGGACAAGTCAAGACTCTACCACCGGTTCGGAAAACTGTTAGACTAGTTAGACTAGACTAGATATTATCATCTGATGAAAGTCAGCGCTGTATGGTTAGTGCTTGCACTGATCAATCACTGATCCATTTTGAATAAATTAGACAAAAAGATATCAGCCTGGAGACTTTATTAAGCTTTTTTTTTTCCGGAAAAATATTAAAGTTTGGATGGATGGATGGATTGATCTTTGTTATTCAATCATACCAGAACGGTAGAAAGGATCTGGATGAAATTTGGCACAGAGATAGATTATAGTCTGGAATAACACACAGGCTACTTTTTATAACAGAAAATTAAAGAGTTCCTGCGGGAACCAAAAAACCTCAATCCACGCGGTCGAAGTCGCAGACGTCGGCTAGTAATTTATATCTAATTTACTGCGAAGTATAACGAAAAGTAATTTACCTCCAATTAATTTCTATTTACAATCGCTATTGAATAGAAACCGGTGTATTGCAAACCATTTGGAAGTTTCCCTTTGACGCCGCCCGCTCGTGGCGTACCTTTCCAAATATCTAAACAATTGCACAGTTGTAAAGTTTTAGCTTCCCAACTTTCCGACAAGTTGAGAAACTGCTCGGTTTCACTTATAAAATAATGCAACCTGTTTATTCGCCTGCAAAATATATTCTAGTTATGAGTAGCTAGATATTCGACTGCTTGAACGTGAAAAATTAAATGTTGAGGTCCATATACCTACACGTAGGGCTAATTTTGAAAACGTACTATTACCTATTCTATGTTATTACGTTTTCCTTGTCAAAACCATCTTAGGATCGGATCACTCACATTTTTGTTAACTCACTTGATTTGAAAATAGCACACGCATGTTTAAAAAAATGTATTGTTAAATTTTGTACATGTCGTGTAGGTATGTAATGTAATTGTAAATGTAATGGTCTACAATTTTCGTAAGAGACCGACATTATTAATATACTCTCCCATTTATTAGTACAGATTTTTATAAAATTATTTCTAAACACGTTTTACATAAATATGTAAAAATACTATAAAAACACATTTAATATTAATCCTATAAAACATTATAAACTATATATATAAAATTAAAAGTCCTGACTGACTGACTGACTGACTGACTTATATATCAACGCACAGCCTAAGCCGCTGTAGTTAGAAACTTGAAATTTTGACAGTAGGTTCCTTTTATGACGTAGGCGCTCACTATAATGCTCAATAGGGGTGAAATAGGGGTTGAAAGTTTGTATGAAAGTCCGTAATTTCTCAAGTTATATCCATGAAACTTGGTATATATGCTGCGGGTTAAAAATGAAGAACTACGTAATTCACAATTTTTGAAAATTCGACCCCCAAAGGGGTGAAATAGGGGTTGAAAATTTATGTGAAAGTCCTTCATTTTTCAAGTTGTAGCCATAAAACTTGGTATATGAGTTGCGGGTTGAAAATAAATAAATAGGTGCTTCGCCATTTTTGAAAATTCTAGCCCCAAAGTGTTGAAATAGGGTAGTTCTTTATTTAACAAGATATTTTTCAAGTTAAATCTTAAACTTGGTATTTTGGCTTTTGGTAAAAATGCAGAAGGATGTGTGTCACATTTTTAAAAATTCCACCTTCAATGGGGTTAAATAGGGGTTGAAAGTTTGTATAAAAGTCCGTCCTTTTTCAAGCTGCTGTAGCCAAGAAACTTGGTATATGAGCTTCCGCTAATGATGAAATACGGATGTTACAGTTTTTGAAATTTCTATCCCCAAGGACGTCAAATAGAGAGTTTGGCCTTCAATCACGCCGCAACAGAGCAACGAATCGACGTGATTTTTTGCACGGGTAGATATGGGTACTTAAAGAGTGTCACAGGCTTCTTTTTAGCCCGGAAAATTAAGGCGTGCCTATGGAAATTAAAAAACTTAAGCCACGCGAACGAAGTCGCGGGCGTCCTATAGTTATTAATATTATTATTAATACTATGAATATGACGTCGTCGTGAGAGAGAATCAACAACATAAGTAATACCCACATATACTTGAATGTCTAACAAAAAAATTACATGTGCAGCATAAACAAACAATACACACAAATCAGACTTCATTTAGTAGAGCTCATAATTAATTCTTGATTGATTCAAGTCGGTGGCTGGTATCCTAAGACACCCTCCACCCTCCCTTCGCCTTCACGTAGCATCAGACAAAGATACGAAGTTAACGTCAACTAGCGCTATACAAAATTTATATGAAACTTGCTGGAATTCTTGCCGGCTCTATACGTCGAATTTTACCACATACTCAATGGTCCTTCCGGATAAAGAAATTACATGGAGATGTTTTTGGGTTGGTAAAGCCTGACTTATGTATTTATTTCATGGGCTTGACACATTAAGTTTAATTCATTTGAATACCTGACACTGAAGATTTTGGATTAAAGAAATGTGTGAGGACAAACAAATAACTATGACGATTTTCTGGGCGTTAAGAATTTTTAAGGAAAGAGCCTATTTGGAAGAAAAATCGCTGTAAAGAACCGGTTACTAAAAGGTGATGCGATGTTGGTACAGCAGTTAAGTTATTCGACGTTGGAAGATCGCAGCCGACGCTCCATTATGTACGAACTCGGTACTCCATTTTAGTTCTTGCCTAACTCAACATGCATTGGTAGATACAGCAGTAAAGCTTTATAAATTTTGGGCCTAAAAAGTTAGCAATATTGAATTGGTAGAGTTGCGCTCGTCTTTTACTCGTTCCTATGAGACTATGTATTATCAGAGGCTCTAGTATAACTATTCAAGTACTAGTGCACTGTAAGTGTTAACTGTGCATTTTAGTAGATCATCTCCGTACATTTTTATTTGATACATTTAAGTTACTCTGATGACACATTTTTCACGTGAAAACCTGTGCACTCGTTTATGTTCAGAGCATATTTATTTGTTTCGGAGGCATGAAATTTAAAATACGGAAATTAATTTTAAAAAACTTTGAGTGAACGAGTTTAACAAGCATCATATCCGGAACGGCACTCATGTAAACACAGGTGCTTGAAAAACTCGAGTTTTGTGTAAATGAGTGGGAGGGAGGCATGCATATGGCGGAGGAAGCGACAGGCATAAATCTGTGCGACGGTGGCGCCGCGGCCGGAACAGGAAGTACCGACGTCGTTTGCCGCATTGTGATATCGGCCGCCGGGCCGCGCGGACGTTTCTTTGTGCACACCACTTTATGGAGGCACTTCATTCACCAGATATCGCCCTATCGCATTTGAAACGCTATTGTCGCGCCACCTTTACTGATAGCACGGGGCCGTTTATTCTTATAGCCATACCTGTCGGGTTACAAAATGGTATTACATTTGGGGTTTTGAGTACATCTGCTCCTCTTGTAAAACTTCTTTTTAAAATATTCTGCAAAAGTTTAAATTTGAATGCATTATACTACACCTGCATCTACACATTATAGAAATAGTGAATTGTTTGTCATAAGGATTAACAAGTTACCGGTTTCGTAAAATTGAACCTCGTAAAGAGGCTGTAATATGAAATATTAATTTTTTATGTAAGTTTGGGCTTAAAAAACTGCGATACCCCTACCAGCTTAGCTCGCTGGTATCGTACATAGAGCGCATCATAACTTACAAAAGTATTGAGATCGCAAGGATATACTTTTAGGAGACTTAAAAAATGCAGAAAGATAAATAAGCTATTTCAGTCTCATAGTCATTAGGTTACACGCCAACCAACAATTAAGACGGTATTTTTTTAATATTAGTAAAAATAGAGGTTATTCTTAACACTGGTTAAAAATACTATAGATGTTCTATAGATTCCTTGTTCTGTTATTTTTGCCTACAGTTAAAAAGTTGACTTTCCCCTCCATTAAAAGTGAAATTGATGTACTTGAAAAACCAAAACAATAACAATGAATGCTTATGCAAATTGAATTGTCCAGCGCTTCTGCGTGGGCTTCTCGTTGATTGCTGATAACGCACTATTTCTGGGCTCACAGCACGATTCTTAATTTCAACTTTATGACCACAATCGACTGGCATCGGGATTCGGGAAAGCAATCGTTGTGGGAAGAGAAGCTTTTTTTTAAACCGAAATTAGAATGAATTCAAAACAATGTCACAGGGATTCGGAAATATTCGTAGGTTACGTAGTATTTTATAAGCTACGAATACGTTATTACCTTATTAATTATTATAATTGTAATATCGTTAACATTATTTTAAGGGGGCCGACTGCTTTTTATATTGATTAAATAATATAATATATAATATAATATAATATTATAAATGCGAAAGTTTGGATGGATGTATGGATGTATGGATGTTTGTTACTCAATCACGCCCCAACGGCTGAACGGATCTGGCTGAAATTTGGCACAGAGATAGATTACAGTCTGGAATAGCACATAGGCTACTTTTTATCCCGGAAAATTAAAGAGTTCCCGCGGGAACCAAAAAATCTCAATCCACGCGTACGAAGTCGCGGGCATTCGCTAGTTGATTATATATTTAAAAAACAGTCAACAGTGATATATTTTGTTGGTTTTATAAAAGTTAAATTAATATATATTTTTGATGCGGGAACAAGTTTGAAAGCTTTTTAAAGTAGGTATATTGTCCTAGTATAGATGGTCTTGTCAATCGAAATATACCTACTTTAAAGTCACAAATGAAAATATGATAGTTAGGAGCTGTAAAGCAAAAATATTGGACGAGTAAGTATTTAGGAAATCTTGAAGGTAACTTAAGTGAGAAGAAAAGCATTCAGTTAGGAAAACTATTGCGCAGCGTGAGTTTGCCTCAATATTTATGAAGCCAACTTTGGCCTCAGCCGTCATCAATCACAAAGTTATAAATAAAACAATAAAAGGTGAAACTTACCGAGGGTCGGCCTGTTCCAGCCAATATTGGAGGAAACGCACTTATTGGAATAATATGTAGATTACAATCATATTAGAAGTGTTTTGCGGGACTCCGATACTTTATTATACACCCGCGTCTGAAACTCTTTTTTCGGGTAAAATGTTGGTTATTATGTTTTTATTCGCCTTGTCGTAGCTACAGAACTTTTAGAATCCCTATATGTTTTTTGCTTTCACATAGATAATGTACTGAGCACTTGCACTCATTCGACAATATTTTCCAAAAGAATATGGTGGCTAATTCAATTGTACACAACCTCTAAACTGAACTAAATTGACCAGTCTGAATCTAGAGCCGTCCTTTTCAAAAGAGAGCATTATGAAAGCAATATAAACTTTAGACCTGTCATTTTGGTTCAGAGATTGTAAAAATATAATGAGCCACAGTTGATTAAATATTTAAGCAAGAAAAGTACGAACACGAATGGGCTAAAATCCAAGAACAAAAACCATACTTTCATACTAATATTATAAATGCGAAAATGTGTCTGTCTGTCTGTCCGTCCATCTGTCTATCTATCTGCCACGTTTTTACGACCCACCCTTTCAACCGATTTTGATCAAATTTGGTACAGGTATAGGGTGTATCCCGCGGAAGGACATAGGCTACTTTTTATCGCAGAAAACTAAGGAGTCCTAGCGGGATTCGAAATCTTAGTCCACTAGTTTAAAATACTTTTATTCTTGGAAGATTTTCTTCCTCCAAGCATTGAAACCAATATGAAAAATATCTTAAAAGGCATCCCGCAGACATTATACCTAAGCTTATTAAAAAATCACAACCCATTTAAAAAAGAAGCGCATCACAAAGCTAATATCATATTGATAAGTTCGATTCGAGCCGCCCCCACGTCCGCGTACGCTTTTTGTTGTTTATTTATGGCACTACAGATATCGATATGCCGACGGCGGTATCGTGAAATATTAAACGCATTACAAGTGGCATATAGGCCGGAAGATGAGGTAAGAAAATCGTTCTCATTTCAATTGGTGACGTGTGATTTGCGTGGACGCGGCTATAGAAGACTAATAAAACGACTATAATCCACTGGCTTTTGAAAACAAAAACAAAAACAAAATAAAATCGCTGAAATTTAAATAATAACTTTATAATTCAAGTTACAAAATAAAATATTTTCTACCATATTATAAAAGCTCATTTTATGAAATTCATTAAATAAGATTCTTTCATCTTTTAATATTATCCATTTTTAAACTGAGATGATATATTATTGATTTGTATAAAATAAATAGTAATAAACTAATTTTGATTGATCATTATCCAATCCATTATTAAATCCATACTAACATTATAAATGTAAGTCTGTCTGTCTGTCTGATACGCTTTCATGGCCCATCTGTTCAACCGATTTTGATGAAATTTGGTACTGGGATAGGTTGTATCCCGGGGAAGGACATAAGCTACTTATTATCCCAGAAAATGCAAGAGTTCAAGCGGGAAACAAAAACCTTGATTCACGTGGACGAAATCGCGGGCATCGTCTAGTAGACGATAAAAAGCTTTACATTTTTTTCAGTTGTTATTATTATAGTATATTATTCTGTGTTGGGTTGGTTTTTATACTTAGACGGTATCTACTTTAACGCTGAGTTGCACGAAACAATTTTATAAATTTAAGTGTTGATTAAACTAATTGAATGACAAGACTTCATACAATTCTTGCGATTAAATAAGTTTAACTGCCGCTTAAATTTTTGAATTTGTTTCGTGCAACTCAGCGTTAGACTCATACTTTTCTTGCTTAAATTAAGTTCATGATCATGACAATTTTAAATACGAAAGCTTACTTACTTATTACATAATATTATGCTATACTAAAAAGTTACTGCCTACTACTCAAAATTGTTCTAGAATCAGAAGATTTAAATAAAGAATAATAATTAACGGTTCCATTTTATGATTATCTTCGCTTACGGCGAGCATCAAAAATAAGTTGTTGTGTTTTTATTAGTAACGTTCTCTCTAACACGTTTAATATCAAGGTTCATAGCAATAGAATAATTCAAAGTTTAATACAAAGAAGGATCAGTATTCTGGCATGTCCCCCATATTCTTTTCTACGAAGTCGAGCAGCAGTGCCAACTTTCTGTACCCACCGCAGTAGTATCTCACTTAGGAATCACACAAAAGTTTATTCGTTTGCTTTTATCGCGGCAAGTCGAGCGTTAGCAAAATGATTTATACGATTTATCATAAATAAGTTATTTCCATTCACTGTGAAAAACTATTCTTTATACACGTTCTCATGTGAAGAGGGGAAATTATATCTGGTTATGGATTATAGATAGTATTTTGTTACTTTAAAGAAACTTGATTACGTAACTAGCTCACGTTGCTTATATTTTCAGCTTTCAGCAGTTGTTATATGTTGATATTTACTTGGTTTATATTTAAAATTGAAATACAGCAAGTTGATGTGTCTTTGCACCTAATTTGAACAGGGGAGCCTGTGTTTCTCTGTAGCCTTTTGCCTGTTTCACAAGATATTTTATCATATAAACAATAAAGTACAATATGTGACGTAGTACTTTACTTTCAATGCACCATGTTACTTTCAAGTTTTTGTTTATATACTGGCGATAGTTCTAGACCTTATTATAAAACTAATAAAGCCTACATTTATTTTAAAGCCAATAGCCACTATCTTTCAGCCAATTCTAGTTAATGCTAATTACACTATAGCTAATTATTATCGGATATCACCCTAATAATTAGTAAGCATAAAAAGGCCTCGGCGGGACATTTACACGAGTTCAATAGTTACCATTGTTGTATCCAAATTGGGCGGTATTTGAAACCAAACGCGTGCGGGAATTTATCGCGTGTTTCCGATTTAAATCGTTGAATTAACGACATTGCACCCGTTGCCTCCTGTTTATCGGATTTATTCGCCGCCCTCGGCGACGTGGAAATTCTATTCTATTTTCATGAAGTTTTAGCGCCGAAACCTGAAAATTTTAAAAAAGTGTTAGTATATCCTTCCTTATTCTGCAGGCTTAGGTGAAATAGCAGGTAAGTTAGTTAGTTCCCGCGGGAATTGAAAAAACTTAATCCACGCGGACGAAGTCGCGGGCTTCATCTAGTTTAGTGTTATAAATGCAAAAGTGTGTCTGTCTATCTGCTACGCTTTCACGGCCCACCTGTTCAACCGATTTTGATGAAATTTGGTACAGGGATTGGTTGTATCCCGGGGAAGGACATAGGCTACTATTTTTATCCCGAAAACCAAGGAGTTCCCGCGGGAATCGAAAAAAACTTAGTCCACGTCGACGAAGTTGCGTCCATCATCCTGTTTAAAATAAAGACCGAGTAATTAGTAAACAGAGATAGATTTCCTTTCGAAATACGAACCAAATAGAAAACGGTGAGTTTGCTATTGCTATAAATATTAATTAATGTTATCCGAGTTGGCAGTTTACTATAAAGCTATACGTTATCGCTCTCACACATTAGTAGGTTTGAATGGAGCTCGCTGTGCACGTTAGCTCTGAATTAAGCTACTAATTAAACTTGGTACTTTTGTATTATTGCATTAACTATGGAACTCTTAATTAGTCGCTTTTCAGACGTGGATTTGCTTAGCGGCTGGTTTATGATTAAAATACTCGAAAAATTAATATGCACTATAAATTGAAAATAAAATAAAAACGCTGTTTGCAAATTTAAAGCCGCGAGGTTGTTAACTAGGTATATTTCTAAAAACTTTAGCATAATAGCTTGATTTAATCGGTTCAACTAAAGTTTGCCTACCGTAGTTGTACCGTATGCAAGCAAAAAACTTGTTTTGATTTTATAATGCGTATGTAGATACAACTTTTATTATGACTTTTCAATACGTTTCATATTAAAAATACCTTTTTTAATAGGTCCGACGCTTAAACTGCCATTTCAAATAATATATACGGCTTTATCCACATTTGACATAAGTTAAAAAAATCAAGGATCAGCTGCGTGCCTCAAAGGCTCATCTCGATTTACGAGCACAAATCAAACATTTAGTTGGAGGCTGTAAATCAGGCTGTGCGGAATTTATGGCGATTCACGGATTTGTTGGTGAGCGCGTGACGGAAATATGCTTCGAGGATTGTATTTACCAACAATTATTATCCGGATAGGTACAGGTAATGTCATGAAGACCACCACCAAGTCATAAGGACCACCTTAGTAGTAAAGATTTTTCAAAAAGGTATTACCAAATGCCACACCTCTACTCGGTATGCGACAGCCTTTAGGTAGTAATGGAATGGTTAGTATTCTGCGCCTCAGGTAAGGTGAGTATTTCGAATAGAAAATGGATTAAACCTTTCTTATCAAAATGGGCGTGTTAAGAATTAATGTTTGTTTCCTTACACAAAGATTTAACGACAACCTACATTCAAGCCTTATTTGTAAGTGAAAATATCGCATTCAAAAGCAAGACAATTAGATACAATACAGTCTGAATTTTTCCATACAAAAGCGTGCACTTAATGGTTTTTTAAATATCGCAGAGAATGGTGCGGCTTCCACACGTCCGTGAACAATGGCGGATAGGGGGGAAATATAATTTATTTTCGAGTTAAATCTTTTGTGGAAATAATATGACATTTCTATTTGAAGTTGGCGGGTGATTTATCGGTTGCCTTGTTGTGGTCGTGCTTTTGGGCAATCCGTTCAATTGGAGGTGTCGTTCGTAATCAAGTTTTGTTTCAACTTATAAATCGATGGGGGCGGCGTGACATTAAGTAAAGGGTAGCAAAATTTACAATAGCGCCATTTGTATAATCGTTGGAAAATTCCCAAGCACTTCATGGAATTATTACAGTACTAGATAATGCTCTCGACTTCGTCCGCATGGATTAAGTTTTTTGATTCCCAGAGGAATTCCCCGGTCTTTGTCCCCGGGATGTAACCTATCCCTATACCAAATTTTATACAAATTAGTTTAAAAGATCAGCCATTAAAGCGTAGCAGACAGACAGATTTTCAAAATTCATAATTAAAGTATTACTTAAGTATTAAGTAGGCATACTCACCTTATTTGTAAGATTTCACTCTATTATAGGCACGTATTATAATTAACTAGTTAAGGTATTATAATAAGCATCTCTATAGAACGTAACATTAACAAATTCTCATTTTAAACCTGAACGTTTAAAAAAATTAGGTATAGGTACATTCCACTTTGTTTCGAGAAGCGCACTCCAAGTTGCTCGCGAACATGTAAGCTAAAATAAAATATACGGCGCACTCAAATATGACTGTAAATTAAGCCTCTCGTATGTGAAACGAAAGGATTTTAAAGCGGGAGCGTTTTTTCGCATAACTTCAAGCTCGATACAGGAGTTTTATATTTCAATTGAAAGCCGAATGGCAAAAACTCCATTGCGACGTTAATTCAAAAAGTTGTTTTCATTATGGAACGTTCTCGCGGTACGCTGCGTGCTACGGGTGCGCGAAAAAGTTAAAAAGTTACATAAAGCACGGCGAGTAGAAAGAATTTAAAGTAGAGAGGAGCAAATAAAACGACGGCAACAGCCACGGTATAAAACGAGTCGCAACAATTGCTGCATTCCAGTCTGAAACGCTTTTCTGTTCTTGGTTATTGGACAATGCCCACAATCTAATTGTTTCATGATGGCAATTTTTCATTTTAAAGCCGGTCTCGGATTCGTTCTGGATAGTTATCATAAAAAGGCTTTTTAAAATATAGGCTGTCTTGAGTTGACTCGTATTTCCAAAAATATTTGAGAGAAAATTGAGAAAGAATAAGTTGTCGTCACCTATTTGGTATATGTTGGCGCTTTATCTTTATAAGAATATCAATTTAATTCAGATCTATCGACAAAGAAAAAGTCGAACTCTAAAATCAAAATGTAGCTAATAATGCATAGACTCTTTCAAAAAACAAAACGCAAAATTTAAATTTTAGCATAGCAAAACAAACATTCCCTTTTTTATAAATTATGTTAAAACAGAAAGAAAATATGAAATTAGAAAACATGAAACGTGAAAATATTTTCGTCAAAGCGACCTAAAAACTGCAGGAGGGCTCTGGGTGAACTGTCACGCAGCCGTGCCGAAAATTAAAGGATTCCCGTCCGTCCAAAACAAATACGAATATTTTTATATTTTATTTCGTTAAATAAAAAACCGGAAGGCAAAGCTTCTGTTCGCAGGTGGGAATTTAAATAATCTGACAGGGATTAAAAGGAGAAATATCAGCTTTTGACCGTCGCGGTGAGCCCGTAGATTATGCACATTATGTTATGCTGGATTTGTATTTAGTCAGGCTGTTATAATTTAAATGAGGATTATATAAATGCGAATGTAATTGCCTTATTTTTTGGTGAAATTGTGGCGTCTTCTTTGTTTCAAATAATATGTAAATGATTTTGTTTTATTTCATGTAGACCAACTTATGTCGTTTTCAGACGGCTGATTCGAAAAGGAGAGTCTATTGAGAAAATCTTGCAAGAAACTTAGCAGCAGCGGCTGTAAATTGCTTTAAACCGGAATCTAAATACAACTCCGCCAAAGTATTTAAGTTTTACAAAACCCTCGAGCTTATAATAATTGAGGTCGCCAAACGAAATTAACATTTAGAATATTCATGCAGACTTAAGCACGTCTTTACGACACGGCACCAAATCGAAAACCTATGCATAAAATTGTCTCAACCGCAGAGGTTAGTTCGGTGTCTAAACGTCAAGTTGATTAATCGCAGTTTCCCCCACGTTATTAACATGGTAATGACCGCGAATCGCTTTCTTAGCGATACATAATGATACGGGATTTGCGGGATGATTGTGCGGGATAGTCGGACGACTGCCGGGTTATCTTGTGGCTACAGGTTACGGCGCTCATAATCCGTATTTAAATTGCGGGAAAATTCGTCTGCATTAGCTTAAAAATTACACTTTCGTCCTTTTAAGTGTGAAGTATATACCTACTAATATTGGTTTTTGATATCTCACCAAATGAAAAGACAAAATGCTGATCGCACATAAGACGCGCTTCAATGTTTCGAGTATTTAGCTTCAATCAATATTTTCTAGATAATAAAGACACAAAAAGATGTTACTGCACCCCTGATAATAATTCTGAAGTATCTTTAAAACTTACTTAAGACTACTATGTGGACGAATTATTGATTTGTAGTAAATAATACAATAAATCTATGATTTCAACAATGTGAGTCCTATAACTATTTTAAAAATGTGCGGTATGCGAATGGACTAACGAAATTAACGCAACTAAATGGAAAACACCTAAGTAAATGAAACTATGCATAAAAGTCGAGTTGCGTCATTCATAACATCATATGTGCTAAAAGGTGCTCGACGAGACAAAATATTTGTTCACCTATCCAGTGTCCCGTAGGAGTGTTGTTTCTATGAATAAAATAACAATTATAAGTGATCCCCATCCCTGCGGCGCGTGCCTAATTCCGTTTGAAACAATATTCATCTGGCATTTCACTTGTGAGACACACGGACGAAAAAATATTACAACTCACGACCTACAGCTAAAGTGTTGGACACGTGAGGCTGGTGGCCTTATTTATTAAAAAGTTTGCAGTAGTTGGTTTCTTCAGGTCAGCTTAATAATAGCAGCTCAAGCAGTCAATCCCCATTGCGCTCGTTGCCCATTATTTATCAACCACTTGTATTTAGATATCATGTTATAGATTTATGTTGACAGAAATACTGGTCATTGCAATAGTGGTGAGTGGCATCACATTTCTATAAGATTACAAGTTCACTGTAAGGCGTACAGTGAAATACAATCTGAACGTGATAGAGAATTAGTAGACCAGTGTGGATGAGCAGATAACGTATAGAAAATATATTTACTACTTACTTAATAAAACGCATGTTGATAAGCTCACACTGTTCACAGGGCTAGGGTAACTCTTTGACAATTCAACCTGTGTGAAGGTCATAATTTTCAGAGAAAAACCTGCAGTAAATAGAAACCTTATCAGAGGTTAATTTTATTGCAAAATTAAAAACAAGACGAGCACAAATTGCTCACCGTACATTCGGCCCGTATGTTCGTAGTACAAAATGCGAAGTTTGTTCTGTACGTCATTCCTCCAGTTATTTGATGTGGGATTGCGACTCGTTTCCCTTTAGTTTCGATGATGCCCGACGATAAGTGGCAGGGTGTCGGATTAGAGGTTTTATAATTAGAGCGCTGCTGTTTGTATGGCGATTATTTTATATTGCTCTTGAGAATTTACGAGAACTAACTACGCAGCTTAGATAAGGTCCATAAAATGTAATAGTTCATTTAATTAGGGCGTACTGGCCTATATAATATCGCCGTTAATGGATACGTTATGGAGAACATCAGATATAAAGATTAAATATTGTGAAACTCGTTCCAACCCATAAGTTAATGATTTTCGAAATCGGATAATCGAATTTCGGTATGAAAACTTATAAACTTCGGTTATTATGTGAAAAAAGTGATTTTTCTCAGAGAGAGAGAGAGAGAGAAAGAGAAAAGACCTACTAACTATATTGTTTTCGAGTTTTCATTTGCCTACTTATTTAACTTAAAATTATCAAGCCAGGAATCAAACCCGGAACCTTACTCTCGCAAGATGGTCAAACTACTTGCTTTGTTATAGAAGTAATGTCGTTCGTTGCAGTAAAAGTACCACAGTATAAAAAGAACCCAATAAATCGATGGCTGTAAAGTTGTTTTTACTTAAAGTTGCTTTTATGGGGGAATAACCGTAAAGAGTTAGAGATAGGGGATATCAGGACATTACCGATCTGTCTTTATCGGAACTATTCGCCGTTTAACGTTTCCAAGGTAGACGCCGAAATTCATGGCGACCGAAACTTCGTAAAGAGTGAGGTACCGAAGTATCCAGCTTTTATTATTGCTGGATTAGCTGGCAGGAATACTTATCTCTATTCCCATTTTTTCCGTCACTGATTGCGACTTTACCTTCGTCATTTATTGGTACCGAATTTAAATAATGCTACGTGAGAAAGTTAGCATATATAGTTAGTTAGTTAGTTAAAACGTATAACACTAAAAGCACAGCCAGAGGCCGCTAACCTACAAAACTTATCAGCTGATACGTACAGACTCACTCGTACAAGTTCTACATGATCGCAGACAGAGGAAAATTAAATAGCTGATCCGCTTCACGGCCACAATCTTCAGATAGGAAGAAAAGAGAGGGAGACTTTAAATATTCAGATAAGTAACTAGTCAATAGTTTCGTATTATTGCTTAGTGCTTGCAATCAATATCTACGCAATCAATCATTTCTCATTCATTATTTATTTATTTGATTCGACTCAGCGCATGCAGCGTTGATGCAGAGACTTGCGTGGCGAGAGTGCCATTAGGATAATGTGTTTCTGCCATAATTATTGCAAAGCGACACGCGTAGCTCACGAGCATAATGACGGTCACCGCAGACGTATTCAATTTCACTCATCTCATTTACCGATAAGCGGTAACGTTACGAGCGGATATTCTTTTTTTTCTCGTCAGAGTTTCACCCCTCGGTAAATGATCGAGTCGCTTATTATTTGGCGTGTGCGCAAACATTTAGCGCCCTTATCGGGGCTATTAAAGATATGGCTTCATTACTCGCCCGCGAAAAGGTTGCGGAATAGCGCCGCTTTGTGCCGTGTTTTGTTTGCTGTTACTCTTTTGGCAATTATTTTCCTTGTTTGTGGTTCGTAAACGTGAACAGTTGTCAAGGTTAATTTTGAGGAATATAAAGGACTGAAATGAAATCTTCAATGTTAAGAAAATAAGCCTAAGTACTTAGTATATAACTGAATAATTATTATTGTGATAACATATTGACTTAATTAGTCATTATAATATAATTAGTCGTTATATAGTTAGTCATTAATTCAAATCTGAACCATATATTATATATTATTAGTCTATATTATTGTCGTGATATAAGAGGAACTAAGAGAGGAAGAAGAGAAAAAGCAGAAAAAGAAAATAAATTTATTATTTACGTCTTTGATAAAGTTAACACTATTTTAAATCTTTCTAACGTTTTCTTCACAATTGCTTATGTGTAAGTGATTATTGATTAAGAAATTAGTCAGCTTGTATTCGGCTACGTTAGCAAAAGGTACCTAATTTAATATGATGCGTAGTTTTTTATGTGGATATAATTTTGCTTATTTTATTTTTGGGACCGGAATTATACTAGCGCTATAACTCTTACAACATTAAGCAGTATGTGGGTAAAAATTTTATTTCATTATTTATTGTATCAAACGGGAATTTTACGCCATTTTTACGTTCCTCGCTGCCATTTAGATAAAAAGAGCTGACGTTCATTTCCTAAACGACGGGCGTCGGTGAGCCGCTCATGTTTATGTGTAATTTATGTTTACATAATTGATACACAACGTTGCATGGAATGGTACAGATACCACACAGCTAAATATATACTAAATATGATAGTTAAAAATTAATTATTCCACTTACACATTCCAAGTTCTAACACACAACGTTAATATTTATAAGTTTAGCTTTTATTCTAGCTACTTTGAATAGGCCTCCCTACGACCTTCCTGGCGCAGTGTTGAGTGCTGTTGTCTTAACCTGTCCGGGTTCAATCCCCGGCAGGGTCAATTTGGGAATTTATAGTTTCTGAATTTTCCCTGGTCTTGCCTGGTGGGAGGCTTCGGCCGTGTCTAGTTACCACCCTACCGCCAAAGATGTGCCCCGCCAAGCGATTTAGCGTGCCGGTACGGTGCCGTGTAGAAACCGAATAGGGGTATAGCTTTAATATAACTGCCATGCCCCTAACAGGTTAACCCGCTACCATCTTAGGCTGCATCATCACTTACCATCAGATGAGGCTAGCTTATAGTGGATAAAAAAGGCATATCTTGGCTATCTTGTTTTTAAGTATCTGCCATTTTTGCTAACATCAACTACACAGGGCTGTAACAACTATAACCTATAGATGTTTATAGTACCTGTGGATTAAAGGAAATAACAATTTGCACTTTGAAGTAGCAGAGTATGAATATAGTATAGAACGAAGGAAGCTATATTCATAACATGTGACGCCATGCGCGGGTCGAGGGAAATGAAGCGGAATCTTTCAGATAACGCACACAATTACACACGCGTGCTGTAACGAGGATGTTACACACACACGAGTTGCACTTAGGGTTGAGTTCACACAATGATGTAGGTGACATCGATAATTTGCTGTAATGGGGTGTAAGTGCCAAATTGAATGTGCTTAAGAACAAGTTGATGTGCATTCATTTTGACACGACCTAGAGGTACCCATAGATCGCGCGCGAGTTGAATGCAGAGTAAATGTGTGGTTACACATACATGTTTAACCTGTTACGATACACTTAGATAACTACATTGTTACGATAATTTTGTAATATAAGCTGGGCTGGCTGGCTATAAAAAAATTACCAAAAACAACTGTGACAATTTTTTTAATGTCCAATGTACATTAGGTAATCTAGAATAGAATATTTATTTACCTAGTTCCACTAGGTAATACTCTGTCGTGGGTACCTTAACATGTTTGTTTATACTATAATTTTTCAAGACATTTAAGTAGCATTATACAATTTAGGTAGATATAGGTCCATAAATATGGACAGACATTTAAAGTGGAAGTGGTATTAGTAGTTATAGCTTCTATATTTCTTTTCAGTAGGTTTCGTAGCTCTATGATAGCCTACGACGTAGCAGTGTCTACGGTGTCCCCGCGACTTCGTCCGCGTGGATTGAGGTTTTTTGGTTCCTGCGGGAACTCTTTAATTTTCCGGGATAAAAATAGCCTATGTGTTATTCCAAACTATAATCTATCTCTGTACCAAATCTCATCCAGATCAATTAAGCCGTTCTGGCGCGATCGAGTAACAAGCATCCATCCATCCATCCATCCAAACTTTCGCATTTATAATATTAATTTAAATCTGTATAGAAGTAGGATAATAAGTAATTATTCTGTGATAGTAGGTTACTATTAAAATCATTTAATTAATACTTACTTATTTCACACACTGTACCTAAATAATAGCATTTGCTTGGGGAAGTTAGAGACACTTCACAAGTAGGTAACTTAGGGCGTATCTGCAGGTCCATTAGTGGTGTACAGACACATTTGGGCGTCCGCACAATAATTGACAGGCGGAGGAAGCGAGTGAGATAACGATTCACTGCGGGTTCCATTTACTGTTTGACTCGACTTGTGTTTAAAGCTCATAGAAGAAAAGTAAGAGCGTTACACCTGATAATAAATTTTCATACTTAAATAAACAAAAATCAATTGCCGAAATGTATCTTCTCGCATCACTTCGGAACGGCAGACCTTTTTTTTTATGCCACCACAAGTTAGCCCTTAACTGCGATCTCACCTGATGGTAAGTGACTGAGTCTAAGATGGTAGCGGGCTAGCCTGTTGAGGGTATAGCAGTTATATTAAACCTATACACCTATTCGGTTTCTACACGACATCGTACCGGAACGTTTTGACAGTAGGGTGGTAACTAGCCACAACCGAACCTTCCATGAAACCAGATCAGGGAAAATTCAGAAATTACAAATTCCCAAAAAGACCCTGCTGGGGATCGAACCCGAGTCCTCCCATTTATAAGACCACAGCGCTCACCACTGCGCTAGGGAGGTCGTTACCTGTGGAACAACTGCTACACTCGAAAGCTCGTTCAGTGTACCAACATAACATTTTTGTTATTTTGTAAGTAGAAAGAAATCTCCCAGCCTCATCTATCACTCATTATGTTAGATACGGGTTTTGTATGAGTATTATTTTCCCTAATCTCCTTTATATGGGAGGCTGGCGTGTTGAATACAGTATGTTATCAATCTTCTCGGCGCTGTTCCTGTAATGAAAGAGATATTATTAAGATGTGCCGTTAGTTTGCTTATTTATCTACTAGCTGATGCCTGCGACTACGTCCGCGTCGTTTGAGGTTTTTTGGTTCCCGCGGGAACTCCTTAGTTTTCCGGGATAAAAAGTAGCCTATGTGTTATTCCCGACTATAATCTCTGTCCCAAATTTCAGCCAGATCGGTTCAGCCGTTGGCGCGTGATTGAGTGACAAACATCCATACATTCATCCATCCATCCATACATCCATACATCCATCCAAACTTTCGCATTTATAATATTAGTAAGATGAATCGCCCCGTGGTTGACCAAGTGGATTTTTGGAAAATAGTGCAGAATTTCCGAAAATCGCGAAACACATCCTGCTTTTTTTTTACGGAAACAAAAATACCTAGCATGTTTCAATAACGAGCTTTCAAATTCTTATTTTTTTATTCATATAAACTTATATAAGTGATTTTGAATCGTTAATTAGTGAATCTACCAGAGGTTTGATATACCTCTCCAACCGCCAGCAAGAAACTCGTCGATCACTCTTTTTCATAATAATTAAAACTTCCATGGCCTATAGGTATTTAACTTCCTCAGGGTTGGAATTTCCAAAAATCTATTAGAGTGCCTGTGTCCTACTGACATAACATTTCAAGTTCAACTGAAATTTTGATCAAGTTAGTGAGTGAAGAATCAAACTATTTTGAATTTATATAGCATTTATAAAGATTGTGGCTTCAACATTAAAATCAAATCAAGTACCTTCCTAATACACATTTTGTTTTAGTACTGCAAAACAAAAGTAAGCAGACAAAAGAAATAAAATTTATCTCGAGCAAAACACCCCATAAAATGGAATTGTCTCGAGAACTTTATAAATGCGATAACGACTAAAGTTGTTCGGAGCTTTGTTGCTACGCTTATATCAATATGGCCAGTTTAATTGGTCTTCCATGACCCCCTACGCCGGTCGTTACAGGACAGGAGATGGGAAGCTGCGAGGAACATCGCAGGTCTTGTTAATTGGACGTCGCGTACCTAAATACCCGTTGAAGTAAAAAAGAGAAAACCAAGGAGTGTCCGTCTCAAGCCCCGCCCTGCGATGGGAACGCCCACCATGATCTTACTTCAAACTAGAGTGAGACATTTCTCTTTTATATATTAAGTATATAAATTAAATTGTTAGAGCTTCGTCTAATATTTGTTACATAGGCAGCGAAGCCTCGCCTTTGTGTGTCTGTCGTTAAAGTAAAGATAAGATTTTATCTCACTAGTTCTACTTATAACAAATAGGGCTTTGATTATACTGTCATATTTGTTATGATTTAGTCTGGAGATACCCCAGGATACATATTTATGTAAAACATGCCGTCCCACTGAATGAAGATTGGGTTTCATACTCATACAAGTGTACAACCGAATTAGCCTTAACATCGGCACAATTATGTTAACAAAGTCACGTCACTAGAGAAAAGAATAAGTGGCTCAAACTTTTATAAAAAAAGTAAAAAGCCCTATTATGAAAAACCTGCATGAATCATGGTTACAGTTGCAATTGTTATGATTAGCTGAAATTAATAAGGTATTCTTCCTACGAAAATAGTTTTTGGTCAATAGCGGTCAATAGTGTTAACCAATCCGAGGTGATTGCGATCGTTACACTATAGCAATCATTTTTACACAATGAGGCCTCTGGTCTTGAAACTTGAGACTGCGTGAAGATTTTTTACCCTCACTAAAAAATACTCTTCAGTTATTCCAAACGTGTAAATCCGGGGCAGTACTGCTAGTTTTCTCATATGGAACGCATAACATTTACGCTGACTTCTAAAAATAAATCAATTCATTGCCAGTTAAAAACTTACAAAAATGTAATTTTTCCACAAATTCCATGGCGTAAATAAAACAGAAAAATATCATGGTACCCGGAAACGGATACTCGATTAATTTTTAATTCGCCAGAGCAGCGACGCGGCGCTGTCGTCGTCTTCCCGCCCGTCGCTTCCGGTTGCGAGCGCTCCTTTTTTTATTTTCCTTTTTTAAAGTTGTATTTCCGGTTTAGCGCAATTAGGTGTCAAATCAATATTGATACTGAGTCATTATACATTATTTTTCTGTTATTCGTCGCAATTACTTAAATTGTTTATAATGTACGTATAACGTTTTTGTTATTTATTATTTACATATTAACTAAATACAAGAATAAAACCACTCACCAAGTTTTGATTTGATGAGTATTTTACGTAAAAAAAAAAGTAAATATGATTGGTCAGTGAGAAATCTGCAGGCCGTTTACTCTAATGCTTTTTACACTCAGCCAGGTGCATGATGCATCAGTACCTACCTATTTGAATAAATCTTAATTGAAAGCAAAGGAAAGTTAAAAGCTCACAATATACATATATCCATACTTCCATACTATATACTATCCATACTAATATTATAAATGCGAAAGTGTGTCTGTCTGTCTGTCTGTCTGCTACGCTTTCACGGCACATCTGTTCAACCGATTTTGATGATATTTGGTACAGGGATAGGTTGTATCCCGGGGAAGGACATAGGCTACTTTTTATCCCGGAAAATTTAAGAGTTCCCGTGGGAATCGAAAAAATTTGGTCCACGCAGACGAAGTCGCGGGAATCATCTAGTAAGTTATATTTACCTAATGTGCTATCTAAGGCTATCACTGTTAGAAACGTTAAAGCCTGCGTCTCTTATTCGGGGGGTTTATGGTTGGATCCCTGGGCACGGCTACTCTAACTTTTTTCTTTTTGCAGTTGCTTTACATGAATGTGAAGGAAACCATCTTGAGGAAACCTGCAAACCTGAGAATTAAACTATTAAACTCAATTTATTTATAACATGTAGAACATACCGGTGTCTCTTATGTTACATCATATTTTGACTCTACCACCGGTTCGGAAAGATTTCTGCTGAGAAGAGCCGGCAAGAAACTCAGCAGTTCTGTTGTTTTTCTTCATCTTAATTATCATTCATGTCCTCTTAGGTCTGCCAATCCGCACTTAGCCAGCGTGGTTATCAAACTATGGTTTTATCTTACAAATCTGAGAGAAGACTTGCCCAGCAAGTGGGTTGGCAATGAGTAGAAGATGATGACATTCAGCTGAAAAAAAAATTGATTAGGCATTAATTACTTCACATTAAAAAATACTCTTCCGTTGATTGTTCAGTTTACTTTTATAAAAGAGTGACGTTCAAGCGATTATTTTTCCGGCGGCGGGACTTTTTCTCGTCGGTGAAAAAGTGAAAAACTCGCCTCCGCCGGATATTATCATTAATTATGAATCGGGAGATTTCAGCAGTCATTGCTTTGACGGGTATAAATGATGCCAGACAATCACGATAATCTTGTTTCGGTTTTTTAAATCCCGGGGCGTACCTACTCGTGTATATTTTTTAAAGGGTTGTAAATTTTTGTTTAATTGAAACGTGAAAAATAAATTGGTATTTAAAAATATGTCCCGTTTTATATATTTTTTTATTTAAAAAAACTAGAAGCGCATTACATGCATGGGTTTAAGTAGTAGGATGTAGCTATAGGCAGATTTTGATAAAATTTAAAGTATACTGTATAATTGCTATCACATCTTATCAATCCCGAAGTGTAGAACTCGTCGGACCCGTACTGAGGCTATATGGATAGGAATTTGTAACTCAAACTCAAACTCAAAATATCGTTATTCAAAATAGGTACCTACAAAGTACAGCTTCTGAACGTCATGTTTACAAGGAATACACCTTGATGGTGCTAATTAACTACGGTATCTTAAAACTAAAGCTACGAGGGTTACTAACGCGCCCTGGTCTGATAAGAGCCCACAACAAACTCAGCCGGGTTTTTTGTTTGAAGATTAAATTAGTAAGATCAAATAGATTTGTAATATAATCATAACAATTATTGGCATAGCTTATTGTATTAATTTAAATTGCTTGGCACACAAACACCTTTTCAAATTGATAAAATTTTAATCCGTTAGTTACTAATAATAATAATAAATCAATTTCTAGTTTCCACATTAATATGAAGGAGAATTTGCCTACTTAAATGTTTGACTTAGCAAAATAATATACGAATCCTAAATTGCTAAATAATGGCACCCAAGTGGTCAAACGAGACAACGCCATTGATCTGTTGTATTCGTCCACAAATCAAAGTCCAAAGACAAGGGCCGGCTAATGCGCGTCTGGGGTATACAGCGACCCGGACGAGATGAATGGACGGCTTTTTATTATGGCAACTCGTTTAATACAAATTCTCTGAGAAGAAATGGTCAAACTCTTATAGGTATAATCAAAGTAGAAGTATTCATCTTTGCTTGTCCATCATAATTTATGAATGAATCGTACAACGTTGAACGATGAAATATGCTTAATTTCCATATAAAATTTTCTTATATTTTGTGAATTTCGATGAGTTTCAGTATGTTTACTTACGAAGGTCAAAGTACTTATGTACTTTAAAATAAAAATAAAAATTCTCCTTATTGCATGAGAAATAAAATGTTCAGAATTCTTGAAAAATTCTGGGAATAACATTTCTACAATATAACCTACTAGACAAAATGCTAAACTAGACCTACGACTTCGTCCGCCCCCGTGTATTTTTCAAATCGCGCAAGAACTCTTTGAGTTCTCAGTATATAAACTAGCCTTTGTTAGTCTTCAATAAATCACGTCGAATCACGGAATGACATTCCGAACTAGTGGTAGATTCACTCGATGATTCAAAAATCATCTTTGTAAAATCATCTCAAAATTGTAATAAGTTTATTTGGAAAAAAAATATGAGTTTGAGTTTATGGGTAGTGATTTATACATATTACAGTAAGACAGATAAAGCATACTGAAACTAGGTTTACCTTATAATTTGGCACAATGTTTGTTTGAAGTGGACAGCGAAATCCTCCACATAAATCGCAAGGAGGTAGGAGTTAGCGAAACACAGAGAGCGCCCGAGGGAGCCCTCCCGCACACAAATCATGGCGTCTCTACCTCGGACATACCCACGTTAAGGAGGTTAAGTTGTATTAAGTTACGGTCTGATTCAACCTTAGCATTTCGAGTATCCATCTATCTTGGTAGTTAGACATTAAAATTAATCTTAATTTCTAGTATAACCTACCAAGTAAAATATACAGCCAATAATTATAAGTAACTAGGTGATGCCTGCGTCTTCGTCCGCATGGATTGAGGTTTTTCGGTTCCCGCAGAAACTCTTTAATTTAACGGGATAAATAATAGCCTATGTGTTATTCCAGACCATAATTTATATCTGTGCAAAATTTCATTCTGATCCGTTCAGCCGTTCTGGCGTGATTGAGTAATAAACATCCATCCAAACTTTCGCATTTATAATATTAGTATAGATATTTTTTTATAATATTAGTATCAATTTTTGGTTTGAAAATTTTGAAAACAAATTACCTACTTACTGTGGGTACAAAGGATTTTAGTAACATAAATTATTTACTAGGATTTTACTATGATTGAACAAATTTTTCAAGATTAAACACATTCGACATCCCTATTTATTTCGTCAACATGTTACAAGTAAAGTGTTGATTCAGTATTTTCACAGAGGCGTCATTTATACTCGTGATCGAGATCATTAGTTGGGTGCGTGCGAGGCGGAAAACTTCCCGTATAAATCCCGCCGACACTCGCGCGTTCCCATCGATATGATTAATTGACGCTCCTGAATCGCGCTTATCTCGCCCATTGAGTATAGGTAATCAACTATTTCTCTATTAGACTTTTTTCGCTTGATGATATTACTTATTTTTTCTTTTTAAGTCGCCAAGGAAACTCATTAGGGGCTAGGGCGAAAACACACTAGAGACAAAAAAATATCTCACGAATAAAATATTCGCGCGCGCACTTTTTTTGACGACCTCCGTGGCGCAGTGTGTTTTGACGACCTCCGTGGCGCAGTGTGTAGCGCTGTTGCCTTAACGTGCGGAACTCCCGGGTTCGATCCCCGGCAGGGTCAATTTGGGAATTTATAATTTCTGAATTTTCCCTGGTCTGGCCTGGTGGGAGGCTTCGGCCGTGGCTAGTTACCACCTTACCGGCAAAGACGTGCCGCCAAGTGATTGAGCGTTCCGGTATGATGCCGTGTAGAAACCGAATAGGGGTATGGGTTTAATGTAACTGCCATGCCCCTAACAGGTTAGCCCGCTACCATCTTAGATTGCATCATCACTTACCATCAGGCGAGATCGCAGTCAAGGGCTAACTTGTAGTGGATAAAAAAAAAGCTATACTCAGACTACCGCCACACGACAAAACATGTTTTCTATACGACGCGTGCATTTCAAGCAGGTGTTTTCTACTGTTTTGTCCATAGTTTGTTTTCACCTTTAGAATGCGTAATGTTTGGATCGAGGCAACAACCACGCGCGTTTGTATATCTCCTTACCTTTACTAACAGTGTAACATAGCTATATTATTAAATCTGTACCTTACTCAAATTTTGTGAGGTACGCTAATTATAAATCAGTACCTTAACAAAAATAACTCCATATTATTCTTTACCCACCGAGGAGGTTTGATAAAAATGGGATGCAGTCAAAAAGATAAACAAAAATTGCATTGATTCCATAGTGAACTGCAAATGCAAAGCCAATATACCAAATCCGCGATAAACCGTCGCGTTCCGGCTCCGGGCTCTTCGCGTAATGAACGATTCACGCATCGACATTATCGCCCGCCAACCAACACCTATAAATAAATATGGCGGCAAAAATGGCGTCAGTTTATCAGCGACTGAAAGTGGACGCTGGGGACCAGCGGCCGAGTAATAAATGTTATTAGATAGCCTCTGGGCTTAGTTGGGCTGTTTTTTTTCGGACTTCTTTCTGGCTGGCCTTTGTTAATGCGTCTGGGTTGGAAAATAAATTGGTCGGGCCGCTTTTAAATGAGTCCGCACAGGTTAAATACTGATTTTTCCGGCGCGTGATTAAGCTTGATGTATGATCCAGAATGGGATCTGCAAAGCGATTTCGACCGTAGTACTATGACCTACGATATTATAAAGGTTATGTTCAATTTTTATCTTGTCCAACCAAAATTGTTCAAGGCTAATTAAGTTAAGGGTCACTCCCGTCAATTGCATAATAATCGTTTAATAATAACCTTAACCTTATCGTTAAATTCGATGTTTATTTTTTCTGTAATTGATAGAAAGTAAGTAAAGCTCACATGTATCGAAATAAAAATAGTAAATAGTAGGTGTATTATTACATAGCCGGTACAAATAATATCTGTTTGCACGGAAATAAAATAAAGTCAGAGTAAATAAACGTTGTTTGCTCGACGCTCCGACTGCCAAAAGCATCGGTGAACGATCCGTCGCTATTTACCTGCATACAGCCACCTACGTATTGCAAGTATTTTGCAATTTTATTTTTACGGGTCACCTCGCCATCTTGTTCATTTTATTGCATTTTAAATTTCAAAGTTAATGGTTCCTAAATCTTGAGAATTAATTTACCGGGATAAAATGTAGCATATGTGTTAAGTCAGGTTATAAGCTATCTCCATTTCAAATTTCAGTCAAATCGGTTCAATCTTTGCGTCATGACGGAGTAACAAACATACACGAACTCATACAAACTCTCGCCTTTAATCACACTATCAATATGGTAAGTATATGCTTTGGAAAAAGAAGCTATGTATGTGGAAATTCCTCAGGGCCAATTGCACCACAGGCGGTTTTCGTCAACGTTATTTTTGCCCATCCAAAAAGCCACTTTGGATAACAAAAGTCAGAGATTTTTAACTTTTTACGAAATTAGACTTGTAACCTTAACTTGGTGGGTCCACTTTGCCTTTATTTTTAGTGGGCAAAATTATTTTTTCTATCGATGCTATTCTGGGGTGCAACTGGCCCTTTGAAGCCTTTAATGGTAATTTTGTACGATATTAAGTAGCAAATAATTCTTAGCTTACATTGTAATTGTAATATTTACTATATTGATCGGTGGTTAGTATTTCGAAAAAACTAGAGGAACGTGAATGGAAAATATTACAGCAGGAAATGAGCAGGAATCAAACGTAAGTCAAGGCTCATTGGTGCCTCGAAGCGAAGCGTCTTTTTATAATTTTTCAAACTTCATCTCATTAATAATATAATAATATTAATAATAATCTCATTAGTAATATTATTGTGTGAGAATCAATGTGTCAGTATATGACACGTTATTAGGATGATGGTTTCATAAGTCTCCGTAGAACAGATTTTCACGTTATATATTTTAAGATAATTACATTTGCAGGGATGAAACTTCGTTAGTGAAGATTTCCTGCTGTACAAGTAGCAAAAAATCAAAAATTCACACTTCAGTACCCAAGACCCTAAACTCGTTACGAGCGCCACTAATTACAGCCACAATATCACAGCTTAAAATTTTACATTGCAGCTCTGCTGAGTTCGCTATCTCCCTCGCACACGCTAAAACAATACGCACCAACTGTTGCGAAACCCTCACATGTGCGCGTGGGTTTGCTGTGTGCGTGGGTAAACACCGGTTTAAGCCTAACTGGCCTTAATGAATCGTAATGGCCCCTATAATTCGCGGCGTAACTAACTGGCCATGTGGGGAAGCTACCCCTTCTCCCGTAAGCCCTTCGCCCGCGCGGCCCCGATATTTTGGAAGCCGGCCATATCGCGTATGACAGCGCCGCTTCTCTTTTTGAAGTTTTCAGCCTAACCGCCCCCAGTGCTATGATTTGCGGTTACGTGTTTAGATTTTGCGTTGCCACAATTTGTCATATCGAACTTCAACGTGTTTCTATCACCGGCTGAATTCATAGTCAGTCTTACTTTATGATTGCGCACTGTTTACTGCAGTAAAATACTGGTGTTTGAAAATGTAAGAGTTATGTTTCGGGAACTGCAACAGCCGGTGCCCTAAGTTTAAACTAAAGCCCGAAGGAGGTCGTTATTCCTACTGTAATTTATTTAATTGCGCTGTGGCGGTAATTATTCATGAAATTACGGCAATTACGTCTTGGGAAACAATTATTTATTGTGCAAACTTGAGTCTTAACTCACATTTTATTTTAACTTGCAACGGAGATAACACGATGGTCGGCGCTGTTTAATTTTAATGTTAAACTTAATTTAGTTTTAATGGTTGATCTATTTTGTTTTGTGACTTAAAATCTACTTAAGTTTTTTTTTCTTCTTCTGTCCTGCTTTAATAAAAAAGTTTTTTTTTTAACTGTAGAGTAAATAAAGTTTTAGTGAACTTTCATTACAACATGCAAGCAGTTCATTTTTTTTCGGAAGTTGATAATAAATCCAAGTCTACAGGAGCCATTAGCGGTGTACTGGGGCAGTTAGGCACACATGCCCCCAGCTAATTGCTGAAGCATAGCGACACCGGCGCGTATACTTATGGGTTCATCGATAATATAATATGTTTGCCACCTGGATTAAAAAAATAGATAAGTTTTAGAGGTTTACCTTTAAGTACTACTATAAGGGTCCCCTGAGCCTCATATTATTCATGTTCCAGTAGGATATTAAATATGCCTACATATTTTTGTTTTGTTTGTGTAAAGTTTAAAAAGCGCTTGACTGTGACCAAGGAGAAGTAAGATAAATTTAACACACGCTAATGTAGTAATGAAAGTTATCAACCAGTCAGTTTTTAGGCGTCACCGGAAGGCTTAATCGCTTGGCTCACATAAGGCGGTAGTCAGCTGCGACCGACCGAGTCAATCTGGAACTTATAAATAATCTAAATGGAACTCAAATTTAAAACACCACAACACTGCCTCAGAACAGTTGTCCGAAGTCATTTCGGTGTTTAGACATATTATGTCAGCAGCGTATTCAAAAAGGCAAAACGAGTAAACTTATGGACGATTTTCGTCCTGCATATTAATCACCGGTCGCCATATGTCGCTGCGGACTGGTCTTGCAGTGTCCACTTGGCTTAAATTAAAATATTTGGGACGACGACGCCTGTGTCCGAATATTGGGTAACATTTGGTGGTAATGATAAGGCCTTGTTAATTTTGATAGGCAGTAATAAATTTGCATAGCGAAGCAACCATAACTGTTTATGGTAGGAACATATTAAATATGCTAGATTTGGCACAAATCCACACTTAATACTATAAATGCGAAAGTGTGTCTGTCTATCTATCTGCTATGCTTTAACTGCCCATCTTTCCAACAGATTTGAATGAAATTTGGCATACACATAGATCATATCCCAGGAAAGGACAAAGGCTAGGAATTCCCGTGGAAATAAGAAAACGTAATCAACGCGAACGAAGTCGAGAGCATCATCTAGTAACTAGTAGGTACTACTCGTACAATACAATATCTATCGATAGGCAGAGTATACCTACCTATTCCATTAACTTTTTAACCAATTAAATAACGCCATCACGTCAAAAGCAATGCATATCCTGGTAATATAAATTAAGAATTTAAAAGCTCAGGACACATAAACATTGGACTCTTAACTAAAAAAGAGCTAGAAATGATCTTGACCCCCTAAATGACCCCTTAAACGGGTGTATAGTCTGTGTAACAACTGTACTGTGTGTGTGTGTGTGTGGGTTTAATAAAACTGCAATGTCCCTAACAGGTTTATTTTATTTATTTATTTTATTTATTGTATTTCGGTATACCGCCTATATATATCGCCGTTGGCGAGTACACAAAGCTTAAATTAAAAAATAGTACATAAGGTCTATAACAGTGTGGCACGCCACTTATAGGTATACACAGCTATTGATTAATAAAATATTAGTTATTAATAGTTTCGATACTGCAATGTATCGCTACTGGATGGCATAACCAGTCGCGTTAGAAGACTGGATTACAGATGCATATCTCAAATTTCGGCACTGGTAGGTAAGTGAACCGTGGCCTAGTGGTCAAGGCGCTCAGGGCGCGATTCCCAGAGAGACGCAGGTTCAAATCCTGCCGGTTCCGCGAATTTTTGATATGCATGTTTAAGTAAGTTTAGAAACTATCCTCGTGTGTGAAGCACTGTAATAAAATTATAAAATAAAATATTAGGTTAGCCCACTACCATCTTAGACTGCATCATCACTTACCATCAGTTGATCCGCTGGCGTCAGTGGTTAAAAATAACAACATGTATTAGTATTAGAGAAATTATTAAAAACTATCGAAGTTTGGCAAAGAATGTACGTGACACGCAAACAAAGTGCGTCCAGCATTGTTCAAACACAAATGGATAGTTAGCCAGAGCCGCGTAGCCCGTCCTACGTGATAAATTCATTTTTGGGTAAGGTTTAATTTGTTTGCCGGCGCGCCGCTATTCGGAAAATGCCATTTCTCATTGAACAGATTACAGAGATTACGAATTCATTAGGGGTGCAATATCTTTTGTTCCTAGCCGGGGATCCGCCTAATTGATATTTTGAGCACACGTGTAGTTTGTTCAAAATAATTAGAATTTCGTTTGATATTAAAGAGAATTGTTTATTTTAGATAGGTAAAATTACATTTAACCCTTAGGTCGTCGTTAATTTTAAAGATTTCTTTTGAGTCTGTAAAATTTCACGCGGCCTCACGGGTTGAGGTTTTGAGTAATGAATAAATGAAGTTACAATTTTTAAAAAGATTTTGGATACCTACTTACCTCCAACCATCTATCCAGCCATCCATCAGCCTGTATGCATCCACTGCTGGGCATAGGCCTTTTTGAGAGCGAGCCACCTAACACGGTCCTCTGCCTTCCTCATCCAAATTGTATGAGTCCAGCATTGGATAGGTAAGTAGGTTACTTACTTAGTTCTGCAAAAATCTAACAACATATTTATAAAACTTCGATCTGACTATAAACAGATACTTCGGAACGTCTTTTGCGCTCTGGATTTACGAATACTTGCCTTTTGAATGATTTGGTTCAAAAAATCTCGGTTGAACAACTTGATTTTCCAGGATTAAAAGCCCATGTCACTTTCCAGTTCTTTAACTATAACCAAGCTAAAAATCACACCAATCCGTTGCCCTTTTACGGTGTGATTGAAGGATCAACCAACAAACAAACACAATTTCGCATTTATAATATTAGTATGGATCGACATGTAGATTAGTGTATGTATAGAGTTTGATACCAAAATATCGCGTTATCCACAGGAACGGTAATTACGGTGCACCTCAGGCGCGAGCCGCAATTAATTCCTGTCCGATCCGCGTCCACGTCCGCGTCCGCAGTCCGCACGTCTCGCTGCGGTATTCGATGTCCCAGACACCATTCCTGGAACCCGACCACTCAGATTATCCTAAACTTTGTTCTAGAATGAATATGGTATTTCATTATTGTATTGATTGCCATCATACTTTTAAGTTTTAGTATTATCTATAATTACCAATAATTTCTACCAGCGAACTGCCGCGGCTTCGCTCCTATCAGAATTTCGAAAACTCCGTCCATATCCCTTGTCTAACGTCTACATTATATAAGGAATCACTGTGCAAAGTTTCAGCTTTCTATGTACAACTTCTGGGCGTTGTTGAGTCAGTCAGTAAGTGACTTTTCGCTTCATATTTAGAAAATATGATAAAATAAGAACATCAACATACAGCAGCTACTTCCCATTAACACACTTTAAGTTGAGAACCATTTTTTATCGGTTAACAGATAGATGTAAGTTGTGTTTTTCAGTGACGAAACTTTCCTAATTAAAATTATTACTCTCTTATTCAAGTGGATATATATAAGTGTAAAATACTACTATATATAGTGTACTTGTATTAAGTGAGTAATAATGCAAAAAATCGCAATAAATTGGTCAGTGGATGGAGAATAATTGGCAAAAATTCACAGATTTCGCAGTTCCCGCAAGAATCGGAGCATTGAAAATGAATACAAAAATATAAATAAATAAAATACAAAAATATACTTACGAAAAAAAAACTGAAATAAAAAACTCTTCTTCAAAATCTTTCAATTTTTTTTAACCTATTTTCAAAATTCCAACTCGAATGCAATTCTCTTTCAAAATTTCAAAAAAAGTTACCAGACGATTTTTCTTGTGTATACTCTGTGGAGATACCGGAACCTCGTAAAGGAACAGTTTTCTACACCAATAAACTTAAGCTGTCTATTAATTACGAGTTTCAGTCGTGCGTTTGAACGCCAGGGCTGCACGCGGTGAGGACAGGGGACACAAGGCCCTGCAGAGCACTGAACCGCAGCCAACCGAAATTTGTTATTATTAATTTAGTCGCTTTAAAGTACCAATCAATTTGACGTACCTAGATTAAAACTTGATTTTCGGTACATATCCATACTAATTTTACAAAATATGCGAAAACATATGTCTGTTACCTTTTACAGTCTATTTTTTCAAACAATTTTGACCAAATTTGGTACAGAGATCTACTAGTCCCGGTGACGGACAAAGGCTAGTTACTTTTTAATACCGGTAAATTAAAGTGTTTCCTCAGGATTTTGAAAAATTGACATCGATCGCGAGAATTATCCAGTTATAAATGTTTGTTTATGTCTCAAATTCCTTATCAATTCCTGTGTTAAAGAAAGTGTAATTAATAATGTAATAGGTTATGTAGGTATGTGTAGGTAGTTAGGTAGTAATTACTAATAAATTGTAATGGTAAGTACATAAAATAGACACATCACATTATTTTACGTACTTATATCTCAAAATGTCTCCCCTAAAAGATAACAATAATCGTAAAATAATCCACGTACAACATTTGTAGTCAATCTTGATAATACCACCTTTACCTGAATACTTAATCGGGGTACCAGGCAATCAGAATTCTGTTGGAGTTCGTTCGATTCTCCGGGTGAGCGATAAGCTTTAGATCCGGGCTGTGTGAATTCATCTCGCGATACTTGTGACTAATCGCCGGGATTCACCTCGCTCCGTCTCGCGATAATCCCGGACAAATTATAGGGGCGCTTATAAGCTGCGTAGAGGTTTTGTCCTCATTATTTAGCAGTCAGTTGAGGAAAGTCTCTTGCAGAAAGGCGGAAATATTTAAGAGTTTTAGTATGCTGTGCCGAGCGAACATTTACATTATCTGTAGCATTAGCGCTAAATTTGATATAGAGAAGCAGATTAGTATAGAGTATTCATGCTTTCTTATTTTGTACAATTAGTGATACATCGTTCATTGGACATCGTTCAAACACTCGTATTTATACTAACTATTTTCAATGTGGCGCTCGTATCCGCAGATTAAGTCGAATGACATGAAACGAGTCAAATTGACAGATATTATACTTCCTGTTTCATGAGATATTATGACAAACAGTAATAATGCTAACAAGTAGTTGAAGTTTGATGGAGGATAATATTATGTCTTAAATTAGAAAATTTATATAAATATTAAATGAATTAAAAATAAAAACACGGGCAGTATCATCTATCAATATCACAGTGGAAAATAATTGAACCCGAAAAAGGGATAAACAAAAAGAGAAACGGTGGTGGATATAAAAGAGATTTCGCGTCACAAAGCCGCATGCGGGCCAGATATTGACAGTAAATTTCATTCATACAGCGATATTGCCGCTCCATCAGGCACAGGGTCTGTCGCAAACAATCGTTCCGAATGTTTGGACTGGCTTCTATACGAGACATCTGATTAATAAAATTATATCTGGTGCAAAATTAGCCCAAGAATTCTTGATTGACAAAGTTCAGAGTTATTCTGATTTTTATTGTGATTGTCTATTAAACAATTAAACAAATTATAAGTTGATATGATAGAAACGGTAGAAACCGACAGATAAAGTGCAAGTTGCATTAATTAGTGGTTAGATTGTTTATTTCTATTTTGTTTGTTTCATGGCTCTGAGGTAGCCTACGACGTGACGTAGCAGTGTCTACGTTGTTGAGCTATACGCGCTCTTACACTATAAGCTTACTTTCTACACCTGACCAAAACCTGATTTAACTTTTTTTTGCCATTACTTATATTATTTATCACGAAATAAAATTTGGCAGCTTAAAACATAACTTCCTTAACACCTATGAGTATTATTACCATCATCAATGTGCAGTTAAATGTTATTGATGTTTACATCTACTTAATCCCTCAAATTTATCATTAAAAAATAAACGTAACATATTTATCCTGGACAATATAATATCGTAGAGTTAAGTCAATATTTGGCAAGCGACTTCCGTGAGTGAGTGGGTAATTTATCGGGCAAAGTGAAGTTTATCGAAAGACGGGGAATAACTTTATTATAGAGTGACCGGAACCAGCTCGGACGCGCCCCTGGATACGGTACACTTGCGCTGAAAAGTGACTTAATTTATTATGAGTATAATATTGTCACTAGACTAAAATTACGGCAATTTTTAGGATATTGCATATGTTATTATAGCAAAATATTATTTGCTTGGTCTAAGATAAAACACTACTAAAATTCTACAGAGGAAGTAAATTCTAAGATCAAAAATAGTTGGTCAAACAAAACAGTGCTGCGAATTGACTTGGTATTCTTGTTATCCGCCGTTAGGAAACAACTTTCCAGATACCTAAGTGTTTATAGAACTGCATTATGATAATAGTATGTTATATGGTTGGTTTGATATAATAAAGCCTGTAAGAAATTACCCAAGCCAATTCCCAAACCATTCTAATATGTTGCTGCCACGGCGCAACTAAGAACGATGAAAATACAAAAACGGCCTTTTTTCTATTCCTTTTTTCTGCTTTCAAATAGTCCTAATAGTGAAATTAAAACTAAAATAAAAACTTAATTATAATCCATACTAATATTATAAATGCGAAAGTGTGTCTGTCTGTCTGTCTGCTACGCTTTCACGGCCCAACTACTCAACCGATTTTGATGAAATTTGGTACAGAGATAGGTTACATCCCGGGAAAGGATATAGGCTACTTTTTATCCCGGAAAATTGAAGATTTCCCGCGGGAATAAAAAAAAATGTATCTGTTCAACCGATTATGATAAAAATAGGTACAGGGATAGTTTGTATCCCGGGGAAGGACATAGGCTACTTTTTATCCCGGAAAATTGAAGAGTTCCCGAATTTAAAAATTAAAAACATCAATCCTTGCGGACATCATCTAGTATCATATTATATATACCTCTGCAACGAGACAATGCCCAGAACGCTGTCTGCATTAGTTAATGTTATAAAACTACATTGACGATTAAAATACTAAACAATTTTTCTTCAGACTGTACAGTTTTGCACGTCTCATTTTTGTAGAGTCGCAGACATTCCTTCGGAATGATGAAATATGTCGTCATACGCTCGGCCTTCATTGTAAACACATTTCGGGAATCCACGTCCGGTCCGACGACGGAAATCGTCCACGTTTTAGTAATTTTATTTCTTGAACCTCGCGTTCTCCTTTGTTGAAAGTATTCCGAACATCTCTGTAATATGACTGTTTGTAATTTATATTTGATATTATGCGAAACATACTTTTATCCAAAATGAATTTGAGCAACAAGCCCATAAGCCATGAACTTGTGGAAGGGAACTTTTTAATTTTTACTAAAAATGGCATAACTTCACTAAAGCACTTAGAACTATCGATGTTTCATTTTAGTCTTGATCGATGCTTAAAACAAATAGTTTACGGACTCTATTCCAGCTATGTAATAAGTAGTATGTAAATATTTACTATGTGCACCCACTCTTTTTAATAAAAAATGCGAAATATTGAAAACATGTCTTAAATATTCAACAGTGTTCACAGAAAGTGCAAAATAATATCATAATTCTATTACTTCTAACCAGAAGACATACAAGGGTCTGCGAACAATGAGAAATGTCCAATAAAGTATAATTTGGCGCTACAAAGCAGGCTTCAGATATGATACTGTCAAGCCCGCTCGCTTCAGTGGACTTATTCATGGTGACATCTTTAAAAAGAACCTCTGGCCCCAAGACGTAAAGTTTCTGCGTTTAAATAAATAATGTTGAATTAAATAATACTAAATGAATTATTATAAATTCAACATATAGTAATTTTAATACGACTCTAGTAAATTGGGCTTATGATAAGTTTCAAATCAAAGTTATCAAATAATTAAGGTCTAATTTTTAGAACGGACCGTGAAATATGTAATAACAGACCGTGAATAACGAAAAAGATAGACGGCCGAAATAATTAAAGAGTATTTATTTAACAACCATATTTAAGCACCATATTTTATTATTATTTTATGAATATATTCGATAAATATTTCTTTTAGTTATTGTAACCATTAATACGTTCAAATTATAAAACAAAATACAATAATTTATACAATACAAATTATAATATCAGAAAGACATATTTTTCAAGTATTTTTCCGCGTTCAGTTTACGTTCTACGTCGCAGCCGTGTCCAGTAGCCAGAGTCGCTGTTTTCGATAAAGGCTCGCTTAATTCTACAAAGTGATCTCCAACGAAACCCGGAGTCGCCCGGGGCGACGCTTTACTACCCGCCTCTTATGAAAATTTTGTCAAGAACCTGCCAACCTACCTTTGTGAGGGCTAAGTGAAACTACACGTTTGAAGTTTGAATTTTGTAATGATACATGGGTTATGGAGATGTGGGCAACGATTAATATTAGCTTGTAGAGCAATTTGCCAGACATTTTGTTAAAAAGAAATAATGCTTATATCTTTATAATATCTTAGATCTTTTGTAATATGTGCTATTGACCAGAGGGTAGAGTATCTTTTTTGTAATAAAGAAGAAACCATACCACGAACGAGATTGTAAAATATTAGATTGACGAGGTAAAATTTTCTAGCGCAAAATCAATGCGTATAATTCGTGTGTTGCGTAAGTACTTAAAAAGAAAAGGAAATTTTTGTAACATGTTAAATTTAAACTATTATAACGTATATTTATGAACTGCCTCGATGGTCTAGTGGTTAGCATAGTCGACTGCGGATCACGAGGTCTTGGGTTCGATTCCCGGTCGGGCATAAAAGTTAGGTATTGGGTTTTTCAATTAAGAAATTCTCAGTGCCAGCCCGGAGTTGGAAGTTGGCGGTGTTTCACCCCCGTGCCTCGGAGAGCACGTTAAGCCGTCGGTCCCGGTTATTATCACTAACATGATAATAATCGTTAAAGCCCGCCAACCCGCATTGGAGCAGCGTGGTGGGTCTAAGCTCTAATTCCCGCTCTCCTATGAGAGTGGAGGCCTGTGCCCAGCAGTGGGACGTTATTAGGCTGTAGTGATGATGATGATGATGATGATATTTATGAACTTCTAAGGAGTTCAGAAACTAGAATCATGTTAGAAAAAAAAACATTACAAGAGGTTCTCTTCTAGTTGATACCAGAAACTCAACTCGTGTCTTTCTTCGTGTGTCGTGTGTGTTAAATCATAAATACGAGTATCTAGCAAAAAGCCTCAACAGTCGGGCAGTAATTAAGGTTTATGCCCGGCGGCACTCGCGCCATCTATCCAAACGCCATATTTTGCCGCTAAGGCCGATAAACCGTGGATTTTTTCTCGTGCGACACGTAAATACGTTTTGGCTCGTTTCCGAGCTTACCGGGAAATATTGCCGACATTTCTTTTTGCCGGACCGCTCGGTTCAATATTTTGCAGTTTTTCAGAGGACGATTTACCTTTTGTAATAGATAAATAATATATGTTTTAAGTATTTACTTACTACATGTCTACATTTGACTTATCAACGCCCAATTAAAATTTTTGGATCTACGAGTAAATAGCTGATGCACAAAAGTTCCCATAATGATGTAGACAAGAGAAAAGGATGGATTTTTGGAAATTGTAACCTCGTTCGATTAATCACATCATGGTAGGGCTTTTTTGGGATAGTGTTGGGCTCCCAGATCTTCCGCATACGATAAAACGTGCATAGACCATAGAATGAGCATAATAATACGAGTATATTGCCTATTCCAAAATCAGATCAAAACTTAATGTACTATTATTTAAAACATAGCAAGTTAAAGTAACCTGCATCATAGTGAAGAGTCATCAAATAAGAACTACATAATACCAATCTAACAGTTTTTAAAAAGAAGTAATGTAGTTTTAAGATAATTACCCGACGTTTACTTACAACAATAATTTTATAATCGTTGCAGTACCTACTCGTACTATATATTATCTGTAAATCTGTATCTATAAATGGTTAAAAATACAGTACCCAATCAATCTTATAGGGGAAAAGTTAACACGAAATATGGGCTCATATTCCGTTAACTTTTTTCACGTTTCCCATGATTTAGTTGGATGTGAGGTAGAAACAATATAGAGTCAACACGTGTTAACAGTGCCATAACTGTGCGAAACTGCCGAACTTAGGGCACTTGATGAAATATGGCGCAGTGTGTAACGGCCCTTAGCACCTTACAATGTATTTTATGTATAGCGCTTTACAATGCTGATACTGTGATGATATTTTTAACAGATGTGTTCCTTGTAAAGCAACTCTAATCAGTTTCTAAGTATCTTAACCTATATTTAACAGTTTTTAAGGGCTAGTGGAAGGAAATTAAGCAGAGATAGAAGTCAATGTGATAGATAAATAATTTTAACCTGTTATATTTTGTAAATAATATTGCCTATTAGGTTTTTTTTAAATATAGATATTTGATTATTTAGATTCAAAAAGATAAAGGTAAAAAAGAGGGCCACTTTTTAAAATAATAATAATTTATAGCTTTTTGCACTAATATTATACAATATACATAATATATACATTTATGTGTGTCATGTCGTTCACACACGTACATATATTTTGTACTGTAGTTTTTCATACATTTTATAGATGAAAAGGGTTTGTACAAAAAAGGAGTAATATCCATAACGATCGAGTGAGTAACTCGGGTTTTGAAAGCCATTCGCATTTTATGACGGCTTTAGTACGTGCTACCCTGCAACATACGCGTGTTACGGGAAGTGTTAAAACATTTGCTATAATGTACCTATATTTTGGCACCTTGTTCTATTCACAAAAAAATATTGCTTTGAGCACAAATAAGGTTCCATAAATAACACGATTGCGTTGATCTACACTTGTGGGTGGATGTGTAGGTTTCTAGTTGATGCTCGCGATTTCGTCTGCAGTATAAATTTAGTTTTTTTTTTTAAATCCAGGGTTGCTCTTTGATGTTCCGTTAATGAAAATCATGAGATGCAAGTTACCTCTGTACTAAACCATTGAAAAAGTAGCCGAGGTAGGTATGTAACTTCACAGGTTTCATATAAAAAAATAGGAATAAAATAATGATCTATATATGGAGGTTGTGCGATACCTAATTATTTTGTCCGCATTAAATCTTGGCCAGTCCGTAAAGTTGGCACCGTTATATACTTAAGAATATTAAACAGCACATACGACCTAAGTTCAATCGTAAGAAGACAGCATAATTAGTACAAGTAGGGTTTATTAACCGCTATTTTCCATCGAAATTGCTCAATATGGCTTGCGAAAAACCTTTTGCATTGTTGTATACGGTATACAAAAAATAATTAAGTACCTATTATTTACAGCAAAATACAAACTTCCTCAAAAAAATTGTTCCCTCATTTAACGTTGCTTATGTTAGGCTTCAGCCACTTCTCACTCAAGACTGTTTTCGCGAACATTTCTTAATTTCGGAAATTTAAAATTTCGGCACATTTAATACCAAAAAAAGACTTTATTGAGTTGTTTTTTTATTGTAATTAGCCCCGACCCCATCTGTCCGGCTTCTCTCGAACTTTGACCAGGGAATCCTCGCCAATGCTTGTTGTGAAACGTGATCCTTTCTCTATGCTTAGTTACTGCTTAGAAACTTCACTATTCCGAAGAAGTTTCGATTACGTACCTTTAAGCGATCCTGTATTTGAATAACCAACCTTAGTTGCCGATGATTAGTTACTCATAAAATTATATAATTATATTACTACGGTAAATTTAGAATTAAGATTCAAAATCAATTTGTCCTTTAGCTGTTGTACCTTCAATTATTGTAGTAATTTGTCCTTTAGCTGTTGTACCTTCAATTATTGTAGTCATCATATAATGATATACAATGCAATTTTAACATCCACGATAGGCCCAGTGTTTAATAACAGAAAACAACATTTGAAAAAAGTACATTTATCATGGAAACTACAAAGTTAACCTTTACGGCCATCATGAAGGAACTGCTAGACACCGTCAACACCGGATTCGAGAACCTATGTAAAAAATTGGGTTCAAGATGGGAAAAAGTGGATCAGTATACAAGAATATACAGAATTTAATACGAAGAAGACAAGGAGGTATTAATCTAAGTCGAAATTGGCTAAACCACGTACATAAATTGTGGTATTAATTCTCAAACACAAATGTAACAATTTGGCAAGTTATAGGCAAGTAAGCACTTAGTTATGTGCTCGAGGCGTCGCAACTTAGCGGCCCTCGCCGCTAAACAAATTTGACAGCTCCGACTTGGCCCAACTTTGTGTACATATGTGCAAAGTTTGTTTCACACTCGCCAATTATAGTATACCACTTTAAATTACTAATTATAGAGCTCAAAATTGAATAAAATTATGTTAATTGAAGGTAGCTGTAAATTGGCCAAAATATTAAGGGGCAATGATAATTTTGCTTACTCTAAAACTTAGTGTAGCTCTTATTCGGCTATACCTAAAGTTTATTTTCCGAAAGTGAGCATGATGATTAGTTGCAGAAATAAATTGGTTAAAATATCAAAGTTACATCGGTCTAGTTAGCACTGTAGCTACGTTGAATCAAGTTGTCGTGATTATTAAGGTGTTTAGCATAAATGTGGGCGCTTTGAGTACTTTATGTTCTATAATATACTTAGTAAACATACTAAGTAAGGATAATCAAATAAGTTCATAAGTATTATTATACTAGGTATGGATATCTAAGTTATGTTTTGAACAAAACCTTACAATGGTTTCAAAATAATAATAGTTAAATTTTAATTAACACACCAATTCATCAATTAAAAAATATCATTCGCTAATATAGTAGGTACCTATGCAGTTTTCAAATTTTACATATTCATAAAGAGTAATTACGGCTGGCTAACTAATTAATTAATTAATTATAATAACAGTAAAATGTATTACCGGTCGCTAAAAAACAGCTGTCATTTCGGAGATTGATCGCGGGAACATGGAATTAATTCCCGTTTTAAATCCGCGAATCGGGAGCATTTAGGGCCACAGCACACATAACACTTGTGGCATCAGATAATTTAGCTCAATTTCGAATAATATTTTATTCGTCTCTTTTTTTCCGAGATATACGAGTATCTGTCGTATCGTATCGATGAGTATCGATACTACAAGTTACTCGTAGATTCGAATTTGCTGGCGGCTACTGCTAGCTGTTAGCTACTTGTCATCATCAGGCTAACTACTGCGGCCCGAGTGGGAGTTTTCGTAAGTGTTCGATTGCGACAACGTTAACGTGCGAAAATCTCCCACTAGGCGCTCTGAACGCGAATCTCTCCTCGGAATGAGAATGGTTTGCCATTGTCAACCATGCTGGCCAAGTGCGTTGGTGTCTTCACCTTTGAGAACATAATATCTGCTATACGATACATATAATTTGGAGTCAAAACAGAATCCTCTGCTCTCACAGTACCTATCTGCATTTAAAATGTACGCAATTGCAGCCATCAAACGTGAAGCAACTAATATGCAATATGAAGCAAGATGCGAAAAGTATTATGTATGTATTGAATCCAAATCCGCGAGTCGGAAGCTTTTAAATGCGCATAAATACAACATGTCATGGTTCGACCGCGTGTGCCTTTATCAATTACACCAGACCGCCGTCAAAAATGTACGAAACGCTGGCCGTTTAAAATTCAACCGCTTTTTTTTCAGGCGCCTTAATGGAGGGAGTTTTAAATACACGCCATTTACATGACTACATATTTAATTTTGCATTTTGGTTTCAGCTTTGCGCTTAGTCGACTGTAGGTATTTATTGCATGTACTTACAACTTTTAGTGTTTACATATTATAGTGACGCAGTTAGCATGCATGTGAGGTCACAATTACTTACTTTTTACGACACAATACGAATTCTTCAAAAAAATAAAAACACAACCCTAACGACATTCGCATAATGGCGTAGGTAAGAAACTGAGTGGTCGTGGATTTTGAAAAAAAATCTACTACTTACTACTTTTAACTCCTTAGTCTATTTTACTTAGACTTACTTATTATTGTATTATTTTAAAGCATCATCTCCATTCATTGAGGTCAAAAGACTTATTATTTAAGGCGATATCCGAACATCGAGTATGTCCGAGATCTCGACTTGGGAGACACCTCGACTGAAAGCATTGCCTGAAAACTCGACCTGTATATTAGGATCTAGAGATTACTATTTTTAAGTTCATACTTTTGTAAAAATACATGGATAAAATGTACCTTCTCTAATCTAATATTATATTTACAGAAAATATTCAATAAGTGCGTCTCTTTATCAATATCAGTTTCCTCTCGAGCGCTCATCGATTTTCCGCTTTGACGAACTTGCTGGACAGCGCTTCAGCGGAACATTTCAATTGGCTGTGAACGACACTTCAGATAAAAGTGGAAACTTGTGTACTCGTGCGTGTATTTTATTAAACTTTCAAGCGCTTTATTTATTTACTAGTGCCTTAAATATTCAGCTGCTACATTGCATTACACTTTAAAATTTACTGTTACTAATTTATGTATAGCAGGATATTACATATTATTTATAAAATATATTTTTTTGGTATTTGCTGTTGTAAACTACTTTGGTTGTTCACTGTTGTTTGGCTTTTCCTGTTAGTGATAGTAGTCTGAACTTAGTGATCATTTCATTTCAGATGTAAGCCATAGTTACTGATTGATTTTAACAGCTTTTGCGAACAAAAACATTTGAGGATTGAAAAGCTGCATTAGGCAGAGGCCTTTCCATGAGCTTTTCCGCAGAAGTTCAGGAAATGGCAGTCAATGTGCGACCAGCTTTACAACATAACTTTTTCTTTTAAGTATTCATTATGTACACTAGTTAAATTAGGTTAACCACAGACAAAAGGTTAATATTTAATAGTTATTATGTAAATGAACGTAGACTTCAATTAACTCATAATGGATAACTTGTTAGCGTCCCTTATTATCGGTAGATATTTGTATACCTACTTCGATTCCTGTTTTAATGAAAGCAACGAAAACAATACGAAACCGCATTTTCAAATAAAATTTCAATATATTTAATTACAAGTGGCTTAACAAACGAAAAATATTTGCTCATTTGCAGGCGAACACGATAAATTGTAAATTACTTGGAAATGTGCGTTTTGGTGCTCCGGCCAGTTTAAAATTTAAAATGCTGGGAACAATGAAATTCACGGGCAAATAATGAGGGGCGGATTAAAAATGCAAAAATTGATTAATGGACCGGTGTCGAGCAAATATGTACTTAATAAGCATGAGTCACTGTGACTGCGAGCTGTCGCCGAGTTCGGCGCAGGGCGAGAACACACTTTGGACAAAGTGTTGTCTGTCCGAAAAAGTCCACTTGGGCACTTTTATACAGAACCGTAAACACTAACGCAAATGGACAACGTTTTGCTGTCCTTTCCGTAGTATGTTTTCGCCCTTATTTCATACTTATGGCCGCGACTGCATCGCGTGGATTTAGTAATGAAATCTGAAAACATTATTTTGTGTAAAGATACTTTATCAATTGTATAAACATATAGGAACCATTTGCCTCTTTTAATGCATAAAAACTAGGCATAGGGGCTAAAGGGAAATTAAATGAAAATTACGTCTATAGGTACTACCTAATATTATAAATGCGAAAGTTTGGATGGATGGATGGATGTTACTCAATCACGCCGGAACGACTGAATGGATCTGGATGAAATTTGGCACACAGATAGATTATGGTCTGGATAGGTTATGGTCTGGAATCATCATGGTCATAGGCTACTTTTTATCACGGAAACTTAATGTGTTCCCGCGGGAACAAAAAAATCCCCAATCCACGCGGACGAAGTCGCGGGCATCAGCTTTGTAAATAATTATAAAATCCATTCCCTGTATAGGTTTATACATAATATATTCATAGATACGACAATTACAATATTAACACATCACATAAGCTTCGTTTAATGAGATCAAAAGCCCCGCAGCGATGCGCGGTTCGCAATCCACAGCGTCCATCGAGTCACAGTTGTAAACTAATTAATAATGACATCACAATTAAACATACCATCCGAAGTAATATACGTGGACCGGAATACATTAAAATTAATGCAATTCTCAACAACATACTTTGTTTAGGTACGGTATCTAACAGGGATTTCTCTAATCTACCAAATATTATAATTCATACTAATATTATAAATGCGAAAGTGTGTCTGTCCGTCTGTCTGTCTGTCTGTCTGCTACGCTTTCACGGCCCATCTGTTCAACCGATTTTGATGAAATTTGGTACTGGGATTTGGTTACTGTACTATAGCAGTTGAGGCAGTGAAGAAGCCCAAAGGAGGGGGAAGGCTATATAAACCCGGGATATAGGCCCGCTCGTGTCACTTTCCGCTCGAACGTCGTAGTGTTTGCATGTAGTGATAATAAGTGCTGTATTTTACAAGTGTGATTTTTTTACGAATAAAATTGATCAGAAGTTTTTTTCTTGGTGAATTAGTTTTGCATTCTTTTTAAAAAATAGTTTTCCTTTAAAACTGTAAAATCAGAAGTGGGATAGGATACATGCGATCCTATCATGCTTACTGGCTATTCTGATTTTTGCCTTAGATTAGAGAGTGCAAAAAAAAAAAAAAGAGGAAAAAATGTCTGATCATCATAAAAGTCGGCGTCGCGACCGGGAACGCTGACGCGGTAGTAAGCATCGCGTTTGAGAAATATGATAAGTGCAGTGCTAACGCGTCTTACAACGTTAGAAAATAAGGTAGGCGCGGAAAACGCGTCGCCAGCGCCGCACGCCGCGGACCTTGGTTCGCCGCGTCGTAATTCGGACGAGCCAACGCCGGCGCGGTCCGCGCCACCGCTGCCACGTGCACGTGATCCCGACACACCCGCGCTGCCGGACGCGGTACGAGAGGAGCACGAGCCGGGATCTGGTGTGGATTGCGCAGCGAGTGAAGGTACACCGCCGTCTACAATCACGGACCGGATTGTAGATGCCATACGATCCATCGGTTCGGACCAACATTACTACATTTCAAATTTTGACCCAAATCTTCATAACATTGATGATTGGTGTGCGGAGGTAGATCGCGCAAAATCTCTTAATAAATGGAGTGATTTCGAGTGCCTTTCACGTATCGGAAATTGTTTAAAAGGAGATGCCAAAACATGGCTTAACGAGTGGGTGACGTCAGATCGTAGTTGGAGTAATTTTAAAACGAAGTTTAAATCGTTGTGTCCTAAAACGCCTGACATTGCAAACATCTTGTTCAAAAGTAGAACCTTTGTGGGTACCGACCGGGTACAAAAATATTTTTGTGAAAAATAGGTGACTCATACCCTAAGTTTGAATACATACTTGAAACCTCTAAGTTTGCTGAGTTTTGAAACATAAAGTAATGTTTTGCTAAAACATGATGTACGGATAAATTGTTTTTGCGTAATTTAGTTTTTTGTTTTTAAAATGAGGGTTGTTATTTAAAACTCTTGACCTAGTTACGATCGGATACCAATCATCCGCAATTTAGAAAGTTTTGTGCGTCAAATACGTAATAAATGCGTGACGGTTAAAAGTCAGATTATACCCACTTTACGATTCAATTGTTTTAAACATGCTGTGTTTATAAAAAGTGTCTCTTAATAACGCTCACTGTGTTTCGAATGATGCGATGCATTCGTGATGTTAGACAGCGGTTGAAAACCTGTTAAACTCGCTAGTATCCCTTGGGGTTTGTTAATGCTTCTGTGATACTTTTACAAAGGAATAGTGCTTGTACACAAAACAATAATTGTTGAGGTCAGGTATGGACGAGCAAACATATTTATAGTTCGGATAAACGTTAAAATTAACTTGAGTTTTACAGGTTATTTTCTTTAATATTACCGAACCAGGTTACGTAATTTGTTGTTGAATGTTGCATTCTATTTTGATTAGAGAAGTATTGTTTACCTACCCTCGTGGATAGTTAAAGTTTGATTTCATACAAATCGATTACGAGTCTACATACCTACCTGTCAGAATCCTTACTTTTTCTCGTTAGTAATTTTACATACGAGGCTTTTATAAACAAAATGGTTGTAATCCGCACTAAACAAGGATTACATAAAGTGCAATGAAGTTAAAATTCAGTTGTGAATGTATGAGGCATAGTGGCAGCTGGGACAATTGATCGTCGATGCTATAAATTGCTCGTAAAGGTACTCAGAACCTGTGATGGACATGACGTGTGTGCTGTGACCTACAGGTCACAGGTTCATTTTCTGTTCTATGTTCCTTTCGTCTCCGGCGCTCACCACGTGTGAGGCGTTCTGGTCGCGCCAGGCTGTGCGCTCTCCTGCCGCGCTTAAGGCGTGACACTGCGCGTCTGCTGGTCGCGCAGGGCTGTGCGCTTGTCTAGTGCGCGTTGCTGCGCACTCGTCTGCCGCGCTTAAGGCGTGACAGTGCGTGTCCACTGGTCGCGCAGGGATGCGCGCCCACCGAGTGCGCGATGCTGCGCGCTCCTGGTTGCGCAGGGATGCGCGCCCACCTAGTGCGCGATGCTGCGCGCTCCTGGTTGCGCATGGATGTGCGCTCGCCTAGGGTGCGATGCTGCGCGCTCGCATGCCACGCTGTGAGGCGTGACACTGCGCGTCTACTGGTCGCGCGAGGCTCCTCGTTAGCCTTCTCGATATGGTTGAACATAACTGGTATGAGTAAACTTTCTTCATTTTCTGTGTTCATCGATGATGATGTTTGATGTTTTGAATGTTCAAAGTTGTTTCGACATGGTACAACTGTGAGTTTGTACTATGGTTGAGCGACCTTTGGTGAGGGCTCTACCAGCTCTACTGACTCTTGTTGCTCTATGAGCTCAACTGACTTGTTATGCTCTACCAGCTCTACTGTCTCTTGTTTCTCTACGAGTTCTACTGTGTCTTGGTACTCTACCAGCGCTACGGTCTCTAGGAGCTCTACCAGCTCTATTGAGAGCTCCACAGGTTCTGTGGGTTCCATCGGCTTTGTATGTATGAGCTCTGCTGAAGCAGTCAAATAATTTTGTTGGTACCTGTGCTGGTACTGGTAACTGTGCTGGTAATGAACTTTTAAGTCAGAGAGCTTGTGAAGGTTTGGCGCCATGGAGTGGTGCCCTGGATCGGGGCCCTGGAGGTGTGCACTGGAGGTGTGCCCTGGAGGTGTGCCCTGGAGGTGTGCCCTGGAGGTGTGCCCTGGAGCGGTGCCTTGGAGTGGTACCTCGAAGTCGTGCTTCGGACTACGCGGCACGTTCTTCGGTGACAGACACTTTCAACTTAATTTGCATAAACATTGCCTATGGCTCTGCTTGTTGTCATCCAATTTAGTTACATGCTTTCTCTAGTAAAGTTAGGTTAGTCGTAAATCAGACGTTAGGTCAGTTGTTAGGTCAACCGTTAGGCTACTTATTAGTTCAGTTGTTAGGTCAAAATGTAAGCTTACATGTTAGGTTAGGTTACTTTAGGCTCCGTTAGGCTAGTGGATGACAGCGGACAGCGTTGTATGTAGTGGGCAGATTGAGAAGAAGGTTATGTCGGCAGACCTGCGAGGAGTGTACATAGCACTCTGTCAGGTGGGTGGTAGAATGGCTACCACCGACAGGGAGATGCAGCACGAATGTGTGTGTCGACCTCGGGTCCGGTGTGGACCCGGTTCATTGTGAAAATCACAATGGTACCCATGGTCTTGGGTCGGTGCGTGAGCGCACTAAAGACTTCTGCAGCTCAGTACATGGTTCCTTGGAAAGGAGAATGGTGTCCCGAGGTATGCGCTGCTTATTTTGAAAGTGAGTGTAACACCTAGAATGCAGACTGAAGTGGTCGCCATACCTGCGATCTGTCGACCTGAGTTAAGTTTCAACGTCTTACCACTGACTCAGTGTTGATGTGCGTCGCCTGAGTTATGTTTCAACGTCTTACCACTGACTCAGTGCTGATGTGTGTTGCCTAAGTCATGTTTCAATGTACTACCTCTGACTTTGTGCGAATATGGGTTGACTAAGTTATGTTTCAACGTTCTACCACTTACTTAGTCTGGGGTAGATGACAGAGTCATGTTTCAACGTCCTACCACTGACTCTTGATCTAAGCTAATTGAGCTATGTCACCGTTCGTGTGTAGCTTAATTAGCAAATATGTTGCATTCGCATCTTATCAATACGGCGGACGCGTCTATTATAAGATGTGAAGCATTAGTTTTTATTCCCTTTCTGTTATTAAAAAATTGTTGTTTCTAACGTTCAGGTGCAGACAATGAAAACGAGGAGTCCGGTGCTGAGGCTGAGCGGAGCCAGGGTCCGCGCACGCTTGCGGAGGACTGTTCGCCGCAGCCGTGTGCGTCTGGCTTGACGAGACCTGCTGGTGCTTCTGCTCCGCCTGTCGCCGAGGGACAGGACGTTATCCCGCCTGCGTCGGTGCAAGATCCATCAATGCCGCTACTTGATTAAGAGCATATGAGAGGGAGTCCGAGGGCGGTCTCCTGTCAGGAGAGGCCGTATAGCAGTTGAGGCAGTGAAGAAGCCCAAAGGAGGGGGAAGGCTATATAAACCCGGGATATAGGCCCGCTCGTGTCACTTTCCGTTCGAACGTCGTAGTGTTTGCATGTAGTGATAATAAGTGCTGTATTTTACAAGTGTGATTTTTTTACGAATAAAATTGATCAGAAGTTTTTTTCTTGGTGAATTAGTTTTGCATTCTTTTTAAAAAATAGTTTTCCTTTAAAACTGTAAAAGTACATTATTCTTATGGCTAACCTGAATACATATTTTGGTAGCAGAAGTATACTACTATAGTTAAGTAGTACTGAATTAAGTGACTAAGATTTAGATTAATTTTATTTTGGGCTATTTTTGCAGCCCATCATACTTTTTTTCTAAGAAGCTATCATTATTGAACACTGAAAAATGAAATAAAGACCATAACAGATGGTATAATGAAACGATCTACTAAGTCATTACCTCGCAGTTTACACATTAAAACTATTAAGTACCCATTTACCTATACGCTACGTCTTTTTCAGAATCAATGGACTGCGCTTAGACACCGATCAACCGATTGTGGCCGATAATATTTTATCCCATGTAGCCTAATTTTACCTATACACGTAATGTTACATTACAAACTAGAGGACGCCCGCGACTTCGTTCGCGTGGCTTAATTTTTTTAATTCCCACAGGCACTCCTTAATTTTCCGGGCTAAAAAGATGCCTGTGTCACTCTTCAAGTACCCATCTCATTCTCTACCCATTTTTATTTATTTATTTATTTAGTACCAAACTTAAAAACTAAACATAAAAATTTAAAGGACATGTACAAGGACAACTTATCTCTTGAAGAGATTTCTTCCAGCAGCCCTAGAATGTGAGAATGGTGAAAAATAGATAAAGCTGAGTAGGTACTTATAAACAAGAAAATATAAAACTTTTTATTAAGACTTATGATAAATATCATAAAAATATACTTACATATAATATATACAGGGAATACACAATTAATAACGTACATACAAAATAAAGTACTAATATACATACATATTATATACATAATACATAATATAGTATACATAATTAACAATAATAAACATAGAATAATATAATAATATAAAAGCTAATCATATAAAGAAGAAAGATAGTGCTGCTTCAGTCTCGATTTAAATGCACCCACGGATGGACTCTCACGAATATTCCCTGGTAGGGAATTCCAAAGACGCGCGGCTACCACCGCAAACGACTTAGCGTAAAATATGGTGTTCCATGAGGGTACTTCAAGTGACTTTTTCATCACACAGGAGCGCAAAGGTCTTGTTCGGGGAAGAGCATCCTGAAAATGCTCATGCAAATAAGGTGGAGAAGAGAACTTTAATATTTTAAAAAGTAATGTTAGAATATGAGCATTCCGGCGAAGGCGAATAGGGAGCCACTTCAGTTGTCGACGGAATTCAGATACATGGTCGAATTTGCGCAGTCCATAAATAAAACGGATGCACAAATTCTGAAGCCGATCTAGTTTGTCGAGTAGCTCCTCTGTTGCATCGAAATAGCAAACGTCGGCATAGTCGATGAGGGGAAGGAGAAGAGATTGTGCTAACATAATTTTAGTGCGAAAAGGCAAAAAATTTTGAAGTCTGCGAAGAGAGTGAATGGAATAGTTCAAACGCCTACTCACCTCATTGATATGAGCAGACCATGAAAGGTTACTGTCAAATATTAAACCGAGATTTTTAGCTTTTTCGGAAAAAGGTATAGCTGTACCATCATAGTGTAAGCCAGGTAAAGTTTTAAAGTCAACCATGCAGCGCATTCGGCTGCTGCCGATTATAAGCGCTTGAGATTTTTTAGGGTTGACAAGCAAACCAAAAGATTCAGCCCATGTCTTGATGTGAGCTAGATCAGTGTTTACCGCCTCTACGGCATCAGCAAGGTCGGGCAATGCTGCGTGCCTATAAAGCTGCAAGTCATCTGCATAAAGATGGTAGTGACAAGAAATTGCTTTGGAAATTTCATTAATAAAAATGGAAAACAGTAATGGAGATAGTACACCGCCTTGAGGAACGCCAGCAGAGAGATCAGCCCAATCCGAAGAATCTTCGTCAGTCCTGATTCTCTGCCGTCGACCCTGAAGATAAGACTTAAACCAATCCACTACAGGAGGAGAAATGTTAAGAGAACGGAGGATAGCAAGCATTACATCAAAGTCAACTGAGTTGAAAGCATTACTGAAATCAAGCAGTACGAGAACAGTAAGCTCTTTGTTATCCATAGCAAACCGGATATCATCAGTTACTTTGAGCAATGCGGTCGTAGTACTATGAGAAGGACGGAAGCCAGACTGAAAAGGACTTAGGAGATTGTTATGCGAGAGATAAAAAGAGATTTGCTTGTAGACAGAGTTTTCTAATAATTTGGAGAGAATGGGTAGAATAGAAATAGGACGGAATTGTGAGAATGAAGTCGGGTTTGTTGTTTTGGGTAATGGAATGACATTAGCCAATTTCCATGACGTTGGAAATGTGCTGGTTATTAAGGAAAAATTGAGTATATGAGCAATGATAGGTGTTAAGTAATCAATGATTAGTAAGAGCATATCACGACTAATACCATCATCACCCACTGCTTTGGAGGAAATTGAAAGGATACCTTTCTTAACATCCTCCTCCGAGATCTGGTTGAAGATAAAAGGATCACAAGTAGGTGGGGCATCACTATTTAATTTTAAAAGCAACGAATTTTTCTTACCATCAGCGATTCTCACTGGAGGTGAAGAGAAATGCATGTTTAGAGAGTTTAAATCAAACGACTGACTAAGAGATTCAGGAGATTTACCCACACCCAGTGATTTCAAAAAACTCCAAGTCTGACCAGGAGTGAAGTGCTCAATTGAAGAATGTATATAACGGCGTTTAGCATCCCTACACATCTTATTGCAGCGATTTCGCAGCCTTTTATAGTTAGCAACATTTTCCTCGGTTGGATTCTTTTTGCACAACTTCTTAGCTTTATTGCGTTTTGCCATGTATAATTTTATGTCAGGAGTAAGCCAAGGAGCAGGCAGGTACTTAACCCTTACAGGACGGGCAGGAGCGTGTGAGTCAAATAAGTCAGTAAGGGTCGAATTCAAAATTCCGACCTTGTCATCAACCGTAGAGGCAGCAAAAAGTTGAGTCCAATCATGTGTAGAAACATCCTTATGAAGAGCTTCAATGTTTATGTGCTTCAGATTACGTCGCAGAATAGTTTTACCTTTTCGCCTAGGTATCGCTAAATTATAGCGTATGAAAATAAGGTCATGGTAAGAAAAAGGAGCATTTAGCTGACCATGGGTAAGAACTTTTTCTGTTTTGGAAACTATAATAAGATCCAAAAGAGAAGGGTCAGAGTTGGGGGAGAAATGGGTCGCAGACAACGGAAGAAGAGAAAGGTTAAATGAAGAAATTAAAGATTGCAATTTATGGGACCTCGAGTTATTTTTAATGAGGCAAGTATTTAGATCCCCCATAACAATTATGTGATCGTAAGACGGAGAAAGGTCTTCGAGAAGTGATTCAAAGGTGTTGAAATAGTTGATAGCAAGAGAAGGGCTGTACGCAACGCCAAGAAGAAGTTTAGTATGGCGTGTTGAAATTTCAAGAAAAAGGTATTCAAGGTTAGCAGAGTACGAGTTGGGAGACTGGCTTAATATATTAAAAGTAAGGTTATCTCTAAGGTAAATGCAAACGCCCCCGCCACCCTTGTCAGTTCGGTCGTTGCGAACCCATGCAAAAAATCACGTCGATCCATTGCTCTGTTGCGGCGTGATTGCCAAAAAGTGAGTGAGGCCAAACTCTCTATTTGACGTCCTTGGGGATAGAAATTTCAAAAACTGAAAAATCCGTATTTCATCATTAGCGGAAGAACATATACCTACCAAGTTTAATGGCAATAGCAGCTTGAAAAGGACGGACTTTCATACAAATTTTCAACCCCCATTTAACCCCATTGAGGGTGGAATTTTTAAAAATGTGAAACACATCCTTCTGTATTTTTACCAAAAGCCAAAATACCAAGTTTAAGATTTAACTTGAAAAATATCTTGTTAAATAAAGAACTACCCTATTTCAACCCTGTGGGGGTAGAATTTTCAAAAATGGCGAAGCACCTATCTATTTATTTTAATCCAGAAGCCCGAAATACCAACCTTCACGGCTATAACTTGAAAAATATAGGACTTTCATATCAACTTTCATCCCCTATTTCACCCCTTTGGGGGTAGAATATTCAAAAACTGTGAAACACGTCTTTCTTCATTTCAACCCGCAACTCATAAACTTTCAACCCCTATTTCACCCCCTTAGGGGTGGAATTTTGAAAAATCCTTCCTTAGTGAGCGCCTACGTCACAAAAAAAAGCTACTGTCAAAATTTCAAGTCTCTAACCCTAGCGGTTCAGGCTGTGCGTTGATATATAAGTCAGTCAGTCAGGACTTTGAATTTTATATATATAGTTGATGAGGTTATTCCAAACAATGAACCTATCAATCACGGTCCGCCAATACACGGTTAAGCGTTACACAAAACCATTAACACGGGCATAGGCACAGCACGGAATCGCGTGCCAAATGCATATTAGGTGTCATAACATCGGGCTACCCGCACTGCCGTCAGCCTTCTCTTTAGATGCATTTTATACGGTGCCATTTCACCGCGAGATCGGGCGATAGCGCGCACCATGCAACAATGCCTCACTAAACACCGTAAACTTGTGAATTATTAATCTTTTTATCGAACCTCAACATGGCTCGCTTGATGAAAATTTTAATAAATCGCCTTTTAAATTTTTTAATGGTGCATTTCTGCTATTACGGCCTCCGCAAATAGGTATTCGTAGCAATAACTGCATCGCATGTACATTCATTTTTAATGAACACACATTAACCGTTTTGAGCTCGTAACTATACTAATCGCTGAGTATCAATTATGCAGACGCAAATATTTAATTCAATTCAATTCAATTTATTTATTTGTGAATAGTGTAGTTACATTTGAGATGGAAATCGGTATAAAAGTGCTCCTATTCTACCACAGTGTGGTGTACAAATATTTTATAAAAATAAAATTAAAAATTACTACATTAATTGTCCTAATTAGATAATGTTAAATAATAATTCTTAAACTTGATGATTACATTATTATACTATGAGACACAATTTTATAACAACCTTATTAATCCTTTCCTTACTAATATTATAAATGAGTTTGTTTGTATGTTTGTTCCGCTTTCACGCCGTAACTACTGAACCGATTGCTTTGAAATTTTGCAGACGTAAAGTTAGAAGCCCGGATTAAATAATAGGGTACTTTTTATCCCGGAAAATTAAAGAGTTCCCGCGGGAACTAAAACTCCTCAATCCACGCGGACGAAGTCGCGGGTATCAGCTAATTAATTATAAAACACCATTATACCATTATACAATTATATTTATGACTGTTGCCATCAGAGCTACCTGCGACTTCTCTAAATTTATTACTTTCAAGTAGTTTTTTCTCTCAAACTTTTCAAAACATTGAAAAATATAGACATTTTAGTGGTGCAATTATAAGAATAGAACACACACATTTAATTTGGGAATTTAAAAACGATCTTAATCTTGTTAACAAGACGGTCAAAAATAATATGCTTGCTGAGGCTTATTTGTTAGGGCCTCGTCTTGCACCGTTTGGGCAAAAATAAATTGGCAACTGCCCTGACACGGCACAGCGCCGTACATGCATGGCTTAAATAAATTAGACCCAAAATTATTTCCTGAACAGTTTCAACTGAATCACATAGATGTTAATTAATGAATATAGTACGTTTACACTAATCGCTTGAATTACTGCTAATTCACTAGCATCAATTATTTACTAATTAGATGCTAAACCTAATGAAATAATGGTTTATTTACTACCTACCTGGATACCTTACTTTTACACATTGTAGCCTATATGTATATATGCTTACATAAAACTATCTTCTGGATAATAGTTATTCCTCGGTTCCACCAAAACTAAGCAGTTGCGGTAGTATTGTAATAAACGCAGGAAGATATAAATAAAGTCTTTATAAAAATAAATCGTTTATCCGCCGTAAATAAACGCGAAATGTGAAAATTCAGTCAACCCTTTAAGCAAACAGAGCGAAAGGAAAGCAGGGTGCGGCGAACAAGGAACGAACAAATTCGCTAATTTTATCTCGAGCACTGAATAAAGATATATTAGTGGCCTGCACAAAGATAAAGGAATAAATTGTGGACGCGATAAATCAGTAAAGGATGGTTTTAATTATACGTCCGGCGGAACCTCGAATAAGGTCACTGGTACACTGGTCTCTGATAATTTTCGTTTTAATTTTTTTTTGCAAAATTGTGCCTTCATCTTCTTTTCGCTCATCTACAGCACTGAATTGGGACATCTATTTTGAAAGTAGAAAAAATAAGTAGATTCCATTCTGAGGATGAAGGTCGGATGTTTGTTTACGAAATTATCAGTCACAAGGAAAAATAGAAAGATTTTTAGACTCGGATGAAAAATTAGGAAAGATTTAATAATTTTATTACGAAAATCTATATCTACAACTTACTAATAATGTAAGTTGTAGATATAGGTTCTTCTAATAATGTAAGATTTCTATTTTGTGTTCCTATTCTCTCATTTAGTATAAGAAAAGTTTTTCATTTAATTCTAGTGTATTTTACTATCTATGTGTACATTTATGGTATGATTCAATCCTTATAAAAATAAGGTTTTATTTGAAATTGCCAGTTCTCTTTTTAACCGACTTCCAAAAAAGGAGGAGGTTCTCAATTCGGCGCGTATTTTTTTTTCTTTAACTGTCGTCATTAAGATTTCTTTGATGAGAAGTGTATTGTATTGTTGTTGAAGTGTATATTCAAATTAATGAACTAGGTGCATAAAATAGATGTTGATTCTTGTGTGCCTCTGTCCTAATATGTCCTGAAGGCGAAATGTAAATAAAGTTAATTATTGCTGGTAAAGTGATTCCAGATGCACCGAAATATATTTCGTAGTGCGCTTGTTCCTTTGTTTGTTACTACATTCACAGTAACTGATTGGCAATAATTTTCCCAACAAGAAAATTACTTTATTTCCAACAGTTTCATTTCACTCGGTAATTAAATTCGTATTACTTTTTTTCATTGTTTGCTTGATTTCTATTAAATTAAACCATCGCATGTATAAAACGCTTGCAGTTTTTATTTTTAAAACGACGACAACGGACTTTAGTCTGAAATTAATCGTCGTCTTTTTATCATTAGGCACAACGCACACATGCAGAGTGAAATGGAGGCGAAGTGCAGCATCAGCAGTTACCGTTTTTTTAAAATAACAATTTAAACTCAGCTTTATTTAGTTTGGCATATGATTGAAAATGGTATAATGATAACAAAACGAAGAGGTATCGCGACGGAGCACATGAGAAATCCGAATATGCCTAGGTGTGCTTTTGCCACCAATATTCAAAACCAATCAATGTTTATCTAAGATCTGCAGAGTAATTATAGATGGCAGAAGACAAGCGGGGTGGCTGAGGGCGAGACACGCACGGCTTAGCATGGTCCTAACATCTAGTGCTGGGGCTGTTAGAATGCTAATTAAAAGCTCCACTGTATACGCAGACTTTTTTTTCATCCACTACAAGTTAGACTGATGGTAAGTGAGTCTAAGATGGTAGTGAGCTAACCTGTTAGGGGCATGGCAGTTATATTAAACCCATATTCCTATTCGGTTTCTACATGGCATCGTATCGGAACGCTAAATCGCTTGGCGGCACGTCTTTGCCAGTAAGGTGGTTACTAACCACGGCCGAACCCTCCCACCAGGCCAGGTCAGGGTAAATTTCATTTAATTCAGAAATTATAAATTCCCAAATTGACCCTGCCGGGGATCGAACCCGAGACCTTGGCACGTTAAGCAACAGCGCGTTGTGGGGAATTAGGTTATTTTTAATTGAAGGTATCTTAAAGGCACTTGAAGGTGACACTGGTTCTTGGTATGTTTTACGGTGATTACTTATAATAGCCACAATACTTAAATTAATAATTTTAGATTAACATCGTTAAGTTATTGAATAGAGTAACTAAACTGCTTTCTGCAGTTGTGCGCTTTGCCTTTAAGAAGATTAAATCTAGTCCATCCAAACCCATCAATGTTTATCTAACATCAGCTCATCAGTAAGTATAGACGGCGGTAGACAAGCGGGGTGGCTTAGGGCCAGACACGCACGGCTTAGCACGGACCTATAATATCTAGTGCTAGGGCTGTTAGAATGCTAATTGAGGGCTGCACTGTGTACGCAGACTTGTGAGAAATTAGCTTATTTTTATACGACTGCCTGAAAAAAAGGAGTATATTGTTTTTAGGGTTCATGTATGTATGTATGTATGTATGTATGTGAGTTTGTATATTCCACCATAACTTCCATACGCCTGAACCGATTTTGATAAATGAGGTATCGTTAGAATCCCTAGCTTATTCCGGGTGACATAGGCTAGTATATTTAAAAAAAAATGATGGGGTGACCATGGTCCCGCTTTAAAGTCTAAAGTTGTTTTTTTTTTCGAAAATAAGATTAACTATACATATAATCATCATCTAGAAAATGATGAGTAGAATCCAAAAATATATGTATAACACTATAGTTCAATATCCAGTGATTCCCAAAAAAATATCATTTAATAAAAATGTGAATAAGATTCCACAGGTAATTAATGACTGTTGTATCGTTACGTAGTAGATAGTTACGGGCTAAGGCAGAGCAGTCGTATTTATTAGTAATTTTACTTATATTCACTTGTTAATTGAAGGTATCTAAAAGACAGTTGAAGGCACTTGAAGGTGACACGATGTTTCTTTGTATGTTTCGGGGTGATGCGATTTAATTGCCACGGCACACATCAAATGGTTTCAGGTTAGCATCATTAGTCGTAAGATGGAGTTGCTTATTTAGAACCACAGCTGTATGAAAGCAATTTTGATGGAAGCTTAGATAACTCTTATAGCCTTATCTTACTTAATATTATAAATGCGAAAGTTTGGATGGATGTATGGATGTATGGATGGATGTATGGATGTTTGTTACTCAATCACGCGCCAACGGCTGAACGGATCAGGCTGAAATTTGGCACAGAGATAGATTATAGTCTGGAATAGCACATAGGCTTCTTTTTATCCCGGAAAATTAAGGAGTTCCCGCGGGAACCAAAAACCTCCATCCACGCGGACGTAGTCGCGGGCATCAGCTAGTATTTAATAAAATGCAGCATCTTATCAATCTAATGGGTATTTTACTGTCGTAAAAGTCAGAGGTTACAATCACGAGGTACTCGTGGGTGTATGGAATGAAATCTGTAGAATTTATTTTAGGTGAAGATAGTGGTTACTGTGAGTTACTTTTCACTTCTGAATTAGTTTATTTTAGGCTTACAAAATGATCTAAAAAATGTACAAAATCTATATTTAAAAACGTACCTACCTACTAGGTAAGCTAATTAACACTAACGTTTTTTTTTTTGTTACAGCCAATTAAAACATTCATTCCAACAAACAAATCCTCAACGGGAGAGATACGCAAGCGTACAGAAAAATAGCTCACAAAGTGAAGTGGTCGGGTTAACGCTTCAGCTATTCGGAATCTCGCTTTGATTCGTGGCCCAAGAATAACGAGTGTTATTTTAATTATAAACATCATTTATCGTAATTAGAGTTCCAGCCAGAGGGCGCTTGTGACTGCAGCGAGCGACAAATCGACGGTCCACTTTAAATGCGACGGCTATGGTTCAGGGGAACAGCGCTCGAGTGGCGTGTTTGCTAAACTATAGCGCTGGGAAGCTTTTGCACAGCCAATTAATACGGGGGGGATGTGAAACAGACATGTGTTTGTATATTTGGAGATAAGAGCGGTGAAAATTGCCATTTATTACAGGGGATTTCCAGAAAGTTTTTGTGGTAGCTTCGCAGTGACGGAGGTATGACACTCGGAGTAACTGTCTAGAGTTACTCCGAGTGTCATACCTACCTCCGTCACTTAGCTTTAAATGCATAGCACAGCACTGCAGCTACTTAAAACATGTTTGTAGTTTGTACTAACCATGGAACTAGGAATCAGTCTTTAGATAACAAAAAAAAGAAGACAGAATACATGTTTGTACTAAGCATGGTACTAAAGTTAAAGCAAAACTTCATTCGAGAGATCGGCCGTCGATTTAGGGAGCGGTGTTGCGACTGACGTTTTGGGGGCTTCGTGGTTCAAACTAGGTTGACCTGCTGCTTGGCAATGCTGCGAGCTTGATGGGCACCTTTGGCCCAGGGGCAATCAGGGGTGGTCTCTTTGATAAGTTTTTTCGTAATTATTTATGTTAGTAGTTATTTAAGATGTTAGTTTTAGTTGATTCTCGAGTTGTTGTAATATAATAAATAAATTATATATCTACATTATCTTATTATTATGTTTAGCAGGTAAGTAGATTCATAAAGTAGGTATATATAGAGAGGAACAGATAAGCGTGAACAAGGTGGGTCGGCTGACCTTATATCTCCTTACATAAACTTAGAGCGGAGTGTTTATGGGCTCAGGGTATCAGGTGCCATTAAACTACGTTTAGAGATTCCCGTATTCTCTTTCAACTTGGTAAGATTTTGAGCATAGGCATAAATGTATTATATTATCCTTAAGATCAGGGTCGCCACCAACCACAAACTTATTTTGTTAAAAACTAGCTGTTTTTCGTGTCTTTGGCTGTTTAATATGCTTATTTGTTTTATCGAGTCATTTACTTATTTATATTAAAAAGTAGCCTAGTAGTAGTAAGTAGTTTTGTGGAGTGGAGTTATCACGAGGAAAAATTTGTGCCGCACACTTCCGCACATTTGTGGAATCGCACCATAAGAGCTGACACTTAAGACAAAGGCTTAGTTTAGCAATCCAGAGAGGCAATTTTATTATTTAAATATATAGGCTAGCCGCGCTTGGCTGCAATCAGATTTGCTTGCAAGTGGTGATGCAGCATAACCTAGTGACATTCCCTTTCCTAGTTCCTTAGTTGCATTCCCTGGTATTCTTTGTAAATATGAAATTATGGTAGTTGTTATTATCTAATTTAGTTATAATATAATGTAGTTCTGCACTTCAATTAGCAAAATAGAGAATGAAAAATTATATCTAACACCTAAAGTACACTTCTGTCATCAATTAAGCAGAATTTTTAATTAAGGTGTGAAAAGGCCATTATCTCAGTCTATTTGCGTACAGCACGCTATAAATCAAGGGAAGACAATGCTAATGCCGCGGAATTAAAAAATACTTTGCGCAGGCTCTAAATAAGGACTTTAAATCTTTGCGGGCGGTTAATGAATTACTTTTGCTAATTTTTCATTCGGGGCCGCACTCTGAGCCTTTGAGTCTATATAAAATAGATTTCCTTACTATAATTGGGCGTTATTAAGTAAAAATGATTGCTACAGAATAATTATTAAAAAATAAACTCTTACGCTATTAGCCAAAACCCAATATCGCAGCAAGATTAACATAAAGTTTTTTTTCGCGGGTAGGCGCCTAAAATACGCACACGCGTTTTTTAAAGTCTCACAGTATTTTATTTAATTTTAATACTATTTGTTTGTATATATACATGTTTTAAGTGAATAAATACCTGCCATTCATAGTTCCTTTCAAGCAATCCTTAATTAGCGGCATAATTATTGTGGAATTAAGTAGTTATCACTCAAGCACTTTTGTCATATAAACTACACAATGGAGGCCATTCAAAATTCAATACAATCACTGACAGAGCACTTCAATAATCAAATGGCTGAGTTTCAAAAGAGTCTGCAGGGAGCCATTCCTGCAACTAGTCCTGTCTCCAATATTGCAGCGCAGTTTAGTGCTTTTCGAGCTTTTGTGCTCTCAGCACTCTCCAGTTTGCAGCAGCAGGTCGAGCTAATAGCCGGGCAGACCGATCAATTAGAGATGCGGAGCAGAAGAAAGATGTTGTTAGTGCATGGCATTCCCGAGGGTGATGATAGCAATCTGACAGCTACAGTAAGCGCAACGTTATCCAATCATCTAAAACTATCAGATCTGCAGGAAGATTGTTTCAGTCGGTGTCAGCGCCTTGGCCAGCCTAAAACTGACAAGCCACGGGCCATACTCGTTAAATTTTGTGACTTGCCAACGAGGAATCAGGTCTGGTTTGCTAAAACTTCGCTTAAGAACACAGGTATAACCGTGTCTGAATTTTTAACTAAAGATAGACACAACGCTTTCATGGCAGCCAGGCAGAAGTTTGGCATCTCCAAGTGCTGGACCCGGGATGGGCTTGTCATTATTGTTGGTCAGGATGGTAAACGTCATCGTGTTAGATCCATGACTGAGGTAAACTCAATCAACCAGGTGCGTAATGATGAACAGAGTGCTCCCTCAACGTCCACATCTAATGCAAAGACATCATCCCAAGTTGCAAAGGTCATCAAACCTCCCATGAGTGCTTCCGCAAGTGCCTCCGCGAGGTCAAAAAGGGTCACTAGGAAGTAAACTATGATTCATTTTATAATTTTTTGCCATTTTGCTCATATGCTTCCTTTGGTGCTCATATGTTTACGGTTGATTTGTACTGTAGTTATGCTTTTGCTTTGCTTGGTTGTATAATTAATTAGTTCACCCTCATTAGCGCAATAGTTTTTTTATTTTTTAGTAATAATCTACCTAGGTACTTTGTACTATATAAATCACTAACCAGAGACAAGTTAACCAGAGTCACTAACCATTCTCCATTGTTGATTGTACAAAATTACAAATCAAAACATGTCAAACGGTGTTGTCATTGTCAAGCTGAAAACGACACATGTCACCTGGTCGTTCTACTCTATGGTCAGTTCTGACAAAGACAAATGACTTGTATCAACTATGCTTTTTGATAGCTGGCTCTGGATTCTTGCATTTTAAGAATCATAGCAGAAGTAGTTAGTATAGTTTATCTATGTTCTTTTTATTATTTGTTGAGTAGTTTGTTAATATTAATTAATTTTACTATTAGTTCGTATGTAATTGTCAGCTTGCTTTTACTTTGGTTCCAAATGCTATTTCTTTTATTATGTGTGCTTTGATAAGTATTGTTGTAATTTGGTATTTTGTAAACTAGTAATAATTATGTTGTAAGGTGATCCCTTTCTAGATGCTGGCGGGTTACCGAGAGAGGTAAAAGTACCAACTGAATAGCATTTATTATTTTATTTTAATTATTTGTCAATTATTTACAATTATTATATTTATATACTTATATATATTTTTAAGAATTATTATATATGACTTCAAACGCCACTTTTGGAAATGATACAGATCTTGATATTAACTTGTCGGAGACTTCGTCTTCGAGTGATAGTTTCTACAGTATTTCGCAGTCGCTCAGTTCCCTTCTAGATGCCTCATTGTCCTCTTTCCCTAAAAACTTTAATGTCGTGCATATAAACGCTCAGAGCATACCTTCCCACTTTCCTGACTTCTTATCCTCCTTCGACAGTAGAAACATCCATGCAATTTTGGTGTCCGAAACATTCCTCAAACCTGGTCTACCCTCAAGCTCCTATTGCTTGCCCGGCTTCCATCTTGTTCGGAATGATCGTACAGGCAAGGGGGGTGGAGGGGTGGCAATCTATCTCCGTAGTCATATTCCTTTTACGATATTAGATAAATCTCCTTCGGTGTACTCGGAATCATCGGAGCATCTCCTTGTAGAGGTTTTGTTCGGACGTCAGAAGTTGCTTCTGGGTGTTTTCTACAGCCCATCACTCCACATTGATTTTTTTGATATCTTTGAAAGCCTGCTTGAACAATACACAGCCACTGCTGACCACACGATCATCATGGGTGATTTTAACACCTGCCTCATTAAAGATGATCATCGTGCTAGAAGGCTTAGAAGTATAGTCAACAGTTCTAATCTCAATATTCTTCCTACGAATGCCACCCATTACTTTCCCAACTGCACGCCCTCCCTGTTAGACTTAATGATAGTATCCTCTCCTAGCCTAGTAGAAAACCATGGTCAACTCCCTGCTGATGCCTTTTCCTATCACGACTTGGTTTTCACCTCCTACAAAATACGTCCTCCTAAAGCTAAGCCAACGGTAGTTATGCGTCGCAGCTTTAAGAATTTTGATAATCAGGTATTTATGACAGACTTAAATAATATTGACTGGGTAGCTATCTACAGTGCGGAGACAATGGACGACAAACTTAGTATTTTTAACTCGCTGCTGACACAACTTTTTGACAAACATGCTCCGCTAAGGCCTATTAAGCTTAAACACCTGCCAGCACCCTGGTTAACGCAGGATATAAAATCTTTGATGGCAAAGCGTAACTCTGCAAAGAGCAAATACAAGCGTTTCCCAACAGATGCTAATCTTAGTAGGTACAGGACACTACGTAATCGTTGCAGCAAAGCTTGTCGAGATGCTCAGCGTAACTTTATTCATAGTTCTGTTGAAAACTCAAGCACTGCTAAAGTTTGGAAATTCTTGAAATCGCTTGGGATTGGGCGACAATCTAAAATGGCTGCTCGCGTGCCGGATCTTGACTCGCTGAATCAGTACTTTACCTCTATTCCTGCGCTTGACAGTCAAAGGAAACAAAGCACTATTAGCCATTTATGCTCACTACCTAGTCCCGATTACCCGCCTTTTCAGTTCTCTGATGTCACTGGGGACGAAATAAAAAAACATGTGCTTTCTATTAGATCTGATGCAATTGGGAGTGACGGAATCAGTCGTAGGATGATACTGTTGGTCCTTGACAATATCCTTCCTATTTTGTGTCACATATTCAACTTTTCGCTCTCCTCCTGTACATTCCCAGATATGTGGCGCACAGCTTTTGTTATTCCTGTTCCTAAAACATCTAATCCGCAGTCTCCTTCTCACTTTCGACCTATCTCCATTCTTCCGTTTCTTTCTAAAGTTCTGGAGCGCATTGTTAATAAGCAACTCAGTCTATTCCTTTACAAGCATAATGTATTGTCTCCATTTCAATCTGGTTTTAGACTGGGTCACAGTACAGCCACTGCACTTATTAAGGTCTGTGATGATGTCCGGTTAGGCTTGGATAATAAATTGGTTACAGTGCTTGTGCTCCTTGACTTTAGCAATGCGTTTAACACCGTTGATTTTGATTTACTTCTTGCTATTCTTAAATCTTACAATGTTTCTCTAGGTGTCGTCGACTGGATTCGCACATACCTGTGTGGTAGGCAGCAATGCGTTCGCTTTGATAATAAATGCTCTGCTCTCTCCTTTCTCTCTGCCGGTGTTCCACAGGGTGGTGTCCTTTCGCCCCTCCTTTTCTCCATTTTCATTAACTCCATCACTTCTGTAATTTTTTCCTCCTATCATTTCTATGCCGACGATCTACAAATATATATTTCAGCCTCTGTGGATAATATCGCTGCTGCTATTGCCACTTTAAACTCAGACTTGGCACGAATCTGTGAATGGTGTAAATCGTATGGCCTCTCAGTTAACCCCATTAAATCTCAAGCCATTATTTTGGGTAGCCCTAAATTGTTATCTAGGTTAAATAATTTACCTCCTATTAGTTTCGATGGCGTGCTACTGCCACTTAATGACACTGTTAAGGACCTGGGTCTGGTGTTAGACAGTTCGCTCTCTTGGAAGTCGCAAGTGGCAGAGGTGAGTCGCAAGAGTTTTGCTACGATTGGCTATCTTAGGCGGTGGAAGTACCTACTGCCCATTAAAACTAAAATTGCCCTAGCAAATTCCTTGCTACTGCCTTTATTGGATTATGGAGATGTTTGTTATCCAGATCTGACTCAGGAGCTTTTAAACAAACTCGAGAGGCTGCAGAATATGTGCATTCGCTTCATCTTCAATTTAAGAAAGTATGATCACGTGTCTCCGTACCGAAATCAACTTAAATGGCTGTCAGTCAGCCAGCGGAGAAACCTACACCTTCTTTCGCTACTGTACGGTATATTGTATCATGCGCAAACTCCAGTCTACTTAAAAGAACGTTTTCACTTTCTCGGAGCGAATAGTGCGTTCTCACTGCGCTCCAGTGTGGATAATAAGCTTGAAATACCCCTCAGTCGAACAGAGTTTTATAGCAATTCGTTTACAGTAAGTGGCGCCAAACTCTGGAACTCTCTTCCGGCAGAAATCCGACATTCCAAATCACTTAAAATTTTTAAAAGTCGTTTGAAGAATTTTTACTTATTTCAGTAGTTATTCATAAAGTTAGTCATTCTATGTTATTTTTTATTTATTGATATTTTTATATTTATATATATTTATATATATATATATTATATATATTTTATATATTATAATTTATAGTATAATATTTATATAAGAACGTATATATGTAGGTAGTATTGGTTGTAGTTAATATGTATAATATATTATACTTGTAGTCTGCGCACCATCCCGTTTGTATTCTTTTCTCCTGTCTCCAAAGGTTGTCTGGAAGAGATCGCCTTAGGCGATAAGACCGCCTTTGCATACTGTTTAGTCCTAGTTCGTAGTTTTAATGTCTTTTTATTTCCGTTCTGTTGTGTGCAATAAAGATTTAAATAAATAAATAAATAAATAAATATACCTACAACCCATAAAAAAAGAGACTGTAAAAATTTCAATAATTGTTAGTCTCAGTTCTTGTTTTAACTAATAGGGTTATTAGTAAAAGTATACGTAGGTATGTACTCAAAGCATGAATGCCTGAAGCTCAAGTGTTACTTATAAGTTCATGTTAACCGTATTGTAATGTCTGACATTTAATATGGAAAAACAGGAAGAATACATAACGCTCATAATATATCTGTGAACGTCATCATCATCAACTTTAACGTAGACTTGCAAATATATATATACAGCTGGGACTAACAATAATTGTTCACTTTTACATCATATACTTATTGCAGTTTGTACGATACTATTTAAATAATATCACGGAGAACTAGAGCCATGTTATCTGTAATATTATATAACGGGTGTTAAATTATTAATCGAATTCATGATCGCATGTTGAAGTGACATCTTATTTTGTTCCAATAATGTGAAGGTTCAGTCCAACAAAAGATTATTGAAATAAAAGTTCAAGTTAAATCCGTCCCTGTTTAAAAATAAAATGTAGACAAGATGATATTATGATGTATACTCGGCGCGCGCGCCCTCCGCGACTTCTTAATTAATCATTGCAGATTAAACGTGAAATACGACACTGATAATAATAGCACTCCAGACTTTTTTGTGATAAAATTAATAGAGTACGCGCAAGTTTTAATTTAAAAGCTTAAGCTCACTTTTAATATAAGCTTTTCATGTCGAATTTTAATAATATTCCAATTATTTGCAATGTTATTGTACTGTTTAAAAATAAAAATCATTTTCCTTTTTCTTTTATTTGCCTACCTACGCCTCTGACATCTGCATTTCCTGTAACTTATGCTCGTAGATACGTGCAACTTGGTTGCCTACAAGGGTTGGGGGTACAATCAAGCATAGGAAAATGAGGTCTTAGAAGTAACGTAGGATTCCATGTTTATTTTACAGAATTTCCTGAAATTCCACCTGAGAGACTCGAGGTGGTTTAGTGAATGCTGTCTTTACGCCGTATTCCCCATTGCTTAAAGTTGTGACCCCTTTCTATTCATCAAATAATAGTAGGAGTTTTCTTGGGGTAATATCGCGGTGGGTTTTCAGGTCAGGCATCAGGTATTAAGTGTGTCCTGTCAGTCGGTCCTGGTGTCAGAATATTTCAATCTTCAAATGGTTTTTATTCAAATAAACTTTTACAAGTACTTTTGAATCGTTGAGTGTATCTACCACCGGTAGATACACTCAACGATTCAAAGAGTGCCTTTTAGAATTACGCCTTTCAGGTTACCGAGAATAGGTACATCTATATTATTATATAAAATTCAAAGTCCTGACTGACTGACTGACTTATATATCAACGCACAGCCTAAACCGCTAGGGTTAGAGACTTGAAATTTTGACAGTAGCTTCCTTTTGTAACGTAGGCGCTCACTAAGGAAGGATTTTTCAAAATTCCACCCCTAAGGGGGTGAAATAGGGGCCGAAAGTTTGTATGAAAGTCCGTCATTTCTCAAGTTATATCCATGAAACTTAGTATATGAGTTATCGGTAAAAAATAAAGAAATACGTGTTTCACAGTTTTTCAAAATTCCACCCCTAAAGGGGTAAAATAGGGGTTGAAAGTTTGTATGAAAGGCCAACGTTTTTCAAGTTAAATAGCCGTGAAACTTGATATTTGGGCGACCGGTTTAAATTATGAAATACATAATCCACAGTTTTTATAAATTCTATCCCAAAGGACGTTAAATAGTCCTTCAATCACGCCGCAACAGAGCAACGGATCGACGGGTTTTTTTTCATGGGTTCTTTTTATTCCTGAAATTAAGGAATGCCTATGGATATTAAAAAACTTATGCCACGGGAACGAAGTCGCGGGCGTCTGCTAGTCTACATATAAAATAACTGTCAAACATATTATAAACGTAGGTAATTACAGCTTATACCGCTACGGGTCTCTGGGAACTTTTGGAGAAATCGACGTGGACCTCCATTCAGTATGAAACTATTTTCAAAAATAACACCAACCAAATATATCCAAATATTAAACTTTACCTAAACGATAGGAAAAAATACAGCATAATGAAATAATCGTTATGTAAATGAGACGTGTGAGAGCACCCGGCTTCGCGTTCTGAATAATATTACAGTTTCTCTCCGTTAGAGCTCTCCAGTGCTCTGTTTAGCATTTTATTCCAATACTGAGTATTATGTTTTTGTATTTTTATACGAGCGCTACTATAACAGTTTATTATGAAACAAGCTTGGAAATTTAATATCTCAAATATCTAAAGGATATCCTTTTCTAGGTTCATAAGTTTCCTTTTTAAAACACTTTTTCTTGGTATTTTTGGCACTTAAAAATGTCCACGTTTGAACGAGTGAGAACAGTATTTTATTCAGTGTTAGCAAATACAATATATAAACCAGTATTATAATTAATCTATGGTGTTAGTAATGAAATACATACATATACACAATAATATTAAAGTTTCTCTCCTGCAGATACTCTGTTTAGAAATTCATTCGAATACTGAATGTTATGTTTTTGTATTTTTATACGAGCTATACTATGAAAACCCATCAAATATCTATAGGGGAGAGCGGGGCTGGAAGTTCCCGGGGTAAGTTGCTCCGACCGCAATAACTTTGTAAGGTAAAGAGATAGTAATACATGTGAAGTATGCTGATAAAGCGTCAGGTGACGCGCCGTGCCGGCAGCCATTTTAGTTACTCCGGCGACGACGGTTGAGAAGCTGTGTGCATGTAGCTGTCACTGCTGTCAAAACGACACGTAAGTAAATTTTTTCGAGTTTAAACTATTTGGTCGGTCTCTGTTTATTATGGACTGATTCAGACGTAACTTTTCTAAATTGTAGTGACATTGATTAGGTATATTATTGCATAAGTATTTTTATAATTGATTATATTAGTTTGCCAGTATGTCAGTCTTCGCATATAAACGTAATTTCATGCTAAAAGTTCCTTCCTGATGGGGCTGGTTGTTCCCAGGAACCGCTTACCCCAATTTACCTTCAATCGTATACCTACAATTCTTATGACCTTTTTTATTTTTAAGGATGCGAAACTACAAACGTAAGACAGAGAGAGGTAAAATCTCCGAGATATCTCAATTATAATTAAACTAAGTAAAGAAACGTTTATCTGGAGCTCACCATTTATGTTTTGTTGTTTTTTCTAGTTTTTTTTTGTGCATAGAATAAAAATTACATACATAAATTTATAGAAAATGTTGTTTTATTTCAGAAAACCTATGTTATTCTGACAGTTTGTTAGAATAACATTGTCATAATCTAAGCGGAACAGTTTGCCTCAAAGGTGGAACAACTCGCCCCAAAGCGGGGCTGAATGTTCCGTTCCGAAATTTGACAAAAATTTGCTTTTGAAAAAAAAACTATTGAGATATTACTAGAAATTACTATTATTTTACATAAACCGATAAACATCCATTCAATCTTTGCACATGTTGAAAATAAAACCCTTCATTTTTATAATATAACTTCATGTTATTTGAAAATCGGAACTTCGAACCCCGCTCTCCCCTACATATAATGCCTCTAAAAATTGATAAGTTTCCTTTTAAAAGCAGTTGAAATTGGGTATAGAGAGGATATTTTGGAATTTTGTTGAAACTCTATAATTTCCACCTTTTAACCAGTAGAGTTTATATTTTGTTCATCATCAAGAACATTTCAGTATTGGTTGATAACCAAAACTGAAAAACTATTGAAAAGCACCTTACATTTTCATGTCTTTCGCATTACAGTAACCAGAATTGATCCGATCAGGAATCGAAACTAGGATCTTTTGTTGTCGTGGAACGTTATAGGTAGGTACCTACATATACCCAGTAGTCTAGATAATATGATACAGGTGCTATCAAAATATTAGAAAACGAAAAATAAGTCTCTTCAATGACGTGAGAAGGTTAGTACGAAAATGTATTTTAATATTTGATAGCAAGTTACTATTCTCTACTCCCTTAACAAATATTCCAAAGTTTGTAAGGATCTCGGGAGCTTCATTCCAGGCGACGTTCCGCCAGTAACTGAAACTTCAATCGGTGGGCGTGACCGTCACTGGGCGGGGCCACCGCCCTACGTCATAAGCCACACCCACCGCAAGCCACGCCTCTCCTGGACGAAAAACAAGCCAGGAGGGAGGCGCCTGTAAAGCACTGTCGCTATGGACAGTTTATCAAGTAATTTGTTAACATTGATGTCGATTTAAAATTTATTTCGATCGTTAAATTGTTGGCTCGGAACTCTAAGTTTTTGGATAACGGTTTAAATAATCATGAAAACGTAAAGATGAAAACGTTATGGTATGCGCTTGAAAGGGTAAGAAATTTACCTATGAAATCCGGTATAATTTTGAATTCCATAATGCAATAAAAATAGGCAACTTATATTGAAGGTAACCTACTCAAGTATTTTTCTTTATATAGTTTAGGTAGCCGTAAGAGTTAGGTAGGGGCTTGGTATAAACAACATCAAAGAGTAAGATCAGAATAGTAGTTGCAGTAAGAAACAAAAAAGGCTTATTAAGACTAGAAAACTACAGTGTTTTGTGTTACTTTCCAATCCTGTGGTGCAAGACTTAACCCCAAGTGTTAAATTTTAAAAAAGCCATTTATTTATTGACCTAGTAATAATAATATTTGTTCGCATCCTGAGAACCTGAACCAAATTTAAATCGCAACTATTTAAGTAAACTTGGGCGCATTAGGCATACTAACTTTATTGAATTGAGAAAAATGTTTTTATATTTTTACCTTGAGTCATGATTGTTCTGCCTTTATTAATTAAACTGAAACTATAATATGCCCTTGTGTTTGTTGGTACGAGCCCTTTGACGGAACCACATCTAACTTCTTTTTTATTTATATCCCTCATCAAGCCTAGTCCAATATTTACCCGTAAAACTATGAGGAACCTTATTGTAGAGACACCGATGTTTTGTAAAGAACCAAACATATTATCTGAAATCATTTATTTTAAAACTTCGTTAAAAATGTTAAAAATAAGATCATCACTTTAATTGAAGAGCTTTAAATTTTTATGTTATCCTTAATTTTGAGATAACTCCTGCAAAGTCATAGTAAAAGTTTCGTCACTAACATCGCATTTTGAGTTCATAGTGAAGAGATCACCTGTATATCTTGTTGTGTTGTTTAGATTGTTCGACTAAGTAAAAGTAAAAACATAAGATTTACTGATTTACCTACACCGCACCACAATGACCAGTGAGTACCTACGCATCATAAGTACAGTTCGCGCGCAAGTTGAATGCAGAGCTAATCTATGGTGACACATACAAAAGCTCTGCATTCAACTCGCGCGTGTACTGTACTTCTCGTCGATTGATTGATTTAGCGTGACATTTAAATAAATGCGAACAATCATGCTTTAAAATACAAATTAAAAAAGGTTTGCCTGAAAACCGATACTACATTAAAATTTTAAATTCCAAATTAAAATTAGGAGCGTGGTATTTAAAAAAATATCTAACGGCAACAATTTATTTCGTAAAGTATTTAGCAGTGTTTATCTTCGAAAACGTAAAACAAAAACTGCCGAGTTATTCTAAAGAGTTATCAAAGCATAACAGGGGACGGCACTTGAGGAATGTCTTTGAGAGAATTCTTGGCGTCGCTTAACAACGACGCCGGTATTCGGATGCCTAAGTTGCAAATTAATTAAAGCTTTTTCACACCCCCCTTTATAGCTCGGTGGTTAGATTGACGGGAATTTTTAAAGGACTTGATGAAGCTAGTGACTCCGTCCGCCTCTTTCGAATCTTCCATTTTTTTAACCCCTATAATTTAGCCCTTGAATGCGATCTCACCTGATGTTATGATGATAGTGATTAAACCCATACCCGTTAGATTCATAAGCGGCATCGTACCGGATCGCTAAATCGCTTGGCGGCACGTCTTTGCCGGTAACTAGCCACGGCTGAAGCCTCCCACTAGGCCAGACCATGGAAAATTCTGAAATTTTAAATTCCCAAATTGACCCTGCCGGGGATCGAACCCGGGACCACAGCGCTCAACACTGCGCCACGGAAATTTAGTAAAAAACATTTGGACCATGTAACTAGGTTTGTCTGAACTTAATAACCATTAGGTAAAGCAACAAGTTAAACAATCCCTGGCGTAAAACTCGCTTTTCCCTCACTCTCTCATAGACCGATTCGAAGGCAATCTGACACGACCGGAAAGAGTCAGGAGTCTAGACTGACGGTTTAGCGTTCTCTCTGAGGTAGGTACTGAGGTGTCTCACTACCAAATTCTTGACTCAGCTAATCTGCTTTTGATAATTTACTAACAAAAAAAACCGGCCAAGTGCGAGTCGGACTCGCGCACCGAGGGTTCCGTACAAACCTGTAGTAAGTTTTAAATTATTAAAAATATTTTTATTATATGATGTAACTAAAAATTCATGCGTAAATTGCGGTTTACGATTTATGACGTATTAAAAAAAAACTACTTACTAGATCTCGTTCAAACCAATTTCCGGTGGAAGTTTGCATGGTAATGTACATCATATATTTTTTTTAGTTTTATCATTCTCTTATTTTAGAAGTTACAGGGGACACACATTTTACCACTTTGGAAGTGTCTCTCGCGCAAACTATTCAGTTTAGAAAAAAATGATATTAGAAACCTCAATATCATTTTTGAAGACCTATCCATAGATACCCCACACGGTTAAATGAAAAAAAATTTTTTTAGTTTCAGTTCTAAGTATGGGGAACCCACAAAATTAATTGTTTTTTTCCTATTTTTCTAAGAAAATCTTAATGCGGTTCACAGAATAAATCTACTTACCAAGTTTCAACAGTATAGTTCTTATACATAGTTTCGGAAAAAAGTGGCTGTGACATACGGACGGACAGACAGACAGACATGACGAATCTATAAGGGTTCCGTTTTTGCCAAATTTGGCTACGGAACCCTAAAAACCCAATAAGTTATTTCATCAGATCCGGGACTTGAACCTCGGACCTCATAATCTGCAACGCACTGTACCAAAGATGGTCTCGGGGTAATGTTAGAATAGCTAATAATATGTAACATGCCTTTCCTTTTGGAATGTTGATGTTTGCAAGAATGCAAGTCAGTCTCGCAACACGTGTCTTTAATGTCTCTCTTTGATGTTAAGATCACTCAGAGACACGCCGGAGATGCTGTACATTAATTAAAAACAATGGCATCTCATCGTTCATGAAAGACTAGCTACTACTAGCTACAGTTCGCGCGCGAGTTGAATGCAGAGTAAATGTATGTGTCACCATACACTTACTCTGCATTCTACTCGCGCGCGAACTATTCTTCATCCGCGTGCACGCGGATTTTGAAGATCTCGTCGCCTTGGATTTATCTGAAAATCATAAACATATAAATGGGGTAACATGAAAAGCATAGCTTACAAGTAACTAAATCTGTGCGTTGAAAAAAACTCAAAATCGATGGAAAACTCAAAAAAAAATGCGGTCTGATTGTCTACACACTTTTGCATTTTTACTTACTTTTGTTGCATATTTTTGCACCAGGATATATTCCCACAGCCTTATCTAGCCCGGTGGCCAGAATTGGAACACATTTTTATGCCTTTTTAGTTTTTGTGTTTATTTTATCCAATTATTCTAGATAATTTTCTCTTTCATCTGTTATTTTTTATCAAATCAAATTTGGCAAGTTCGAGTTACACTATTTTTATTTTTATCTTATGTCTGTGGTATGTTAAAACAGTGTTTGGGTAAACATTGTTTACCCGAACACTGTTTTAACTGCGCCTGCAGATCTCTCTCCGTTCGTATCGGATTTTCCGTCCCATCGGGCTATTAGAGTAAAGGAACAGAAATTGCAGCAGTTTAAGCGCACACATTGTGCACTATAATATTATCTCCTACTCTCTGGAGATATGCCGCCGTGGCCGAAATTCGTTCGGGGAGGTTATTTTTTTTCATTTTAGTTAAGAGTTTGTGTATAATAGAATCCGCCCCATTGTTACGGTCTACCGCAAAACTGAAATGCTATACGCTAAAAATTTTTATATTTGGCATCCGCCGGCGCCGCGGGTTGGCCACTGAAATGAGATGCCGGACACCGGACATAAGACTGATTTACGAGCCGCGAAGCCTAATCGACTTTCGCAGGCACGGCTTTACTGAAAACCTGAATTCTTTTAAATTATTGTTTGAACTGTATATTCATTGTAGGTATTAGAATTTTTTCCACGACTTTTTTTGCGTGAATTTTTTAAAGTCATACAAAACTTTTGTTTTTTTTTCGGTACAAAAGATACACCGACGACCTCCGTGACGCAGTGTGTAGCGCTGTTGTCTTAACGTGCGGAGGTACCGGGTTCGATCCCCGGCAGGGTCATTATTGGGAATTTATAATTTCTGAATTTTCCCTGGTGGGAGGCTTCGGCCGTAGCTAGTTACCACCCTACTGGCAAAGACGTGCCGCCAAGCGATTTAGCGTTCCGGTACGATGCCGTGTAGAAACCGAATAGGGGTATGAGTTTAATATAACTGCCATGCCCCTAACAGGTTAGCCCGCTACCATCTTAGACCATGCATCATCACTTACCATCAGGTGAGATCGCAGTCAATGGCTAACTTGTAGAGGATAATAAAAAAAACTTGGATCACACCTCGATCAAACTCACGACCGAACTTCACACAGTGAAACTGTTTAAAACTAGCCTGTACAAAAAAAACAAAAGTTTTAAAAAACGCGTGTTTTTATTAAGTAGTTTTAACATAAAAAAGCTTTAGAATCACTAACAGTTTATGAGCCCGGTAAGTAACTAGCCTTAGAGCGCAAATCTACAAAAGAAACCGGACAGGACAAACCGTCGTTCCCCTCTAACGCGGACGTTTTGTCCCGGTTTTCATGTTTTGTTACGGTACTTCTTATTGCATTTTCACTGTAAAGGCAAGCTAATTAAATTGTCTGCGCGAAACATCCGCGTCATAGGGGATCGACGTCGTGTCCTGTCGCACTTGTGTGCGCTCTCGAAACCGCGGACGAAAAATCCGCATCTGTCATTTTATGCGTATAAAATGAAAGATGCGGACTATCGCACGCCAGATTTATTTTGTTCCCATTGTGTTTTCGCTCCTTCACTTCAACGTGAAGTTGTCTACACAAACCTTTCTAGCTTAGCAAGCGAAATCTTAACTGAAACTATACAGTAGCTACACGCAATCATATAAATTCCACGAGTGTAACAAGCCGGGAGCCTACACAATATGGTCAATTAGGCCAGACCAGCGACATCTGTTATCAGTGATTACTGCCTAATTGTGCGTTAATCAGTCGTTAATTACTGGCCATACAGCGCGTGACGTCATTACGTAGACTAGCTTCTACTGGAACGTGCTATATGTATACCTACCGCATATTATGTATGGGTGATCCAATTACTCATGTTTTGTAAAAGCCTAGCAGCCTTAGCGTAATCAACACGACACATCCCTCTCGTAACGTTAAAAAAACACGCTTCACCAGTTCTACCTTTAAAAAAATATATATCAAACGAGCAGGTGGGTCACCTGATGGTAAGTGATTACCGCCGCCCATGAATTTTGTGGCACCAGAGAAACCTCCAATGCGTTGCTGGCTTTTGAGATACTTGATTATCCGCCCTTTGAAGAGCCCCATATTATAATCATGAGGGAACACAGAAGATTGAAGCTGGTTTCCTAATTTGCAAGTACGTCGCAGAAATGACCTTGAATAACGGGAGGTGGAAGAAGACCGGGCATCCAGGTGGTGAGGATGAAATTTGTTTCTGCGACAAAGGGTGCGACTGGAGAACACGGAAGGTGGTATTAGATTAAATAACTCTTCAGAGCACTCCCCATCGCACACAAAGAGAACCAACGTCTCTTCGGTGCTCTAGGGACTCCAGCGTGCAAGTAATTTACCTATGAGACAAATGAGCCCAATCTCGGGAGGTTCACTAATAACTATTAAAGAATTTCTACTATCCACCTCGAAGATACATCATCAGAACAGCTCGATGACACCCAATTATTGTATTGTCATCAATCATTTGCAAAGTTTCAAATCGATACAAAAGTTATAATTATAAGTTGGTTGATTTCTACTTCCAAGATTTGATTACATACCTACATTGTTAGTAAGAGGTAGGTAAAGTTAATAAAAACGTATAAAAAGCCGCGAGATAGCGTTCTCGCACTGATTATGCTTGAGCTAAGTAAAGCGCGTAAAAGAAAATTCATGGGAGTGCGTCATGCGTAAGTATACCTACTTAATCCTGAAACATGATTACCATCCTTTTGAAATAGCGACAATGTCATTTTGTCGCTTTTGCAGTCACATTCTCCATTCCTTGTTAACGTATGGGATGATAAAAGAGCTAGCTAGGTAGGGTATTATCGTCCGATCAAACCATACGTCTTTATCTAAGAGCCTATTACCTACTTACGGTTTAACCGATTTCGAAGCATTTTGGTACAGAGATAGGATGTATCCCAGGTACATGGGCTTATCCTGGAAAATTGTGGAGCTCCCACGCTATTTTTAAAACCTTTGAAATCCAAGCTGCCAAATTATCTAACGGGAAAAATCACATCTCGTTTAATCATTTACATAATCTCCGATTGTATAATATACTATGTGCTTTAAATAATATAGGTAATAAGTATGGATTGGTATGGATTTGATCAGAGGTTATTATTTGAAAATCATACTAATATTATAAATGCGAAAGTCAGTTTGTTTGTTGGTTTGTTGGTTAGTTGGTTTGTCCTTCAATGACGCCGTAAAGGAGCAACGGATCGACGTGATTTTTGGCATGGGTATAGTCGAGGACCAGAGTGACATATGCTACTTTTTATCCCGGAAAATTAAGGTGTTCCCGTGGGAATCAAAAAAAACTTAAACCACGCGGACGAAGTCGCGGGCATCAGCTAGTTGGAAATAATATTCAAACCATGCATAGGATCGGTATAGTGATTGACAACAATATGTGCGCAGTAATTAATTAGCGTCACGTCACCCGAGCCGCGTAGCTGCGATCGCCGTCAATCGCGGGTGATTAGCGAGTGTGATTGCGCATTGATCGCTCGGTACCGCCTGTTTACGAAGCACACACGGCTAATCACAGATATGACACGTCCATACGTTGATATCCCGCAAGAGTCGGTGCTTTTTGTTTAAAAAACTAAGTGATAATATTATATTGTAGAGTGTGTACCCACAGGCCACGGCATTAGACCGTACCATCACATAACTACTATCAGGCGAGATCGCATACAAGGGCTAACTTGTACTGGAATTAAAAAAAGTAAGCATGGATTACATCAGAAGTTATTAATTGAACATTGGAAATATTGTTCAAACCATACGTAGGATCGGTATAGTGATTGACAACAATATGTGCGCAGTAATTAATTAGCGTCACGTCACCCGAGCCGCGTAGCTGCTATCGCCGTCAATCGCGGGTGATTAGCGAGTGTGATTGTGCGCATTGATCGCTCGGTACCGCCTGTTTGCGAAGCACACACGGTTAATCACAGATATGACACGTCCATACGTTGATATCCCGCAAGAGTCGGTGCTTTTTGTGTAAAAAACTAAGTGATAATATTATATTGTAGAGTGTGTACCCACAGGCCACGGCATTAGACCGTACCATCACATAACTACTATCAGGCGAGATCGCATACAAGGGCTAACTTGTACTGGAATAAAAAAAAAGTAAGCATGGATTACATCAGAAGTTATTAATTGAACATTGGAAATATTATTCAAACCATGCGTAGGATCGGTATAAGTGATTGACAAAAATATGTGCGCAGTAATTAATTAGCGTCACGTCACACGAGCCGCGTAGCTGCGATCGCCGTCAATCGCGGGTGATTAGCGAGTGTGATTGCGCATTGATCGCTCGGTACCGCCTGTTTGCGAAGCACACACGGTTAATCACAGATATGACACGTCCATACGTTGATATCCCGCAAATGTCGGTGCCTTTTGTTTAAAAAACTAAGTGATAATATGTAGAATGTGGATCCACGGGTCACGACGTTTGAAGCCATAATTGCAATGTAGCATCTTCGATATACAAAAGCACAGTATTATTGCATTGCGTTTTCATTACATCCTCCGTTACGTAAAATAAAACACAGTTTCATCTTCACCTTGTTTTTAAGTTGAATCTCTTTTAGGTTATTATTATGTTTCCTAGAGTGGTGAAAAACAAGGTCCGAATAACTTTTTTCATTAAAATTTTAACTCTACATTCATCTAAACAATAAAGGAGAAAAAACAGTGGTCAATATCTTAAATAAAATAAACAAAATAAATGTTTGATCTCAGGACGCAATCATTCCAGACCAAATCATTTTTTAATATTCTACGGTTTATGGTCCAACAGCAAAGGTAGATTTGAGCCCACCTTTTAAATGGCTTGCATTTTTTCGCAGTTAATTTAACCTTTAATCCGTTAACCCTGCCAAAATATGAACTAGTGGCGCCATAAAAAATCGCCATAAAGCCGTGAACGGAGCGGAACGTGCAAATAAACGCTCGTCGTAAAACTGTCGGATTGAATGGCGACGCAGTTGACTGGCTGCACTCACTCACCCGGAAACAAAAGCCTTTCATAATATAATTGTTGTCTTCATTTCTGTTAATTGAATTTACCTACGTAGGGAAAGCGAAATCTACCCGCTGTAGGTAGGTACTATACTAATATTATAAATGCGAAAGTGTGTCTGTCTGTCTGTTTGCTACGCTTTTACTGTCCTATTCAACCGATTTTGATGAAATTTGATACAGGCATACGTTATATCCCGGGGAAGGGCATAGACTACTTTTTATCCCGGAAAATTAAGGAGTCCCCGTGGGAATCGAAAAAACTTGGTCCACGCGGTCTAAAATTAAGTAAGTGCTTTATTATGGTGCAGAAGATTTTTAATGCATCATCGCCAACGAGCTTATGCTACTCTGCGTGAGGAAAGGCTTCTCAAACAATCTCATGAGATCACCAAAATGCAACCTTTATCTATGCTAAAGTGTGTCAAGGTCGGTTCAACAATGGCGCGCTCTAAATGTTGCAAGTGTTATGTGCAACGCACATTGGGTATGCGGAGTCAACTTAAACATAGGTACCTATTCTGTGGTCAAACTTTGTGTAGGTACCAATTTAAAGGGTGCCGGAATATGAACTAAAATAACGCAAGGATTTTTTATCAGACAAAAAGTACCACACAGTCTTACTCATTGTACAAAAACAGAAGGCACCATCTAAGCCCGGCAGACTGACCATTCCTAATTCTAGCCAGCTTTGGGGCGGATTAGCAGACATTTGAATGCCGTCCCGACGCGTCTCGTTGCTAATTGAGTTAATATTTGGTTATCGGCGGCGCGCACTCGCCTCCAAGACTAATCCCACCGAATTAATGACACGAATTTATCATTATTAATTCCCATATGAACCCTACGAGCACCTGATATTACGTTATGGGTCCGAAGCCCGAGTGTTATGTTCGTTTTTGATACATGAATGAATGGTGGGCTTCATTCTGTATAGGATCTGCTGTCATGTTAGAGTTTCGAAAAATAAGCGTACCTACTCTCTCTAAATTTATCATTGCTTGTAAATAGGGGGAAAGCATAAAATTTCTGGTGACGATTTTCTTGCTGTCTCTTCTTGGTAGACAACCGAGAACGACAGACGAGACAGAGAGAAGCTGTTGTGCCATTTTTTGGCGTTTGTATTTTTTTTAACGATATCTTTTTACAACACTCGAACGAAACTTAACGAAAATTTGTATTCAAATACGATTTTTGATAGTGTTAAAACTTTGTTCTCAATATCAAAATTACAATTTTGTAAACGTTTAATATTCTTTCATACCATGAAAAATACATCGTATCAAAAGAAAGTTTAAAATCTCAACGATTTTTTAAAACTTCGTGATTGAAGGAAGATAGTTGAGATCGTGCTTCTGAAATTGGATTTGGTTTTCATTGTATTACAGTGATAATTATAGAAACACCTTAGCCCTTAATGATTACTATCTATAATTGAACAGGCGCGTAATTAGCATTAATTCAATTAATTGTGCCCAATAGTGCCGACAAATGCATGGTTAGCATGACAGATTACTACAACAATAAGTTCTTAGGAGCAGTCTTACTCCAGACATTCTGGCAATTTTAAAAATAGATATAATATTTTCTTTGTAACGGTTTTTTCGACAGTAATAAGTTAGTAAAATTTCTCCTTTGAATAGGGATAATGACAACTCAATAAAATCAGCAACTCTTTATCAAACTTAACATAACGCGCTTCTAATACGGAAGTTCGTATAAAATACATAGTTGTGACGTCATCAAATTTTAGCACACTTTTTTAAAATGATTATCATACTTAAAACAAACAGAAGATGTGTTTTTTAGGTCTTTTGGACGACCCTCTATGTAATAATCACTAAGAAATAATTTATTTTTGACATTAAGCATCATCCCTATTGTGTTTAAATTTAAACCGAATTTAAAATTGCGGATAAACGTTTCCATGCTTCTTTACAAATAACAATGACTAACTTAGAAATTAAATTTAGAGGTTCACGGTTAATATCTGAAAAACATTAATGCCTGTTTAAAACAATTAATTAACTGCCTAAAATAAATCAATCTATAGAAACTAACAGTTATAATATAAACGTCAAACCGCAGGGTCTTGTACACGTTAGTTTTTTTTGCTATGGTAGACTCTCAATTTCTATCTAAGCAAAACTGGGGTGAGTAAATAGTTTTCATTTTATTATGAAAAATTAATAGAACTGGCTTTATAAGTTCCTCATTTAGGTATAAGTTCCAGAATAGGTACGGCTGCGCATTGTCGAACAGCTGACGGGACAAGAAGCGGTGCGCTCGGTGTCTGTGACGCCAATCATTCATCAAAATTACGTTCACATTGACAATCAATTAATAATCCTAATCAGTCTACTTCCCATTGAGCTAACGCACTCGGCAAATGCATTCAGGACCACTTGGCGGCGGGCAGCTTTATTTTCGTGATTATAAAAAAAACTACTAGGCTCTTCTCAGCCCCGGGTGTGTTTAGAATCCTCGTAGCTTTCGTTTCAAGATATCGAAATTAATTAGCACCATCACGTCTTATACTTATTTTATTGACGTTCAATAGATGCACAACGTACTTTTTTTTTGATTATGCTTTTTTTTAATACTTTGGTATTCAAACAATCAATAACAATAAAATCAATCAATAGCTTTAGTTTTAATATCACGTATTATATTTATTTTTTACTAGATGATGCCCGCGACTACGTCCGCGTGGATTAAGGTTTTTGATGACCGCGGGAACTCTTTATTTTCCGAGATAAAAAGCCTATATCCTTCCCCGAGACAAAAACTATCCTATAACCTTAAATTTCATCAAAATCGGTCGAACAGATGGGCCGTGAAAGCGTAGCAGACCGACAAACACACTGTCGCATTTATAATATTAAGTATGGAAATATGGACTAACGTTCAAAAAGTGTACAACGTACCTACTTACCAAATAATTATTTTATGGATTGATTTGATTTGGATTTCGTTCAATTTCGTACAAATACCAAAGGAATTGCAATACATGCACAATTTGTGAATTTCAAGCACTTAAACGCCTTTGTGTACTAGAAGCATATTAAACGATGATGCTGTAGCTGCACAGAGTACTCGTGTGCTGTAGCTGAACAGGTTCAATTTACAAATACAAAATTTTAGGTCAATACCATTGAAGAGGAAGTTTAGCAGTTTATTGCTTAAACACAAGCAATTTACAATTGATCCACTGAAACGCTTTTCTCCTAAAACAAACGTACCTACCTAACCAAAAGCAAACTTAATCCAATCCGCGACTGAAACGAAGTAAGACGTCGTCGTCGGCTCAAACAAATTATTTGACATAAAGTCGTTAATTAGAAACCCTCCTTTGTAACCGAGGGTAGGGTAATTAGGTTCGGATGCTCTGAATGGGTCCTTTTTCTGCTCGTTACGGCTAAAACAAAAGGGGCAAAGAAGTAAACAGAAACCGTATTCAGGCAAGAATTTGCATTGCAGTTGACAATGAGAGGAAACTTTTACATTTTCAACGAACCATCCAGCTCCATACAAAACTGTACAATACAAAGCGGAGTTTAATTCTTAGAACAAACGTTAACCTTTTTCTGTGTATGAATTTTGAGTAGTAGCCGTCTTATGTATTATGTTGCAGTCACTGGATCCAGTAAATTTAGTGTTTGACTGGAATATTCCTCCGTAATTAATAATATCTATGGAATACCTAACTGCTAAAATGCTCTAGCTCTTTATAGTAGAGCTAGAGTTTAAACTGTAGTATTCTAGTAACGATTCAGCATATTTTGCAATTTGAAAAAATCCTACTTATCACTGTAATGTCCTCCCGACCGAATTTCGGCCACGGCGGCCAATCTCCTGAGAGATTAGCCATCTGCGCGGGAGATGTTATAGTGCACAAGTGTGTGCGCATACACAGGTGCACTCTCTGTTCCTTCTACTCTCATAGCCCGATGGGACGGAAAATCCGACACGACCGGTGAGAGATCAGGCGCAGGACCGACGGCTTAACGTGCTCTCCGAGGCACGGGGGTGAAACACCGCCAACTTCCTAACTCCGGGCTAGTACTGAGAATTTCTTGTCAGAAAAACCCAATACTTGTTGTGCCCGACCCGGGACTCGAACCCGGGACCTCGTCGGCCGCAGTCGAACATGCTAACCACTAGACCAACGAGGCAGTCACTTATCACTGTAATCCTTCACTCAGTAATTCGTTATTGTATCATAAAATGTTTGAATTTTTCAAAGAAACCCCAACCAATACAGCCAATGCATTTCGCATTTTTTTTAGAAATAGAAATAGAAATCTTTACTTATTAATGAAATTAACTAAAGTACAAAAATACAATGAATTCCTATCCCCTAAACTAGGAGGGCCCGTATCTTAGGGGCCATTATGCAATGACAAAAAAAAACGCAAACATCTAGCGGACCAAAGTCCTCGTTATTCAGTATGGAAAGCGCACACTAGGCGACCGATCAAAACGTCTGTCGCATCGGACGCGATCGTTTCGCGTCGCATCTGTTCTTGCGTTTGAACTGACACGCGTATTTGCAATATGACAAGAAAAATCAGCGCCTCGTGGGTCGCTCACAAGACTTCCCCTCGCGGGTTTAATTGCACCGCCATTGTTCCGTCTGATTTGATTCTCTATCTCTGTATAGGGCACAATCATAATAACGAGCTTTAGCGGCCGTCAACCTGCCTCGTGTTATTGAGACGTAACTGATTTTATTTTGAAAATAGCTCCTGCACAGTACTTCGTCTGTATGGATTAGATTTACCTATAGTTTCTTTTTTCAGGGTGAAACAGGCCTCTCTGGTTCATTCCATGCAGATTATAATTTTTTTTTATATTATATTATGATACAGTGGATTTTTATCATGCCAATAAAGAATATTATTATTATTATTATAACGAAGATCCTTTGTCCATTGATATGTATTGCTGTGTGAAAAAAAATTACAAACAAACATAATATTTTGGCTTCATAAGTATTCTGCGTTGTGTAAGGAGGGTAATTAGGGCAGAATGGAAATTACCCGGGTTCGAAAGTAATCACCCACTTACAAAGTTACAGAATGGTAAAATGTACCTATCTAGGGAGATGGAATAAATACAAGTTCTTTGTTCAGGCAAACTTTACTGTTGGTATATATATAGTACACCTTATTGTTAAATCTTATTAAGTAATTTAGGGCTACTTAATTAAACACCCTAGATACACAGATAATTAAGTTAATTGAGGTTTATCGGGGACGCTTGGGGTCCAGATGGATTATTATAAATCCCTTGAATTTACTATTTTAAAGGTTCTTTAAATTGTTTATTTAGCTCAGCGGAAAGGGGTTCACGGAATCTGACTCACTATTTTGAGAACACTGAATTTAAAACCACTATATGTTCGGAAAGGAAAAAAAAGAAAGATTTCCTTACTTGCTGAATGTGAATTTGGGGTCACCTGAATACATGGATCAGGAACGTGGTCTACTTCCAGGGAACGGCCTCGTCAGCTCACCAACCCAAATCCTTGGAATGCATTTATCACCGGAGAAAGCATCGACGAGAATTCCCAATCTCGGAAATATATCGAGGATATCAAAATAAAAAAATGAATCGTCTCAGTAGTAATAGTCGCAAAAATAAATTAACAAAAGAAAACCCTGAAACAAAAAAGAAGCGAGTTTAACAAAAGGCATTTTGACACCATCCACGTGTACAATTATCCACTTCACACAACTTACCAAGGACATCCTGTAAATTGAACATTCCAGGATAGTCCACCCATCCCAACCTTCTTCAAAATAATACGGGATAATATGGGAACTGGAAAAACAAACATGACTAATTAATTATAATTTTCCTTAGCTACGTACGCCATCTTGAGAAAGATGTCATACGTGAAATCGAATATCGAATTTTTTATCACTCACCAAAATTGATGTGGCAATTGTTAAGATGACTAAAACAACAGCATTATTGTTAATTTTCCAGGCGAAGCCATGGAGAAAACTGGAATCAAAGATATCCCGACAAACGGCTATCACATGTTGAGCGCTCGACGGAAATCTGATCTCTGAAAATTCGGTGTTGCCATAGACCCATAGCGAGTGTGGCCGCATTCTGAAATGCTCCACCATAGACTAACGTGAATTCCAATAATTAAAAAAAACTCGAAAAATATATAATAAAACAATGTTTTAATAATAAAAAAAATATTAATAGAAAAGAAAAAAAAATATCATCGTGTTCTTATGACCAAAGACAACAAGCGCCATCTATGGGAAATCCTGCGCATCGACTCAACACGTTGTGAGCCTTGACACTAGATGTCGCTAAGGTACTTTCAACAATATTAAGGAATACAATATAATCCAAGTGATATTAAAATCACTACGTGACAGTTGATAGTGACATTCTGCCGTGCAGTTCCCATCAAGTGTTGATTCCATACGCTATGTGTATGTCCAAGCCTTTAAATAATCATAGCAACAATTAAAATAAAATGCCAGTTACGCGGTGATGCGTCTCAGACGTGTCACGCACACTCTTTCCCTGACAATTTCAACAAACAACAACTTGCTCCTAATTGTGTTTGCGATTCCTTTACAAATCTCTTTCGCCTCGACTACAATAATTGTGAAAACTCGTTTTGAAACGACGTTAAATACGACTGAATTTCAGATAATTAACTCAGATTACGGTCTCTCAACGTATAATTCGCGTTTGTTGCGGAAAATTTGGTGAAAGGCCAAGTTAACGCAATATTAGATCAAGCATAGGAACAGACGAACGAGGTTATTTTTGGACGGCCGAGATCTTGTAATTTATTTTATTTTTCTTGATTGCTTTGTAAAAATTATGATTTGATTATTTCAATAGTAAGTATAAAACAAAGTGTGAAGTCACGTTTGCCTCTAGGTTATTTTGTAGAATATAATAGATTACTTATAACTTCCAGTGTCGTATTTAGTAATCCTACTGTCTGATTGAATAATATTGTAAATGCGAAAGTGTGTTGGTTTTCCGTCAATCATACTGCAACGCAGCCACGGATTTTGTACATGTATATACAGTTGAGGACTTGGGAATTGGGAAGAACGTCAGCTGCAGTCGAACATGCCAACCACTAGACCAACGAAGCAGTTAGAATACCGTGCAAAGTATGCCATAGTCAGCTAATTGTTGTTCTTTTATACATTTGTAACTGCTGATAAAACAGCAAGTCTCAGTAAAACACAACAAAACTGAACAATTATTACCTAACAATTTGTATGCAAGTAATAAAATGTTGTGAAAACAATAGTTCAACCACCGTGAAAAAATCCAATATCGGGTAACTTAAAGCCCATGCAAATTCGGAAAAATCTATTATAATCTGCATTGCACACTGACGCTCTTTTCATTCGACGCCTTTTGTTGGCGGATTCAATTAAGTTTACATCGGCGCCGAGGTCAGTTAATAAAAACCGAAGCCTACAAAAATTGGCGTAAATCAAATTCAATAAAGCGGTGCACAATAGCGCGGGACGGGCATCGAAAAATGACGCCGTCAAACAATGCCGGGTGATGCATCCCAATCAAATTTATATTACAGCGCAAGCCATGGTACTACTAAAACGTAGTGGTATGTACGTGGTATCTTGTAAAAACTAAAAGTGTTCCACATATTCTTAAATTTTTAACCCCTGACGCAAAACGAAAGGGGTGTTATAAGTTTAACGTGTCTGTTTGTGTATCTGTCTGTGGTATCGTAGCGCCCAAACGGATGAACCGATTTCCGGTTAGTTTTTTTTGTGTCATAGATAATTTAATCCCGAGTGTTCTAAGCCATGTTTCATGAAAATCTGTTCTTCCGTCTGAAGGTCATCAGCTTTTTTCTTAATCTGTTACTTCCATATTATGTCGGGGGTTTTTTAAATTTGTAATTTATACTTGTTTCCAAAACACTTCTTGAAAAAGTTTATTCCCGTTCCGCACCGATGACCGGTGATTAAAACAGTTTTAATAAACAACCAATAATAGTTAAATCGATTAACATAACTCAAACACAGTGTTGTACTAAATCGCGTGAAAAGTTGATGGACCGCGTACGACTTTGAAACTAGTCGGGCATACGGCCTAATATACTCCTCAGCAAAAAAGTGTTTTTGTGTTACAGTGTTACATGATAGTAATGAAATACGTATGATTTAAATACAAGAGAGCATATTTTTTATTTACTGCACCTCTGAACACTTTACTTGTTCGACTTTACGTTAAGCCACTTGGCCTTTGACGATCTCTATTCTCAGTTAAACGAAGAAATTATCCGGACAATGTTAGTTCAATGCATTTAATACTTCGATTGGAAAGACACCCTTTCACATTAAGAATTCCCGTCCACCATTCCACGTCTCGGAATTAATCGCCCGAGAGCCGCTGTCTATTAAAGTTTTCTCAACTTGTTAAGAGGCTCAGCTCCCTAAAACTGCGCAGATAATGTTAAACATTCATTTAAGTGGGGCTCCTAACTTCCGAATCGTCGTATAAATCTTCTAATTCTTGAACCGTTTAATATTCATATCACCTCCCGCGTTGAACGTGGCGGGGCCTTGGCGCTGCGAAAGTTTAAATTCCTACTTATGTTTCAAAGTTTTTAAATAATACCACCATAATAACTACATGTAGGTACGTGTTTTGCCTAGCTACGTTAAAGATTTATCTTATACCAGTCAGCCCGCGATTTCGTCCACGTGGATACTGGATTGAGGTCTTTTGGTTCCCGCGGAAGCTCTTTGATCCATCCATCCATCCAAACTTTCGCATTTATAATATTAGTGTAGTAGTTATGTATGTTCGAGATAGAGTTATAACTTGTTATGTAGTATAAAAACAAGTGGTAATGATATATTTTCTCTTAACTCTAATCTTACCAAATCAACCAAATAAGAGTACAAAGTTTACTATAGTTAGCGATAAATCGCCCGCTAAGTAGCCAGATTGCTACGATTCATAAACGTATTTTCGAAAACGTATTCCCACTTGAACTATTGAACATTTACGGCGCTCTAGAACTTATCCACCACCACCACCACCATTACAGCCCATTAACGTCCCACAGCTGGGCACAGGCCTCCACTCTCATAGGAGAGAGGGAATTAGAGCTTAGACCCACCACGCTACTCCAATACGGGTTGGCGGGCTTTAACAACTATTATCATGTTAGTGATAATAACCAGGACCGACGGCTTAACGCGCTCTCCGAGGCACTGGGGTGGAACACCGCCAACTTCCTAACTCCGGGCTAGTGCTGAGAATTTCTAGTCAGAAAAACCCAACACTTATTACGGCCCGACCCGGGACTCGAACCCGGGACCTCGTCAGCCGCAGTCAAACATGCTAACCACTAGACCAACGAGGCAGTCTAGAACTTATAGTACCTATTAATAAATAAAAGAAGTAGGTAAGTACCTACCTAAACAATTTAGTTTGCTTAGAAATGATTCAAAATTTCACTTTGTCTAAATGATTGTAATATGTTTATAATATATGATTGTTACTTTTTTATACCAAAAACAAAGGGATTAGGGATAATTTTTAAAATTATACTTTTTATTAGGATATCCACCAAGCGATAGAAAGCAGACATTCAGCATCGGAACAAAATGGTTTTAAAATAAGTAAACTAAGGCCACTCCGTGGAAGTGTAAGCAATTGCGGGAAGCCGCCAAAACACGTAGCTCGTTCATTCGGGTCGTTATAGACACACCAATATTAGTGGACACCTACGTCTCCGATGAAGGTGCAGAGAACAAACCAAACAACCAAGGTACGGAGCATTAGAGGAGCTCCTGCTAAATTGGTCGCGCTATAACCGTCTGAGCAAGTCGTTCTGACGTCGCCACATCAGCGGTTTGGATACGATCCTTCCGCTCATTTGTGGGTAGTATCACAATGTTATCGGTCTTTGGATTTTAAGAGTACCGCAAGTCCTCTTTAATTGCCAAAACAACATTTATACAAAAATGACCCTATTTTTAAAAAAAAATATCTAACATACTTATTTCGACCTAAATCATTGGAAATATTCCTGGAAATTTCGATACTTAAAATTATTTAGAATTACGTGGATTGCGCATATGAAATGTTGATAGAAATATTTTTTAGAGCTGGCTCTGTAGCTGGTTCAATCAACTGTAAAATTTCCCAAAATACGTTAATAAATTTTAAGAACATTATTTTAGGCATTTATCCGATTTAAGAACCGAAAATGGCGTGGTTTGCGCCCGCCCAAGTCATGTTCTCGCCTGCAATATTTTAAAAAGTAAACGACACTTTTTATACTCTTAGCAAATTTCTCAAAAGTCGACAGTCGCGTCGTCCCAAGCGTATTAATACGCGTCCTTAAACACCCCCTTACATGAATAATTAGATGTTTCCCGGATTTATGTTGCACCTTATCTATAAAACACGCGTTTTAAATCTGCAAACTCATTCTTTTTGCCTTATTGAGGATAATACGTCTTAGCTCCGTTGCGATTCTGATTAATGCTTTCGACTAGACTCGTCGCAACTTTGTCAGAGATAACGGCGGAAAATAATGGGACGTGACTCCGCTAATTCGGTTTTTACAAGAGGAAAGTGTAAAAGAATTTAAACATTTTCATTTTGTTTGAACAAGTGATTTATAAATTTCTGGAGAGTCATCCAAACTCTTTGCTCGTATTCTTACTTGGCCTCGCTGACATAAAAAATATGCTTGAAAAAATGGTTTTGCATTCTTCTTTCAAATAGTTCTTTGTCAAAATATTTTAGGCCACGTCAATGGTTGCTAAACGGCCGTAATTGTTGATTTTGTGTCTTTTTATCAATTATTATATAATGCGTGTATTTTTGCTCACCATTCTGTGTGCTGGTAAGTTTATACGGAATAAAATCTGCTTAAACCATAATTATTTCCTTGTTATAATAATGTGCTTGTTGTATTATAGTTGCCTTAAAGGCCGTGGTAGCCGAAAATGAAAATGAAGTGAAGCGAGGTGCATTTCCTTTCATGGTAAGCTTCCTGTAACCCGTTTAAATATTAACTAGATGAATTAATATGATCGTATAATTTACACTCTAGGTACCTACCTAGGTAGCTACTAGGTATGACAATAGCAGGAAACAGCTGCAGGATTCCAGTTGGTGACTTCGCTTTTCAACTCCATGTGATTAGGGCAGCCTTTTTGTATAACGAGCAATGCATATTTTCAAGATTTTTTAATTTTATGGAGATTTTTTATTCACTGTATAGTGCTGTTACCGAGCTAAGTCTTTAATTATTATGCTGCCTCAATTACACTATTGCCTACTGATTACAGGCTTTTCTATACTACACGGATGAGACAATACTCGACGGTGTGGCAAGATTTACTAGAAGTGCTGCGTTAATTAGAAATGATTGGTTAATATCTTCGGGCGATGTGTCAGTTGCGTTTCCGCAGAAAACTTTGTTGGCGAGACTTGGAGCCGTCAATATAGATACGAATTTGACCTTAAATGAAGACGAAGAAGAACAAGAGCGTGAGGTACATATAATTTTACTGGCAATTTAAACCATATTGAAATAACATAGATACCCTTTGTTCCACCAGGATACAGAATTCAGAGTTCATCTCTATGATGTAAGTTGTCAAGATTCGATAAGATTGGTTTTGTGGTTGAGACATAAAAAGCTTCCATACAAGCCATTGCAGTCATTTTTTTAATAAATATATAATAGTAGGAATTTCCAGTTTATTACAAGGAATGTACTTTTGTTTGTTTTTGTAGATAATTTTGATATTGCGCCCATACAACTATAGTGCAACAGAATGGTGGAAAACTGACATATCCTTGCTGAAGACCCTGTTGCCTTTCAATATGACATCATCTGTTGCACCAGCTACATTAATCAGTAACTTTGAAAAAAAACTACAAAATTGCTACATACTCGTCTTTTCTGTAAGTTTTTCGTTTATTTTATTTTTTACGCATTGAAATGTAAAAATATATAATTTACCTTTATCTAAAATTTCTTTGGTCCTTACAGAGACGTTATAATGCTACCGAACGTACTCTATTACAAATTAATGTTGAAATTTTACCACAAGCGAAAGAACATTGTGGAAATTATTATAAAAAGGTAACTATGGTATGCGCAGAAAGTGACAAGAGTAACACGCTTGCGGATTCCAACTTTTGTAAGGTACATAATATGGTTTTTTTTATTAATATTCTATATAACAAGTTAGCCTCTAACTGCGGTCTGTACTGGTAATGGAAGCAGGCTGACCTGGAATAGCCACTTTGAATTGGTTTTTAAAAACGGGATTTTTTAACTTACATTTATCTTTTTATTTATAGGGTAATAGTGGGGGCCCTCTTTTATGCGACAGTGAATATGTTGGTCTACAAACATACATTAACGATTGTAAGCAGCCTCATCTCTATCAGTTTGTACCTGGATGGAATAAATTGATTACGTGTACTGAAGAAGAACGCTACTTAACACCGGCATGTGCAGACGTTTGCGTTGCAATCACTAAAGATCCATCACCTTCTCCTACCCCAGATTCACCGAAAGTACCCGATATAATCGGTGATATTATATTTGGCGATAAATTTTTCACTCAATCCATTGTAACCGAGTTCGTCTCTACTCAGTTTAATACTGATGCAATGGATAGCTCTACAGCCTCCAAGGTAGAAGAACTTACTACCTTAAACAAACTTGATACAGAAGTTCTAAGCACTAAAATGAAAGAAGAACAGAAAGAGTTGATAACAGCTGACACTTCTATTTCAATAGAAAATTTCTCTCATGATACAACTTCAACGTCTACTGATTCTACATACGCAGAAGAAGATGCTATCACAACGGGAGAACGTGATCGGAAAAATCGTATTGAAGCTAAGCAACAATTAGTACGGGGTGAAGCATCACTGAATATTCCGTCTCTATTTCATTATTTATTTACCTTTGTTTATGTCCTGGCACATACTTAAAACGTTATTTTAAAATTTAAATTTAAAAAGTCTTAATAAAAATTTTCGTTTAAAATTGGTTTTTTCTTTCTAATTGAATATAAGTCGACTGTAAATCTTTGAGAAATATTAGGATCTTTATTTACAATATGTACGAGATTCCCTCAATACGGTCTGGAAACTTGTTAATGCTATTAGAGCAAACTGCGGAGGCGTTAAGCTTGCAACCTTACTTAATTCTACTTATTCGCAAAACTTTAGCGTGCTGCGGCACTTCCAGAACCTCTTGCCAAATTGCGGTAAGTATCTACTGTATATTTGAAAGGGACTAGCCCTTTCAAATATTTGAATATATTTTTCACACCACTCGCTCAACAACGCCTTATTACATGGCCTGTTATCTGAGGTTAAAGTAAGACATTAAATCCCTAGGGTTATAATGTTGTACTGAAAACCATTATTCCCTAGGGTTATAATGTGATTTGAATTTAGAATCATCGCGCATCTGAAGTAAGATCTGAAGGAAATTCTATTCATTCCAAAGAGGTTTTATTCATAAATCTTATTGCTATATTCATAAAGTCTAATTTCGGTAAACAGAATGTGTTCCCAGCAGGCGCCGCCAACTCGATTTTCGAAAACCAAAGCCGTGGCCCACTAGATTCGCACTGACGACATTTGTTTGTCAAATCGAGTAGGCCACGCCAGCTGAAAGAAGTGGTTGTATCGCGAGGTGTGAAAAGTAGAGTATTCACCGTAGGGGTAATGCTGTATTAATCTTGGACGCCCCTAATTCCCGCGCTACTCTCAGGATTCTAGATGCTTATTACATCTAGGATATACAGGTGTCTCTTATACGTACGCCATGTTTTGACTCTACCACCGGTTCAGAAAACAAATTATACTGAGAATAGCCGGCAACAAACTCAGCAGTAGCTCTTTTTAAAAAGCAAGAGCTCTTTTTATTGACGCCTAATTCTTCTTTCTCGCCTAATCTTTTTATTGACGACGAAGATTTCAAATTTCAATTGACGCCTAATAATATGTAGCCTTGTCCATCAGGTCGAGTACCGAATGAGTGTACCTACTCACTTTTAACGTATAACTTTATATTTAGTGATTTGGATTTTATATATATATATATATATATATATATATATATATATATATATATATATATATATATATATATATATATATAATACTTATTTAATTACTTGTTGCCAGATTGTTTCCAAATAAGGATCTGAGGGAGATCTTTGAATGTCAAAGAACTACTATAAACCAACTCACTAAGTTTTTATCAATAGTAAAAAGTGTCCTATAAGGATTCTCATTTCTGTTACTTTATAAAATAGGATTTCAAAGTTTGCAGAAATTTGAGTATACAGGTGATAATAATTTTGGAAGTGAAAACTTAAATTCTAATCTTTATTTTTAACCAATTTAACCCTGACTCGGTTTCTACGCACGTACACCTACACGCAAGCTCAAATCCATACGACAAAATTTGGTATACTAAGTGAATAGTTATAGGTTAGGTATATCTCGAGGAAGAACTAAGACTACTTTTATCCCGGATAATTAAGGAGTTTTTTAAAAAAACTTAATTCACGCGTATATTGTAGCTTACTGGCATCGGCTTTTATCACTTAATTTATCATTTACCTGCGGTAGTAATTAGTAGATTATCAACCAAGGGGATAAAGCAGTGTTTTCTGTCGCGGGTGACGATTTAAGTTCACCCAAGACTAAGACAGCTTTATCACCGAGGAAAATACTCTACTTTTCGTACCATTTACGAAAAAATTAACACAATAATAATATGAGATAAGCATTCATTAAAAATAATGACAATTAAAAGTAAAAGTTAACATTCGGAACATTGGTCCAATTATTGATTTGATTATTGAGTTACATTTTTGTTTGGTACATTTATTGTTGATGAGTTGATTTGAGTATTTCTCTGTTCTTGCGTCTGAGGAACTGTTTAGAACATTAACTTATTTATAAAAATAAATTAAAATAAACCTAAAGTTTATGTATTTGAAGAAAACAAAAACGCGGCAAATTCCTAGACTAATATTTTTTTGTCTGAAAAGCAAAGGCATCAAGCTCATACGGCCTCGTCGGTTTTCGTAATTTTATTTAATAATCATAACTGCATAATAAATGCGTATTCCTTTTTCAAAAAGATGTTTAATGCTTCAAATACAAACTCAATGGTGTAAACACAGATGTAGTTCAGTATAAATTTCGGTAATAATTCCAAATTTAAATCACATTCTCCCCCTAGAGGATAAAAGTATAATTTTCTTTCCCTGTTTTTAACAGATTAAAAATGACTATTGTTATGTTTGCTTTTTGTGGCATAGAATGACACTTTGAGCAAGTGGTACGAAAAATATATTATGTGACTAAGTACTAGATGCTATAGTAAAGAAATTCACTTATAAATTCCAACTATCTTTCTTTTCCAAGTTCCAGAGTGCAGTAGAATGGGAATGTATCTTAATACGACTCGATGTATTTAAATTCCGAAGGGGGATCGCATCGGAAAACTGTTATGCATATTTTAAAGTTAAATTTACTTAGGTACTAGGAACTAACCGCCGATTGAGAATTCGATGCGAATCGCTCTTTGTGCTCTCAAATTTTACGATATTTTACGGACGTGATAATAGTTTTAGAAATATGATACTTTTTTTTATCCACTAGTTACAAGTTAACCTTTGACTGCAATCGTACCTGATCGTAAGTGATGATGCGGTCTAAGATGGTAGCGGGCTAACCTGCAAGGGGCATGGCAGTTACATTATAAACCCGTATTCCTAATCGGTTTCTACTACTTTCGGACTAGGAAATATAAAAGTAAATTTTCAAATGTTAGGTATATGGTGCAAATAGCCGCATTAGCCACCACTTATGGTGCAGATCGACGCGATGGTGCAAAAGTAACGCGTAAGTAACAAAAGTTGCTGCGTCTCAGTAGACATATCCTATAATATCCTCTGTGGTCTCGGGTACTAAAATTCTACATCAATGGTGGTCTCAATTCTACTCCACTCTGCTGGTGTGCGTTGCGCCGAATCCCTGTATGTCGTGCATTCTACAATATGACGATAGATATTTAAAATGCCCTAAGTGACGTAAATACGAACATTACGAGCTAGTTACACAGCGCCTTTCAAATTTAAATAGCAACATGCTATACAAATAACTTTGCTGGAAACGTAATAATTTCATTTTGTTCTTGTTTAGAAAACAAGTCTGAAACAGCTACTCTACGAAATTTTAGCAATTAACACTGACGGCAATGAGTTAACAAACAAAAGGAATTAATTTAACAATCTCATAAAAAGAAATAAGCAGTTCATAAAAGTTTTAATAATTAAAACTCGAATAAAAATAAGAACTCCCCGGGTAGACAATACCAACCCTAAAAAGACTCCCGTTCCGCTTTCGCGGGGAAATTGTGATGCTAATCGGAATCGGGGAATGTTTTGGTTTGTAAATAATGGGTGGTCGTATGTACTATTTAGGATAATACTAGATGATGCCCGCGACTTCGTCCGCGTGTACTAAGTTTTTTCGATTCCCGCAGGAACTCCTTAATTTTCCGGGATAAAAAGTAGCATAATATGACCTTCCCCGGGATACAACCTATCCCTGTAGCATCAAATCTGTTGAACTACCTCTTCGGGCCTTGAAAGCGCAGCTGACAGACAGATAGACAGACACAATTTCTATACTATTAGTATGGATTTTTGGCTTGGCTGGGTAAGCTACGGTAGATAATTTCTTAGCCTTAATACGTATAAATACTGCTCCTATAAAAAAAAAGGTAAACTATGATTTGTCCATCAGAAAAGAGATGTTCGATACCTTCCCGATCCGTGTGGGGTCAAGCTTAAATGGTTATATCCTGGGTGTCGTTTCTATTCATAAATCCCTTGCTAGAGGGTGTAAGAGCTAACGACTGTCAACTTTTCCTTTAAATGGGAAATAGCTCATAAATAGGTAGGTATAATAGCTATGTTAATATTAATGTAAGTACTCGTAGGTACAAGTATATGTCTTGGAAGCTCCATTTTTTATCTTTTTTTATATTATAAGCAAAAATTGCACCAAAATTTAATTCAACGATGGTGATCGCATACCATGAGATACAAAAAAATGTAACATCAGCTGCAGCTAACTTCAGCCGCATCACAGCATCGAAGAATTGCTCATAATCTTTAACCAGCGGAGATCTTGCAATGCATCTTAACCTTTTTTGTATCCGCTATTGATGACTTCATTTTCAGTACCTATCCAAACTATTATCTTTTAAAATTAATAGGTACGTTAATTTACTTACCTACTATTAAAAATGTATTTGAATATTGTGACAAATCAAAGGGAAAACAAATCATACACTACAATAAAATTCCATCGTATAATAACGGAATCATCAAATCTGCCGGCACCGCCTCTGTAGGCAATTTTCAATTTCTTTTCTATTTATGACAGTAATAAAGCGGCCGGGAAAAGTCAACAATCAATTTTGTATTTCAATTTATTCCCAACCATCCTAGTTTGTGCGGTGATAAGAAAAAGAAAAACGCGTTCATTGAAAACGGAAATTATTGCAAGAAGCCATCAGTGGTGTGCGCTCGGCTTACGCTGTTTCCATTTTTAGGATTCCCTGCCCGCCGGCCTGCTAATAGCTTTTAAAATATAAGTTCAGGTAGACCGTAAATACATCTCTGAAACTGAACCTTACATTAGGTTTAAATTCTTGGCATTAAAAGAATGCCTATCGAATTCGATGACGGGTTCGATGAAAGATTTAGCTAAGATGGCAGTTTAATTGGAATATTGAGTACAATAATTAGTACTTAAAAAATAGGAGATATTTAGGTAAATACTAGCTGATGCCCGCGATTTTGTCTGCGTGGATTGAGGTTTTATTTGGTTCCCGCGGGAACTCCTTAGTAATAAGAAATTTCCCGGGATAAAAATAAGCCTATGTGCTATTCCAGACTATAATTTAACTCTGTACCAAATTTCATCCAGATCCGTTCAGCCGTTCTGGCCTGATTGAGTAACAAACATCTATGCATCCATCCATCCATACATCCATCCAAACTTTCACATTTATAATATTGCTATAGATTTCATGTGAATGCGTTGTCTAGACGAAGACTAGCCAAACACGCAGAAAATACGTAAGTGTATTTATACAACGACCTCAATCTACATAGACGGGCCCTGTCAAACAAAGAATGTGGGTGTATTTTTAGCAACGCCATCAACGCCATCTAGTCTGAAAAGCGGGAACTTGCTTGCAACTTATATTGAAAATGTATGACAAACCGCATGCAACGTCTGCTGGACTTGCTTCCGGAATGGCTGGACAAGTGGAGAATGGCCGTCGACGTGGGAAAGACGGCCGCCATTTTGTTCGGCGCCCGGAAGCACATGCGTCAGCTCCAACTGCGTGGACAGGACATAGAGTGGCAGACTTCGGTGCGCTACTTGGGGTGCCACATTGACGCCGGCCTGGCCATGGTTCCCATGATTGATCATGTTGTGAACCACGCCACGGCTGCCGCGTCGATGCTGCACCAGGTCCTCACCTCAAGCCTCTCACCGAAGACCAAGCTCCGGATATACGGAGCCTATGTCCGCTCGCGGCTGACGTACGCGGCTCCCGCCTGGTATGCGCTGTGCTCTGCATACCAGAAGAGCCGCCTACAAGTCCGGCAGAATAAGTGCCTGCGCCAAATCGTTGGAGCTCCGAGGTACGTGAGGAACGACGTGATCCATCGCGACCTCAAGACGCCCACCGTGGAGGGGTACGTCCGTACGCTCGCGCGGCGCCTAATTTCGCGCGCAGACAACGGACCGTACAAACACCTCCACGGGATCGCACCGCCGACCACCCGACCTCCGACCGGGCGTCCACTACCTCGTGAGCTCCTACGATCGCCATCACCTGCGCGGCACACAGGCGATCGTAGCGACGACGACGACGCGACCAACACCGGATTTGACATCGACTCCGCGCGCAGCGGCGACTCTATCGCTCGCGACGCGGAGTCCACCGACTTAGACACCATCTCGGCGCGCGAGAGCGACCCCATTGCCCGCAGCGCCGAGAATCCAGGACAAGACACGGGTCCAGCACGCGGAGGTGACAACGTCACCCGCAGTGCGGACCCAACACCGGATGTGACACCCGACCCAGGTGCCCGTAGCCTACAAGGCAGGCCCTAGCCGGTTATTACCCGGCTTAAAGATATTCACCGGGGCACAGAGTTGCCCCGCGCCCCGCCCGGGTAAGGAGGCTCAGCCTCGAGGCCCGTACCCCCGCTTGGCCCTCACGGGCCACTCGGAGAAGACCCACTGATGATGAAAATGTATGACTCGGTCATAGATAATATAAGTCATGGCCATAGAAGCCGTAAGGCCAGTTAGTAAAAAAAAAATATATCTGCATACAGTTTGCCGCGGAAATTAAATGATTGCGTAATGGATAAAAATATGAAATAGTAAGATTAAATAACGTTTTTTTGGAAATGTATGATTGTGAATTGAAACACTTGCCTTAAAATAAAAATTGTACAGTGCCAAACTAATAAGACTTTAGATGTTAACCTAAGAATAACAAATTATCTACACGACGAGCGACCGTGACAGCGCTACGATGGGGACAAAGACAAGTTAGGAACGCGTTCTCATAGTCGGTCGCCAGACCTTTTTCTATGAAAGGGCCCATCTAGTACCTACATATATATCGATGGTATTATATTATATTGGTGCACGGGTGCGTGCGCACACTCTTTTCTGTCTCTGTTATATTCAATCTAAGGGATGATGAACCGTGACCGGTGAGTAATTTGAATAAGAAATTGAAAAGCACGGAACCACCCAAGCGCCAGTCCGGCTCGAACTTATTGATAATGTTTATTTTCGTTTTTCGAACGATTTCAGTTTTGATTTGTGGCCCGTCGTTTCGACCGGCGCCATTTTTCACGCGCCTCATTGTCGTTTTCATGCTCGAAGAGGCCGGCTGCAAAGGCTTGTTCACGCGGCACACCTTTATTTGGGTTGTTTTATTTGAATATATGCTGTTTGCCGACGCTTGTCAGTGAACAAAAGTTTTGTGGTATACTATATCGAGAACAACTTTTGGCAATATGCCTAAGTTTTTATTTCAATTTTCACTCCCACGATGGTATGATGCCGTGTAGAAACTGATAGGGGTATGGGTTTAATATAACTGCCGTACCCCTTACAAGTTAGCCCGCTACCATCTTAGACTGCATCATCACTTATCATCAGGTGAGATCGCAGTCAAAGGCTAACTAGTAGTGGAATAAAAAAAAGGCATACGCTTATCAACAATCATACTAATATGATAAATGCGAAAATGTATTTGTTTGTTGGTTAATGGATTTGTCCTTCAATCACGCCGTAGCAGAGCAATGGATTGACGTGATTTTTTCATGAGTTTAGTTGAGAACCCGGAGAGTGACATATGTTACTTTTTGAAGTTAAGGAGTTCCCATGGGAATTGAAAAAACCTTTTCCACGAGGATGAAGTCGCGGGCATCAGCTAGTTATGTATTTTGTAAAGCAATGATGACGTCTAGTTGGAAGGCGCTTTCCTAGAAAACACTCCTGCATTCTACCTTACACAAATTGTAGGCAGAAAACACGGAACAAGGTCACCAAGTCATTTGAACCTTTCAAAATACGTAACCTACATACGACATGTGGTTATAATTAACTGCTTAGGTTTTCCATAATTTATGAGCTTATAAAAAAAAAAATTGGGAAAACCCCTACGAAATATATCTAAACTAGCGGACGCCCGCGACTTCGTTCGCGTGGCATAAGTATTTTAATTATAAAAAAATGGTGAAACTCGCACTTCTGCATAATACCTAACTGAAAGCCCAAACGCTAAGTTTCATGGCTATAACTTGAGATATAAAGGAATTTCATACAAACTTTCAACCCCTATTTTACCCCTTTGGGGCTGAAATTTTGAAAAACTGTGCCACACGTACTTCTTTATTTATTACTTTATGCCAAAATACCAAATTACGTTGATACAACTTGAGAAATATCTTGAGAAATGAAGGACTTTCATATAAACTTTCATCCCCTATTTCACCCCTTCGGGGGTAGAATTTTCAAAAACTGTGAATCACGTATTTCTTTATTTTTTACCGACAGCTCATATACCAAGTTTCATAGATATAACTTGAGAAATGACGGACTTTCATACAAACTTTCAACCTCTATTTCACCCCCTTAGGGGTGGAATTTTGAAAAATCCTTCATTAGTGAGCGCCTACGTCACAAAAGGAAGCTACTGTCAAAATTTCAAGTCTCTAACTCTAGCGGTTTAGGCTGTGCGTTGATATATAAGTCAGTCAGTCAGTCAGGACTTTGAATTTTATATATTACTAGCTGATGCCCGCGACTACGTCCGCGTGGATTTAGGTTTTTTGGTTCCCGCGGGAACTCCTTAATTTTCCGGGATAAAAAGTAGCCTATGTTTTAATCCAGGTTATAAGCTATCTATGTTCCAAATTTCAGCCAAATCGGTTCAGTAGTTACGGCGTGAAAGCGGATTAGTAAGGATATATATAGATATACAGACAAAGCGCTTGCAAATTTTTTTTCAAGTAGGCCTCTAAACAATGACTAGGTACAAGTTGACTACTTAAGAGATAGTATAGACTTTGGTATAGGTATTTACGGATAAATATAACGAAGTTTATTCAGCATCATCAGTTTTGGTTCACTGATGAAATTAAAGATGGCATCGATAACATTTCCATCAGACTGCGCGGCCGACAATGAGGACAGGCGGAGAGGTGGGAAATTGGGGTGATTTTTCTTCTCTTTTCATGTCCGCCGTCGGGAAGTAGCGATTGAAAATAAACACTAAGTACCTGCACAAAATTATGCTAGTAATTCGTCCCACAATTTATTAATTATCCATACTAATATTATAAATGCGAAAGTGTGTCTGTCTGTCTGTCCGTCTGTCTGTCTGTCTGTCTGCTACGCTTTCACGGCCTAACTACTCAACTCAATTTGGATTAAATTTGGTACAGAGATAGGTTACATCCCGGAGAAGGACATAGGCTACTTTTTATCCCGAAAAATTTAAGAGTTCCCGCGGGAATCAAAAAAATATATATCTGTTCAAGCGATTTTGATGAAATTTGGTACAGGGATAGGTTGTATCCCGGGGATGGGCATGGGCTACTTTTTATCCTGGAAAATTAAAGAGTTCCCACGTTCCCAGACGAAGTCGCGGGCATCATCTAGTTGTTATATAATCTCTGATTCTCTCTGATTAAAAATTATCCTCAACTAGCAAATTCCTGCGACTTCGCCCGCGTGGAATAAGTTTTTTGATTTCCGCGAGAATTTCTTAATTTTCCGGAATAAAAACTAGCCTATGTCATTCTCCAGGTACTCAAATATATTCATGTAAAAAATCACATCGTTACTCTGTTGCGGCGCGATTGAAGGACAAACTAACAAACAAACACTCTTTCGCATTTATAATATTAGTATGATATAACTGGTGCATAGTGCCTATGCGACTATTGTGGTCAGTTCTGTTTAAACCTGACTTACCACAATAATATTTTCGAGCATATATATTATTATATAACTATGTTTAATCTCTTCCAGTTCGATAATAGTTATCTGTTTGTAAATTACAACGTAAGGATGAATTGAGAAACTTTTTCGTGATATTTTTATTTAGTTACTTACTGTGTTATGTTGTACTAGAGGACGCCCGCGACTTCGTTCGCGTGGCTTAAGTTTTTTAATTCCCACAGGCACGCCTTAATTTTCCGGGCTAAAAAGAAGCCTGTGTCACTCTCCAAGTACCCATCTCTACCCATGCAAAAAATCACGTCGATCCGTTGCTCTGTTGCGGCGTGATTGAAGGCCAAACTCTCTTTTTGACGTCCTTGGGGATAGAAATTTCAAAAACTGTAAAATCCGTATTTCATCATTAGCGGAAGCCCCTATACCAAGTTTCATGGCTATAGCAGCTTGAAAAACGACAGACTTTCATACAAACTTTCAACCCCTATTTAACCCCATTGAGGGTGGAATTTTTAAAAATATGACACACATCCTTCTGTATTTTTACCAAAAGCCAAAATACCAAGTTTAAGATTTAACTTGTAAAATATCTTGTTAAATAAAGAACTACCCTATTTCAACCCTTTGGGGGTAGAATTTTCAAAAATCGCGAATTATTTTAAACCAGAAGCCCGAATACCAACTTTCATGGCTATAACTTGAGAAATGATGGACTTTCATACAAACTTTCGACCCCTATTTCACCCCCTTAGGGGTGGAATTTTAAAAAATCCTTCCTTAGTGAGCGCCTACGTCATAAAAGAAACCTACTGTCAAAATTTAAAGTTTCTAACACCAGCGGCTTAGGCTGTGCGTTGATATATAAGTCAGTCAGTCAGTCAGTCAGGACTTTGAATTTTATATCATATCATCATACTAATATTATAAATGCGAAAGTCACTTTGTTTGTTGGTTTGTTGGTTTGTTGGTTTGTTGGTTTGTTGGTTTGTTGGTTTGTTGGTTTGTTGGTTTGTTGGTTTGTTGGTTTGTCCTTCAATCACGCCGCAACGGAGCAACGGATTGACGTGATTTTTGGCATGGGTATAGTTGAGGACCTGGAGAGTGACATAGGCTACTTTTTATCCCGGAAAATTAAGGAGTTCCCGCGGGAATAACAAAAAACTTAAACCATGCGGACGAAGTCGCGGGCATCAGCTAGTATATAGATATAACAAGAGAGCATAATAAGAGTTACCTAATACCCCATGACGATGAGATAAACGTTGAAAAGTTAGAAGCTTACTCGTAGCTGGATTAAATTGACTAGATACATAGTTAATAAAAATAATCTGCTTTACTTGATATTAAAAATTGAAGTATCCATACTAATATTATAAATGCGAAAGTGTGTCTGTCTGTCTGTCTGCTACGCTTTCATGGCCCATCTGTTCAACCGATTTTGCTGAAATTTGCTACAGGGATAGGCTGTAACCTGGGGAAGGACATAAGCTACTTTTTATCCCGGAAAATTCAAGAGTTCCCGCGGAAATCAAAAAAATTTATCTGTGCAACCGATTTTGATGAAATTTGGTTCAGGGACAGGTTGTATCCCGGGGAAGGACTTAAGCCTCTTTTTATCTCAGAAAATTCAAGAGTTCTCTCGGGAATCAAAAACGGACGTAGTCGCGGGCATCAGCTAGTATGTACACATATTTTTTTGTATTTTGTAGTATTTTTGATTTACATGCACTTTTTCGCTGACTGTACAATATTTCGATACAGCACAAAATTACATGATGCCCTGAAAGATGAACCAATAATGCTGCGGACATTTTGTGCGAGAGTTGATCATATTGCATCACCTTTTGAATGAGACATATTTCAAATTTCCGCTCACCTCTGAACCGGTACAGTGATGTTATTAGATAGGTAGTTCTTACGAACATGTTCAAACTTTTTCCGTTTTCCTAATATTTACTCGTATTACTAGTGAATTCCCGTGACTTCGTCCGCGCGTGGTTTAAGTTTTTTGATTCCCGCAGGAAATCCTAATTTTTCGGGATAAAAATAAAACTTTCCTGCGTCACGCTCCAGATCCTCTATACCCATGCCAAAAATCACGTCGATCCGTTGCTCCGTTGCGGCGTGATTGAAGGACAAACCAACGAACAAACACACTTTCGCATGTATAATATTGGTATGATTAATCCTCGAACTAGATAACTGGAACAATTAATCTCAATTAAAGTTTTGAAGAAAGGGGGAGCAAAATAAAATAAATAGTATTTTGAACAAGGTTTTAATCAGCTACTTCTTTGGTCATATCATTGGTTTGGAAAGAATCTGACACATTTAATGTAATTATTGTTCGCATAAGTTTCACATGATTACAACATTTTATACAGTTAGGAATGCATGACATTTTTACCTACTTACTTACGGAAATGCAAATTATTAGTACACAATACGAGGTTTCAAAATATGACTAAACAAACTAATTTGAACTAGCATGAGTAATCATGAAAATTTTATAACAGTTATTTCCACATTTTACTATATTGTTTAAATATTTCATATAGGTACACCAATGTAAAGTTTATTTATTTTAAGATACAAATAGTCTACTTAAGAATACTTTTATTTACATAAATAATACAAACATTACAACAATGTTCATAGTAAACTTAACAGTAATATACATTATAGGTACAAAACGAAACAACAAGGTGGCGAGCATAATTATGAAAAAATGTTTTTTATGGCCAGGCCAAAAAATACACTAGTTAAAAGATATTGCAAAATTAAATAAAATTGATCTTAGAATCCGCTCGCTTCGTTTAAGTTACAATAACAAAAAATAATATTTAAAATACGATTTATATATTTACATCAGTATATATATTTAGGTATTACAAAAAATCATTAAACATTTTTTTTCTTACAAAGTACGTAAAAGCATTTTAGAAAACAATAACTTTCCAATTTACACTCGTCCCTAAATAATGCAGTCTTCCGCCATATTTAATTAACTTCGAAAAATCGGATCTTTACTAATTATTGTTGAAACATTATATTCTAAGTCGAGATTGTCCTTATGAGATCATCTTATGAGATTAACACATTTTATTAATTACATTTTAATACGAGTCTATCTAAATCATCATCTAATATAAGTCATCGGAAGAAATTATTTTGTCTAGCGACGTGAAGGGAGCAGTGCCGACCTCCCTAATGTTGAGTTTTGGCATTAGCTTTGTTACTACACTACTGACGTACAATGAAACGTTCACCTTAAACATTTACAGTAATTAAATTGAGTTACACCGAAAATTTAAACAGATCACAAATTGTATTGTCTCACGCTTTACTCCAACGTTCAAGAACCGTATTCAGCATCACGCAGGTTCACACGACACTAATTTCACTCGTATTTTCATAGTTCACAATACTTTTGTTCAGTTATGGTACTTGACGTAGGGATGGACGTCTCAGGCGCGGTAGTCTCAGCTGGACGCAGAGAGGCCGAGGGGCTTGAGGTGCGGAGGAGGCACGAATGGCGCCGGGGAAGAACCGGACATGTTGTTATTCATGTCGCCGGAGCGGCTGGAGCCGTTCATGAGGCTCATTGCGTTGCTTGTCTGTGTAACAAAAATAAAGTTTTTAAGCAACAAACGTGGTAAATAATATGATAAACAGATTATAAGAGCAAGAAGTTTCACGTAACAAGACCAGGGGGGTTACTATGAGCTCTTATAGCAGGACAGATATTGAACTGCACTTAACTTTAAGGCACTGAACTGGTAGGCAGACACTGCATTGAACTGTGCTGCAGTTCAATTTCTGTCCTGCTTTAAGAGCTCATAGTAACCCCTCTGTCTTCTCAATGGATTATATCGATCTATGTGGTGGTAGGTATGAAATGAGTAGTGACGGCGTTGCTATATTCCACGCATTGGCTCGCCAGTAAATTTTTAAAGCATAACCAAAATACCCTTATGCCACTGCCCTTTTGCCCTGCCACGGTTGTTCAGAGCTATAAACTTATTCGCCAATAAGGGCAAAAAACAGAACGGAGATTCTGGGGAGAACGGGATTTTTTCAGCAATTCCTTAATCAGCAAAATTTTTTACATAAATATAGAGGTTTTGAGTTTTGGAGGGTTACCGATGGCATTAGGAAATGTGAGAGTGTAAGTTTATTGCAGGAGTACAGACCTACCGAAAATTCCAAAATCCTCAAGAAAACCTGGCATTGGGACAGTCTCCCGTGATTCTTTGAGTGCAAGGCAACAGAAGACAATAGCAATTGGGCGTATGCGTTGGCTGCTCTATTTATTAAGCCACACATTATTCTGTAGTGGTACAGACTACAGAATTACCGAGCGGCGACAAATGTTCTAAAACTCGCTCGAATACCTGGCATAGAGACTCTCTTCTGTGATCCTTTGGATGAACAGAAACCCGGCGTATGGCTGTTTGACTTATTAGCACCACAACATAAACTTTAAAGATATAAACTTACTCGCGAATACCTGGCATTGAGACACTCTTCCATGATTCTTCAGGTGAAAGACAACAGAAGGCAACGGCAATGCTTAGACTGACCGATTCATTAGCTCCACACCTAATACAGAGGCGAGACTTACCGGTGGCGGTGGCAGGTGCGTGGTCTGCCTCTTAAGATGCGCAAGCGGCGGAGGATTGTACGCCATATTGGCGAACACCAACCTCTCTTCGTAGTCGTACTCGCACAGGATCTTGTTTTCGCACAGGTAGAACCGATCGCCAACACAGAATCTGTGATAATAGAACAGCTATTTAGACAAAATGGTACAATTGTAATTTGTATGACAGGTTATGTTAAGAACAATCGAAGACTACACGGGGAAAAAAGGGATTGTCAAAAAAGAATAACTTTGAATAAAGCGGAATCCTAAGTTTAAAAGTATCTCATTTAAAAAACTTCTATATTAACCATAAATTTTTATACGACTGAGATATAACTTTCTTCGAAATATAGCAGTATATCTTTTTTATGTATTTTTGCCCAACATGTCCTTTAGTTTTTTTTTTGAATTGGCAACTTGATCTCTAATGGTTAATAATTTATTACTTTTTATTACAAAGTTTAAAGTAAACTTCACCTAGGACGTTGAATACAGTTACTAAAGGTGTGGTAATAAAGTGAGATCCAATTAGTGATTTTCAACGGTATATGGCTTATACTTGCTAGTCTTACGTACTAGTGCATTACTACGGATGCCTTGGTAATCCTGTTACTGGCATAGCAGTCATGCAGTCGACATTTAAGTTTTAATTCAACTCAATAGAGTTCCAGTAAGTACAATGTTTATCGCGAGCATTTACATTCCATAGTTCTTTAGCTCATTGCTCAAAGAACCCTAAAAATCCATTGAGATGTTATCGTAAATTTATCATTGTTGAAGCGTAACGGACGCCGGAAAGAAACCGAAAATGTCTAAGAAATAAAATTTACTAGCATGAGTGGAAAGGTCAACGTGAAGCAACGAACAAGGAGCGAGATAACGTCACGCGGGCGCGCATCCCTCAATGTGGCAAAACAAAAGGTATCGCCTTCGACTCGCCACTGGCCGCCCGGAACCGCCGGTGATAACACCGAACCTTATCTTTGCACCCCATTCTCCCTGCGTCTTCCTACCCGCGCGATTCTCGGCCACCCGCCAACTCTTTTGTTTCACTTGTCACAAAAATTAAGCGCAATAGCTCGGCTACAAATGTCTCTTTTTTAAGGGGCCAATTTCCACCGCAACTCAGTCGATTTCGCCGCTCTTAATTAACTTTATTTCCTGTTCTCTCCGTTCCCGACTTTTGTTTTTGGGGGTTGTCCTTTTTATTTTGCTATTTTTTGTCTGCAGTCGCGTAATGGAAAAGATGTAGAACGAAATTTTAATGGCTGGGTGCAAGTTAAGCTTTGTGCGACGCGCCATTGTGAAGCTACGCGACGCGAAGTTTGACGTTTTACGTAGGTAATCGGACGTGTCTATTAGCTGTTTTCTGATTTCTCTCAGCTGTGAAACAATACCAATTGAAAAGCTTTTGAAATTAGTCGTCGCAAATGGTCGCTATTTTAATTTATTTATATTGTATTTTCTTTGCCGTGAGCCATCTAAGAAGTTCACTTTCTCTATAAATACGTGTCTTAACTTGAATTTTGTTAAATTACAACTTCAGCCTTCTTCTCCAACTAATGGCAGCGCGGTTATTGGATTTTGACACATTTAACCCTTTCAGTAGTCTGGGGCAATACTGCCAGCGCTTAAAGCCATTCTTTCAATATTGTTGACTTTCGTGTTTTAGAATTATAATCCTTTTTGTAGAAACATCAAGGTACGTGACATTAAACTGTCATTTTGAGTAATGTTACTTAAGTATTGCTTTAAGCGTTGGCAGTACGGCCCCTGTTCAGCGCTTCAACGTGCTAGGTGTCTCTTAAAGTTTGGTGGTCAAAATTTCTTACCAAATTGTCCGTAATAAATAGCCTTCAATTTATGAGTAGTAGAGTCGCTAGATCCAGACCGTGTGCAGACAGTGATAGGGGCAAGGCATAAAGGCTCGCACGATCTGCGCAGCTTCCGTGGCCAATGCCGCGGGCGCTCCACCAGATTGCTACTAAATTATTTAGCCGTTTAGCGATATTCGCCCCCCTCGATATCTGCCGTCCGCCGCTCACATCGGACAGCCAGCAAATTGGATTCAGATTTCTGCCGACCGTGGAAATTGATTTGTACGTGATATTTAATAGCCTGCCGTATTGTTGAGTAAATATGTATAGATATGCAAAACTATTTTGTTTTAATCATTTCGCTTTGATTTTTATTTTTTGTTGTCCTGTTTTCATATTAGTATGGTGATTCAATTCAATTTCGGTACACTGTACACTTATTGACGTCCGAAACTTAGATGTGACTGCTGTGTCACGATGATGTGCAGCTTTGTGATCCTATTTCATTCATATGGCTAAAATAATATTCTAGGTATGACTAATAGTAAAAACCAAATTAATAGTAAATAGTAATAACTACTGTATAAGGTATATCAAGGTTTTTTAATCGATCGTAATTGATTAATTGTTAAAAATCGTGACCCCTTCTACAAGCAATATATTTTACAGAGAGTTAGTGCTTTGTAACTCGCCTTTATGCCTAGGTCCTGTGTCCTTGGTTAACTGTTAAATAGATCGGAAAGACTGGTTTGAAATATTATCATCCGCTTTAAAATAGGCCCTATATCAAAGGTAAGGTCTTTTAAGTATTCTGTACTGATATGTAAGACTTTAGCTAACTCTTTTTATCTCCCACTCTAAACATAGAAGCTTCATAACATTGAAATTGAGCATAGCAGTCAAATGAATACACAATAGAGGCAAGGCATCACACAGGTTCTCGCAAAGCGGTAAAGGTCCACAAGTGACGTATAAACCATTCAGACTGGCTCCAATCTCGCGACCCCTCTATTATTTAAGCGGAAGCAGTCCGGTGGATTGCTATTTCGCGCCTGCAATCTTATTCGATATTTTAACTCGACCTATCTTGTTCAGCTACAAGCTATGTAAAACACTGTAAACAGATTGAATTTTAAAATTCTTTCACAGTTACTTTTGAAAACTTTCAGCAAATACTTGTGGAATTGAATTTTTGAGGCACGTTTTATCTTTTGATTTTTACTTAGCCAGGTGTTATAGTAAAGGAGTCAGCGATATGATTTGATGATTTGGACTCAGGATGTACGACTTAACCGATAAAGTGGTAAACGTCGTAGCCAACGGATTCGATCAACCTTGAAGCGACCAAACCAACTAAAGGGGTGAAATCTTTAATTGTGATATACCTATACTATCTACTTAAGTATATAGAGAAACTTCAAAAGGTTACCTCCGCATTAATATCCCAAGAAAATGCATTGTTATCTGAATTTAAGAAATGTGGCATTCGAGGCAGACTGACATACAATAACTAAGTTTGAATATGAGCAAAATTATATTTAAAAAACTGTGAACTTGTAATAAATACGAGTATTCCAAACTTTTACTCAATTGCTCGTTGTATCGTAACTATGTACCTACATCTATTTTACAGTTAGCTAGATAAATTCCACTTTATCTCTACAAGTCCCTAGCGACGGAGAGTATAAATACTCTCCACATTTAATATCCTGCACTAGTCAGTATCGACAGATTCATTAATAAGTTCCAGTTAAGCGGTGCATCATCGCTCAGCGCAATATCTGAGCGAGCGCGGGGAAATCAAGCACAGTTTACCTGTTTGCCAACAGACTACTCTCGTACGAGTACTGACTAGACACAGCTCTACTAAATTGTGTTCAGGGAATTTGAAGTTAATTTGTTATTTACCGAGTCCCGAACCTTATAATTTTTATATGAAACTTTTTTCTTATTTTAGTTTCAATTCAAGGTGTTCAAATTTTTTTATTAGCGATTGCTTACATTTTTAAAAATCATAATTATCTTTAAGTACCCTACAATGATAACTATTAAGAATACGCTTGCTTATTTAAAAATAGGTAAGCTATAAAATAAACAATAGCATATTTGAACAATAAAACTCAGTCATTTACAGCAGTTCCGCAAACTCTATTATAAAACATAACAAATTTATGCGACGCACAAAAACAATCGCGGGTGTTTTAAAAGCAAATTTCCTTTGCATGTAGCTTCTTATGTAGCGGAAAATTTAATCGTGCTCTCTGTTTGTCGTCCGTGAGTTGAATAAACCATAGAGAACAGCCGTTAGACAACGCAGCCGTCCCTTTCCCGCATCATATAATTTTGAATATTTTATCTCACTCACAAAAGAAGTCCCAAACTGGACCTGTATTCAATAAAGCAACGTCCCTGCTCAATTTTCACGGACGCAATCGCTTTTGACAGGTGAGAATATGAAGTGAGCTCGCGTCACGAATCTACTCGTACTTGTGATGCGATAAATGTGGTGAAACAGCATTAAGGATTCATACACACAGTTTAAAGTTTCCACTGTGGCCTGAATACATTTTTATTTGTATACGTAGTATGTACTTTTTCGTGGTCAGATTGCAGTTCGATTACTATCTCGCGTGATTTTTCTCGCTTTTTATGATGAGACGCGTTAATCTGGCCGTTGTATAAATTCTCAGATTTATGTTAAAGCAATTAATGTGCAATTGATTAACCGATGGCCGCTGGGGCAGACGTGTTCTGGAGTGGAGACCGCCTTCCAGTGAGCGCAGTGTAGAACGACCTCCAGCTCGCTGCTCCGATGACCTAAAAAAGGTGGCGGGAAGCGGGTGGATGAGGAAGGCGGAGGAACGTGTTTGGTGGCGCGCTCTCGAAAAGGCCTAAATCCAGCAGTGGATGCATACAGGCTGATGGATGGATCGATGGATGGAATTAATGTGAATACATTTTTACCAAGTCCACTATAAAGGCTCAGAAACCCCAATCTCTTAAATCAACGTACCACAACTGAACTTACCTATGATTGCACTGTTGACACGCGAAGCACTCGAGATGATAGACGTTACTGCGTGCCCGCATCACCATCTCGAAGGCTGGGATCACTTTATTGCACGCCGCGCAGTAGCCCGTGTTGCCGAAAAGCCTGTCAAAAATATGAATTAACATGAGTTTTGAAAATTGATAAATTTTTGGGATTAGACTCTTTCATTCCAAATGTAAGCTGTCAGAACATTGCTCAGAACGTTCTCATGTATTGAATCGGTCAATTTATGCTTGTCACGTGACTTAAACTTAGATTAACCGATACTTGAGAACCTGATCGAAGCTGATGTCGGTTTATTAATACGGACTGTAGCCCATACCTATTGGAGATATAGATTTGTTAAAAAAACTACTTAGTTATGAAGATATACAAAAGTGCTAAAAAAATATTAAAATCAACAAAACCTCTTTTGAAAAAGTAAACTTTCGAGGAATCATTATAAATTTACCTCTCAATATTTCTAATAAAAGCTTCGGAAAGCTAAAGCATTCCGGTAAATTTAATAAGAATCTCACCTCAAATAATCCCTCTTGCAGAGTATAAGATTCGCCCTCGTGTACAGCGTGTGTCCAACCTCCCCAAGCCGACAGTCGCAGCAGCCGCACTTCAAGCAGTCTTCATGCCAGAGCTGGTCTAGCGCTTTGAGCAAATACCTCTCTGTGATCACCTTGCTGCATCCAGCACATATCTGTATTAATAAAAAAACATTATTAATTTTGAAATACTTTTGCCTAAACTTCTCTTATTATTATTAGTTCACTTATTGCTATCCACAGGAAATAATTAGTCAATATACCACGTCCTGTTTTTTTGTGCTCGGTATTATCTAGTTTAAATTCAAATAAATTGAGTATCAGAAACTATAAATTTCAGGGCTTTCGGAAATGTGGGTGGTATCAAGGACAAACTGTGAACCGTTGAAGCGGTCTACCGACTTTGAGGAAATTCGTTACTGGAGTTGGGATTCCAATGAAGAAGCTCGTAGACTTTACTACAGCCCGCATCCCTGTCTATTGTTACTTTCGCATGTTGCACAGTTGATGCTGGCTTGGGTTGGATGTTGATGAGGTAAAGTAGCAATTTTCAATTTTATCAGTGCAGTGGTTGAGAAGGCTACGTTATCTCTGACTGTCAGTTGGGATGGAGGATGCACGCACCTCTTTTCACATTCATGGCGATCATGAGAGAACCCAGCCCTTGCTTTATCATACCACCAGATAAGTTAAAGTAATACTTCATCTTTAGTTGAAAGTCTGGCTGACAGCGGGAAAAGGTACGCGTGCTCATATTTCATCACATCCGTGTCGAGTGTGTGAGTTCCCAGTTCATAATGCTCTCTCATATCGCCATATAAGTTAAAGTAATACTTCACCTGGGTGAGAAGATTCCGCCGCGTTACTTTGACCACATAACTGTTGAGTGGGTGAGTCCCCAGTCCTGGACTGCTCACTCATACCCCAGATAAGTTAAAGAAACACTTCACCTGTGGTTGAGAAGGTTGCGCGGCCGCTGAAGAGCCGGTCTGGCTGCCAGCGGGGAGGGGTGACGCGCGCGCCTCCTTGGTAACATCCATGGCGAGCATTTGAGAACCCAGCCCTGGACTGCCGCCGCTTGCCTGCTGCGGCGTCCGCCTCTCGCACTGTATCAAACAATAACTTACTGTTAGGACACGATACGACATCTCATCACATCGACGAAGAAAATTACTTTAAAAAAAATATACCTAACACGCGATGTCTATAGATACCTATTTCTAAACTATACTTATCAACTTAAAGTATATTTTATTTTAGTTTAAAAACATATATGTGAGTAAATAATAGAAACAATTTTTATGTTTGTTCTACTTAGATTCTGAGGTATCAAAACTTTTAACAAAAACTTAAGGAGGTCAATGCCAACAGAATTACTCCAAGCGATACAAAATAACGCAAAAAATATATCATCGCTTTTATGACTGTTAACAGAATTAAATCATCGATTTCTTACCAAATAGAATAAAAAGAAGTAGAATTGTTGTTATTCGTACTTTAATTAACTTATTTGGACATAACTTTATGCAAGAAATTCAAGGGTAAAAGAAAAACATTTGTATTTTAACTTGACAAGGATCGTATAATAGTATTGCTTATAATAACAAGTAAGGTAATAAGCAGTTATTTGGTTGCTTAACTTGACAAAATAATATGTTGTAATTATTCATGTTCTAAATATGTATGCGGGACCCGCATTAACCTTTTTTTAATATATAGTACCTACTTACCACTTACCTAATTATACTTTTGCATGCACTAATTAGTAGGTACTAGGTAGTTTATTTTTTTTAATAATAGCCGGAGATAAGAGAATAGTTCGGAGATAGCCTATACTAAAATTTGTTACAGAATATACCGTGAAAACACAACGGACAGACAAATAGACACACTTTCGCATTTATTATTAGTATGGATAATTGTCGAAAAAAAATTTGCACAACAAGTCAACCGGTTAATGAGAACGTGAAAAATGACTCCGTTCTCGAAGTATAGTAAATTATATGCCTTAAAATATCGAATAAATGCTATTAAAAACTGTAATTTAAACCACCCACATTAAAAAAGTGACCGTCGAGCTATAAAGTCTGGCACGGAGCAGCGTCGTCACGGATAATTAACACTTTAAATATGAACATTTTTCAATTAAATTCCGCACCTACAGACATAAGTATACACAGACATGTGTCCTTAACTCCAATTAAGCGATAGGCATATACAGTTGGGAAGAAAAAGGCAATTTTTTTGTTTTAATGGTAAAACCTTTGCTTTATATCTACAGCTTTTAACATTTCAAGTGCTTACGAAATATTCAGGAATTTCGTGTGTTGTCAACCTAAAGGAAAAACATAATATCTTCGGCTAAGTTTCAATAGTGTATGCTACTATTTTTTGAGTGAATCAATTTAGAAAAAAAACAAAAGCAACATTTGATATTCCCCATGTCTAAAGTTCAACGATGTTTCGGTTCCCATTTCTAATTTTCTAGTAACAGTAAACCGTAGTGCAAACTCTCTGAAACAATGCGCATTGTGAGCTCGTGACGAATGGGAGCCGGTCATTTTTGTATGTTTTGGAGCGATCCGGCATAAATAATGGGTCCGGATATTGACCGGAACCATGCGCACCGCGTCTCGAATTGTGAACGTGATTACTTATTCCACGGAAACTAATCAACTGTTCCAACTGGACCATAGTCTAGCTTTATTTACATTTTTGTGCATGTAGGATCAGGAAAAAAGAGCTCTAGGAGGCCATGGAGCCTGTTATTGAAGCGTCTGCGCATGAGCATCTAATACACGGTGCTTTTTTTATAGTCGTTGAAAAGCAAACCAGTTAATGTACCCAATGCCTACAGTCCACTGGTAAAATACAAAAAAAAATAAAGAACATTTCAATGAGTTTCATTTAAAAAATAAATAAAAAATAGCTTCATTTGAAAACACCCCATAGCGCACGTAAATATGGCGCTAGCGGAACGGCGGCGCTCGAGTACCTACAGTAGCACGGCGCGGGCACGTGTCCCTAAAGGTCATTCACTTTAACGAAAATGTACTGGAATACGTGCAATAAATGCAGTAACCTTTAAGACTATGAGTTAAGACCCTCTGCTGAGAAGTTACTTGTTAGTCAAGTACGTCAAGTTACGTACGCTACTTACGTAAAAATTGCCGAGTACCTACCAAGGCACAGACCGTGTGCCTCATTCGATCAGCTGTTTGCAATGCAAGCTCGTATTATTGATGTAGGTAGGTACTAGGTACTTACTTACTTAATTTCAATCTTCGTACTTTCGTACTTTTTACGGACTTTCGGAAACAATAATTGTTCTAAGTACATGAAATAAACATTTCATTTCAAATCCAACTAAAATGTTCAACAAGAAATGGTAGGTAGAAATGGTACCTACTTACTCGGGTTTAAAAAATAAGTAGGTGGTTCTCTTTCTGAGTCGTATTCCTCATTTCTAAGGGCCCTTTCCATTAATCACATAATGTCAAGGGTTTTGTTTTTCTTTCTTCTTTTAATAATTCGGTGGGTATGATTAGGAATTAAGTAAGTAGTCAATTGTTTCAGACTCATCAAGAAAGTACCTAGGTAACAAACTTACACTTTTTACCAGCTATTTCGATTAAAATCAACAAAATTAGGTACAGTACCTTTCCATAATTAATTCCATAGGTATGTTCATGCCACATGAGTAGATTAACACACAAACCACACAGAACAGAAAAGTTTAACCTATCTTCCTGTAATGAAGTAATTATTCGAATTGCTTGCTGTTTTGCTCCAAACAAAAGAGCATGTTTTTGTAAGTCATAAAAATGTTTGAGTTTAATCACTTTCACATCACTTCGCGCTGTACCTACTGGTAGTTTAGACATCTAACACTACGCTGTACGTCTTACAGTAACTCAAGAATTAGACTTTGTACCATGTTTTAAGAAAAATAATAATTACGGAAACAACAACGAAAATTATGCGTAGGTGCTATACTTCCGCTTTCGCACGTTCGGTGGCCGACCCGTAACTGAGTAAATCTATTTTTTGCATTTTGCTATTTCCTGTAAAAAGGGGGCGGGGCCGATGGGTCAAAAGGATAGCGCGAGCGCATGATTGGACCTCGGTCCACGTGGACTTTTCAAATAACCATTCGCTATTGGTTCACAAAATTTCTCTTGCACGATTAATGTGAGGAAGAGAATTCCTTGAACTTGTAACAGAGGTTACTTCGCATGTACTTTCGTAAACATAATTAAACAGGATGTTTCAAATTTTTTCGAAATTTTAATAAATTTTTTTCGCTAGTGTGTGTATTGACATGAGGTCATTTTTAATATTGCTCAAGGATATCTTATATCGGACTCATAACTGGGGCCGCTTTTGCACGACGGTGGCACAGGCACCGTGTATAGTTCAATACGAACCGAAAGATTGACTGCCGCGGATTTTCAGATGATTTCGGAAGAAAACAGGCGGATTTAATTTCGACATATTGTTTATCAGGTTGAGTACATATTTCTTTGAAAACCATTTCAATTCAATTCAATTCAATTCAATTCAATTCAATTCAATTCAATTCAATATCATTTATTCAATATAGGTACACTGTAGGTACACTTATTGACGTTAAAAATTACTTACTTAAAAAAACACATTGCAAAGTAAAGCTTCTGTACCTAGTACTAGTTATTATTCTGTGACATAACTGATACTTATGTAAAAAATGTTTACTTTTTAAACCTTACTACGTTGACGTTTATAGCTTGAGCTATAATTCAGTCATAGAACACTCATTAACCTAGTTAAGTACATAATTAAATCACTGATTTATTTTAGTTTCAGAGTTTTATGTTACATGTACGAGCAATTCTTCACACGTGTGTTGACAACATATAAAAGTATAATTAATATACAAGTTATAAATATTTCACGTCACCATATTATTTCAAATGAATAAGTATATTATTATATATTCTTACAATGCACAAATAATAACCATAAAATACATCACGTGTGCATAAAGACACATCTATTTAGTGTACCTAATATACCTAGTGTAAATTACAAAAAATATAGGAAATTATTATGCAATGCATGCAATTCTAACTAAAAATTATTAAAATGGCAGAACTGTGAATATACCTAAGCCTCACTAGCGACTTCAAACTAAATAAAACTTAAATAAATAAATAGAGAACATTATTTTTGAATATGAGGCCCAGAACCAAATCGAACTATTTTCAAGTTGACAAAGCTGCAGCCAAATGCTAGATATACCATATATTCTTATTATTTAGCTGAAGCCCGCGAGCTACCTATGCCAAAAATGACGTCGATCCGTAGCTCTATTGCGGCGTGATTGAAAGACAAATCATCAAACCAACAAAAAACTGTTGCATTTAAAATATTAAGTACTAGCTGATGCCCGCGACTTCGTCCACATGGTTTAAGTTTTTTTTGATTCCCGCGGGAACTCCCTAATTTTCCGGGATATAGCCTATGTCACTCTCCAGGTCCTCAACTATACCCATGCCAAAAATCACGTCGATCCGTTGCTCTATTGCGGCGTGATTGAAGGACAAATCATCAAACCAACAAAAAACTTTTGCTTTTAAAGTATTAAGTACTAGCTGATACCCGCGACTTCGTCCGCGTGGATTGAGGAGTTTTAGTTCCCGCGGGAACTCTTTAATTTTCCGGGATAAAAAGTACCCTATTATTTAATCCGGACTTCTAACTTTACGTCTGCAAAATTTCAAAGCAATCGGTTCAGTAGTTACGGCGTGAAAGCGGAACAAACATACAAACAAACTCACTTTCCCATTTATAATATTAGTAAGGATAATTTATTATGATCGGCAAGTGAACGGAATAAATGCCGTCGATTGTCGTTCGAGTGAAAAGAATTGAATTTTGAACGAACGTTAACTGAATTCCGTACGATTGCGGACAGTGTAGTGTCAATTTGTGGCACGCTTCCTGTCGCCTGTCGCCCCACAATGCGATACGATAATATGGTTACTGACTTACTGAGAATTTCATAAAAAGAACGACTGCAATTTCAATGGTAATGACCTACGTCTGTTGCACTTGTAAATTGTTACATTTTGACATGTTTTTTAATATTCCTTTGAAATTGAACAGTAGCGTCTGTTAAATCGAGATGTAGATTACCAAGTAAACGGATTATATTGGGTTAACAGAAGTAGAGCAACGCATACACAGGATATACATCAACGCATTATATTTTAAACATTAATGTTTAAGCAAACAGTAGAAATTATAAAAAAATACCATTAGGTGCAATAATTATATTCCAAAATATTACTTATTTCATATTTACCAACTAGGTAAAGGTCTTTTTCTCAAACATGCTTGGAAATTTGAGCATTATTTTGACAACCTTCTTCGAGATAACTCGAACTTGCTGTTCTAGCCAAATACATGCGAGCAGCGGCCTGTTACAGTTGTATGAAAAACCATATCAGTCGTGTTTTAGCGACCAAATAAATTACATAGTTAATTCATATCTGTCAAGTATTCTACTTGCTACCGCCAAAATCGAAAGAAAAATATTTGAAAACCTATGAAAATTTTGTTCAATGGAAGAATGAAAGAAAATCGTAATCGAAGTTCTGTCTAGGTACTACTTAGTTTTAATTTCCGTGCATTATTTTGAAAAGTACTATACAAGCCTTGGCCACAACTAGGCATTGATGGACTTACGTATGTGAGCCTCGGCCCACATTTATACGTTAGTCCTTCAATGCCTGTTATGCTGGCCGCTGCAGTAATGTACTATTATAATGTGCAAGACTCTAGCACCAGAAAAAAATATAAGTTCAATTTGCATCAGTTAAAAGAACTCTGACCTTGAACCTGCGCTGACGGTGAATTATCGACACAATATGAGGCGCGATAGGTTCGGTCAACCTTACACTTCCCGCCCTATAGTAAAGTTCAGAATACTTCCTACCTACCGATCCAGAGCTCTTTTCATCTGGCACCGTGCATATTAAACCCTATATTATTATCATTGTCATATAAAAAATAAGCTTAAAAGCACGAAAAAGCTGCAGCAGGCAGGTATAAATTCCATAGCAGTATTTTCCCGTGACTTTTTCGAATTAGACAGTTGGTAAAGGCTTCGTATCAATAATTACCGTCCGAGATGTGACAGCGACATGCCACGGCACTTCCAAAACAAACCGTGCCGAATGCAGCGAGATTAGGGGCAAAAAAACCCACGCCGCCAACCATTAGCATTGACTTTCGAATGTCAATACGCACGAATTAAGATTTTACGATCGGTCGCGCATGGCATAAAAGTACGGATTATTTCCTGCCTCTGAATGAGTTTTTGGATATTTTGTTTTATGCGTAGGTGAACAATAAAAGTTTATAACTGCATCGAAAATAGTAATCATCAAGACTAATTTGTTAGATTTTGAAGTACCGCGTAAAAACCAATTACGAATGGGTATCGTTATATCAATTCGATATAAAGACTCTTCCACTAAAATGAGCATCTTGAGTCTGTCATTGAAAATATAACAAGAAAAAAACAAACAGAAAATACCTACAAGCAGTAAGTATTGATAAATAAACTGTAACCAGATTAGGTAAGTACGGTGAAAAAATTCTATGATATTATCGAGGAAACTTTATCGCTGAACCTGAAAATAATCGCTTAAATTCTTAGTATAGCCCGACAAAATAACAGGAAAGTGTTCACGACAATCATTACAATACACTTTCGCGTGTTACGCACGAGTTAGAAGAGTATGAAGTATACTACTACTTGCGTGTTTTACACGAAACAGGCTTTCAGTCTTCATAGAATCCCAGAAATGCGTAACAAAGGACCCATGTCATAAACTCCAGGCTATCACGGCTCAAAGCGGGCTCGGGCAGTGTTCTTTGGAATGATAGATTGCAAACGAGCGGTGTAGTGAGACTCTGCCAAATTGAAGGCTGCCCCGTGCGGGCCGCGAGGGACCAGCGTCCTGCATCGCCGTAAATGATTAACACAGACGTGGAGCGAGACCAATTACGCAGCACCGCCACACTCCAAATTAGAAACTATTTTCGCCCATTAGTGACCAACTTCATAATCAATTACACGTTAAAATTTCACAGCGCTGTTTCGGGAGCTCTATGTTTGGATAATCGGAGTTTGTGGTCCCAGGGCGAGCTATTACGCGGCTGCACGGGCCATAAAGGTTTTTGTTTCGGTGGAAAATTTTAATGCATGTTCCGAATGCATTTAACTGCGCCAAAAGTTGCAGTCGAACAAATTAATTTATATATGAGGAATAATAGCGGTGCAATTGCACGTTTTGACGCTTGGTGCGGTTAGATAAATTATTATATTTTTCCAGGTTTCGAAATTCAAACTTCTTTATTTAATATGCTGAGATTTTAAACAGAGAAACGAATACCTTTACTTTGTATATTTAGGTAAATGTATGCTCACTTAGATTAATTAGATTGTAAGGCTTATACGTTGACGAAGATCTGGTAGTCCCAGCTACAGCTATAAGTTCCAGTAATACGACCTGCCTAACGATAACACCTACCTATATACCTAATCCAAAAGACTATCCTGTTAGTTTTTTTTTTCATCATTAAACCTATTTCAAAAAACTTGGACAAAGCTCATTACTTTGGGGAAATGGACTGTCAAAAACCAACCACCACCAACAGGCTTTCAAAAATCAAAATGCAACCGTAGTCGCGGGCAAAAGCTTGTAAGTAATAACGTTAAACAATTTGGTAGTTCTAATCCCATATCAATTGAAACGTACTCGTATATCTTTACATGAAGCTTTCCAATCAAAGTGATGTACCTACTCGTAACATCTAACCATAGCTAATAAGACAAATCTTCGAGTCCATTTAAGGCAGCGCGTAATAGGATAGAGTGCACTCTGCTAATCATAATTCATCAGCGAGATTAAAGAATAAGCGCGAGGGAGACTGCGCCCCCCTCCGCCCTCAGCCCGTGTGGAGACAATATGATTGCCACACCTGCGGAAACGACTGGAGTAACGAGGCGGGCTAAATAATTCAACCAACTACACCCGACTTGGACTAGGCTTTACATTTAAATTAATGTTTTAAAAAAAAGTTGCAAAAATGAAAAGGGCTGATGGCAGAGTGTATTGGCACACTTTGGAAAGCTCTTATATGATATAAGCTCCAAGGAAAATATTATGATGAAGTGACCAAATATGGAATACCATGCGGACGGAATAGGTACATTTTAAATGTTAAAGTGTTCGAGACAACTCAAACTCAGATAATCTGATATAACTAGGATTCAAGTAAGCAATACCTAACTTAAAAAATACAAGGTATGAAACTCGTAAAATATATATGAAATGTTCAGTCATTATAATAGTCATCAAAACAATAACAACATTGCTGAAAAATATTTAAATTTTTCCAAGCGACTAGTTTCTAATTTCCTAATTCAGTAAATTGTTAAATACAAACTTTTTATTGATTCGCGCGTTCACAGTGCTCTGGTTTACTTTTATCGCCAGTTTTTGTTTTTTACAAGCATAAGAAACCAATTAGGTTAATATTTTAGCTTACCTAATCTATTTCCGATAAACAAATCAACTATAGACGAATTAGCTCATTTATTCTTAGAAGTTTGTACCATATAAATAGGCCTTATTTCACAGAAAAATAGCATTAAATTATACTTTTGAATTATGTCAGTTTTTTATATCAAATTAACACTAAAGTGATAATTATAAAATACAACGGTAAAAAACTAGCTCATACCTATATGAATTAAATTACAAGCACAACTGATACTTATGTACATTCTAGATGATGCCCGTGTGGATTGAGGTTTTTTGGTTCCTGCGGGAACTCTTTGATTTTCCGGGATAGAAAGTAGCATAAAGTGTTATTCCAGACTATAATCTATCTCTGTGCCTAATTTCATCCAGATCCATTCAGCCGTTCTGGTGTGATTTAGTAACAAACATCTATACATCCATACATCCATCCATCCAAAATTTCGCATTTATAATATTAGTAGGTAATATAAAAAGCTAGGAAATTTAAAAAATATCTGTGAGGTTGTCTTTTTATGAGAACAAGACCTCTGATAAGACGCCATACAACCTTGTGATTAAATAGGTATAATTTTTACTTTAAACATTTGAATTAGTTTGGAATAACTCAGCGGATCTATATTATGATTCGCGGCAAAATTTAAAAGAGTATTTTAAATTACGTCGTTACCTGATTAACTAGCAGCAACTACCGATATTTACTACCGGTACTTACCCACTGTACTTATTCTAACCTAACCTAACCTAACCTAACCTAACCTAACCTAAGCTATTGGAAAATTGAGAAACAAATCATGCACTAAAAAGTATAAACCTAAGAAAGTAGAGCATACTCGTCGTCGAGACGCAACAGCGGCACTTATTTAGCAGATTGCTTTCCTTTAAGTTGTTCTTTAATCTAGCAATGTACGCGCCCCCCTGTCTCGCGCCGCATCTGCACATCCGATGTATCTCCGAGTAGCTCTGTTTGTTCTCCAACACCTACTTAATGAGTAGTGTTTAAGCCTCTTTCATTAACTCGAGGCTCGATTTTGATATGCTTTTTGAATCTCTTTTGATGAATGTTGTTGTCGTCGTGGAATTTCTGTTTTTACCCGACTGCGGAACGCACAGGGTTATGTGTTCATCAGTCTATATATGTATTTTTGTTCCTTGCAGGACAGCTACAGCCTAAACGCGTGGACCGATTTTGATGATTCTTGCAACAGTTTATGCCGAGTATATCAGTAAAGTATCACTGTGGAAGCCGAATTTGAGAAAAAACAAAATGGCGCCCTCTAGAAGCCATAATGTAACAAAATAAAAAATTAAAGTCGATAGACTATGACAAGTGGGGTATCGATGAATAGGTCTTGCAAAATCATACTTAGTTAGGTTCCCTTGACCATTTTCTCATTTTAACGATCATTTAGGATTTACGAGGTTTCAAAGGTCCATTTTTGTGTATTCCTTTGTGTCGCACTACAGACAAAACGGATGAACCGATTTTGATAATACTTGCACCACTAGATTTATCTTAATCTTCCGAGTGTCACTACGGAGGCCGAATTGGAAAAAAACAAAATGGCGTCCACTAGAAGCCAATTAATAAATAAAAGTCGATAGGCTCTATAGCAAATGGGGTATCGTTAGATAGGTCTTTAAAAATCACACCTAGGTTCCTTAGACCATTTTTACGTTTAAATGATAATTTAGGATTTACGAGGTTTCTAAGGAAATGTTCAAAGTTCCTACTCATATCATCTATGTCTATCAAACTAGGTGGATTATCTCAAAAACCACTCAACCGATTTTAAAAATTATATTACTTATAGAAAGCTACATTATTAACAAGTAAAATAGGCTATATTTTATTTCCAAAAAAATTAGAGATCCTTACGAAAATTGCAATAATGTGAGTTAAGACGGAAAAAATTATGTCATCTGAGAGCTTACGTGGCGTGCGCTGCCTAAATCGTTAAAGTTACACGACAACAATGTATGGTGGAAACGTTCCTCTCAAAAAGTTCTAAAAAAAGTCTGCAATAGCATATAACTATCTTTTAAGGTTGACTCACAATAACCATTTTTATGATTTTCAAATTTGGTCACTGCTTTACTTGCGAAGGTGTTTTACCAACATAGTTTTAATCGTTAATTCCTTATCAAAATAAATATCTTACTCATCTCAAGTATTTAATTTAGACAAAAATTGTCCTTTACACCATTCAATTTAGATGAATATCTTATGAGATATCATAGAAATACCTTAATCAGAAAATGACGCGGCCCACAGCGGATAGGTAAAGGTGAAGGTGGGTGGGGTATTCTCACGTCCTAAAGCTAAACTTAACGTGCGACTGCGCCTTGATACATTTTATTAATATTTTACGATTTAAATTGATAATAATGGAATACTTCAATTCATGTCTTGTTTTATACTTTTTGGTATCCAAGCAGTCGGGTTTTTTGTTTTTTGTAAATTACTTTTTTTTCCATGAGGCTAGGAAATTTCACCGTATATTAAAATGTTTCCCAAGTCCATCTCTATCATATAAATAAAGTATTTCTAAGATAATCTAGTAGGTCGCTATTATTGATGCAAATCTAAAAATCTATGCCTGGCAGTTAAATGATTTCATTTCATTTCATTTTAATTTCATTCATTTGCCTCCTACACATACGCGGGAGCAGCAAGACAAGATGTGAGTTGTGACGCGAGTTAGGGATTAAACCGATTTCAAAAAAGTCTTAACTCTTTAACTCTTCGCATCTGCAGGAGAAGGACAAAGAAACCACGGAGACTACCTACAAATTAACTTTATTCTTCTAATAATAGTGTAACGATTACATATTCAAAATCTAGCCTTATACATGATGGGTATGTGAGTCTGTAGTCCGGGACGATGACGTAAGGTCAGGTGTGCCATCGGTGGAGGTCTGCAGTTAGCAGAATGCTGCGCCATCGTTTTTCTAGGGTTGTCCAAAGTCGCAAGGGCTGGCGCATAAAACGCATCACGCGATACGTTTGTTCACACAATTGTCTCCAATTTTGCCTTGCACTCACGCAAGGGTGATTATTATAATATTTACGCAAAAAAAATCCTATTTCAGGTTGTTAAATTAAATGAATAAATAATTTATTTTTCAAAGCGCAACCGTGAGAGCACTATTTAATTTATATCTATGAAGCTCTATACTCGGTGTGAGTTGAAAGCAAAATTTCGTTAATGCCACACCATATTGGATTACCGTCGCTACCGGGCCGCCGCAATAATATAACGAAATTCAAACATTAATAGGCTCAAACACAATCACGGATGGCCACATAATCGAGTTAGCTGCTATTCGGCTAAGCCCCTATCGCGATCTGGCCCATTGTCTGTCGCCCGTTGCGTTGATCACGAGGACCGATTATTGTGGCAATTTCGTGTTTATTGTTTTCAGGTGTCTCCGTCAACTAGTTTAAGGAATAATCAAACCCTATCAATGAACTCAAATAGCTCGTAAAATGTTAGTGTAACAAATAATCCAACTTTGTAACAGAACAGTTTATAAAACTACCTACTAGATGATACTTCGTCCGCGTGGATAGTTTTTTTGATTCCTTAATTTTGAACTCCTTAATTTTCAGATATAAAAGTAGCCTATGTCCTTCCCCGGGATGTAACCTACCGCTGTGCCAAATTTCATCAAAATCAGTTAATAAATGAGCTGTGAAAGCGTAGCAGACAGACAGACAGAAAGACACACTTTCGCATTTATAATATTAGTATGGATAAAGTCGAACTCACTTACATGTCAATTTATTATATTTAAGAAAGGAATGTTAATGCGGGAAGCTATCATCAAAATATTTCTTGTAAGAAACTACAGAACAGGCTAAAAAATAAAAATTGGTAAACTAAACGCTTAAAAACATAAGCAGACTAGAAATGCAATCTCTGAAGTCTGAATAGTATGAAAGGTGAAAATGCAGGCTTTGATAGTAAACCAAGTCCCTCAACAACCAAAGTAAGTAAGTGATAGGTACTCAGGTAGAATATACGTTCAGAAATTTAAAAGTTTCACAACAGTTAGATGCAACTGTAAGAACAAATAAGTAGATAGAAGCGGTGTCAAAACTGCCAAAAACAAAACTATAAAGTTTGCTTTATAACCCGGTAGATACCGCTTTATCTATTTGAGATGTCGAACTCAATTTGGATCGGGCAACTGGACTTTTATAACATACAACTCACATTTATTAAAGTATTTTTACAACTGGGTATAAAATAAACACGGTTTTAAAGCTCGCAGTTTACCTAAAGAGTAAAAGATGTTTACTCGTATCTCTCTAATTAGACTAATAGAGCAATAAAACTCTACATACTCGTAGCTTTCAGGGGTTTAAAAGTGTACATTTTCCATTTATTTACTCATATAATATATCAAAAAAGTTTTGTGAAAGCTAAGATTGAAAAATTGAGGAAAATTTTAATAAATTACTTATTTATTTATTTTTTAAACGCTGCACTATCCTGCACTCCGGTTTATCAATCCTTTAATCAAAGGTTGTCTGTAAGATATTGATTTAGCAACAAGACCGCCTTTGCACGTTTTGTCCAGTATCTAAAAAAGTTAAATAATAGTCAACTCACAGTTTTTACTAGACAGGATCGAGACTCGATATGCTCATAGTTCCTAGTTTACTTTTGACACTACAGCGACTATATGCTCATGTAGCAGAATAGTATGGAGATGGAATTAGGACAATCCCGGTCCATACTTATTAACAGAATTATGCCAAAGGATACGACGCTTTTTTAAAGCGCTTGAAAAGTTAATCTAGGGCCTCATGGTAATTCGATAGCCCTTTGGGCTCTTATTGATAAAAGTAGACAGCTCTACCCCACACAGGATCAGTGCGTAGGCGGCATCGTCACGATGATGTTTACTTATCTAAATTATTATACCACTGATTCCCACTATCGCATAAAAGCCATTTCTATTCATGACAGAATATATAATTAATATCATTCTAATTAACTTAAGTGTTTCAGTAATAAAATTTAATAGGGCGATAGCATAATAAATTAGCGTATTCGTTAAGCTTTCAAAACAAGTTACATTATAACAGACGCGCTATCAAACATGATATTATAATATTAATTAAATAATTATATTTACTTATTTAAATACCCATCACCATGTTGTTGAAATTTTCTAAGCATACAAAATAAAATGATTCATATTTCACTACGGAATGGTAATGGTAAGGAATGGATTATGGAATAAAATTTCACCACAATTCATGATCTTTAACAAAATATACGCAGACTAATTCGCGGGAAGCATTAGTCATCAAAAAGATTTTAAAACAAAAACATTAGTTTACTAATGATGCAATAATGATATTCAGTAGGTACTAAAATTATATATCAATGATATATTCAGTCATTAAAAAGTTTTGTTTATATAATATCATCATGTTATCATTTGATGACTAATAAAGTAACGAGCATTTTTATTACGAATAAGGGATATGACGCGTGTTAACATATATTATAAAGCGTGTGTAACTGCGAGCTGCCTGTAATATTAGTCGATACTGCTGATGTTTTATTACATTATAAAACAAACGTCTCAAATTAATTATGGGACATACTACAGTACCATCGCGATCGATCGTAAAGAATCTTTGATGGCAGTTGTAAAATGTTCTAAATCGTTGTCATGATAATTTATGAAGCATGTTTATGGATGACTTTATGACAAGAAAATTTCTATATTTCCCGAATACTCCGAAAACTTATATCGGACATTTGTTAACATTATCAACTTAAGAAAACGCTTGCCAAACTAGTAGGTACAAGTTAATTATTAAATCCATACTAATATTATAAATGGAAAGTGTGTCTGTCTGTCTGTCTGTCTGTCTTTCTGTCTGTCTGTCTGTCTGCTACGCTTTCACGGCCCATCTGTTTAACCGATTTTGATGAAATTTGGTACAGGGATAGGTTGTATCCCGGAAAATTTAAAGGTTCCCGCGGGAATCAAAAAATTTATCTGTTCAACCGATTTTAATGATATTTGGTACAGGGGTAGGTTTTATTCCGGGGAAGGACATAGGCTACTTTATATCCCGGAAAATTCAAGAGTTCCCGCGGGAATCGAAAAAACTTCGTCTACGCGGACGAAGTCGCGGGAATCATCTAGTAACTGTATAACGGAGTGCACTGAAATGTACGAATATATTTCGGCGGTAACAGCTCCGATTAGCACGTTTTACAAGATGAGCACAAAGCTAAATTAGTAAACGAGTCGCGCGGCGAGGGGCAAAGTGAATTAAAGCAACTCCGAGCCTATTACGTGAAGTGAGTTATAAAATGAAGCCGCGGCGAGTAAGTTCATATATTACAAGCCGATAACCAGACGAGACTTCTGAGACACAAACCAGCCCCTTTTAGTGAAATTGAAAACTTTTTCTGTTACTCATACCGCGACCACGACACCACTCAATTTAAATCAATTGCTTTTATAATTAACTTACTCCATTATTGAAGTGCACTCCCTCGTTACCTCAATTAAAATTCAATCGAGATGTAAATCTATTAGAGAACGAGTTTTTCTAGAAGAAGTAATCAAGTAACTTGTTTCTCAGATAAGTGCTACACACACCCGTTCTACGCAGGCAACTGGTTAGACCTATAAACGCTATCTCGTACTCATAATTATTCCATTTACTATAATACGTACTCAGATATGGACGTTTATCTCTGACATCGCTTCTCCATTTCAATAGCTATCAATATACAATATTGGAAATTAAAGGGAATTATTAAATTTGATTAGCCCGAGTTCCATTAAAAATATTAGATACGATATAATAGTGATGGTGCGGGTGGCCGTGTGTCAATTCTGACATTATGCAGTCGCCCTCACTAATGCAATGAAGATCCCCCAGCTCCAGGGAGTGCCACTTTTACCTAATTCTTATTAAACATTTATTAGCTTAGACAAAAGCTATCGGGAGGTATCGGTCGATGTTTTATTTATGATCTCTTATAGGATTGCTATTTTCACATTCCGACAAATAATAGACTAATGTAACTAGTTTTGGAAACAATGAAACTTCTCGGACAAAAGTTTATTCCGGTATCGGATATGATTTATTGCGGACGTTGAAATATTTAAAAATATCGAGATTGAAATAGGCGTTTGTCTTGTGGAATCGGATTAAAATAGAATGAAATTTTGTTCAATTGCATTGAGAGAAGTTGCCATTGGCTCGATGTGATCCCACGGTCTACTGTTGTCCGAAGCCAGAAATAGTTTAATCAGAGTTATGCCAGCCATTAATTAAATTACACTTGCCCTGGGCAGGGCTGTAAGAAAATTGCTTTTATTTGTGGGAAGTCATTCTATTAAACATTCATTCATTTGCGGCCTATCGAGTGACGTCTATTTCATTTAATTATAATTTGCACGACCTCTTTAGTAATTAATTTTTTTAATTCACTATATTGAATTGGCAAAAATGAGACTTCTGTCTAAGAAATTATTTTGAATAGATTGTAGAACCTACAGGACTTAGCAAATACTAAATTGGTTGTAAAACGGGTATAAGCAAATTTGCAAAAGTTACCCATACGGAACTATTTAGTATTCTGCTTTATAGGTCTTTGATCATAAATTAATTGGTTAGATTTTTTATTTACTCAAGTAGTAAACTAGCTGAAACTTAGAAGCTATTGCTACGTTTTAGCTTGAAAGATCATACTTAGCTGTTAAATTAAAAAATAGGTATCCATTATTGGATTATGCCCTCGGAGATAGGTAGCTACTAGCTATCAGACTAATTTTTCAATTAAGATACGTATACAATTCCTTAATGACGATACGAGTAATTAATTTCAATAATTTGGGGTTGAAAACACCAATTTAATTAAGTAGAAATATTACTTTTAACACTGTAATCCAATTAAAATTATTATATGATGCTTATTGCTTCTGCTAACCAAGTAAAAATTGATAGTGAAATTAAACTATACATATTTATACTTTTCTAAATTGCTAGACTACAATATCATCACTAATTAACAAGTTATTATAGAAATAGCAATTTAACTTTCTGTGAATATGCTTGAGTATTCTGTGATTTAAATATGAAAATTTTAATATAAAGCCAACACACACAGAGTGGTTCGTGGTTAGCCCTTAAGCTTTGGTAATTTAATTTTATCTAGGTTTTTAGGCTAACTGAGTTTTACCGGGAAAATATTTATGTTTTGTCATTCGTGTATGGTAAGTAGTACTAGTGACTAGTTACCATGGCAAGCCTGCCGTATTATTGCGCGTTTTCAGTAGGTACTAGGTACTTAGGTAAGATTTCGTCCAAACTTTCAGAATTATATAGATTTTATCTTATCTGTAAGTACCAATCTTGTAAGAAAACGGCAATACTATGCACTATTAATATGGCTAGTACGAACACTAACACACGCTGTTACATATTAATTTTAAATAATCAAAAAATCTACTTAAAATCTTCGTCAATGTCCACACGTAGGTAATTTTACGAGGGCAAATATTAATCTTAAACAGTCTTCCTGATGTAGTGTAGTTAACTTATTTGAAATAGATATTCAAGTAAAAATGAACAACGTTAGTTAATTTAAATAATCAAAATACACTTACAAAAACAAACGTGCAACTTTCAGTAAACCAATGTTAACAACAGCTGTCAGTATCCCTGCGTGTTATAAATTGATTGATATTAAAGAATAACGAGAAAAAATAGTACTACTGAAAATCGTAAACACACCGAAACTTAATAAAGACACGTGTTCCCGATCCGGTACTCAAGTAAAAACTGAATGAAATTGAATGGACGCGCCGGGCCCACGCACCACACTATCGTCTTCCTGTTGATAACGCCTTAATGAGTCGCTTGTTCCAATGCACTTCCCAACAGATAATGTGTCGTTACATTGGTAATTGCTCACTTGATTGGGTTTTATTGGAATCATCTTTTGTTTGCAAGTTTTCCCTGACCTACAACACGTAGCCTACTGAAGCTTAATTTTCCGTTTTCCAAAATTCAGAATTGTGTGCAGAGGAAAGTCATAACATTACATGTAATATTTTCAGAGAAATGCTACGATAATTTAATAATATGAATGGTCAGTCACCCAAAATCTAGCATTTATTTAAGCTTCAAAATATCCGAACATACTTAAAGCTTGAAAACTCTAAAAATTAAGCTCTGAGTTTCAGTGCTCTAAGTTCATTACATTACATTATACTTATGCAGATAGTTTAAAGTCTCGCGATTCTATGTTCATTTTTTTTGTAAACTCAGAAAAACACCTGTTACTGATCTCAGACAGGGAAAATTTTGTTATACAGAAAACGTAGTACTTGTCTTTTATTTTCGTTTGTTTTTCCTTTCAAATTCAATAAAAAATGCAATATTTACATTAGATGAATGAAACTATTATTTCATTGAAGTTATCCTTATATTAAATTGTTTATCACTTAGCGGTTACTTGACGCACAGAAGACGTGCTCCTAAATAAGGAAAACAAACATTTTAATTTTACGTAAACAAACCTATGGCGTAACATGCTATTAGTTTCATTCATAAAATGATAACTAAAAGGTCACCTAAAATATGAATAATAACTCCTAATACTACACACTCCACAAAAACAGTAGGTATGTATTATGTACCTATGTGACGGGCTATTTAAGAAACTTTATAAGGAACAATTAAAATTTTAATTATTACAAACTTATGAACCTATAATAGCAATAAAGAAACAAAAGAAGGTTTATCACTGTGCATTGAAGTTGGTATCAGCTATTTAAACTTGTTGCTATAATTTGAATGACAATTGACATACACAGTTCATATAAAGGTAACTATAGAAGAATTATAGTTTATTTTCGAGATTGCACGTGCACGTGGTAGAAAAAAAGAGTAATATTATTTTTCAATTCCCATACAAAGGTGGTCGGTGCGCGGCGGCAAATTGGTTGTATTGTGAATTTGGGCAGTGCGTGCCGGGGCGCAGATGAAATGTTTATTTTCAATTTCCGCCATTTTCCCGACGCGGCGGCCGCAGGATTAGGATGTTAAACAACGACACTATCGCTAGATAGTTTTAAAGAAACACCGTTTTATATTAGAAAAATATAACCAACTCGATAGAGATGTTTTTGTTTTAGGACATTCTAGTTGTTAATTAACGTAAATACTAATCCTTTCTATATACTTATCAACATCATCATCATTTCAATCCATTACAAGGCCCACTACTTAGTATTAGTCTCTACTTTCTTCTCAGAATCAATGCTCAGAAAGAGAGAAAATATTCTTCATAAAGAATTAAGTAATATTAAGTATAATATGAATGACTGGTAGATTATAATTATCATATAACTCTGTGACAATTATATTATAACTTCGACCTTTTTGACTAATTTGATTTGTCATGTCAACCCGGGTGACATGACGACAAAACGACATATTATATAGAAAATTTAATTAAACACTTTTAACCGCTTTGTAAGTTGGCCAGTATGCCTTAGTAAACAAAAAACGCAAATAAACATTAAACAAAAGAATGCGACTAGGTACCTATAGGAATTTTGATAAAGTAATTCAACAGTCAGGTAATTTAAATTAAACCTGCACATTTAAAAACTGATATCTAAATAGATTCCATTATAGAACCTTTCAACGATTCCGAAATATTTTTTATCTACTCCAGCATCGAAAAGTTCCAATTTCGAATTTGACAACTATATCGAATTGAACCCTCTTTCGTGTTTGCTTCTCATAACGATACAGTTCGTTGTATGGGAGCTGTATCGTTATGAGTCGTAGCTGTATCGATATGGTTATCTTCATAAATAGGATACCTATAGCTTAGCGGCTCTGGGTTCTGGCACTTGATTGATTTGACTTTTTTATTAATATATAAAGTAAAAAATTATAAAGACGTCCTTGTCGTAGATAAAATCTTGTATGCAACTGTACGTAATTAGTCATTTTAATTCTCGTACTATCCTATTTTGATACTCGGCAAGCCTCGTATCAAAAAACAGCACTCGAATTAAAATGTCCCTCATTACGATACAGTTGCATAAATAGCTATTGTGAAAAACCGTAACCTTAAACCGCAGCATTATACTTCATCGTTGAAAGGCGTTAAGCGGAATGAAAGGGATTGGTCTAAATCGCAGATCAGGAACGCTTAATCTGCCCTCGCAGGCTCTTAAGTATCAAGCGGTACGAATTGTTCGTATGTGCTAATTGCGTATAATCGCTGACTGACGAGCGTGCTGCACGTTTTCAATTCAAACCCACGACCTCTGATTCGCGATCGCTGTAAGTATACTAAATGTATAGTCCGGAACTAAAGGTATCCAATTCTAATTACCTATACCCAAAAAAAAATTGGTTCAGAATTCAGACACTTTTTATCCCTAACTTAGCTTACTCAATACTACAAGCACATAATAGGTAATAGTACGATGCTACAAGAGGGTAATTGAGCGGTAAGTAGGTTTTTACATACGAGTTGACACATAATATCAGCCCGATGACGCCAGTCGAGGGCTGACCATCGGTCACGAGTTTGTTAACCCTTAATGCCCCTGTGTCACACAATACTTTTCAATGCATTTGTGAGAAAACTTAAAAAGAAAAAGAAATAAAACTCGCGAAGGTAGTACTAGGTACTCACTAGAATATGGTGTCTCACGCCCATGCTTATTTCGAGATTTTTGGCGGCTATTTTTTCTCAAATCTAAAATACCCAAGTGTTGATTTAATTTTATTATTCTAAATCACATAAACCACTCATATTTAGTTAATAATACACAATGAAACTTTTAAAAATAGCGCGCACAGATTATACATCTAGTATCTACGGCGCGTTGTTGTATTTGCGCTTTTTTTAAATTGGCTTCATGGCTCTAAATTCTAGCTCTTAACTCCCAGCCTGGACTATTCAGTTTTTACTTTTTAAATTTATAAAACTTAAAACAATTTTAATTAATTATATTAAATAGGTTTTCTACCGTTTTCTACATATTTTTTTACCTATTCTAGGTATTCTGTGTTTTATGTTATATTTAAGCAGAATTTAAAAAAACTCAATGATAATAATATGAGATACATTGTTTATTGGTCATTCATCTTTAGTGTTTAAGTAACGTGGGAGGTATGAAACACCCAAGCAACTTAAATATTAGCATATTTTATTGTCCGTGTTTGGTTAAAGCTTCCTTTGAGATCTTACTTAGGATACGCCGGCGGCGACTAGATAAAGGGTTACCGCCGACATATTGTCTCCACCTCAAGGCATGCTTGTGTGAGCTGATGTTAAGGAAGTTGTCTTGTCTAAAATATATTGCCTCATATTATGGACAAACTTCCTAATCCTGTTTCTATAGCTAGCAGAAACTACTTGCATATCTATGGAATAATATTCTATCCTACATTTAACTTCGTTTTTGGGTTTGAACGAAACTGTCAGACGAAGTTTACCATTAATAGGTACTAGGTATGTAAGTATTAGCGGATGCCCGCGACTTCGTCCGCGTGGATTGAATAAAAAATAGCTTTTGGTAACCTTCCTCATACTATCCTTTTTTTATCCACTACAAGTTAGCTACTTAACTGCGATCTCACCTGATGGTAAGTGATGACGCAGTCTAAGATGGTAGCGGGCTAACCTGTTAGGGGCATGGCAGTTGTATTCAACCCCTATATTCGGTTTCTACACAGCATCGTACCGGAACGCTAAATCGGTAGTGTGTTAACTAGCCACGGCCGAAGCCTCCCACCAGGCCAGACCAAGGAAAACTCAGAAATCCCGGGAATCGAACCCGGGACCAACACTGCGCCACGGATGTCATCAAAAACTCCTCATGTACGAGTATGTTGATTATCCTCATGTAAGCGAAGCCGTAAACCAATCATACTTCGCAAACATTCATAATCATATCATATCATACTTAATATTATAAATTACTAGCTGATGCCCGCGACTCCGTCCGCGTGGACGTATGAAAAATAGATAGTAGCCGATTCTCAGACCTACTGAATATGCATATTAAATTTCATATAAATCGGTCAAGCCGTTTCGGAGGAGTATAAACACTAAAACTGTGACACGAGAATTTTATATATTAGATAAATGCAAAAGTGTGTTTGTTTGTTGGTTTATTGGTTTGTTGGTTTGTCCTTCAATCACGCCGCAACGGAGCAACGGATCGACGTGATTTTTTGGCATGGGTATAGTTGAAGACTTGGAGAGCGATATTCTACTTTTCATCCCGGATAATTAAGGAGTTCCCGCGGGAATCAAAAAAACTTAAACCACGCGGACGTAGTCGCAGGAGCTAGTGCTTAATATTTCTAAGCCACAAACAAACTACTTCGGTAAATTACCCACTGCAATCTTATGCTTACTTGTTTAATGTCGTCACTATAAGCAAACCAATTTCCCTTTGTCGAGGAGGACAACAAAATGCAATGCTTGTGTTATGCAGCAATTTACTCGCAACTCGCCGTTTGTTTGAAAAGGCCCGCTGACGATTGTCTGTCATTTAAAATTCAGCTTTAAACGGCCGACATGACATCGACATGGCAACATGGACCTATAAAAGCATGGCAATAGATTTCGATTTCTCTGAAAAATAAATCTATCTAGAACACATTAATGTTGACTTTAACAGACTAGAGAATATGGAAGATGCCTGTGGCAAAAATAAATTGTTTCTTACTGATTATTAAATAGAAGGTCTCCCAAAAGACCTAAAATTCACATTCTCGGTTAGTTTTGAGTTTTATATCCATTTTAAACTTTAGATTAAAGGAAAAAAGTGCGATGAAATTTGATAACGTAACAAGTTAACAACTATGTATCTACTCGTACCTATATATGTAAAATTCAAAGTCCTGATTGACTGACTTATATTTCAACGCACAGCCTAAACCGCTGGTCCTAGAGACATGAAATTTGGAAATTGTGTTCTTTGTGAAGACTAAGTATCCACTAAGAAAGGGTTTTTCGAAATTCCACCCCCTAAGGGGTAAAATAGGGGTTGAAAGTTTGTATGAAAGTCCGTCGTTTTTCAAGTTATAGCCATAAAACTTAGTACATGAGCTGCGGGTTGAAAATAACGAAAAACCTGTTTCACAGTTTTTGAAAATTCGACCCCCAAAGGGGTGAAATAGGGGATGAAAGATGAAAGCCTTCAATCAAAGGCAATTTCTCAAGATATTTTTCAAGTTATATCAACGAAACTTGGTATTTTGGCTTTCGATAAAAAATGAACAAGAACGTTTGTCACAGTTTTTCAAAATTCCACCCCCAAAATGGGGGTTGAAAGTTTGTATGAAAGTCCGTCGTTTTTCAAGCTGCTATAGCCATGAAACTTGGTATTTGGGCTTCCGCTAATGTTGAAATACGGATTTTACAGTTTTTGAATTTTCTATCCCCAAGGACGTCAAATAGAGAGTTTGTCCTTCAATCACACCGCAACAGAGCAGCGGATCGACGAGATTTTTTGCATAGGTATAATTGGGTACTTTGAGAGTGACACAGGCTTCTTTTTATCCCGGAAAATTAAGGCGTGCCTGTGGGAATTAAAAAACTTAATCCACGCGAACGAAATCGTGGGGGTCCTCTAGTTTCATATAAACTTTCATACCAGAAGAGCGTTTTTAAGTTTGATAAAGAGTTGCTGATTTGATTTAGTTGTCATCATTCCTATTATAAAATAGATCCATCAATTACCTGTTAACGAATCCATTTAATTAGTTCTGGATTCACCTAATTAATTTTTGATAATAATATGTCAATACATTGCTCATAGATGTCACAACAAACACACATAGATGTCATAACACTAAACCAAATTAGCCCAAGTCACCATAAATCAATAGTAATAATAATCATTACGAAGCAGCAATACCTTCGATGCATACTGAATATAGACTAGCATGGACCGAGGCGCGAATGCCGTCGCGTAACCGGAATACCATTAGGACGGGCGGCTTATTAACTCTCTCCTTTAATTAAATTATTAGAAATCTCGAACCGGGCTAATTAACGAAGAATTCCAACATTTCGGTCCACCTATCCGGGTATTAATTAAAATTGACAAAGCCCCGGGCATACGAGCCCGCCAAATATCGCCTCTATTAATGAAATGATCACTCGAAACTAATTAAATTATGGAGGTAATGGTGCGTGCATTTGATACCGACATTTTCACTAGTGCATGTTACACCTGCACTGCTTTGAATTTTCATTTAATTCCCCATCCTTATTTTTCAAGCTTATAATCAGGTTATATATCTGGTTTTTAAAGATCCCATTGGAAATTTTCTTTGCATAGTTTATATCCTGGGTAAGAAAGTGTACATCAAAGATATTTTTAACAGAGTCTACGTAAATGAAGTAGTTTCGTTGGCAAAAACACTCGCTTTATTAATATCTAAGCGTTTATTATTCATTTATTTATTCAAAATCGCACTCAAAGATTGCTTACAAAAGCATTTGATAATTTGGTATTTGAACTTACGTGCATTATGAAAATCAACTTGAGCCTGTTACACACACAACGCGAGACGGATACGTGTACTTAAACGGCTCCTAGAAGTTATAGTACCTAGTACCTACTAAACCTACTTGAATTAGAAATCATATCATATCTTGACAGCTCCTTTTCGTCTTTATCCTCAAGCCTCTTCACAGCGCGAACTGCGTCTTGCAGGCCGAAGCACAAAAGAACGACGTCCCACCGAGCGATTGACCAGTACGGTACCGCGTAGATACCGATTAGGGTTTAGTTAAACTGCATTAATTACCCTTCCAAGTTAACTCGTTGTCATCTTTGCCTGCATCGCAACTTTCCACTATAATCGCAGGGTTGTCTGTCTTGTCATAAAACAATAAAAATCAATTATAATATTTCATTTATTTGGTTACACTATAACCTCTGCCATGCAGTTTCCTGTGTATTTAGACTTTAGAAGCTAAAAAAATTCAATTCCCTACAACCGGAACATGAAAGTGTCGTAACGGTGTAAAAGGCACGGCACACTCTAGGCGCAGCGGCATTAAAATGAGTAATTATAATAAAGCTGATATGTCCTCATAATTAACTAAGCCTGATGAAGAGTGCTTTGACGAGAGCAGGTGATAGGAAAGCCGCTGAAGCGCTGAGGTTTACTTGCAACAGTTTTATTTTATTTTATTTTATTAGTTATTATGATTATTGTTTTTGTAGATTGATCTTACTTACTTACCTACTGGTAAATGATAAAATCTTAGAAGCAACGTTTTCTAATGAGAAATGTATCGCATATTTAATTTGTGATGACTAATTTTTATTGTTGATATAATAGTAATTTTAAGACATAAGTATAACAAAATTAATCTACCTACATCTACCTAGTACCTACTTATAAGGTTTATTTGATAAAACACAACACTAGTGCAACGATATTATTATTTAACATTTAAGTCCTAATGGTAGAATCAGCCTGGCTGTTATACACAAAAATAAACCAATTTTACGTATGATTTGTAAGTAGCAGAAGCGATCCCGGACCTCTTGGGAAAATTTGGTATTAGACTTTTCTTGATTGAGAATACGCTGACCAAAAAAGTCATCATTAAAGGGTCGGTGGCAACCCGGTCAAGTCCACCTTTGGCGAAGAATGAAGCGCTGCAGCACTACCGTAATCGCCGTAGCCGCATTTTTTGTAAGTTCGGTCACCATCCCAAACGAGACTTAATAATAATAATAATAATAATAATAAGGGGGGTAAGGGAGTGCACCCCCATCTCAGCACTCCAAACGTCAACCTCACCTGCCCGTGGTACCCCCTGCTAGCTAACTAACGAGGCTCTGGCGACCGATGGTGGCGGGATATCCACCAACCCAAGCTGCCTAGGCTCGAGGACAAGGATGTGTCCTAATGAGGCGAAGCAGAACAGCTGGCATCAGTGTAGGATGTCGGCTTAGGGCGACGGCGGAAGAGTGTCACTTGCAAATGGTATGATCGATTCGTATTCTAGGTGTATGCGCTTTGAGTAGGACTCGGTTGGATTGTTTGCAAGATGAGTACACCAACGGCGGCGCCCATAGGACTTAACTTGCTAGTTAAGTCTACTACACACCCACGTGCTATGGACAGGTACGATGGGTTATCAAGTCCAGTTTTACCTATGAAGATGAAACCAATAGCACTTCCCCAAGTGCCCGGCGACTCTGAGAGGGACACTGATGATGGTAAGGAGGTGCCTCGAGAGGTCAGGGGAAAGAAGAATCTCCGGGTGGCGGTCTTAAACCATCAAACGACTTGTGATACCAACGAAATTATGGACTCCGAGACTGCTATTGAAAGGAAAAATGAAAAGGAAATTACGAGCATCCATACCTCAAAATACTATTTGAGATCTAGAAAAGCGACACTCAGCTCTATTCAAAGTACAGTAAATGTAGCTGGAACTTCAAGACAACAACATTTGGAATTGCCGTCATCTCCGTCATCCACACAAAGTTTATTCAACTCACCAGCTACATCACCACATCCATTCGAATTACAGAATAGACCAAGTTCCTCATCATCTAACTCATCTGGCCCAGAGGATGTTGTGCAGATGGCACCTGCCACAATTACTGCACCCACCGATGGCCACAACAAGGCGCGAAAAAAGTGGACTGTTGAAATGAACGAATTCATATGGCGCACATATCTTATAGTTAGCGAATTAGAATCCAAACCTCGCCACTTAGATCTACTACATAAAAAATTTACAGATAAATTCATAAACTTTGATGTTTCGAAACAAAGGATTGGTGACCAAAGGAGGGCCATTATAAGAAGAAAACTTTTACCTCAACAAACCATAGATGATATAAGAAAAGACGTAGAAAACGAGTTACGTATCAACAACACTCCAATCCAGCCTGATATAAATGGAATGACTTCAAGAATCCGCTGGACCGATGACATTAATGAAGCCATTATACGAGAGTATTTTAAAATTACCCAATGCGAATCAAATAAATCAGCTTACCGAGGACCTTTACATGCCGCCATAACATCACGATTCCCACAAATATCTCACGTATCTGAGCAACGAATTGCAGATCAAAGACGATTTATTGTTCAAAACAGGCGTTTATCAGTAAAACGAATACAAGAGATCCGAGATGAAGTAGAACAGACACTTTTAACCCTTCCAACTAACAATAATGACAGTGCACACCTCACACAACCAGTTCAAATAACACCAAACGACGATGACTGTAGCCTAACTCTTAATCAGGCTGAGAGTGGGCCTAACACAAACAACGAAACGCAGCAGTATGTGCAAGCTACAGAGGATTTAAATATAAAAATAAGATCAACCTTTGAAACAACATATGAAAAATTTAAAAACAGTGACCCAATCCAAAGACCATTTATTCCCAAACAGAACACTTCAAAAAAATTAGCTCATATCGTAAATTACATTGATAAAAACATATTGCCACAACACACCTCAACTGATCACGATTTCATCACAACCCAAACACTAATTTACTGCGCGGCATATACTGCAGCTATCTGCAATGGTGCCAAAATAAAAGATACCATTAGCCCATCAGTGAATAAAAGTAAAATATACACACCACCATGGCAAAAAAGGCTGCAGAAAAAGAAAGAATCCCTTAGAAAAGACATCGCTAGATTAACTCAGTACATCAGAGGAAATAGAAGCAATAGATTGTTGGCACAAATAGCAACTATAAAAGATAAATACAAAATTCACTCACGGCATGAAGAACCAAATCTAACTAACGAACAATATCTAGATAGCTTAAAACAGAGGTTATCAGCTACAAGTAGCAGACTTAGGAGATATGAGAGTTGCACTCAGAGGATAAAGCAAAATACACAATTTAGGAATAATGAAAAGTTATTTTACAAACATCTGAATCAAAATACTAGTAACACACAACACACGTCAGATACTACTCTACCACAACCTTTACCATCTCTTGAACAATTAAAAGATTATTGGTCAGGTATTTGGGCTAACCCAATGCAACACAACGAACAAGCCGAATGGCTTGATACAGAATCACGCAACGAAATAAATACTCCACAAATGACATTTGAGAATATACCGGTAGACATATTCTTAGATGTAATGAAAAATACTCATAATTGGAAGACACCAGGTTCTGATCATATCCACAATTATTGGTACAAAAAATTTACCACAACACATCCTCTATTACATAACCATTTAAATATGTTTATTCAAAACCCAAGTTCAATGCCAATATACATAACACAAGGAACAACTTTTCTAATTCCAAAAGACACCAGCGATACACAAAATCCAGCCAAATACCGACCAATAACGTGCTTACAAACCATATACAAAATACTTACAGCTTGTATAACCAAACTTATAGATAAACATATCACCAGTAATGATATTCTTGCCCAGGAACAGAAAGGATGCCGGAAGCGCAGCCAAGGCTGTAAGGAGCAGCTTATAATAGATTCCGTTACAATGAAAAAAGCTCACACGCGTAAACAGGATATCTGCACAATGTACATAGATTACCGTAAGGCTTTCGATTCAGTACCGCATAGTTGGTTAGTTCAAACTTTACACCTCTACAAAATTCATCCCACACTAATAACTTTCCTCTCCTACACAATGCAATACTGGAGAACTAAGCTTAAAGTAGGAAAAGGAACAGACACTATAGAAACTGAGGAAATACCAATTAGAAGAGGAATATTCCAAGGAGACGCACTCAGCCCTCTCTGGTTTTGCCTTGCACTAAATCCTCTGTCACACCTCTTAAATAAAGTTAACTCTGAGTCGAATATGACAAAAGATCAGCCAACACTCTCCCATCTCCTTAACATGGATGACATAAAACTATACAGCAACAATGTAACTTCCCTACACAAACTCGCAGACATAACTCAACAATTTTCCAGAGATATACATATGGAATTTGGCATCGATAAATGCAAAACATTTACATTTAAACAGGGTAAACTACAGTTAAATGACTACGTCCTAAGTACAGGTGAAAAGATGGACGCACTAGACCAAAACGAGTCGTATAAATATCTAGGCTTCCAACAAGATAGACAAATTCGCCAAAATGACACGAAAAAAGATCTCACTCGCAAATTCAAACACAGACTCAACTCCGTACTCAAAACACAGTTAAACTCCCGTAACACCACAAAAGCCATAAATTCTTACGCTATCCCGATACTTACATACTCATTCGGAATAATAAAATGGTCACAAACTGATCTGAAAAAACTCCAACGCATTATTAAACACCACCATGACTAAACACCGAAAGCATCACCCACGTTCATGCACAGAACGATTAACACTTCCCAGAGAAGAGGGAGGCAGGGGAATAATAGACATAGCTAATCTACATAACAGGCAAATAACATCACTAAGAAAATTCTTTCATGATCGAGCAGAGGATTCTGTGCTACATAAATTAATTGTAACCTCTGATAAAAACTTAACACCCCTTAACTTACTAGACAGGAACACCCAAGCAAGTGAGCGTTTAACTGACAATAAAGACAAAATACAAGCATGGACCCAGAAGTCTTTACACGGAAGACACCGCTGCGATTTAAAGCAACAACATGTCGACACCGAAGCGTCGAACGAGTGGCTTAAACGAGGCAATCTATTCCCTGAAACTGAGGGTTTCATGCTTGCCATCCAAGATCAAGTTATTGATACAAAAAACTACCAGAAACATATTATCCGTAATCCAAACGTTGTCGATACATGTAGACGATGCCATAGCAGTACAGAAACTATACAGCATATAACCGGTGCATGCAAATCCATAGCACAGACAGACTACAAACATCGCCACGATCAAGTTGCAGCCATAATCCACCAAAATCTAGCGTATCAGTTTAAATTAATAGAAGAAAAAGTACCGTACTATAAATACCAGCCACAGTCAGTTCTGGAGAACAACAGCTACAGGGTTTATTGGGACAGAACCATAGTGACGGATAAAACCATATATTATAATAGACCCGATATAACTATACTAGATAAACAAAATAATTCAGTCCTCCTAATAGATATTGCTATCTGTAATACACACAATTTAGCTTCTACATACACAGAAAAGATTGCAAAATACACAGACTTATCTATAGAAATTAAAACCCAGTGGAAAGTGAACAGCACCAGAACTGTCCCTGTGATTATTTCATCCACAGGAGTTATACCTAAAACACTGCATAATAGTTTGAAAGCATTAAATATTAATTGGAAAACCTATTTGCCTCTACAAAAGGCCGTAATCCTAAATACATGCCGCTTAGTACGTAAGTTTTTAACACAGGAGTAGGTAACCCTAATTATGCACTTGGCTCCGGCCCGTGCATTATTATTTTCACCTTCATTTAATGAAGAGAAAAAAAAAGAAGTTAAACCAAAATAATAATAATAATAATAATCTTTATTTACCAAAAACTGATTACAAAATTTCAATAGTGTGTCAACCCTGCCTCCTGAGGAAGTAAAAACTGTGTTACAGGAGACAGTGTCTTCCCACTCTAAGTATAAACAAACAATTATTATTCAATGGACAAATGACAATTAATTTCGGTATGTAGATTTACAGCTATAATACTAAATGCAATAACAACAATAATTGGATTACTTAAAAACTTAAAAGTTAAAAGTTTTATGAAGCTCAACTTTATTAATTTTGCAGAATGAAGCGCTGCAGCGCTACCGTGGTCCCCGCAGCAGCACTAGCGCTAATTAGACGGAGTGACAACCCACTCCCGCCATAAAGCGCCGCAGATTTATCGCCACAGATTATTTATATTATGTTTATTAGGCTTGCCCTGCGCCCCTCGCAGCTTTCCTGCTAATTGAATTACTCGGATTTTTATACGTGGCAATACCCATACCTGAAGATTTAATTACACTCAGTCTTATATTCACTGCTTGTAATCCTAGGTAAAGTAAATAAAATCCATATTTGAAGTCTCTCCGCCATTAAAAAATACTTGCTAATAACCTCACTTCTATACGTATGTATTATATATGTCACCGTAATATTACAAAAACCGTTAGATTGTAATCTAACGCTTTTTATCTCGTTAGATTGTAAACTGTCGAAAGATTGTGAACCGTTCAATGTTCTGAGTGTTGTATTTACGTTTTCTTGTCTCTTTCTTGTAGGTTAGGTTAGGGTTCGACATAAATAACCAGGGGCCGGGCACTTTATAATCTACCGAAAAATAATGCGTTACATTGTAATCTTTCGACAGTTTACAATTTCGCGAGTTAGATTATAATCTAACGGTATTTACAATCTTACGGTGACATATATAAACATCTGTAGGCACGTACTGTACAAAAAGTTCAAATAGTAGGTAAATAAGTATCCAATCGTATTAAACGTGTTATAGATTAGTAAGCAATTTTAATTAAATTAATTAATTCACCATATAATTGCTTAATGAGTTGATACAGGTTTTGTAACTAAAGTCAATTAATATTAAACAGACTTATCAGTTGATGACGGCATTTTCATGCGTAGGTATCACCTAAGACGTCCGAACTCCGAATTCTGAAGCGCATTTACGAATCGTAACAAAACCTGCACGGTGAACCTTTGTAACGTAACGAAACGTTGCAAAGGTATAGTTGCGCACGAGTTGAATGCAGAGCAAATGTATGGTGACCATAGAGGTAGATGGTGACACATACATTTACTCGCGCGCGAACTGTACATACCTGCATAGGTATTAATATTTGTAACATGCGGTGATAGTCCATAGGGGTTCAAAGTTCAAACAACGATTCCTCGGGCACGCACTTCTATCGTTTCAGAGTTATGTGTGTTTTAAGAAATTAAATAATATTAAGTAGGTAAAGTTCCCATAAAACACACTTTAGCTTTCTTTAACGGTGAAGGAAATCATCGTGAGGAACCTGCTTGAGTGAAAGTTCTCCATAATGTTCTCGAAGGCGTGTGAATCTGCCAATCCCCACTTGGCCCACATGGTGGATTGTGGCCTAACCCCTTGTCATTCTGTGGATCAGCTGTAGGCGGCCGGTGATCAATGATGATGATTCTGATAATCAAATTACGTGACTGTTAATATTTTAAATTGATTGTGTTTGTTTATTTATTTATTTATTTGTTGGTAGTTTTTTATTGATTATTCTACCATAATAAATTAACAATTAATTAATTATTTACTTAAGTTATATATTTTTGTCTATAAATCAAATCAAATGTGTGTTCGAAATACAAATTCTTAAATTCGAAATCTTTTTTCATTTCAACAAACCATCGTACCTACTACGGACTACCTTCATTATATAGAAGTCAATTACGCGTGACCCAAACACATGTAGATTGTAATTAAGTACATAGTGGATCATTAATCATATAGCACAGGAATACTAGTTATTTTGGCAATCGTTACCTAGTATGATTAACAGCGTTTCCTCCCGCGCGCAGACATGATAAATTGACATCGAAAATAACCACTATTTTAATAACGAATCAAATTTATAAACGGCATAGCTTAGTTTCCGTTTCAACTTTCAATGGGTAATGGATATCCAAGTCAAATAAAAACATCGATTGTTCGTAGAAAAAGTATTAAAAACTAGTTGATGCCCGCGACTTTGTCCGCGTGGATTAAATTTCCCAGGATAGCCTATGTCCTTCTCTGGGACGTAACCTATCTCCGTACCAAATTTCATCAAAATCAGTTGAGTAGTTGGGCCGTGAAAGCATAGCAGACAGACAAACAGACAGACACACTTTCGCATTTATAATATTAGTATGGATTTACACGTAGGAACTTCGAATCTAGCACTCCAATTATTAGTGACCCCCTCGCTCAGTAACTTAAGAGTTTTCCTATCAGATCGATAGAGTTGGGAGTTGGCTCCATGTTATATCAAAAATGTAGACTATATGCTACTGATTGATATTGATTAATGGTCAATTGCTCCATCGACGTTCATGGTGCATGATAAATTTGAACCTGAATTGCACTTTAAACTGTAAAAATAAGTGTGGTTCTACTTTGTACCACCATTATGTATACCTATGTAAGAATACTGGTTCTGGTAGAATACTGGTGGTCTTCTCGGTAGGAACAGCATTCAGAACCAGTGGTAGATTCATTTGACTATTCATAAGAACTTGTAAAAAGTATATTTGAATAAAAATCATTTGAATTTGAATTTGACTGATTTGTGCCACTCACTGCTACACTATAGCTTTTTGGTGGTCTTAAAGTTAACCATAACCATCATTGCATTGGTGGTGCCAGTGCCCCTTACTCTTCAAAATCTCCATGGCAGAAGCAAATATAAGTATAAACTTAACGTAGTTTTTGCAAAATTATTTAGTAGTACCTTTTATTTGTGTGTGATTTTATCATTAAATAATTTCGATAGCCAGATATTACACAAATACAACTCAAAGAACACGAGAAACAAGAGTCCACATCTGATACAATACACCACGAATAACAAAACCAATGCTATACCAAAGAAATTGCGACACTAATAAAGAATATTTAGAATTAAATTCGCAGTAGCGATGTTTAAAATCGCAGCCATGTCCTTATCCACGGACATCGCTATCCGAGGTTGTATCTTTCGTTGATTTGTTGCTTGGCTGTAGTGTGTTCTGAAGCTAATTAATTTTAATTGGATCGCAATGCATCTATTGTGCGCCCGACTTTTGACCCCTGTGCTCTGGACGTAATTTCATCTCGTTATGTTGCTCGTACAAATCACTGTTCCTAGAAATAATTTCATAATAATTATTACTGGTAATACTGCGCATAAGTATTTTAAGATTCAGGTGTTTCTATTTATTTATTACGAACACAATTGTTATTTCTTTTAGCTGTTGAAATCATTTGAAGCTGGCGTGTTTTAATTATTTTATTTGAGCCCTTTATATTAGTTGCTGATATATTCTCGCAATTCTGTGAAGGTTGGATAGTTTATTGTGTATGGTTTTAACTAACGAGCTCTTCGGTACATGCTCGTATTACGTCAAAATTCAATACACTGCAGTAGATGTTATCAGTGACGTGACTTTGAATACGCTTGCTCTTAATCTGTGCATTAGGGCCATAATATTAGGGTTACTAATAATTGCCATATTCAGGGAACTTCCAAGTGTAGAAATCAAGCTACTTTCTTTTCTCAAGATCTTGCTCTACCAATGGTTTATTGATGGATTGAGCAAAAGGGAAATATCTAACCAAGTATTGCAATAATACTACAATACAAATAATAAAAAGTCATTGAATAAACCATATCTAACTATTATTTAAATGCTTAAAAAGCAGGAAAGGCAACAATTCAAACATGATTTTAGCACCTATTTCAAATCTCAGTTGTAAATTGTAATAGTACAACTTACTTTAAACTAAAGACTTATAATAATAGCATAATATTTTAATGGCAATGTGACATTTGACAGATCACTACTCTTACTGAGTGTCATGAAACGGTACGAGTGGCAACCCTATGTCATATTCAGGGCTGTTTCTCACAATTCACACTTGCAACAATCGCCATTCATTTTACGCTCGTGCGCCTCCGCTTAGTCTTTCAAATTAAAACGCCAAGAAATCTCTGTCGGATTAATGAGATTAAAAAACACATTTACTCTTTTGATCCGATTTAATATTTTTGATTGAAATCACAGAGTTATTGCATAACTACCTGACAGGTCTAAAAACTTTCCATTTATGATCAGTGATAACCCACTTATTCTTCCTAGGACTTCCGGAGATGTCGCGTATTTTTCAAATCTATCGATTCTCTATTATATCTATCTTCTACTCTATCTATTCTAAAACTAGCCTATGGACAGTGATAAATGGAGACAGACAGAAACTTTCGTATTTGTAAATGGATAACGGGTATGATACATATAAATGGTAATTTAAGTATATCATAAGTATTTTCTTTAATATCAAGATTGCAGATTGATCTCTTCCGTTACGACACTTCTGCGACTATTTATACTGAAGTTATGACACTACAAATTAATATAAATAAAACTGAGTACCAACTACCAACAAATCATAAGTAACATCATCTAAAATATCAGTTTTTTCCGCTGTGTTCGCTTTACTCGTTTCCAGAAGAACAATTTCGCATGTCCATAACAATACGCTTGCCATATCCCATTCATTTTGAGGCGGCCATTATACAAGTTGACAGTAGCTGCAGGCAAGGGTCGTTCTATGAAAAAATGCAAACATTCTACTTGTTTAATCTCATGAGCAGGCTAATTGTCCCGGCAGTGACGATGGCAGGGGAGGCACGTGACCCGTCACTCGCAGGGAAATTAAAGCATTCCGTTATTTTCAATTCGCGGCGCGACTATTGTAGAGCCGTTTCGATAGGCCACTTTTGTCAGATGTAAAATGGTATGGTAAAATATGGCAGGCATAATTTTTCTGACAAAAATGTTTCCTAATTATCTCCTTTTGTTTTCGGTATTTAAATTTATCTCACCCGCACGTATCAACGAATATATATAACGTTCTTATCTAAAAGACTCGGATCTACTGCACTCGATATCTACTCTCTATGCGCTCTCTCTACGTCATAGAGAAAACCTAAGTGCAAAATCTCATGTTTCTAGACCTAGGTTGGAGTGACAGTCGATCAGTTTCTCCGAGTACCTTTGTATAAAATATCAAATCTTTTCATAGGTAAATACTCGTTGTAATATATTATCTACTTCGTTGATTTTTGTTATGGGAATTTTAATCAGTCATATTGCTTTTTTTATTTCTTACTGCAACGCGACCAACCGACGCGATGCAACGCAGCAAGCAGAGCACTTTCATAAAGCCAAAAGTGGAATGCAAAAATTAAAAATAATAAAAAAGGTCTGCGTGTGACTAATGGACAATAATATCTGGACGGCTAGTATCAAAGTAATATCGGCAACCGCCGCTGGCGTAGAAATTTTAATAATTAAAAATCACCCCTCCCACGTACGGAACACACTGCACATTACGCTTTAACACTTTTAATTAAAAATTCTTATCAAAAAGTTTTAGACTTTAATCACACCCTTTTTAAAGGTGACGTTGTATGATCTACGATATGAATGAGATCTCCTCATTATCTAAGTATTATGATTCTTAAGGGGTTTGAATATTTAAGTATGGAGCCTGGCCTACCTACAATTCCGCTATTAGGTATTATTATTATTCGAAATAATGACCAGTCGTAAAACTTTTTTTAATTAATAGCTGGCATCAATACAAGCAAGTATGAAGCAAATATGAGACAAAATCTTCTAAAGCGTCGGGTTTCAGACATATATGCTATCAAAGGTGGACTGGACTGGTGACGCCATCATCGAGTAGATTAAATAACTTTGATAGCTACTCGTATCTCGGAAACCTGACGCCTTAGAAAATATTTTCTCACACAATATTTGCTTGTATTATTGCCAGCTATTGATTAATTATAGGTTTCATGAGTTGCCATTATTTCACAAAAAAAATGGCGGAACGGCAGATAGGCCAAAATATTTAAACCCCTTTAGATGTTATTCCTTAGCTGACCAATTTTTATAAGAGCTAGTTCAGACGTGTCGGTAAGATCCGCGCGGACCTTACTTAATACCTATCTTCTTCATATTCGATCAAACGACGTTCAAACAATCATGCCTACAAACAGTGATTATGGCTACTTGTTCGCAGAATTAGAGTGGTATCATATTTTGTCTGCGTCGATTCACATTTTGTCTTGTCTATTAAAAATGCGAACCGATGCAGAGAAGTATGATCCCACCCTAGTCGATCAGGCGTTCTCGCGGTGCTATAATCTTAATTAATGACAGATGATCTTATGATGAGGTTTAATTAATTTGACCAAACATACGAGTATCAGTAAAACATTTTGCATCCGCAATCTTTTGCGTACCCACACGCTCACCGCCCCTATCTGGCATTTTTACAGCGGTCCAAATCGCACGGTTTGTTACTGCGTCGTTTCCGTTTAGCTGAACAAGCCTTTGTTTGCTAATTGTAAGTGATGCTGCAGTCTAAGATGGAACGCGCTAACCTAGAAACCAACTTGACTGACTTAGTGTATGGCAATTGTTCAGGCCCTTGCCCTTAATTGGATACACACAGCGCGTAGAGTTTTAGCGAGGGTTAGCAAAATACCAGATGATTAACTTGTATTGAAGATCATTACCAACTACATACTACTGCAGTAGTTACTTAACTGAAAAATAATAAACTACGGACCAAGTGAAAATTAACTTAATCAAAATTAGTAATAGCATTAATTTAATCCAAAACATCAATGTTATTAAACCATGATACGAATAAGTAATATAGATACGAAACCGCATTATTTCATTAACATGTCTGCCAAGCTTATTTGATGCAGTCCACGTAATATTACGCCGGCGATTTAATAATGGAATAGAAGTCTGCATTGAACAAACAAACTATTTTTAATTTCCGCTTCATTTAAACGTGCGTAGCGATATAGAAAAAATAGCAAACATTCATAGCGAATCCAATAGGCTAATCGAGAGTTATTAAGCCCCGGTTCGACCCACCTGATCGCCTCCCGGCTATAATAGAAATACCGGGGACTTATTATTAAAATTGCTGCTAAATTGCTCCCCGCTCTCCCCTTGAAATTCGGTAGAAGGTGAGTTATTGAAGATATTTTGTACTAATGTTAGCACTGTCATTCGATGTTTGGTATTTTTTTAATTGACTTTGAAAGGAGGATTCTCTGTTGAACGTTATTTATTTATTTTCAGGCATCTTACACACTGTAAATGCACAGTACCTAATGGTTAGCCTGGAATACTTACACACAAGGTGCAAACCTGCATGTACTACGGCTCCAATACGCGCTTCGTGAATCCTATCATAGACAGCTTCTACGAGCTTCAATGGATACTAATGATGGTTTTTTATTGAAGTGAAAACTTCTTTAGCCGCGTTGAGCACTTTTTGGTAAGGGGTTAAATGTGGATTCGCGACATGCTCGCGTTGTTACGAATACAAAAGGTCTTAAATATAAATATACTACATTCGAAATTAAACTTTAATAGCTTAATGTTAAGGTTTATATTTTTTTAAAGTAAAAATAAAATAAATTAAATATTCGTTTTCACTTCTATCGGCAGTCCCTATAACTGCCAATTTTTTTAAAGTCTTTATAACTACTTCGGTGTGGAATTAAGCGCGTAGCGCGCGTAGCTTTTGCGTTTTATCGACTTCACGCGCGTAGCATGTCTGTGCGTATAGTAAAGGATTTACCGTTAGCAGTAGAACATCATATCAGTATGATATGATGATATTTGTAGTAATACAAATATCATGTTCATGGAATCTTGTGAGGTTCTGTCTAATCATTATAATTTTAATCTAAGCATAAAATAATATTATTACTTATTGTCCAAACCACACCGTCCAGTGTGCCATTAATACGCTCATTTAATTAGCGAACCGAGTGACGTTCTCTACGTACTTACCTAATTAATATCCCAGAACCGAGCTAACAATACGCTGTTATTATAATACCACTGACTGCCACTGATTGAGTTACACACAAACAATATAGTCTAATGAACGTTATACAAGATTATGACATCAATTATCCTTTGTCATTTGAAAACATGGTCATCATGCAACTTTATAGGTGTTCGATGTTATAGCACGTTATAGAAAATATGCAATAACAACTCGACTCACTTACGACGATGAGGCTACGTTTTAATAATACCGCCGAACAGTCGCTTCCACGTTCAACGTTAGCACTATCAGTACTAACGCTACGTTTTGTGCCTATAGCCGCCCTCAGTATGTATTCGACCGTGCTCGGAAATTGATCGAGTAAAAAACGAAAAATAGGCCTCTCTGTAGCAGGCGTGGAAAGAGAAGCAATACCTCCAGCTATGTAAATGATGGGATAACATTACATAAGTGTAGTTTTGTAATAATAAATGAAAATCATAAATACGCAAAAAAATAAAAACATAAAAATATTTACCAAAATGAAAAGGAACCCGTTGATGTCTTTCAGTTTTTCTTTGTCTTTCACATGTAGTTCTACATATCTCCGTCTCTTCCACGCATAGCCCAGTGTAGCCCGTGTAACTATCGATAAATTATATCGATAGCCTTAGACTACTTGAATGCCAATAAATTAATTTACTGAGTAAAAACTTATATTTCATTAAATTCCGAACAATTCTGAAGTAGAAGAACAGGTTAGATGTCTATTATTTATTTGATTAAAAGCTGTTGTTGAAAACTTAAGTTCTTTAGTATAGAACTTGGGCACTTGGGCAATTAAAAAAAAAATTATATATCAGATAATTATCTATAATCATACATATGGTTGTCTTTTGCTGTTTGAATAAAATTATTTGTGTTGATTTTCCAATGGTAATTTTTATCGATATATTTTTGTCCCGCAGCGGGCAGCCCAAGTGCCACGGTAACATATACTTTGTACTTATAACTGTGTAAAGTTGATCTTGAGCCAGCTAATAAGAAATCCCATTATTACCTCGTCCCCCACCTGAAAGTGGTGAGATGTGTTTCAAAGCGAAAATGTGGCTATTAGCTCTCAATAGGTTTACTACTCGGTGGTCGCTTCCCTCCTAGAGAGCTTGATTTTTTCATCGTCACCAAATCGAAAGCATTTTTAAACTTTTCAAAGCCATAGTGAAGACCATCAGTAAGACGAATTCTATTGTCTATGGTGGAGACGGAATAGGACTTGTTCCTTAATACTGACTGCGATCGACTAGAGGGAGAAAGTGGCCAATGGCATTGCATGATTGCCAGTCACTGAGTGGCTGATAAAAGGCTTGAACATCGAAGTACCTAATATAGTAAATATGAATCATAAACTAAAATTTTACGTCAGTCAAGCAAAGGCGAATTTAACGCGGGCTGTGGAAACTGTAAACAGATTCTCAAACTTAAACTCATATTTTCTTATTCAAATAAACTTATTACTGTGCTTTTGAATCATCGAGTGAATCTACCACTGATTCGGAATGTCATTCCTACCGAGAAGAACCAGCAAAAAATTCAGTGGTTGCTCTTTCTCTTGCACTCTAACAATAACACAAACTTGTGTGTACAGTAAGTATTATTTCATCTGTGGTACAGTGCATGTGTTCAAACATGTTTGAACACATGCTCTGTACCACAGAATCGCATATGTATGCTAGACTAGTCTAGCATACATATGCGATTCGCTTCCTACATCCCGCGCAAAAATTTCCCTCGGTATAATCGAAGCTCGAACGCCAAGGCTATATAAACATACAGGCCCAAGCAAAGCGTTCAATGTACGAGTGGGTAATTAGTTATTGTTGAGACCGCAGCGACCGGTCTGCGCCAATAATACGCTCAATTAATTAGTGCACCGACTGACGTGTTCCACGTACTTACCTAATTAACTTCCCAGAACCGAGCCAACAATACCCTGTTATTATAATACCACTGATTGAGTTACATACAAACAAAGTGCTGTATCGAGCTGATTGCAAAACTTGAACCCGCCTATGGTTAAACTTAAGTTTTTTTTTATCCACCACAAGTTAGCCCTTGACTGCGATCTCACCTGATGGTAAGTGATGATGCAGTCTAAGATGGTAGCGGGCTAACCTGTTAGGGGCATGCCAGTTATATTAAACCCATACCCCTATTCGGTTTCTACACGGCATCGTACCGGAACGCTAAATCGCTTGGCGGTACGTCTTTGCCGGTAGGGTGGTAACTAGCCACGGCCGAAGCCGCCCACCAGGCCAGACCAGGGAAATTCAGAAATTATAAATTTCCAAACCCTGCTGGGGATTGAACCCGGGACCTCCGCACGTTAAGGCAACAGCGCAAAGCACTGCGCCACGGAGGTCATCAAAGGTTGACGTCTATGCAATATGACGACTATGCACGTCAAAGGTGCATACAGATTACCTTCTGTGTTTTAACCTGCGGTAGAACAGCGATGGCGATCAGTCATTACATTTTATACGACGACAATTGACATGCTCACTAGTCTAGAGCCTGTCGTAGTGTGTCGTTGCGCTCACGCTCCATGCGTGATCCGATTGATTGGCCGTCGCATCAGCTTATTTTATGAATAGGTAATAAAATTACTAACCATCTCCGCAACACAGTTATGTGTCTGCAGCTTTAAACAATACTTATTATAATTTTCAAGCTCTATATTTTGTAAATGCGCCACACACAAATTATTTTTCAGTTCTGGGAAATGTTGCTTGCTGCATAGGCAATGAGGTTAATTCTGTTGTACACTATTCCAGACTAAACTTTCATAATGCTCTCTAAGAAAGATTAGGCGCTAGATTTAGACCCGTTATCTATGCATAAACTTATATACTTACAAGCGAAAGTTTGGATGGATGGATGTATGTATGGATGGATCCATCCATCCGAATGGATGTTTGTTACTCAATTATGCCAGAACGGCTGAACGGATCTTGATGAAATTTGGCACAGAGATAGATTATAAGTCTGGAATAATACATAGGCTACTTTTTATCCCGGAAAATTATAGGATTCCAGCGGGAACGAAAATCCTCAATTCACGCGGATGAAGTCGCGGGCATCAGCTAGTTTAGAATCGTTTATAGATTGTGTTCAACCGTGTCACGATACTGCACTAAAAATTGAGTGTGCTAGGTACGTGCGGCGCTTTTTGTAATGTGTGATCCTCATATTTAATTTTTTTTGCTTAATGTTGTAGGCACATTATCTAGCACATTTGTCTGTGGGTCCAAAACTCCTAAGTAAACGCAGTAGTATTGCCTTCATTAGAGTGGTATCAATATTCTATGTATTTGCCATTAGGACCCTCGAATAGCATTATATACAGGCAAATATGACCGATACAACAGAATTAATGATTATCACGGCGACCAACTTAACAACAACAATATTACATTCACCGTTCAGCACTAATTGGGGTTTCGAGTAACCTATTCGTACTTTCCTAGTAACGAACCTACAATAGCCCAACAATACGTACTGTTATTGTTATACCACTGACTGAAGGATTGAGTAACAAACGTACAATTTAGGTAACTGTATATGGTTACTAAAGCGTCGACCGGATGATCGCTCGTCATTTAAAAGTTGTATATAAAGGCAAAGAGATGCAATTTTACTAGAGGGTACACTGTACAGTGACCCAGTGAAGTTCTATTTTTAATAATAATCAACAATCTGATTTCTACTGAGTCAATGGGCATACTTTTAAACTTACTTACAATATAAAATCTTGTATTAGCTTTTTAATTTATCTTTTTATAAATTCTTGTTTGTATGTAGGTAGGTATACTCGAAGATAAAGCCTTTCCTTGAATGAAAAAAAATGAATAAGGTTAAAGTTTGTATCGTACTATGCCGATCTGAAGTGCGTATGCACTTTTAGAAGCTTAAATCGAAGAATAAATTTAAATACCTGTACAAACATAATATTAGCTCTGGGATATACAGTTTCAGTGATAATTTGAGTCATACCGAGTAAACCTGTCTTGGTCAGTCGAACGTCGCACTGATGGGTTTTCGTAAGATTTTCGATGAATTATAAGGACTTTCCAATGGGTAATTTATGAATAACATCAAAACAGGATAATCATTACAAACTCTATGGCTCATTCATAAAATAAACTCTATAAATGAACTCATTTATAACTGAAGTTGCGTTTTTGATATTTGGGGATCAGAGAACCTATTTTCAAAGTCCAAACCAATAAAGGTCAGTGCAGACGCCTAAAAAGTACATGGAGAGTGTAGTAAGTTGAATTTAAAACGCTGTTCGCGACTTCCAAGATACGTGAACTGCTAAAAAAATGTAGCGAGGCGGCTCGAGGCGATTCAAAGAGTAAAATGCCAAAACAATAAGGTGCTTTTGCAGTTAGGTGTTGGGATACTTTCAGACACACGACTGCATACTAACGTCGTCCCAATATGTCGTGAAACTTGACTTAAGTTGACTTACTTCAGAATTAGCTTACACACACAAAGTCAGAAGCAATCGCTAGTTTGTCTTAACTTTAGATCCACTGTCCACGGCTTACGGATTATGGAAATGATGGAATAGTGATTGATTAATTGAGCGTGTAACATGACGCGTCTAATTACACTGAATCTCGAGCTGATGTAATTGTTGTCTGTCCATCCTTGCTTAGTGTCCACAAGCACGTGTCGTGTCAGGTGATCAAATGAAATCAACTGAACATGGACACCTTTATGTTCTAACTAGGTAGATAATACAACTTATACATATCCTAGTTGGTAGCTAACCTACTTTATATCACAGTTATTCTAGACAGGAATCTTTTTCATTATATTATCATTTCTATAAAATGACGCTGTTTAAAAGAGCTTTGAAGTATATTTTATGATTTAAAAAGAAACAGATTTTGGTGATTTTCTTTTGCGTGTAAGAATAATTTTGTGCTTTTATGCTTATTCTATGCAGATAGGCTGCTTCTAGGTATTATGAAATTTATTGATAGTCATAAAATGTAACAGCCTATTTATTAAGAATAACCCCACACCTGTAATGACAAAATTACAATAAAGTAAAGTATCAATACTACTGTCTAACAACGATGTTAGCTATTCTGCATTAGGCTTACAATAATTATACTTAATTCACTTCTTTGAACGAATCGTAAAGAACGCTCACAATCAAATATATGGGCAATTGGGCACTTATACCAATTGAACTGGCCACGACAATCCCGCATAATTATAATTAAAACTCAAACACTCACAGTATTGGAGTTTGGTTCGTAAATGATAGGCGTAGAGCCTACGGTAAAAATCTAAAATGGCGCAACGTAATTTTAATTTTTAGTTGTGATAGTTTTTGTTTTAGACGAATTGTTTTCGTACGAGTAACATTCTAAAGTTATGAGGAAATTTTTAATCCTTACTCCTGTGATTTTAATGACGTAAAATGTTTATTTTTTCATTTTAGTTCTATGACCTACTCAAAATATTTTCTGTCCACGTTAAACAACATTATGAACAACAACCAACAAGCCAACAACAACAGCCACCAAGGAAATAACTCGAAATTTTCATTTTAGTTCTATGACCTACTCAAAATATTTTCTGTCCACGATAAACAACATTATGAACAACAACCAACAAGCCAACAACAATAGCCACCAAGGAAATAACTCGAAATTTTATACACTTTATATACTTTAAAGCACTACGGTTAAATGGCACTACGCGCAATAATATGTAATGTATACTGCACTATTTGCATTTCAAATAACATTTTAAGTACTTAGGTAATTCGAACTTGAGAGTTTTAATAACCGGAACCAGAATATAAAGGAAGAACCAATTTAGTCACCACTGCTCAGACTATGAATAACCTTTGATTAAATCGATGGCGACGCGTGTCCATAACGGTATGTTAAGCGATATTCGATCGCAATTAGTTACAAAATTAATTTGATTTGCTATAATTAAAATTAAATTTTACTTTTACTGCCTACATACCCCGTATGTTTCATCAATTTACCAAACCATTAAATAATTCTATACGGTTTCGTGGTTGTATAATTAAGCAGTACCGAAATTTAAATCAATATGTACTATCAACTATGTCTATTGATAGATTTACTAGAATCTAGATGATGATATTAGCTTTAGGTAACCAAAAGCCTGTCCACCCCTTATATCGTCTAACCACTTGCGTCTTTGGCGACCTCCAGGTCGCCAAAGACGCAAGAGTTTTGGTTGCCTGCAATGCTTTCTTCCAAAACTAGTCTTGGAAATGAGAATTGGGCTCCTCTTTGTAAAGTCCGAAGAAAGGGCTTTGTGGCGGCGTGACTAAAGGACAAAGACAAACACACCTTTGCATTTATAATACTATAGTAAGTACGGACTTTATTTTTGCAAACAAACATAATATCAATCAACTTTATAGTCTTAATAAATTGATAATTTATCATTTTATAAGAAGAAGAAAATATGTTTTTGCTCATCATATAGGTACATATTGCGGAGTAGGACAAAGAGATTTCATCTCAATTTACTCAAAAGATCTATCTCCCAGACAGCCTTCAGACATGCAAAAAAAATAATTAATTGGCCCCTATGAAGACATGCGAAAGGCTGACAAAAATGATTTAAATATCAATGAAATTATTGGAAGAAAACATAAATGGAAATTACAAATGGAAGAATCAGGGGCTGTCGACTCTAAAATTTCTTTATAATAAAATTAATAGATAGGTGTTAGATACTCTACTTATTTGTGAATTTAAGAACACTATACGTCAATTTTTACACGATTTAAGTAACAAAGCTAAAAACAAGTACCTACACAACCCAGGCTATATATAGGTACGCTCATGGTGCCGTTATAGTAGGAAGTAGGAACTTATGCTAAAAAGGCATATTTAAATACTTATACCAATTTCCAAATATGCCACCTAGCTCTTAATTAAAATGTAAATTACTCGTAATATGATGTTAATAAAATTAAACGAAACATATAAACAAATTCCTACCGTAGCAACTTTAATATCGAATTGTTTACTTTAATGAATTATTTTAATTAGCTGACTGCAATAATCGGAGAAATGTAGATATGCAATATTAATTTAGCAGCTATTGGAAACGTGAAATTAAATTTCCGGTTAATATATATAGTTACACTATTGTACATTACGAATCATGGCTATATTACTATTTATAATTTAAATAAATCTTTCGTGTAATAAATGCTCATATTTAAGTCTTGTAAAGTTTTTCCGAGATATGAATTAAATTATATATGAATTAAATTGGGAAAGTACCATTTATTTCAAATAACATCTCAATGAAAAATATTTTGTTTTCAATTAAGTAGGCCAGCTTAAAGCTCTGATGGTTATTATCATGTTATGTCAAAACTCTACCATTGGTTCTGTAGGAAACCATTCCAAACTTTTGAAGCATCTTAGGAATGCATACATTTTTGTAAGCAAATGCCGAAAGTCAATTATACCAAATCAGCTTTAGATCAGAAAAATCTTAATCAATTAAGTCAATAAGTATGTTTATACTACCGATTTGTAATTGTATGGTATGTGGTTAATACTTAATACCATGTATACAATATCAAACTATAACACAAAACTTTACATCAGGTTAACTTTTAAAATATCCTACTCAAGTTACTCATTTGTCTAAAGGAAAAGAAAGCTAATCAAGAAAATACCTTAATTAAGGAATTATTTTTTTTAATTTCAGCTAATATTAAAACAAAACTTCAAACCTAATTGACTATAAACGCAGTCTCAAGTTATAGAATAATAGGGTACCGTACCGAAGACTAAAGTTCCGGAGTTGAGCATCCAGTTTCAAAGACGGGTTTCTGATAAGTGGATTAATTACGTGGATGATCTTCCTTCTAAATTAGTCTAACAACCGTATTCTGTTACACGTGCTTCTCTTTGAGACTTTGGGCATTATTTAGAGTTTCATTTTACTACAGTACTTCACTCAGAGTATGGGTTCTTGGTTAGATAAGTAGGGTATAGTTTACACCTAAAGTAGCACTATTTGGATTTCGGTTAAAGTAGGTAAGTATATGAAGTTACAAGGTTTTAGGAGCTGCGAATGTCATTATTGAAGGAGTATAGTAAAAGTTAGTATTTTATATTTCGAAAATTTAGAAACATAATATATACTTTAGGTATGCGTAATAATACCCAAAATCAAAATATAATAAAGAATACTCGTGAATTTGCATTCTATAAATTAAAAAAGCGGTCTGTCTTTATATGTCTCAATACACCAATAGCTATATGCAAATAGCATACAATTTCTAACATTCGGCATAAAAATAAATCGCCTATCATCATCATCATCATCACTACAGCCTATTAACGTCCCACTGCTGGGCACAGGCCTCCACTCTCATAGGAGAGCGGGAATTAGAGCTTAGACCCACCACGCTGCTCCAATGCGGGTTGGCGGGCTTTAACGACTATTATCATGTTAGTGATAATAACCGGGACCGACGGCTTAACGTGCTCTCCGAGGCACGGGGGTGACACACCGCCAACTTCCAACTCCGGGCTGGCACTGAGAATTTCTTAATTGAAAAACCCAATACATAACTTTTATGCCCGACCGGGAATCGAACCCAGGACCTCGTGATCCGCAGTCGGCTATGCTAACCACTAGACCAATGAGGCAATCGCCTATATTACTTCATAAAATTAAATGAAACTGTTAAATCCCGTATAGGTTTTCACCAACAGCTGATTAAATAATACGTCCGCAGCTGTATTTTATAAACTCCAAGCAAATATTGAGTCTTCGGAGGTGCATATTCGTGGTCAATTGGTCGGAAAACTTAGGGGCCGATGACAAAGGCAAATACTCGTTTGCTTACCTGATCGCAGCGCTTACCCTTGCTGCTTATTTATTAGCAACATCGATTTATGATTAGCAAGGACTGAGACAATAACCGAAATAAGTGTTTTTTATAAGACTGCCTGAAAAAAGGAGTATTTATACGACTGCCTGAAAAAAGGAGTATATTGTTTTCCGGGTTCATGTATGTATGTATGTATGTGAGTTTGTATATTCCACCATAACTTCTATACGCCTGAACCGATTTTGATAAATGAGGTATCGTTAAAATTCCTAGCTTATTCCGGGTGACATAGGCTAGTAAAAGTTTTAAAAAAATTGATGGGGTGACCATGGTTCCGCATTAAAGACTAAAGTTGAAAAAAAAAATTCGAAATTAAGATTAACTATACAATCATCATCTAGAAAATGATGAGTAGATTCACAAAAAAAACATTTAATAAAAATGTGAATAAGATTCCAAAGGTAATTAATGACTGTGGTATCGTTACGTACCTTAGCAGTGGTAGCCGTACTTCCATTCGAGGGGGTTTTTTTATTACACGACTGCCCAAAAAAGGAGTGTTATGTTTTCAGAGTTCGTGTAGGTATGTGTGTCTACGGCAGAGCAGTGTTATTTTTTAATAATTTTAATTACATTCACTTGTTTGAAATTGTTATAGAACTTATAAATGAAACAGAAACGATACTGTAACCCAATCAATCTGTAACCGTTTATTTCTGTTAATAAGTGTTTTTATCTGTAACCGTAATAGGTACTTGGCCTAGCTACTAATAAATTATTAGTTAGATCTGCTTTCATAGATCTTGCAGCAAAATGTTTCAAATAACTCGTTCTTCGCATCATATTATAACGAATCATAGGCAAGATAATTAATAATTTTTCGATCCATACCCAATTAATACGTTGCAAAATTAATGAGGCAGCACAAAACATGCCGGGGGCGTATTCTATTACCAAATCACAATAGCAACACGATCTAAATTGGCTACTAAATATTCAAAACCAATACGAAACATACACGGGTAATTCCACAACGGCGGGCTAATTCAATTTGAATCACACACAATATTCTATTAATGGTGACGGACAGGTATAATCAGCCGCGCCACTGACCTCATTGTTCCAGCGACTGACGAAGACGACGTTCAGGAACTGACATCTGGTTACTTGAACAGTTCGATGCAATCCTTTTTATCCGACTTCCAAAAAAGGAGGAGGTTCTCAATTCGGCGCTTTTTTTTTAATGTATGTCGGTGCATATCTCGGTGGTTTCTGAACCGATTTGAAATTTTTTTCGTTAGTCGTCTAGAGGAAGCTCTCGAGGTGGTCCCATAAAAAATTCTGACTTCAAATCCTCAACCCTGACACTAAAAAGTTAAAAATAAAAATTCTTTCCAATAGCCGACTTCCAACGCCACTGTAAAGTACAACATAATTTTGATTTCTACCCACTATGTCGAAGTCGGGCGAGTATAACAAGGACACAGAGGTAGTATACAACGTTAGTTTTAGTTTAATCAAAAACCGAAACACGTGTCGAATATTTTCACGTAAGGAATATTTATACAAAATTTCAATTTTTTTTATTGAAAACTAACGAAGTTAATAAGCTTCTTGAGTTGGGTCATTGTCCTCGCTAAAACATGGTCACCCAAAACGCGGCGTCAAGACGGCGCGCGCTGTGACGCGTTCCGCCACTGTGCCGCATGGTAGGTAGTAGGTAAGTATAGCGCGTGAGTGTTTGTAAGAGAGATAATAGTCATTATCACAATTGCACTATTCATCATCATCATTACTACAGCCTATTAACGTCCCACTGCTAGGCACAGGCCTCCACTCTCATAGGAGAGCGGGAATTAAAGCTTAGACCCACCACGCTGCTCCAATGCGTGTTGGCGGGCTATTGCACTATTACTTCATTAATTAAGTATTTACACAGTACACAGTAATGTACAAGATGGCGGTTAGAGGGTGGAACTGACCATTTTCCCTTAGACGTTGTATGAACGGCAAGCATGGGCGCCTCAAACTCCTACCGCGGACACATTGTCACCACATACCGTTAATGGTTGCACCATTTCCGTGTGTTGCACGTTCGTAAACACTGAAAACTCATTTTCTCATACGATAGCGGTAATGCGGTTACGCGGGAGCAACCGATTGCATGAATTTGCGTGTCATACGCAAGCTTCTGGACGACTGGCGCCGGCCATTTGCTGGCGGACGGGTTGATGACGTCATCGACTGCGACTCTCGATGTGTCATTGTACCGCTTGCGACGCCGCTGATTAGGTCATTCAACTATGTGTCCAAACTTGCAGGATTTTAAAATATTTTTTGGACAAAATATAACACGGTATAAAAATGGTTGCATTAGATTCTGTTACTGATTCTGAACACACTACTTTCAGGTTTTGATTATACAAAAACTAACGTTGTAGGTATAGGCTATACTACCTCTATGAACAAGGATAAGCAAAGTGCACGCGTCAGACTACGCCGGGTAGAAATCAAAATTATGTTGTACTGTGGCGTTGGAAGTCGGTTTTTTGGAAAGAATTTTTATGGCGGCTGAGGACAACGCATCTCAATAACATATTTTGTACCACTGCTATACATATTTGCCTGTATCTTTCCGTACTGCATCTGAGCGTACCTCGTTTTCCAAAAGATTGACTCGAACTAGGTATACGCTACAAGCCTTTTCCGGAATACCCCCATTTAGAAATTCTCCATTACTTTATTCATAACGCAGTGATGTTTATAATGGGTAGTAAGTAATTAAATGACAAGATTTTAGGCCACTTTTCATATGCATGACTTTACCTGATAATGTACCTAAATATTTTATAATAAACTAGATCATGCCCGCGACTTCGTCCGCGTGGAACAAGGTTTTTTGCTTCCCGCGGGAACTCCTTAATTTTCCGGGATGAAAAGTTGCCTGTGTGTTATTTCAGTACCTACTATAATATATCTCTGTGCCTATGTCCTTCCCCGGGATATAACCTACCTCTGTACCAAATTTCAGCAAAATAAGTTGAAAAGATGAACCGGGAAAGCGTAGCAGACAGACAGACATACTTTCGCATTTATAATATTACTATGGATATGGATTTTGACTTGTGACCTTATTCATTTATTACCCATTGAAACCCTTACCTAAACCCTTTTAACTCTATTTACCATTTACCCATGAAATTTTATAATTTTATAATCATTTTATAATTAGAATGGTCCTATGGCTAACTTTCCAAGTTTTCATCAGGGATGTGCAAAGAAGCGTAGTGAGTTTCCTGTGAAACCAATCAACAGGATTTCTGCTTTGTGCTTGCTCATTGAATCGTATTTTCACCAGAGAAAATTTGCACTATAAATAAAGCGAACTGTAGGCGACGTAGTAGGCTGTCTCGTATATTCCTCATAACGAAACCTTGACCTGGTGAACAGCCCTCCAAATTGGTAATAGTAATCCAAGTAGTCCAGACTAAAAGTACCTATAGACGACCTCACTGGTGCAGTGTTGAGCGCTGTTGCCTTAACGTGGTAGATCCCGGGTTCGAACCCCGGCAGGGTCAATTTGGGAATTTATAATTTCTGAATTTTCCCTGGTCTGGCCTGGTGGGAGGCTTCGGCCGTGGCTAGTTACTTACCACCCTACCGGCAAAGACGTACCGCCAAGCGATTTAGCGTTCCGGTACGATGCCGCGTAGAAAACAACTTAGGGGTATAGGTTTATTATACCCCTAACAGTTTTGCCCGCTACCACCTTAGACTGCATCATCACTTACCATCAGTTGAGATCGCAGTCAAGGGGTAACTTGTAGTGTAATAAAAAATATATGATAAGATAAATCATGTTGCAATTCAAAATCATTAATTTACCTACTTATTGAAGTGAAGCAGAAGTGTTTTTAATTTGTGAAAAGCAGACAAAGTGTCAATTGCATTGCTAATTATTGAATCTTTAACTATGGAACCCTCTTCATTTGTAGGCGGTGTAGCCTTAAAAAAGGGGTCTCCCATCTTTTATGTTGTTAATGTTATGGGTTTCTATGCGTTTTTTAGTAGCAGTCCGGTTATTAAGTTACCTAAATATTATCTAATGATATAATATAGATTTACCTACTTCTAGTTACTACTAGATGCATCTGAAAGCATGCCTTTATATTATGTATGTACCTAATTTTATTTTAAAAAACAGAAAAAGATTATTTATTAAAAGTTTGTATGTTAATCATACTAGCTATTTTGTTAAAACATATTTAAAAAAATACTCAGTCTAATGCTAAAATAATATCGGCATTTAAATCAACTAAGTACTTATTATAAACTTTGCATTGGTACGATACACCGCGTGCACTGTCCGTTAAATAATGATACCTACTCTAATTAGGTCCACTACACCAATGTTTGTAATTAATTAGTGTATTGTTTAATTGGCATCTCTTGTTATCTGTTTGTTTGGATTATTTATTCATTAGTGGTGTTTGTGACAGCTGTTGCTGAGGTATAGCTTACATTGGTGTATAATATAATTGTCGTATTTAATTAATATTGCGCTTCTGTTTAAACAAATATCAATAATAATATTCTGATTTAACTTTTATTCGGAAACTATACTACATTTGGTGAAATCACAAAAAAATGTTTACTTATAGAAATCGAACTTTAAATTCAGTATGATGTTAAAGGAAAATATCAAATTTCGTTAAAAAAGTGAAGAACTAACAAAGGTATGTAACTATGTACTTACCGCATAATCAATGACATAAAATTAAAAAAGAACAATAATGACCCAATAACAATAAATGAAAAATTATAACCCTATAACGAGTAATACCACCGACCCATCCGAAAAACATAAACTCCTTTACGACTATCTAATAAAAGAAACCACACTGTATGTGCGGCTTTTTAATATCGGCGGCGAGAGCCGGCCGACTGTCCCACGAAACATTTTCCATTAATAAAACGCGAAAAAGGAATATTACATATGAAAAAGACATATATCCGTATCGCCGGACCCGCCGCTATCTCCTCGGAAGGTAATAACTTCTTTACAAGTCCAAAGTCCGAGGGATTGAAAAGCAATTTCAGCACACCCCCGCCCTAGAGCGGGGCCGGACTCGCCATATTTCTTTTTCGCCGCTACTGTAATTCGCCTTTGATTTAATCTCAAGAAACAAATCTTAGAATGTGAAACTAGCGATAGGCATCAGTGGAACTAGTTTCGCTGATTGGATTCCATCCCGCTGCGAGTCCCGACTGTTCCTACAATTTGAATTGGTCACTGCAGAAGCTCGGCTATTTGTTTGATTTCGTTAAAAGATTGCAATTCTTATTTTCTCCGTCGAGATTTTGTCTGAACGTCTGTATTACGGGACCTAAACCTTAAACGGGCTCTGAAATAAAAGGGACGCCCATATATGTCACTTGTTCAGTATAATTGTCACTGAAGATTTATAAATAAAGCTCATGATTAAAAAAATACTAAGTGTGAGTTATTTACTATTAGATACAACATATTATCAAAGAGTCAGCATACAGGATCTGTTGTTGATATTATTTATGGTTCTGAAAAAAATCAATAGATTTTTTTTAAATATTGCAGAAATCAAGTACTTAAGTGTTACTAAGAGGTAAATCAATGTAATATCATTCTGAAATTCCGAATCAGTTTCATATTTTATTCGAATAATAATTACTGTGGAATTAATAATACAATCGTAATATACATTCCGTTAAAACTGCAATCGATTAAACGGAATACAATAAAACATATCGATGCGAACAGCGAATGTATCGTTGCCAACGACCTCAATTTACATAGACGGGCCCTGTCGAACAAAGAATGTTAACTTATGTTTAACAACGCCATCTAGTCTGAAAAGCGGGAACTTGCTTGCAACATATGCGCCATCTTGAAAACGTATGACTCGGTCATAGATTAGTACAGATGCGCTTGTCGAAAATAATACCTACATGAGTGTACTCTCTGAGATAAACGATAAATGTTAGGATGACGTTGTTATTTTTACCACTTTTTTGTTACCAGTTTCCTGGAAAACCATTGAACCGATTATTATGCGGTTTTTTGCATTAGATATATATAGCTTGTGAGAAGATTCTTAGATATATTTAAAGGTCAAAGTCCACACAATGGGGCGCTGCAGTTCGTCGTGGGTTTTTTTAATTTAATTATTATTTGTTAATTGTTGATACTGAAGTTTTGTCGAAAACTTTACAGAAATAAAGTCATTTTTAGGATTGCGTACCAAAATGATACGAAAACAACCCTTGTGGTGCGACATGACTGTCCGTCACACTTAGCATAATTCGGTAACTACTAATGCAAAAAACTTGAAATTTAAAATAATAACAGCTAAAACAGTTTAAAATAATCCTCGCCAAACCTTATTGCAAATGAAAGAATTCAAAAATAATTATTAGTACTATTATAATAAAAAGGGGTTGGAATGGGAGAGGTGAAAGAGTACTAATGGATCGAGTCACAGAAAAATACTTCATTTGAAATTATTTTATTTTATACATTTCTAAGTATGAAGAAATTTCAAAAGAAATATTAAAAGCTATTTTGAGATAAATCACTTACACAGTGTGCATTTAAAAATACGATTAAGTAATAAACACTTGTAAGTAGGTAGCTGTACATAATAGGTACTGAACAACTTTTTTTCAACGAAATAATAAAATTCTGAATTTTGAATTAACTATTTATTTTTCATCAAATATCAATCAATCAAATCAAAAATAATAATATATAATATATAATATAAATATTATAAATGCGAAATTTGGATGGATGGATGTATGGATGTATGGATGTTTGTTACTCAATCACGCCCCAACGGCTGAACGGATCGGGCTGAAATTTGGCACAGAGATAGATTATAGTCTGGAATAGCACATAGGCTACTTTTTATCCCGGAAAATTAAGGAGTTCCCGCGGGAATCAAAAATCCTCAAACCACGCAGACGAAGTCGCGGGCATTCGCTAGAACGAAATAAAAATTATCAACTTTAATAAATAAAAACCCTTTATTTATTGAAGTTGGTTAAACATTAAACTCACGTCAATAACTAATTTTATCAGATTATTACAATAGCATAATATTGCGTCTCGGAAGGTATTAATGCCTACTGTCCGTTCTGCCCATCTATGCATTAACTAATCTTGGTTGCATTTTTTTTATCGTACTGGACTGGACTATTCTAGGGCTGGAACCCAAAGCCGTAAGGCCAGTTAGTAAAAAAAAAATATCATACAGTTTGCCGCGGAAATTAAATGATTGCGAAATGGATAAAAATATTAAATAGGAAGATTAAATAACGTTTTCTTGGAAATGTATAATTGTGAATTAAAACACTTACCTTAAAATAAAAATAATACAGTGCCAAACTAATAAGACTTTAGATGGTAACTTAGTAACAAATTATCTACACGATGAGCGACCGTGATCGCGCTACGACGGGGACAAAGACAGGCTTATGACAGGTTATAGGAGCGCGCTCTCATAGTTGGTCGCCCGCCATTTTTCTATGAAAGGGCCCATCTAGTACTTACATATATATCGATGATCGTTGCGTTAACAACACTCCGTGTCTGGTAATTTAATTACCAAGAACGCAGTGAAAAATCAATTGAAATAAATCAACGGGCCAATATACATATCGAGTGTCGACAGGTCAATACTCAATTTGCTGGATAGAGACGTAACTCTAACCAGCTTATCCGTGGGCGGCGAGGCGTCTCAAAGTATCGCATTGCGACTACCAAACCGCAACCTATCCTTTACAAAACCACTATTTTATTAATAACTATGATTTTAACTAGCAGATAATATAAACATACACCTGGATATACCACCTGAACCAGTATTATTTGGTCTCCCAAAGTCCCTGAACTACGAACGTAAAGTTCGTCGATTCCGCAAAACTACATGAAAATGACCATAAATACTTATATTTTTTACTAAACACGAAAATTAAATCTATTTTAAGTTTACTACATGATGCCCGCGACTTCGATTCCCGCGGGAACTCTTTAATTTTTCCCTTCCCCGGGATGTAACCTGTGTATCAAATTTCATACAAATCGAATAAACAGATGGGCAGTGAAAGCATAGCAGACAGATATACTTCCGCATTTATAATATTATAGTATAGATTATAAGAAAGGCATATTACTAATTTAGTAAAAAATGTCTTTCATATTACAAAAATTTTAACACAAAACTGTCGGCAAAGTGATGATACTTGAGAGGCTACAAGTGCGTAGAACATAAGTAATAAGAAAAAAATCTATGTAAACCCGACTCAATTTGAGTTGAGACCGTCTCATCCGACCGGCCGGCCGCAGATCGCTATCGTCTAAACTGTTCCGAGCGCCTTATTTATATAATCTAACTATTTGTGAGGGACAAGAACCCCTTATTATGTTATTTCCTTCGCTTTTAGCTTTATAGAGAACTTTGAACGTATACGAGAAAGACAATTCAACTTATGACTAGCTAAAATGCTATTCACCCGAGAATATTCAAATGAAAAGGTACAGATAAATCCTAGCACTATTAAAAATACGAAAGTACGTGTTTGTTTGTCAGTCTGTCCTTCAATCACGCCGCAACTGAGCGAGAGATAGACATAATTTTTGCATGGATATAAGTTAAGACCAGAGATTAACATAGGCTATTTTTATCCGGGAAAATCAATAAGCTCCTACTTGATTTTTAAAAAACTAAACCCATGCAGACGGCGGTGCGAGCATCAGTTAGTAATAAATATCTATGGAAAAATAACTTAATCATAAATTTACGGGCTGGGCATAAGAAATCATTCAGTAAAAACATTTACAATGTGTCGTTGCTGATTTTTTTTCCAAAAAATCTAATGCTTTTGCTATAAGACTAATTTACGAATGCAAAATAATCCGATAGAGGTATACGGCACAAATACAACTCGAAGGTCGCTCACGCGTCCCGTAGCCATTTTCTGCGCGAACGGAACTCTATATTGAATACAATTCTAACAGAAAACAACGTCCACACAGAACCCAAATTTTGCTCGAAAAAGATTTACATATTAATTGTTACAAGTACCTTCCTATTGTTTTAAATTTTTAAATATGCGTTCATAGACATTTTATTTTATATTCGTCAATAACCGTTTGAACTTTAATTGTAACGGACTCGGATTGCATGCTAAACAAGCAAGTGCCGCAAAATAATGGCATTTTGTGACGTGCTATACCTAATTTCATAACAGCACACGTAATATTTGACATGCACGGGCTGTTAAATTACCTTAATCGGGTACATACTACATACCTACATTGTTACAAAAGGAAAACACCATTGATTCCCGCCTGAAATACTGCTTGGTTTCCACTTTCTATTGACCGATTCCATTAATCCGATAATGGTAGGGGCTTTTGGAACTTAGCTTCACATATTTACAATTCTCTAGGTAAGTATCTGCTAAGTATTTTTAATAGTAGATTATTCACCACGGGGGTAATGCGATGTATTATGTCACGGGCGCCGGGATAAATCCCAAGCGAAACGAGGGATTTTAGAGTAACTCCCGAGCGTAGCGAGGGTGTTGCATCTAGAATCCTGAGAGTAGCGCGGGAATTAGGGGCGCCCAAGATTAATACAGCATTACCCCTACGGTGAATACTCTACTTTTCACACCTCGCGATACAACCACTTCTTTCAGCTAGCGTGGCCTACTCGATTTGACAAACAAATGTCGTCAGTGCGAATCTAGTGGGCCACGGCTTCGGTTTTCGAAAATCGAGTTGGCCACGCCTGCTGAGAACACATTCTGTTTACCGAAATTAGACTATAGATATAGCAATAACAATTATGAATAAAACCTCTTTGGAATGAATAGAATTTCCTTCAGATGTTGCTTCAGATGCGCGATGATTCTAAATTCAAATCACATTATAACCCTAGGGAATAATGGATTTCAGTACAACATATATACAAAAATATTTTTCACACCACTCGCTCAACAACGCCTTATTACATGGCCTGTTATCTAAGGTTAAAGTAAGACATTAAATCCCTAGGGTTATAATGTGATTTGAATTTAGAATCATCGCGCATCTGAGGCAACATCTGAAGGAAATTCTATTCATTCCAAAGAGGTTTTATTCATAATTCTTATTACTTTATTCATAAAGTCTAATTTCGGTAAACAGAATGTGTTCTCAGCAGGCGCGGCCAAATCGATTTTCGAAAACCGAAGCCGTGGCCCACTAGATTCGCACTGACGACATTTGTTTGTCAAATCGAGTAGGCCACGCTAGCTGAAAGAAGTGGTTGTATCGCGAGGTGTGAAAAGTAGAGTATTCACCGTAGGGGTAATGCTGTATTAATCTTGGGCGCCCCTAATTCCCGCGCTACTCTCAGGATTCTAGATCCAACACCCTCGCTACGCTCGGGAGTTACTCTAAAATCCCTCGTTCCGCTTGGGATTTATCCCGGCGCCCGTGACATAATACATCGCATTACCCCCGTGGTGAATAATCTACTATTTTGTGCTCAAGCAAAGAAACTTCTAGTATCTGATATTTCTTCATCCACCAGTAAAACTCCTTACATGGGCAGATTTTGTTTTAATACCCTTATACGATACAAAAGATTCCCTAATAAAAAGGCAGATTTATACAAATGTCACCATTGTGGAGAGGTCCGCGAGCCGAGATCGGGCCATTTACTCCTGTTTTCAATTTGTCGGTCGCGACCATACATCAGTTGCGGCACGCAGCGGAACACCGCCCCAACTTTAATACACTTACGTTTGACATTTTTCCGCCCATTATGCATTCTTCTAAGCCAATGCTTTCCGTAAATACTAGGAAATTCGTTCTACTCGGAAACCAATTTATTGTTATTGAGAAAATGGCCACAATAATCAGGTTTCATAATACCTAGCGCCTATTCGCTAAAGTCCGCGACACGCTTTCGTATTTCGAATCTTTCACACGAATGAATTGACTTTTAATAGTTCCACGATTTCTGTTAGTTAGTACGAGGAAATTCGGTGACCTCGAAAATAAAATTATTAGAGGGAAGTCCTGACAATAAATATAATAATTATGCATATCGATTCTAACACTTGTTTTGATAACTGGGAATGCTTTTTTAATTTGCCTGATTTTATTAGATGACGACGAAATCTTCTTGTCCTCTTTGATCTTTTTTTTTTAATTATAATAGCGAAATTAACCATGTTCTAACGGGGTTTCTAACGACACTACATTATAAAAGTGGAACGTACTTATTCATGCAGCAAATCCTAACAAAGCCTTGCAATTTGGCGTAGAAAGGTAAGCAAGGGACCGTTCCATTATCCATACCTTTATTAGTTCAATAGTTCTTGAGTATACTGCAAAAATATAGTACAAAATTGATTAATCACGAAAAACATTGAAGTGGGGTACTGCCGTACTGCGTACGCCATAGTTCTCAAACATTTGTCGTGGACATAGCAAGTCTACATCGTTTGTCAACTTCGATGATAAATGCACGCTTGTAATTGAATCGGGAGTTTGCTCCGCTCTCATACGCGGAATGGTCACGGATTAGTTTTTGACGTTTTCATAAATTTCTAATACAGGAAACAATATTTTACTGGTTATGTCGATGACCCGATTCTGTTTATCCTTCTAGTATCTCGACGTTTCTATGCTAAAAACGTTGGCATGTGTATTGTATTTCCTTGGTAAATGTAAACTCTAATCATATTTCAACAGTAGGAATAGAATATACCTTGTATTTTGTCTGTTTAAATGAACATCGTAGGCGTCAACTAGTAGTACTTAGTAGTAGTAGTAGGTAGTACATAAATAGTACCTAATAGTAGTAATAGTTGTATTCTGTGCTGCTAGTGTGTGCGGTTAGATACCCTGTTCTTACATGAGGCAATGCACATAAAGTTTAGTGCACAGATGTGATCATTAAACTATGTACTCCTACATATACTTCTACACTCCTTGTGTTTTTCTAACAGCTTAATTGAATTAATCTGTAGCGAACAAAATATTCGCCACTCAAGATCATGTTCCCGGTGGCCGCAAGTATTAAGTAATATAACACCTGCGTTTATCAACATCCCACAGTTTATAAAACCCAATCCAGATGCTACGCGGATAATAAAAATAGGTTTAACTCTTCAGATATAGGTTTATGTCACTCGAGAGAAAAGGATAGAATGCTAATTGTCATCCTAATGGCGCCTGGATAATATGATAATACTTACTCTATAGTCCCAAATCTGACAGCGTCGCTAGTTTATATGAAAAACAAATAAAACAGGCATAAAAGTTTGTTCCAAATTTGGCCACCGGGCCAGATATGTTGGTAGGACTATACACCACGGCACAGAGACAGACTCAGTTGCGGGAGCGCGGTCAGGGACTGGGATTTGTGCTGTTATTAATTCCGCTAAATTGAAAGCTGACCCGCGCCGCTGTTGACTCCGGTGATTACCCGTCCGGTTTCAAACTTTAGTGAGTGCTTTGAAATATTTCGCGCAAATTGAGCCATTCAATTTGGGAGACTTATTTTTAGGGGAATTTATATTATTACGCTATTCAATATATTATCTGAATACACAGTGCTTTATGATATCGTCGCAAAAATATACCATTACAATTCCAATAGGTACGATTTTAAATCTATCTTTAGCCTTTAGTTTCCAATAGTCTAGACTACTAGGCGCATTGCCTGATTGAAAGTAGGCTTAAGTAGAAATAACCTTTTTATCCCGGAAAATTTAAGAGTTTTCGTGAGAATCAAATAACTTATTCCACGCGGACGAAGTCGCGGATATCAGCTAGTTCGTTTATATTATCATCGACGAAATTTATCTCTCATCGAGATCTAGTACTTGCCATGTTTCAAGACGTTTTGTGCTGGCATTTACTAGCAGTTTCTGTGCCAATACGTTCTAGGGTGTTTTATATTTATGTAGTGAGAAAAAAGTTACATTTTAAAGCAATTCAACATTATGTAATGCTCATTACGCACACGTGGTAAGCACTAGGTACGGGTACGGCCGGTACTAATTTCGAGGACTGTTGGTATGCGCCGGCTCACTGAACGTTCAAATTGCCGTGGCGATTCCCGCCCGTTCATTACAGACTGCATGTTTGCTACTCCACGAATGAAGTAGAGGAAATGAACGCTTTCTAGGAAGGGGTATCAACCTCATTGTGAATTTCATTGTTGGCTGGCCAGTTGTATGAGCTATTTATAATTTCTGAATTAGAATTGCCTTCATAAACGGTACTAAAACATGAATATTGGTGCTCATCATCATTAGTACTTCACAATTATTTTCCTGAACTAATTTGACAGCTGTAAATGTTTATTTCCAAAAAAATTTAAGATCTGTCGATTTTGTTCAAGAACTGGTGTACCTACATCATCAGTATTTAGACCATCGTGAGTTGGCACCTTCTTTCAGAGCAAAACTCGCAAAACTAAAACCATTAGCGAAAAAAATCTAAGTCTATGGCTAAAACACAAAAAGGACTCTGACATCCTGTAACAGGATAATTTAAAACATTTAAAAAAAATGGGTAGTCATAGGGACTGCCGATCGAAGTGAAAACAATTTTTTGTATCAATTGTATCAGTATGCAGCGCTTAATATAACTGAGTTCTGAAATCTTTGACCCCCCCCCCCCCCTCCCCCGAAAAATGATACTTTTTAGATAATTGATTTGGTTTTTCGTGTAGAGATTGTGCACAGCCGAATAGGTACCGATTTTATGATTCTCATAACATCGACCAAAATATCAAGATTCAAGACCCATAATGGGGCAAACTTTTTAATGAAATAATTCGGACAAGGCCTCTCAATACCGAAGTAGTAAAACGTTAAACGTAGACACAGTTTGTCCCCTACTTAACGTAAAGTTGTCAAAATTTGCATAAAATCATCCGAACGAGGCCAGCGCTGCAAACTTTTGACTGTTCTTTAAGAGCACTCAAATCGGAAATGGCCTATAAATTGACGAAGTCTTTTTTATTAATACATAATTTAAGACTTTTGTAACCTTAAACCGCAATTTTAAGCTATTGCATAGCTTCTATCGCGGGCTTTGAGCGTGGAGACCGAATCCAGAAATTCCGTTACAAAAAACCTAACACTTTGGTTGCTATGACTACTTGTGTTGTTTAAAATTATTTCGCCATTATATTCCAAATCATCTTTTCATAAAAATGGTCTTTTTATTTTCAATATTTTGAAGTCAGCAACGCGGGTAGTCATAGCAACCAAAGTGTTAGGTAAGTTGATAAAAATGCTATGCAATAGCTTTACCGCGGCAGTCTCCGAGTGCCACACGTCTTTTTTATAAATTTTGTTTATGAATTCCTGTAAACGATTCCTGTAGATTTCATATTTTAAAAAAAAACTTTAAAAGATTCTACCGGTCATTACAATACGACTTCAAGAGTTGTAAATTATTCTTATATTATAAACTAGATGATTCCCGCGACTTCGTCCGCGTGGACCAAGTTTTTTCGTTCTCGCGGGAACTCTTGAATTTTCCAGGATAAAAAGTAGCCTTTGTCCTTCCCCGGGATATAACCTATCTCTATACCAAATGTCATCAAAATCGGTTGAACAGATGGGCCGTGAAAGCGTAGCAGATAGACAGACAGGCAGGCAGACAGACAGACAGACAGACAGACAGACAGACAGACAGACAGCCAGACACACACACTTTCGCATTTATAATATTAGTAAAGTATGGATGCGAAAGTGTGTTTGTTTGTTTTTTGGTTTGTTGCTTTGTCCTTCAAACACGCCGCAACGGAGCAACGGATCGACATGATTTTTGGCATGGGTATATTTGAGGACCGAGAGTGACACAGGCTACTTTTTATCCCGGAAAGTTAAGGATTTCTCGCGGAATTAAAAAAAACTTAAACAACGCGGACGAATTCGCGGACATCAGCTAGTACCCATCTGTATAAATGAAAAAAGTTTATTTGTATGTCAACAAAAAAATATTTTATAAAACGTTGCAACTTTTTTCATATCTGTATTTCCTGTGATCAAAAGAGCAAAGTGGGTGGGCCAACGAGGAGTCGATGACGTTCAATAAACACTTCAAGTTTCGAAGCTTCGAAAGTGCTACACCGGACTACACTAGCAGATGTCTACACGAAAATCGCAATTAAATATGCTGCAGGGCGACCGCGTATCTTTTGCATCAATCATTGATACATCGCAATCACCTCTGATTGGTTAACACTCTTCCACTATTGGTCGAAATCCATTGACGCAGCAAGAATACCTAAATTCAGCCAATCGGAGGTGATTGCGATGTATCAATGATTGATGCAAAAGATACGCGGTCGCCCTGCTGATATTACTCGCTTGACCAAACACACTATGAAAGTTTCTTAATAAACATTTTGTCGACACCTTAAAATATAGTAGGTAAACCTAGTATCTACTACTAGTTAAATAGCCTGGTTTTATTTGTGATCCAAGCTTATGTTCCTTAATTTACATTTACCTATTGGTAATTAACATTATCGTTGGTCTCGTTGGTCTAGTGGTTAGCATAGTCGACTGCGGATCACGAGGTCTTGGGTTCGATTCCCGGTCGGGCATAAAAGTTAGGTATTGAGTTTTTCAATTAAGAAATTCTCAGTGCCAGCCCGGAGTTGGAAGTTGGCGGTGATTCACCCCCGTGCCTCGGAGAGCACGTTAAGCCGTCGGTCCCGGTTATTATCACTAACATGATAATAGTCGTTAAAGCCCGCCAACCCGCATTGGAGCAGCGTGGTGGGTCTAAGCTCTAATTCCCGCTCTCCTATGAAAGTGGAGTCCTGTGCCCAGCAGTGGGACGTTAATAGGCTGTAGTGATGAATTAACATTATGAGGTTATCAATATATGTAAATACTAAACTAAACTAAACTACCTATACTAAATAAACTACTAACTACGAGCGAACGAGAGAGCGAGCGCCCGAGGAAGCCACGATCCTACTAAAATAAACTGACTGACTAAATAAACGTCCTGCTAAAACCATTTAAGTCCCGCTAAAACGCATGATATAGTTTAGATCTTGAAAAGATTTTGAAATCCATACCGGATCTTTACCATAATATATTATGACCCAGATCCACACTGATGAAGTAGATATAACCCTTAGGTATATGCATCTTTTGTATTGAGTAAATGGTTAAAATTGGGTTAAATAAATAGAGGTAGGTACCTATAATTTACTGAAGATAATGCAATAATATTACTATCGACTTCATATTAATTTATCTGTTACATTGTTTGTAAAACTTAAAAGAGAAACCTAAGTATCTCTACTTTGTAACTATACTCTTATCATGTTAAATGTCAAGACTTCTTTTGATAATAATTAATATTGATTATTTTGGATAACTGCATCTAAAATTAAATATCGTAAATATGATAAGATGAACCATTTAAATATAAAAAAACGGTCAAGTGCGAGTCAGACTCACACACAAAGGTTTCCGTACAATATGATTTATTTTAGTAAATAACAAGAATGGTATCATAACAGCACGTAATCAGCTGCGAAATAACTGGTTTACCTAATATTGCGCTAAACTTGTAGCGCCTGACAAACAATTCGACAGTCGACACCCTATGAGTACAGAACCCTAATTAACGATTTTCGGATTTTTCCTACACTTGTGCTGTGAGACCTTGCTTCTTACAAAATTTCATGATTCTAGATCAACGGGAAGTACCCTATAGGTTTTGATTTATTGGCGAGTGTCAAAATATGCAAAATATTCGACATAAACGGCCGTATCTTCTGATTGCGTTGAATTAGAAGCTTGATTTTTTTTACAGCTCCAAGGGACAGGACCGTAGATCTAATAATTTGATATTAATTTCAAACTGATACCTTCACGCATTCTCGTTAAAAAGGGTGTTGACAGACACACTGACAGACGCACAACGAAGTGATCCTTTGAGGGCTCCTTTTTTCCTCTTAAGGTACGGAGCCCTGCAAACGTATCAAGCTGTTATGTCATAACAACATTATATACCCCTCTAGAAACAACATTTACACCATTGATAGCTTTAATGTTAATGGGCCCCTTTTGAGTATTTTACATTTATTATAATGAGGGTACTCGAGGATTAAACAAAAAAAAAATACGCACCTAAATGAGAACCTCCTCCTTTTTTGGAAGTTGGTTAATTAAGTAAATTACAACGAATAAATCAATAAGTCAAACTCGAAGACCTATACATTAGAAAAACATAAATCATATCATATTTTAATATTATAAATGCGAAAATGTGTTTGTTTGTTTTTTGGTTTGTCCTTCAATCACGCCGCAACAGAGCAACGGATTGACGTGAATATTTGCACGGGTATAGCTCCTCGAGAGTCGAGAGTGATTCATACACTACCTTCTTTTTATAGTAGAAAATTAAGGAGTTCCTGCAGGAATAAATAAAAGCATGTTACCAATTACCATACAATCATCTAGGTAGTTTTAAATAATAAAATTTAATAGGTTGTAAAATCATAAAATCATCCTCAACTGGATATAATTCCTTATACACTTTAATGTGTTAAGTGTTTATGTTGTCAACCAACCCGATACTATAATCTGACGTCAATGGTTCATTCTTAATTGCCGATAACCCGCCTCCAGGTCACGACTGCCTATCGACAATAGAATTAACAATACTGGTAGGAAATGACACTTTGCTGAAAGGACAACTGTTACAAAACAATACGAAAATTCTGAATAGGGTAGATTATATTGTTAAGTATATTGAACTAGATAATGCCCGCAACTTCGTCCGCGTTTTAATTCTTTAATTTTCCAGGATGAAAAGTATACTTAGTAGCGTATGTATTTCCCCGGGACATACAACCTATTCCTGTACTAAATTTCATAAAAATCGGTTACACAGTTGGGCTGTGAAAGTGTAGCAGACAGACAGCGAGACAGACAGACACTTTCGCATTTATAATATTAGTTGTTAGGGTAGTATTGTTTGTTGGTTTGTTGGTTTGTTCTTCAATCACGCCGCAACGGAGAAACGGATTGTGTGATTTTTGGCATGGGTATAGTTGAGGACCTACTTTATATCCCGGAAAATAAAGGAGTTATCGCGGGAATTAAAAAAACTTAATCCATAATCCACGTCTTATACTTTGTATAATAATTAAAGTTCATAAAGTGTACTATTTTGAATAAACATACTTACTTTGAACTTGAAAAAGAGCTTGAACTTGAGAAGCGTGAGGTGTGCTTGCCCCGACCCCCCAGGGGGAATACGCTGGTAGGGACTTGTGAAACAGGCCGCTACAGTCAGCTCTTTCCATCTCAGCTCTTTTTAAATGGCTAGGGTCACGTAGACTGACAAGGAGATCCCGAAATAAGGCGGACATTTTCAGCTACAATTTAACGTATTTTCAAGTATTTCAAGACGTAGAAACTTGGAGTCAAACTTCATATACTACTTTAGTGCTATGACTACGAACATGAACTATGAACATGATATTTTTTACGGAAAACAAAAACCTTGCAGCGCCCACATTTGTTAGCTATATAAAATGTTTTGTGTAAACCATACCCATTTAATTAAATTACTAAGCATTAGAAAAATGTTAAATGAAAGAAGCCAATGCAGTGCAGTAAGCTAAGGTTACGTGTTTGGTGCAGTTAGTATAAGTGTGAAGGGACTAAGGGCGACAACACATTATGGCCACAACAAGACATAACGTCCGCGAAAAATTCCCGCGTCTTATGGGAAACACCTTTCGTCCTGTCGCGCAGATCTGTGCAGCTCCATACAAAAGGGTGCACGCCGAAGTTTTGCTAACGTTTCGTCCTGTCCTGTCTGTTGTGTTTTCGCCCTGAGTATGTTTATTTTAAGTTTTAACAGTGAAGTAACTATAACTAGATTATCATAACGTTAAAGAATTAGTAAAAAAAGGTATACAATATACATAAAATTCTTCCTTTTGTTCAAGTTTTCTGAAACCTTCAGAAACCTAAAAAATCATTTAAAAACTGTACCCATAGATACAGTAACTGTTCAAAAAAAGGATAAAACAAAGGGGTGGAATTAGATTCCATACTACTTGTATATGACTGTATTGGTTTATTTCTGACGTGAATAAGTCTAATTGAGCTAATGAAGAGGAATTTCTTAATTAGTGGTGTTTGTACGAGCCATGGGCACACGTTCTGTACCGAAACGGGTTAATTACCAGCGATAACTCTTTAATTAACCTGCCTAATAACAGAGTATTTGCATTCGAGCCGCCAATGTAGTAAGACCAATTAGAGAGTGAATGGAATCGATCGAAAATATGAGTTTGCTACATTATGAAATTAGTTTCAATGCTTGGATACCTAGATTCTAACGAATTATATTGTTCCCGAAAATTCTCGGTACTCGGGCTTATCATTTTCTCATGAAAACAACTTAATCTAGTCTAAGATCAAGTAGTTTTTACAGAAATTCAAACAAGAAAATTCTACCTACAAAATAATTCTACATTATTAGTGCATTACTTCCTGACGATTTTGTCAATAGTTAGGTATGATTATTACGAGAAGGCGGCATCAATCGTTGTTACAATTTTAATTATTGTTGTGCAATCATTATAGCTAAATTTAGGGTATTCTGGCCGCGATTTTGGACTATAGCGAAAGAGATTTAGCCTGTCAGAAGCATTTGCTATCGATACTGCACTGTAGCAATCAATCTACCTACTGTAATCTAGGGGCTCTTGTGCCTATATTAAAGCTGTCAAATCGCAATTACTACCTATTGGCATCTTTTAGGAAGACCTAGAACCTTCTTACTTGCATTTAGGCACATAATTATTATCAATCCTTATTCATATAAAATTAATACACTTTCGTAAATATAGCTTTTATACATTTCTATCATACATTTAAAGTGTATATAAACTATGTAAATGTACACAAACAAGCAGTGAGTAAATTATAAATGAGAAAATATATTTATCTGTCTGTCTATCTGCCTTTCACGTTTTAACAACCCATCTGGTCAACTATGTAATTTTGATCAATACAAGTGGTATCCCGGGGAAGAACATCAACAGAAGCTATCTAAAATCAAAGAGTTCTCACTTATTTCCCACACACACAGATTTTTAACTCACTTAAATCCACGCGAACCAAATCGCGGACCCCATGTAGGTCTATATAATGAGGGGTTCTTATAAGTAATCCTAAAATAGGCCGACATTGATAATAATATTTACTTTATTCCTTTCGTCACAAAACAAACAGACGTCAGCGCGCGTCATTAGTCACGCCACCAGAGGTTATCTGTGCTTAATGAGTAAGACCGGGCCCAAGATAACTTACTAATTAATTAGTCTAGGTATAATATGGATTTATAGAGCGATATCCTGACTGGGGGCTGACTGATTGAAAAATATTACAACGGTGGTATTGATTTTGCACATAAATAATCTTTAGAATAGACATATTGAAAGGTCTAAAAGTAAGTACTATCAGCTTTTCCCAATGGGAAAACATTGATCACTGGCAAAATAACGCAACGTTAAGTTTAATCACAAAAAACACTAAGTTGCAAAATCGCTTCTGCTTTATACCAAAACTTGACTTAAAACCATTAGGACGTAAGGATACTGAGTGGTGTCATTCACTTCTTTAGCTTTTTGTTGGTGAAATTTAACATTAACTATAATCATCGATGGTGCAAATGCTCTTTGGACTTTGTCAATTTAATTAAAATTTTTAATGTTAAGTATGGTACGTTATGAATTGACTAGCTGATGCCCGTGACTTCGTCCGCCTGGAATAAGATTTTTTAATTCCCACGGGAACTCCTTAATTTTTCGGGATATAAAGTAGCCTATGGCACTCTCCAGGTCCTTGAAGACTATACCCATGCCAAAACTCTCATTGATCCGTTGCTCCGTTGCGGCGAGATTGAAGGACAAATCAACAAACTAACACACTTCCGTATTTATAATATTGATATGAATTAGCAACGTTCTGGTAATTTTTTAGTATGTAGTAGGTAAAAACGTCGGGTCGACTCCTACACTATAATGATGGTAGACGAAAATAACTTGTACAGACTTCGTTAAGCAAATATTTACATACATTTTCTCAGTCCTAATTAAAATAAAATATATTTTATGAGAATTCGTTAGTGCCTTAATTAGTTAAAGGATAAATAATTCCACTTTGTGCATTAAAATACCCAGGTATTTTTCGTGTCATTTCGCTAATTTTTATCTTTTATCACATGTCTTCTTACCTTATTCGTAACTAGGTAAGAAGGTGCAGTAGAATTGATCATAACACAAAGTCATACTCACAATAAATCTATACTAATATTATAAATGCGAAAGTGTGTCTGTCTGTCTGCTACGCTTTCACGGCCCATCTATTCATCCGATTTTGATGAAATTTGGTATAAGGATAGTTTGTTTTCCGGGAACGTAGGTACATAATAATATAGGGTACTTTTGATTCCGGAATTTTTTTGTTTAAGTTAGATAAACGACGATATATGTAAAATGTATTTAAAAAAACCGGGCAAGTGCGAGTCGGACTCGCGCACGAAGGGTTCCGTACCATTATTAATAAATAATTACCTTTGTTAATGAACCGCAAGACTAACTTTGTTTGTAGAGGTTTATTGTTAATATCAAAAAAACTATGCTAGTTAGAGCATTGGCTATAGTTTTCCTGTAAAGTATACGTAAATTCCTATTGACCATAATTATTTCAAATTTTTCGATTGGTAAACTCCGGAGATAAGGGGGGGAACGGTATTTTTTTTGACATTTTCCCCGATAAATCAGAAACTATCATAACTAAAAATAATTAAAAATCTGTTTTAGAATGTACAAAGTAAACCCTTTCATATGAATCCCCACACAGTACAGTTATCTCACTTTTAAATTTCAACCCTCAGATTTTCTCCCCTTTTTAAATAAGAACAAAAATAATTTCCAATTTTTTTTAATTCCAGTGTCTTTGGGCCACTAATATACACAACTATTCCAAATTTCATGTCGATAGCTTCGGTAGTTACTGAAATAATCGAGTGTGACGGACGGACAGACGGACAGACAGACGGAGAAAGTCGCACCATAAGGGTTCCATTTTACCATTTTGGTACGGAACCCTAAAAAACAGCCAAATAAGTCCATATGACATTTGCACAAAATTTCACTAAAATCAGTCTGAGTCAAGTAACAGACACTTTCACTGAATTATTCGCAGTATTCAAATAGGCGTTGAGAGTTTTTTTAAACCAATAAGTACCTACCCCGTCTGTTATAGTCTATTGACAATATTATCGAAGTCCGTGCCTGTAATGAAGGTGTACATAATACTGGAACACGAGACAGCGAACAGCGTACGTAATTAAATAAGTAACAAGAGGAAGCTCCACCGCCGCCGCCGCTGCTGAAAAACAAGCCCGCCAACTTAATTACTGGTGACCTTCAATCAGGGCTGCCAATCGAAATACTTTAAACTTCGATTAGAATGCAGTTTAAATGACTGCGACTTAAAACTTTTTGTCAGAAAATATTTGTTCGGGCAAATCTTAACAATTATTCGCCTAAGGACCTTACCGTTTCTTTTTTATTCCATAACAGTTCAGCCCTTAACTGCAGCCTCACGTGATGGTATCTAAGCGGAATGCATTCTAAAATTGAAGCGCCCTAACTTGAATGAAGATTATTGTCTGCTCTAAATGTAACAATGGTAAAGTTTTCTCTTAAACATATTTTCAGTTGTGTACCTACCACAAAGGTACTCCTTTAAAATAAAATAGAATGTAATTCAATTTAACCATTTTAAGTAAAAATGCCATAAGTCGACAGAAGTATAATACGTGGTCGTTAGGACAAGGATTTCCGTTTGCAAAGGCGTGTTTTCCTCACTTCCTGTAGCAACTGTATTTCTCAGAAAACGCCAACGCATCCCATCTTGTTGAGGATGTAGTTATAAAATTTATATCCAATTAATTTGAAAATATTCGGATGATATAAAACGGACATCTTCCTGGAGATGAAAGTATAAACAACATAGTAGACCGTACTAACTGCATCTTTTAAAAGTGTCAATTTAGCTTAATTTGTAAAGAGGTGATGCCGGCGCGCGGATTTAGGTTTTGAAAAATATCGTACAAAACCTTTGACTTTTTAAATCAACGTCAAAAGTCTGTTTGGGTTTAAGTTTTTGAAAAATATCTTTCCACCTTGAAAAGGTCTTTCGTCGGGATAAAATTTCTATTTCTGCACAAGATTTCATCAAAATCGATTGAATAATGGGCTGTGAAAGCGTAGCCGACAGGCTGACAGACAGACACTTGCTCAACTTGTAATGTCAGTATAGACTATTAGGTACCAGCTTGAACTCATAACTTTTTTTTGTCATCCGCGAAAGTAGAGATAGAAGGTTAGGTAAAATCCATAACCCTTTCAAAACTTGGGTTATTACCGGCTAGGTAGAAGTTACTATCCAAAAAGATTAATTTCCATTCAAATGGTTTTGGGATTGGTTTTTTACCAATTTTTACGTTTTTAGTTCTAAACTTATTGTCCGGGTTAAAAAGTGACAGCAGTCAATTCAAATAACTGCGAATAATTTTATAGTATTAGCAATATAATCAGGGTGGCAGCCCTAAACGCGGGGCACTTCTTTCAGGGGCTAATTTGTTTGCAGTAGAAGACATGAGGCACCCAATTAGTGCAACGTCAGCGCTGTTCCATGCCATTGCCAATGACGACACTGCATTGCACGTCATTGCCGTTTACTAACAAGTAATAACAACACTTGATTTTACAGTTTTAGCAACATAATCAAGGTGGCAGCCCTAAACGCGGGGCACTTGTTTTAGGGGCTAATTTGTTTGCAGTAGAAGACATGAGGCACCCAATTAGCGCAACGTCAGCGCTGTACCACGCCATTGCCAATGACGACACTGCATTACACGTCATTGCCGTTTACTAACAAGTAATAACAACACTTGATTTTACAGTTGTAGCAACATAATCAGGGTGGCAGCCCTAAACGCGGGGCACTTGTTTCAGGGGCTAATTTGTTTGCAGTAGAAGACATGAGGCACCCAATTAGCGCAACGTCAGCGCTGTTCCATGCCATTTTCAATGACAACACTGCATTGCACGTCATTGCCGAACACTAAAAATGTGGTTATTATAATAATATGACCGCAAGTCACATTTTTATAACCCATATAAATTGTTTATAGATTACTAGATGATGCCCGCGACTTCATCCTCGTGAATAACTGGCTTTTAATAAAATTTTAATCTAAGCATCCAAACTTCCACATTTATAATATTAGTTAAACGCTTTTTAAGAAAGTTTTGTATGTTAGTGTTGTTTTGTTCTTGATGAACTTATAAATTTAAAATGAATTAAAAATTTCACAATGAATAATGTAATTGTATTTCATCAAAATATATTCTAGATTGATTTGATTGACAAAAATGTAGTTACCATTAATTTAATAAAGTGGCTGAACAAAATTAAATAATCCTAACGGTAATTAATATTAGACGCGGCCATAGCAATGGACCAATCAGCTTTGATTAATTTGTACTAACAGGCTCGTTAATTAAACCAGCTTTATTAATTAGCCCAAATGAATTAATGGATATGCAGCGTATCCTGCGTTTTGAAAGGTTGTTATCATGTTTTAGATATTAAATTGTGATAATCCATACTTGTACTTAATATCCAACATTATCTTATTAATATTATAAACTAGATGATATTGATGCCCGCGACTTCGCCCGCGTATATTGAGGTTTTTGATTTCCCCGGGAACACTTTAATTTTCCGGGATAAAAAGTAGCCCTTCTCCAAGATACAAGTTATAACCTACCCCTGTACCAAATTTCATCAAAATCGGTTGAACAGATGGGCCGTGAAAGCGTAGCAGACAGACAGACGGACAGACAGAAAGATAGACAGACTTTCACAATTATAATATTAGTATGGAGTATGGATGTGAAAGTTTGTATGTTTGAATGTTTATTACTTCTTGCCACTACGGCTGAACTGATTTGGTTGAAAACCTAAGTAGGCTTCATTACGTTTACATTTATCCCGGCTAATTAAAGAGTTCTCGCGTGAATCAAAAATCCGTAATCCACACGAATTTTGCGGGCATCATCTTTTATAGTAAACTGTGTTTGTTTATTGGGTTTGTCTTATAATCAAGCCGCAACGAGCCAACGGAACTACCTGTTTTTTCAGAAATACAGTAAAAAAACCTACAGAATGACATAGGCTATATTTATAAATAAATAATAATAAAATAGTAATACACAGCTACCTAAATATGACAAAGAGTCACTAAACCGATTTCGATGGACTTTGGTACAGGTATAGTTTTTCATCAATTAAAATCATAGAGATATTAAAAAAAAAAGAACATACGCAAACTAAATCGTGGGCATCATCTATAATGAAAATAAAGTTATACGCATCGCATTCGCATGCGCTTTACCTACTATCACGCGCATTTACATAATGATAACACGCATTAAAAATCTAATTGGAAATGGCCAAACGATTTTGTGGCGACTTTCACTGACAAATAGAGGACTAGGTATGTAAGGAGATGTTTGTACAACTTTTTTTCCATGGTTTAAAAAAAGTTTTACTCTCGGAGGAAGTCGCAGGCAAAAACTAGCATTAGGTACATATTATATAACAAATACCTACAGAGAGCTAATTATTCGTTATAAACAGTCATTATCGTCTAGATAAGCAATAAAATGTTGTCCCTTAATTGCTCTCCGTAATTATAAGAAGAGAACCATGTTTATAATTAAAACGAATGAAGCATTGCTACACTCCTCTTTGGTCTAGTGATGTAGTGTAGGATACAGTTGTAAGAATTAATATCCTCGTTTTCACAGATTTTTTGTCCTCTATAACGCGTTCCAGGTTATAGGTTGTCGGTTGGCCTTGCTCTATTGTTTATTGTACCGTATACCACTACAGCCTATTAACGTCCCTCTGCTGGGCACAGGCCTCCACTCTCATAGGAGAGAGGGAATTAGAGCAAGCAATGAACAGTCACGATTGTTTGTTTTTTTTTTTTTATCCACTACAAGTTAGCCCTTGACTGCGATCTCACCTGATGGTAAGTGATGATGCAGCCTAAGATGGTAGCGGGCTAACCTGTTGTTGTTGTTGTGTTCAAGGGACGAACACAATACAATTTTAGTCTTGCGCTTGTTAAAAGCAATGTGGACCCAAGGTTGCTACTGTCAAGTTACTGGATTGGTGACCGAATTTGAAGGTTTAAATTTAACCTTTACCTCTTTGCCTCGGAGAGCACGCTAAGCCTCAGCATTAAGGAATACTCAGCCTAGAGAGATATTTAAGGTACAGCAAATGTTAACCACGCGACCTATACCTATCTACACTTCTCTCTACTCTGATGATGTAGCTAATGAGCTCCCAACTTTTGTCCAAATAATTAAAAAAAGGCTAATTAAAATTTAATGATTTTCTATGGCTGACTCTAGTCACTACATATTCGCAAATGTTATTTTCAAATTTATTATCAATATTTATAAATTTTCAATAGTTAGATTCTTGATAATTAGGTATATTCAGAGTATAGGAAATGTAACCGTGGTCTCTGGACCTACACCTACACTCCTCTTTGGTCTAGTGATGTAGCTAATGAGCCACTTGCTAATTAGAGAAGGAACAAGCGGATACGCCATTCTAATTGGCTTTTAGGCCCAAGTCGCGCAACCAAGTTGTAAATTGAAAAGACTTTTCAAACATTTTCTGCAATATTTTGAATCTGACTAAATATTTTAAAATACTTAATCAAAAAAAAACCTCAGAAACAATCAAAATAAGAGGTACTTAATTGTCATTTTACTGTTGAATAAAAAACTATACGTAAGCTTTTTTAAATGGTTATTCATTCGGTAGGTATAGTCAACTATTAGTATGACACATGTGTACCTACAAACATACCTATATAATGTTTCATTTTCTCTGATGTTTCAATTTTATACAAAAAATTATAGAATTGACTCTTAATCCTAACTTTATAATATTACTTACTAAGCTCATGACCAAGATATCGTCCGCGTGATTTAAACTTTTTCGAATTCCCACAGGAACTCAGAAAAGTAGGGCAGGTTATGCTAAGCTATGTACTTATAAAATTGAGGAGATCCTCCGAAAGAAAAATAAACTTATTAAACCATGCGGACGAAGTCGCGGGCATCAGCTAGTATTTTGTATACTTGATTTAAAAAAAGTTCCAGCTAAACCAGTTTATAACCAACTTCAAACTTAACAAATACCTAATATTATGACAAAATACCAAAAAAAACAGAAGAAAGTTACCATGTTTTACTTATTTTTAGTTTCACGAACATTCCCAATTAGTTTCCTAATTTTATATACTTACAGTAGGTAAGACTTGCATTTAAGTTAATTTATGAGAGTGATTTTAATAAATAAGTACTGAGGTCATAAATAATACCGCATCTACATTTTCTCGCTGCGTGTGGGCTCGGCTATTCTCAATATTATTCATTAGCTAAGATATACGATACTACTCCAATTAAGGATATTACATTTTCTTTTATAACTTGTAGGAACGTCTTACGGTATTCTGTTTACTTTATGTAATTTGTTTATCAAAACAAATTATTATTATATGCAGTAAAAATCCGTAGATGCTATTACTTATTGTTTTTTAATGTTACAATAAATTTCTCCGAGAAATGTTGAGAAGGATAGAGTTGAAGAGAAATGTGAGTTGTAAATAATTAGCTCCTTCAGCTAATTATTTACAACTAGATGATTCCCGCGACTTCGTCCGCGTGGACCAAGTTTTTTCGATTCCCGCGGGATCTCTTGAATTTTCCGGGTTAAAAAGTAGCCTATGTCCTTCCCCGGGATACAACCTACCCCTGTACCAAATTTCATTAAAATCGGTTGAAAAGCTACATTTTTTATTCCCGCGGGAACCTTTGAATTTTCTGGGATAAAAAGTAGCCTATGTCTTTCCCCGGGATATAACCTATCCGTGTACCAAATTTCATCAAAATCGGTTGAACAGATGGGCCGTGAAAGCGTAGCAGACAGACAGACAGACACACTTTCGCATTTATAATATTAGTATGGATAACATTTTTAAATACATAACTAGCTTGCAAAATCTTACAACTTTTTTTAGATTTTATTTCTTTATGATTAATATAGATTTTATTATTTGGTTGATTCATAGCTGAATGGAAAAATGAGTGAGAAAGTGTAATAATTGTTAAACTATTCCCGCATTTTTCCAAGACTTGACAGTTATCTTTATGAAAAATAACTTGACGTAATAAACATTACTTTTTTCCTATTTAAGAATTCCCCCCGAGCAATTATGCCGATAGTTGAAGGGAAAAGTGAGTGAGCTAATTACTCACAATCGCAATTCATTTCTCGCTATTTTTAATAGTTTTTCAAAGACTACAAGCCACTGTAGAGATCATTAAGCGGACTCTTCAAAGCTGTCGCCGCATTACACTAATTGACGCAATTAGAGGGATTGCCGAACGGAAATAAAAGTCGGCTCACCTTCATGAAACGCCGGTCCCGCCAATTAGCCTAGCTCGTAATTAGGCTCTTCAGTGCAGCCGCTGATCAGTCTCTTTCCACTTAGCAAAACTCACAGCACTATTAGATCGTGTTCATATTTTCGAAGGTCTATATTCTATAGCTATTAACTCAATAGTTCGTCACCGCACCGAAAAGTTTTTTCGCGATCGTGTGTTTACAGGAACACGGCGTTCGTCAAGACTTGTGTGCGCTACCGCGGTCGGGGAGCGAATGAGCCAGTTGAAGTTAGGCGGGGAGTGGTGCCCTTCCTTTTCTCGTACGAAAGCTTCACCATTGCGGAGCTTTTCGCACAAAGCTGTAAATGCCAGATACGCCGTTCTGGCTCTGAAGTGACGCTTAACGCCGTAAGTAGGCAGATTGCGCGGTATTGCATTTAGGCCTAAATAAAAACGATACTGAATCGAATTATTCTCGGATGATGCATTCATGGATTACTTTATGGTCTGTGAGCTTTATTAACTCGTCTACTAACTTTATTAAGTACCTACTTAATTTGTTAATGATAAGACCTTAATTGGTAACACCATATACTGCACTACTAAGTACTTAAATTAATCGAAAAAATCATACTAATATTATAAACGCGAAAGTGTGTTTGTTTGTTGGTTGGTTGGTTTATTGGTTTGTTGGTTTGTCCTTCAATCACGCTGCAACGGAGCAACGGATCGACGTGATTTTTTGCGTGGGTATAGTTGAGGACCTGGAAAATGACATAGGCTACTTTTTATCCCGGAAAATTGAGGAGTTCCCGTGGGAATTTAAAAACTTATCCCACGCGGACGAAGTCGCGGGCATCAGCTAGTTATAATATATGAAAAGATATATCGTGCATCCATACTAATATTATAAATGCGAAACTGTGTCTGTCTGTCTGTCTGTCTGTCTGCTACGCTTTCACGGCCCATCTGTTCAACCGATTTTGATGAAATTTGATACAAGGACAGGTTGTATCCCGGGGAAGGACATAGGCTACTTTTTATCCCGGAAAATTGAAGAGTTCCCGCGGGAATCAAAAAACATAAATCCACGCGGACGAAGTCGCGGGAATCATCTAGTTAAGAATAAATATAACGTAACGTACTTACCTACTTATTTTACATAGTTTCGGACTATTTAAGTAAGTACGAATTTGTCAATGAAGAGACAGACAAATACCTATTGTAGAGAAAAACTGTAACCTACCAGCTAACTTTTAATAAGACTATTTTAAATGATAAATGAATTAAAATATATTTTTTTTTTTTCAAATATCTCATAATATTAAAATATCTGTTACCATATTATTTAAGTAACATAAGTACCAATTAAATATTCAGTAAGATTTATGTTTCATCGGATTCTTATTATTCTATTGCTGTCAGTAAATATTTTGTTTAAAAGTATCAGTCTTAAATTTCTTAGTCGAAATATGTCGAAATAACTGGGCTCCCATTCCTTAAAGTTTTTTTAAACCCATTCGTTTTTTTTATCCACTACAAGTTAGCCGATGACTGCGATCTTACGTTATGGTAAGTGATGATGCAGTCTACGGTGGAAGCAGGCTAACCTGTTAGGAGCACGGCAGTTATTTTAAAACCATACCCCTAATCGGTTTCTAAACGGCATCGTACCGGAATGCTAAATCGCATGGCGGCACATCGTTGCTTGTAGGGTGGTAACTAGCCACGGCCGAAGTCTCCCACCAGGTCAGACCGGGTCAATTATAAATTCCCAAATTGAGCCTACCGGGGATCTAACCCGCGACCTGCGCAGGTTAAGACATCATCACTCAACACTGCGCCAGGGAGGTCGTCAAAATAACTAGACACCAATTCCTTAAAAAAAAGGTAGGGTTTCGATGCGAGACACACATTCCCATTGCATTGAGTCTGCATTATATTATGATTCAAGCATTTATTACCGTGACCACACAAATTACAACCCTATTATGCAAGTGAACGCAAGAAAGCATCTATCATTGATAAAACTAGCCGGCGGTGACACCTCATCGTAATCCAACGCATTGTATGCGAACTTCGAAGGGACATCCCTTCATCCTTGCATTACCGGTAACACGCTAGAACATCGCCGACGGCAACCTTTGTCCAGCGACATACAGTGACTATCATCCCCTAAATTCGACAAAAAATCATATTAAATGCTATGCTATACTATACATACTTTTCACATCCATACTAATATAATAAATGCGAGAGTTATAGGATGGATAGATGTTTGTTTTCAATCACGCCAGAACGGCTGAACGGATCTAGATGATTTAGCACAGGGATAGATTATAGTCTGGGATACATAGGCTACTTTTTATCTAGGGCAATTAGGTAAAGACTTCCCGCTGGAACCAAAAAACCTCATGCACGCGAACGAAGTCGCCGGCATCAGCTAGAGTAATAATATATTATGTTGTTTAGTAAGTTAAGCAATAATGCGTGCAAAAGAAAATATCTAGATCAATTTAGTGTTCTCATTTATTTAAATTTTAATTCCACTGCAAATGTCACCCATGGTTGTAAAGGAGGATGGTAGCGAGCTAACCTGTTAGGAGTATATTGAACCCGGTATGGGCAGTACTATTATGTATTCTGTGGTATGGGTTTAATAGAAGTACCATACACGGTTTCTACACGGCGTCGTACCGGAACGCTAAATCGCTAGGTGGCACGGCACGACTTTACGGACATTTAAAAAATGGGTATATTATTTAGGTACAGAGTAATTACCTAGTACCTATTAAGAATCATACTAATGCATATTATAATGCGAAAGTTTTTTGTTTAAAGGTCCTTTCAGAAACACTTCTTCCGAAAAGTGTTGGTAAGTAGATTCACTTGACGATTCAAATTCACTAGCAATCTTAAGGGTTGTTGTCAAACCGGTAACTAGCATAAAAAACCTATGAAAATATTACAATTAAGAATAATTCCAAAAAAATATAAATCTCGAGCACTTGAAATACAATGAAGCATTATACCTACTGAGGATTACATTTTAAAATTCAAGTCACAAAAACGTGTCAAACAAGAGAACTGCATTCTCCTTTGTACCTCCCGTCTTGTTATATCCATCTTACTCTGTATTGAATCAATTAAGCAACAATAAAAAAGGGTTCAATAAAAGATGATTTATCGGTACCCATCACAATACTTTTAATTAATATCTCAAGCAATATCGTAACCGGCTGCATAATAAAATTTATAACTTGGTGCATTAATTTAAATTAAGTTTAGTTTCATGCCTTAGAGGTATGGAATTTATTGGACTTTAATTTAGTAGCTGCTAGCTGACTCGTCCCGGCTTTATATGTCGGCTTCGAAAACAATAAACATAATAAATTAAGTTTTTATAAAGATAAAGAAATCCTCTCAAAGCTACACTCTTTCTACTGGGGAAAACCTAAATATTATTACATGCATAAAAGGGTAAAAACAGGCCTGAATTCGGCTTCGTCTACCTACATTTTATTTTGTATTATTTTTGAGTATATTAGGCCATTTTATATACCTACATACGTCCGACTCATCCTTTTACAATAAAATAAATGAAAGAATTAACGCCAAATTGACCATACAATTATCGACAATTGTGCTCAAAATAAAACCGTAATATATTCCCTTTGACTCAAACAGTGGTATTTGATTTGCTATTACACTGAGTAGAATAGATCAATTTAAACGTACACGGCATGAATACGCAAAATTCCTAAATAAATCGGAAGGAACGCCTTTGCGTTTCTGTATCAATTTGCAATCCATTCAGTGCGACCCCGCCGAAAATTAAGGTTGTGAAATCATACGGTCACCTTTTATCGTTAACAAAAAAAATAGATATGCTAAAGTAAGAGTTTAGCATTTAGGATTGTAGTCGAAAAATCCGGGAAATTAGTAGTAATTCAGTAGAATTCCGACTTTCATTCCTAGTGATAAAATCAATATTGATGAGTAAAATTATCGAATGGCGTCCATTATAAAATTACAAGCCACATAATACATAGGTACACGCAGTATATGTGGCAAAATACCGCATTTAGGTTCATTAACCTTATAAGATCAGACTTTAGACCAAGCACTGTATAAAATATTGTTAATAAAATAAGAAATTAAGTGTTAAATTATGTATCTAAGGTTACCTACCACAAAAAGAAGATTTCATAGTGCCTATAAATTAAATGTGTAATATGAAATGTTTAAAGATATTGACATAAGGTGCTATACCTTAATAATAATGTAATAAAAAAATGTGGAATATCTTTCAAATATAATCTAACATAATGGCAATAAGAAAAATCCTTTCTATTATTGCTTTGCAATTACCTATTCTACACACATTAGACCTCCTTGTAAATGTGACGTGATACCTACATGAGAGCGCATGTCGTACATTTGTAAGTTCTATCGATAAATCATAGGAACCTCCCTACGTACAAGTAACCCGAAGCGGGCCACGTTGACGCGTATTTCTATACTCGATTAATTTATTGCTATGTAACTCGAAACATACAATTTCTTGCTTACAATCAGACTTTAGCAAACAATTTACACATTTTTAGTAACATTTGTCAACTAAATGTATGAATACACTTTTCTTTTTCTAATATGTGAGAAACAGGTGTTACTTTGCGGAAATCCATGATAATAGTTATTTGTTATACAAGAGTGAAAAGTTGTTTTTTAACCGCGTGCTCAATTTTGATGACCGAGCAAACGAAGGATTCTAAAATTGAATCACGAGCGCAGCGAGTGGTTCAAAAATTAGAATCCTGAGCGTCAGCGAGGGAATCAAAAGAGCACGAGGTGAAAAATCTTTTCACTCGAGTGCAACACGTAACTTTTCATCCCACCTCAGCGAGGAAATGACATGACGTGAAAGAAAATGGTGCGCGCAAAGCAAATTAAAAAAGTACACCAAGAAGGTTACGAGTGTGAGTTTTTAACCAATTAAATGTTGTATGGAAATTCGGCACCATAGAGGTAGAAGTAAATAGGTTTTAATGATGTTTTGAATTCACAAACTTCATAGACAAGTGATATTTACTAACGTGCACACGATGTTCTAAATTCAATTTACTTTATCCTCAAGAGGATAATAACGGCTTTTGCATTCAGATATCGAAGATTAAAAATACTCTTTCCGAGATGGTGGGATGAAAAAGATATTGATTATCTTTGACAATCGAGCATTATCGAGCAACATCTGAAGATGCTCGGGTGTCGGAGTTAAACGTACGTTGAGAATAATTTGGAAGATTTGTGTGGTGTGGTGAATATCGCAAGATACATACTGTACCGGATTTACAGACTTACTTACTGTGGCGGATTCTAGTAATGAAAGTTCTACTTCTTTCATTTTCTTTTTTTCTTTCAGTAAAGGGTTGAGTCAAAAGTAGACCCTTAAAATGTTAGGTACTACATTTCTACAGTAATCGAGAATAGTTCTAGCCTTTTATTGAGATTTAAGACTTGACTATTCTTTAAAAAAGGCGTTTCTTAGTCAGCTTTCATTGAATTCGACTTAAGCCAATTAATCACTCTTATCGGGGGTTTTTTCAAGGGACGGCTGACCGGCGCGCATTGTGGGGTAAGCGGCACCATTGTGAGCCGTTTTGCCCCATTGTTGCCAGCTATTGTGCTGTAAACTGACGATGTCCGCGACCGCGTAGAGTAAGCTCACGATTAGTCTTTCAAGATTCGGTCTACGACGCATTTTAAGTAACGCTAGATGATGCCCGCGACTCCCGCGGGGATTAATTTTCTGGTATACCTATAATGTAGCCTATAATATGTGTAAGTAGGTATTTACACATATATTAAGATCTTAGCACCTATTCTCGACACATCGACTATATATCTGTCCTTTAAAATTTAAAAAACAAGGAGAGTCGATATTTTTACTATTAAAATTATTCTAGTTTTTTCCACTTTGATCCACTTACACAATAAGTAGATAGCTGATTTCATTGCACTATTCCTACTTTATTAATTTTCTAACTTATAACCTTTTTAAAGCAAACCATTAGTCACAGATGACCACAAAAACCATTTACCATTTGCCATATGCGGCCATTGGAGCCGCATTTAAATAATATTATTATTTTAGTGCCTATTTTATTTAACACCAGAAGATCTGTACAAATATCATGAATACGAAAGATGTTTGTTTGTTTTATTGTCCTTTAATCGCGCCGCAATAGAACGGATCAACATGGATTTTGTATGTGGATAGATGAGGACCTGGATACCGACGTATGTTATATGTTTATGACGTTTTTATGGCGGAAAATCAATGAGTAGGTATCCCCGTGATTTTTAACAAATCAACGCTGAAACAGAAGCTTCTTCAGAGTTTATTTTCTTCAAAAATAACTAATCGTATAACAATTCAATGCTACCAATAAAATAGGTTTTCTTGCTGCGAGTGCTTTGATTATGAGCACTGTGTGTTCAGTGCTATCTTTTGTGTGGTTTACTGCTAGTGGGCACGCAGCTTTAGACATTTTTAATTGGCACAGCCTAGCAAGGGCATATTATACCTAAGTAAATCACAATTCTATACTTTTTGCCTCAAATATCGCAATAAACTCTAAAATTAGATTTACTCTATTCTTACTAACTTCATTATCTTTCAAACGTTCTTGTTCTAATTTCTAGTGACCTTGTTTTTTGCACAAGATTTTTTTGTTAATTAACACCTTACTTTTGTCGCCTTCCAAGTTCCAAGGCATATTGATATTTCTTTTAGATAATTTTTAAGATTGTTTTGATTATTTTCGCCTGCTGCAAATTTCGGTCGTCATTAGGTGCACCAGGTCTGGATGAGATCGCAAGGTAGCGATACGGTCGGCTATTGCTTGTAATTAATTTCATCATTATCCTTACTAATATTATAAATGGGAAAGTGAGTTTGTTTGTATGTTTGTTCCGCTTTCACGCCGTAACTACTGAACCGATTGCTTTGAATTGCAGACGTAAAGTTAGAAGTCCGGATTAAATAATAGGGTACTTTTTATCCCGGAAAATTAAAGAGTTCCCACGGGAACTAAAACTCCTCAATCCACGCGGACGAAGTCGCGGGTATCAGCTAGTTATTGATAAGTGGGTTTTTAGTAGGCATAGGGTAGCATTTGGCTGCAATGAAACCTTCTAGCAAAGCAATGCGATGTAGCCCAAGATGAAACGCGCTTGCCCTATACCACATAATAGGTAATAGTACGATCTTATACTGTGCTTATACCACCGAATAGGTAATAGTACTCTTATACTTAGAAGATGCCTATTATTGGCCTATTTACCTACTTATTGGATAGAGGTAGGCGTTACTTTGCGGAAGTCCATCATAATAAAGGAACCAGAAGTTTAACCTATTCACTTTACATTTGGAGGCATCTTAAACTAAAAGTAGTGGGGAAACGAAAACATCTTTGATTTTTGAGGAATAAATTCCTGCTAAAATTCAATTTCTTTGACAATTTCTTGCAACTATAAAATATAATCATTAATTACTTTTTACTAATTTAAGTGACTACTGAGTCACTCTACCATAAAATTTAGACATTTAGCTGTTTACTAAGTTTTGCAAAATAATTAAAGCAGCAAATTAAATTCAACTTAATTCTCCGTCAGGAGGCATGTTATTATAACAACTGGAGTAAACAAAATTTAAATAAGTAACGCGAACTTGGCAGGCTGGCCCGTTTTACATGCCATCATTTGCTTATTACGGGGCCTGCGTCGGTACTCTGATTTTAAGATAAACGGTAAATTATTCACCTACCGAGCGGAGTGAATATGCACAAAATAATTTCGTAATTTCTTTAAAAACGTATGATTCTGCTACTCTCAAATGCTATTCTGACTAGAGCCCAGATTGAGAATAGAGAAGAGATTGTTCTTCTTAGTGTATACCGTCTCCTTGCGAAGGTTGGCAATCATTAGGGCTATTTCAACTTACGAGGCCGCTGCTCTAAATAGTGATCTTGTGCTCTTTCCAAACCACTGGCGTAAGTTTTTAAGCCACGATATCCCTCTGCGGCCAGGCCTCCTCTTGCCTTCCACTTTTCCCTGTATGATAAGTTGAAGGAGGTCATATTTGCTGGTGTTACGCATTACGTGGCCAAAATACGCTAACTTTCGTTTCTTAGTAGTAGAGTAGAGATAGCTAGGTATAATAAAAATTCTTTCCAAAAAACCGACTTCCAAAGCCACTGTAAAGTAAAAATAATTTTGATTTCTACACACTATGTTGAAGTCGGGCGAGCCTAACGCGTCAACTTTGCTTATCTTTGTTATACTCGCCCGACTTCAACATAGTGTGTAGAAATCAAAATTATTTTTTACTTTACAGTGGCTTTGGAAGTCGGTTTTTGGAAAGAATTTATATTTTTAAATTATTAGTGTACTCTTAATCCCCACGGCTTAGGAGTGCAGTAGGTACCCTGCAGCATCGGAGTTGACGAGTTGGGACTTGGGTTTAAGTATGAAGCCGTTGCTTGACACCTACAATATGAATTCACAATTAAAAAATCCTAAATAGCTATTTTTAAGGAGTTCTGTACCCTGCAGCATCAGGGTTGAGGAGTTGGGAATCAGAGTTGAATCGTGTACACGTGACTTGATACCTACTATATGAATTCACCATCAAAACTTCGTAACTCCCTAGTTTTGAGTCGTAGGTATACCTGCAGCATCAGGATTAAAAAAAAAAAATTAATTAATAAAAATTAATTAAAAACACCTACTTACAGCAATGCTGGATTTAATAGTTTGACGGATGTCTGCTCAGATTGCTTCGAAATCACAAGGTACGTCACGTGACATCAAATCAGCTCGCATGAGAGCCTTAGGTTCTTTTCGCACTGCATCCGATCCGAACCCGAGAATTCTCGATCCGAAATAGCCGTAGTAAGTACAATTTTTGTGAGGGGTTGCACACTAGCTCTGGATTTTCGGAAAACGAAATCAACCGTTCATACAAATAGTACTACAGCTGCTTCGGATTGAGAATTCTCGGGTTCGGATAGGATACAGTGCGGAAAGACCCTTAGGTACGTTGTCTTTGGTATACTTTGTCTCACAATAAAAGCCTGTAAAGGTAGGCGCCCACAATATTTCTTGGGATTCAAAAAATTGTTCCATAGGCAAGGTACATTGTACCGATAAGAAGTATACATATACATATACATATATCCATGATACATTTTTCGATTGTCTCCTTTGCACAGAATACTTATTGATCATATTTATTTATCTACAATAGGCATGATGACAGTAACCAAGAATCAATGAAATTATGAATTTATCAAATGAAATAAGATTCATGGATTATAAAAAACGTATTTATTTTTCTATTTCGAGTGAGATTACTATTTATTCTGATAAAACAAAACTATAAAATACAGCAATCCGCCATATTGGATAAAACACCAAGAAGCGAATGACGTCACAATTGTTTGTTTTCGAGCTTTGACAATCACACTATTGTTTACTGCACACTGCACAGCGTACATTGGTAAAAACAATAGTGACGTCACAAACGACGCCATGACACCGCCGAACGTTTTGGCGTGAATTTTAAAATTTAAATTTCAAATGCCAATTTTATCTACCTTACCTTATTTTTTTGCTGAAATAAGATATTTTTTCGAAATAATTGATACTTGCGAACCTAATCTGACCATTTTTCAAAATCACTCATCATGCCTATTGGCCATATTTTGTTCTTCTTAATTTTAGAAGCACGGATGTATCTGTCTCTTACTGTCGTTAAAACATGTTTCGATACATTAGATAATTTATTACATAATAGGCGAGAACCTTATAAGCCGTCATTAGTACACTTTGTAAAGTGAAGAAAGATGCCACTTTAATTTATGCAAATTTCTCTTCCCCGTTTTCTTTGCTAGGACTTAACGCAGGGGGTTCTAGCAGCCAGGAGGTGAGGATTATGTTTGATCCGTTTGAGACAATTTGAAGACAAAGTTTTGTTAACAACGTTTTAAACGAAAGAGTTATTTGTATGGCTACAATGAGTTTAGAAAACGCCTAATTACTGGCGTTAAATTTTAGTAAATCTACCTATTGACTCAAAACTGAAACTTCATTTTTTAACGTTTTGCTATATTATGGATAGGGCCAGAAATACGGCTTATCAAATATCTAACTCCTTTTCGGTTTTTGGTGTTAACACTTACAACTTTAACTGTTTAATTTTAATATCTACGTCTTATTTCATGATCATGATATACGTAGCCCGTAAGGCCTCTGCTACGGACACATTATACACAAAAATGATAAAGGACCTAAGCTTTTATTGTCAAAAAGCTTCGATCCGTGCTGACGAAATTCAAAACGTGACGAATCGTTGTATTATGGGTAGGAGATTAATTTAATGAGATCATTCTTACCCCGTAGCCCGACCGCGGTACGGCATGGGAAAAGTAAACACGGGGGAACATATTGTACTAACTACACCATTAGTTAGTAAACAACGTAAAAAATTCAAATCTATCTATAGCGAATACCGTGTTTACAATTTAACGCAAAATAAATCAATATTTGTTCTGTTAGCTTTTCGGTTAGGTACCTTTAATTCTGATCTCCGTATCTTTTTAGGGTTCCGTAGCCAAATTTGGCAAAAACGGAACCCTTATAGATTCGTCATGTCTGTCTGTCTGTCTGTCTGTCTGTATGTCTGTCTGTCTGTCTGTCTGTCTGTCTGTCTGTCTGTCTGTCTGTCTGTCTGTCTGTCTGTCTGTCTGTCTGTCTGTCCGTCCGTATGTCACAGCCACTTTTTTCCGAAACTATAAGAGCTATACTGTTCAAACTTGGTAAGTAGATGTATTCTGTAAACCGCATTAAGATTTTCTTACAAAAATAGAAAAAATACAATAAATTTTGGGGGTTCCCCATACTTAGAACTGAAACTCAAAAATTTTTTTTTTCATCTAACCCATAGGTGTGGGGTATCTATGGATAGGTCTTCAAAAATGATATTGAGGTTTGTAATATCATTTTTTTCTAAACTGAATAGTTTGCGCGAGAGACACTTCCAAAGTGGTAAAATGTGTGTCCCCCCCCCCCCGTAACTTCTAAAATAAGAGAATGATAAAACTAAAAAAAATATATGTTGTACATTACCATGCAAACTTCCACCGAAAATTGGTTTGAACGAGATCTAGTAAGTAGTTTTTTTTAATACGTCATAAATCGTAAACCGCAATTTACCTTTCATTCAATCAACTCAAATATTTAAAAAAAACATTTAATTTAAAACTTACTACAGGTTTGTACGGAACCCTCGGTGCGCGAGTCCGACTCGCACTTGGCCGGTTTTTTATACTGCATGCAATTTTGGTGAGTCGTTATTACTCACGAGAGGACGTTGCATCAAAATTAGTTCATCAGTTTTCATATTAATGATTATTTATTATACTTATTTGCTTAGACAAAAGAGCTACATGAATATTTTACTGTTAAACTTGATAAACAAAAAAAACTCAAGAGTTTAGTCGTTCATTCTGGTTTACAAAGTACATATTTATAAAGTGAGATAACCAAAATAAAAGCAAAAATGTTCCAATTTTAATTATTTAAGTATTTTGTTCGTTTTTCTTTATTAAATAAAATATTTATATTACTGAAAGAAAGAGTCTTAACTCTGTTTAAAATCTAAATGATTAAAATAGATCGGTGTCCAAGAAATAAAGCAGTACCTTACCGTCCGCATCCTAGCAGCCCAATCGTCCATTCAGCACGTGGCGGGGCCATAAAATTAAATAAATCCGTTATTTTTCAGGCTGAGAAATGTGCGGCCCGCTCCGGTCAATCGGGCGGCACGATAACGGACCGCATTTGTAAAGATTTTGCCGTACGCCCGCCCAAGACTATTCCACTGCAGTGTCGCCATACGGTTGCGTAGAGCGAAGAAAAGCGAAGAAGTAACACTTTTATTTAGGAAAGTAATTTTTTGCCTTGAAACAAAACAATATAATTGATGACGGCAGGGCTAAATTTGGCCATTGACGGCAAGTCCCAAAATGTTATCTTGTGTATGAAACCTGTGAGGTAAATTTTGACATTGACAACCCAAGCAAATTCCGTGCCCTGCACCATAATTCACAGCCTTCAGTAATTTGGCTTCATGACATTTTGATAGCAACAATCCACAAAGAAGCTTTGTCGTTTGGAAACAGAAGTTATTCAGTCTTATGCCGTGAGTGGGCAAAAATTTTGATGTCCATCCATTTCACTTGAGTCTTTTGACATAAGTCAAATGACTTACCGTCAATAGCGAGCTTACAGTCACTGCCTGCTGTCGCAGTTGACCCTGCCTAAAACACGGCGCTTCTTTCTCGACGATTGTTTGTAAGGCGCTAATTTGTAGTTTTTATGCTATGATTGCTTAAAACAGTTTCGTCAATGAGTTAACGACCTTGTAATTAGGCGTTTATTATGAAGTTTAGCCACGGACCTACTTTGTTGTAATTGACCTACTATTTGGGTCAAAAAAAAGTTCTTTTCTATATGCCTGTATTGCGCCACATCTTTTTCAAAAGCTTGACAAGGTTTTAAAAAGTTGGTAGCTCCAATATATTATTGATTAAATGTTTAATCATACTTAATATTATAAATATGAGTTTGTTTGTTTGTTTGTTACGTTTTCACAGTCCATCTTTGCAAACAATTATTTTGATGAATTTTGGTAGAGACATACCAAGGTTGTGTCCCGGGGAAGAATATAGACTTTTATCCCGGAAAATTTAAGAGCTCTCACGGGAATTATAAAAAACCTAAACCACGTGGATGACGTCGCCGGCGTCATCTAATAGTCACTTAGTAATATATAATCCTTACAACGAAAATATCAGAAAAATAGAATTATTTGTTGTTATTTTTACCTGTATCCTATCTATTATTTGAGGAACTCTATAAAAACGAGTGTATAGGAGGCGAACTAACGCGGATAATCTTCGAATAAATGAAAATTGATTTTAAGATTGTTCCCGCCCCAGGCCTCGGTTGACAAATAATACGGCTTTGCTACAGCCTTCACATTAACTCGCCTTTCGCTTTCCTTTTACTGTTTGTGTTTCATGTGTATAGTGTGTACATTGTTTATTGAATCCCTGTTGATCTTTTTTGATATTACATATTATTATAGAAAACAAAAGTATTATTATTTAGTCGAGTTTTTTCTTAATCTTAAACTTCAGTCTAGGCATCTGTATTGTTTGCTTGTGCACAAAACCGATAGATTGATGAATAAATTGACTGAACGACATTAAGGAGGTAGGACAGAACCCTATGCAAAACAACACCTACAATGCCACCTTGAGGTTTTAAAAATGGAAAGATGATTTTTTTCAGTCAAACTTTCACATTAGCTAAATACTTTCGGTTAGAGAACTTCCATTGAGTTCCATTCAACTACACAAAAAAAGGACCACGCGCAGGGCAGAAAAAAACACCCGAGTCGAATGGGAAACACGTTTCGTCGTGTCACTAAGGTCTGTGCTGCTCATAGTCAAACCCGTCATGTGAAAGTATTGTTTTGTAGAAAAAGAGACTTTGTAATATTGATATACCGATTATAAACTATAAAGTAACCGCTGAAAGTAATATACCTAGACCTTTGAACACAAAAATCAGATACGACAGGTAAGTAGCATCCAGTTTAACATAATAAAAAGTATTCTTCTCAAAAATGCATACGTTATCCGGAAACTTGTCTCCCGTCGTCGAGGGGTGTCAATTAGTGGTGCCGGCGCACGTGACGTCACTCATCTGCATCGCAACCGCCACTGATGCAAATTTAAATACAGTTTAAACTCTTCTTTTTCGCTCCGCCGAATTTTTTCCAGCGGCAGATGTTCGCCCGATTCATTGTATAAATACTGATACGGACCTGATACTTTGCTAATTTACTTATCTTTGGAACGATTTAAAATTTAATTTAAATGTAGAACAAAGGAATCATCGATGTGTTTAATTAACTGATTTAAATCCCTTTTTGTACGAAAATGAAGATGTTGAGCCCTTTTCGGCTACATGAGTAATCTAACTGTTATTCCGAATATGTAGGGAAAAAGTAAACTGAAAACAATCTGTATATATATCAACAATTTATAGTCCAGAGCCTACAAGAGCTTCTGCATTCATTTCATTAATTTTAACATGATTTAAATGGTTGGGGTGTTGAGAATTAAAAAATAATTGAAAAGATGCAACTTGCATACAATGGAGATGTCAATTTCTCAAGATAGTTCATTTAAATTAAAATCCCGTCTGATCAACACAAAACATTCGGAACACGTGATCAAACTCACAAAATAGGACAGATAAATTAAATGCGCGTTACGTTCATTGTGATGCGAATTCACCGACATAATGTTCATTCATTCAATTAAAAATGGAACGTTAAGAACATTTGAATGAATTGAATGACTTAGAAATTATGCAGCGTGAACGCATTACTTCCAAAACGTAATTGTGATAAAAGAATGGTGGCCGTAAAAAAGTTGAAATTCGTGGGAATTTAACGGTGTAATGAGTGGCGTAAAAAATTCCTTCCACTGTACAATATTGTAAGAGAAGAGGGACGTGATTAAGTTTGGGGGCTTAATATCCGGCGGGAAGGCGCAAGACATAAAATGCAGTTTGGTTACCCAATCAGGGCTGGCACAAGCCTACCAATTAATATTTTTTTCAAAATAACATCACATTCCGTCTATTATTAACAGAGTTAAAATTAAACTACAACAATCTACAACAAATTACCTACCCCAGTAGGTGTAGATAAGCTTCGAAATATTCAACTTACCTTATAATGTACTTATACATTCTAACATCTCCAAGCAACTTGAATTATAAAACTTACTACTTCAAAAAAATACATTTTTTTAAAAAGTAAGTATGTGAAATAATTTATGCCACGTTTTGGCATAGGTAATCATCCTAAACTTCTTTTACTTGATTTAGCTATTCATTTTCTCATTTCTGTTTTTAACAACCCTACTAATTTGCCGCATCAACTGGCCAGTAGCGAATAGACAACGACCGAAACAGTAGGGACCCCTGATATCGAAACTACAAAATACAATTCAATGTGTTGCCACAGAAATTTAAACCATATGCGTTGGCAACAACAAACTAATTCACACGAACCATTATTTGCAATGTATTTAGCAAGGGAGGAACGTGTGTATGACGTTATAAAATAAAATTGAAGCCACAAGGGCGCCCGCTGGATCTAATTAAATGATAAGTCCGATCTAAGATTAATGTGATGTACTAAAGAGATCACAGGCTAGGATCCTTAATGTTTGACGTTCTCTAGGTCATTCATTTTTGAAGCCATTAAAATAAAATTTGCTTAGGGACTCAGTAGGGCGTACGACATTAAACAATTGTTTAGTTAAGTTCAGCTGCTGTAAAATAAAGAAGCGAATTTTTTGGGAAACATCGTACCTTAACTTGGTTTAAAATAATGTTATTAAGCTATGTTATATTGTAATCGCCATGTTTGTTAGAATATTTGCACCTGCACTGGTGCAGAATAATATATGTAGAATTTTAAAATAATTCAGGTTTTACTTTAAGTAGGTACTTATTACTTAAAAATTAAGTTTTTTTTATTTTTTAGGTACTCCACTACAAGTTAGCCCTTAACTGACTGACTTGATCTCACCCGATGGTAAGTGATGATGCAGTCTAAGCTGGTAGCGGGCTAACTTGTTAGGCATAATATGGCAGTTATATTAAACCCATAGGTACGTCCCCCTAGTCGGGTTTCTACAGGGCATTTTGACGACCTCCGTGGCGCAGTGTGTAGCGCTGTTGCCTTAAAGTGCGGAGGTCCCGGGTTCGATCCCCAGCGGGGTCAATTTGGGAATTTATAATTTCTGAATTTTCCTTGGTCTGGCCTGGTGGGAGGCTTCGGCCGTGGCTAGTTACCACCCTGCCGGCAAAGACGTGCCGCCAAGCGATTTAGCGTTCCGGTACGATGCCGTGTAGAAACCGAATAGGGGTATGGGTTTAATATAACTGCCATGCCCCTAACAAGTTAGCCCGCTACCATCTTAGACTGCATCATCACTTACCATCAGGTGAGATCGCAGTCAAGGGCTAACTTCTAGTGGATAAAAAAAAAAAAAAAGCATCGTACCGGAACGGACATTTCAGACGTACCTACTATGTTTCTACCTACTCCTTACTGTAAGAACGATATTATCATATACCTAACAGTTTGCCGATGCAATTTTTTCTAAAAAAATTTCGGTATTTCAAACTTTAATTTTATAGTGAATCTGTGCCTTATTTAGCATGTACCTACCTATAGGATATAATCCGAATCAGAATCTCTCTATCCTATTTATTCAAGAATCACAAAAAAACTGCATATTATGTCATGATAATACAAGATTTATTGTTGGCGTTCGCTTCTCACGACATTTAACTAGTAGTTAAAATAATCCTTATTTATTCTGCGGCGGAAAGCAAAGCCAAACTTAATGGAGTGTAATCCCGATTTGGTATTAACACCAGTATAATGATCAGGGGTGGAATAGCCAGTCATGGGCCACGGCATACAATAACATAACAGTTATCTTCAACTTTATGTGATTTGTCAACGATTTTGCATTATTATTTGCAGCTATGCTAACTAAACTACGAAATTGTTATGTCTCGGAATCCATCGAACCGATAGACGCGGTGTTGAAGCTAAAAAACTATGTTAGCATTTACCCTTTAGATACGAACTACGAAGTTGGTATACAAGCTAATTATTATTATTGTATCACAGATTAAATGCGTTGTCCTACGTGAAATAAATAAATCATTTTAATATGTAATTTCATTTAAATAGCATAGGTACTCAGGTACTTCGTCGTAGAAACTTCTCGACTGATTTGGCCTATACCCAAAACATAAATATATTATTATGCGTTAAACTCTATTTTAGGTTTTTGATATACGAGTAGGTAGTCTAGGGATAGTCCACGCTCTGCCTTGCACAAGTCGGGCAATGGTATAGCGGATCACTTGTGTCCTAACAAAATAACAGGGTCTAGAATGGATTATTTCATACCTTTCTTCCACAATCCTGATCTTATTCTTATCTTTTTCAGTCCGTGTAATGTCTGTGGAAAATTTTACCTAATCACTGCAGCCTGAAGTAAGTATTAGTTAAAACAGGTGTTTTGCAGAAACGCCTGTTTTAACTAACGACGTTACTTTGGAAGTTTGGATGCAAAAAAATGGATTGGATGGAAGAAGAATTCGACATTTCTCTTGATTTAAATTATTTTTGATTAAACATTTAATATTCAGATTCTATCACAACTCTATAATGTAAGTACCTACTACAAGTTGTAAATGGCAATAACACTGACACGGGCGTCCGTTGAAACCGCCAGTGGTACTCGAAGCAAGTGGCTGTTAATGTCATTGCCAATGCGAATGGTAACACAGTCACCCACAATTCACCAGTGATTGCTGACATTGTAAGTATGGACGCGTGCTAATTGATCGCTTTTCCTAATTCACAGTCACACACGAGTATCCAAGCAAGATTTAGCGCAGAGCTAAGTATGTTTAGACAGGACAAATTTTATACTTATTTTTAAGATTTGTCTACTGTTTTTATTTTTTATAATAATTGTAAAGTATCTACAATTGTTTTGTTTTCTTACTAATATTATAAATGCGAAAGTTTGGATGGATGTATGAATGTATGGATGGATGTATGGATGTTTGTTACTCAATCACGCCCCAACGGCTGAAAGGATCTGGCTGAAAGGATCTTGACCATTTGGCACAGAGATAGATTACAGTCTGGAATAGCACATAGGCTACTTTTTATCCCCGAAAATTAAAGAGTTCCCGCGGGAACCGAAAAACCTCAATCCACGCGTACGAAGTCGCGGGCATTCGCTAGTATTCCATATAAATCTAAATAATTTTAACACATTGGATAAATGTTATCGAACCTGAATAGGAAAATCATCATACACCACACTGAACAAATCTGACACCAAATACATAGTACCGTAATTGAACTAGCTACTAATAAAATTAGTTTAGTTAAAAAAAACATATTAGCTACTTGATAAATTTGGCTAAAAAAAGTAGCTACCTTTCTTGAGTAAACTACTATTTAGTTTACTGAAGAAAGCTTAGCGTTAACGTTGCGTTAACTTAAGCGTAGTTTAACGTTATAAAATTTGTCCTGTCTAAACATACTTAGCTCTGCGCTAAATCTTGCTTGGATACTCGTGTGTGACTGTGAATTAGGAAAAGCGATCAATTAGCACGCGTCCATACTTACAATGTCAGCAATCACTGGTGAATTGTGGGTGACTGTGTTACCATTCGCATTGGCAATGACATTAACAGCCACTTGCTTCGAGTACCACTGGCGGTTTCAATGGACGCCCGTGTCAGTGTTATTGCCATTTACAACTTGTAGTAGGTACTTACATTATAGAGTTGTGATAGAATCTGAATATTAAATGTGAGCATCAACGAAATTTAAATCAAGAGAAATGTCGAATTCTTCTTCCATCCAATCCATTTTTTGCATCCAAACTTTCAAAGTAACGTCGTTAGTTAAAACAGGCGTTTCTGCAAAACACATTTTAACACATTGGATAAATGTTATCGAACCTGAATAGGAAAATCATCATTCACCACACTGAACAAATCTGACACCAAATACATAGTACCGTAATTGAACTAGCTACTAATAAACTTAGTTTAGTTAAAAAAAACATATTAGCTACTTGATAAATTTGGCTAAAAAAAGTAGCTACCTTTCTTGAGTAAACTACTATTTAGTTTACTGAAGAAAGCTTAGCGTTAACGTTGCGTTAACTTAAGCGTAGTTTAACGTTGACACTATCGAACGGGAAGAAAATCTCCCACTAGGCACTTTGATCATAAGTTCCTACATTGAGGCACTAGATTATCTGGCATCATGACATCATGATGACTGCATCCGCGTGGAGTAAGGTTTCTTGGTTCCCGCAAGAATTCTTTAATTTCCCAGGATAAAAAGTATGTCCGGGGAAGCGCTATGCCCTTTCTCGTGATGCAACCTATACTATCTACCAAATTTCATTAAAATCGGTCGAAAAGATATGCCGTGAAAGCGTAGCAGACAAAAATAATTACCTATGCATGGATGAGGTCATAAGTACCTTGTTCATAAAGAAAATTCATACTTTGGTATTTTTGAGAATAAAGTAGAACTGCTTGCTGAAGCATTTAAATGTCACAACACAGACAGAAACGTTAATAAAGTAAGTAATTCCCGAACAAGTCCGCTCTTATTGATGCCTAATACTATTGCGACGCCATAGAATAAATGACTCGAAATGTGCCCACGCGCCGCACACGCGTCCCCGCGGTTTATCTATCAGTGCAGAGACACGCGTGCGTGGAGCATGAGCCTAAGGGCTCTGATGATCTTTGCACAATTTATAGGTCCAATCCTATTGTGAGAGACCATCAAATTATGCCTGGATTACAATATCGGTGTACAAGCAGCGTATAAGCAATAAAAAGGATACAATTAGTTAGACTCTATACAAAAGCACTAAGTATATCCAGTACTTAACGTGGCCTGTGGACACGTCTTTATGGGCATATGACCTACCTAATAGGCTCGTACCTCCATGACTATGGGTTGATTGAAGTAAAGATAATTAGGCTCTAATCTATTGAGAGAATCAAAATTCGTAATTTCCTTCTAAATGGGCTCCAAGTTTGGATGTAGGTATTTTAGTGTGGCTGAGATTTAAATTTCAAAGGCAGGCTGAGAGGCTAAAGTTAGAGGTAAAATAACTTATAGAGGCACGACATGCGCACAATGTAATGTGATTTTCTTAGCGATTCTGCTAAGAAAATCACATTACATACTTCATAATATCAAACTTCATTTCATGTACGGTGCACAACGGAAATATTAATCATGTACCTACCCCCAAGGTTTCGCTTCCACGTTGTATTCAGTAGGTACTTAGTCTACAGTGCTATAAAATTGCTCCGTTGCTACTAATTATTGCGGCGATCGAATTATAGCCGCGCGATGGCTGCTCGCAAGTTACCTTGCTACCCGTAATGACTTGAAATTAAAGCTTTTTTAATAACTGACAATATGTAGACGTAATTGTTAGTGAAATAGAAATTCGGTCTGCTGTTATAATATAAATATACTAATATACCTACAAGTTTTTTTTTTGGCAGCTGTCAGTGAGGAACAGAAGATATGGAACCGTCGTCGGTTACAAACAAAATAAAAACCACATTCAAAAAAATATTTTTGAAAATCTCATTATTATTAGGTTGTAGATCGAGTACCAAGGCCGCACTTTTCTCAAAAAAAATCTTTAAGTAAATTTACTGTGCAACCTAATTAGTATAGTGTTTGTAGGTACTTTGTTTATATACCTACTCAATGAGAAATCTAGCATCTGAAATAAAGAAGCTCCTATTTTTTATTAAGTAAGTACATCAAATTAAGTATGTTTTACAAATTATTTTCCAAAAATTTTCACCTCACTGACCGCCCTCTCAAAAACTACCCAAAAAACGTATGGTGTACACTTGTAGTGAAATACTTGCTAATAGACGGGGAAAATGCCGCATATTGTTAGTTTTATATTGTACTTAGCTTTTTAACCGACTTCCAAAAAAGGAGGAGGTTCTCAATTCGGCGCGTATCTTTTTTTTTTTTTAATGTATGTCGGTGCATATCTCCGTGGTTTCTGAACCGATTTGAACATTTTTTTCATTGGTTAGAGGAAGCTCACGAGGTGGTCCCATAAAAAATTCTGACTCCAAATCCTCAATCCTGATGCTGTAGGTGTACCGTACTACATGAAATCATCAAAACTAGTGAGTTAGGAAATTTTGATGGTGAATTCATATAGTATGTATCAAATCACGTGTATACCATACAACTCTGAAACCCAACTCCTTTACCCTGATGCTGTAGGGTACAGAACTCCTTAAAAATAGCGATTTAAGATTTTTTTATGATGAATTAATATTGTAGGTGTCAAGCAACGACTCCATACTTAAACCAAAGTCCCAACTCCTCAACCCTGATGCTGCAGGGTACTGAACTCCTTATCACAAGGATTAGCAAAGTTGATGCATCAGACTCGCCCGACTTCAACATAGTGGGTAGAAATCAAAATTATTTTTTACTTTACAGTGGCTTTGGAAGTCGGTTTTTTGGAAAGAATTTTTATTTAATGTATAGATACCTATAAGTAAGCCTAACTTTCTGTCAGTGTTTGACTAAGTGTACCTACGGCGAAGACTTCGAGTGCTTACGGCTTACACATTGAAAATGGAAACATACTTACGTTTTATACTCGTACCTTACACCTATTCGTCACGACAGATTTTAGAGTGTAACTAAAATGTATGGGTACATACCTAGTTCCTATAGTCTTAATTCCTAATGAGTAGACGACATATTTTAATTAATGGCAATTAGTGTGTGTTATAAATCGACGTTACATCATTGCCTGCTGGGCGCCTCCCGGGGGTGTCATCAATAACTAATTTATAGCTTGTCTCGGTCTCGTTTCTAATAGCAATATAAGTAGGAATTTAGAATGGTAGGTAGGTAGATACTATTTTGCTACGCTATACCTAATTGATAAAAAAATATCGAAATTAGATTTATTTTTTGTTTATTTTCCAGCTGTAGATCCAAATATTGTTTGTTATGTGCCAGTCCTAGCGACTCTGGAAAACCCTCGGAAAAATGGTTTTGCAGCGTTCTGCTAACTCGAGACCACCACCGATGGCCCACCTGAGCTTACGTCATCGTTCCAGACACCTGAAGACACCTAGGTCTTCCTACGTTACTCCGTACATAGCATAGGGCAGGGTCGCTACATTTTAAGTTGTTTCTGTGTCCTTCGCCTGCGGCATCCAAAGCTAGGTATACCTATATGATTAATGAAGGAAGAGTCCTACAACGTTATTATTTGAGGGATATTGTAAAACTAGGAATCTAAGAAAAGCTTCGAACTTACGACAATATGATTTTTCCCACCAATTTTAAATCCGTTTAAACGTTTTTCCGATGGACCGCGAAAACGTAGCACACATACAAACACACTTTCACACTCAGAATGAATTGGCGAAATCAAAAAACAATAAATCGGTGGGAACCAATTTTGCATATCAAAGCGAACTCTTTCCCTAACAAGTAACACATGCTTGTACAGTTCGCAAAGAAAGTTTTAAGTAACGATCAATCACCAACAATGGGAGCGAGGTGCACCCTAGAGGAAAAAAGTTGAACGGGTGTAGCTGATTTATTGGCGTAGTTAGAATTATCGCCATTTGCAATTCTTGCCGCGGGTTAGCAAACAAGTTGACGATAACGACTTGCGAGACCCGGGCGGTGCTTAAAACTTGGATCTCGGTCTTATGCCTTGGGTCTCGTGAGCGCATTTTATGCTAACGGTCATGCAATTTGTATCAAACTCAATCTTAGGAAGGATGTTTTATTTTCAAAATATAGTTTCAGGAAGCTTGTTTGCAGCGTAGACTTAAAACAATACCGTCACTTCGCCTAGAAGTAGGTAAGCTTAATTTTTCATTTCAGAACATTTTGTTAAAAATTTATTTTGTCGGTTGATACGAGATGATGCCTGCAACTTCGTCCGCGTGGATTTAGGTATAGCTTAATGGTTTTCCGGGACAAAAAGTAGCCTTTACCTCTCCAGGTTTATAATAAAATTAGACAAGGCTTACTTAGCTTATTTTACTACCTACTGGTATTACTAGTCTTAATATAGGTATTATACCTATATCTATTTTTCCTATTACATCCAATTAACCTTAATCATTAAAAATAAATTATTAAAATTTACAAATCATATAAGCTGCCTTTACTTAATTTTACCAGTTTACTTGAGTTTACCAAAACTGATAGCATTTCCTAGTTTTCCGTAGACGGCGCTGTCTTTGATGCGTCAGCAGATGACACCCATGGGATTAGATTTGGAATTCTTGGATCAGTATCTGGTGAATTTCGGGTTTCCGCTTATGCTATGCTAGTATGTAATAAGGCAGTTTAGATAAGCTGAGTTTTTATATATACATATACTAGCTGATGCCCGCGACTCCGTCCGCGTGGAGGTATGAAAAATATATAGTAGCCGATTCTCATACCTACTGAATATACATGTGAAATTTCATCAAAATCGGTCAAGCCGTTTCGGAGGAGCATTTTTTTTTTTCTATTTTCTTTCCTCCATCTGCGATCAGTCCGTCGACTATAAACAGATCTGTGCTCATTAATTTTTGAAGTTAAGGCTTTGCACATCCAATAATGTGACATCCTTTCAAGGTGAAGTAAGTATAACAAGTTATACCTACTAAGTATATGTTGGCCGGAGGAGCATAAGCACTTAAAACTGTGACAAGAATTTTATATATTAGATATATAAACTAATATTATAAAGAGGAAAAATTTGTTTGTTTGTTTGTTTGTAATGGATAAACTCAAAAACTACTCAACCGATTTAAAAAATTCTTTCCCCTATAGAAAGCTACTTTATCAGCGAGTAACACATACACATATATATTTTATTTTAAAATAAATTAGAGATCCCTTCGAAAATTGCAATAATGTGAATTAGGTAAGTCGGAAAAATTCACCTATTTTTTTTTTATATTTTAATATCTAACTGCTGTAGACAGACTGCGCAAAGCCTAAAAGATCAAGGTCTCAACTTTCTAAACATAGTTCCCAAGTGAGGGCAGTGAAAATAACTTAATAAGTCGTATTGGAGAATCTTCATTTGAAAATGCAAGTCAGAGAGAATATAGGTACGTGTCGCAATCGCGTGCCACCTGGGGACTGGGGACAAACGGATACCAACGGGTGCTTATAATATAATAGAAATTATGTAACATTACCAATGTAAACACCTCATCTGTAAATTGTTTACTTTTTTTTTTCACGATAGAATTACAAATCTGAATTGCACCTGTGCGAAGCCGGGGCAGACCGCTAGTATATTTATGTCACCGCAAGATTGTAATCTAACGCTTTTTTTCGATAGAATGTAAACAGACGAAAGATTGTGAACCGTTCAATGTTTTAAGTGTCAATTTTTGAAATATTCATTGTATTTACGTTTTCTTGTCTCTTTCTTGTAGGTTAGGGTTCGACATAAATAATCAAGTACCTACAAAGTACAAAAGTCAAGAACCTAAGTACCTAAGTTCTATCGGATTAATAAACCTAACAGATTACAATCTACCGAATAATAATCCGTTATATTGTAATCATTCGACAGTTTACAATTTCGCGAGTTAGATTATAATCGAACGGTTTTTACAATCTTACGGTGACATATATAGGTATATAATATAGGAGATAATAGTTCCACAAAATAGGTAAGTTACTTTTTTATTTTGTGGTTGTTCTCACTTGTTTTATTTAAAAAAATGCACTTAGATAAAAATAAGAAATGATACTTAACATATTTTATAAGTATACGTTTTCACGGAACCAAAGAGGATAATATGAGGGAGACGGAGACGTGCAGGAATAGACTAATCCAATTATTGAAAAAAAGAAGATATACCTACACGTCACCACAAAGTGGTTCTTCTCGGTAGGAACGACATTCTAAACCAGTGGTAAATTCGCTATGACTACTTAGACGATTCAAAAGCACTTGTAAAAGTTTATTGGGATAATAATAATTATTTGATTTCATAGGTACCTACCATGGAACCTCATTAAATACCTAATACCTAGGACCTAGTAGGTAGGTACATTCTAGATACCAATTGTAATAATTAATGACACATAAATCATAACCTACTTAGGTATTTATTATGATAGGTAATTGGTAATAGGTACCTGGTAACGAAATCCTAAAACAATAGACATGTCAGAGCACATACCTAACGCCCCGTATAATCACAGGATAGTTTCGCACCATCAAGTCAAGTTAAAGGGCACATAATCACCAGTCTTACGATCCTTAACCCTCAAACAGCTATACAGCAGTCGGGGTCTTACATTAAGAGCAACGTTATAGTACCCCGTATGGCCGCACAGCGATTATCTTAAAGTTAACCCTGTCGTTACGAACCTATATTTGCGGTTGCTCTGAGCAGCAAACGGCTTAGTTAAGGTTTAGATCACACGAGATAATACGTCATGTGATATGATTTTGTGATTGATAAGTGCATATTTAATAAAGTGGAAGTCTATAGACTCTCGGCTGCCTATTCCAGGGTGGTCCAAGTCTTGAAAAATTCGCTAACTATCTACATAAAAATGTAGTTAGCCTTAAAATGTAATCCAAGTCAGGCTTTTTATAGCAATATTAGCTACTTTGTCTATTTCTCCTTATTATGTAGCCTATTACCCATCCATAAAAATATTATAATATAGGTACCTAAGTACAGGGATCAACCCAAGATATAGAGCAGAATTAGACACCTGCTTTGCCTCTACCAGTCATGTGCACCTTGCCCTAAGCCCAGTAGATATTGGCTGGCGTCGCGGAGGTAGTTTCACGATCTATGGAATGAGAAGCGACTCCGATGGCCGCTTAGTGCCACACCATGCTATTTGTTCGATATTGAAGTTTTACAAGCTAACTCGTTCTAGTTCATTGTTATAGACAGCAATGATTATGTTAACACTGAACAGTCTTGTTTGCACTTTTCCCGAATTTCGTTCGTCATTTATACTATTTTTGGGATTTATTCCATTGATGCCTGCGACTACGTCCATGTGGGTTAAGCTATTTGATTCTCGCGGGAACTTTTTAATTAATATAATAAAAATCATAATATATTTTAATAAACAGAATATATTTTATATAGTTTATTTAAATTCTTTAAAACGCCAAATCAAAACTACAAAATAATTTAACTACAAAAGACAACATTTTATTACAAATTGGGTGCAGTTTCCACGACTTGAACGTGCTCTTCGCCTAGAGCAACGTCCCGGTTTATTATTGGCACAGCTCGCTCCAAGAGTCGACGCTCAAAGTCGCTCAACGGAAAATTAGTGCAAGTTTCTACAATACCAAGCGAACCCACTTTCGTAGGACCTGAGAAAAATTTAGTCCCATAATGCGGGTTCGAAGTATAGCTGTTTACCACAACATAACTCCCGTACAAAGCTTCAATTACTTTCTCGACGAATTCGTTAATAGACCAAGCCACGGCCAGAACTGCAGAGTCATTACCAAGTTTGTGATTCAACACTTCTGTTCCACACTTTTTTAGTAAACGCGTTAAGGTATCGGCTTGACAAGGTCTTACGCGGTAATGGCTTGGAGTAATATTTGAAAATAACGGTATTATAGTCTCATCCGAGTGACCCCCTATAACAGGTATGTTGATTGATTTTGGATTCGCGTTCACAGTTTTAGCCAGGAGAGCCCTAGCTCTTGCGGTGTCGATGTGGGTTATACCAAATATTTTGTGGGGGCAAAATGCATTATAATGAAACAAAAGTGCACTTGCAAACGGTACAATAGAGTTAATAGGATTTGTCGAGAAAGCTAGAAACGCCTCTGGGTTTATATTCGATATCGTCCTGCAAAGCCTTTGTACAGGTAGTGCATTCGTGGCTAACATTTGCTCCCTAGTGCTACCAAGTTTTCTAGGCACCCTCGATACCATTACCACAAGATGAGCATTCCGAACAGCGTCAGGCAAGGTATGTTCTTCGGCAAAGGCGCTTACTGTTGGTCCTCCAGGTATATGAGACAGTTCTAAACCCAAACCGAGGACGTTGTTGTTATCATCATATAAGTGCAGCTTGCTTATATGGTGATTCTGTTTCAGAAGCAACGCTGTATTTTTTCCTATTTCACTTGCAGCACCTATTATTGATATTTGAACGAATCTCTTTTGGCAGTATATCCAGCACTTGGGTTGCTTAATGACATCCTTAAAGAACATCGCAGAAATAGAAAAGCATGGTATCGACCTCAATGAGATCATGATTGGTGGATACTCTTGTAGTAAACATTTATAATTTAACTGAATTCAAATATTCACAGATATTTCATTTACCTACATGACTTTTTGCAACATTGAATGTCATACATAATATCCAAGTGTCAAGTCTGTCTCCTTGTTTTGTCATGTTTTTGGTCATGTTCTGTCTCATATCAAGTTATCCAGACATCACTCCTTTTTAAAAGGGTCCACCAAAGGGTCCACCAATCTTTCAGCGACTAAAAATTATAATTCATTATTTTTATTTCCTAAAAAATACTACAGAGATAAAATAATATTCGACATGAAAGCTCCAAAAATAACATAACTTTAAAGGAATAATAATTAATATATCGGCCAACATATAAGTTTGGCTCTTCAGCGGGGTAACGCAGCCAGCGTTCTGTGCACATTGTAGGTATCATTGCAGCGACTTAGATGATATTTTTTATTTTTAGTTTTAATTTAGATTTTAATTTATTTCATAGTTTTAATTTGAATAAACAAATAGAAAAACGAAAATTCAAACCAGTTTTCCGATTTCTGGGCAGAAATACCTATGTCAAACTGCGCATTTGTCAAATTTTTGTGTAAGTAAAATAGGTAACTTTTATAGGATGATTTTAAAGACTAATAAGTAATCTTTAAAAAAGTCATGTTCCGAGCAAATAATTTACTTCGTTTCATCCCCAATAACTTAATTTCAAGAAATTATCAGGTAACCGTCGTAGGGGGTGCGACTGAAATAGGACAAACAGTTTCCTTGTTACTGAGAACTTTACCTACTATCACGAAACTCGTCATTCACGATAACTTGGAACACACATCAGGAGTCGTTCTAGATCTATCACATATACCGATCAACTCTACTCTTCAAGGCTTTATCGGAGAAACAACTCTCGAACGAGCTCTTAAGAATTCCAACCTCGTAATAGCAACCGGCGGCACCATATTAGGCCCTGGAACATCGGAGCATTCCTGGTTCAAAACGAATGCTAAATTCATTAAGGCGTTATCAGCGCGAGTTGCAAAAATTTCTCCCATGCCGTTCGTGGGAATCGCAACTGAACCGATTAACATTCTTGTTCCGATGGCCGCCGAAGTAATGAGAAACAACGGTGAGTATGATCCGAGAAAATTGTTCGGAATTACAACCGGAGACCCTTTGAAAGTACAGGCGTTGTATGCAGCCGCAAATGATTTGAATCCTCAAGCTTGCTCCGTACCTGTGATCGGAGGTCACTCTGATAGCACGATCGTTCCTTTGCTGTCTTATACGAAGCCCACATGTACCATGAGTGAGAAAGATATTCAAGAATTCACGGCGAAAATTCGCTCCTTGCAGGAAGACGTTATGAGTGCTAAGAAAGGCTGGTCGCCAACCCTATCAGCTGCATACGGTGTGCTTGCTTTTAGCAGAGGTATTCTGGACGCGCTGTACAGCCGACCTACACAAATTAACGCTTTTGTTGAAAATAACGACTTTGGCACATCCTATTTCTCTGGGCTAGTGTTCGTGGATAAAAACGGAGCTGGTGAGATGCAGACGTATACCAATTTATCAGCGTTTGAGTGCCAGTTGTTGGAACGCAGTCTTGACCAGCTAAGAAGAGATGTTATATTAGGGAAGAAGGTTCTAGAACTCGCATAGTGTAGTATTCATAGAAAACTTAAACGACATTTTTAATAATTAACTTATTTTTTTAAAGGTATTTCTAAATCGTAGATGTTTATGAAGGACTAAAAATATACAAAAATTATACCAATTTACACAAATTTATTTACAGAATCTTAGTTAACAAACTAATATTTAAACAGTACAGGAAAACATACCTATTATCACAGAAACAATCAATTAATACGGTTTCATCGTTGAGATTTTTTTTTTTTTAAGTTTAAAGGGCCTACTCGAGATCGCAGTCTATGGCGCTCATCGAATGCACTCGGCGAACGTGTACAGTACCTTTATGCGATACTAGATGATTCCCGCGACTTCGTCCGCGTGGACCAAGTTTTTTCGATTCCCGCGGGAACTCTTGAATTTTCCGGGATAAAAAGTAGCCTATGTCCTTCCCCGGGATACAACCTATCCCTGTACCGAATTTCATAAAATCGGTTGAATAGATGGGCTGTGAAAGCGTAGCAGACAGACAGACAGACACACTTTCGCATTTATAATATTAGTATGGATTAGCATCTTAAACATAGAATTGCTCTAATTCGTGTATGCATTCATAGCCAGTACTCCAAATCATAATTTTCCAAATTAAAATCGGTTGTATAATGATTAGTGACTTTAAATCAATGCTATTAATGTTCATTTTACATTGACGCTAATGTCATCGCATGCTTAATACGATCAATCTAATTAAAACTTACAATAAGGGTACAGTGCCACTTATGACGCTGCCAACCGAGAGTTGCCAGAAGGAAAAATGGAAAAGCAGATTAGTAATACTTCGTCGCAAAAGCAGGGTAAACAGAGCAGAACAGTTTTTAGGGTTCCGTACCAAAATGGTAAAATGGAACCCTTATGGTGCGACTTTCTCCGTCTGTCTGTCCGTCTGTCCGTCTGTCCGTCCGTCACACTCGATTATTTCAGTAATTACCGAAGCTATCGACATGAAATTTGGAATAGTTGTGTATATTAGTGGCCCAAAGACACTGGAATTAAAAAAAATTGGAAATTATTTTTGTTCTTATTTAAAAAGGGGGGAAAATCGGAGGGTTGAAATTTAAAAGTGAGATAACTGTACTGTGTGGGGTATCATATGAAAGGGTTTACTTTGTACATTCTAAAACAGATTTTAAATTATTTTTAGTCATGATAGTTTCTGATTTATCGGGGAAAAAGTCTAAAAAAATACTGTCCCCCCCCCCCCCCCTTATCTCCGGAGTTTACCAATCGAAAAATCTGAAATAATTATGGTCAATAGGAATTTATGTATATTTTACAGGAAAACTATAGCCAATGCTCTAACTAGCATAGTTTTTTTGATATTAACAGTAAACCTCGTACTCGTCGTCAAATAAACATATTGGTTTTTGCCTGATTGTTTTGCTTCAGTACCTACTTCTTGAGTACGGAACCCTCGGTGCGCGAGTCCGACTCGCACTTGGCCGGTTTTTTTTTATGTTTTACTAGAGCGCGTGCTTGTTACTCAAAAGATCAAGTGTTCAAAGGCTTCATTTCGGTACCAGACTGGACAGATTCTGGACCCGTCAGTATCGGGATTGGACAGATTCGCTATACCTGTAGGGCTAGCACGCGCACAACGAGTAAAACTATGTCCACCCGTTACCTCCATTTGTCTACCGAAGCTAACATGGTTACTTGTCTCGTTATGTCAAAAGTAGAGATATAAAAGTTATATTTCTTATCTTTGGTATTTTTCTGTACGAGTCCTTACATGACGACTATTTTTTTTTTCAAATACCGGATTTTCTGCATGTTAGGGTAAACGAAAATTTAGCCAGCAACGACAACATATTTCTCTCTCGTCGATAGATATCTCGTTGTACGCCATGCTAAGCCTACTGGTGTCATACTATGAGCGACATTTGAAAAATTAGGAAGAACAAATTCTGGAAAACCATTTTTCCTCCACTTTTATACCATAATGGCAACCCTTGCAAACTTGTTTGGGTTAACATATACATATCAAAGGTCAAAAATCTTAGCGCAAACAGTGCTTACACGTTAACCGGCACTCGCCAAACGAATTAAAAAACATTTGGTCCTTTAAGCAACATGCTTAACTAGGTACCGACACAAAAACATTTCAAAATATAATTTTAATTTTAATACTTATAATATCTTATCAAGACTGAACAAAATTTGTCTAGCCAATTCATTTCAAATTTAACTTATGCAACAATAAACTATTAGTATTATAAACGACGCTAGTTATAAAAACAATCTAATGGGGCACAGCCCACGTCAGAAAATCAGTGGCCGATTTTTGTCGGCTGAAAATTTAAGATACAGATTGCAATATAGAAACGCTCTCGTCCTACAAAATGTCGGTCAAAAAAAGTCGGTGCATTCCGGCCGATCCGATTGCCGGTCGAAAATGAAACGTTTGGAAATGTATCGGCTAACGCATATACTACTCACCGACATTCTGTGCAATAATGACAAGATGCGCTTCCTAATAATAATTCCTAAATAGCCACCGACAAAGTGACGGATAAATGCGAAAGTTTGGATGGATGAATGTATGGATGTTTGTTACTCAACCACGCTAGAAAGGCTATAAGGATTTGGATGAAATTTGGCACAGAGATAGATTATAGTCTGGAATAACACATAAGCTGCTTTTTATCCCGTAAAATTAAAGAGTTCCAGCGAGAACCAAAAACCTCAATCCATGTGGACGAAGTCGCGGGTATCAGCTAGTTTGGTAATAAAGTTGGCCCGATTATCGGACCCACAAAAGTCTGACGTGGTACTGGGAGTAGCCCCTAAACCAATAAATGTAACCAAAAAATACAAACAAAAACAAGGCTAACCTAGAATAATATTTCATTCTTACGTCAAATGCATAAGGATGAAATGTTCGATTCTAGGCAATTATTAAATTACTTATCAGATCCGATTTCAAGTAAATTTTGTATTTAATTCGGTAGCCGAAACCCCAAATTTGTCTTAGATCCTTTTCTTGAATTCGGATAGGACTGTTTTACACAAGACTTGGGGCATGCGTGCCTTACAGCCAAAAATATATAATTTGCTTACCGTGTTATAAAAAATAACTTATGAACCCTTATGAAAATCAAACTTAATTCAATAAAGAAACTTTATGGTATTTAATTCTTAGATTTAATCAAAATTTAACTGCTTCAGTTATTGACTGTTTAGTAAAATAAATGTACAATTTATAAATTCAATATTATAAGATACTTAATCATGTTGTTATTATAATAAATTCATTTTAAATCAATACAATACAGATTTCATTAAAAAAATTAAATAAATTTTTGGAGAAACAGTCTCATCATATCATTCAGCCAATTAATTTCAAACATTTGACAAATTAATCATTTTTACTATGGCAACAATTGATATGTTTTTCAATTTATTTTACTTTATAAAATAAACTACCAACATAATATTTAAAACGTTCATTTACGTATAAAAAATTCTACTAAATATTTCAATTTGAAATACTTGTTCTACCACAAAACAACATAACAATCAATTTTATATAACACAACATTTACCACTACTACGCGTATCTGAAACAAATAAATATTTAAAATTTAGTATTAATTTTCGCTTTTTCCCTTTTTTTATGAAATGGACAAGAAAGCTGAAAACCGAATTAACTGGAAACTCTTGGAGCAGGCCTATGAGCCAGAGGGCGCGCTTATTGCAACAGACGCTAAAGTGCGAAGTTTTTGACTAATCGTAATTTGTATTGTAAAATTAATCATTAATAAAGGCTTATTTATTTATTTATTTTCGCTAATGTATCGCAGCCAACTACCTCAAATTTTATAGACGGGCCCTGTCAAACAAAGAATGTGGATTTATTTTACTGACGTCATTTAGTCTGAAAAGCGGGACAGCGCTATGGCGGGGACAAGAACAGGCTTATAGAGGTGAGGCGCACGCGCTACAAGTCGGACGCACAACTTTTTTCTATGAAAGGGCCCATCTTGTACAGGTACATACTACATATATATCGATGATCGCGGCTATTTCGATCCCGCCATCTTTGTCGAGGTATTTTATAGTACCAAGTAGTTTCTCTTTTCTTTTTTACATGACATACAAAATCCTCTCCTGACACATTTTCAACATCTCGCGCGCTATTTAATACCCTCCCTTACAATCGGGTTTAAAGCTAGCACCTCAAGTGTAATTATCACCATGCTACTCTTTATTTAATCAAATTATTCGAACAAAACAA